>JAMJFZ010001131.1:6195833-7687500 GCA_026225945.1 Cricetomys ansorgei | reverse complement strand
GAAATTTATATCTGTTTCAACTTATGAAATATTTGCATAATATATCACCCTAGAATATGTGGCTTTTTAAACAAACATGAGGATTACAAGGTAGAACAAAAGAATGGTAAGGCATATTGAGCCACATGTACAATGTGCAATAATATAAAACAGAATAAACAATGAATATAGATATTCAAAATTAAAATTTAAAAGGAAGCACTGACACTAAAAAAAAAAAAATCAGGGACTTCGGAATAATTTATGTGTAGATAATATGTGGAGGCAGTAAGGTTGCTAAGTTACACTTGTTGAATTTCTTGAGAATTGTATTTGTCTAGTGACCAAAGAAACCTCAAAGTTTCCTTCAGCTCGATTAACCTTTAGACAAGCGTTTCATTCTTCTAGGCCTTCTCTTTACTTCCCTCTGGGCATTTGCTGGGGAAAACTGCTTATTGTAATTTTCCTCTCTGCTTCTTTGAAATGTAAGTCTTTTAAAAGCTTCTTGACAAATTTATAAGGATAGAAATTTCTTCTCTAGAGTCACCAGTTGCAAAGGTAATCTTACAAGAAGGATACTCTGCGTTCTCTAGCCTCTAGAGGTAAGGAATAGGCTAACCTAAGTGTGTGTCTGGCTCCAAATTCCTAAACCATGCCCTCAATAAAGACAAGGACATTCGTTTTGATTTGCAGTGGGGTAATGCTAATTAGCAAATATAGATGCCTATGACTCTAAAGACATCTTTTGCTCTTTGAGGGCAGTTGAGACTCTGCCTCTTTGAGGCAGTTCTACCCTCTGTTCCCAAGTTCAACATCCTATAATAAGGTTTTTTTGGTTTTTTTTTTTCTGTTTGACTTCATCTGGAACATTCTATTTCTACAGTTGCTGAGAGAAAACTGTCCCTATTAAAAGATTGGTAAGGATTGTGGAAGTATACAGTAGGAGAAATAGGCCTAAAATTTCTTTGTTTCACAAATGGTTTCAAATAATTCAGATTTAAGAGAGTCAACCTCTTAATAGTGAACACAGCATGTTAATAGGAATATTAAGAGATCTACAACATTAGGACTTCAGAGCACAACAAATCTGACATGAAACATGATGAGGAATCTTGTGCTAGAAGATCACCTGTCTAGTCCTTCTGAGCTTAAGACAGACCAATGATTTGTTTTCTGGCCAGCACTAAGCCAGCCTACACCTGCTGGCAACTGACATTTCCTTTCTGTGCTTCATGTGCAGCCACTTTTCTTAAGATCCTCAATATCTCAAATGGGATTGTTCAAAACTTGCAGATTTTTTTCTTTTGCAGTGTTTTCTCAGGCTTTCCCATCTTCATTTATATCAAATGCTGAATGTTATTCTCTTTGTTGCAAAGAAATGGACCTCATATTTCAACAATTCATCTAATAGGATTGTTGTTTCGGCTCTGATGAAATGTGGCTCAGATATATTTATTCTCTGTTTTTCTCTGCTTGCTAACAAACTGCATACTGAATAGTGTGCATATGCTCTTTGTTCCTGTATTGGAATGTTTACAACAAAACAAAAGGGGCTTTGTACACAAATGAAATCTGTAGCACAGAGTTCCACCTAGTTAAACACCTAAATATGCCCCCTGCAGAAAATTAGGTGTGAATTGTGCACCAATGTCCTTAAAGGCATTAATTAGACCTGTAATTTTATCATGGGGGAAATGTGTTCTAGTCAAGAAACACCTGGTGAAGACAAAATTGAAAGGAAACAATCAAATTAAGCAGTCTTGATAAACAGCCCTGAAATATTAAACAAAGCACATTGTGATTAAACAAATGGGGGAAGCTACAGATACAAAAGAAAGCTCAAACTGAGGCTCCTAACAGGAAGGAGGAAAAACTAAACATGTGCTCAGATTATTAAAATAAATATTCCCAAGAGGGAAAAGAGGTTTTCCTTTTTGCTGGGGCGAATATCATAGTCACTTGAATCTTATGTCCTCTATAATTTAAATGATCTTGTTTCCTTCTTTGTATGTCCCAAGTGAGTGATTATTCCAATTAACACTGTTACAGAAATATTTGAAGACAAAAATATCATTAGGGTAACTTACTATTTCTAAATATTGTAACAGTTCAATAGAGTAATACTAAATAATATGTGTCTGATGGTGAGCTCGTGTTAATCTATATGCATATTAAATATATGTGTTATGTACACTATGCACAGAAGTATTTATAATTATTGCTAGTATCTTGAGAGGGGAGAATTCCTCATTTTGCCATATTTTTTGTGGGAATGTTACTCCTACACAACCCTTCTGGCTTCCCTTGAATCAACTGTTCTCCATTATAGTCATAGATTCAGGGCAAAAGGCAGTTTATTCTTTGTCTAATTCAATTCCCAGTCCTTAGAGGTTTTACCTCCATACAATCTAATCTTCAAGATGCTATTTCAGATCTAGAACATTTCAACCTCCAACACCTACTGATGACTGACTCACTCTGACTAGCTCTTTCTGAACTCAGAGCTGTACTGAACTCAACTAACACTTCTGGTTGGCTGATTCAACTCATTCATTGTTCTGGCTCAAACTCTTCTCAAAGCTCCTGGTTCAAACTGACCTTCAGAATCTACTGACTGTTTCTGCCTGAACTCTTCTGATTCTGGCTGACTATGGCTAACTCCCACAACTTTTCTGTCTGAACTGTTCTGCTAGGCTTCAAAATGACTCATTATTAGCTGAGTCTTTCTCCCAAATTCACTCTGCTTCTGCTGATTTGCTTCAATGTTTCTGCCTAACACTGCCTTAGACTGCTTCTGTGTCTCTCTTAATATCCTGTATCTTTCTAGATTCAGAGCCTGCTTTTATATGGAGACAATTGGGCATGTTCTCACTGTAATTCAATCTCTGCCTTCACTCTGTTGCCTCTTCACTTTGGTTCAATCTTAGAGTTAGATTAAAGGCATGAGCTCTTTCTATATCCATGAACTGAGAGCCATGATCTATTGAACTGACTGCTTCCTTTTGGAACCCTAGTGTTGGAATTAAATGTATTTGCTGAATTGCCTTAACCACAGAAATTCCTTTCACCTAGCATTAGTATGAAAAAATGCTAGAATTAGTCTGACTAACATCTTTTCTGCATTCCATTGGATCACACAGGTCTCTGTTGTGATCCCTTCATTTAGGCCCTTGGATTTGATCTCCCCCTAGCTTTCACAAGACCTTTCAATGTGATCCTTTCCCAGAACAGCCATATTGCTAAATCAAATGATTAAAAATTCCTCTACATATTCCTTCTTTCTCTTTAAGATATAAATTGAGCTGAAAATAGCTCTAACACAGTTTAACTATTGCAATAGGAACAATGATCAATCCCATGAACTTGACAGTCTGAATATGCTTTTGAAGATCTACTTTAGCCGTTGATGTGATGATCTACATGGCTGCAGCAATCATCAGTCCTGATCATCTGTCCAGTTCCCTTCAACATTCCTTCAGCGAGTGCCCATTTCAGCATAAAAGTTTTCCTTCTTCAGGCAGTTTTTTGAGGTGTTCCTATGTATGAGGATTACTTTTTTATGTCACCTCTTCTTCTTTCTTTCTGTACCTTTTCCTTCCTTGAGTCATGCTTTTCATGCTAGCAGTTGGTATCTGGGTATTGATCAAATATTTATCAATTTTGATGGAACCCACAGTTTTTCCTTTGCTCTAGGAATAGAAGTAAATCTTCTTCCCCAGTGTAACACTCTCCCTGACTTCCATTCTGGTGTTAAAACATAGTATACAGGCTGATTTAATTCAGCATTTTTTTCTACAATCCAGTGTCTTTGGGCAGCTGTTGGTTCTCCCTTGTTACCACTCAAAAAATTTAAAATTAATAAAGCATTCTGCAGTCTATCTTTGTGAGCCCTTACTCTTATCCCCCTTTCTATTGATTAAGCATCTGTTTTCTTCCATAAGAGTCTCCTAGACTGGAAATGTTATGTTAATTTAGACAATGGGCTGTATGGATAGATGATTAGGTTCTCAGTGGCCAAGATGTGTAGAGATAGATTGCTCAGTTTCTCATCACTGTTCTATAGTCTTATGAAGAAGAATCTGGTCATCATGTGATAGAGGCCAGTGCAACTACCCTGAAGATAGCAAAGCCAACTTTACCTTCATGGAGATTCTTGCCTACAAAGAGTTTCTCTGGTGATTTATACCATAAGATGCCATGATGTGCATGTTTTAGAGAAAAGGGCAATCCAAGGTTGCAGTGGGAATCCCACTGCCCTTGCTGATCCTGGTACACCTCCCTACTTGAAGGAAGCAGAATTATCATCTGACACTTCAGGGAAACCTCTGAAATGGGAGGAAAGCAGAATCATTGGCAGAGAGCAAAAGCCATAGAACATACTTAACAGCACAAAACAGCAATCTCTTACATTCAATACAATAAATGTAGATGTGTGATTATTACGTCTCTAAAGAATTTTCTTTCGTTAATTTATTTAAAATAGTGATTTTTGATGCCTTTTAATTGGCAATGAATTGCTATAAAAACAATGAAAAAATACTAAAGGTAAACAACTAATATGCCTCATCTCAGCAATTAAAAATTGTATACCTATATAAATGAAGTATTCCAGGTAATAATATATTGAAAGATGAACTAATATTTTAACATTTATACCTTGCTAGTTGTATCTTTTTATTTCATGACTTTATTATTTGCTTTATGAAACATTACTTCACATACTCTTTCCTCAGTTTCACAAAGGTTGGGATATAGGTTAATAGGACTGTCCCAACAGGATTCACTGATTGGTCCTACTTTGCTGAAGGCAAAGAATACTGTCCAAGCCAGGATCAATACATTATTTGTTAAAGGTCCCCAACAGCCAATGCCTTTGAAGCAGGTAGCCCTGTCTACATTTTTTGCCCAAACTTCTTCCTTGGGATGGATATCTTGAGACAAATACTGAGGAAAATATGCTTATGGAAAAACTTCACTACTCAAATGTCTTATTTTTTTATTAATTGAGCTCTAAAGAAAAATCAAGCTAATGTGATTTAAATTTCATTGAATTAGATATTGACTACACTTTTGCTTGCATTGATGATGGATTAAAGAGACTGAAAATGGAAAAATGTACCCCTCACACCTTTAAAGAACAGTGCAGTCCATTCATATATGGATTTTGTCTAGTGTATGACACTTGGAGAATGGAAGAAAGTCCAAATACCTAAATTATGTGGGGTCTTAGTGATTGAAAAAAATTGTCTCTTTTGTTTCATTTATCCACTTATTTGATCATTTACATAACCATGAACTCAAGATATTTATTTTGTGCTTGAAGTTTTAACCCAAACTAAATGTATTTTTTTTTCACAAACTGTAGTGGCTTTGATAACCTGAAATTCTTTTGAGGTGTGTGTGTGTGTGTGTGTGGTGTGACATTGGTACTAGGAAAATATGATCATATGTCTATTCACTCCAGATAGGGAAGGAATGACTAACAAAAATTAGGTTATCGCCCAAATCCAACTTGGACTATGAGTAAGGAGTTACTAAGAGGAGCAAAAATGACTCAAAGACAGATGTAACATCAAAAGTACACCCAACAGAGAAGGCAGTTCATGAAAGGAAGAGATTACCAGGAAGCTCAACATGTTAGAAGGTGTTACTACTGTACAGCTCAGATGGTCTGAACATCTTCCAGGCAGTTCAGGCTAGCCTTTGCTTCTTTTGGGCAACTTGGCTGATCTGCCACTTCCAGGCCTTCTAACTTGACTGAAATTGTTTTACTGGGAACCTTCCTGGATTCATATACATGGGAAAGGAACAGCCTAGTGTATATGATCAGTTTCAGGAATTTCCTGAAGTCTTTCACTTATGTAATTGCTGAGCCTAAGAAGCTTTCCTGCAAGACACAGTATTTCACCTTCAGAGTATCCTGTTTGTTTTACCTCCTTTTAGAATATTATGTATCTTACAGAAATTCCCTCTAGGATGGAAGGTTTTAATCTCAGAGAAGATGGCTACCCCTTTGGCTCTTTTTGTTGTTTTCAGCTTTCTTTTGCCATAATCTTGTCTCCTTCTCTCCCTCCCCCTCCTCTCTCTCTGCATTTTGTTACTTCAAGAATTATAAGATGCCAGTATCATCTTTTTTCTGAGTCTTGAAATTAGCTGCTATTCTCCAATAAGTCCTGGTTTGTCTTATTGTGAATATTTATAGAAGTAAGAGTCTGGGTTATACATGAGCTTGCCTCTACCAGAATTCCTTCTTTCTAAAGCTTCCTCACAACAAAGCAGTGTGCAGTACACATGTGTATATCAATCTGTATATATAAGCATACCCATAGCCATTGTCTGCATAAACATTTATGTGTGCATTTAGATTATCATGAATTTGTGCTGATGTATCCAACTTAAGAAGACTAAATTGATACTGGATACTTAATAATTGATGTTTGTAGTCAGCTCTCCTTAAAACTCACTCTTAAATATTTAGAAACCTTGTATAATATATGCATGCCTGATGCCCTCAGAGGCTAGAAGAGGGAATCAGATCCCTGGAACTGAAGTGACAGACAGTTGCAAGCTGCCATGTGGGTGCTGGGAATTGAGCTGGGTCCAGTGCTCTTATCTACTGAATTATATTAGCTTAGGCTGGTTTTGAAGCCTGACCCCTTCAAATACCATCTACCATCCATGTGCTAATCAACCTAATTATTTATAAATTAAAAAGCAATTATGCCACATTTTATATTTGCATCAAATATCCCTTTAGGAAATGAATGGAACTTACTTATAGTAAAAATACTACTGTGCATCTGAAATTCAAATTTAAGCTAGTTATATGTTTACTTTAGTGTTTCTATCTTACTTTTCATAAATGTCCTGTGAATATTAGTTATACCTCTCATCTGCTCTGAAAATATAACCCAAATAGTACTTAGATCCTGACATTACATATATATGCATGCAAATACATATACACATAAATACATACACATACGTAGGCTTGATGAATTTATATATGCAATTTAATGAATATTGACTCAAAAAGGACATTCTCTAATCTCATTTCATATTCCTAAATATGTTTATATTTAGGATGGCTATATGATATATATCTCATATATTTCATATTTATATATAGAGGACCCTTTCTTGACCCAGTGATTTCCAATGATATATTTAATGGTTGTAAAATACGCAAAAAACTGATGTAGTAAATTAATATCTTTAGTTAGCAATCGAAAACAATGTAATTATTGGAATTAAAATACCTTTTATCAATATAAATCAAAATGACATTTTCTATATAATATAAAAATGTAAACATATAAAAATATTTTCAAGGCACAAAATGGATCAATGGAAATATTTTACAATTGACTAAGGAAATGAAGATAATAAAATTTAAAACATTTGTGTTAGTAAAGTATTTTGAGGTAGCATGTTTAAAATGCATAGCTCAAAGAGGGAAAGGAAAATAAGGATAGAAAACAGAAATGAGAATTATGTTGTATTTTTTCTCAGTACTTTAAACATTTTTAGATTTATTTATTTTATTTTACATGTATGAGGGGTTTTCCTACATGTATGTGTGTGTACTATGTTTGTGCCTTGTACCCACTATGCCATAAGAGAGTGCCTGAATCCTTAGAGCTGTTAAATGCAGATGGTTGTGAAACATAATTTGAAAGCTCAGAATTGAACTCAGTTTGTCTGTAAGAATAAGTATTCTAAATTGCTGAGCAATCTTTCTAGCCCCATTTTTTTCTCAACAATTTTGAAAATGATATTTTCAAATTAGCAGTGTGTAAGACATTTTTGCTTGTTTTTATTCATATTCATATTTGGTGACATATAGATATCCTGTTTGGCCTTAATATAAGGATAGCTAAGGTTTCTGAAATGAATATAGGTGACTAAAAATGCAGGTTTATTCCTGAACCTGAAAATAGTAGAACAAAACTCAGTAGTTGGTAGATAAGAGATCTACAAAGCTCCAAGGAAGCATCATTTCAGTAATGTGCATCCCATAAAAAATGCAAGGTTACTGAATTTCCAGGGTGATAAAAGATTGGGAGCTGACATTAGAAGAACTAGGGTGTCTTTAGTTTAGATAGAACTGGGCAAAGGAAGAGGTCCAATTTTCTTTTTCAAATAAATTTGAAGCTAGCTAGAAAATAAGTAAAATCTCATAGATATTGAAAAATTTCACTGAACTATGTATCTTTATTCTTTAAAACCAAATGCTAAATAAACCTACATTTTGTTATTTTGATTTTTTTCCTTTTCCCTAATGACTAAACTTTATCAAATTGAACAACCATCTTCAAACTTTTTTGAAAAAGACACACATTTCATTATTTTTAAATTTTATTTTATTTTATTTTATGTGCATTGGTGTGAGGTTGTCAGAATTCCTGGAATTGGAGTTATGGGCAGTTGTGAGCTCCTATGTGTGTGCTGGGAATTGAACCTAGGTCCTCTGGAAGAACAGCCATTGCTCTTAACCACTGAGCCATCTCTCCAGCCCCAATCTTCAAAGCTTTGAAAGTGATCTATTTACAATGATCTCTTAAAAAGCTCTCATATCTTCTTTATAAAATTCCAATATTTTGCAGAACAATACAGATTATTTATCTCTCCTATACAGAAGGTTGAGAAAAGTTGTTTAATGGCAGTAAAATAAAGTGTGCTTTATTTTTTTCTTTGACAGCATTATCCATGGTGAGGAAATAAACAATGTTTTTAATCACTGCCTTTCTTTGTAAGGACATATACTCTGTATTTCTGATTGCTGTTCACAGAATGCAAGTGATGACAGTTTGTAGTTTACAAATATGGGTACTCATTGAATTTCCAGGTTGATCATATGTATTAAGCATATTGTATGGATACTTTAAATATTATTAATTAATTAACTATTATTTTTTTAAATATTACTGCTATGAGTTGAACTATGTTCTTTGAAATATTTTTTTATACTGCAGCAGTTTGAATTCCTAGTACTGCAAAATGTAACATTTGGAAGTATGGTTGCTGCAGATGCAACTACTTGAGTTACAACATCATCTTGAAGGAAAATGACACCATCGTTAGAGCAAATCTTTCCATATCTCCTTATGTTAACTACTTACCAATTCCCAATTAGAACCAGTTCTCTTAGTTCTTAATTACATGCACACAAGAAAAGAAAGAATGTGATTATCAGCTTGTTTTAGGATGACTTTTTTGGGGGGGTGTATTGTGGCTAAATGATCTGCACTATATCACAAACATCAGTGTTCTAACCATGTTGCAGAATATTCGGTGAACTTTCAAGACTAAGAACCACTCAGTAAAAGCCAAGGCAATGAAGGGCCTTCATCATCATCATCATCATCATCATCATCATCATCATCAAGGGCCGTCTTAAAATTCTCAAGATACATTTTATTCTTTTTCTTGGGATTACTATTGAAATAGAATTATGGACAGAATAATCATGACCATATAAGTTTTGTTTTTTAAACTATAACGTCATAATAAACACAAACTTATATGTCAAGGAACATAGTTTAGGAATACATCATAGTTGACCTAAACAATGTTTCTTGCCTTTTTCCTGGGTCTTATAACTCTAATCTCTTTTCACTTTCTAATTTGGTATATTAGAATGAAATTTTAGTAAGTTATGCACACTCGTGTGCATATAAACTTTCTCTCTTTCTCTCTCTCTCTCTCTCCCTGTGTGTTTGTGTGTGTGTGTGTGTGTGTGTGTGTGTGTGTGTGTGTGTGTGTATCATGACAAAGCTTACTGATGCATAAGATTTAATCTATAATAACAGGGTGGTTGTTGTTAGCAGTTCGCTTACTCAGCAATAAGTTACCACAAGTGTGTCCAAAAACTTAACTCTCTGAATAAAAGCCTAAATAAAGAATTTTCGGAAGAAGGCTTACAAATGACCCATAGATATTTGAAAACTGCTCCATATCAATTATCATCACAAAAGTGCAAATCCAAACTACATTGATTATTTCACATGAATAAGAATGGCTGTTCGTAAGAAAACAAAAGATAAATTTTGACAAGAATGTGGGAAAACTGAAACTCCTAATGTACTCTATTCAGTCATGTAATTTAGTGTAGTCTGTATGGAGAAGAGTATGAAGATTATTAAAAAATTAGAGATGATAATACCCATCATACACTGTAGCAACACACTTTCCAAATCCCCAGAGTGAGTGTATAGCCAAAAGAATTTACACTGGGGTGTCAGCTGGTGCTAGAGTCGCTCAAGTCTTGCTTAGTCAGCTATTTGGTTGAGATCTCTCGAGTAAAGTTTCCTTGTTATATGTAGAAGTTAAAACCACACAGTAGACTTTCAGTTACTCTGGATTTCCATCTGATGTTCCCTGAGCTCTAGGTGCAGGAATTTTTGTAGATGTTTCAACTGGGACTAGAGAGTCCATTGTCAGTTGTTCTCTGCATTTTTACCCATTGTCGCTTCTGTAATGGAGTCTTTCTACTGAATAAAGAAGTTTCTTTGATGAGGGATAATATCTATACTTAACTGTAGGTGGAAGGATAAAGTATCTAGAATGTAGTTAGAAATTACACTGATTTGGGAAAGTAGCAGTGGCTAGTTTTCTTCTAAGATCAATGACATCATGAGCTACATGTAGTTGGTTACTTTTACACTAACAGGCATGATTTTCTTCCTGTTAAGCAAATCCTGAATCCAATTAGGAAGGTTTTGGTTACTGCCAAGATAAGCACTATTATTGCACTTTTAGAATTATCACGCCATGGTAGTCATTATTTTAGTTCATAGATATGGTTCATAGCTTGGTAGGAATTTAGGTGTAAGGTACACTATGTCATAAGCAATAGCTACTTACTGGAAGGGAACCAGGGACATTTGCACAGTCTACATTGGGGATTCTTTTGGAACTCCTCGACCAATAACTCTAAAAGGGGTTTCTCATGTGTAGTGCTCATGTTTTTGTTGTTTTGTTTTTCTAGGCATGCATCTTCTTTAATCTCAAGCTCCTTATGAGTCTATGTACCTAGCACCAGAACTCTTAGTTACCCTCTGTCTTGGTTTCAGAGGGAACAGAAATCCATTAAACCTTGATATTATACTTCAATCCCAAAGACTGGAAAAGTAATAGATTTCTTTTTTACAGTACTTTGGTACAGAAGTCAGTCTTAAGGTACTAAATGTATGCCTGTATTATGTATAGTGTTCTGCACCTGTATGCTTCTCTATTTCTCTTTTTGAAATTTCAATGGCTATTTATAATAGACTTCTAATGTCTCTGTGTGTGTGTGTGTGTGTGTGTGTGTGTGCGTGCGTGTGTGTGCATGTTCTCCAAATTCTTTTTCTTTGGTAATTATTGTACCTTGAATATTTTTAATAAATTTTACTTTACAAATCTTCAGGTTGTCAAAGCTATGTATATAAGCCTACTGAGATTCAATTTATATTGTAGTGACTCACTGTAAAATTTAGAAAGAATTAATAATTGCATAATTGTGAATTTTCCACAACAAAAAGCAGATTATATTCCCTATTAAATTTCATTTTTGATATTTTAAAATGTTTATCAATAATTTTTATTAAATTTAATATCTACTTTAAAAAGGCTACAATGAGGTTTAATTAAGCTCACATTTAATGCCAATTATTAACATATTTGTGTTACATAACTAGAGCTATTTTTCTATTTATTGATTTGATATCTTGAAAATATTCTTTCTTATATTTTAAGTTAAAATTGCTTCCTGTCAATATGTACTGGACTTTTCTTGACCCAGGTGTGTTATATAATGGTAAATGTTCAGTTTTTAACACCAACTAATTTCTTCCCTCACTTCTCCTAACCATTTTTAATGCTCAGGCTGATACTTCTAATAGAATACACAATGCAGTCTGTGTGAATTTATATACTTGCTTTGTTTCTACTTTAAAACAGAAATGTTCTATATTCCAGTATATAAAAGAAATTTGTTTTAACTTTCTGAAGACAGCTGCTTCATGTCAGTCTCCCTTCTATTTCTAATTTCATTCGTGATTTAAGGTGAATTAACATGGGATACAGCTATGATATTTGAATCTTTTGAAATAATTATATTTTTCTCAGTTTTTCTTTTTATATTATAAAAGGGATATGTTCTTTCTTTTATGTTTTCAAATTAACATTTTTTTTTCTTTTCCAAGCATAGCGAGCTTGGTCATTTTATATAACATATTTCATTTATAGGATTTTAAGATCTGAAATTCATGAGATATATTTATACACTTTTCAAAAGTATTTCTTAATCTTTGTTCTTATTTTTGGCATGATAATATAATGCTGTAAACTAACAATTTCTTTTAAAATTTATTTGTAGGCGTTACTTGGTCAAGACCTAAACTGAAAGTTTACCCATTTAAAACAATTGGAGTGTGCTATTCTCAGCCAATGGGTATCTTACAAGTGTAGAAAAATGTTTAAGGAAAAGGGTTACATTTTTTCTTTGATGTCATCTAGTAATTGTCAACTAAGGATTCATTTAATAAGCTTTGTTTGTCAGTATACTGTAATAAAAAATGACATGTCGCATCTGAGCAAAGCTTTTGGAAGACATAGTTTTCTCTGCATTTACCTGTTATAATGCCCAGAAATATTGAAGACTGACCTTACTCCATTAGCCTGGGTTACAGTGCAAATAAACACTAGATGCAAGCAAAAGTGGATCTAGAAGATTGATGCAATTTGAGAACTACATCTCCACTCCTAGTATCTGTCAGGGCTTGAATTCATTTGCCATTCCCACATAATACAGCATAACTTGGCTACTCCAGGTTGTGACTATGGTTGTTCAGGAGGCACAGTGCAATGTGGGTGTCAATGCTCTAAGAAAGCAGATGGAAAACTTCTTGCTGTGATCTAGGATCTTTCAAAGTATGGCTGTGCATGAGCAGATGGATGTTGTGTTATATGACAGGGTGTCAAGCATAGGACTCAAGGAGTCAGGTAGGCCTGCAATGGGGCCCACAGCCAGCTGTCTGTGACTTTCAGATCTGACATGTAAATCTTTGCTGAAGATGCTAAAAGTTTTCCTTGTAGTCTTTAAAGAACAGAAGGAAAATACAAAAAGCTCAGTTATTTTGCTGAGATGTAAAGATATATATATATATATATATATATATATATATATATATATATATATATATTCACATCAAGTTTTCACTTTTTATGTGTGACAGCTGGTCATTTTCCATGAAGAATGATGCTCCCTCTCTCATATATATATTCATATATGTATGCATATATATGTGTATATATATAATAATATATATTATATGTTTATTATATAAAATAACTTTATATTATATATATTTGTATATATGATATACAATTATATATAATATATGATATGTTACATATAAATATATGCATATACATATATATACATATATATGTACATACATATGTATATGTAACATTAACATTTCTTCATTCAAGTTTCTGACATCTGAACACAGTGATCTTCAGATCTTTAATTTGAATGAAAGTCTTTTGAAATGTTTTCATAAAACATACACTAAACATTTTTTCCTCTATTTTTTTGCTATTTGATTCTGATTACTTCCTTTACATCTATTAAATGATGGGAAAAATTGTAAGTACAGATAATACAGTGTTTTTTCTTTTGTCAGTGTCTTAGACTGCCCTTGATAAATGGTGCATAACTCTGAATGTCTAAGCTACCCTGTGACCTCCTTTCAGGTCAGTGCCAAGGGAGCTTTATTCAGACACGTTCTTTGAATTCAGACAGTCATTTTGGCCTCCATCCAGTCTAATCCTATGGAGCTATATAGCATTAGGAATTGTCATCAGCTGCAGTATCATAGTGGCTGTGCAGAAGTTGTTAATTGTCATGAATTCCCAAGACCATTTCTCATTCTTGCTTTTATTACAGAACAATAAAAATAAACAAACAAAAACAGCAAGTCTGATGCCTATTTAATATATGTGAAATTTAACAAGTGGATATTTTGCTAAGATCAAAGTGGAAGTTATGTGGAGGATATTTTTGCCCCCCAACAAAAAAAAATCCAAGTTAAGTTTGTGTGGATGTGTGTTTATTTGTTAAATTGACATAAACTAGAGTCATTTGAGAAGATAAAATCTCTTGAAAAATAATCTTCCTCTCAGATTGGCCTGTGAGCAAGCCTGTGGGGGCATATTTTATGTAAGTAGTCCCAGCAGTAGAGGGATGTTTAATCTTTCAATCTAGCAGCATGGCTGGTCAAGTATAGAAAGAATGTTGGTGCACACCTTTAATTCCAGTACTCAGAAGGCAGTGATGGTGCACACCTTCAATCCAAGCACTTGGGAGACAGGAAGTAGAGCTCAAAAGGAGTTAATATTAGTCAGGAAGTGATTTCTGAGATGAGTCAGAATGGGACAAGCAAAGTAACTTATCAATGGAGAGTTTGCAGAGTGAGTCAGAGTGAGGATATGCCCAACTCTCACAATGGAAAGGCAGGCTTTCAGCTCAGAAAGCAGCACTCAGTTACAAGAGCAGTGAGTCATGCATTCAGAGGACAAGACACAGAGAAAATAAAGTGGTGTGACAGGATAAGGCAGAGAAGCAGAAAAGCTGACTAGGGTGGGGGGCAGCATGGAACAATGTGAGTTCAGGAAGTAAGAGAGAGACACAGAATCATCTCAACAGATGAAGTCAGTATCAGATGGGAAGAGTGAGTCAGTTTGAAGCTAAGCAGAACAGTTCAGTCTGAGGCAGAGAATCAGCCAGAGTAAGCAAAAGTCAGAAGAGTTCAGTCAGAAACAGTCAGCCAACTCAGGTCAGGTAGAACTAGCAGCTTGGAGATGAGTTGAGTTCAGTACATCTATGAGTTCAGTATATCCCTGAGTCAGAGTGGCTCAGTAAGCAGTAAGTCATGGAGGTTTAAATGTTCTAGATTGTATGGAGGCTTAGGATGAAGCTTTCTAGGTCTGGACTAGCAGCTTAAACATTTAAGATTATATAGAGGCCGAAATGCTCCAGGGATCTAGGACTAAGAACAGGGATTGAATTAGACAAAAGAATAAACTGCCCTTTGAATCTGAATCTATGCCTATACCTAGCTCAGGTTGGGCCGTGCCACCACTGGCAAGTGGTCCTTAATTGTATAAAAAAGAAAACTGAACAAGTGTTGAGGAGCAAAACCAGTAAACTGCACTCCTCTATGGCTTCTGCTTCATTTCCTGCCTCCAGTTTCCTGCCCTGTGTTCTTGCCATCACTTCATTTGATGGTAGTCTGTGATATAGAAATATAACTTTTAATAACCTTTTTCTGAGCAGGTTGCTTTTGGTTGTAATGTTCTATCACAGCAATAGAAAGAAACCCTATCCAAGACAAATATATAGATGATAATTGTAATCCCAAAGTGTTTTGGTATCTAACACTCAATTTTTACAAATGGAGTAATTAAACCAAAGCAATACATTTTAAGAAACAATGTCTAAGAAAATGATGCAATATAAACAGTTGAATATTTTTCTAATAATTGATAAAAATAATACCTTTTCTATTACTGAAGTGTTGGTAAAAAAAAAATAAGAGAGAAATATAATCTAAATAGTAGTAAATTAGATTTCTGGGCCTAGAATTTAAAATATACTTTTGAAGCTGGGGGGTGGTGGTGCTTTCCTCTAGTCCCAGAACTTGGGAGGCAGAAGCAGGCAGATCTCTGTGAGTTTGAGGCCAGCCTGGTATATAGAGTGAGTTCCAGGACAGCTAGATTTACCACAAAGAAACTCTGTCTCAAAAAGCAAACAAAAACAAACAAAAAACTCAAAAATACATAGTTTTGTGAACAGTTGCTTAAAATTATATATTTCCCTAGCTCTTTATTGCCATAAAAGAGAAAAATAAGCATTCTATACTCATATATTCTTGTCATTTTTTTAAGTGTCAAATATTTTAAAAGATACTCTGAAACTCTGTTGATAAAAATACTGTTTTCTTGAACATAGGGCTCAACTGATATAATTATCCTTTGACATGAAGAAACAGCTTTGACCTCTTAGTAAATATTGTGAATAGTTATATAAATTATAGCTATAAACAGTAAAAGAACAGCCTATAGATATGTTATAGTTGTTATTATAAAATATGTTTACACAGAGATAATTCACTCATGCTTATCACTGAAAATACTTTTTAAAAGTGCTTATCTTGAAGACAAGATTTGTAAAAGAGAAATCTGTTCAAGCCTAATGCTGGATTTGCAAGATAGGGAGCTGAATTCTTTTGTATTTACATGATAACAGAATATAGAGCTTCAGGGATGAAAGAGTGTAAGGCAAAAAGTTAATTAAATTGAACTCTTCTGTTAATATAAATATTTCTGTACATCTCTGTAAGACGATATGGTCTTAATTTGTGTGAAACTAATTAATCTATGTAAGGATTGTTAGTAAAGATTATAGAATATAAACCATATCATTGTATTGGTTATACAAAACAAACTATTTCAAAATGAACTAGGATTGAATATACATCCAAAACTGACAATCACTTGCTGTTGAGCAACTGTAGGGGTGAGGGAGAGGTTGTTTGTTTTTGTTAGGGTTTGTATTTTGATTCTTTCTTTCTTTCCTTTCTTTCTTTCTTTCTTTCTTTCTTTCTTTCTTTCTTTCTTTCTTTCTTTCTTTCTTTCTTTCTTTCTTTCTTTCTTTCTTTCCTTCCTTCCTTCCTTCCTTCCTTCCTTCCTTCCTTCCTTTCTTTCTTTCTTTCTTTCTTTCTTTCTTTCTTTCTTTCTTTCTTTCTTTCTTTCTTTCTTTCTTTCTTTCTGTCTTTCTTTCTTCTTTCTTTCTTTCTTTGTGTGTATGTGGTCATTGTTACTTCCTTTTAGTTCTAGACCCACCAAGTAACTCTGCCTCAGATTTTTGCAGAGTAACTTTACTTTTACTTTATTAAAGTAACTTGTTAATTTGCCATATTTGTAAAAGAATTAATGTTAGATGCTGGTCAACTATGAAAAATGGAAGCTAACATTCCATTTTTGTCATCATTAGCTTTCCCAAGTTTATTCTTTCCCCTTCAGAGATCGCTGCAGCATTGCTAAAGCATTAACCGTTCTTTTTCCTGCTTGGTTACTAGAGCATGATAGGTAGAATTATCCTTCTGAAGGATCTGTCTAGAAACATTTAGCATTGATGTCAACACAATCCATGCTTTGCTTGTGAGTCATCGGCATTGAAAAAGAAAACAATATTTCAGGTATCAATGCTGAATATTTTCTATTTCTATAGCATACAAACAGGTCCTCAGAAAGTAGATACATATACATAACATATTACAAATAACACTTTTTGAAATTAGAATGAACAATTTAGATATATTAAAAATATTCATTAATTTATACTGTGTTAATAATATTCCACCAATGGTTTTAAATATATACTCATGTAAGGTGTTAATAATATAGGCACTTTTGTACACATTAGTAATTCTGTAAGAATATAAGTTTTCTTGAGTTAAAAGATTATATGAAATTGAAAGAGAAATTAAAACTTTGCTGTTATGAAAATGTAGAAAGTGTCCTTTGTGCTAGCATTTTCTACAAACATGTTCTTTATAAATTAAACATACCTCAGTCTAAGCAACCTCAGTAGAGAATACACTAATTTGTAGTATTCCCTTATTAAGCTCTGCAAACTTTGTGCCTTAGGCAATATTAATTTATTATCCTTCCATACTGGGAGCTGGAAGCAAGATCTAGATTTTGGAAGAGGTTAACTGGTTGCATTCTGTGTCTTCTCTGTGTCACATGGATATGTCACTCTTCTTTTAGTCTTTTGATAGTCTTCCTTACATGCTTTTAGTTTCCTACCATCTTAAGATAGTACGAAAATTAAATTCCATAAATGGTGATGCATTTCTAGACATTTATCAAGTGTCAATAATAGGTAGGTTTAAATGACTTAGATTAATATTGGAATTATAAGAGCTATCCTAAATTTAGGGCATACCAAATAAACTACATGACAGAATAGAAGAGAAAAAAATCCATAAGCATTTGAAAAATCAACTAATATTTTTGCATTTTAAATTGTCATCCTACATGTGAAAAATAAAAAAAAATCATCATTAAAATTTCATGCCAATATATTTACAACAAAGATGAAATCTTTTTAAAAGACTGAGTGAAATAAAAAAAATAACAACAGAATATAAAAAATGCCTGATAACTATAACATAAATTATCTTTTTAAGTTAAACATTATTGTATAAAGTTATTTAACTATCTTGGATCTCTGAAGAATTTTCAAATTATTGAAAAGATTAAAATATCAATTTTGATTGATGTTTTATTTTGCAATATCATTCTATTTTTATGGGTTTGGGAATGTTCTTTCATGTATGTTTGTACACCATATATGTTTCTGGTGCTCATGAAGAACAGAAGAGGGCACTTGATCCCTTGGAACTAGAGTTTCAGATGATTGAGAACTGCATGTGTGTGTTAGGACTTGAACCCACATCCTCTTGGAAGAGCAGGCAGTGCTTTTAACTATCTATTCGGCTCTCAAGTCCCTATATTGAAGATTTTAGAAAATTAAAAGAGAGCTACATTCTTCTATTTATATTTGGGTGGTTATCCTCATCATTGTATACCTGTAGTTGATAGATACCAGTGCTTAGAAGAAAATTTAAGTCAATATTTCTACAAAGAATGTGAAAAAAAATCCTTTATAAGTTATTATAAAATGAATGCCTAAGATATATTTGAACAATAAGTCATAAGAAGCTAATATATTTAAGAAAAAAGATTAATAATATTTTAGATATCATTGCCCTTCAACATTAAGAGAAAATGGGGAAATATCTAAGGAAAAAGAAGAATTAGAGATAATTAATATTTATAGTTTTCCAAATTATCCCAACAAAATTTTCTTAGAAGAGAGAGAAAACTTATTTCTTTGACAAGATTATAATAAAGCAAAAATTTAACAAGAAACTAATAGTGCTGTGTTTTGCTTTAATATATTAAAAGCATTTATCACTGGTGTCAGAAAGCACCAAATATTATTTGTCATTTTTATTCTTTTAAATACTTTGCAGGAAGTAAAATGATAGGACTAAAATATTAAAGTCATAATATATGTGCACAATTTTTATTTATATTTTATTTTATTATTTTATTATTATTTTTATTTTTTGATATATATTTTCATTGTTGTAACTCTGGCTATCCTGGAAATCACTCTGTAGAACAGGCTGGTCTTGAACTCATAGAGAGCCACCTGCCTCTGTGTCCTGAGTGTTGGGGTTAAAACATATGTACTACCACCACTTGGCTTTATACATTATTTTAAAAAATCCATGGAAATAAATAAAAACCACATACACACACCCACACACACATACACACATACACACAGAGAATATAATTAGATCCAAGTACTATACAATTTAGTGGATTTACATGAATTTAGAATGGGCATTCTAAACAGAAGCTTTGAAGCTTCACATTAAAGTCTATATTTTCAATTTTAAGAATGTTTCACTTTGAAATTATTCAAAAACAAATAAAGCATTTAAAAGAAAAGTAAATAAAGTTTAAATTGTTTTAAAATGAGGAAAATAAACTGCAATCTGCAATCAAAGACATCATAAATCTCTTATACAAAATAATACAAAGAACAGACAAGTGTGTTATCAGAATGCTAACTACTAATAAGTACACATATAAGGCTTCCTGATGGAAGATAAAATAGCAATATAATTTTATATGCCTGTAATAAAGAATTAGAAATATTAAATAACCATTTCTAGTAGTACAGATTACATCAAGTTCTTCGGTATGAAAATCGCAGAAGTGACCAGTCATGTGTCAGTAATCTCATCTCTTGGGATGCTGAAGGATCATGCATTCAAAGCTTGTTTAAGCTAAACACTGGTATTCCTATATCAAGTGTGGTGTGTGTGTGTGTGTGTGTAGAAATGTAAGCTGTCTACTAATAATCCTCTGAAAATTGTAATGAAGCATTAAGTTAAGTAAAAGGAGATGGAGAATGAAATACGAGGATGGGAATTTTGCCTTTAAAAGCTCCTTGCCCTAAATGCTCGGGGCTACAATTGGGTCCTGAATACCAGCACTCAGTGCCAGCCAGTTGTAGTAAATAATTTCAATTGTCTATTAACTGTATTTAGTAGTCTGTAAATAGGACTCTGATAGGCTCACTGTTAACATGATTATATTTTATTCATGCCCATTCACTTTCTTTTATTATTTTCCTTCCTGGTTCAAACCTCCTTGCCATTAAAACTAAATCAAACCATGCAATCCCATGAAACCTGAAAAATAATTTATCACAAAGAAATTCCAGAGAGATTAAATGACATAGTTGAGGATACTCAACACAGAACCTTTGTTCTGTCTTCTGTCTTTGCCTTCTCTGGCTGGTCCTCCTTTGCAGTGCTTGTATGGAGACCATTACCTTGCCATTGTGACAGTTCTCTTGTTTTCTTAGAGAAATAATTGCTTGAACAGCTTGATTTTTAAATTAATTTGCATGTTTACCAAATATATGCTTCTAGTATTGAAAGTAGACCTAGAAATAATTTCTTATTGTCAACAAAATGTTCATTTTCATG
Organism: Cricetomys ansorgei; assembly: GCA_026225945.1. Classification (NCBI taxonomy): domain Eukaryota; kingdom Metazoa; phylum Chordata; class Mammalia; order Rodentia; family Nesomyidae; genus Cricetomys; species Cricetomys ansorgei. The sequence goes on along the minus strand of JAMJFZ010001131.1, from coordinate 7,666,891 downwards.
TCTGCCACCTTCATGTCAATAAATATTCCAATTTTCTCTCGTCTTATCCTTTTGATTATTTCTCTCAGAAAATAGTCTCTTCTTAGTGTGATGTTTGTGCTTTCAGATACTCTGTCTAAAGTATGTAGAAATGTGCAGTTCTTAAAGCATGATTATTTTAATAATAAGACAAGGGAGTTGTCATGTTAGGACAGCTAACTTTCTTTTTTATAAAACTTAAACTTTCTAATGAACACGGAGTATTCCCACAAATCAACTATTGACTTAAAATTTACATGCACAAGTGATATCTCATTGAAGCACCAAATTTTTCATTTTCCTTCATTTTATTTAGAAAGAAATGCTGTCCTACGGGGTAGGGGAAAATGGTGTCAGAGAGCCAGAGATCCCGGTGAAAAGAATATCCAAATTCAGAGTTACAAGTCTACCATGCAAGCCTTGAATATCTTTAAAAAGACAATTACACATAATTTAAAGGTATTTTCTAGTTTGTGGTGTAGCTCACACAATAGCTAGAATCTTTGTGCATTTATAACTGCCTGGAGAATAGAGTAAAGTAGAATAGTAATGTGTATATATTTTAGCTAGCAATTCTTTTGATAAACCTGGGGAAGAAGATGGGGAATTAGGGAGGTGAATGAGAGATACTGTGTGTGCTGGGAATAGCAGATGAGCACACTGCTATTGCTTTCATTTGGATAATGGGACTATCTGTGACCACTGTTATCTACTCTCCAGGCAGCTGGATGGCAGGAAAAGGTAAAGTTGCTATATTCCTTCCTGATAGAAAAGTCTTTCTAAGCTCTGTCCCTAACATCCATGGACTATTTCCAAATTGCAGTGAGAAACACCACTCATCTGGTATAAGCCTACTTGCCATGCACAGTGGCTTTGAACAATTCCAATATATTCTCCTGAAACATTCAAGCATGTGCTCACTGCCTCACAATGCTGTCATTAAAGGAAAATCATGCAAGATAAAATGCAGAATAGGTGGACCTGTAATAGCCAGCATCTTCACAATAACTAAAGTGCTGCATGGATTAGCAGTCATTTTCTGTAAGAGCTCACAGTGAATAGGAAAGGAATTTAGGACATGAAAATGAGGGTTCAGTGCTCTGTGGAGGGTACTCTAAAGCAGTCATCTCTGTCATATGCATAGGGCGACTTTACCTATTTCTTCTTTAATGCTGAAGGAAAATTTAAATACTTAAAAAAATCAAAGTGACCGGAATAGTCAAACTTTTTCCTCTTGTCATTTATTTTTTGAAACCATTGTCGTTCTAACTCAACAACCTTTAGAGCATTATGTTTGGGAATAAGTGTTAAGTCTTATCATTGTATAAATAAAACATGTATATGTATAATTTGCATACAGTTATGTATATGTGCTCCAATATTTTTCATACACACAATGTCATATACAATTACTATAAAAATATTTGTTTTGAAGGAAAAATTGCACAGAGTGGGGGTGAGTGGTATGAGAAAGGTAAATCCTAGGGGCTCACTGATCAGCAAGCATAGCCAATTTGGTAAGTTGCCAGCCAGTATGATACCAAACTTTAAAACAAGAGCAGGTGATTCCTGAGAAACCACACCCAGGTTCACACACACACAAACACATAGAGAGAGAGAGAGAGAGAGAGAGAGAGAGAGAGAGAGAGAGAGAGAGAAAGAGAGAGAGAGAAGGAAACCTAGTGAACCTGGTCTGATTTACTAATAATCAGATCTCATGGTGGTTTGAAAGTCAAAGCAAAAGTCACTCAGATTAGCTAAGAAAAGTTCTCTCTTCTTTAATAATCAAGTTGCCAGTTTAATATGATCACCCTAAAATAACTGATCTGCAAATGTGTCACATTAACAATGCATTTGAATCTGATTGTTTCTACCCCATTTCTTTTGTTGTATTGTTATATGCTGAAGACCTAATCCATTGTATTTATTTGTAGCCACAGTGATAAAATATGGAACAGTATTATTATCTTTCAAAGGAAAAAAATTAATTCTCAGTTTAACATCACAATGCAGAGTGGTACATGTGTGAAGAAACATGCACAGAATGCTACTGACATATTTAATTGGTGACAACCATCCAGGCGTAGTTTCATTGACATTCTTTAAGTAAAGTGGTTTGGGAGGCAAGGAGGCTTCTCCCAGAGAAGTCAGGAGTGGGCATTTAATATGAAAGAACAGGGAGCTCTATATAGCTTAAATATAGACATGTGTCTTTAGGTGCATGTATGCATATATTATCTCCTTATAATGTATGATAGCCATAGACTACAGTAATTCTACTGTTTATCAAAAAGTAGATTCATGAAAACTTGATAGTTATATTCTACTTTGCCACAAGACACTATCCACATGACAAGATGGAGTCTACAATAAAACCTGGAACACATATAGGGTGAATGATACCACTTTACTTCTCCCCTCCAGAGAGTCATTTTATAATGAAACTTAAACAAGTATTTTTTTCTGTTAGCCTGTATGCTGGAATGTTTGTGAATGCTTCTGGAAATGACTTTTAATCTCTTAGTGAAATAGAGTATTTCTAACATAGAAGACATATCAACCATTTAATCATCTTACAGCCGAGGTTTTTATGATTTTTGTAAGTTGTTTTTACAATAAAGTTGATTTTTGGGAAATCCTAGCATCTATGTAATTGTGAAATCATTTATGGAGAGCTATGTTTTTGCAGTTATAGAATGAACTTAAATTTCAAACAACTATATTTGAGAAACAAATGTGCTTCAATATATACACAACGTATTTCTACATATTTCTTAGTCTACTGAGGAAAAAATGTACTCTGAAAAATTTAATTGAAAAGACATATATAGTAATGGCACATAATATTACAGTTTCTTTCCTTAGGGAGAGGAGTCATCTGCCACTCTTCCTAAAGGCTCCAACACAAATGGAGCTATGAGTCCTGTAGAATTTACCTAGGGAACCAATGAGTTTATTGAATTAACTACAGAACACAGGTGAGGGGTTGCTTCTCAGAGCATGGGTACTTCTGCATAAAAGGCTATACTAGGGGCTTTACCCACCAGGAATGATGGCTTTTCCATAGGGAAAGATGAAGTACTCCACACCTTCAGTCTTCTCTGATCTGTATATATTTCCCACAACCTGAGGCTTCATCTCCATGCAGTTAGAGCAGAGTTATGTACAATAGGTGGCAAGGAGTAGCTGGATACTGAATAAGGGGAGTGAACAGTCATTAAACCCAATTGAATATTATTTTACAACTGGGCACATACAAACTCCCCAATATAGTGGTTGTTGACTCAGAGTATAACACTATAAAACATCATGTTATTATGTTATCATTAAAAAGAAGTGAGTTTCTCTGAATAATATATAATAGCAATCCAGGTATCACCTTCACTTTTAGTTATCTAATAAGCTAATTTAACTTTATGTTTTGTTTAATTAAAATTTTTCATACAGCTGAAGTAAGTGGTGATGTCATGTTAATGAATCTGAGAGACAACGAATAAATGAATAATGAATCTATGAACATTGGCCATAGGAGCTCTTCCTTGCTAATTTATATTGAGAGAAGTTGTATTCATATTTATCGTGATAAATGCAGGCACAGACTGTTGGCCTGCACCACTTTATGATCTATCTTTGGGTATAAAACAAAACAACAACAACAACAAAAGTTCTACAGAGATCCTAATATGTACCTAAAATGGAGCGAGAACAATGTCTTTACAGAATAGGTTATTGCAATATTTCTTTCATTCATACTATTGGTTCTGTAGACTGTCAAGGTCCAAATATTAATAAATATTCTGAATTCAAATGGTCGTAGAGTCTTAGAGATAAGCTTTTCTCTTATTGAGGCAGCCTTGGAGATGATCTGACTAAAGGAAATATCAAGGGTTTGTCTCTTGTCTGTTTTGTACCTACCTCCTCCCCAAACTCTAGGGTGTTATTTGTTCTTAACTTTCTGAAAACTAAAGCACAACTGCTTTTGGTTAATCTATAAACAAAATATAGTCTATAGGCATTTTTTTTCAGGGCAAATAATACTTTATTCTTTGGCTAATTTAATCTCCAATCCTTAGAGGCTTTTAGCGTCCATACAATCTAATCTTCAATTCTAAGCCTAGAACATTTCAAAGTTGGAGTCTTACTGCTAACTGACTCAATCTGACTAGCCCCTTCAGAATGCAGAGCTGTACTGAACTCATTTGATTTTTGTGGTTGACTGATTCAACTCACTTGCTGTTCTGGCTCAAATGCTTCTCCAAGCTGCTGGTTCAAACTAACCTCCTGTGATGCCTGTTCTGACTATACTCTTCTGACTTCAGCTGACTTCTACAACTTCTCTGACAGAACTGCTCTGCTAGGCTTCAAACTGACTCTAGCTGTTACCTGACTTTCAGACTTTCACTCTTCTGCTGAAATGCTGCTGCTGCTTCTTCAGATTTCCTCAGACTACTCTCTCTCTCTCTCTCTCTCTCTCTCTCTCTCTCTCTCTCTCTCTCTCTCTCCCTCTACCTCTCTCTTTCCCCCTCCCTCTCCCCTTCCCCTCCCCCTCCCCCCCTCTCTCACAGTATCTTATGCTCAGTGTCTCTTATTCTCCAGTGTGATCTCTGGGCTGAGAGCCTGTTTTTCTATGGTGAGAGTATGTCCTCATTCTGACTCACTTTGCTAACATCCTCTGATTAGTTACTTTGCCTGCTCTTCCTGTCTGACACTGACCCCTTCAGAGTTCTGTTATCTGTGTCTGTGAGCTCTGCTTCCTGTCTACCAAGTGCTGAGATTAAAGGTATACACCACAACTGCCTTCTGAATACTGAGAGTAAAGTATGTACTAACATTCTTTCTACTTTCCATTCAGATCACATAGGCCTCTGAATGTGATCTCTTCATATAGACCCTTAGATTTGATCCCTTCCAAGCTATCACGCAGAACTTTCAATAAGGTCCTTTCCCAGAGCATGCATGTTGCTGGATTCAATGATTAAATATTCCTCTACAACAGCCACTTTACTCAGACTACTTGCAACTAATTTTCTATTCTCATAAATCACACTTGGTAGACTCAAGCAGAATTTACACAGACCAGTAGAAATATAGGCCCATATAGGAATATAATTCGAACCCATTGTGTTCAAATTAATCCATGAGCCAGTGTATCTGTTGGCTTTAAAACTTCAGGCAAAAGTTAAGTACAAAGCTGTGCTGTGCTCTATAAACAGGGAACAGTAGATGACTGATACTTTAGTGGTGCCTTAGGCAACTATCACCTTTCAAATTTGGACTAACCGACTATTAGGAATAACTCTGCAACAATTCCAGTGATGTATCTCCAAGTCATCCTCATGATGGTCACTTCTCCAAATATAACGTAGATGTGCAGTTAGCAGTCATCAAGATTCTGGAAGTCATAACTTTACATTTTCATAATCGTGTTATCACATTGTGCAACAAATAAGCAGATTTCTAAGGTCTGGTGGAAAATTAATCATTAGAATGAATTTACATATAACAGATAATAAGCAAATTATATTTATTTAACATATCATTATTTAAAATAGTACTTATAATATTAATATTTTCATATAATAGTTTCATAAAAGATGCTGAAAATATTTAAGTCCTGAGTGGGACTGTGTTATAAAACAGTGTTTACGCAAACATGGGGATAATATGGAAGTAAATAAAATTTCTCAGACATCACCTTCCTATAATACTCAATACAAATATCAAAGGGCTAATATTCTTACACAGATGGCACAGTTGCTCAGAGATCTTTTTCTTCTGAGTATTTCCCCCTGAATTCAGCAGCAAAGGGATTTGCTCAAAAAGGCACCAGTATCACTCTAAGCATGGCCTCTCTACATTCCTAAAATAGCAGTTAAGCATGATTTTATAATAATCTTAATTCTTGAAAGCATTTAACATCTGTTCTCGGGTGTGAAGGTAAATGAAGAGGCAATATCCACATAAGATTTTGAAGTGAAAGGGGAAATTAGCAGATGTGCATGTATTCCTCTGAAGGATGAATAGAGAAAGTCTTTCTGGATTTACATAAATTAGCCTAAACAGCTGCCTCCTGTTTCACTAGTTGATGCAATCTTAAACTGAGGTATGTGAAGAAAGAGTAAAAAAAATTAAAAATGCATTAATATATATAACTGATATTAAAAGAAACTTTCTGAGTTAAGCACTTAGAGAAATGTATCAGAAGCAACGGCTTTGATCATTTCCTTTGTCCTTTCATAGGCCTTTTCTTTCCAAAGAAATTCATTTTTTTTCCTTTGAACTATTTTCAAATTAATAACTAAAGACAAAAAGCATGTTAGTGGACCAAGAAACACTGAAAAGCTTGATATCAATTTACTTTTAATAATCATGAATGATGTTTGCAGTGTGCTAGTGAATAGTCACAGTAGAATAGAGCAGATGCCGGACATGAGAGGAAAATCACAGATAAGTCTAAACATTAAGGACTCCATACTGGTTTTCATGAAACCATTTTTTTCTCCATTTTCTAGGCATTTAGCTTGTTACATTTGTTCATGAACATTTGCTTAATGAGAAAAAATAAGAATGCAGTAATAATGTCTGTGAATTGTTTATAAAAATGCATATCTTGAAATGTTTATGTGTTTTCTGAACTACTTATGCACACTTATGATAGCATCCTACATTATAAAGATGTATGCCAGATGTATGATGGTACACTGCTGTCAGCTTCTTTAGTACTTAAACATTTCTTTGAGAAAGTGTCTGTTCTTTGTGGACAACTCTGAGCAGGTTTCAGTGCTCACTATTCTCAAAAATACGGGCATCAGGAACTAATCAGCCTTTGTCATAGTATTCCCTTAACTGTTGATATTGTCAGTTTATAATTTCCTGTTGACAAGATTGTGAGAGCTTTCCAATTAATTCTCTAAATTTTATTTTCATGGATTTTTTTTTCTATCCAAAGTTTTATGTGACAATGTGAATTGTTAGGTTGTTGATTCATTTGAAGTACTGTGGAATTGTAATTGATTATGGGAATGAGTAAATTCAGATATGTTTACTTTACTAATTTTCAAGTAACAGAAATCAAAATGTAAAGTGAAGAATACTGTCAAATCATCAGGCTGTCATGGAGATTTCTTTTTTTTTTTTTTTTTTTATATTGTTCTTAGGTTTGTCTTCATGTTACTCTTAAAGTTCAGAATTATAATAATGTACCTGAATGGATCTTTATCAGTGGAATGAAACTCAGTCATTTTAAGGTTGAACTCCGATCTTCTTTTGGTAGGAGGGTGTTTGTATTATCTAAGCAGAAAAAGTGGGTACAGTAGTATAGAAATTCCAGTCTTGGAACCCAAGCCCACTGGGCTTTCAGTTCTATGATTAAGAGCATTTCTTAACTGAATATATTGATTCAGGTTCAAAGGCTTTTATTCTTTGGCTAAATCAATCACTGGTCCAAGTGCTGGTTCCCTGGATCATTTCAGCCTACATACAATCTAAAACATTTACGACTCCAAGATTTACTGCTGACTGAGCCACTCTGATTAAGCTCATTCTGAACTCAGAGCTGAATTAATCAATTCACTGTTCTGGCTAAAACTCTTCTCCAAACTGCTGGTTCAAATTGACCTTCTGCACTGGCTTACTGTTTCTGACGAAGCTCCTCTGACTCTGGCAGACTCTAGCTTATTCCCACAACTTCTCTGACTGAACTTCTCTGCTCAGCTTCAAACTGACCCCCTCTTTCATTCTGACACTTGGCTTCTGTCTTTATATCTCTGCCTCAGATTCTTCTCTTTTCCTCTGTGTCTTGCCCCTTCTGAGCTCTCACTGCTTTAGACTGCCTCAGTCAGTCTGTCTGCTTTTTTGATTTATCCTTAGTCAGACCACTTCATTGTCTCTTGTATCTTGTGCTCTGTGTGCCTCTGCCAGTATGTGTTTCTGAGATGAGAGCCTGCTTTTATATCATGAGTATTGGGCATGTCCTCACTCTGCTAATTCTTCTTCTGATTCATCACTCTGTCTGTCCTTCACATTAACTCCTCTCAGAAGGATTTCCTGTCTGACACTGACTCCTTCCAAGCTAGGGTTAAAGGCATATAGCAACACCACATTCTGAATACTGGGATTAAAGGTGTGTATCAAGATTCTTTCTACCCTAGAATAGCCATGCTGATTGATTAAAAGATTAAATATCCCTCTATACCTTAATCAAGGTAGATTGTTTGCAACTGTGAAAAGTTCTATATTAAGAAATGGAAAGTCAATAAACTCCTATAACCATCTTCAAAAAGAGAAAGGGAAGAAGCATTCTTTTTCTTCTATTGCCATTGCTTATCAGATGTGAATTCAGTAACATTAAATTACTTCAATGTCTGATAATATTTAATCAACTATAATATTTTAAAAATTCTAATCAACCAAAGGCTAACCTACCAAGCTGTGCTCTGGGAATGCAAAGCATCTAGGGACATAGGGCCCTTCATTGCTATACAAGATATGGGAGGGAAAATTTCACCTAGAAATCACTAGCCTGGCAGTATCATAATGGGAAATGTAATTTGTCCCTGAAAGTGTATATAATACGGTATATGTGTTCTTTTTCATTTTCTATCAAGATATTTCTCAATGGCAAAACCTAACAAAGGAAACTATACTAAGATAGATTTAAACAAATTGGCAAATCTCATTAATTTCTAGAAGAGTGGGAAGTTTTTCTATACACTAAGGATCTCAAAGTAGATAAATTATTGTGAATGAATCTGGAACAAAATAAAATAACCAGGTGAAAGCCAGGGTCTTTTTTTCTTATGTACTCACCAGGCATTTTTCTTTAACATATGATGTCATATTCAGAAGATGAGAGGGCCAGCTGGGGTTATAGATGGATATTAAGGAAGACATGTCTAATTTTTTTCACTAGAGGAAACCAGGTATAATCTTATCAACATAATAACTTTTAAAAAAAGAACTGAAAAAATTCATATTTCATAATAACATATTTCATGTAAGACTAATATTAAATTTCTCTCATACTGCACTGCTAGAACATGAAAGAGTGCTTAAGATAATTTATAAACTTAATGGTGAGACTTACCTTTACCATGTTAAGAAACGCTACACATTTATGATTAAATTCTGTTTTTAGAGGAAATTAATGCATACTACCTCTGAGAATACATGTGGAAACATTTAAAATGTTCAATGGTACCTCAATATCTGTCCCCCAAAGGAGCACCCTGACATTTAAATTTTATGGGAATGCCTGTTGATAACATTCTTAGCTTGTGTGGAAAGGAATTAATTAGTTTGACAAGATTTTCCTTTATTGATAAAGGACACTCAGGAAAAAGAGATTCAAAATAAATTTGGAATACAGGAGGTCCCCAAAGAGGGATTTTTTTTTTTTATCTGCAGATTAGATTATGATGCTGATATGGCAAGCTTTACAACATGGGTTTGGCTGATGGACTCTGGGAATATTTGAGTCAGGAACCTTTGGGAATGAAATTCGAGAAAATGTCTGGGACAATTATCTTTCTCTTTTGTAATCTGCTCTTTGTTATTGTGTTTAGATTGATAGTATGCTTTCTGCTAGACTAGTGGCCTATGACAGCAGGCCGGGGAGATAACACTGATGTGAGACTGTGAAGACTGCAGACAAAATGTGTAGCTGAGGAAAATGACAAGTCTGTGCTGATAACTGGCATCATAAAATGGAATCCATTCCCAGTGTCCCTTAGCAATAAATGTAGAATCAGAAGGTGTAATTCTACAAGCTTGTTGGACAAAACTGATGAAAAACTCCACGTTCTGACATTCTTTCCACCACTAAGAATTCCATAAGTGGCCTTATAGCCCCAAGAGTGGCTCCCTTTTCCTCTATGAATCACATTTCTTTTTTTCATCTTCACTTACACTATTAGGTGTGTTTCACTGAAATAATTCTGATTCTGTGATGCTATGTTATAACATCGACAATAATGTTGTATATTATTTTGCTGCAAATGTATTAATCTATAAAAACATGACCTTAGTTTAAGACATAGAGAACCATCACATAGTTAACTTAGAATAATTTTATGTACATTACTGCATTTTCTATTGTGAAATACATAAGACGCCCAAAAGAAATTAATCCTTTCACTCTCATCACAGTGCTCATTTCAGAAATATATATATTAAAACTCCTCAATGCATTTCAATAACCTGCAGTATATTTACATTTGAGACAGATGGTTGCTATCAGTTATATTTAAGTGTTAGATACAATTATTAAGCTATGAAGAATATAGGGAGGAAAGCATAGTGAATTTCTCAGGAAGATAATCTATTGTTTTTTACCTTGTGTTTAGTGAATATGATAGTATGAGTAAAAATTGTGATTGGGTTATGAAATACAAACTGAAAATAATTCTAAGCACAGTTATTTATTACGATAAAATCTATAGCTTCAATATTCATTTTTTATTGTTCATCTTCAAAAAGCTATTAGGAATAAATTGATCTAAAAAAATTTCTTTCTGGGGAGGAAGATCTACTTCAGCTGGTAGAGTACTTGGACAAAGCAAGATTCATTACTCAGCACAGCATAAAACTGTGCATGATGGAACATGACTATAATTCCAAGACTGAATTTCAAGGATTTGGGAAGATGAGAAGTTCAAGGTTGTCCTAGACTACATAGCTAATTCAATGACTGGCTCCATGGAATATATGAGAAAATATTAAAGAACATCATACCCCAAATGAAACAGGACCAAAAATGAACTTTACAAGATGTATTTTGTATGATGTGAAATTCTGATGACAGTTTATGTTATTTATTGGAACACTTGGCTGGGTGGATCTTTATGAATAGGGCTATAGAGAGATTCTATCATCTCAGGAACTCTAAGAAGTTTCACATTTTTCACTTTTATACCTTGAAGCCTTTAAGCAGTGGGTTCCACCTTCAAGAACCATTCTGTTTGTACTAGAGCAAAGTATAGGATTTCTACTTAACAGGACAAATCTGAAACAGGTCTTGTCTATACCTTTACACATACAGGTTTCTTTGCTAAACTGTGTGTTTTCACATCTTTCAACTTCACTTGGTCTGAGTCTTCACTATAAACCTGTATAAAAGAAAATATCAAGAACAATGCGACAGACTACACACTAGGACATTAAAGACAATTTTGGAAAACTTAAAAAAAATTATTACTCTGGAAATTTTATTACCCTGGAAATTTAAAGCTTAGGTAAACCAGATCAATGGTTTATAACTTGCAAATATAAAAATCCATATAAGGAAAAGTAGAGAATCTGAATAATACTATGCCTATGAAAGAATAAAAACCAATAATTAATAATCTTTAAAAAGTATGTACTAATTCCTAATTTTTCCTTAGTAAAATAATTCTATATCACAAGAAGACATTTTTCCATTTTTCCTTGATCTTTTCCAGAAAAAAAAAACTGTTTCTTAACTCATTATAGACACTGCACTATTCTAATACTAAAATCAGAAACAAAACATGCGAAAGATAAAAATATAGACCAAGATTTACCATGATGGAGAATAGTTATACACAATGCCAAATGTTCATTTGAATTCAACAACATGTACAAATAATACATGCTATAGCTAAATAAATGTCAATTTGTCAATTCATATATGCATCAGCAGTTTTCTATTTTTTTTTCAAATTGATCAAAATAGTGATAATATTTTAGGCAGGCAAAAGAAGAACAGATAAAGGAAACAAAAAACATAAGAAATCCAATATTGACCCACGGTATCTCTCATCAAATTGAGAGTAAAAGGATATTCTGTTACAACGGTAGACCATTACTCATAAAGTACAGCAAGTATAATAACATATGCTGATTGCCTAGACACTTTTTCAGCTAAAGTAAGAAAAAAGGCAATGACCTCTAAGACCGTTCATGTTCAGCACCATACTGAAAGTGTGTGCTATTGAATATAAAGGAAGAAAAATAGGTAAAATGGCAGCAGATAGGATGAAAATATGGACTAAATTAGTTATGGTTGCTCATATAAAAATTTCACTCAATCAGTATAAAGTCTTTGGAAATTGTAAATAAGTACAGGGAAGCCATATTACCATAAAATTACAGTAACACAAGTCAAATTAATAGAAGTAATAAGTCAAGCAGTACAATTACAGGTTTACACTGTCAAACTATAAAACACTGAAAAACAAAATCAGAGTTCTAGTAAAAGAGAAGATATCATACATCTTGAAATTAAAGCCTCAATGCCATGGAAATGTCACTTCTCAATTTATATCACAAATTTAGTGATTGTGCTAGTTTGGTTATGAGGTATATACTTCATGTATTGAAAATATTGTTCCTGGCTACTAGTACTCTTTTGAGAAGTTTTAGAAATATTTGGAAGTAGAGTTAAATGAAGTAAGTCACAGAGGGTGGACCTTGTGGGGTCTAGTATCCATCTTTCTTTCCTGCCATGTCCTCTGGTTCCTGACTGGCCACAAAGTGAATGATTTTCTCTCTGCATGCTCCTGCCACCACCATGTTCTGCCTAAGCACACGGGGTCAATCAGCCATGGAATGGACCCTCTGAAACTACCAGGCAAAAACAAATTCTTTCCTCTTTTATCTGTCAGGTGTTTATTTGGTCACAATACTGAAAAATTAATAGCAACAGATTCAGCAGTCTCTGTTGTCCATTTAAAAGCCTAACCATAAATAAGAACAAACTAGTCCTAAATTTTGAATGAAAGAGTTTCAGAATCATCAATATAATACTGAACAATACAAAGGAGACAGAGCCTCATACTCTGTGTGTGTGTGTGTGTGTGTGTGTGTGTGTGTGTGTAATGAAGCTACAATTATGAAGAAAGCATTCCATTTTTGAAAGAGAACACACAAGGATAATGAGCCACATAAGATAAACCAGTAATGGATTAGAAGAGATAGAATTTCTAATAAAAGAACAAAAACAATCAATCAATTGGAAAAGGTATTTTTTTCAGTAGGAATTCTGGACAATTAGACACCGATCCAGAAACAAATATTCTCTATGATATGAAGCAACTCAAATTAGACTGTTACTAAATATAAAATATAAAACTGCAAAGTTTCTCAAGGGAAAAATGGAAAAGAATTATATTTATATTACATGTCTTGATGAAGTTATTGATGCAAATTAAACAAAATTTAACTTTATTGAAGTAAAAACATTTACTCTGTGAAGAACACAGGTGAGAATAAGAAAATTAAAGCATACAAAGAGGAAGACATTCAGAGATATATCTGATAAGAACCTCAAATATAAAATACATGTTTTTAAAAAGCTGTGAAATATAAAATTAATAAATAAGTTGACAACAAATCAAAAATGTAGCTCACACAGTTACCAGTCAATGAGGTTAGTTGAGAAAAATAAGCAAAGTAGTCATTAGTCAATAGTGAAAGACTTTCCATTATTAGATGACATTTTTTAAAAAAAGCCAAATCAATACAGACAAAAATGTGCAAAATGAATTTCCCTCATCTTGTGGAAATACAAAATAGTTATTATCTCTCTAAAATAAAATTTGACCATTTCCTCAGAAGTTAAACATAGTATTCTTTCATTTTAACTAGCATTTACATTCACATGTCCTCTAATGTATTTGAACATTCTTTTTTTCTGTCAAACTTACCACCATGTTACTGGCAGTTAGGTTAATAAATAAATGATCTAAGGTGGAATATTGAGAAACAAGTAAACTCTAAACAAGATAACTCTAAAACTACTTTCTAAAATATCACATGACATAGAAAATATTAATTATATTGTAGCACATAATTTTGCCTGAAGTGATTTCACTGTGAAGAAATAATAGGAGAGATTTTTAAGGAACTCATGTATTTTTATATACAGAAAAGTGTTATAATAGATAAATAAATAAAATAAATATAATAAATAGAATGGAGGCATATGTATGAGAGAGACATAGGAAAGAGCATGAAAGTCCAACTTTAGATAATATTTTCATACAAATTACTTAACCAGAAAATTACTTGAACATAAGGCTCTACTTCCTTCTAAAGTACATAATATGGAGATGAGAAAGAGATGAGCCCTCGAAGAGGAAAGTTAAAGAAATACTATCATATCATTTTTATCATTCTCTTTACAAACTTAAATAGCAAAATTAGTAAAAAAAAAAATGAACAGAATAATAGAACAGTTTTCTAACTCAAGACATTAGAAGAATAAGCTTAATCTATAAGAAATGAAACAATGTGAGATTGAGTATTTATTACTGGTATAAAATATTTTTACACTGTGGTGGTTTGAATGAAAAAGGCTTAAATACTTGATTCCAAGTTGGTTAAACACTTTGGGAAAGATTAGGAGGTGTGGCCTTCTTCAAGTAAGTTTGTCATGGTGCCTGCTTTGAGGTTTCTAAATGATCCTGCTATTCCTAGTTTACTCTCTACCTCCAGCTTCCAGTTTAAAATATGAGCTCTTTACTGATCCTACCTCCATGCCTTCACTTGGAACACTATGGACTCGAATCATCTGAACTATAAGCCCAAATCTAAGTTACCTTGTTTATGGTATTTGATCACAGCAGTATGAAAGTATGTAATATTTTCTCTCTCTTTCTATCTCTCTCTCTCTCTCTCTTTCTCTCTCTCTCTCTCACACACACATACACACACACAGCAAAATGATCTCAAAAAAATGTAATGATATTGTTAAGTGTCTGAAAGTCTGACAAGATTAGCCAAGAAGACTTTCTCCAAAACAGTTTAGGAATGAATATTTTAGAGATGGTGAGAGAAAAAAAATGAGTGAAATTTTAGAAAAGCAGTAACTTATTTGAAGGATAAGATATGCTCAAAGGAATTATTGGAATTTTGTCATTTTTTTAATTTTTTTCTAAACAGAGTCTGGTAGTATTTTAAATACTTCTTGGGGCATAAATGGTGTTTTGACAAAAGACATTAATGTGTAATGCTTACCCAAATTAATTTGAGAAATCAATTGAAATTTGAGGCTATCAGTAAAATATATCTTAGTACGATTTTTAAACAGAAAACTCCTTTGAAATTTTGCTAATTTAATTTTAGATTGGATCAATATTCATGCCCTGTAGGCCACTACAGTTTGAAGACAGGAAAGTTAATGTTTATGACTGTTTCAAATAACATCAAGAACAATATTTTTACTCACATTTTCCTTCATACACTCCATAGATAATTATTTAATATCATGATGTCCCATAAACCCTTGTAGCTTCTGAAGGCATAATGATGAGCATTGCAAACTTTGTTTCACCTAGTGAAGTTGATGAGGTATTCATTACTATGGGGAGACATACAGCAAACAAATGATAAATGCAGGATATAATGAAGAGTCAAATAGAAGCACTATCTTGAAAGTGATTGAAAAGATAGCCTAGAAGTACAATTTAAGATAATAACTCCATAACAAGTTATTAAGCTGAGAACTAATTAAACTGGAGGCTAATTTGTCCAAAATTTTGGAAAGTGTGTTCTTGGCAACACAAGCAATAGAATGGGGACTATTTGATATATTTCAGTGACAAGCATTGTTTCAGGATACAGAACACATGAAAAGATTATTCATTCAGTGAAAGAAGGTTCTTGAAAGGAGAGAAAACAGTGTAGTAGAGGAAACATGTCTTCTGACTTCTGACAAGAGATAGTAGATTAAAGAAATGAGAGGAGTGATGAGAAGAAGGTTATTGTCTTAGAGGACAAAGAAATAAAAGGAATTTGGCTTGATTTTTTATTATTCTAAATACAGAGTGGCAATAATTTATGTTTTCTCAGAAGAGTGCAAGGATTAAACAGCATGCTCCCAGGAATAGGTCTGAAGTGACATAATGGCTTGGGGAGATGTCAGGGAAATGTCTTCATAGATGACCTAGAACCATGCTGGTCTTTCAGTTTCCACATAGACTTAAAGAAGGCTGTGTGGAAGAATTTCTGCATCAGCAACCATGACCTGTCTTTGTTTCTAATCCTGAAAGGTCCTTTAGTGATCTTTCTGAACATGAGTCAGATGGCAGAATATGAGACCACCCATACACAGAGCCAATAAAATGCCACCTAAATGTTTCAGCAGCCACATATTTCTACTGAAGAAAAGAAAACAAAATTTGTAAGTGAAAACAGGCTGCCCCCAAAATGAAATGCAAATAAATGAAATGCAAATGAAATGAAATTAAAAAGATATTCCAAGATCACATCTCAACTGGAACTTGCTCTACACCAAGTTGACACACTACCTTTTGCCTTATTCTGCATAACAGGTAAGTTAGAATATTGGGCAGAGACTAGAGACATTGGGAGCAATATTTTCCCCATTGTATCTTGTTAACATCAATAGAATTGTTTTAAAGAAGGGAGTGAAATATGCTTGATGTACCATTTGAGGACTCATATGATTCATAATTCATTGTCTATTAAGAGAAAATTTGTACAATATATAGGTAGGTAAATAAAAAATGTAACATGCATTTTTCAAAATCTTAGAATTAATTTGTGAAATGTTGAGCCCATATAAAATAATATCATATGAATTTTGTTAATAACTGAGGCTCTAAAAACAACTTCTGATGGATG
Source organism: Cricetomys ansorgei (assembly GCA_026225945.1). Lineage (NCBI taxonomy): Eukaryota > Metazoa > Chordata > Mammalia > Rodentia > Nesomyidae > Cricetomys > Cricetomys ansorgei. The sequence continues at coordinate 7,650,268 of JAMJFZ010001131.1, read as the reverse complement.
GATTAAAGCACATATGTCTGCTATATTGGCTTTTGTTTTGTTCTCTTTTCTCTTAAAATGACTAAAAATCTGAAAACATTTTCTTTCTGGGAATGATCCTAACGTATAAACTCAGCTAATACACTATGCTCATTATTCAATGTTCATAGAAATGGTCATGGTGAATCTAAGATCATCTTTCCGCTAAAGAAACAGAGTTGTTGTTGATCTGGTTTCAGAAAGTGTTTAAAGTTTTAGTCTTCACACTGAAGGATCATATCAAGAACAAATTGGTTCTACAAATGAATTTTTGGAAAACTCATGTTTTAATAATTTTTTTGTTCTCCAATCTTTAAATATGCAAATACGAAAATATTTAATTACACATATATTTAAATATACAAGCATTTCTCTAGAAATCAGCATTGCTAAATTTGACATTTATAGCAAACATGCCAATAAAAGTGCATTCATTTCTTCATTGTAACCAAATCTATTTCTCAGGAATCCCTTCATTAGGTGGCTGTCATAAATGATATAGTCACTTTCTTAGCTTAGAGACAGTTTGCAGTAGATATATATCCAACTAAAATCAATCTTTAAAAGGTAATTTTTAACACATTCTCTGACAGTCTTGATGCTGTGTTCCCAGGGAATGCCTTCAGGAGTTGGGAGCCAAGACAAAAGGATGCATAGGGAATAAGGGTGAAGGAAAAAATATTGGTGATCTGCTGGGGATAGTGACAGAGAGGTAGGGAGTTTGGGGCTATACATGAAGACAGAATTTGGAGGAGAGAAGCCTACCGGCTTCTCCAACTGGCAAGATAAGTGGTTTCCCAGGGAGTGCCTGCTGACATTGGAGGATGATGTTACATTTATAATGGCCTTGGTTACTCATATAACTGGCCAGGCAGTCCCATTTCTCATCCTCATCTATGAGCTTCCAGACCCTTGATTTCTTGATTCACTAGGCATCCACGATATACCAGATAATGTGCTCTTTATACCCAATTCCTGTTATACTTAGGACAACTAATTTAATTCAAGTCTTATCATAATTGATAATAAGAGTAATATTAACACGACTGCATAGAAGACTTATACAGGTAAACACTAATAGTAGTTAGTATAAGATCACAAAGTAGTTAAATTATGAAAAGGAAATTGTACCAATTAGTAAAGAAAAAACTTGGCTTAAAATGAAAAATGTAGGTCATTATTGAAGTTTCTAACATGTTTGTTGCCTTTTTGTTTGTGAGCTTGCAGCTGCTTTCTATAGGTAAACTTTTATTTGTGGTTGTAGAAATAATTTTAGATATTAACATGTTTTTGCTGTAGTATTTATGTTTTCTCTGCCCTTTTTCTTTTCCTTTAAATCAATTAAGAAGTGAAGGAAATCTAAATTTATTGTTATGTTAATTTGCAGAACTGAAAATCAGACTGAGTTGCAATACTTTGCTGATTCCACAATCATGAAGCACCAAAATTTTAATGGTTTAAATAGCAGAAGTCCATTTTCTTATTGCAGAATCTTAACATCTAGAATTGAGATGTTTCCAAGTTCCAAGGTTTTTGTTTTTTGTTTTTGTTTTTTTTGACGGATGATCTTAGCTGATAGGTGGGTGATTTCTTCCATTGTCTCATATTATCTTCCTATATGTTGGTGCCTAAAATCTTTTCCTTATGGTAACAACAGTCATATCAGAATAGAATCCATCAGCATTACCTTAGTTTAGCTTTAAAAATGCTTTAAAGATATGATTTCTTAATTCACTCACATTCAGAGATACTGGATATTTATGACCATGTGTAAATGAGGAGGACACTGTACAGTTTATATATAATAGGAGAGGATGACATATTCTAAGAATAAAGTTGTACTGTGTCTAAAACAGGCTGTATTGACCATTCATCTAAGCACCTAAGAGAAACTGCGTATGTTTTGGTAGATAGAGTAGGAAATCTATGAGTGGGAAATATTTTTGGCCCCAAGAATTAGTAACAACTATCTGAAAGAAAAGGTCTTTAGTCACAAAAGCATAATTGACAGTAAGTATTACTATTGTAACAGAATGTCTGGAGATTGTATCTCTTTATTTCCCTAACATCTTGACAGTGGAGAGGTCTCTGGAGCCTCTCCAAGAAACAAGACTGTGGGAAACAGAGAGCCACGGATGCACAATTCTGTGTAGCACTACACCCATGGTGTTGCTCAGAAATAAAGACAAGGATAGAGTTTCAAATCTGCAAATACTGCCAGACCTCATTAAAGGGAACCACCCATCATGGCAAGTGCCATTCTGGAGAGTGAAATCCCTATCATCTTATCTCAGGGATTTTTATTGACACAGAAACTCTTCAGGCGTTCTATTGATAACACATGAAGATCATGAAGAATCAAATATCTTTCACATAAAGTCAATACATGCAGATAATACCAAATGTTAAGGCCTAGGCAGCCCTTCCCCCAACAATGCACAAAACATCCATTTTAAACATAAATGAACATAAACCTTTGCAATAAAGCTGTCATTTATGTTTTCTCCCTGATGAGAGTACAGACAGAAATTTTAACTGTTTTATGAAAGTAGTTACATTTCTTACAGAAATAAGTTTGGAGACTGAAATTAAAACCTGAAACATTAATTAAACTCTTTTAATATATAAGATTACATGAATCACAGTGAAAGTCTAAATAAAATATGAATTAAAATGAACTTTATGAGGACTGGAGAGATAGCTTAGCAGTTTAAAGCACTCATTGCTATTGCAGAAAACTCAGGTTCCTTCCAGTATCCACACAGTGGCTCATAATCATCTTTAACTCCAGTTTGCGGTGATCTTAGACCCTCTTCTCATTCTACCTGAACCAGGCGTATATGGGGTCCACATGCATACATGCAAACACACACTTACACATAAAATAAGGAGGTCTTCAGAAAGAAATTAAAAGGTTCTGAGTTGAAAGCTGTTGAAATACACAGTACAGAGACATGCCTCCTAACCTTGTGCTGAGACATGCAATGCTGCAAATCATTCATAAACTGTCCACTATAGTCAAAAGATCATTTTCCCACTGAGCATAAGACCCCCAGGAGTCTTGTAGCTAATGTTTCAGAATTCCTAAGAGAATACAGCATGCAAAGGTAAGCAAAGAACTGCCTGCTGGCCGTGCTGGCTGCAGATGCAGATAAGATGAGATGGAGGGAACTCCTGACTCTGTTGCGGAAACATTTTCTTCTTACAGGCAAATGCTGAAATCGTTGAAACTTAAACAAGAAATGCACTATGCACATCTCTGACTTCATGTGCATTTACATTTATGTCATTATGGGTAAATTAGAATTCCTGGTATATTGATAGGCACATGTGTGGTCAGATGTTCAAGGGAATGTGTCAACTTCCACAAAACTCCATTGTCTTTGAAGACTGTCCAGGGGAGTTAGTGATTGGGAAGAATAACATTATAGGGACAAAGTAGTATATTCCTCCAACAAAGAAATTAATCATTCCAGATAAATCCAAGCAATTCCAGAATTATTATTAGGACCCAAATTTTGAGTGTAACAAAAACAGCAGTCTAATGTAGAGATCTTTGATGCTGTCTTTAAGTCCTATCCTCATTAAGAATCCTAAATTTTTACCATCTTAGAGATAGTGTTTTCTTAACTGAATTGCTCTTAAAACTACGTATGCAGGTTTAGTACAAACTTTTTTGAAGTAGCTAGACTACATAGTCAAATAAATATGGTTACATGAGGCATGGATTAATATACGAAAAAGTATAATTTAAACCTCTACTAAATCTGTACTAGTCTTCCAGATCTTAAAAGATCATGGTTTTCTTAACTGGTTACAACAGATGTTGTGAGCTGTCAAAAGTTACTCCTAGATATAGAAGGTCTGAGAATTCCACATCCACAGAAATGGAAATATGGGAGAGTCTCTTGTAACCAAGATACAGTGATGTATCAAGGAGATTCACATGCTTCAAATGCTTCTCAGAACTCCCCAGATTTGACATCATTCACAATTTCACAATGAGTTCTGAGCAGGAAGCCATATGGCAAAGTGACCTTTTGCTCTTAGGAACAAATTTCAGAACAGTTCTTTATGCATTTTGTAACGAAAACCATGCTTTCAGCCATTTTTTTGTTTAAGGAGAACAGAATATTTCTATGGTAGGCTGATTTTGCTGAGCAGGGTGATAAATACATGTCCTTCTTTTTTCGAGGAAGATAATGAACATATATGAGGTATTCAAAAGAATAGAATGCATAGAAAGGTCACTCAATGCTAATCAGTGTGGAGTTCATGTTTTTTTTTTTACTTTTGGATAGCTTTAAAGAAGATACCTGGAAAAACAGAGAATAATTGAATTTTTCCCAGCTTATAATGTCACTGGGTTTAGTCCATGGCCACATGGTCCAATGTGGGTAAGTAGAATATCATGTTGGTGGTGCATGTGTCAGAAGATAGATGCTTAGCTTATAGAGAACCAAGAAACAGAATAAGGGTAGAATCAGGGTCCAGGCTAAAACCTCCAAAGGGTTGCAACTAGTAGGTATCTACTTCCATCAGTTAGACAATACCTTTTGATCACTGTGTGTGCTCTGAACAACAGGTGCTCTCCACCTGTTGAGGAAGTTTATTTTTAGTTGTGTTTAAAATAATTGCTTTTGTGCATTGTTAGAGAAAGGGATGCATAGGGCTTGCATTTTATTTGTCTGTAGGTTTTGGATTTCTGTAGGGGATATTTGATTGCTTATGATCTGCCCCTGAGAAGTGCTGAATCACTCAGACACTCAGGGTTCCACTGGCAGTATGGCACTGGCCATGATGGTGGTTCCCTCTGCTGAAATCTGGCAGGGTTTGAGTCTCTGAAAATGCCTCCTTGTCAACCTTGCTGAGCCATCACTGAGCCGCCACAGCAGTGTACTGCTACATCCACCAGATAGAAGAAAACATTCAAAACATGAGCCTATGTGGGGACATTTCAGATTAGGCAACTTACATTCTAATGATAGCACCATAACTGAGATAAATAAGAGTGAAGGGTAATTATCATCATGTATTTCTCTTAATGCTGAATAATACATTCTCTTTACCATGAAATCATTGCCTACATCTCACTTGACAAAGAACTTGGCTACATGAATGAACGTGCTTGTAACCTCCTTAAGTTCAATATGCAAAGATGAGATGAATCAACTGGGTTCTATCCCTTTGGTATAGAATTGGGAAACTAAGTGCCTGTGAATAGACTGAATGAAAGCTGAAAGATTGTGCTATGCCAAAAAGAGGAATGAGTGCAAGTACTCCAGGCATGTGAGGCATAGCCTCACAAGAAATTCAAATTGCTGTATATGTGTAGAGAGTCAAATGCCCTAGAGGAGAACTTGACAGGAAGCAACAGCAAAGTGAGGGAATAGTGTGGTTAGTGTACAACTGCTAAGCTAGATAGCTTTTTAGAATCATTTCTAATCCATCTGTGGCCTAAAATGACCTTCTTTCCTGCCTCTCTCCATCTTTTTCCAGGCACAGGTTTTCCTACTGGTTTAGTTGTAAGACAAAGACATGCTTCTTAGTGATCTCTTTTTCCTCATAACCATGCATACTGAATATGTTTTTATCTGTGTATATTCACATATGTTGCTTGCTGAGGGGCCATAAATTACTCCATCTTATTTGTTGTACATTTACATTTTCAGAAGAGAAAACTACCTATATCCAAGTATACAAGGAAAAAATAACATTTAGAAAGCTGACATCTGTCTAGTGATGGAAAGAAATATACTGCGGGAATGAGAACTAGGAATGTAGTGATAGCTTCAAGTGTCTGCAAAACTCTGTGAAGTACATTATACTAAATTGCAAATTAACTTTTTTGAGAGAGGGACAGTGTTATTCCTTCATCATCACTATATTAGTGAGACGGATTTATAGGCCACATGAGATATAAAATATCTCAGGTCCCTTTGAGGTACTTCAATCAGAAAATGTTTCAAAGTAACTCTGTGTTTAATGAGTAAATCTAATATTTGGGGAAAACATTTAGGTAAGAATAGAAGAAAAGAGAAGCACAGAAAACCTATTTTAGATGATAACAGCCAAATGTCATTTTTTTAAAATTCTAATTTTGATCGATGGAACATAGACATTATTTTAATGTTAAAATTTTAAATGTTATTACACATATATTTTTGATAAAAATACAAAATAATTATACTTGCTTTTGATGACAATTTACTTTTTCAAGACACAATAAAGTGTATTAAATAAAACTTGAAATTCTGAACTTTGAAACAAACAAAAGCAAGAGTAAAGAGGAAAATATCTTGATAAATTAGACATCTGGTGATAAAAATTATAATCAATAATGAATACACATTAGCTTAATAAAGAACCTACAGGCATATGAAGTCATGGAGCCTCTGTAATACAGAAATTTCTGAACCAGTACTTTTTTGATTTAGTATGTTGATTATTGAGATAAGTTTTACTTTGTAGTCAAGGATGGTCTCAATTCTTCCTGCCTCAGTATCCTAAGTTCTGGCATCAAAGATATGACTAGCCATTCTTGACTTTTATATCTTTGTTTGTGTGGCTTGTTTTTGTGTATTTATTTCTTTATATGAATATACATTCAGGTTTATCACTTATTTTTCTGTTGTTGTGATGAAGTACCATAACCAAAGGAAACAAAGAAGAAGGGGTTTATGGGATTTTATGATTCTAGATGAAGAATTTATAATGGCTGCCATAGCATGGCAGAAGGAGGCCAGAGCAGAAAATGGAAAGAGCACATCTTCAACTGCAAACGTAAAGCAGAGAAAGCAAACTGGAAATGAGGCAAGGCTATAAATTTCCAAAGCCCCCTCCAAGTGGTGTATAACCTCTAGCAAGGCCACACTTCCTAAAGGTTCTATAACATCTCCTAAACAAAAAACCTACCAAATATGGACCAAGTATTCAGATACCTAAGTCTAAGGGAGACATTTCTCATTTTAACGACCACATTCACTATTCCCCATATCTTCACAAATATTTTTTCATTTTCTTAATCTTGGCTATTCTGCCTGGGGTAAGATGAAATCTCAAAGTAGTTTTAATTTTCATTTTCCTGATTGCTAAGGATGATGAAATTTGTTAAATTACTTCTCAGCCACTTATATTTCTTCTTCTGATAACTCTGTTTAGGTCTCTTTTTAATTGAGTTGTTTATTTTCTTTTATTTTTAGTATTTAGTATTTAGTTCTTCATATATTATGATACTAATCATCTGTCAGATATATAGCTGGCAAAGTTTTTTCAATTCTGTAAGCTGTCTCTTCAGTCAATTATTAGTTTTCTTAGTAGAATGAAAATATATTAATTCCATAAATTTCTACTAGATGATAATTGGTTCTATTTCCTGGGTAATCAGAAGTCTAATTAGAAATTCCTTAAGTGTGGGTATTTCCAGAAGAATTTTCCATTCTCTTTCTCCTAGAAAGTTCAGAAATTTAAGTCTATCATTGAGGTTTTCAATCCATTTAGAATTGATTAGTATGCAGATTGAGAAAGAAGGATTAACTTTCTTTCCAACAGTTTCCTAGTAATATTTGCTAAAGATACTCTTTTCTCCAATGTGTATTTTTGGCATGGTTGTAAAAAATCAGGTAGTTATAGGTGCATAGATTTATATCTTGTCCCTCTATTCTGTTTCATTGATCAATGTGTCTGCTTTGTACTGTTACCATGATGTTTTCACTATTATATCTCTATAGTATACCTCGAAACCAGTATTGGTTATATTTTCATCATTGTTGTTACTGTTCAGGATTGTTTTGGTTCTCTGGGATCTTTTGTGATTCCAAGTATTAAGACTTGCTTTTAAATTTCTGCAAAAATTTCATTGGAAAATTGATAGGGATTTCATTGAGTCTGTAGATTATTTTTGGTTGCAGGGCTATTCTCACAAATTCATGTTTCTTCAAATTCTTGTGTCATCTTCAATTTCTCTCTTCAATGTATTAGTCTTCACTGTACAACTCTTTCATATCCTTGGTTGTATTTATTCAAGGCTATGGTTTGGGCTTTTGTTTTGTTTTTTGTTTTGGGTTTTTTTTTTTGTGTGTTTTTTTTGGTGTGTTATTATTCTGAGTGAAGATCCTTCCCTGCTATCTTTCGCAGTCTGTTTGTCTTTGGTATAGAGGAAGGCTCTTAACTTGAGTATGTTAATTTTGTGACCTATTTACTTTGATAAAATGGTCATTTTCTCTAGGAGTTTCTTGGTGGATGTTATAGTCTTACATGTATAAAATGTTATCTGCATTACAGGGACATTTTGACTTTTTCTTTTTTGATTTATATTTATTATTTTATTTCTCTCATCTAATTGCCCTACCTAGGACCTGAAGAAACATATTGAATATAAATGTAGAGGTGTGTACACCCTTGTCTTGTTTCAAAATCTTAGTGGGAATGCTTCAAGTTTTTCTCCATTTAACATGACAGTTGCTATCAGCTTCTCACCTGTGTACTTTATTTTGCTGAGATATGTGCACAAAATTTGCAGTCTCTTCATGAATTCATCATGTTGCTTATTTGAGATATTTCTATTTACCATTTTTTCCTCCTGTAGTGAGTTACCTATCTTGAGTGTGTTTATCTTTCTTGTACATGAATAGATACTATAATGGTTAAAGGATTTCTGAGTCAATTCAAAAAAATCAAATGTTTTCTGTCATTGAGTAAGTTTATATGATGAACTATATTAATTGATTTATGCATACTGAATGATCCATACATCTCAGGAATGAAACAATATGATAAAGGTGAATGACTTTTTAGATGTGGTTTTGAATTTGTTTTGCAAGGATTTTATCAAGGATTTCTTGTGTCTGTTTATGTTCATTAACTCTCTCTCCTTTGTTGGGTCTTTATCTGGTTTTGCTGTCAGAGTAATATTAGATTTGTTACTAGATTCGGAGGAACTATTGGCTTCTTTTTCCATTTTTTTGGAACAGTTTGAATATTATTGGTATTAGTTCTTCTTTGAAAGTCTGCTAGAATTCATCACTGATTACAACTAACCTTGAGCTTTTCTTTGAAGTGGGAGATTTTAATAAATACTTCTATCTCATTGGATGTAATAGATGTGTTTAAATTATTTACTTCTTCTCTGTTGAACTTTGTGCTTTAGTAAGTCATATGCATCTAGAAATTCATCAGTTTATTTTATATTTTCTAGGGCAGTGTATATTAAATTTTAAAATGTCTTCATGCTTCTCTGAATTTCCACATAATATGTTTTAATAACTTTTTCTTTCATAATGTGAATTTTTATCTTTTCTTTCTGTTGTTAACTTTTCTAAGAATTTGACAACTTTCTTTATCTTTATCAAAAATGAACTATTTGTTTAATAGATTCTTTCATTATTTTTCTTAAAATTTATATTTTATAAATTTATGACCTGATCACCATTATTTCTTCTATCTATCACTTTGTTAATTTGTTTCTTTTTGTTTTCTCAATGTCTTGAAAGCTATTGTCAGGTCACTTGTTTGTGATTTTCTAATTACTATCTGAGTATCACTTGTTTTGTTCTTCTGTTGTCTCTTGAGTTTATTTCTTTCTCTTCACATAGAAGTATCTCTTCTAGTACTCTCTGCAGGAATCACTTAGTGGTCATAAATTTCTTTAGCCTGGTTTTTATCATAACAGGATTTTCTTTCACCTCTAAATATGATAGATAGTTTTTCAGAGTCTATTAGACCAAGTGGTAATTGTGATTTTTTTCAGAGTTTGGCAGACAGTCCGTGCCTTCTTGACCTCATTGTTTGATCTGAAAAGTAGCAATTGTTTTGATGTGCCTACTTTGTATTAAATTTAGGCCTTATGCTTTGCATCTTTTGATATTTATTTTTTGTTCTGTATATTTAATGTTTTAACTACAATATAACTCAGAGAGTTTATTTTCTCATCCTATATGTTTAGTGTTCTGTATGTCTCTTGTATATGGATGAGCTTCTCTTGCTCTAGATTTTGGGGACTTTATGTGATTTTATTAAAATATATTCTATAATATTTGCATGAAATAATTTTCTCCTGTATGCCATTTAATGGAATGTCCAAGTTCATGTGTTTTTAATTATGCATTTAAAACTATTATTGATATTTATCAAATGGTTTAGTTCTCCTTTTTTTTTTCAAACTCTGATTTTCTTTGTTTTTAGGTCTAGGGTTAGATTGTTGATCAAGATTTTTGTTTTTGATGCTGCTTTTTAAATTCAGGTTGCTTGTTTTATTTCAGTGGATGTGTTTGCAATGTTCAAGAGGAACTGTATTATTATAGAGCTGTGCTAATCTATACCTGTCTATTTGACTTCTGTCTACTCAACTTGTGTCTATTTGAAAGTCCATCTCTTTGAATGAGCACTGTTTGCAATAGTCATTGTCAGGCAAATTATCTCACTCTGGTAATACACTAGCAGGTTACGACAAAATAAAACCATTTTAAGTACCAATTTGTTTGAGGGTAAATGGACACCAATAGTAGTAATTATAATGTTCAACAGCATTAGTGGAAAGGAAAAGTGATAAGCTATCATGGTGAGAATAATGATGAGTACTGGGTTGTGAGATGGGAAGTAAAAAAGTGGGAATACATTGGAGTGAGACTAATTGAGGCAATGGAGAAACTAAGGATAGGGGTGTAAAGATTTTAATTAAAAGTAGAGTAAAAAGTCAAGGTAAAAGTATGTATTCAGATATTGTAAGCCAGGACAGTATTTGTGCTTTAGAAGCTGTAATAGAAACAATAATGGATATGAGAAAAAAAGGAAAGAAGAAAAACAAAAAGGGAAGGGGGAGATGGGACTATCGGAGAACATGTTACCTTACTACAATGACACACTTTATAAATTAAAAAAAAAATAGCTGGGTAGAAATGTAAGATAACAAAATATTATGAAATCTTTGGTAGCTAAGGAATAGCTGTTGTAAAATAAGACCTGGGTGGAGAGATAAAAATGAGATCACCAGATTGAAATTGTTTTTGTGTACTTGGTTGATCTGTTGTCTTGATTCCATGGTGCTGTTCAAGATTACTTTGTGTTAATGTTTATAAATCTGGTTCTTCTCTTGTGGGCTTCCTTCTTCCTTTGTGTGGAGAATTTCCTTGACTTTATTCTGTGGCTGTGGATAGCTGAGGCAAACTCCTCTCAGCTGTTTTCACTGTTTTCTTGTGGGATCTGGAGCTGCTTGTGGCTGTGCAAAGATCCCAAATCCTGTTTACTACTTGTGTTCAGATTGACAGCTTTGTCTTTTCCTTTTGGGATTCAAATAGTGGCTCTGGTAGCAGGCACTGAGAACCCTTTCTATAACATTCTGACTAGGGCACATTGTGTAGAGTTTCTGGTAGAAGTCTTTCAGTCCAGTTTGTCTGGAGTAAAACTTAACTCTGGAAGCATCAGGCACAGCACAAGTCCAGTTTTATAGTAAGGAAAGTTCGTGTATCTGATAATAGAATAGATTTCTCAGAGGATCGAGATCACATCAAGTCAGGCACTGTAGAAATAGATGATGGAGTTTAAAAACAATTCATGTTTCCTTTGTTTCCCAAACTGTAATAAGTTACCTGTTTCTAAACTGTGATAAATGACTTGCTTCATTGTAACTTCTATTCTGCCATCTTATCTTGAAGATAAGGGTACACTTTTTGAAGGACAAGTTTATAAATAGTTTGGAGGATAGACTAGCCAATCAGATTTCTAGGAGACATAATTTGCTAATAAGGTTTTTTGTTTGTTTGTTTGGTTGGTTGGTTTTTGGTTTTTTGTGACAGTACTTCTTGATGTAACTATGACTGTCCTACAGCTCACTTTGTAAACTAGGCTGACCTTGAACTTACAGATATCTGCCTGCCTTGCCTCCTGAGTGCTAGCATTAAAGGCCCTGTTATGTTTCTGTAAAGTCAACAAATAGACTAATGCCCATTCTGAGATGACACGAGAATTCTGCAGAGCACATTTAAGCTATTATTATAATGAAATACTTCATAATGACATGCATAAAATTCATTCTGTGTCATGACAGTGAGAATGAATATGAGGCAGAACAAGTAATCAAAGAAAGGAAACCTTTACTTGTAAAGCACTTGGTTATTATGGTTGTCAATACATACTTTTTGCCACCTTCAAGTCACAAACAACTAACCTGCCTTTACTAAATGAGTAGTTGGAAAAGATACAAATGGCTCCCTAGGTTATGAGCTGACAGTATCACATTCGTGTATTCTGAATTCTACAATAAACTTCTACAATGTTATTTATTTAAAAACAGGTTATTCTGTGGAATACTTTTTGTATTATTTCAATTACTGTTGAAATCAATGCTAGAAAGTTAGTATCCTTATTTAATAAACTGAAAACCAGTGATATTCAGGTAAATGATGGCCTGCAGTCACTAAATGAATTAAGTAGCCAGAACTTCATACATAGGCCAGAGAATTTCTATGTACTAGTCCAAATTCTCAATGATTATTACAAAGTAGAGTTTTCTGAACTAATAGAATACTACCATGTTATTTTACATACTCAAATGATCATCAATAAGGCAGCAAAATGAATCTTAAGACAAGGAGATTTAAAGTAAGTATGAATTCCTCCTTCTGTAAGTCTATACAAATAGGATATAAGGAAAGAATCTATAAAATTCATGTGAAAATATTTTATTTCATTTTAACTCAATATGAATAATACTATGACAAGAAAATCATTGTCCTTTCCTTATATTCAATAAAGGTTACACAAAGGGGATTTTTGTATTTCAGTGCACTGATAGCACTCTGGAGCATTGTGATATGTTTGGGCAGTCATATTTTAAGAACTGAAAAGTTGCATCAGAAAAAGTTAAACAGGAGGAAATGTGGTCTGTGTTCTTGATTCACTATAGAAAAGCTAAAAGAAATAAAATGTTTCACAAAAAAAAGATAGATTAAAAAAACTGTGTTATTTTGAAAATCATCAAATTTGAAGTTCTAACATATAGAAGAGTGAAATTAATGTTATTTTTTTCACAAATTAACAGGGTAGAAATAGGTATTATAGGAAATTATTCTATGATTAACGCAAAAAATTAAGTCGGTACATCTGTCAAAAAATACAAGGAATTGTTTTCTTGAGTTCAAACAAAAGATGGGAACAGAAAACTGCATTAAGCAGTCCTACAATGGATAGCAAGCTCGAATATGTGATTTCCATGGTCATCCCAGCAATTAGTAGAATTGACATATTTTGAATGGGTTATTAGTAAATGTATAAATGGCTCTGAAATGGATAAGTAAGATGGCTGTACAGTTAATGAACCAAGAAAAATATGACACAGCCTTGCTTAGAAGGGTCAGATGTGACTATTCAGGCAGAAATTGGTGGCATCTGTTGCCAGTTCAGAATTTTACAAGTGTTGAATATTATCATTTGTGTGGCACATTAAATGAATGTGCAGTGCTCACTGATCAAAGCAATGAGATCTGTGTTATATCAAATTTCTCTCTCTGTTAGGCCATAAGATTTAGGTGATCCTTAAGCTGTTCTTATAGCACACTGTAAATTTACTTCCAGGGACTAAGATCAAGACCAGCACTGCACACACTGCTTGATTGCCATATTGTCTGACTGTGTGTGTGTGTACATATATATGAATGATAGACAAGACCAAGAAGCAGTTTATGGAATTATAATTTGTGGTGTATACATTTGTGATTCAATATGTTTAAATGGGTAACTCTTAAATTTTTAGTATTAAAATTGAGAAATTGTCAGCTAGCTTGGTCTGATTCCACAACTTAGGAAACTGAACCAAAAAGGTTGCCACAAATTGGAGACCAGCCCAGGTTATATATTAAGTTTCAGACCAGCCTGGAGTACAGAGTGAAATTATTCTTTTAAAATTTGTGTACATTTCCAAAGTTGTGACTTAAAAACAAACTTCATTAGGTAAATGTTATGCATGTTGGATGCAAGACAGCTATGGAAGGTATGGTTCAGCAACAGCACGAAATCATTAGAGGAAAAAAGCATTTCAAAAAGAACATGAAGGGAAACACAGCTGTGGAGAATGAGCATGTATAATCTATAAATATACAAGTTTTATTTTTTAAACATTTTGGTGTAAAATAAAAAATAATATCAAATTGTAGATTAGAAAGAGAAACCAATGATACTCCATGATACTCTAAAACAGCACAATCAGTATTTATTGGCACATTCCCTCTCAGAAATAATCCTCAAAGCAAGAAACATGAAACAGAAATAAAAACTCATCTTTGAAGAAATTACATCTGTACTCCCAAACCAAAATATTTTGTAGGCTGCCAAATACATGGGAAATCAAATGAATGTGGGAAAAAGCCAAATGAATGTGATTGCTGCTGATTTCAGCCACAGATGGCAGAGTATAATTTTCCAAATAAGTTGTATATCCTGAGGGTCAATACAGGCACAGTGTGTACAGGCTTAAGGTAGAGACTTCCCTGAACTCTCTAGGGTACACTGAGTAATAGGAAAGGTGGGACTTAATGAGTAAATATAAGCCAAAATCTTATTTAACTTCAGGACACCATTAAGATCAGTTCTAGTTGGTAGACTAAACAAGAAATTCTCCAGCAAATTCTGATCAATGAAGTAGGAGACAGAGGATTATAGTAATTTTTACACTTACATAAACACACATGGGGAAGAGAGAGACAGAGACAGAGAGAGAGAGCAAGAGATATTTTCAAAGGAAGTGTAATTTGCAGTGAAAAGTTGTATAAATATCACATAATATTTATGTGAAACATAACAATATAACACAAACCTATGCAAAATGATGTAAAAATACTTTAAAGGCTTAGAAGAAAATAAAAACAGATGGAAGAACATTGGTAGCAAACAACTGTCATTGAGTAAATAGAAAATACTTCTATGTATTTCACTGTGAACACACAACCATTAACAAGCCCAGAAAAGGTTTTCTAACAAGGGAATAAAGTAATGAAGAGAGACATGATGATGACAAAACATCAAGAGAGCTATCATGGGCTTGCTGAACAGCAACAGCATGAGAAGACAAACAAGAAAACCCTGATCCAAGCAGCAAAATCGACAGAGTAATCTGAAAGGAGAGTTCAAACAAGAAAGGATTCAGTTGAAATAAAAAAAAAAAAAAAAAGAAAAGAAAAGCTGCAAATCATTAGCTTATAAGTTATTAATTTGAAACAATAAAGTAAATAAAATTAATGATTCCTTTTTTGTTTGTTTGTTTGTTTTGGAACACAGAATGAGACACTAAGTCACGCAAAAATTACACCCAAAATCTTTTATTCACACTTCTTGCAATTTAAGAGGCTAAAGCAATCCTGAGGCAAAGCCTACTACAATCAGTTTTTTCTTTCTTTATTTCTTTGAAGTTAAAGTTCTAAGTCTTTTATTGTAGCTTTAAAAAAATACAGATACAATTGCCTTATGTAGTTTAAAAATATTCAAAACTCATTCATATAAACAAACATCCATATTACACATTTAAAAATAAATAAAATTATAATATCTTGATTTTCAGTGGATCATGAATTAAAACAAGTAACACATGGGAAATTGCAGTGGTTGAGGAGTCAATATTACATGTTTAAAAATAACTAAAACTGTAGTAACACAATTTTCAATGGATCATGGATTAAAACAAACAGACATAAAACACCTACAAAATTGTAGTGGTTGATGGTTCATTTCATGTCTTCCAGGCAACAGAATTTGTTTTATTGCCCTTTTTTTTGAAGAAACCATCCTCCTTTTTTTACGTAATAATTAGCTTCACTTATCTGTGGGAGATATTAAGGAAGTAAAGGCAGTATTTTCACGACTGTGTAAATCACTAGAGAGATCTCCTCAACATTCTTGTCTCCCAATTTCATACAATTTAAGAGAATCCCAAGAACTCAATAGAACTTGTCTATTTTTGTCACATGTTCTTATTCAAATAATTCAATAGAACTCCAAATTTTCTCCACAGTGACAAGCATTTTCTGGAGAATGGTAGTATTATTATATTATTGCCTGTTCTTTTAACCACAGTACCCTAAATTGTTCAACAGAAAAACCACAGATCAAGTCAGTCATCAAATTGCTGCTACTCAAAATGGTTCAAAGGACCCTGAATTGTTTAATGTCTAAAGGCAAATTGGAAGGCAACATCTAGGGTGAAAAAATTGGAGAGAGACTTACCAAGGGTCAGAATTTTTCAAGAACCCAAGCAAAGTTCAAACTCATTTTTGAGTTTTACCGAGGAGAGTAAAAAGTAGCTGATGTTGGATGAACTAGAAAGATAGGAAAATTCATGAAGTAAAATGATGTCACCAACTACTGGTAACTATCATCTTCCCTCTCTGCAGCCAGGTCACAGCATTGACAGGTATCCTAGAATGTCCCTTTTGTCCCTGTGTGGCTGATATTTTGTAAAACCATGTAATGATTTTAATATATTAATATATTATATAATATTTAATATATTATTATTATTTTAATATAGATATAAAATATTATATAATATTAATATATAATATTTTTTCTGCTAATCTCTGGCAAACAAGTTTGCTCTTGATAGTTGTGTTTTTGTAAAGCTTTATGACTAGCCACTTTCTGTTGACATTTTACAGACAGAAGTAGAGAATCTGATCAGGGAATCTGAACAATATTTTTGAGATACTAGATCGTTTCCCATAGGAAAAACAGGATGTACTTAAAGGTATGGTTGAAATAAGAACCACTCCTTCTATATTTTACTTGTTCAATTAAGCATAAATGGTCCATTGTTACTAACTCCTTAACATCTATCACTTTTCTCCCCTGCTCCATCGAACAAATCAGAACAATGGGGGAAATTTTTGATTCTAGTAAAATTGTTTAGTAGAATACAGATCTTCAGATGGTTAATTAGAAATCACCTCAGGCAATATTGTTATAAGGTGGGGTGTGGGAGAATAATAGCTAGGATTAAAACAAAGGGTAGTTATGGTACCACTTGACAACAATTACAACATCTGAGTAGCTAAAAAAGGTACATCACAGCTTGAATCCAACCTTGGTTTCATGGGCAGACATTTTCCCTAACCAATAAGGTAGAGCTGTTTGTAAAAGTGCCTCCTAAAATAAAAGTCAAGAAATTATGGAAAAGCAGCTTTTACACGCAGCTCCCTGGCAGTAAGTATGTTTAAACTTAGTTCCTATTTACATTTGAATTATTCTATACATGTCCCATACATAGTATATTGTACCTCAACATTGAGTGTTAAAATAAAGCATGATAATGTGTAACTACCCTGACAGAAATAAAAATATTTTAATGAGACTTTGTAGTTCTCAATCTGACTAGCAGAGAACTGAAGAGATGAACTCCAAATGGGAATTTCCTCAGGAATCTTGTGCTGAGAGGAGGAAAAGTTATCCAATTTACAATGAATCACACACATGAGATGAAATTGAAACTGGGTTAGGAGTTCCATGATAAGTAGGACAATGGCTTAGCATGATTGCTTCTTTTCCTGTGTTTAAACCATACGTTTACTTCAGCATCACATCCCCCACCCAGTCCCAAGCGAAACTTGGAGGTGGATTTCTGGATCTTTCTGTCCCTTTACAGTTGGTTCTTAAGTAATGATTTTATAACTTCAGCATAAAAATAAAATCAGAGGATTATTAAAAAGCATTGCAGAGGAATCATAAGCAATATGTCTACTCTGGGAAAGGATCATATTCAGAGGCCTGTGTGATCTGGGTGGAATGCAGAGAGAATATTAGTCAGACTAATGCTATCCTCTGTTTGTGCTAATGCTAGGTGAAAGGGATTTCTGTGGCTAAGGCAATTTAGCATACACCTTTAATCCCAACACTAGGGTTCTAAAAGGAAGCAGTCAGTTCAGAAGTAGTTCATGGTTCTCAGTTCATGGCTACAGAGTGAGCACTTGCCTTCGACCCCAGCTCCGAGATTGAATCAGAGTGAAGAGGCAGCAGAATGAAGTCTGAAATTGAATCACAGTGAGGACACACCCAACTCTTGTCATAGAAAAGCTGGCTCTGAGTTCAGAGAGACACAGAGAGTTCAGAGAGATACCAAGGCAGTCTGAGGCAAAGACACAGAAGCAGTTCATCAGAAGGAGAATCAGTTTTGGAAGAAAGACTCAGCTAAAAGCAAAAGTCTGTTTCAAGCTGAGCAGAGCAGTTCAAAGCAGAGCAGAGACAATACGCACCAAATACATGGACATCTTTTCCAGTAATAATACAGTTTGTGGAACTCTTTCAGGGAGATTCAACCCAGAAAAATGAAACATTCTTCAACTGTGATATCTTTATGTTGCTCAGAAATTGGGTGATCCTGTAGTTTGGCACCATATTCCCTTTAGGACTTGCTCAATCTCCACACTGCTTCACACCACCCTACCTTCAGCACCATCTGCCCTGCTATCTTGACTGTTGTTCTTGCAGCCTGCAGGAAGCACTGAAGTGCACCCTCTTCCCCACTTCATCAGGGTGAGCAATGTGAGAGGCAGCAGCATCAGTGGGAGCAGCAATATTGGCTGTGAACTGGTGAGGCAGGTCTGGTAGTTGCCCAAGGACCAAGGACAGGTCCCTTACCCACCATGGGCGCGCTTCCGTACCCCCCACTGATTCTAGTTTTGTGTCACTCAGCACCATGGGCTGTTCTCGTGCCTGCCAAATCCCTGGCTTCATGTCTCCTACCATGTGCCACTCCCTTCTGCAAATGGCAGCCTAGGCCTGGCAGGTAGCCAGGGCAAAGTGGGCCAATCTGAGACCCTAGCCTCTCAACAGTCCAAAGACTTGCCCTGCTCTAGAATGACATCCTCCTTTGTCTGCTTCCTTGCTAGAAACACCACAGTGGCTTATTCTCCACATTAGTGTCTCTCTCTGATAGCAATTGGGAAAAGTTGGCCCAGCAGTGGACCCAGCTTCCCAGTGGCATTCCTATCTCTATCACAGCCAAGACACTAGCTCCACATTTCCACCACACACCCTGCTCTGTTCGGTCATCTTTCCTCTACAACCAGTTGATTTTCCAGACCTGTTGTCTTTTCAACCACCCAACAGACTTAGTGGCAGAATAGCTTCTCCCAGTCCACAAATGTGTGAAGAGCTGGAGGTGACTAGATTTGGAGCTGCAGGGAGTCATCCCAAGCCCTATCAGGCTTTACCTACTACCTCACTACCATCTGAGTCTATCCCCCACTTACTTTTGAAATTAGGAATCATAAAACCTTAAAATGTGTTTTCATCAGGATTTCATTAGCAATTTGGAATGCTTGATATTCCATTATTTTCTTTTTCTATTTCTAAAAAGAATGTTAATGATTTCATAGAATTTTAATTTTTCAATTATTTTATATCATGTGTATGGGTGTTTTCCATGTATGTACATTTGTGATCCACATTTGTGTCTGGTATACCCTTGTAGGTATTTTTTAAGTGCCTACCTACCATCTTTTCAACACTAGACAAACTGATATGGAAGTAATCACATGAATTAGGTAATGAATTGTCACAAAAGCCATGCAATCAAAATTAAGCAAAGTACACACATGCAAAATATTGAACAGGAACAGATAAATGTCATGACAGAGCCCAGTGCCCTTTCACCAAAACGTCATGAGATGAAGATAAATATGCATTGAAATGTTTCTCTAAGGTAAGCTCCTAGGGAAGATCTTGGTCTTTGTTGTCAATACTGTATCCATTTCAAGCCATGAACAAGTATTCAGATAATATCTTAGTCAATAGTAAACTATTTTAGAAACATGGATATTTACAGTTGTAATGACATTGTTATTATAATCTCTCCTTGGTAAATGTATTATGCACATCTGTTGAACCCTGTAGGAAAGTAAAATGCAGCATTTCCTAATTCTTTAAAAGAGACCTAGCATATATTTTAAGTAAAATGCCAGTGATAATCAGGAACTTATTTATGTGAAACATAAAGGCTGATGGGTTTTGTCCAGTCAAAAGGAACACAGCATGAGAGATATAATGGCAGCCCCTCTGCCTGTACTGAAACCACTACAATAATTTTTATGATTCTTTTTATTCCATTTTACCATCTCAAGAAGAATAATACAGTACTATAGATTCTGAGATGAGACAAATTAAAAGGTCTTGGTAAAAAATTAGAAGTTGTATAGACTTACTCATAACATTTGAGAGGTAAATACCAATAAATTCAAAATTATACTGCTCAAAACCTAATCTTCCATAAGAGTCAGACCAGGTCTAAATTAGCAACTCCAAGGAGGCATGATCAGTTAACATATCAGAATATCTCATGGTGGAAAAGTCAGACATGTATACATGGTCTTCAAAGGTCCATGTATGAAACATCTAAAAGGTTCTAAAACATCTAACCATCTTCTTTTCACTGACTATATGATTACTAAAAAAGACACATTTTATCATGCCCACATTATCATATATGTATGATGCTGTATTTGGGAATTCTTAAATGTACTTTTGTCAGTTTTAGGGATGTCATATGTATATATAAATATATCTTCATTTTAAAATATTTTTTTACCAAAATACTTGGTATTTGTTTTACATTTCTTTTCTTCATAGGCTATGGTCAAAACTATACAGTTAAACAATATATAGTTCAATTAAACAAATTTTCACATGTATTAAAAATACAAATTAGAATTAATAGATGAATTGTGAGTTATTTTTGCATTCTAGGAAAGTATGTTATGTATGTTGATTTACTGAGTTGTGCAGAGAATAAAAATAGAAACAAATTAAGAATCCAGTAAAAGATGTCTATGGTTTTCACCCTCGCATGCAGCAGAGGTAGACTTTGACATCATTGGCTCAGTTTGTCCAAATGAGCTAAAGATAGCTCAAATACTATTGGAAAAATCTACAGGTGATATGATGAATCTTCGTTGTTGTTTCTGATTCTATTCATATAATTCTATGGATCCTAAAAATGGTAATGCTTACTTATTTTATGTACATTTTAAATAAATTTTAATTACATGAATTTGCCTTTGAGATGCATGTGCCACTATTGAGTTCCAGTTTCTCAGGAAGAAAATATTCATGCCACCTTTCACAGCACAGACTACTTTTGACAAAGGAAAGGCACAACTCAGACAGGTTTCTCTAGCATGCAGATATCTGCATCAGGAGCAACATATAAGGGAAGCTAATTTTCATCTCCTCTTTGTTTTTCACAGTTGATACAAACCTTTCGCAAGTATGCTCTCAATATAAAACAACAGCTTTATTAAAAAAAAAAAAGCTCAAATTTTTAATTTCTTATTCTCTATCATGAATAATTTCACTTTGGTATTTGATGAAAAATCTGGACAAGTACTAATTTAAATAAATTTTGGTGGTATCTGTGCTAAATAAGATTAGGACTACCTACAGTACTTCTTATAAAATTCTCAAAAGTCTACTTTGAAGAAATGTATAAAATTTTGTGATTTCTCTAAGAATTTGTTCTACTGTAACAGTCCATTAAACAAAGACCCATAGTTTATTTTTGTCATCTATAATTTTTCTTCTGTGTTGTGGACAATTACAAGCTCTGATTAATCACTTGTATCTAGTTTGAGTTGGACAATTGCACACTGCCTAATCTCAATAGAATAAGAACATCTTCCACTTTCAGTGTGGTGGATAATACAAGGTACTGATCAGTGGAAGCTCCTAGAATTAACCAAATGTCCTGAATAACAAGGCATTCATGATTCCCTGTGTAGCATTTATTTATTGTACAATGTCATTATAGGGAGGAAACTTAAAGATTAGAAATAAAAAATTGTGACAAAATCATATGAACTTAGGAGTTAGATTAGGAGACTTCATGGTTTGGTTGTTGAGTGAAATTGAATAAAGAATGATATAACATGCTCATCTTGAAACATCTAAAACCTAGATTATGTGTATTGAAATTACTCATAAGTAGATTTGACTATAATTTGCCTGATGGTAAGACAGAGCCAAGTAAGACAGTGCCAGAGTCAGGCAAGCTTTGCTTCCCCTAGTGTTAAGTACAGAAAAAAAGTGTGCAAAAATTTGAGCTATTGTATTTTACCTAATTGGCAAAACAGCACTTAACTATCATATTTAAATTATTGTAAATTAACAGTTTGGAGCTGCTAAATACTCATTTATAGATTGTCTTAAATCTTTATTCAGATTTAACCTGTATAATGAATTAATGAGAGTAAAATTAGTTCAATTCCAGAGGTTATTGGAAATTAGAACACACAGTATTGCTTTTGATTTGGAGAGAAAAAGGATTTATTATACATAACTTAATTCAATTGTATTTGGAGATAGCTATATTCATGAAATGGATCAATGTTGCTGAAAAGTGCCTGATGTATAACTGATACACTGTTAACGTATTTCCTTGTGTTACGTGAGGGTAGAATGTACTTTAAACAATTTGTACTGTTTTTCTGCATTCTAACCAGATTTCTTGTAAGATCTCCTTTTATTTTTAATTATGTTAATATGTGCTTGTCTGTATTCAGGTATGTGCAGGGGGATGCAGGTACCCACAAGGCCAAAACCATGGGATCCTTTTGGAATTGGAGTTACAGGAAGTCATAAGCCATCCAAGGTAGGTGCCGGGAACTGAACTCAGGTTCCCTGGAGTATCAGTAGCATTCTTAAGTGCTAAGCCACCTCTGTAGCTCCCTTTTAACTAAATGCTGAAGTATACTTAATATTGAAAAAATAGATTAAAGTGTTCTTTGAAGTGTTCTATGGTTTCATAAGCTTGAGCATGTTTTGAAGCAGAACTCATTCTTACAATAGTTTTTAATCATTTGATCATGCACTCCATAGAGGTCCATCTGTAAAATGGACTTACTAACTTCTTGATGGTGTAAACATCAAGTGACTATTAATTAGTTAATGGATAGGAGAGAAAAGGTTGTGCAGAGATCTCATTCTTGTCTTCTGCTATAGCAAGTGGCTCTCATTTGTAGATAAATGATATGAAACTTTTTCATATTCCAAAGACTTAGACTGTAGTCATTTGCTGCATTATTTACATCCCCCCCTCTATCTCTCTATATATGTATGTATATCTGAAACAGTATCTTAAGTGAATTCGGATGCTAATCATTTGAGTATTGTTTTCTTTTTCTAATCACATCCCAAAGTTCATTCACTATTAGCAAGTTGCCTTTATTCCGTGGATTCAGAAATAATTCAAAACACATAAATCTCAACCTGTAATTTATCACATATATAGAGGCTAGAACAGCGATCATGTGTTCATCTCAATACGTGGAGAAAACTCCTTTAATAAAATACAACACTCAAGATAAAACACTGGAGAGACTAGTGACTTTCTAAGCATTTCTCAACATAATAAAAGTTCTATATGACAAACCCATGGGAAGCATCATGTTAACTGAATAAAAACTTAAAGCAGTCTTACAATTATCAGGATCCCTTCTACTTCATGTAGTACTTGATGTCCTAACAAAGGCAACACAAAAAAAGAAAATGAAATGGATACAAGTAGGAAAGGAAAAAGTCAAAGTATCATGATTAGATTCATGAGAAGACATACAAATACTAAAGATAATAATTGGTAAGAAGATTCCAGAAGGGGTAATCTGCTATTTTTGTTTAAATTAATCATTAGCAATCTATTACATAGACATAGCTGACTTGTCTATCCATTAACTTAATAAAAGAAATCTGGGCTTCTTCTACTTATTGATCATGTTGAATAATAGTTATACAAATTTTTGTTTGAGAAAATATATTTTATTTTGTGTAGCTAATGACTACTAGTACTGTATATCTTCAGAGATATATCTGTCATTCTCATACTTTTCTCTGTGATGAAAATTTGATAAAGATAACCCTCCAGTAATTCTTTGTTTCTTTAAAGCAATGTGTCTTTTTCTTATTATATTCAAGGACATGTTATAAACTTTGTTGTTCTTCTGAATATCTATGGAAAGAAGTAGAATCACCAATGTTTTTTCTGTGAGCTCTGTATTTTAAAACTATCTTTCCAGAATCATAAGATCATAAAAGGAAGTTTGCTTTGCTGTAACTCTAGGAGGTTGATGAAAATTCTCTATACTTAAACTCTTTCATTAGTAAAAGGAGAGTCATTATAACTACCATAATACAATGTTGAAGGTTGGATGAGTTAATATGTATAAAACATGTAGCTTTGAAACTGGCAGGCTTTTTGTTCATTTTTGTTTGTTTGTTTTGGTTTTCTAAGACAGGGTTTCTCTGTTGTAACTCTGGCTGTTTTGGAACTTACTCTGTAGACCAGGCAGGCCTTGAACTCACAGAGATCCGCCTGCCTCTGCCTCCCAAGTGATGGGATTAAAGGCATGCACCACCACAGCCCAGTGATGCTACCACACTTTAAGAGTCCCATAATCATAAAATATAATAGATACTATTATATCTATATTAGCAATAATTTATAATATATAGCTGTACTATATGATTATATTAGTTATTTTTAACATGCTGATTATATTTTAATCTTTGTCATTGTACACATTTGCTCTAACACCAACCCAAGCTCTAAATCTGGGTTTACTGAACCACATCAGACACTTGAAATTCTATTTTTTTCATTTTCTTTCTTTCAAGGAAAAAAAAGTATTTTGAGTTTCCCAAAACTCTAAATTTAATTTTTACCTGTACACTTAATCAAGTTCATCAACTGCATTGTTGGTGACATGGGCAACTTGGATCTCATGGTGCAAGAGAGAGACAGGCATCAGCACCTGCTCTAGGCCCGGGGCCTATCCTCCTCCAGTACAGCAAGCTTTAGACAGACTGATTAAAGTGACTAATAAGCATGGATCAAAGCGATTGGACCGCTCCCTTAATGCAACACCCTCCTTCCTCTATAAAAGCCCTCTCCTTTCACAATAAACTGGATTTGCACAACAGAGGCATTTCTCCAAAATCTGAGCTTCTTGGGTTAGTAATGCTGCACCACTAGCCACCAAGGAGATCCTCTGTACCCACAAAAGACCAAATCTGGTGCCCCATGAGACAGGCACCCTCTTGAAGGCTCAACCCTTGGAATACTTTGGGTGAATGGACCTCTCCCCAATAATGGGATACAGTCCCTCTCACACGACTATTTTAAAGGGAATATTGGAGAGAAGGCAATTAAATTTTTCCTCTAAACAGGTGAATGCTTTATATGACAAAGTAGTGGACTTCTGTCCCTGGATGCTGGCTGGCTAGATCTGGAGAGGGAACTTGGGAACTGGTCATCCAACAGGCTCAGAAGGGAGACTTTGCCAACCAGCTTCCACCTTATTTCTCTATAACCCCAGACAGAGGGAAACCAATCTCTCCCTGTCTCCGTTGTCAGCTCATCCTGTTGGACTGGCAGGTACAATACCTGCCTCTGACCTGAAAGCCCAGTCTCTGTGGGGCTGGCAGGGAAGGTGGCTGGGACTGAGTGCAAGAGGGTAGTTATGGAGCCACTGGTGGTCCTGCGGTAGAGCTTTTCTCCCTTGCCAGAGCTCTAGCATATTCTGGTTTGATCAGGCTCTTCCTGGGTTCTTATCTGAGGGCAATACTATTAGCTCTTGAAGAGACCCCATGGACTCCACTTGGAAGGGCTCTTTCCCACCATTAATTTAAGGCAAAATGTCTGGTAAGCATGAATCAAAGTGATTGGACACTTACATAACACACTCCTTCCTCTCTTATGTGACGCACTATTTTTCACAATAAACTGGATTGTGGATAAAGTGGATGCACCACTTGCCATCTCAGGGATCTCCTGTACCCACAAAAGATCACACTGCATGTTTTTCTTTTCCTTTATATAGTTTAGTGCCTGGAGGATAAATCCACTTTAAATTCTGTCTTGTCTGGAATGCCAGATGCTCAGTCTTTCACTAGTCAATGGATTTCCTTATGTTGATGACTTTCAACTGTGGTTAAGCACAGCACATTACAGGAGATGTGGACAGAGTTTCTTGAGTTTTAGTGAAGCAGATGATTCAAAGCCACACCTCAGCTTGATGCCCTGTAGTAGCCTCTCAATGGGAAATGTCTTCTACTAGGGATGCAAAATCACAATCTCTGGATTTAAGTTACCAAAATTCACATTATTTACACACACACACACACACACACACATACACATACAATTTCCTCTGCTTTTTTTCACATTTTCTGGCAAAATGAGCAAGAACAAAAAATATCACAGAAAGCTAAGCACATAAATTACTTGCACACTGCTTACAACATCCAAAGTTTTGATTATGAATCATTCACTTATTGTAAATCTTTTTAAAAGATTTCTTAAATGACTCACAATTTGGTCAAATTTTCCTCTTGTTACAATTGTAGAGAAATTTATTGTTTACCTCACTTCAAAAATGGCATATGATAACTTTATCTCTGTCCCTCAATCTTTTCCAGGTGTTCACATTCACATTGACATTCCAATATGTGACCTTAGTCTTCAGAATATTTTAAAAATATATGTCTACTTCTGAGCATTATTATTAGTCTCCATTTAAAATAACACCAAAATGATAATATCATAAAGCCACAAATCAGATTCAAAGATCTGACCCTATCAGTAATGTCAGGGAAATTTTCTCACCTACTGTGAAGGGTAGGCCACAGCATGTGATTCTATTGGAACATGTTGTGTGTCTGTGTGTCTGTGTGTGTGTGTATGAGAGAGAGAGAGAGAGAGAGAGAGAGAGAGGCAGTGGCACAAGAGATATATAACTGAAGGTTTGAGTGTCAGATCCAAGTTTTAACTGGCTGTGTGATGGGTAAAATGTTATTGCACGTAAATAAGGATATAAAAAAAGAAATGAAGAATTTCCATAATAGGAATTATGAAGATCTTTGAGGCATAATATTAACCATTCTTCTACACTATCAAATATCAACATTTTGAGAGTATGTGAAAAAAATATTACATGTTGTCTACTCCACCAAAATTATGACGTTTTCTAAAGACGCATTCTAGTATATCTTAAACTATGCGCACAGTAGTTTCCCCTTTGAAAAGCTACACGAAATACTATTTACAAAAGAAATTTTTTTCAGAAAGAACAATAAAATTAGATAAAATTTGATATTTCAGAAGGACGAACATACAGGAAATAAGTCAAGTGTGGCAAGCTGACAGTTATATTAAGTTAATGCTTAAAGGTTATGGGTGAGATACTGAATGCTATTCAGTGATGCTTTCGATTAACTGCGACTAACAAACATAGCTACAGGTAAGACTCCACTTTATTCCTTTTGTAGAGATTAGGTCAATCATAATACCTCTGAAAAATCAAATATTAACCCAGAATGTTATTTTTTTTATATTTCTCGTTCAAAAATTACAAAACAAAAGTATAAGTAAATAATAAGGAGCACCTGCATCACAATGACCAGGGTTTAATTGTCAAAGGGAATTCTTACCTCCCTCCCTCTTTCCCTTCCTTCCTATCTTCTTCCCTATATACATCCTCTTCCCTCCTTTTTTAACTCAGTCCTTCTCTGCCTTCTCCCTTCTCTTTCACAGTTTTTTCTTCTTCACTTTTTCCCTTCCTTTCTTCCTCATCTCTTCCTTCCATCCTGCCCTTCCTCTCCCTCTCTACCAGCCTCCTTTTCTCTTTCCCTTTTTTCCCCCCATCTTCAAACAGTGATCTCTATGATATCAAACTTTTCTTTTAAGATCCAGTCTCATTGTGTGGCACTGGCTGGCCTGTAACTCCCAAGTGAACTTGGCACTCACAGATCTACCTCAGCCTCCTGTGCCGGTGTTAAAGCCAAGCATTATAGAGTCTGGCTATGAAAATATTTTTAAGCAATGGTGATATCCAATATTTCCTTAATATGCTGTAGCCTGCTGGGAGAGTAATGCTACAAACTACCCAACTAAAACTTTTCACATATTTCTTACTCTGAGAAGAATCATATGAAAGACTACAGTATCCTAAGCATAGATATTAAGCATGCCTGAAATTATTATCAGATTTCTGTAAAGGGGAGTTGGAATGAATGGTTATACAAATAATCTAGATGCATTGTCTTTATGTACTTTTATGCATAAAAGTACAAAAGAATAAATTTGAAAATTTAGAAAAGAACTATTAAGCACCTCAATTACAAAAAAAAGTATTTTTACTCATTGTTTTCTTTGCAGAAGAGAAAATTCATTTATATTTATCCATTTGAGATAGATTTTTGCAAACAGAGTAATGTTACCTTAAGAGTAGAGAATGTTTCACTTCAAACTAGGAAAAAACAGATCCTAGATTTTCAAATTCTAGATTGGTTATAGAAGATGTTTTAATAAACTCCAAGGATATATTGTTAAATTCCACCTATAAAAGTTCTCACAAGTTGGCATTGTCTGGATAAACAGCACCGAGAGCATCTGAACTGAGCCATCTGTTCTGAATGTAGCCACATCATTATGTGTATTATGAGACACTTCCTGGAAGAAACATTCATTTTACTTTGATTAGCTCTTCTCATCTTTGAGATGGTGACTTGTGACATGTAACCTCTAAGAAGATTCTCTGTGTTTCAAAATTACCAGCACAGGGAAGTTAACATTGGGAAGCTCTAAACGAATAGAAACTTTGTCAGTGAAGAAAACAAAAGATGTAAAGACTTATTACAATTACCCATGTCCACAAATGAGAAACATTTCCTTGTGGTGTAAATGATTTTATTACCAACATAATTACCACAAGGTGCCTTGTGCCCATCATGCTTCTTTAAAAAAAAAAAAAAAAAAAAGACCCTGGAGGAAGATTATCAAATTTATATTTAACTTCATTCTACATTATTGTTATTCCCTTTTACTTCTACTTAACCATTATCACCATCATGCTCAAACAAATAAATATATTGTTCATTACTATTCCATTAAAATCATATAAAATCTATGGCAATAACAATCCAAAAATACTTTTATAGTTGAATTGAAAAAGCTGGCCAGAATGTTAATGATATATATACCCATTGAACTTGAGTCTACTTTTAGGAATTCACTTTAATAGAATTATCTTTCTTTGCAAATGAATTTATTTGAGATATCTGTAAGGATACTTTGATTATCATATTACTATATCAATATTAATCAGGGAAATACATATATTCCTAAATGTAACCTCCTCAGTCTGTATAATGTTACTTGCATGTACCTTTTAAGGGCTGATTATTTAGCATTGGATCACCAGTCAGTATGTTCTTCTCTAGAGCAGACTCTTTCTCTGTCTCTAACGCCAATAAACATTTGTCCTTATGCCCATATTTGTCTTTATATTCCCCTCATCAAGGAAACTTCTCTTTGCAACAGATATAGAGCACTTTAAATATCCACAGCCAATCAAACACAGAATTGTAGAGCCCAAGTCCAATGAATACATATATTTAACATGTCTGTACCTAAGGTTCAGGGAACATTGTGAAAGAGACGGTAGAAAGCCTGGAAGAGCCAAAAGATCAGGAAGTTTGCTGTGAAACTGTGTCTCCTAGTAATGTCAGAAACTACTTCCATAAAGTCTCACTAACATGACAGCTTAAACATACGCAGAACAAGGATGGTACCAATAGACATACCAAAAGGAGAAATCCCATGGGGCCTCAATTCCAATCTTAAAGGAATTTATATTTGGAAGTTTACTCTTTTTTCTCTTTATACATAGTCTCTTTCTGGCTTAATAATCATCAGCAACAAGGACAGACCATCCTTACTGATCAAAACAGATATTGGGAGGAATTTTGGGTCGGATATCTTGTATGATTAAAAGAATCTAATAAGGTTTCAATATAATATTGAAAAGACAATGTATGAATAAGTAGCCATTTTAATGTCTAGTTCACTAAGAAAGCAAGAAAATAAAGTCCTGCGAGGATATTGATTAAAGTACTAATTATAACTACCTGCTATTATATAGATCATTGTTGTTTACTTTAAAATATAAATATATGTAGGTAAATATAAAAAGTTTAAATCCTATTCAACTATGAGTTTGGGGAAAAGTCTCAATTTTCACAGGATTAATGGTATAAACTATCATTACTGAAATAGTTTCTTTCAAATAATGCTCATTATAAAGGAATTAGCAAAGAAAATCATGCATTTATTGAAGTAATAGAACTTATAAACCAAGTTTATTACATAAGAATTGACTTGGAGAAAATTAGAAATGTGGGAATTGTTAGAGTAGTCTCAGAGTTCTATTCTAATCAGAAAAGTAAAATATATTTTCTAAGTGACAAAGAGAAACATAAGCAATTAGAAACTGCTACTGAGTGAATTGAATTCCTGATGCCTTTGGAGAAAATCAGTTCTTGAGCTTTGAGGTAATAACCATTAAGTTATATTTTCTACCTAACAAGGTAGAAATAAAACTTCTCAATAAACTTAGGACATAGTAGCAGGTCAGTTATAGGCTTGGATTATGATCCAATGAGAAAAAGCTACAGTGGTTAGCTTTTTGATTATTGTTTTCTTGTTTGGGACCAAGACAAGAAATGTCAAGATGCATAAGAACTTACCCAGGAGGAACTGAAAATGGATGATGAGCTGTATTTAAAGATGATGGTCAGTAGAGTATGCATCTATATAACCACAACAGGGAAGACATCGAGGTTAAGTTACACATGTATCTCAAGGAAATAATCAAATCTCCTCTGCAAGTGAGAGTGAGTGAGATCATGAAGAGACCAACAGTTCTAACATTTGATATAATTTTCCCACTGCTTTGAGCTACTTAAAACTTTCAAAATACTAAAAGATAGTTCCCTTAATTTCTCCTCTTACATGCCACATATATCAAAGGTACAAAATTTTCAAACTTTAAAAACCTACGATGATGAAAAAGTATGCATCATTATCCTGTCACCTATAACCCACTCATCTCAGAAAAGCCATAAACGCTTTATCATTTTAACCAGGACCTGCTAAATTTGTATGATCTTTTGTCCCTCTGTCCTTTCAGCACACATGTTTGGCAAAATTCTAGAGCTGGCCAAATCTAATTATCTGTCTTCCTTTGCACCTGTGCAGTTAAATCCATATGCCACTATGAATTTGTGCTCCAACATCAACCAGGTTTCCAAAACATTTTGGCAACCCTTTACTCATATATTCAGGTGTTTCTCCCATTCTTCAAAATAATCCTTTCAAATACTCCTGAATTCTTCAACTGGCCACTCCTTCTCCAATTTAGGAGATGGCATTGGCCCATTCAAAGGAAAAATGAATCCAGACTGGGCATGGAAAATTCACATCTTTTTCTACTTGTCAAGCTGACCATCCCAGTTCTCATTTGCTCCTCCTTCTGTGGTTACCTTCACCTACTTTTAAGCACTTCTTACTAACATGTACTTAATTCTATCAGCTCATCAGCGATTTAAAACTCCATTTGATCAAGCCATCTATTATCTTATAGTTTTCTCTCAATTAATAGTAACATGTAGTCAAAAGATGACTTCACCACAAATTTCCACTTGGCTACTTTCCTTAGAGCCCTACATAAATTATACAAATATAAAGTATACAAAACCAACCTTCTTTGTCAACCCCTGGATTTGACCCTTGCATCATATACATTGAGTTTTATGGTGCATGCCAGTAATTTCACCTCACAGGATGTGGATACAGGATGAAAATATTCTTGTTATACTTAGCTATGTACAATATTCAGCCTGGGATACATGAGAATCTCTCTCACCAAAACATAGGAAAAACAATGACCAAAAATGTCTAGGACAAAAATTTGGGCACCAAAAGGTTTTTTATGGCTGGCTGTTTCTGGGCTTTTTCTTAACACTTGGCACCCAGAACTGTGTGAAGTATTTATAAAAGCAGTGTTCTGACATTTCTTGAATTACAATCCCAAATATCTAACTATCTTCTGCAGGGAAATGTCTTTCAAATGTTTCAATTCAATTACTCACAAGAATCATTTTCTATCCCTAAAACACCCATATCTAATTTGTATCCCAGTTGGCATCAGCACCAAACTCCACTCAAATGCTTGAGAGAAAGACCTAAAAATCACTTTCACATTTTCACTTCTGATATCCAATCATTTCTAACACCTCAGTAATACCATTTATTGACTGTTTCAGCAATCACCAATTATATCCATCTTCACAACCACCACCACATACCCCAAGCCACCTTTATTTTTCTTCCACAATAATAACATTTCTAAACATGTCATATTTTAACCCCTGTACCTGAGAACATTCAATGTAGTTCATCTTTAGGGTAAAACC
The DNA here is from genome assembly GCA_026225945.1 of Cricetomys ansorgei. Classification (NCBI taxonomy): domain Eukaryota; kingdom Metazoa; phylum Chordata; class Mammalia; order Rodentia; family Nesomyidae; genus Cricetomys; species Cricetomys ansorgei. The sequence continues at coordinate 7,617,973 of JAMJFZ010001131.1, read as the reverse complement.
ATATATTGTACTGAGGATATAAATCATGAATGACCAAGCCTAAGCCTGCTGCTTTCTGAGAAACACTGTGGTCTAGGAGACAGATGGATTCTTCCAACACTATGCTTACTTTCTGAAAAGACAGTTACTCATTACTAGCTGTGGGTTTTTTTGTACCTGATTTCATATATATATATATATGGAGAGAGAAAGAGAGTTATGTAAATATAAAGGCAAATTGAAATTAACTATGTGACAGATTTTTTTTTTTCTTTTCTGATTAGACTTGCAACTCTCTTCTCCCACTGAGTAACTAAAAGTACATATTGCCTCTTTGTGACTATAAAATATTGAGAAAGCACAAAATCAGATATCAAGATTCAACTGAGCAATAAAAACTAAACAAAATAAACAAAAATAAATAAAATAAAACTTGCTACAAGGGATGCAGATTACCCACACCAGGATCAAACTCAAATAGGTGATTTTCAGTATCCTTTGTCCTCCATTGTACCCAGTCTAGACTTATTGTCACTTAGGAACAAACCAACTTATTGGAACCCTTCCTTCTACACCAATTCCATTCACTTGAGCCTTTACTTCTTGATGTGGAACCAGAATCTCCCTAACATGTTCATCACTTCTCTTCAATTATTTGTCCTCTTGCAGCTAGTTTGCAAGAGCTGCTCCTGCAACCACACCCCCATTCCTGTGGATTCTTCCCATTGAAAGCAGACCCACTCTCTTGAACTCTTTCCTATACCACCTTCCAACCATCCATCTGAAAAGCTTTTATATAGTAAAAGACATCAACATTCAGGCAAAGAAAAATGCTATATAATGGGAAAATATCTTTACCAATTACAAATCTGATAAAAGATTAATTTCTAAATTATATAAAAACAAAAAAAATTATCTATCAAGAAAATAACTCATTTAAAAAATGGGGTAAAGAACTAAGCAGTGAGTTCTCAAATGAGGAAAGATTAAAAGCTGAGAAACAAAGAAATATTCACCATCCTTAGCCATCATGAAAATGCAAATTAAAACTACTTTGAATTTGATCTTACACCAGTCAGAATCACCAATATTAACAAAACAAATGATAGCTCATGCTGGCAAGAAGGCAGGGAAAAGTTACCACCTACTCATTGTTTGGAGTACAAATGTGTATATTCATTATGGAAACCCATATGGTAGTTCCTCTTGAATCTGGGAATAGATCCACCTCACGATTAAACTTTATCATTCTTAGGCACATATCCAAAGTACTCTACCCCCTACTACAGAGACATTTACACATCCATGTTTATTGCTGCTCTATTCAAACTAGCCAGAACTTAGAAATGGCCTATATGTCTTTTGATTGATGAATAGATATTGAAAATGTGGTACATTTATGCATATTATGGAATATTATTCAGCTGTTAACACAACAAAATTATGTAATTTGCAGTTAAATAGGTGGAGCTAGGGAAAAAAAAAACTTTCTTAGTGAAGTAACCCATAACCCAATGTTAAATATTATATCATTTCTCTTATATGCTTTTAACTCTTCAATATTTATGTTGCAGATTCATAAAACTACAGAAGGTAGGTACCTAGTAAGGAGGAGACAGGAGCAGAGGATGTCCCTGGTTAAGAAAAATAGACTATATTGTGGAAAGAAAGAGGGAAGACTGCAAGATGAGTAATAAATAGGAATAGAATGGAAGAGAAGAGTACAGGAGGGACTACAGGGAGTGATAACTAACACTAAGAGCCATTTCAGGGACATCTAAAAACCTGTTACTAGAGAAACTAAATATATATATATATTTATATATTTAAAATATATAAATTTATGAAAATAATATAAATGGAGTATCCAAATAATAGAGGATATGGTTCCCCAACTAAACATCTTCTGCAATTTAGTGAATTGTCCAGTGCTAAAAATGGGTCACATTTCTGGCCAAAGGGGCCCTATGGAGACCCATAAACATCTCACACTATTGCCAAAGCTGACTCCTTTCTACAAATTGATGCTAATGTCCTATTGCAGAAGATAACACATATATATCTCATCAAACATGGAGAAGTCAAGCTAGTGTCTAATTAGGACTTTACTCTATGGATTAGTTAGTGTTCATGATGTTGGAAAAGACTCTTCATACTACTGTAGGAATGAGGTAGTCATCAACCCAACTACAAATTCTGTAACTTTAAACAGTGGTCTGTCTCTCAGGTATACTGATACAATAGTGGCATAAACTTTGTGTGAGTTAGCAAACACTATATGAATATATTTATGGCTCACTCTATGAGATAGAACTCAGGACTGATATTACCAGATGCTAAAGAATCTGAGACTGGATAGGGCCTAGATCTAGGAGAAAAGAAAATACTATTGTTCTGCTAAAGAAATGTAGCAATAAAATGGCTCTTAATGACATTCTGCTATACACATAGATCAATGTCTCATTCAGCCATAGTCAGTGAAGCTTCCTCAAATGGGGACAAATATAAGACCTAAAACTGGACAATGTGCAGAGAATAAAACATTTATAGTATTTCTTTCTAAAGGGATGTCTTTATAAAACCTCTCCCTAGCAGGGTTCAGGAATTTATGCAGATAAAAGGCAGAAAGACTTTACAAGATGGCGACAATTAGATGATGCCATGTGGTCTTTTTAAAGGAAACAGGCAGTTTCTAGGGGATCTCTCTGATTGGTCAGGACCTTAATACAGGATTGGCTTGTTAAATGTCATGAAGAAACAAAGGCTTCTGGGAAAGCAAGTACTTGACAGTCAGCAGAGAGGCCGAGTCAGTGCCACTACCACAAGGGGATGCCATTGTTCCTCTCTTTCTCCCCTTGAGTTGTATCCAGAGTCAAATCCTTGACTCCATAGATATGGTTAATTGAGATCTAATAACCCTCAGTTGTATGTATTTAGTTAAGACATTAATGATGCAATGGCATACAGTAATTAGTGGAAACAGAAAGGTCAAAGGCCATGCATCAGCTGACATTAGAGTTACTATCCAGGGGGGTGCCTAAAAATGAGAAAGGAGACCAGTCATTTATTTTATTTCAGGTCCTCCATTTTAGCAATTTTTTTTTTAAGCGAGTGTCTTATAATATTGTCAGCTAATGAATCTGGGTCTATCTGGCCTTAACAGGTAACTTTTGGGTATTCCAAAAGACACTATACAAGCCATGCTCCAGTCCTAAGGAATTATCTTTTGACTAAAAAAAATGTTCGAGCCTGAGGAAACAGGATGTCATAATCTCTTAGACTGCTTCCTGCTGAAACCAGGACATCATAGTCAGGGGCCCCAGAAAAGCTGGAAATTAGTCAAAAGCTGGGAAGCTTAGGCAGTGGGGTACATCTGATTCACCAATTTAGCTGAGTGGATAGGGGTAGTCACATAAGCTGGACTGGTCATCAGATTTCAGCAAGTCCAGGACTCAGAATTTGAAGCAATTTGATTCCTGGATGGTGTCTGTTAGCCAAGTAGAAATCTGTCAAGATAGATAAAAGCTAAGGGAAAGAGTTACATGTTTATGAAGCTTACATTTGGAACTTTTAGCAAAATCTACATTGTAGAAAAAGCAGCTAACATGTGTCTGTTAAACAGCTGTTTAGACTTATGCCTTCAAGTACACTCAAAAGCTATAGTTTTTGAGTTAAAGCATGCACATTGTTTCTCTAACCAGAAAGCCAGATACATCAATTGGAAATTGATGGAGATAATTTTAGCCAATAATAAGCACTTCAAACTTAAAATCCTGAGCTTGTGACTGACTAATAGCAGTATTCGTTTATCAGAACTTTATAGGAACATGTATCCAGGATTTTAATGTTACAACTCTGAACCTTTGAAGTATTTAAATTACTCTTTTATATTAACACATCTAAAATCACCTTTTTTCAGACACTCAAGATTTAAATCACTTTCTTAGACCTGTATATTTTAAACCTCAAAACATTTTGTTTTTAATCTAACAATTAATCTACAATTTTTTATCTTATTTTAATTATCAAAATAGCTGAGGCTTAACAAAGTTAGTAAAGACAAAAAGACAAACATACATTTTTATGTCTGAATAGCCCGTAGGTAAACAGAGACATTTTTTTAAGCCAGTCATTTATTAATCTTTAGTGTCCAGTTATCTGGAATGTACTCATGGTCATTTGGGCTCCTCCAACCTCTAAAATGTTATGACCCATAGGTTGAGAATTTGCTTGAAGTTCCTTTTCAAACTGCTTAGACCACTGTAAACATTTTATATACCTAAAACGTCCCCTAGCCTTGTAAATTTAAATACCTTAAAAAGCAGTTTCTTAAAATATCCAGTGTTAAATTTTTAGTTTTCTGTAAACTCCAAAATTTTCTCCTAAAATAGTTTAAAATTTCCCAACTGTGTGTTTTTGAAATTTCAAAAGTAAAATATACATTTTTTAAGAGAAAAAAAAATACATGAAAAAAAACCATCAAGCCCCATAGTGTAAACAAATTAATGTTCTATATCTGGAATTATGAATATTTCTCCTGCCCCACCCACGGCAACAGTCTGCCTTTTAGGTCTAAATCAGCTCTAGTACAGAGACAGTTTTAAATGGGAGCTGAATCTCCAAAATTGTCAGGCTTCTTTATTCCAGTCTCAGCTGTTTATGATCCCTTTATATTAAAAATCCTATCTTTATAAACCTTGTTTTTTAGGACAGAAAAACATCATATAAAAATCCACCTTAATCTAAAATATCCCAGACACCTGATGTCTCTTTGACTGTCACCATGCGGCCACTTTAACCCTAGCAAAGCTGTGGCTGTTATTTTCAGGTAAGAAAGCAGCCAAGATACCACATGTCAGCAAGTTACACGTTCACAACCCAAAAAGGAGTCATGTCATTTGGTTCCCTTAAGGTTACTTTCAATCCAATACTACAAGCTTTAAGTTAACTTTATATATATATTACAGATTTTTAAACATACACATATGGACACAGAACAGAGAGCTCATACATTCAAATAGCATCAACACACCAAAGACATACCTTTATGCACACATGAAAAAATGAAAGTAAACAAACACATTGGTGATCACCTAGACAAAAGACAGGCTTCCAGAAAACCTTGCCCTGGAGTTTGTAGTGGAAAGGGGCCTTCCCACGTGGTATAACCTAGAGCACCAGCAATGGCTTTTTAGGGAAGGATGGTTTTCTTGCCCAGAGTTTATCTACCTACCATGGCGGAAACCCCGCCCCCTCACATACACCTACACACTTTGTTTCCGCTGCCCACCTTCACTTACCCTTGTTAGTTCCAGGTCTTTAGACTGGGTGAGAGCTGCCTGAGGCTGCATGGTTGCATGGTAGCTCCAGAGGCAACTTTCCTTGGATTGCCACAGGCAGGAGCACAAAGCAGGGTACCAGCATGTGACTAGCCAGACCTTCTAGCCTGCTAAGGGTGGCACGAGGTGGGAGCATAAGGGAGGGCCCCCCATAGCCTCTTTTGGCCCTTCCCTTCCTGCTTGACTTGCAGCCAGTTGAGCAGGGCCTATGCACCGCTGCACTGGGAGAGATGAGCTTAGGGCATGCTTGGAGACGTTATCCTGGTGGCACCAGCTTGTAAAATGATTTTTGAACCAATTCCAAGGGAATAGAAGACTATCCAATAGTCTTAGGATAGGGAGAGTAGAGAATAGACAAGGCAGAGCAAAATGTATCTGTACTGAGAGCAAAAGAGAACCCAAAAATGTGACCGCAACCTATATCGCCTTCTGGGTTCTGCTTGAAGATTGCCACTTGCCCTTAAGTCACAAAAACCAGATCCAAAATGAGCCAATAGCCTCCAAATCCAAAGTGGAGCCAAGCAATTCCTTCCCAAGAGGGCACAGAGCGTCCTCTGGCACCTGTGGGTCAGGGACAACTAATGAGTCCACCTAGTCACCCTGCACCTCCAAATACACATTTGAACAGGCAGAACAGAAAAGAACAAAGAGAATGACAGAGACAGAGCAGAAGCGTTAAAATGAAAACTTACTGGCCTGGTAGCAAAGTACTAGATGAACCGGTCAGAAGACTAGTGGGGGATCTGGGATGAGCTAGATCTTGGGCTCAAGATCCCACAAAGACCACTGACACCTTGATGCAAAAAGCAAGAGCACTTTTATTCTGCAGAACAAACCTACAAGCAGGGACCAACCACTTTACAAGATGGCAACGACCAGATGTCACTGTGTAGGCTTTTTAAGGGAAACAGGAAGTATCTAGGGGATCTCTCTGATTGGTCAGGACCTGAATACTGGATTGGCTGCTTAAATGTTGCAAGGGAACATAGGTTTCTGGGGAAGCAAGTACTTGACAGTAAGCAGAAAGGTGAGGTCAGTACCACCACTGAGGTCAGCACCCACTAGGGGGCGCTGGTCCTCTCACACTAAACAAATTCAATAACATTTTTGTAATAGTTCTTTGTCTCATGCTGCTCTGTTGAGCATTTGTGTGTTATTGGTCTTTTGATTGTTTATTTTGTTTTCTAATTGTTTTTGTGTATTCCTTTTTTTGTGTTCAATTGTTTGACTTAGGTTTTGTTTGTTTTCGTACAAAGAAAAAGAAAGAGTGAAGTTTAGTGATGGGGCTATCTAGGAGGAATTAGGGGAGGGGAAAGTGTGATCAGAATATAATGTATGAATTTTTTTCAATTGAAAAGTAAATACAAAAATGAAGAAGAACTGCATATTAGTCAAGGTTGTCTAGAATACCGGAACTTATGGAATGAATCTCTTTGTCTCTCTGTCTGTCTCTGTCTCTCTGTCTCTCTCTCCATATATAGTTTATTAGAATTCTTACAGGCTATGGTCCAGCTAATCCAACAATATCTGACTTGATTGTGAATGCAAAGTCCTAGACCAAAGTAGTTGCTCAGTTCGTGAGCCTGGATGTCTCAGCTGATCTTCAGTATATACTGGAATCCAGAAGATGTAGATTCTAATACTAGTAAAAGAATGGATGTACTAGCAAGGGGAGGGCAATAGAAAAATTGCTATTCATTGGAAAATTGTAAAATCATCTTCCACGGCATTATATAGACTTCCAGCAGAAGGTGTAGCCCAGATTAAAGTGTGTGTCTTTCTGCCTCAAAAATTCAGCTTATAAATAGATCTACATACTTCAAATTAAGGGGGAAAATTCCTTCAAGGTGACCTCCACTTTTGGATTTTAGTTAATTCTAGAGGTTGTCAAGTCAACAGTCAGAATAACTACACAGCCATGTAAAGTATGGAAACCTCATGGCATATCCGAAGTGCTAAATAAAAATAAATAAGTAGATTGATAGACGGAAATAAAACAAACCCAGTGTTGTAAGACCTGAAAAATTATTTGCTACAAAAATTTCCTTATGTATTATTATTGGTCATTCAATGGCTATTTTTTTTTTTATTTTGGCTTCAGACATGGAACAAATCATTTAAATGCTAAGGATATGTCAGTGTCATTTCTTTAAACTTTAAACCAATTCTAAAGCACATTTCTGACTCTGCTGGAAGGCTTCCTGCATGAAAAGGTTCCTGCTGCAGGCTCTGTCAAACCTATAGTAACTATTCTATATACTCCTTTAAGTATTGAATAAATTACTACAAATGGCCTTCCTGAACTCAAAACTAAGTTAGACACACTCAGGAAGAATTATCAGTGAACTTTACTATTTCACTTTCTGCATTATCATCACACTTATAAACCTCACTGTTGGGTAGTGTGGTCTCTGATTACAGACACCAGATTTCTTGTCCTATATCTTTCTTAATTTTCACTCAGCCTTCATTCCTGTTCCTGACACTCTTTGTGTGGAGATTTTGGTTTTCCTATTCCTGCCCTCTCACTCATTCTCTCATCTACTCAATTGTTTAACAGGTGTCATGGGGTTACTAAGAGAACCACAATACCGAAGTATCTTCTGCTGTTTCACCACAATGATAGGTTTGAGGCATAGACAGTTTTAGGAGTCTTCTTTATGAAAATATAAAACTTAAATACAGGATTAATTATAAACTACCACATACTATAATGAAAATAAATAAAACAAATAACTCACATTTAGAAATCTGTCTTTTCCTTTAGTTACTTAACTAGAATTTTTTTAGTATAATTTTACTAGAATTTTTACTTTACTAGAATATTTTTAGTATAATTTTATTTATTTTTTTATTTTATATATATGTGTGCTGACTGCATGCATGTATGTGCCTGGTACCTATGGATGTCAGAAGAGGGTGCCCAATCCCTTGGAACAAGAAGACTGCTTAGTTATAAGCCAGCATGTAGGTGTTGGGAACTAAACATGGGTTATCTGCAAGCGTTCTGACCTGGTGAAACATCTCTCCAGCCTTTTTATCTCACTTGTTAAAATTATCACTAGACGTTAGTTGACCACATCACCAAGTAAAATACCTTCTCCAAACTCAATGTTTAGTTCATGGGTTGATTAATTAAAGGACATAGTTCAGAACTACCAAGACAAGAGTCTACTGATGTTGACAGGATTATCAGATGGAAATGACTGAGAAATACTACAAAGATCAGTGTTGTGTAGCTGTTCCCACTGGATTGAAACATTCCCTCAGGGAGGGGCTGGGAGAGTCATAAAGCATGTGAAACTCATGAGAAGGTTCCTTGACTCAGGAAGACCAAGAACCATACAAGACTTATGAGGTTTCTGGTGAGGTTACATCATCATTAACACTAGCTGGAGGAAAAACAGATTCTTCTGTGGTGCTTCCTTCAAGCCCAGCAGCAGCTCCCAGGCTGGGAAAGTACTTTTTTCTTTCTTTTTTCTTCTCTCTTTTCTTCTCTTCTCTTTTCTTCTCTGTGTCTTTCCTTCCTCCCCTTTTTCTTTCTCTCCCTCTTTCTTTCTCTTTCTTCCTTTCTTTCTTTCTTTCTTTCTTTCTTTCTTTCTTTCTTTCTTTCTTTCTTTCTTTCTTTCTTTCTTTCTTCCTTCCTTCCTTCCTTCTTTCTTTCCTTCCTTCCTTCCTTCATTTCTCTCTTTCTTTCTTTCTTTCTTTCTTTCTTCTTTTCTTTTTTTCTTTCATTCTTTTTGAGATTGTAATTTATTACATTTCTCCCTTACTTTTCTTTACAGAATGCAGCTAGCTGCTTTTGAGTCATCATAAGCTTCCATTCATAGTTTCAGCAAACTTACTGGTTCACCAAGCTGTACTTGGATGAAATTCTTTCTTTGGTCTGTTGTCACTGTTTTGATCAAGGCATTTCTGTGCATAATTCACCTCTGCTAATTTAGAACACTTAAACAGTCTTGGCAAAAGAAATGCTTAGACTCTAATGAAGAAAACTTCTATCAAAATAAGCCTTGCAATAAAGTTAACCCATTCAATAATGTAGAATATTCTCTCTTTGTACATTAGCTTGATGTTGTGCTGAAAGTAAACCAAACTGATATATTCTCTCCCAGCTTCTGTTTTAACAGCTGCTTATTTCTCATTCCAGGATGCAAAGATAATGACTCAGAAAACTGAGTTTTCTTAGCTGCAGATTCCTTCTAGGCAGTAAGAGCAGTTCATTAAATGAATGATTTGATAAGTCTGCTCTGAATTGGGCCTGCAGGGCCTGGGAGTCTTCTAATCACTCTAGTTAGGAGGAAGAAAACTGAGGTTAGTGTCTTGTGGGGAATACTCTGGAAAGGGACATTGACATTACTACTCCAAGAAGAATTCCTGGGAAACTATCAATCCTGGAATGCAATTTTGTGCTAGGTAGTTTGCTTTCTAGTATGTGACATAAATCCTCTTTCCTGTATCCTCTCCGAATATTCTGTAAAATCTGCTTTGCTCCCTAGTGCGGTTTTCGGAGTGAATTTTCCTTTTCAAGGAAAATGTCAGGACCTGCTGTGAAGTTAGCACAAAGCAAAGCCACAGGCTGCCCATCTGAGGGCAGATTCCTATGGTTACTCCACGCACTGTGGCCTCTCTTTCCACATTGCTTTTGTTGGAATCTGAGTCATGCCCAGCAGGCTGCCATGCACAGAGGCTTGGGGTGAGTGGACACCTCACTAGGTCAAAAAGTGCTCTCCACTAGTGATAAGAGGTACTGGTGAGGCACTGAGATTTCATTAGAGTGTTCCAGTGATGGAATTCTATCTTATTTGTCTTTGATAGTGTTTCAGTGGTTAAAAATTTGATTGACTGCTCCAGTATGCTGCAAATGAACGCTACTCTGTGTGTTTTTTGGATTTGTTTCCCTGAGGCCTTTGTGGATATATTAATAGATGATTAGGTGGTATAACTAATCAGGTGTTACAAGCTAGAGTATCCCACTACACTTTGCAAATGGCAGGAAAGACACCCATTGTTGTTCATATTTTTATAGAGGACTAAATTAATTCATAATACTGTCAAAGTTACAAAAAGTTCATACAGAAAATGTGTCTCTGATGAGTGTGCTAAAAATGAAAACAGAAATTCTCTCTTAGTCAGGAGTTGTGTGGTGCACAATGAATATCCATCGGCAGAACCTGCACATCATGTCTCTCTTCTGAGGGGAAGTCAAGCTGGGTCTCTCCCCTTCCCTCATGCTCCTCCTGTATGACAATTTCCCAGTAAAAAATGATTGGAAAGCAAAATAGATGGCCATTCCCTTGCTCTCTAACATTTTCCAATTTTCCCTTCCATATCAGAGAGAAGATTCATGAAGTTGAAAATCTTTTCTGCCCTGTACCTGGGGAAAGGTTCATAGCCATCTTTCCAATGGGTGGTAGCAGAAAGTAACACCGAGTCACTGATTAGACAGAAAAAAAAAAATCATGGATATTCTTGTGCTAGAAGTTGTTTCTTATAAGATGTTTTATTTTGGCACAGTTACTGGTTATGCTTTTCGTTCTAGGCATGATAATCTAAACTGTTTTTGAAGATAAGAGAAAAATCCATTTTCTTTAAATATGGAATTTATTTCTATAAATGTGAAATGAAGCCATTTTCTTTTCTACAAAGTTTTCACACAGAAGTCTAGGTGATACAAAAACATAATATTTAAACACTCCTTTGTTGAAAATAAAACAATTTAAACAAACTGTTTATCTTTTTTATCACTAATGACTAGAAAATCACTTTTCTAGGTTATATGTCCTTTATTTTCATACACTCCACATAAAAAGAATGGATTTGCATTTTATGAAGCAAACAGCATTTCTTGATGTACTCCTTTGTATTTTATTTGTATCATGTTTGGATAGTTTTCCCACTGATTATTTTTAAATGGGCCATATGAGTGGTTTTATACAGAATAGCATAGCCCTGACCTTAGCACATTGTCCATTCAGTTAATGTTATTCTGAACATGATAAATGGTTCCCCATTGTTTCCATGTTTGTCTTTCTCTAGGTCTTTTATATTATAATTATTTTTAGATTTTATCATAAAAATTCAACACCCACATAATAAAAGAGCAATGTCATGTCATACACCTGTATGCAGTATAATCACTTTGCTGCTTTTACATATAATCTCTGTTTAATTCCAGTGGCATAAAATTTAAGACAAATCTGACACAGAGTCTTTGAAATTTTTTATTCAGTTCTAAAATATGCATAAAGATGCTTTTAAAACAGATATACTCAATGTGCTGTATTTATCAAACTAAAAACTCTCTTAATATCAATGAATATCCCAAACTATATCATGGAATTTGGCTTATGTACCTATATACATTGGAACTGTTTAAGTTAGACCAGAATACATACTTAATTTTAATTTTTAACTTGCAATTTAAACAATCTCTTTTATTGTATATTGACCTTCAATTTTTAAAGCTCTTTTATTAGCTTCATGCTTTTTTTTGTAATTGTTTTAATAAAAAATGACAGCATGGTTGCATATTTCTTCCCCTCCTTTTCCTCCCTCCAATTCTCCAATAGAGTTACCCTTGCTCTCTCTCAAATTCATGGCCTCTTTTTCTTCAATTACTGTTACATAGTCACATATGTTCTTAAATACATAAATATAACCTGCTGAGTCCATGCAATATCATCTGTATGTATATGATCTGAGGGATGACCATATAGTATTGGATAACCAGTTTGGGAACTCTTCCCTGGGAAAGACCATTTCTCCCACTCTTAGAATTCCTCAGTCACCTGTGGTTCTTTCTCTAGAGTTGAGGCCATCAAAGTTTAGTCCTTTCCATGTTAACATGCTCCATCAGTGTCTTTGTTGTTCATGTTTTGTTTAGGCATCCATATTGATGAGACTTTGTGTGTAGATTCTTTGACATTTCTAGGAGTCACAGTCTAACAGCAGGCTTTTGTTCCTTGAACTCTTACAGTCTTTCTGCACTGACTTTCACAATGATCCTTGAGCCTTAGGTTCAAGCATTGTATTACAGATGCATCAGATGGGACTGGGCAACATACAATCTCTTGTTCTTGGCATTTTGATCAATTATATTTTCTGATATGGTCTTTATCTCTTGTAAAGATATGGTTGTTTGATGATGAGAGAGAACTATATCTGTTAGTTTAAAGATAAATATTTAGAGTCAGGTGTTAGTGGTATGGCTTTAATTTAAGCACTTAGGAGGCAAAGGCTAGTAGTTCTCTGTGTTTAAGGCCAGCCTGGTCTATAGAGAGTTCCAGGACAGCCAGAGCTACACAGAGAAACACTTTCTCAATTTAGAATGAGTTAGGGATTATATAGGCTTAATAAAGTGGCAGTAGTAGGTTCGTTTTCAAGATCCCTGGCTAATAGTTATCTAGGTTTTCTGTATCAGGCATGATTTCCCTAATTTTGAGCAGACTTTAAGTCTAATTAAAGAGCAGTGGTTACTGCTCAAGATATTCATGCCTCTATTGACTCTGGATGTTACTGGGTCATGAGTACCACTGTGATTCATAGGCATTATAGCTGAATAGGACTATTGATTTCCTTCTTTGATTGAAAAGCTTGCATGGAACCTTCTAGTATCATTAAATCTAGTCCTCAGTGAGAAGGCTAGTCTTAAATTTGCTAGGTAGTCAAAATGATCTGGAACTTCTGATCCTTCTGTCTCTGCCTATTCAGTGGTAGAGCACTTCACTACAACCAGTTTCATATAGTACTGAGGATTGAACCCAGGCTTAGAACAAGATATAGAAGTACTTTGTCAGCAACTGAGCTATGTACCTAACCATGTTAATTTGTTCACTATTAAAAAAGAGAAACACACAAACTGCCAGGTGATTTCTATTTCATTGTCTCAGGGTACAGGTAATGTTTGGAGATATAATTGATTTATGAACAGATATAGGTAATGTCAGTCAGTCTTATCTCCTGCTTACTATCACAAGCACCTTTCAAAACACTGCCATAGTGAATAGATACTACATTGCATTAGATTACAGTGAGTTTTTCATAAAATAATATTTTTGAAGTGAAGAATAGTAACAATTTCAACAAATAAGAAACTATTCTTAATTATACTATCTTATAAAAAAGAATCTTTGAACCTTTAAAATGTTGATGAAAATGTCATAGCAGTATTATGGAAAAAAAATCTATTCAATAACCTTTTAGTTGACACTGAAAATTTGATTAACCAACAGTATGTAAAACTGTCCTTAGACCTAGAAGAAACAACTCATTCTTTAATATGATTAGAAAAATCTTATAGGTGAGCTGACATATATTTCATGAAAAATTGAACATAAGAAATTGACAAATGATGGCCCTCACTACTGTCACTGTCAGGTATCCTGTACTACTGAAGTCATAGTCTCTTTTAACTACCCACAAAGGCATTTTATCCTGAGGGACAGCATAATATTGCAGTAGTGTTTATTAATTTCTTATAATGTTCCATTTTAATTAGAATGTCTATTGACTTGAAAAGGGATTGTTGTTACTTATATCCCATAACAGTTAGATTTCATGCAAAATTGAAATCAGGCAGGGACAATCATTTTAAAATAATCTCTGTAGAATACACAATGGGATTTGTGCACTCTAAAACACTGTATAATACCCTGACCATCAAAAGGAAGGCAATCATTCTTTATAGGACTGCTGCCAGCTATTTATTTAAAGCACGGTGTACATAATAGTGTAAAACTCTTTTGAACAAATTATTTTGTATTCCTTGAAAGGGGATATCACTTATTTGATGCAATGTATAATATTCATAATTTAGCACAGCACACATTTGTTGCTGATCTACATTTTCTCATGGTTCTATGGAACATGAAATTCACCATGAAAGTTACAAAGCTCTCCGTTATGTTCTTGCCTATTGCATAGAACATTTATGCTATACTTCTGAGCATGCAAGCAAATGTTCTGCACATTCATATTTGGCATAGGAAAGAATACATAGTGATCTATTTTTGAACACAAGAAAATTGGTTAGTATGCCTGCTGAAGAGCAAGGACAATTTATACTTTATTTAACACAGCATTTCTAGTTCTCTGAGGAACTGGTGAGTTAAATTGCGTTTTGCCTTTTTTAAAACGTGGTACTCTTTACTATGAAGAAAACACATAAATCGGAACAGATAACTATAAACTGATTAAAAATTTGAATTGTCATCTTCTGTAATGAATAGAATTTATTCATTTCATTCAAATGTTAAAATAGGAATGTATTTCCAGATTTTGAAGAAAAAATATTCATATAATTTTATTTCTAAGATGCATGCTAATTAGTAACTCTATCTTACAATGAATTTCTTCCTATAAAATTTAGTCCACAATTTGTCAAGCCTCTTCAAATCATTATGAAATTGGTCCAATTATCCAAATTTTGTTTTGAATGTAATCATGCAAAATGTATGAAAGTTTTAACCTGATTCTTTTGAGACTCATCATTAAGATTATAGAATTGTGTTTTAAAATGGACAGTTTTCTTCTACTAACCCAAATAAATCTACTTCATCACTTTAACAAAGACCATAGTTTTTGCTGCCTTTTTATATGCAGAGAACAGCTATCACAGACCTAGAATGTCTGTTCTTTTTCTTGACACTATTCATTGTTTCCCTCATTATTCTTTCCCACTCCATGATGAGAAGGAGATCCATGGGCCATTCTATGAGGGAGCAAACCTGGGTGGCTTATCTGGGAGCAATAGAAGACCTCTTTCCTTTCGTGTTGTAGAGTTCTCCTTTCCCATGACTCACAGAAAGATTTGTTGTTTTCAATCAGTCATCTCTACCAATATAACACTGGAAAACAGATATGGACTAGCCACTGTTTGCTGTTTCTAATAGGATCCTAATAATTTCAATGTTCATTGCTTCTTACTTTGGGTTTATTCTCTTTCATCCTTCACCTTAGTGATAAGCAATTTGACTGTGCTTTGTTGCTTCATCTTTTGCAGAGTTACATAATTTTTTTTTAACAAAGTGTTTCTGGTTGTATTTAATTTTCTGGAATTTGATTAATATAGTATATATTTTCTTTGTGTAATTTTCTTAATTAATTAATTAATTAATTAGTTTATATGTTTGTGGATTCATCTGCATGTGTGTGTACACCTGCATGCAAATGCATACCGGAGGCCAGAAGAAGGTGTCAGAGGTTCCACTGAGCAGGAACAGCAATCAGGGTGCTGGAAACCAAATCAAGTCTTCTAGTAAAGAAGCAGGCACTCAATCTCTGAGCCATCCATCACTTTAGATTCTTCTGATAGATTCTTTAATGTTTTGCTATGTGTCAAGTGAATCCATTTAGTCTAAACATCCATATATTACTTATATAAATGAATTTTTACTTTGTAAGGAAATGTTTCCTATCTTTTATGTAGAGATGTTCTCTTCTAGAAGATTCTCTTTGCACCAGAGAATAATGATAGTAAAGTTCTTCTGTTCCTTGATTATTTTCTTCCTTTAGTGCTATTGTTTTGGTATATCAATCATAAACACAGTAAATCTGGATATTTTTTTCATGATAGTTTATCACTAACTTTATTGTCAACAATGTTTATTGTCAATGGGTTAAATGGTATCTATCAATTTACAATTAGTAGAATTATGGAACTAACTGAACTTGTGTCTAATACCATTTTTCTATTCTTTCTTCATGATTTAACTTCTTTGGTGTGCTTATTTCCCATATTTTACTGAATATATATATATATATATATATATATATATATATATATATATATATATATATATATATAAATTTCAATTACTGTCAGGAACATGGTCATGACTCAATTGTTTGCTTCCAGTACACAGATCAACATATGTTTTTGATTTTTGATGTTTGTATGCCTGTATGTTTATATTTAAGCTTGTATGCATGTGAATGTGTGTGCACATATGTATGGAGGCTAGAAGTTGATACAAATTGTCTTCCTCCATTACTTTCTACCTTATTTTTTAAAAAAATTGTTAAATATTTCTGTTAGATATCCATGATTGCTACTCTATGTGATGATTTTTGGTGTTGTTCAATACAGAGCCAAAGCATTTGTTAAGAACACAAACAGGTGTAGACACAGGGATGGGAAAGAAAAGATTTACAAAAAAGCACTCAGACAAAGATTCAGCCTCATACAACAAATAGAGAGGAAACTGTAGAAGAAACACTGAGACAGTTAAGAATTCAAATCTGGATTCATTCTAGTTTAAATTACTTCAAGTGGAACTACTTTTAATTTCTTTTTCATAATGCAACACTGACATATCATTGGTGACTCCAAGTTTTTCACTAATGCTTTCAAACTAACAGGCTCAAGACTGCCCTTTCTATTGCTTGTACCTCAAAATAGCTTGTTTTATTTCTAGTTAATCAGTGTGCCATTCTTGGTAACTTTCCATCCCTAATAACAGAAATTAGCCTCTGTTTTTTGCTTCTATATATCTCTCCTGTTAATATGAAGTGTTCAGTTATAAAGGCCAAAGCAGAAATTATACTTTATCTCATACCTATCAAGTGATATATCCACTCATGTTTGCTACGTTAATATTTCAGGTTAAATGCAATCTTTGTAATTAAACATCATGAACGTAAAACTCATATTTTACATTAAAGAGATTTTTGCTCTTGGCTTTGGGTTTTGGTTTGTTTTAACATCATTTTCACTAATGAAAAAATAAGCTTATAATACCTCATTTTCTTTTAACTTTCATGAAGAAATCAAGTGAATTTAAACTATAGAACGTTGGAAGGAGAGACAGAATTCAGGTAATCCTACACTAGATAAACTTTGGACAGGCCTCTTACTACTCAAAGATACAATAATACTGATTTTAATCCAGTCATTTTCCTCACCTCATACTTGATAAGAAGTATCAAATCCCCATATAACAGTATTCTGGTTCCTAGGAGTCCTCATAGGTAATAACAAATGTCATTTCTTGCCTCTGCCTAGGAATGTTAGCCTTAGTGCTGAGTATTGAGGCTGAGAAAAGTATGTACACATTACCAAAGAGTTTTCAACACATGAAGCATAAGGGAAACTCACTCTAGGTATGTTACAGACTAAGTCTGACTACTGTTTATTCAAATATGCTAAATGAGAATGCAATTATGCTTTGTACAGGTCTCATTATGCAGATTCCCTTTGACTTCTTTGACTTCATATTTAGAATTTGCATTGTTTTGAGATGGAATACAAAGGATTTTTAATTTGACTGCTTCTCCTTTCCTACAGCTCTTTATCTTCTTGGGGTTTTCTCTGTTGTTATCATCTTGATAGTAAATGCAAGGAGATATTGTCATGTTATTCACATAAGTCTTAAATTATTGCTATATCTTGCAAAGCATATATTCAAGCAAATAGCTCACTATGGCGGGAAGATAGAATATTTGAAAATACTAGGTACCTCCTGCAAATGTGTGTTTGCCCTCACACCTCTGAGTTTTAAAAATACAAATGAAATCATAAAAACATACACTATTTCATGACATGTGATTGAAAAATATGAACTATTACAACACATGTAAATTTATAGAATGAAGGCTTAATGTTCATCCTATACTATTTTTCTTTCTGCATTACTGTGTAATTTTGAGCAGTTGACTTGGCAAAGAATGTTTAGCATTTGATGATATTTCAATAACTACCAAATTATTAAAAACTTTGGAAGAGTGGCAATGTGTTAGAAAGAAAGCAAGGAACTGAAGTGGTATTGTATAAATGAAATGTTTTCCCAGTCACTTCCTGTTTAACTCCATGTATTAACTTTATCAAATAATTCATAGATAATTTATCAATGATGTGTGTGATATTTTACCTTTATTTACCATTTTTTCCATAAACAAATAAAACCAGAATTAACAAATTCATATTGATTCAATAATTTACAATTATCTAACTTTTTGATATTTTCATATGCATGTAGGAAAGTCTTTTTTTGTTGTTGCTGTTTATTTGAATTTATCTACTCTAACTTTCCTGGTATCAAGAATGCCAATAAGAGGGGGAAATTGTTCTTAAAATGACATGCAGTTCATTGTTAGTTTAAAAGTTAACTTCATGATTCCATTAATTAACTGTAACCATACCTAACTTGAGTTGAATCAATGCTTGTACACACAAAAAATAAAAATTGGCATGTGGTGATCTATATTTTACATGAAATTATTTAGAAATAAAGCCCTGCCTCAAATTTAGTATGTAAATCTTTACCCATAAACAAGTTTCAGTAAAGTGACTACAAAAAACTTGGATGAGTTTAGACTAAAATTCCATTTCTGAGAATTTCTCCCTTGATTTGTATTCAAAAATAAATAAATAGAAAATAAAAATAGCTAAATATGAATAAAACAGCTTTGGTTGAGATTACGTAGAAATCCTCCCCTCTGCTGCAATTACCGGATGAAATAGACATTAAGCTCAGAGGAGTTCTTCGCTCAGTCTCTTTTGCTTCTTGCCTCTGTGAGGGACTGTTTTTCTGATGCCATTATTGGCAGATCGCCACATTGCACCTGCTGATCCACCTGCCTCTCACTGGCATGCAGTATTTAAAATGTTACGCAATTAAAGTAAATGAGTTTAAAGGGCTGGATTTGCACTGCACCTCCTGGAGAGCTGTTGTTCATCCTCAAAAGTGCCTGATGATGGTTTGGGAAGCTTTGCTGCCCGATTGGCCCTGGGGTTCTGAATCGCTCCCCTTTGAAGAGCTCTGTGGTGAATCTCCTCATACAGATACTAAATGGAGAGGAAGCATAAAGACAGACATTTTCTACCCTGGGATATCAGTCTTTATAGATTAAGACTAGGCAGCACAAGAAAGATTGCAACGTAACTAGCCCATCCAAATTTTTTTTTTTAAAGCAAACACAAAAGGAAATCTTTATCTCAACTAAGTTTAATTTGAATTTATGAGTTTAGTTTTATTTAATTCCTGAAAACCCTTCTTAAAAATGAAAAAGAAATATTTCAATGTGGAAAAGTTATGTGTCTATTATCAGAACACGCCTTAATGTCACACTGTCTTCACTATGGTCTTAGATAGTCTGCACTGATGCCCTTACTGCCAAACATCATGTGAGGTAAATTAAAATGAAGCAGTTTATTTTAGTGCATTATATTCTTTAGTATTGGAAAATAAAACAGACATATTGATTGAGATTGAAAGGAGATTCTTATTCACTGAAAATATCTTACAGTGTAGGGCATCATCATATTGTAAATACAAAGTTCATCACTCAGAAATCAACCCATTAATCTTACATTAGAGATCAATAGACACACAGAACTATGTCATTGTGCATTGTACCAATCTTCAAAAGTAGCATAGCTGCAGCTTATAAAAAACAGATGTATGTAAAGCACACAAATTTATAGACATTATACTTTAGGTTTCAAACATGGCAGGTAAGGTGTCAGAAATATTATGTCATGCTCCTTTTTTTTTTAGAGAAGACAAATGTTGCCCTGAAAATCAGCTATGTGATTTATTCAATGAAAATAGTAAATTTACTGGGTTAAGGTTGCCTCCTAAATGAAGAAAAAAGGTTGGCATACTAAAAGAACCAAGTAGCAAAATCCTTTCAAGAACCAGTACTAGGAAAGAAAAATCTACATAGTACATGAAGGATGGCTAAAAGCTCCATGCATGGATGTTTAAGATTTTAAAACCTATAGCAGGGCACATGAATACACTGGACACAACCAAGGTTATAATAAATGAAGAACTATTTATAGAAAGTGGTAGAATATAAAAGCAATAAAAACTAGATAAAAAGAGATAGAAAACAATATTCAATAACTGAGATAATAAGTATTTCATGTATACAATGAAAATAGAAGAGGAAAATAAAACAAAATAAGAAATAACAATGGATAAGAATTTCTAATTTTCTAATATTAATGATTCTAAATCACATACTTAGGAATCATATACAACACCAGTCACCACAAACATTCAACAGGTCTTTTCTAGGTATATTCTACAAAACTATAGAACATCAGAATATGTTCTGAAAAAAGTGGGGCGTGATGAGGAATCTTTGCCTATAAAGGCCAAAGATAATCATTAGAGTCACCTTCATAAACTACAAAAGCAAGAATGGCACAGTGTAGTATTTAAAACTCAGATTGAAGACCCAATGTTCAATTACGCTTTTCCAATCTCTTAAAAATGAAGAATAAATACTTTATTAATTAATACACAAACAAGAAAAATCTACTGGTGATAACGTTTCTTTATTTTTGCTTATTTAACAAAGTCTTAGTTTTACGCGGGGGCTGCAAGCTCATGGAGGAGGCTATATGTCAAATTTAGATAAAGTTTTTTATTTTCAGCCTGGATCTTGTCTAGTAGGCAATGTAGTCAGTGAGGCTCAGGAATCCACATGTTTCTGTGTCTTTCCAAGAATGAAGTTACATATATTTGTCACTACAACTGTTTATGTATATTTTGGGGTAAGTATTAGGTATCAAACCCAGGTCCTAATGCTTGCAAGGCAAGTACTTTATTAACGAAAACATCTCCTCATCCCTCATTAGTAGATTTATGTGGCATAAAATGTTGAAGAAATTCTTTACAAATGAACAAATAGGCATAGCTCTAAAAGTCAGATCTATTTAAAGAAAGAAAGAACATTAGGGAAGAAGAACACTGAAGGTGATATGCTCTTTCAGTCTTAGTGAAGTGAATATCAGCAATAATCTAAGTAACGAGAGGTAATAAGACAATGCCCCCACCTCTGATCACACACACTTCTTTCATCAGAAAGTGAATACGTGTCCAATATTTGACTTGGAATATTTCTATATTGCAAAGTCATCAGCAAGTAATAAAAACATAAAAGACATTTCTGTGTCTTTGAATACTTCTGAATACTGCGATTAAAGGTTTCTTTACATACTTTCCACAATTAATAGGGACCACACAGGCCTCTAAATGTGATCCCTTCATATAGACCTTTAGATTTGATCTCTTCATCTAGACCCTTGGATTTGATCCCTTCCTAGCTATCACACAGACTTTTCAATATGATCCTTTCCCAGAGCCCCATTTAAATGATTAAATATTCCTCTATAGTTCATGTTGAATATCAATTAATAGAACTACAATTTGGGTCAGAAGATATACCTTGATGAATGTTGGGCCTAAGGGCCCAAACTGGGATGCCGCAGCCCCACAGAGACGCGTAGCCAGGATATCCATGCAAAAGCAAGAGGCTTTATTGAACCAGCGTGCGCTGGGGTCACCCTCACATAAGTGAAAATGGCGACCCCCAAGAACAAACTTCCATCAATTTTATATAGTACAGAGACAGTATCCCAGATGCAGGTTGAGTGGGTACATTCCGATAGGTTCTGAAGTTGCCCTTTACCTTGATTGGTCTCTTCAGATTGCCTAACAATTTTTGACACCTAGTCACCATACTGTGGTATAGTGGTGAGCTAGTTCCTGGAACAAGGGCAGGGCTGGAAAGTCCCAACTAGCTGATATTTATTACTTCCGTGTTCCTGGTTCCTGGTGTTGACTGCCAGGAACAGGAAACTTAGGCCTAGTAAAAGCTGACTCACATTCCCTCACATCCTTTCACATTCCTTCGCATTCCTTCACACAGCCATTTGAATCCATTCCTTGGACTCAAGAACAGGGTGGGGGGAGACACACGGGGGACACATATTAGATCTAAAATATTAATTACACAAAATGTGCTTATAAACCACATCCAAATTAAAATAGAAGTCTATAACAGAAAGACTGGTGGAAAACTCCAAACATACATGGCAAAGAACAGGACTGTAAGCATCTCAAATAAACGGAAAAGGAAATAGTTTATCAAAACCTGCGTGAAGTAACAAAATTGATGTTTAAAAAAGTTTTGCAGTCATGAATGCTTGTTTAAAGGAAAATTAAATGATCTAAATTCAGTCATTTAAGCTTCCGCTTCAGAAAGGTGAAAGAGTCAATGAATGATTCCAAGGTTAAGCCAAACAACAAACAGTAGAACAGTGATAAATATAAACAAGGCAGGAAAATGCAGATGATAAAGAAATGAAAAAAATAAGCTCAGGAAAAGCCAATAACATTAGTATACTAGCTAGCTGGGTTAAATAAGAAAGAGAGAAGATATGAATAATTAACACCTATTGTACCTCCATATCTTAATAGCTATTAGATTTTTCCCCTAAGTGGAAGAGGCATTACTTCTCATTCTGTCACCATTGAAGAAATAACAAAGAAATGTAAAACAACAAGACAGGAAAATGTCTCCTAATTTAAAAAAGAAAGGAACATGCACATGAAGTAAAGTGCTCACAACTTTTGCAGGAAAATATAGGAGCAGAGGTAGTAGAAAGCATGGATGAATATAGAGATGACAGCATTAATATATCTCCAGAGGAAATAGTACCATCAGTTTATCTGAGAAGAAGACATTTCAGATGGAGAAAATGCCATGAGCAAGGGTTTATTTCAATATCTAGTCTCCATATAGGATGATATAAAGCAGAGGGGTTAGAATCGTAGTCAGAGTGTTTGTAGTAAACTTTTTCTGAAGTGTCTCACCTTCCTTGCTAAGAAGCCTGGAGATACTGTCAATAGGGCTTTAATAGTTGAGTTTGTTCTACAGACCACATGATATATTGAAGGCATTCAGTTATGTTTTGATATTTTTCAGAAGAAAGCACATATAATAGTTCACAATCAACGATCTACAGACCACATGATATATTGAAGGCATTCAGTTATGTTTTGATATTTTTCAGAAGAAAGCACATATAATAGTTCGCAATCAACGAGTTCAGAATGTCTAGAGATTGGCACTATCACATACAAAGACTGGACACTTGAAGACACTCATACTACATCAACTTAATATATTTTAACATTGCTTTTGCTTTTCAACATTGTAGAGTCATGAACACGATTTCCTGAGAGGTTCTAAGTTTTCATAAATAATGATTTCTAATAGAAACTGTAGAAAAATCTTAGAGATAATACTTCTATAGACTTATAAACTGAAACATCAGTATGAATGTGTAGGAGAAACTAGACCTGCCACTAGGCAGAACAAGGCCTGAGACCTGCCGGGACATGCCCAGAGATGAGAAGAGCCAAAGCATCGACCTGTAGTCTGGAAGCTAATGGGATGCTGGCCTGGGAGGAGGGTATAAAAAGGTTTTCTCCTCCTGCAATAAACTGAGTCTGCTTCTGGCCACTTACCTGACTCCCAGAGCCTGTGTGTCTTGGCTCTGCACCAACTCTATCCCCACCCAAGAAGAGTACTGAAGATGGGCAAGCAACATGAATGTATGCTTACAAATGTCTACAAATATTATGTTTGCATCTATGTAGAAAAATTATATCTCCATATTTTAATAGCTATTAGATTTTACCGCTTCTAGATGTTCATACTGTAAGCTAGATGCATAGTATGTAGTACAAATTGACTTACAGTTTGTAGAACAACAGAAAAACAAGAACTCAGAAGAAATATCAAATAGCATTTTACTTTTACACTTTGAAGAAAACAATATTTTTAATAATTCCTTCTGAGTTTGTCTGTATCCATTCTGATAAACAGCCAAGACTAACATGTATAACTTATATTAGATGAAGTACATTTATTATGACAATTGAGTGTGAAAATAGGTATCTTTAGCTTATTAAAATGAACTAAATTAATATATCAAATATAAGATTTTCACAGTTTCAAGTTATAATAGTTTTTATTTTGTTAGTTTTATATCTTAAGCCTTAATATATCTTGCTAAGAATACTTTCATTGTGAACATTTGACTAGGTTTAAAATTATGTATATTCAGAAAATGTTTGAGATACCTGTTTTTAAAATTGTCATATGAATGTAAATTGCATGACAAGAAAGTGGCTTTAAATAAGAGGAAGATGGTAAAACACCATATAGTCTTCCTGATAAATAAGGTTATGGTTTACTTTTGTAATTATTTATAGTGTATAAGCTTTATATATGTGGAAAATGTTTTTATCATGCTATAAAATATTGTGGGTACATTAAAACATTTGCAAATGATATTTAGTAATAAAATTACATTTTTCAAATTATTAAACAGGTTTTTATGATATAGTATAGTAATAGTATATAGCAAAAAATTATTACTTTTGTGATTATTTAGGTATTATAATTAACCAGTATTATAAGCTGGGTATTATAAGAACTTGAGAAAAAAGATTGTATCACAGATATTTACTAACTCACATGAATCTTCAGTTCAGTCAAATTAATATTACTTATGTTGATTAGAATTTTAACCATTCACACAAACATTTTTGCAAAAACATAAGTTTATTTTTCTAGAAAAGATTTTATTATTTTAGAGAAAAATTTTCTTAAAGCTCACTCAAGCATTATTTGCCCAGTGTTAATTGCTTTGGAAATTGGTTTCACAAATCTTCAGCTGACTATCAGAAAGAAAATCTAGGCTGTTAATCCTGAGAGTTTTACAGACTTGGGCAAGTTACGTGATTTCTTTCTACTAACCAAACGAAAGACTAAATTTATCATTTTGTTCAGCAGCTAAATCTGTCTGGTGCTTGATGAGGTGTATCTCCTTATTTATCTTCTTTTAAGATTTAAAAAACAAAACAAAACAAAACAAAACAAAAAAGCAAGCAGACAGCTGAAGGGAAATGACTTTCCAAAGTTCAACTTGTTGGAGGACTATAGGTAATCAGGGAAGCTCTGGATAAATGACAGGGAAGAAAGTTCTGGCAAGGGCAATGCAACACTTTCTAAGGTGTTACCCTTGATCTTGAATCAGGTTTATGTTTTCAAGATGTTGGTTTATCTGTATCAACTTTAAAACATATATTGCTAGCTTTGTGTTCCTACTATCAATATCTAGAATAACACCTTCCACCTTTGGTAGAATCTGCTTTCTTGTCTGAAAACTTTATTTTTCTTTCAAGAATCTAGGATTGTGCAATGTTAACAGTAATCTAAAAATCTAAAATCTGAAACTCTACAAATTATCCTTATGACTTCATTGACCCTCTACTTGACAGCATTGCTTTGATTTCCCTTTGTCCTATTCTTTGTTGAGTGTTTAGAGTAAACTTTCTAGAATGTAAAATGTATCATCTGCATTGATGACTCCCAAGCCTTTTTGCTGAAAAAATAGTGCCACAGACCTCATCATATCCACAATTCTCATAAACTTCAAACTTGATTTCTCTCCAGCTCCATCTTTTGCTCCCTACACATCCTCCATGTCCCTCTGTAATTATGAGTCCTCTCCAACCCTTTCTCTTCAATGAATATTCAGCTCTGATTCATTCTTTAATGTCAACAATGACTCCTATGTAAAAACATTTGTGGATGTGGTATCTTCTAGATTATTTGTGTAGTCATAGTTTTTACTGAAGAGAGATATTTTATTCCACAAAAATGAAAAGGTATTAGTCAGTGTCCTGAGCCATGCACCAGATTCTTGAGCAGAAAACACATAAGGCCTGCATTGTCAATCTTTGTCTACCTGCTGTGCTCCATTACCTCTCCATACTCCTATCTCAGTTCTTGGATTTTGTTACCCTTGTATATCAATTTTGTTTTTGCAAATTTTCATTTTAAGCCTGGTTATTTACTATTCATTTCTTCTCAGACTTTCTATATAACATGAATGCCCCCTTCTGTAAAATTTATTTCTTCTTCTAGTCAGTTCTATATGATACAACTTTTAATTATATTAAGTGGATTCAAGCATATTAATTTTCTTTCCCTGAATAAATGCTTTGATGACAGTGATTGATTTCTGCTTCTCAACAATTCAAGGAACCTACTCACCCCCATCATTTTTGAGATCTAAATATTTATCATGTCTTAACATAAATATGCATTTCAAAAATGTTTAATAAACATTTTGTCTTGTTCCAGTCCTTTAATAATATCAATCAAACAGTTTAAATTATTTTCCTGGTTTGATGCATCAATTTCCATATCTTTTCTCAATATTAAATAGACTATTTTGAAAACAAAGATTTGATCTTGTATGAAGAACACTCACTTTTCAATGTTATCACAGTATAATTGATTATTATATAACTTGAAGACAAGGGCAAAGAAGGAAAAAAAATTATAATGTGGATTTTCATCAAATAAAAGAAAGCAATTGCAACTTGATTTATCAGTACTACAACATTTATCCATTTATTTAAGGCTTTTGAGAATTATCAACCTTTGGTGTGAATCTGTAAATATAATGTCTGTTTTTTACCATCTTTACTAAATTTATGTCATTCAAATTGAAATGACACATGAGATATTTATGGTTTATATTGCTGTTTTCTTATGACTTTTTTTTTATTTCATGAAGCACAATTTCTCTATGCAGCTCTGGCTGGTCTCAAAGTGCTGATCCTGTTACCTTTAGATCATAAGAGCTAGGATTACAGCTCTGCACACAGCACCAAGAAACTTATGATTTGGTCAGAACCTCACACCAATATCTCATGTTTCTGAGCATGCATTCTGAGATCTTCTATATGAAAATATTTCTGTGACAAAATGAGTCTTTGGATATTCCCAAAGCTTTAATCATTCTGTTATGTAATGTACTAAAGAAACCTGTTTAGTGAAATAGAACTTGGCATTGTCTAGTTTATTTTATTATAACCCTTTTGTGTTTTGTAAAATCACATATCTTTCTTTTAAATGTGTAAAAACTAATATCCTAGCAAACTTAGGTTCATATACCAGTCATGATAATTTTTGTAAATAATTGTTTGTAAGATGATATTGAAATAGGAGACACAGCCGGGAAAGGAGGTAAAGAGGTGATAATTATGTAGTAGTGAACATACTATTTTTCAGGATTGTTCCTTAAAGATTGAAGCCCAAAATTTTCAGCAAGTAATAGGAAAGCATTTCCTGGTGATAAGTACATTCATATCTTGTTAATAGGAGTGATTTTTGAAGTAGTTTACTAATGTAGTAGTTATTAATGTCCTATGACATATCTCGTATGTTACAGAAAACTCTGTGTAGAAGGGTGATACCATAATTAGTATATACTGTTCTTTTCAAAGGCTTACTTAAAATGTCAGCACTTATATAGCATGCTAGTTTAATACTTTATAAAGCTAATACATCAATTAAAGCATTTGTTACAAGTATAAATGGACAATCTGAACATGTATCTATTAGGATGTCCCACTCATATTAGAAAGAAAGAACTGATCAGTACCAAAGTACCAAGATGAGTTAAACTGATTATCTAACCTGCACAAGGTTGTTGGACCCATACTTACATAGAAACCAGAGATCATTCAAGGTCTTTCAGTAATAAGTTAAAATGGTTTCAAACTACTTTAAATTGAGTTTTGTTTTTGTTGTAGTTTTCAAAGGATGTAGTCAATCATGCAAATCAGAAGTCTAAGGGATGGAAAAAATTTCAAGAAGAGCTTGATCTGGAAATTCAAACAATTTCATCCTGCTGAGAGTGATCACACAACTCAGTCAAGTGAACACAGTCCATCAGCAGGAAGGAAAAGGCTGCTCCTGCTCAGAGTTGTCTTGCCTTCTCTTCTATTTCAGTATTTCCCTTTTTTCCCTTTTTGATAGACTTGAGCATAAGGAAAACATATTTCCACACAAGATTTTATAGGGACAAGATAATATTCAGAATACTGTAATGATGATTAGTGTACTTTTTATAACCTACTCTGATATTTGCACAACCTGGGTGCTGTAGCACAGGACTGAGCTGCCTTTTTCATTTTCTCCATGACAGAAATACTATTACATTTTCAGAGACATTATTTTAAGAGATGGAGTTGATATTTATGACACCATAAAAATTTAAGGTTATTATATTTTAAAGGTACAAAACAAAATTTTGTCTCCAGTACTTTCACTGGGTAATGAATTATCCAACAATGAGTACAAAGAAGTGTTCAAGTGAAGTCTGTGGCTCTAATAACATCGGCAGTTACTATGCATAAATTGAGTGTGTCTCTTTTCCTTTGCTCACACTAATGTATACTGAATGTAGAGTTCATATATACACTAAATATAGAATGTTCTAGTTGTGTATATGCCCAAGTCTTTCCTAAGATTCCTTTTTCTTTCAGAGGCTAAATATATAATGATTTGAGGGGGATCAGTCAGTATTCTTAACATTGAGTTTAGCCTGTCAAGTCTATTCAATTTCCATGGCTTTTCTTTTCTCTCCTTTTCTTTCTTTTTTCTTTTCTTTTCTCTTAGTCTCTTTTCTTGTTTTTTGACCAGGGAATAAAACAAAATGTAGCAAGACCAGCATGTGTTCCAAGAATTCTGATCTCTACATTAGGAAACCTCTTTAGAAAAGGCAATCGTCCTCTATAGTTTGTTCTATTTTTCGAGTAAATAATACATAAATTACAATCTGAACTATGAAGAGAACAATCTCAGTGCTGATTTGAAATTCAGTGAACAGACCGGATTATGCTTTCAGGTGGCAGAAGCCCCGGGGTTCCCTGGCTCCTTTTGTGTTTCTCAGCTTGTAGAGTGCTTGGAGCTGACAGATGCTTATCAAACATTCATGTAAACACTGCTGTCAAAGCTGTGCTTCTCCATCTCTGAGGGTCAGCATGGAACATCATTAACACTGGGCCAAAGACAGAAATGCATTCCACGAGCTTTGTAACTTAGTAAGAGAACAGCCTACTCTGCTGTTGGAAGATTCAGCTTCCAAACTGTTAACTTCGCTGACATGAAAGATGAATAGAGGCAGTGTTTGAAATGTTGCTGGCGATTTGTTTAAGCATGAATTCTGACATGATTTTGCTTTTTGTTTCCTTGAGTTAAAATAGAGGTGAAGCTTTTGGTGGTTGTCATTGATTGAGAAGATGAGAATATGAAATCAAATCTGAGAACTAGAAACTAATGTCTGGATGAACACGTAAATTATCACAGCCAGTTACTCTGATGCCAATAATACAAGAGACCAAAAGTTGAGGCCTCTAGTTCTAGGGCCACTTCATTCAGATTAACCAACTTCTTTCATTTTTTAAGTTTCCCTGGGTCTGTTGTCTTTAGCATACTTCAATTTTTAGGCTGATTCTGTATTTTGTTATAAGAATGGCCCTAAGACTGGTGGTGGTGGTACAAGCACTCAGAAGGAGAGGCAGGCGGATCTCTGAGTTCAAGACCAGCCTGGTCTATAGAGTGAATTCCAGGATGGCCAGAGTTAGTACAGAGAAACCCTGTCTAGAAAAACAAACAAACAAATAAAGAAACAAACAAACCAAAAAACAAAAACTAAAGAAAGAAAGAAAGAAAGAAAGAAAGAAAGAAAGAAAGAAAGAAAGAAAGAAAGAAAGAAAGAAAGAAAGAAAAAAGAAAGAAAGAAAGAAAGAAAGAAAGAAAGAAAGAAAGGAAAGAAAAAAATCACCCTTATAGTCTGTGAAGGGGTCTTATCTTTCCCACAAAACCAGAAGTTATTCCTTCTCTGCTCTAAATTTTTCCTTTCTGAGAAATTTGTTCCCAAGGTTGCTTTCTCACCATTGGTCACAAACTTAGGCACCTCCTCTGGTCAATCAGCATGGATCATATAGCTTCCTAGTTGCTGTCTTTTGCATTGGAATATCAGTTGTTTTCTGAAGCTCTGGAGTGAACATCAGCCTAGTACTTAGCAAGTAAACACATCCTGGAGGACAAAACAGTAGAGGATGATTGTCAATCAAATGGGATTTGTGGGGAAGTGAGGAAGATCTGGGAAGAGTCGGGGGAGGGGAACTCATAATCAGAATATATTATATTCAGAAACAATTGTTTTTATTTAAAAAATCAAAATAAATAAAAATATTAAGATTCATCCAAAATACTTTGAAAGTTACCAAATTTTAACCTCAGAGCTTTTGACAACTGATAGGATTTAGGCTATGGCCTAGAATATAAATATTGTACACATATAATAAAACTTATTAATCTAAATTGAAAATATATATTTCTTCATTATTACTGTTTCCAGGGAAATAAGCATTTTTCTGAGCTTCTATGTTATTTAAAGCAATCCTAAATCAATAGAATCAGAATGGTCAGATGTTATGTCATAACATCTATGACTTAACAAAGGTCTATTTTCAGATACACAAAGATTAAGAATCATGGTGATGGGAGGAGATATTCCTCAATGGTAGACACTTTGGTTAAAATACTTTAGACCCTAGATTTGATCCATATCATTTTGCAACACATTCCTACACCGAAAGGACAAAGCAAAAGAAGAACAATGCCACTTAGACATTTATTCCATCTATCTAACTATCTGGTCAGTACTGTGGAAACTTTTCTTCTCTTACCTTGACCTTGTCTTTACAGCAAATTTAAACACCAGGTGGTTCCTTTCTTCCCCTTTTCAACTCTTGCTTGATCTGCAGGGTCTGCTACACACTAGTTTATAGTATTGTTGATCTGTAATGCTACTGCCCTAAACCAAAAAGTATAGTTTGATTTTCTATAGTACAAATAGCTTTTCTTCCTTGGCACACTATCTAGATTCTAATATTGCATTGCAATTGAATTCAGGATATTTTCAGATATAATACTTCTGTGCTCTATTTATCCTCCTCAGCCATAGTTCTTATTAACCCACCTTTAAGTGTTCATATTTTTTAAGTGTATCTATGTCAGAGTTAGTCTCATAAACAGGTTTTGCTTTAAAAAAAAATGAGATTCAGCCTATGACTTTCAATCCTAATGGTCTAAATGTATCCTAAGAAAGGGATGACTTATCTTTTAGAAATTCTCTAATTGCTAAAGATATTAATCTATACATCACATATTGTACATAGTGTGAGGTATAATTACTTGAATTTTATTAGCATGCTGTGTAATAAGCACTTTAGTCTTAATGACCTAATTTGGGTTGCTAGGGTAAAATGTAAAATGCACATGTACCAGAATGGAATTCTGTCCATGTTTAGCCTAAGTTTCCTTTCCTGTTTACTTGCCCACTATTTCTTTACAAAGGGCAGTGTGCTATTTTCAATTATGAAATAAGAAGTACTTCTATTTATTTTATTTTATTTTCTTAAAATGAGCTCATTGCCTTTGGGTTTCTGAGTCAATGAACAAAATATACACCCAATATTTTAGGCACAAATGCATTATTTGTTTGTAATGGAAATGGTTAGCCCTGGGCTATTCTGTAGGAGTGCTGTATTCAGAAGGTAGACATTCTGAAGTACTTTATTCATGTGGAATCTTAAAGTTTATAATAAATTTTAAACCTAAATAAAGATAACTGTACTTAGTTCTCTAAACTTATTTCTAAAACTCAAGGAGATAAATATTAAGTGTTTATTTTATTGTTTACCAAGGAACACATTCACACACACACATGCACACACACACATGGTACTTTTAATTAAAACAAAAATATGAAATACTAATTCTACTTAAAAATGAGTATTTTCTTTAGATATTTCATTTAAAGGTCATTATTTAGGCATATTTCATGACATTTGGGTGCTTAAACTTCGTTCTAAGCCAAAAAATGTTAAAGAAAAACTTGTAAAATGACAGGACATTTATATCCTAATGGCAAAAGGATTAAAGGAATGGCAAAGATCTTTCACACATAAGTGTTGTTTACCTGTTTCTTCCAATATTGAAACATTTAGTTCTTCAGGTGTTGGGAGCCGAGTTGAAACGCCATTACAAGATGGCGCCGGTTTCCTGCTTCCGGGTTCTTCTTGCTTGCATTTGGAGTAAACAAGTTACAGCGCAGGCACAGGTGAGCAGTCCTTGCCGCCTCCCTCCATGCTAATGAGGGTCTGGACGAGTATCCAATCATTGACGGTCACATAGCCCTATGCTCTATATAAGCAGGGTGCCTTTTGCAATCAGGGTCTTTCGCTCTCAACACTTAATTGAACTGCTGTCCTCAATAAAGCGTGAACCAGAAGAATCCTGTGTGCGGCGTCTTCCTTGCAGGCGAGGCGGGCGTCGACATTCAGGGAAGCTCTTTACACAAGAATGTAATCAACTCAAAATAGGTTCAGGAAGTTCCTGAAGTTGACCCTCCCCCCGCCCCCAACACACACACAGGTCACACATAGATAGATAGATAGATAGATAGATAGATAGATAGATAGATAGATAAATACATAGATAAATAGATAGAGTAAATGCTGCTAAGAAGACTCAGATAAGCGAAGTTGCAAAGACTCTGAGACCAGACCAGCTGTCTGGAAGAAGCAAAAAGCCGCTGAGCTACTTCGAAAAGATTTATACCAGATGAGTCACCTGAAAAGGAAATTCTCCAAGCTGTTGAGCTGTCTGCAGTCTGTTTCCAGCAGTCCAGTATAACAAGCAACACACAGCTGTCACATGCACTGAAAATCCAGAAAAGAAACAGAACCAAGGAACAAAACACCCATGCACCAAAGACAAACTGAGAATGAGCACTTATATCTATACCCATCTTAAACCCCCTGCTGGGGTTGGGTTTTGGCAATGCAGCTATCTCAAATCATTTTTGCTCCTGTAAATAACCACTCACCTATATTTATGTTAGTAACTCCAATAAACCTCAAGTTGGACTTCTGTGGTATCCATGGTTTAGTTTTTCATGGGCTCCTATCTAAGGTGAGTACACAAGTATGTGGCATATCCCAGTAAAAATTTTGACACACAATAAAGCTTAAGGCTGACAAGCTGTGTCACATGTAGGGATGTAACCTGATACCTGGACCCCATGGGATTGGGAGATGTACACAACAGATGTGATTGCAGAAAGACAGCAGTTTGAGTTGTCAAATCAGTAAGTTATTCTTAAAGAGGTCACCATCATCTTCTAACCAGAAAATATGTTTGTGAATTATTATGATTAGGGGAAACTGCTTCACATTAGCTACTCTTTTCTCTGAAAGCATTGATGCTGCTTTAGCACTTAGTGAATTATTTGGTCTCTGACTTTATTATATAATTGTGAATTCTTCAACACAATAGTTTTGTCTAATGTAAACTGAATGTTGATTTGTTAGCTTCCCATAATTCATCCCCTTTCAATTCTCTCTCTCTCTCTCTCTCTCTCTCTCTCTTTTCTTTTTCTTTTCTGAATTGATATGTTGGAAATGGGATAATGACACCAATGGAATTTTCCATTTGCTTTTGCTGATTTCAGCCTCTCCATGATGTTGACCTTTTTCTCTGTTATTTTATCACCTGTAAACAATCGCAGAGTTTTGATCCTAGTCTGTTTTAATTATTTTGGCAAGACTATAGATGGTTTTGTGATCTATCGTCAGGAGGTGCCTGATTGCTAATTTTTGCTGTACTGCACCATCCATCTTCTATGTATTTGCCTTCCTACCATCATCCCACACCTTCTCCTACCTTTTCATCTTTATTTTGATTCTGCCAAATGCTGGACTGCTTTCAATGTTTGTGAAAATTTTAAATATTGATCCAAAACACACATTTGTTTGCTTTACTATAGTCTTGTGATTTCCTACACAAAATAGAACAGTACTCAAAACCGCCATACTAAAACTACAATCAAAAGCTTTCTCTTCTTTAATTTACTCCACAATTAATTAGTTTTCTTGGTTAACATGATTTCACAATTCAATTTTCCATTTTTGTCATTAGATAAAATATACCATAATTTTGTAGAATCCTTAGTTGCTCTGGAACTGGAGTCACAGACAGTTGTAGACCACCATTTGGGTTCTGGGAATTGAACTCAGGTCCTCTGTAAGAACAAGAAATAACATTAACTGCTGAGCCATCTCTCCATCCTTGACTTTTTAAATGTTTTAGCACACTGCTAATATATTTTAATAAAAAATGAGAATCAAATGAGAGGACACTTTAACATATTTGTATTTATTATATTGTTTTTAAAATAACAAGAAAATGAGAAAATAGGCATTTAATATTTTTAGGAAGCATATTAAATATAAGAAACAGTAAATAATTCAGCATGTATAATTAGAGAAAAAGAAAAAAAAATTAATTTCAATGATAAAGCATTAACCAGGACCAAATTTCTTCTTGCAGCATAGACAACTGGGCAAAGTATATGAGATAAATTATTTCCTCATTTGTAAAACAAGCGTATAGCACTATAATGTCCTGAGGGACAGAATAGTGTATGAGTCCTATATTTATGTTGTCTTCTTGTTGGTGGGTATCTGAAAGTCCAGGAGATGGGAGGAGGAATCCTATTAGGACAAAGTAGAGTCACCTGGTTGAAATTATAGGACTTGTAGTTTAAAGAGAAGTTTCAGACACATAGGAGAAAAGCTGTAAGTAGAGAATGCTAGTGTTACAGTTCTGAAGGGGTGGGGGGTATCCCCAGTGCAAGTGTTACAGCTCTGAGGGGAAAAGTATCCTCAGTGAAAGTGTTACAGCGTTAAAGGGAAAGGTATCCTGGTAGTCTGGAGCCAAGGAATTCCAAAACATCATACCACATTACAAACCTCACATAAGATATTTATTGGAAAAGGCACAGGAGGGCGACTGCCTTTGCTAAGGTAAGAAGTAACAGAGAACTGAGCAAGAGGCAGGTTTTATATTGGATTTCTTTGGGGTCTAGTTTCACCAGGTAGAATTTCCAGGGCTGGGATTGGTAAGTTTTCATGTCCTGAGTTTAGGAACAAGGATAGGTGGAATTTCAAGCTGAGGAATTGGTGGGCTTTTAATCTCAGGGACTGGTGGGTTTTCAAAACTCCAAAATGAGCTTGCATTTTTTACTCCAGAGAAAAACACTCTTTTATGTGTATTGCCAAATATAATACAGGTTACATATGGAGGCCAAGAGCATAGATATCAGAAAGTTTAAGATGTTCCTTTATCTGAGCTTCTTAACAGAGAAGTATTTTTGTTGGATTCAGATGGAATGAAAGGACTTCATCATATACTGCAGGCAAATAGTGAATAACTCAAAAGGATTTTATATTATAGCAGGGCTAAACTTTACATCTACAAAAAAAGGTTAAAAGTTAGGGATCAAATTAGTTAATAATTTAATGACATGACAAAAATCATTAACAACAATTAAAAAAGAAAATATGTGTTATGACCAGCATTTACTATAAAAATTCATGTGGTGAACTTTTTCAGGAAACTAAACGATATAACAGAAAGGAAGAGTAGTGGTAATCAGATTCAAAGGGAAAAGAATTAATGCATTAGACCCATATGTATTATCCTGTACAAAAGTCAACTCCAAATTTTTCAAAAACTTGAAATATTGAAACTGATAGCAGAAAACATAAACTCCTCCCTACAAGGTATAGGTGTAGCAAAGAATTTTCTGAATAAGAAATTCATTGGCAGGATCAAGTATTGATAAATGAGACTTCATAAATCTAAAAAGATTCTATAAAGCAACAAAAAGTCAGTCAATGAACAATAAGTTTACAGAGATGAAGGGAATCTTCGCCAACTATATATGTGACAGAGGATGGTTATTCAAACTAAGCGAAGAACTCAGAAAATAAAGAATCAGTAAAATGAACAACCCAATTAAAAATGGGCTAGCATTGGAATATAGTGAGTTCTCAAAATAAGAAACAAAAGGGGTGAATAAATAACTTTAAAGTATTCAAAATCCTTAGCTATTTTTGAAATGAAAGTTGATGCTGGTGAGGATGTGGGGAGAGGAGAATCCTTATCCACTGTTGATAGGATTGGAAACTAGTGCAGTCACTCTGTACACCAGTGTGGAGAATTTTGTATAAGCTAAAAGTAGGTAGAGCATATAGCCAACCTATTCTACTATGTCCAAAGGACTCAACATTTTATTCCAGAAATACTTGGTCAACCATGCTTATTGCTACTCTATTTACAATAGCTACGATATGGAAACAACATAAATGCAAGGAATGGATAATTAAAATGTGTTATATATATGGAAGGAATTCTAGTCATCTCTTGTGGTTTGAATGAAAATGACTACCATGGGCTCATAAGGAGAGGCACTATTAGGAGGTCTGGCCTTTTTTGAGGAGGTGTGCCTGTTTTGGAGGAAGTATATCACTGGATGCTGGCTTTGAGGTTTCAGAAGCTCAAGCCAAACACAGTGGCTTACTGTCTCTTGCAGCTGCCTGCTGATCTCGATGTAGAACTCTCAGCTCCCTCTCCAGCACCTTGTCTGCCTGCCTGCCAACGTGCTTCTTGCCATACTGACAATAGACAAAACCTCTGAATTGTAAGCCAGCTGCGATTAAATACATTCTTTATAAGAGTTGCCATGGTTATGGTGTTTCTTCACAGAGATAGAAACTCTAAGACAGTAATTGGTACCAGGGACTGGGTATTGCTGGGATAGGCCTGACTATGTTTTTGTTTGAAGGAATATGGACCACTGTGACTTTGGACTAGAAAAGCATTTGTAAGTTTAAGTATGAACTTATTGGGTCATTCTAGTAGGAGGCATGGAAGACAGTTTTGCTGAGGGTGATCTGGACTTTGAGGACCAGGTTTAAAAGATTTCAAAGGAGAATATTAGTATGTGGCCTAGAGACCATTCTTCTGATATCTTTGCTAAGAATGTGGCTGCCTACTGCCCTCATTCAAAAAAAAAAAAAAATCTGCCCAATGTTAAATTGAAGAATTATGGATTAACAGCTTTGGCAGAGAACATTTTCAAACAACCTAGCAGTGACTGTGTTGTATGACTATTAGTGACCAATCTTATTCAAATCTATAATGAAAAAGGATCAAGCTAATTAAGAAAAACAGGATGAGCATTTGAAGAAGGAAAGGAGCAGCAGGAAGTATAAACTAATGAAAGAAAAGCCTGATGTTAAGTGGAATAAAGGGAGTGGTGACCTCAGAGAAAGACTTAGTTTCCAACTTGTGAAAAGGAATTAAGGAAAATCTCAGTGTCGGGTATGGTGGTACACTTTCTGGTGTCCCTTTCCTTCTCCAAATCTACATTTTGCAATTTTTTCTTGCTCAGCTTGCTCTTTTTTGATTTAGACTTGCATAAGCACAGCCACTAAAAGACACACAATGCAATCAATGCATTTATTTGAAAATATTCTCTGACAATGCTGTTAATTCAGAACTCTTCAATTATCTTCAAGCAGATTTTTTGAATGAGGGTAGAAAGCAGCCATATTCTTTGCCAAAACATTACAAGAATGGTCTCTAGGTCTCTTTTCCTCTGACACCACTTGAGCCAGGCCCACACAGTTCAAATCATCCTCAGCACCATGCTCCTACAAGTATGCCCCATTATGGCCCACTTAAATCATTCAGCTGTTTTCCTACCCAATATACTAAAGTCCATATTATCCCAAACAAAAGCATGATTCAGCCTATCACAACAACACCCCAGTCCTTGGTACTCACTTCTATCTTAGTTAGGGCTTTATTGATGTGTAGAGACACCATGACACACAACTCTCATAAAGGAAACCATTCAAATGGGGCTGGCTTACAGATCAGAGGCTTTATTAGCATGACAGGAAGTATGATGGCAGGCAGGCAGATGTGGGGCTGGTGATAGAGGTAGCAGTCAGCAGACAGAAAAAAAAAAAAAAAAAAAACAAGTGAACCACTGGGTTTGGCTTCAGCTTCTGAAACCTCAAAGCCTGCCACCAGTGACATACTTCCTCCAACAAGGCCACATCTACTCCAACAAGACCATAGCATCAAATAGTACACTCTTTCAAATTACCACAAGTCCCCTAAAAATTTAAAAGCTAAAACAATACATTTCTTCTACTCAGTTGCCGAATATCATGTGTATCCTCAGGCTTCAAGTGATTCCTTATTGAACGAATAAATCATAGAACAAGGTCTATGATAGAAGAATGAAAACAGGATATCTCTAAGTCACAGAAGTGATGGGTCCAAGCTCAACAACATCCCCTCTGTGTGTAGTACATGCTATTATTTATATATACATACATTGCTAGAAAATTGACCAGGTTGTGACTTTATCTTCTTAAAGCACCATTTAAACTAGCAGTTCTCATCTGGTGGGTCTCGACTCTTTTGGTGGTGTGATGACCCTTTCACAGGGATCACCTAAGGCCATCTGCATATCATATATTTCAATTATGATTAATAATAGTAACAAAATTATAGTTACAAAGTAGCAACAAAAATAATTTCATGGTTGAGTGTCACCACAGCATGAGGAACTATATTAGAGAGTCCCAGCATTAGGAATGTTGAGAACCACTTATTTATAAGATGATCTCAGAAAGAGGATAGCCATTTCTTTAGTATTAGCTGAGTACACATATGCAGTGATGCTGGCCATGAAATCGTGGTTGTTAAGCAAGCATCATGCTTATATTAACTTTCAGTTAAATTTATAGTTCTCCAGAGTGAACTTTGGGTGACAATTTCTCCCGGCTCAGGCTAAGGCCAAAAGATGATGTTGAAAAACTCCCTGCAGATAGAATTATTGTAAATATCTGAATTTTTCTGAATCAAGTGATGATTCTAATCTACTGATTTTCCAACATTGCACAAAATGTAAATAGGCCGAACAATAATGTAGTAAAGACTGTGAATATGGGGCGGCAAGATGTTTCAACAAGTTTGCAACACTCTGTTCTTTCAGAGGACCAGAGATCAGTCTCCAGCATCCAGTCCAGGTAGCTCATACTGTCTTTACTCCAGCTTCAGGTTACCTGATTTCTTATATTCTGGCTTCCTCTGACCACCACACATATGGCATACCTTCATACACACACCACACAGACACACAGACACACAGACACACACACACACACACACACACACACACACCACAATACAAATCATATGTATATGAAATAGTAAAATGAATGAATTTACTCCAAAAATGGACACAAAATAAGCATATGTGTTAACTTGAATTACTGTAAATATTTTGAGTATCTTAAAACTCAGTATAGTTGCTAAAATAGTCACAAAAAATGTAGAGTGTATATCTGTTAATTGATGCAGCTGAAATCTGTACTTAGCACTATCACAGATGGTGTGTGTGAGACAGATGAATAGGAAGAGTTGGGATTTCTAGGAACTATCTTATTCTCTCTTTCCCATGGTGAAAAAGAGTAGACTGCTCCTGTAAGCTGCCATTTTCCACACATAGAGTTTTCACGTTTGCAAAGTAGGACCAAATGTATTTGTGGTGGAGGATGAAAATTATAAATCATGAGGTGCCAAAATAGCAAAAGAAGTTGTTTTCCCTTTTTTTGCAAGTGGAGCTGCATTTGGAACTAATTAAACAAAATCATGCTATCAGTAATACAGGCAGACATGGTCTTGAAGCATAAAAATTTACTATTCATTCAGACATAGAAAAGTTCACACTTTCTATAGTCAATATAATAGTTGTTACTTTTTTCATGAAAATGACAATGATTGTAAGTTAGGAAAAATCATTCAATTGTCATCCCAGATCTCTAGCACATTTGTGTTTCATGCATTGAACAATGTTCAACATATTTGATCTTAACAAATTTTGACTTTGAATAGACTCTCACAACAATAATTCATTATTATTTGCTTTAATTGGAACAGACAAAGCTCTAGATATGTGTTGTGACTTATAACCCATGATTTATATTATTGATGTTTTTATGATTACAACTTGTATACAACATTTTCAAAAAATGTCTGTCTTACAGAAATCATAAGTATATATTTGATTCTAGCATAAGATAGTGTAAGAACCCTTTAGAAACATAGATTCTGTTTTTAGGAGGAGAGTTTATGCAGAAGGCCAATGTATGGAAGCTCTGTCTTTAGGTAGTTATACTTTTATGAGTATATAAATTCAAATTCACCCTGAACTCTTTCCCTTAACTTTTCCCAGATTTAGTCCTCAAACCTCTGTCCTCCACCCAACTGTGTATACTCTCTCATTTTTAATTTTTTTTTAACCGTGAAGTCCAGTTTCTGCTTCTTAAATATGCATTGAGCCATCCACTGGAACATTGTCAGTATACTAGGGGCTACATTCTTTAAAAGGCAACTGAATCTCCCTCCTCCATCAGCTTTCAATAGCTAGGAGCAAGGGATCATGAGCTATTCCTTGTTCCATGATGGAATGTTTACTGACTGAATCATTACATGCAAGTATAAGATTCTCAAATAATTAATGAAATATTGTGATAACATAGCAATTTATAATGACAGTAATAATCAAGTGACAAAAATAAACTCTTCCTGGGAAGATATACAGTTTTCCAACAAATGAAGAGAAGATTTTCTGCATCAGTAGTCAGTGGTCCACTATAAATTAAAACCATAGTGATATATCATTTTCTATAAGTGAGAATAGGTAACAACATTGTTATGGTTAGAAAGAGAATGTTTCCCATAGGTTCCTATGTATAAATGCTTGGTTCTGAATTAGTGGAACTGCTTGGGAAGGATTATGAGGTGTGGCCTTGCTTGAGTAGGTGTGGCCTTATTGGAGTAGGTGTGTCATGGGAATGGCCTTTGATGTTTCAAAAGCTCATTTCAGGTCCAGTCTGCCTCTTTCTGTTTGCCTGAAACTTTCAGACCAGAAGTGAGCTCTAAGCTACCACTCCAGCACCATGCATGCCTATTTGTTTGCTGCCATGCTCTCCACCATGCAGGTCATGGATTAACCCTCTAAAACTGTAAAAAACTTTTAAATTAAATGCTTTATTTTATAAATTGCCTTGGTCATGGTAAGAAATTGTAACCCTAAGACAAACATGAAAAAATGAATTATCACAAAGCTTTACCCTGAGAAGAATTATATACAATTAAAAATTACCAAGAGAGAAAGAATGCATATTTTCACATGCTCCCTAATAAGTTAGCCAATCACAAGAAGTCAGCCCTAAGCACATACGAACAAAAAGAAATTATTCCAGCAGAATATATATATATATATATATATATATATATATATATATATATATATATATATATATGAAAACATTTAATTTGGAGTCTAATGGTTTCAAAGGATCAGAGTTCAAGACCATTATGGTGGGGAGCATGAGAATATGATGGTGCAGTACCTAAGAACTTACTGCTGATCCACAAAGAGCTGGGGACAGAGATGGATAAATGATAGATAGATAGGTAGGTGGGTAGATATAGATAGATAGATAGATAGATAGATAGATAGATAGATAGATAGATAGATAGATGATAGATAGAGAGATAGATAGATAGATAGATAGATAGATAGATAGATAGATAGATTGATTGATATAGGACTAGCTCACTGAGTATGCCATGGTATTTTTGAAACCTCAAAGCCTTACCCATCGTGACACATCTCCTCCAATAAAGCCATAACTCAAAATTCTTCTCAAACAGTTCCACTAAGTGATTACCAAGCTTTCAAATATGTCTATGTATTTCAAATATTCCATATGTATATCTATATATGTCTATATATGTCTATGGAGGCCATTCTTTTCCAATCACCACAGTCCACTTCTTGGCCTCCATATAATAGTACTATAGCCATAATCTTTCACATTCTAAACACATTTTAAAAGTCCAAAGTCTTTTCAGAAACTCAAGGCTATCTAATTGCAATACCTGTAAAATTATGTACATCTGAAAGACAATGGCATAGAATATACATTACCATGCCAAAAGGGAGTAATTGGAGCATTGTGTGGAAATATCAGAGCAAAACATGTCCAAAAAAACAACATATAAACCCAAGTCATATAGCTCCATGTCCAATGTCAAAAGATTTAAATGGCTTCATTATTAGGGCTTTGTACTCTTGAGCTGGTTTTATTTCCTATGTGCAGCTCTACTTGGAATAGATACCATGCTCTGGCATCTCCAACATCTTCAGTTCTCCCATGCATAATAGACTTCGTTTTCACAGTCTTACACAATTGTCTTTCTGGGTCTCCATCCAGGGATATCCTTGCCACATGTCTAGCTCTAGGTGGATTTCCTTCTTCTGAGGAAGATTCTACAACACTTTCTCTCCTGTATTCTCTATGACTCTAAAGCCAGAAATGTGTGGCAAAAGCTGCCAAGTTTTACTTGCTTGACCTGGAACCTGGTACTTTTCTTGAATTAGATTTGCAAGAGCACTCACTGGTTTTTGTACTTTAAGAACAGATAATTCCTTAGGCTTCTCCTTTTAACAAGTTGCAGGGTTAGCTGGGTGGATTCCCTCTCTGAGAGCACCAGTACCCTTCCTTATACTACTTTTTATTTCTTTCAGCACAAAACATAGATCCGATACTATAATTTTTCTCTTCAGATGGACAGTTTTGTATTTTCTTACAAGCTTTCTCTTTTTCATTGTAAATATGTATAAGAATGATTACTAATAACCAGACAACAGAGTAAATATCCAACTGCATTGAAATCTCCTCTAACAATGAAACTAATCTGAATCTCTTCATTTTAAACTTAGAAAGATTTTTAGAATGTGGCAAAAATCAGTCACATCATTTGCCAAAATATGAAAAGAATGATTTTTAGCCTAATTTGTTCATTTGTTTCCTTCTGAAATGACTTGACTTGTGCTTCCATATTCCTTATTGTTCTCAGCACTATTCCCTTACAAGCTTCTACTATGATTGTACAATAATCCCCACTAACAGCACTCAACTTTGCTAGTCCAAAGTCCCAAATCTACATTCCTCTCCAAAGCAGAATGGTCAGGTTGTCACAGGACTATCACACTTCTTTGTAAGAGCTTCTGTATTAATTACTTTTTGAATGATATAAAGAGATACCATGATAAAGGCAAAGAGTATAAGAAAACATTGCACTTGGTATTGCACTGTTACAAATGTTATAATCATAATGGTGGGGAACATAGCAACAATCAGGTAGGCATGGCACTGGCATCTGTTCTACACGCAGGAGACAGGCAGAGAGGAGGGTAGTTTTTCAAAACCTCAAAGCCAAGCCCAGTGATATTCTTCCTTCAGAAAGGCCACAACTCATAATCCTTTCTAAGTAGTTCCACTAACAAGGGACCAAACCTTCAAGTGTATGAGCAATGGCCAATCTCATATAAACCACCACCACTAACACACACACACACACACACATACACACACATGAACACACACACACACACACATACACAGACTATCACACACATATATGATATATATATATATATATATATATCAATAATATGTATATGTAACACAATATATTATGCTTATCATATATATGTAATATATGTGCAATATATATATATATTAAGATATAAAAGTGAAAATACTCTCTCTCTTGCAAAGAGAACTACCCTTGATGGGATGAGGACTAGACTTATTTGTGTGTATAAGGATAAATAGGACAAATGTTTAGATTGTTGCTAGTGATTATACTGATATAGTATGCTAGTTGTGAGTTCTCCTAAATGTTTCATGACTTCACTAGCACAGAATAGTTGACAAAGTTTCCAGAACCAGGCATGGTTTCTCTCTCATTAAGTATGTCTTAAGTCAAATTAGAAAGCTGTTGGCTACAATCATAATACCAATACTGCACCGATAGGGTTAAGTCTTTCCGGTAGTTGTTTAGTTAATTGGTGTCATATCTAGGGTAGCATAACCAATCAGAATGCAGAGATGTAGAGCTATTCCTGAAGAATACATCTATAAAACAAAGCAACTTTTTAGGCTCAGGGAGCTTTGCAGAAATAGTGGCAGAAAGATTGTAAGAGTCAGAGAATCAAGAAGTTTGCTGTGAGACTCTCTCCTAGTAGAGCCAGTGTGAGTTAACATGTTTAAAGTTTAAAATTAGTATGCTTGAGAGACCAAAAAAGTAAAAATGTCTCTAACATGTCAGTCCCTAACTTGTACAAGCTGCACCCTAGCAGTTGACTATTGTTTTTTCTTCAGATGTTGAAGACAAGTCTTAAAATTAACTGATGTTATAAAATTTACTTTTTTACAAGATCATAAGGCTAATTGCTATTTCTGATTTTGCAATCAAGCTTCCTTACTCTGCTCAAAAGATAACTATGACAATTGTAAGATAAATATGGTAAAATAAGCCCTGGCTACACTATAGCCCTGGCTATATCTGTAATCCTGTGGGTTTTGCTTTTTATAAGTCCTGGGAAGTTATGGTTAAATGTTGAATCTTGGAAATGCCCTCAGTTGCTGTCCAGGTACCCATCAGTACAAGTGCCAGTATCTAAATAAAAAGCAAATTCTCATTAAAATCTTATTCATTGTCAGGTTGGAGAATTTCTGAGTATTAGATCTATAAAATCTGTCTCTAGAATAGTGTATAGGTTTTAATTTTTTTCACTTTAAGTTTATGTATTTCTTACTTATTATTTACTGTACTGGAGATTAAATCCAGGCTCACATCAAAATCAAGTGCTCTACAAAGTGAAAAGCAGAGTTCACTTTATTTTTTTTTGTCTTTAATCTGACTAATTGGTCAGCAATTTAGCCTGCAGTCTTTGGTGGTATTGAAGCATTTTCAGAGCCTATTCTGTAGCAGGCTTGTGATAAAAAGCAGTATTCCACTATGTTGGTGAATAACAGACAGTGTTCTACCAAGCTGGCAATTGCCAGGCGGTGCTCTAGCAGGTCAGGGAATACATTCAAATTTCTGGCAGTTTTCAGATTCTCCACCTCACTTGTGTGTCTTCCCTTCATAGTGCCCAGTATC
Source organism: Cricetomys ansorgei (assembly GCA_026225945.1). Classification (NCBI taxonomy): domain Eukaryota; kingdom Metazoa; phylum Chordata; class Mammalia; order Rodentia; family Nesomyidae; genus Cricetomys; species Cricetomys ansorgei. Next base: position 7,573,028 of record JAMJFZ010001131.1, on the reverse strand, counting down.
TTCATCATTTGGGAATGTTTGCTTGAGAAGTCTCCTGTATCTGGCACATGCCCATGAACTGCGGCCTGGGAAGCATTAAGGTTACATTAACTTCTCCTTCTCAGGATCTCCCTGTGAAAACCCTGGCTAGCTAAGCTGATCATTTTCAGTACTATACAGAACTGAAACTTCAGACTATCAGAGCTGCTGGTCTTTTGTTTCCTTGCCACTGTCCTTGCTGTTTTGCTGACAGCCTGGGCATGAGCAGGATCTGGCAAGTGTTCATACAACTTCAATTGCTTTTGCTCTAAATTCTGTACTTTTTCAGGAGTGAGTCTATTTTTATATTATATGTTTCTAGATCCTCTGAGCAAATGTATTTTCGAAAGGTTTGTTCAATATCTGTTATTGTTTTGTGGAATAAGGCATTGCTAATCTCCTCATGTCATCATTCTCATTATCATTATCACCATCAGCCACCCTCCCATCATCTTTTGTGGTATTGGGTTGGAACTAGAGTCTCACACATGGTAAGACTCTGCCATAAACATAACCCGCTCATCTCTGTTCCTCAAATTATTATGTTGCTTTCTGCCTCACAACTTATTAAATAAAATCAAGTAACTGAAGAGATACCTAATATGACTTTTCTGAAAGTGAACAAATATTATGACATTTCAATGATTTTCATTTTTAAATTAAATTAAATATCACTGTGAATTATTGTTTTGTTTTGTTTTATACTACAGAAAATCTTAAGGCTAGAATTACAAACATGATTTTTTTCCTGTTTTTCAAATGTATCTCTAATCAGAAAAATACTCAGTATTACAGTATGGATGTGAAATTCTTAGCCCATGTGTTATAACCTGGCCCCCTTTTATGTGTGTGTGTGTGTGTGTGTGTGTGTGTGTGTGTGTGTTGTGTGTATGTGCCTTTATGAATTATTTGCAATCTGATTCCTATATGACTGTGTGACTCATTTTTCTATATAATTTGTTTTTTTTGTGTAGCATTGGTTAAAGATAAGCCTGTTTTCTCTTTTATGAATCCAAACTTAACTCATGGTTAACCTGTCTCTACAGATACTTTCAGACTATGTTTGTCACAAAACCATAGAGTGTTCCAGCCACAGTTTGCACTAAAATGACGTGTACTTCCTTCTCCCCTGATAGTCCCACAGGGCCTGCTCAGTGAGTGGAACAACTTGTTCTCCCCAGCCACTGCCCATGTTCCAACACTTTGGGGTTTCCAATTATTATAATTATTATTCCAGTTATGTAAGCAGGAAGTAGTCATAGGCAGTTATGTTATACCCTTATCTCATTTATCATCAGCAAAAGTTTGAAATGTGGGGTCTTAAACCCACAAACTGCTAGGTCTCAGAGTATAAGAATTTTCCTTCTAGTAATCAGTAAACCAAGACAAAAAGGATCAGATAGCAGGAGTGATGTTTGAGCAGCTGCTGGTCCAAGGTCCACGTATCAGCTCTCAGAGGACAACAGGAAGGAGATAACATCTGTCAGAGACACTGCTGATTTAACTGCCTTCCATTTAGATTCTTATCTCTGATAAACTATCAATTTTAAACCTTATGAAATGGCTTTGTTAACTGCTTTCCGAATGGTTTTTTACTTGTTCTGCCTGCCCAAGCAACAAAGTTGGTATAAAAGAGAATCAAGTGTTTACATGAATTTACACCCTCTCCCTGGAGAAGAGTGGCCAGTCCAACATTAAATTTTTTATCTTGCAAACTCATGGTTATTTAATCCCAACAGCATTTCACATGAATTTTACATTCAGTATTAAACCATTGTACTTACTTTGATAGTGTCAAAAAAGCCCTGCTCATGCCACCATTTGATCACCAGCTAAAATAATAACACTTCATTTCTTAGTAAGAACAGAAGTCCTTGAAGTAGAGAGCTAGAGTTCAATGATTGTCTGAGATCATACCCATAGTAATTAATGATTATTCTGATTACAAGAAAGTCACCAACAGCCAGAAGTGAAAGCATTCCTATGTTATGTTCTCATAATGCATTTACATTGTTTAGAGCACAAGAAATTATTTAATTTCTATTGTATGTGATCTAAATTTTAATAAACCACTTAATATTAGATTTTGCATATTTATATATATTTAGAAATGATTACAGGCTTTTGAGTTCTTGAAGTACCCATAGGGGCTACTTTTGTTTCTTAAAACATACAGCAGAAATTTAAATAGAATATAGTTTTTAAATTAAGAGTAAAATTTTATTTAATAAAACATATGTATGTGTCAAAAGGTGTAAGGAAAATATACTCTAGTCAGAACAAAATTAAAAAATGCAAATGACCCAGTTCTTAAACAACATTTTATTTGTGGTACAGTCACATAAAATTTGTTCTTAAAATTTCCATGATTCAGGAAACACAGATAGTTCAGGCCACTTTTCATGTTTTCATGTTTCATAAGCAACTTACCACATTACCACATTTATGCAAAAAGTATACAGCACATTTAATAGCATCTAATTAGTAGTATTAGCAGATCATTAAAAATTAAGTTAAATATCTAAGGTGAAATTTGGAATTATTTTCCCATTTATTGGTAAATAAATGAAAGTGTGATGCTGATAGAAATTTTCAACATGTATTAAGATTTTCAGTAACATGTAAAAATTACTGGTATGTTAACAGATTTGCTCATTTGTAAGTTAAAAACCTAAATTCACTTTATTTTTTGTCCCATATCTGCTTTTCAACATAACATATTAATAAAGTGATATGACTTCTAATAAATGGAGCTAGGAAACATACATTTCTGCATCCCAGGGAATTAACAACATTATTATTCATTGTACTACAATTTTATTTTAATTTAAAGAAATGTATTTTTAGTCTTTACTAAATCAGAGTTACAGAATGGTGTGCATGAAATACACATGACCAAACTTTTAAGTCTCCATTAGTGTGAAATTCCATACTTTGTTTTTATTTTTTTAATGACACAATGCTTTACAATGTCTGCATACCTTGAACAAAAATAACTTCAGAAATATTTACTGAATAAATGTTTCTTCGTCATATACAAAAATACTATAGAAAAGTTAATTCATTGCTTTGTATAATAACAAGCTCTAAAATTTAAACACTGACCGCTATATAGAAGATATTACACCAGGACTATGCCTCTGATAAATAGTATATGCCTCTTGACACTGTATTATTGATAAAATAGTGACTATTTTATTCATAGTTTTAAACTGCAAGATAGAAATGTTACAGATTACATAACTAAGAACTGATAGGTTCAGAGATCAAACTCTGTCAGTTTACCACAAATTTTATTCTTCACTTCAGTGTTCAGCTTGAGTATACTTTATTAAAGACACAGTTATACACAGAACACTTTTTTCCCCTATTTCTCTTGTGACTAATGTCACAATAGTCCATTTCACAGGTGAGGATACTGGGGAAAACAGAGAAAATGAGGACGTATTAATTAGTTTTCATTCTGTGCAATTAAATTACAACTATGTATATCAAATTTTCTACTCTATGAGGTAGAAAGCCAACACAAAGAAAAAGATTTTCACTTTAGGTGAAAATTAACTCCTCACTCATATCTGACATAAGAATGAAGGACTAAATTCATATAGAGAAACCAGGAGAGGGAAAAAAATCAGTAAAATGTTTTAAAGGTGATATCTGATCTTTTATTCAAATACACATTGGATAATGTCTATTTCAGTGAAGATATTCACCGTGATGTTTGTCACACAAGGCAGTCCCCTGGTTTCAAAATCAATCATCTTTTTAAAAAGGTCTTATAAAAAAGTGTTTAATTATAATTGCAAGAAATTCTCAGTGGATCTTTGCAATAAATTAATCATTATCTACTTTGAAGCAGAATATAGGAGTAAATGAACATTGTTACAAATGGAAAGAGGCTCCCAATATTTTATTTTTATTATTTTCAAAATAAAAAATCCATAATTCTTCAGTTTTAATGCATGCATCAGAATGTCAATACTTAATTATACACTCCCCTCTAGAAAGCAGTAAAATTGATGCGTATAAACATCATTCAAGAAAAGTCAATAGATCTAATGTCAAAGGCAAAGAAATTTCAATGTGTGATCTCTTTCATCTTTCCAATAGAATTGCTCCTGAAGATGTCTCTTTAAAAAGAAAAGACACTTCATTAGTAAAACTTTTCAATGTCATGTAATAGAATCATTCAATGAATAAAATATTAAAATCTGTGAAATTTAGGTTTAATCCTACAAATAGATTAAAACTGTAAATATTTTCTCTTTACTTGCCTCTCATCTTTAAATTTTTAATAACGTTTCTAGGGAAGACACTATTATTCATTCACAAAATTTCTTTTGTCTCTATTAGTTGTGCTAACTTTTGATATGTATGTCTTTCTTTTTCTTTTCCTTCATTTTTTTAACTTTTTATTATTTATTTTATCTGAGAATATTTTGATTAAATATATAATCATATTATTTCTCCCTTTTCTCTCTCCAACCTCTTTTATTCCCCACAAACTCATGACTTCTTTTTCTTTAATTTTCATTGTGATGTATATATAAATGCATAAAGATGTAACTACAAACTGCTGAGTCTGTCTACTGTTACTTGTGTGTCTGTACTTTCAAGACATAGCACTTGGAATCAGATAACCAGTTAGGGTCTCATTCTTGAAGATGACTAATTCTTCCTTCCTCAACAGCCCTTAGTTTTCTGTGATTCTTTTTATGGGTGGGGAATTGTGATTTTCTCCTTTTATGACAGTATGTCTACTGGCATGGTCATTCTTTATATCTTATTTTGTAGCCCTGTTGTTGAATTATCATGAGTGTCATTTCTCTGACATTACTAGGAGACACATTTTTATATGCAGAATTTCTATTCCTCTGGATTTTATATTCTATCTGTCCCCTATTCTTCCATGTTTCCTAAGACTTAGTAGAAGTTGATATATATATATATCGATATATATATCGATATATATATATATCGATATATATCGATATATATATATATATAGTTTCTGGGAATCCTCTAGCTGATCTGTTGTTATCTGCTTTTTGACCAGTTGTGGTTTTCTGCAATGGTTTCAATATGGTACAAAGAGAAGTTTCCTTGATGAAAGATGAGAGCTACACTTATCTATGGGCATAAGAATAAGTATTTAGAATATGGTTGGGAATTATAGTGGTTTAGTAAAGTGGCAGTAGAAGATTTTTCTTTATGATCCATGATGTCAGTAGCCTGGTAAAGTTAAGTAGGGTTCTTGTACCAGACATGATTTCCCTCATGTCAAGAGGACTTTTAGACAGTTGTTCTTCATTGTCAAGATATGAGTGTCATTTATTGAACATTTAGGGACATCTTGCCATGTTGGTAAATGTTGTGATTCATAGATATCAGAGTTTGGTAATATTACTGGTAGCTTCTCCCCTTTGCCCAGTATCTTCTGGTACTATGATAGCTAGTACTCCAAGGATACTTTCAGGTAGTGTCCTCTTTAGGCAAATATATTCCTAAGCAATGTGGGTGAAACTTCCCTTTCTCATTTTAAAACGATTATTTTAAAACATATGTATGTATGGGTGTCTGTGTATAGATATGCATACACAAGAGAGAGGAGATACCCTTGGAGGTCAGATGCGCCCGATCTTTCCTGGACTTGGTGTTATTAACAGTTCTGAGCCACTTGATGCAGATGCTGAGAACTGAGCTTGTATCTTCTAGAGCAATACTTCATTGCTTCACTGCTGAGCCACCCACCCATCCAGCCCCTAGCCCTCCTTTCCCCATAAGTCCATAACCTGTTTATTTATTTACCTGCATACCTAAAAATCTATGATTTCTTTGCATGTGTGTATCCATATGTCTTCCTACCAATCTATCTACATTCCATCCATTTGTGATAACATCTCTATGCATTGACTAGAATTGTACAAGAAGAGAATTTCTCAAGCATTTGCTGAAAGAGTCATTATTCTGGGTGTATCTGTGAGAATACTTTTGGATAAGTTTAACTTTTAAATCAGTTTACTATATTAAGCACTTCCTACTATTTAATCCTTACTTAATCAAGAAAATGCCAACCTGACAAAAAGACTGATTTTCCAATTGACAGTGGGAGTTCCTCCTTTTGGATTGTCTTTGTATGAGCCATAGGTGATGCTTTGTTTTCCTGCACTCAGACTCAGACTAGAATATCAATTCTTCTTGACTCTTGGAAGTTACCAGCTTTCAGAGAGCTATATCATGGCATCTTAGTCCCAGGCCCTTCACTGTGAATAGCACTCTGTTACAAGCTTTGGACTTCTGAAATTAATTTCCATTAGTAATCCTAATAGTAATAACTATTACTCACAATTCTTACTTACCCAGTGTTTGAATAGATCCTTTTCTTAAATGGCAATATCATATGCTTTTCACACATATTAAAAAGCATAAAACATAATTTTTACCCGGCCTCTTTCATGAGGACATTTTTGTCTATCATGATGACTTCTGCATAATGAGCTAAATGCCCCAATACTATGAAATTAGAGAAGAAAGCTGTTAGAGTAACCACTATTAATACCATAGAAGCCTTTATAATCATGTAAGCCAGATGTTTGCTATATTTTTCTATGTATACAAACATTCTAATCACTTTCTTGTTTCTTGGGAGAGTCTTTTAAAAGCAGAATTTTGTTCAGAAAATGGTTTAAAGGAACAGTGTCTTAAGGATGTGTTTTCAGAATAGTTCTTGTGGGTTTTGGAACTGGTTCTCTGATTCAGTTTCAATTTAAGACGTTAATGACCATATTTTAGATACCAAAGAGAGCCCTGATAGTCCATAGCATAATCTATATAATACACTTGAATATTTTTGTTAGACTAATGAATATGATGAAGCATATTGTTATTTTTAGCATTATAGACAAAGATTGGGTAGAAGTAATGAACACAGAGGTTAATATATCCAGCTCAAATGATACTTGAAGGACCTGAAAGCTTCGATCTCTGCTCTAGAGCACTTATCTCTATTATTGATAGAATTGAATATTCTTAAAATACCACTCAGAACTGAACACTATAATAGCTTGAATTATAATGCAAGTGAAATCCATAATTTTGTACCGTACCTACTATTTAAAAGAAGGTACAATTGGAGAAGGATCCTAGATGTGTGTGGGTTTATATAGAAAGACTCTGATGGACTTGGTGACATTGACATTCTTAGCTATGAACAAGTAGAGGAACATTTATTCTTTTAATCCGGCAGTTTGACTAGCTGCTCTAGGGTAGAAAGAATGTTAGTACACTCCTTGAATCCCAGTGTAGCACAGATCTTTAATCCCAATTCAGAAGTCAGTGATTGATGTTGTACCCCATTAATCCTGGCACTTGGGAAGCAGAGAAAGCTTAGAGAAGGAAGAAAGGTAGAAGCAGACTGTGAAAGCAGAACTCAGAAGAGAGGTGGAAACAGACAGGAAGCAGACAAGAGGCTAAGTTCAGAGAGAAGCAGAGTTAGTTGAGTCAGGCAGTTTGAATACAGTCTTCTCACACACAATTCAGTTCAGAAGGAGGAGCAGAAAAGAGCAGAGCTGGTCCAGAAAACCTAAGAGAGAAAGTAGAGAATCAGAAACAGATGGTTTATGATGTAGTTTGAAGTTCAGAAAACATCTGGTGAGAGTGAGCTCAGTCAGTAGTTAGTCTAGAAGGCTGAAATGTTTTAGGTTTGGGTTTGAAGATTAGATTGCATGGAGGCTGAAGCCTTCTAGGTCTGGGCTTGTGTCTTTAAGATTAGATTGTACAGAGGCTGAAACCCTCTAGGACTAGAGATTAAATTAGCAAAGAATAAACTGTCCTGGGCCATGAACCTACAAGAATAATTAATTAAATCAATGAATATATCTACAGCTACAAGAACACTTTTCCTTGTCAATGGAAGAGGTCTCTTCATCTTCAGTGGAAGTATCTGAAGGGATTAAGCCTACATTGTCTACACAAAATCTGATAGTATCCTGACTCATTGGCCATGCAAGACTATGGTGAATTTCTTTAGACACACCCTCCATTTTACTCTTTTTTGCAAAGATATAAAGCATGTACAAATACTAGTATCTACTTAGAGAAAATGTGTCTTGCTAGTAGGTACATGGACAGGAATGTGAGAAACATGTTTCTAAAGTGTAAAAAGGATGAGAGATAATAGACAAAGGAACAAAAAGTTGAATTATGCCAAATATACTAATATGAGTTCATCACACTCACACTTTGAATTGAAACTTCTTACAGTAAAATGTAAGTAAGCCCCCAATCTATCCACTTGACTAGTTGGCTGAATCATGAAACATAGATCTAATAACCACAATATCCTATTGTGGTTGACCTGGAAATGCCAAACTTTCTTGTGTGAATACAGATGAGGAATTGACGTTCTTAGGAGAATGTTAGAGAAGCAGTGTTTAATACCCCTAAATATATAAAATAGGGAATCTAAAAGATATATCTCCCTTTGTAACAATGATGAATAACTGTGAGTGAAATACCAACTTTTAAAAAGATTTTATGATTGCTCTTTCAAGTAGCTCATATCTTATAGCAGCTGCCATGGGAGTACCTGAATTGTGGTGAGAAGGATGCCCATTGACAATGCTTAGTATCCAAAGAAAAGATGGGCACTATTCTTGTGATGAAGAAGAGTATCAGCAAAAGTGATTAGTCTAATTCTTACATACAGATGATACTGCCTTCCTGTGGCCTTAATACATTGGTATTATGTTTATGACATAAACACATGTTTATGTCAAATATTTCTAGGTCAAATGAATAGACATTTTCACCATAATCATACGAACAAAGAACTACAACTTCTGAATGAGTTTATAGACACAGAAACCCTGAATCACAAAGAATGCCTGATGAATCTCTTTGGATTTTGGAAGCAACATGTTATTCAGATAAATGTTGTTACTTTGTCCCATTAAACAGAAAAGCTATAAGCTTTGCCTGAATTCTAAATCCATCTTGTGATGGATTTAGGGGTGAGCATTGGTTGTTTACTCCCACAAACTGTGTGCTACCACTATCCTAGCATACCTTGCAGACAGGACACCATTGTAGATAAAGGTTTTGTGGCTAGGTTGATGTTTATGTTTCTATTTTGATAGCCTCAAGACTGCCTTCCCGTAGCAAAGACACTAGAATGCAGGGGTGATAGATGGCTCAGCCGTTAAGAGCCCTGGAGATTCATCCAGAAGACCCGGTTCAATTTCCAGTGCATCACTACTGGCAACTGGCAGCTCATGACTGTTTGTAACTCCAGTTGTAGATGATCTGACACTCTCACACAAACATACATGAAGACTATTTTTAATTTCAGAAAACGATGACATTTTTCCCTTTAACCCTTCATCCATTACATTGTCATCTAATGCATTTTATTATTTTCTTACCTCAATTTTTTTATCAAAATTTCAGATATCAGAATGTTTCATTTGAAATCTAATTTCTTTGACAGTCACAACTCTTTCATGATATAGAAAGTTTACTGGGTATTGAAAAAGGATGTTATACTACTCCTTTGTGCTTAAAATTCACATAAGATTTTGCAGATCGGTATGAATTTTACCTTAGTAACCTGTTAATTGGAACCTATAAATGCCTTATTTGTAATAATAAAGGTAAGACAATCTAGTTTCTATGGAGTTAAAAATGGTTTTGTCAGTTACACTGTGTAATTGTTGTTGGCTTTAGTCCCAGAAACCTAGAACAGTATGAAAGACAAGTGGATTGAGTTACTGTTCCAGAACACATGGTTTTCACATCCCCTATACTTCTCAAATGTTCCTTCTGATCTTCTAATAATCTATGAAAAGAGCATTCTCTAATTTTGTTTAAGATGTTATGTACTTGGGCCCTTTAACCTCATATCATCTCTATAACTCCTTTCAAATGCACAAAATGGCCAAGCAACATTAATCAATTTTATGAAATAATCTCAGGGCACTTTTTTTATATTTAAAAAGCAAAGATGGATATTTTAAAAATGTTATTGTTTACTATTTGGTCTTTCTACAAGAGAAAAATAATGTGGTAAGTGAAAAGCACCAGTCCTATTCTAGAATATATCCAGTCCCTCCGGCATAGCACTTGATGAAGGTGCTGATAAGTGATAAAGGCAAAGAATTCCATGCATCAACTTTTCCCTCTCATCTCTCATAAGCATGGGGAATGCCCTTTACTAAACTCAAATATCAGAGCTGTGCTCTACATCCCAGCATGACAGCTCAGCAGTGTGCAGTTGCACACTTAAGCAAAATTGCCTGCCTAGCCAAGTGTCTAGAAGAGATTAATGGTATCCATTTATTCTAAATAAATCTATCTTGAGGCCATGTCTTGAATTGTTTGCCTAGTTATACACAAGACTCCTTGAAAGGTCCTGGGATAAGCATAAAAAAGATAAAGGATTCTTTAAAGGTAATTATCTTCAGTCAATAATAATTAGTCAATAGGTAGATTGATTGGACACATGCCTTGAACTCATTGTGAATCCCACTAAAAGTTAACATTAAATTAGTTTTTTTTTTTTTTGTCTAGTTCATAAGCTTTAGGAGTGTTTTACCAGACTCAGATAAGAAATGTTTTGAGAAAAAATTGAAATATTTTCATTCTAACTAGAAATTAAAGACAATAATAAGAATCTCTCTGGATAGTGCCTTAACTCTGTCATGTCATATCTCTCTGTCATTTAGGAATACAAAACTAAATCAATTTGTAATTTCCTAATCCACTCAGAGACACAATTCTAGCTCCTGTCTGAAAGGTTTGTTTTCCAGTAAATATATATAATTATATTTTTCATATTTCCTGCTAAATTTCCTCTGCAAAAAATCAAACACTAGAAAATCTTCAATAATTTTTTTTTTAATTTTTGAAATTGTCATTTAATTACAACATTTTCCCCTTTCCTTTCTTCCCCTCCAAAAATTTCCTCTCCAATATAACTCTCCAATATACCTCCAATATGCCTCCACTATATCTTTCCAAACTCTCCTTTAAATTCATGGCTTCTTTCTTTTCATCATTTGTTAATGCATGCATACAATATTGCATGTATATACTGAACTGTATTATTGTTGTTTATATATGTATCTATATATACATATATAGATATATACATGTATTACATATGTTTTCAGGGGTGACTGACACTAGACAACCAATAGTTGTGCTCTTCCCCAGGGAGGATCACCCCACCTGCTCCCAGCTTCACTCATTTGTCTGTAGTCTTTGTGTGTGTTTGGGGTCTCATGGCCCTTTCCCCCATGCAGTTTGACCGGTTTGGTGGTGTCCTCCTTGTTCAGCTCACATTTGGACTGTTTTATTGGTGAGTCACTACTTACAGTTTCTGATCTTACTTAGAGACTCAAATTTGCTGAGTAGTTCAGGTAAGCTAGTTCTGTTCACTTAGGACTCTTCCTGATAGGTTTTGCCTTGCAGTACTATCACTCTTTGGAAACAGATATGGTTGGCTTTGACAGGCTACATAGGTTAGAAAACTGGGGAAATTATTGTGAACTGTTGAATTTTCACCACTGGATTATCACCATTGGAATGGATGAAACATGTAAACCTTTTCCCATGGTTTTATTTATTTCATACAGTAGTAATTAAATGGCACATTAAAAGCAAGGGAGAGAGCTCACTTAGCCAGAATGTTGTTGATATGTTATTTGTATATATGTTTTCAGAGCTGTTTGACACTGGATAACAATTGTGCTCTTCCTTGGGCAGGAAAACCCCACACTCCCCCGGTTTTACTCAAATGACAGTACTAGTATGTACCAACCCTAGATGGCTTCAATGAATAGTGCCCCTTAGACAATTTAGTAACTGTAAAAGGATTCTGATCAAGCAACAACAAAAATTAGACTAATGTAAAACATGTAAGGAATCCGGGGTGTTTCTGGCAGGCTCATCAGTGTCACATCACACAATTCACTGTAGTCTTCATTCTACACATCAGTCAGAGATACCTAGAACACCTCATCACAAATTTAAAACCAACATATGTTTTAATTTTCCATGTTTTTATTGTACCTGAATTTTTTTTTCTCTTAGAGAAACAAAATGGTCTGATTTTTCCTCCTTTTATTCCTTAGAATGTATGTATCAAGTTAGTACATTGCACTGCACCATATTAGCATGTTTAATTCTTTAAATGTTGTTTGAGATGTTAATTTATATTTCATAAAATCATCACTTGATGAAATGTAGCTTTGGATTAGGACAGAATTTCCAACAATGGTGCTTCTACCGTTTTATATGTTATACTTATGTTAGATAGCATTCTTAGTATTGATGGTTATAAAATTAAAATATTGACCAACTCTGAAAAACAATGCAGGTGCTCTGTTTCTCACAGCATAAAAATTTATCCAATATCCAATTTCCATGTAAAAATAAAAAAGCACATCCTTAGTATGCAAGATTTCTTTTATCTTTTATAATTGATAAAGTACACTCATGGCAAAGAATTGTCTTAAAATAAATTTGACCATTTATTAATAGTAAATGTTTGATTTGAATAATTATTTTACATAAATTTTATATAATCAGCATCACATAAAGCTGGGAGCAAAAAGGGCTCATGAGCAGAACATCTTTAGGATGACTTGAGATAAGAAGCTTGATAATGACATTGCTGAAATGATTTTGGTTTAAGGTTATGTGACAAATTTACTGCTAATAACCACAACACTCACCAAATTTAATTGCAATGTAACTGTGCATTCCTGATATTGGGGAAATCAAAACATAGCAGTGTTACTCCTGTATCATGTCCAGATAATTTTGGTTTCTCAAATTTGGATGGTTCTAAGTGGTAAAAAATTTCTTTTGATGGTATTTCATTGGATTTTAAAAAATTTGAACTGTGAGTATATTCAGGTGTTTTCCTATTCCATGTTCCAAAATTAGAATTTATATCGATTTTAGATATAAACTTAGATCAGTAATCTTTGTAGTTCACACTATTCCCTGCTAGAAAGTATTATGGGATGAAATACATTAGAATTTTAGGTTTTCAATTTATTTTCTTTTACTGTGTTCAAGTCTCTTACCATCAGTATTTTTCAGTTCTGTGAGATAATCTAAAAATCTGTTTGCAGTAACCACAAGAAATATAATGCTAATACCGAAAATTATGATTTTGTCTACATTATGTAAAACAGTGTATTTTTTCCAATGTTTGGAGACTGACTGCAAAATCCTTTTATAATTTTCTAAACAAAGATGAGAATGGAAACTCAGGCCTGTATCCCCAGTACTTGAAAGATTTAGGCCAAAGGATGAGCATCTTGAGTTCCAGGTCAGTCCAGGTTACATATTGAAAGCCTGTCTCAAGATATTAAGCCACACCAAAATAGCAAACAAATGAACAAAAGAATATATTTTTCTTGTCTTTCTTGTCTTTCTTTCTTTCTTCCTTCCTTCCTTCCTTCCTTCCTTCCTTCCTTCCTTCCTTCCTTCCTTCCTTCCTTCCTTCCTTCCTTTCTTTCTTTCTTTCTTTCTTTCTTTCTTTCTTTCTTTCTTTCTTTCTTTTTTTGAGACAGGGTTTCTCTGTTGTAACTCTGGCTATACTGTAACTCACTCTGTAGACCAGGCTGGCCTCAAACTCACAGAGATCTTCCTGCCTGTGCCTCCCAAGTGCTGGGATTAAAGGCGTGCACCACCATTGCCTGGCTAGAACATATTATTTTTAACCCTGAGTTTTAGACAGAAATGTTTTATATAGAAAAGTCGTCATTGTGGTTAAAATTATTTTCCCCATGGTGTAGACACAGAAACTTTCAAGAGACTTTATAAAGATGCTAAGCTTAAGTAAAACTGTATTCTGCAATTGAAAGAGCACAACAAATCTCATATACTTCTACTCAGAATAATTTTGTTAATTTTATAAAAGATGAATGCAAATTTAATTTAAGGCAAAAGTGTATTTGTGATGCTTGAATTCGTTTTTTATTGCTTTAAATTTGTTTGATTAAATGCACATTTTAACCTACATATTCTATATATTATAAACTTAAAAATAATGGTGTTAAAAAACTACAGAACAGATATTTTCTATCAGCTTTATGATATATTTACAGGTTTCAATATATCTATAATTCTCACAATTCATTTATAACTAAGTGAGCATAAACCCAATTCAATGTTTTAACTTCATGTATAACCTTTGTCTTATCCATTTCATATCTAAAATCCTGAGCCTTGCCTTTGCTCAGATGACATAGTAGCTATATATTAAGTAGATTAATATTCAAGGAAACTTCAAACTTCAGCATGTCATTATCAAAAATTTTAAAAATTATCTGAGATTTGGTATTAGTTCACTTTTATTTCTTTTTATTCAGTCTGACTGTGATGAATATTATTGGTTGCAATTAGAATACATCTAGAATTAACTAAAATCCAAGCAAGAAGCTGGGTACACTTGTGAAGGATTGTTCTTAATTAAATAATTTGAAGTGGGAAGACCCACATTTAACCTACATCTTTTGAAGTGGGAAGATCAACCCTTAATCTGTGCCACACCATATATATACATATACATATATATATATATATATATATATATATATATATATATATATATATATATATATATGGGTGACATGGAAGAAGGAAGCTTCTTTTCTTTGTTCACTCCTGTTTACAAGTCCTTTCTTTTAGTGGCATTTGAGCCTACTTCTTTGAGATACAGGTATATACTGAAGACCAACTCAGACATCCAGCCTCATGGACAGGACAACTACTGGTTTCTTAGATTTTCTTTTGGCAAACCACCATTGGACTAGCAAAACCACAGCCTGAAATCAATCCTCTCTCTCTCTCTCTCTCTCTCTCTCTCTCTCTCTCTCTCTCTCTCTATATATATATATATATATACACATATATATAACCTCTACTATCACATATATAACAGCTCTATCATATAACAAAAATATTTAAATAGAATTACTAAGACAGTATTTCTTAAATTAATTGTAGATGGGATTTCCTAACAAGATTTTTTTATATGTTGTTCAATCTTCTGTTAGTAAACACCCATTTTTGGACTAGCTAGGCCAGAGCCTGTGAGTCATTCTAATAAATTCCATTTCTATATATATATATATACAGATTCATTCTTTTAGTTCTTCTCCTCTAGAAAACACTGACTAATATGATACTTTATCATTTTGTTAAAATATCAGAGTGTTCTAAATTTTATATTAGCTCCAGTTACATTGTGGTTTTTTTTTTTTTTTTTTTATTATGTATGCCGATGGACATTTGTTGCTATTGTTGTTAGCTAATAGTGTAACTTGTTGAAATTTCAATTAGATCCTGAGGATACAGATCACAGACCCTCCTTATCCCTCTGAATATTTGTATCTTTTAACTCATTTTGTCTTTCTTGTTTGTGAAGGCTTATAATTGTTATTAATGATCTATTCATGCTGCTGAGTCAAACTTTGTGACCATTAACAAATATTTTAGTTTATCATTTTCTACAGGTATACGATGACTTTAAATATTTTCTGACACTCTAAAAAATAAGTCCATTTATTTATACCATTTGCTTTTTTCAATAAAATTTAGGTGTGCCTCATGTGCCATTTCTCATAGAACTAACACTACATAATTCTCTCCATTGCTATGACTTGTAACATTAAAAAGAGAAGAGTCTGTCTGAGTGCTAAAGTGAAGAGGACCAGAGAAGAAGCCCTTTCCTCCGCACACTAAGATTAACATGATGTGATATAGACTAAATAATTTTTTCTAGCTATAAGGCACAGGGATGGTGTGTGTGTGTGTATGTGTGTGTGGGTGTGTGGGTGTGTGTGCATGTGTGTTTGTGTGTGTGTCTGTGTGTATTTTTACGTGTGTGAGAGAATCAGAGAGACAGAGAGAAGCAGAAGTAGATGAGAGTTTTACAATTATGTATAAGTCATGGTAATTTACCGGAACATAATATCTAGTGAGATATGACAACATTTCAATTCAGTACAGCTCTGAGTTCAGAAGGAACTAGTCAGAGTGAATCAGTCAGCAGCAATTCTCTGAGGTTGAAACATTATTGTTTCAAAGCTGATGCCTTCGAGGTCTGAACTAGCATCTCAAAGATTAGACTGTATAGAGGCTGAACCCCTCTAAGGACAAGGGTTTGAATTAGGCAAAAGAATAAACCATCATTTAAACCTAAATCAGTGGGTACAGTCTTAAGTGGCATAGTATTTGTATTTCATTGGTCCCAGTAAATCACATAGTTATATCTAATGTCAAATTAGTAGGAATGACTGTATTATCTCTTAGCAACTCAATACAGTACTATATAATATTCAAAACCATGAACCACATCTCTTAGAATCGTCTTTTGAAAGCAAGAGAACAGACACCATTATTACCTGGATGTGGTTATTAGTAGACAAGTAAGCATCTGTGAGAGCTACAGCTGCTTCAGGGAAAAATTTAGAACAAATACTATGCTGCTTCTAACTATGGTGAGTGAAAGGAATATTCTCAGAAATTCTTTAAACCTACAGCAATTCCCAGCTAGCTTTTGACAAACATACCATGCCAAATTGCTCTTCTTTCTTTCTCTTAAAATGTGGTGGCACTCTCTCTGTATTTTATCAAGGGTTTCTCAATAAATTGTTCCACAGTCTCCTCCACATTTATAGGGAACTTCATTATCACA
Organism: Cricetomys ansorgei; assembly: GCA_026225945.1. Lineage (NCBI taxonomy): Eukaryota > Metazoa > Chordata > Mammalia > Rodentia > Nesomyidae > Cricetomys > Cricetomys ansorgei. Next base: position 7,556,296 of record JAMJFZ010001131.1, on the reverse strand, counting down.
CAAATTTTTATTTGGAGTACTTAGCATTCCTCTTTCCTGGCAAAACAAGTGTGTGCTGTACACACTTGTACAGCAGCCTCTGCTAAATACCAGGTTCCTTGAAGGAGACTCTTCTTAATATTTAAAATTTCCTTTTATGACTACCTTGTGGTATGTTTCCATTTGTTGTTGTTGTTTTTTTAATTTTTAAATAAGTAAACTGCCCTATCAAGTCAAATTTCAAGCTCACAGGCTTGGTTTGTGGATAATGTGTAGTAATGGTAAACTGAATGAAAGAAGAATAAAGCAGGCTTTTTGACATCAGCTCTACAGTTGCTGCTTTTGTTCACATCTCAGGGTCTCTTATCTGAAAATCAAAAGAAACAATGAAAAAATTTTTTAAAAATGTTGTTTAGATGTAGATTCGGGTTTACTTTTTTGCTAATTCAATCCTTAGTCGGTCCTAGTTCTGGAGCCCTGGAATATTTTGGTCTCCACATAATCTAAAACATTTGATCCTAGGGCTGGAAGGCTTAGGCCTCAGCCTCCATACACTCTAAAACATTCAAGCCTCTGAGACTTATTGCTGACTGACTCACTATGATTAACTCCTTTTGAACTCAGAGCTGTACTGATCAACTCACTTGCTGTTCTGGATAAAACTCTTCTCCAAGCTGCTGATTCAAACTGATGTTCTGAACCAGCTGACTCTGGCAGTGATTTCCACAACTTCTCTGACTGAACTTCTCTGCTCAGCTTCAAACTAACTCATTCTTACTTCTGATACTGATTTCTTCTGTTGAACTGCCTCTATGTTTCTACCTCACATTCCTCAGACTGCCTGCCTCATACTAGCATGTGTCTTATACCCTGTGTCTCTTTTCCTCCACATGCTCAAACTGAAGTGAGGGTCTGCTTTTCTGTTGTAAGAGTTGGGTGTGTCTTCACTCTAACACACTCTGCCAACACTTCCTCTGATGAGTCACTTTGCCTATACTTCTGACTAGAGAATCATCTACTGTCTGACATTGACTCCTTCTGAGCTATGCTTCCTGTTTCCCAAATGCTGGAATAAAGGAATGAACAACTGCTTTCTGAACATTGGGATTAAAGATGTGTACTAACATTCTTTCTATATTCTATCCAGACCACATAGGCCTCTGAATATGATCCCTTCATATAGACTTTGGTTTTGATCTCTTCATATAGACCCTTGGACTTGATCGCTTCCTAGCTATCACACAGACCTTTCAATGTGATCCATTCCCAGAGCAGCCATGTTGCTGGATTAAATGATTAAATACTCTTCTACAATGCAGTCCTTATATTTTCCCAAGTTGCAAACAATAACAGAATAGAAACTTGAAAACAGCAATTTTTCTACTTGCCAAACAGACCTTTGTTTACACCATTATTTTGTAATTTCCCCCCCCAACAATGAAATTTTTATCCATTAACAATATACATTCATGGACAATGACATGTGAAAACTTCAAGAAAGAATGGTCTTAGATTTTAATGGTTTTTAAATTTTGGCCTGTGTCTATGTGTGATGTGTAATGTTTACATGTGTGTGGGCACACATATATTAACATGTGTGGCTGTGTTTGTAGAGGCATAAGGTTGACATTTAGGAGTCTTCCTAGATTCCACCCACCCCACCTTAATTATAGAAGACAAGTCTTTCAATTGAACCCAGTTGAAATTGATTGACCTAACTAGCTAGCTTGTTTCAGGAATTTCCTGATTCTTATTTCTGAATTCTGGGATTATAATGAGATAACATGCCTGCCTGGCATTTACATGGGTGTTGAGGGTCTGAATTCAGGTCTTTACACTTGCATGACATGCACCTTATCCAATGAACTGTCTCCCCAGAGTTTTCAGGGCCTAGAATAAATACTCATGTATTTTCTGCCTTGTTTATTGTTGATTTTCTATATTGCATGCTCATCATTCTAAAGTCTGGAGAAAGTAAATGAAGTAAAGCCCTAGATTTAGACATGTGGTACACCTGTACCTTGTCACTGTAAGTTATTATTGTCTAGATGGTGAAACAAAACAATAAATATCTTGGTTTACAGACTTTTGGGGAAAATGTGATCTTTTAAATATATTATCCACTCTAGAATTTACTGAAATACAAAGATAGATAAGATATTGATAGACATTAAATTCAAATATCTTATTGTTCCTGTTTTTCTAAGTATATACTCCTATCAAGACACTGTGTACTATGGTTTGAACCTGAAGTGATCCCCACAGTTTCATGCTATGAATGCTGGGTCCCCAGACTGTAGTGCAAATTCCAAAGCTCTGGAGCCTTTAGAATGTAAGAACTGGGTAAAAGATATAAGCCAGTTAGGACTGGCCTTTGATGGTTATAGACATCTCTGACTCCATCCTGATCCGGCTGCTTCACAGTTTATAATGGGGTAAGGATTTTTCTGCCCCACACACCTGCTGCCCTGAATGTCACCCTGTCATCATGCACTGAAACATTGAGCAAAAATAACCTTTTCTCCTTGAAGTCTTTGCTGTCAAGTATTTTTTATCATATATTAAATAATATGCCTACTACTTCTTTAAAAATGTCTTTTTACTAAGTATAATTAATAAATAAATATTACTTTCAATTGGATTTCTTTCCATTTTCACAGGGAAGTTTGCTTTGTATGGATTTTCTATATAGTTTTACTAGGGAGAAAGTTCTAGACATTAGCCTTGTAAGCAGGTGGCCTCTGGGGCTTAAAGGTCCTGACATATTGAAGAAACTTATTAAGTCTTTCATCTGGCTCAACTCATGCTTTCCCCTTCATTGTGCTCTCCTTTCTCTTTTTTACGAGTTAAGCTAACAGAACATTAGAACTTTTACCCAGGCCTAAAACTAAGGGTTCAACAGATGTGTTTAGTTTGATAGTACTATTTTTGATGTAGAATACATGTACTGAAGTATGCTATAAGAATATTAATACAAGAGGAAAAATGAGAGAATATTATTAAGTAGCAATTATGTTTTTGTACTCTCTGGAATAATAAATAGTTCTCATCTAACTTTACTTCATGAATAAAAATTCAAATGGCACGTTCTACAGTTATCAACAAGATTTTAAAATCAGATTTTTTTCATTAGAATAATTAAAGACACAAATCCATTTGGAATGACACATCTTTAATGACATTAATTAGAAGTCTCAATATTAAGATTTTTGGTGGATTTGACAAGGTGATTCTAAAATTTATACAGCAATGAAAATTTAAGAACAATCAGATTTGGTATTTGATGTGTTCCTCTGTGAATCTCAAATTTATTTGAGGAGCAACAGTATTGAAGGACACATGCCACCAAATATGAGGGCTTACTATAGAGCTAACTAATGATTAAGAAATGACTGTACACAATGACAAACCAACTGAAACAGTAGAATTGTATATCAGAAGTCACCGGTGGCCATCAAGTTATGATGGAGGCAGTTCATATAGTACAACAGCATAGTGGGAAAGACAAAATTTCAGAAAGCATACAGAGCAACTGGGTATCAACACAGAAATAATTGTCTCATAATAAACTGTAGAATAAGTATATTAAAAACTAATCTGAATGGCAAAACAATGTAGTTTCTGGAATGAAGCTTAAATATTGTTCTGATCTTTGAAATAGGTAAATAATTTTAAATAGATAAAAAAGCTCTAAATATTAGTCATAAAGAATTGAAATATAAGGTGAAATTTGTTAAAATTTCTGTTTTTCAAAATATAATAATAAAGTAAGGATAGAGTGCAGTAAATGGTAGAAGATATTCTAATATATTTGTAAAAGAAGAAATTCATCCCAAATATGTGCAAACAACTCCTAAGAACCAATAAAGTTAATACATTTCTTTTTAGATATATTCTCCTCTGGAGTTTCAACAGTCAACTTGAATCAGAGTAGAGTTATCTGAGAGGAAAGCTTCAGCTGAGGTACTATCTAAATTAAAGTGTCTTGTCAGTACGATGTGGGGGATTGTTTTGATGTCAATTGATATGGGAGAGCCCAGAACTGTGGAAGGCACTGTTCTCTGAGCAGGTGGTTCTGGTCTGTACAAGAAGGCTCACTAAGCTTGAGACCAGGAGTGAGATAGAAAGTAGTGTTTCTCCATGATCTCTGCTTCAATCAAGTTCCTGCCTGAATTCCTGCCCAGACATTCTCAAATGGTAGACTGTAACTATAAACTGAAATTAATCTCTTCCTCTTCTAAGTAGTTTGAACACAGTGTTTGCCACAGAAACAGAATAAAGCTTTAAGAAAATGCATTTACTTATTTTATTAACAGCATCATCATCATTATTTTTCTGTGTGTGAAGACATGAACACATTCACACACAAGCGTGTGCATGCGCGCGCACATACACACACATACAGGGGCATACATTCCATAGCATGCATGTAAGAGTCAGGGGACAAATTTCTGAAATCTACTCACTCATTTTCTTTTTAAATGGGTTCTGGGGGTGGAACTCAGGTTGCCAGGCTTACAAGGCAAGTAACTTTATCTACTGAGTCAATTTACCAGTCCTTCATGTTTAAATAAACAGAAGCCTTAAGTAGTCCTTTCAGAGATTGATACCTAAATTGCCCATCGCTAGATTCAATGGAGTTCAATACTGTCAATCATCATCAGACATAGAGGTGTTTTATAATTCTGTGCATTATGTTTTTATCTACTATTTAGTTACATGATTGATCAATAAATATGTTTGTATACTTATCTAGTTGTGCCCCAACTTTTGACCTTATGAGACAATGATGTTCTCTACACACTTTATATCTGAGTATAACACAGTAGAGATCCACATAAAATGAATTTCAACAAATTTAATAACATCTTCTTGCATTATTTTTACTAAATTTGTTCTTTGACAACTTCATATATATACATATTGTATCTGTATTATACAGGTACATATTGTATCATACCGATTACTCTCATCTCCCTTCATCTCTAATCTTCATTTTATTTATTTCTTGTGTTCCACCTATTCCCTACAATTCTCTTTCACACATTTCTTTCTTTGTGATCTGAGTTTAACCAAGTTTAACCAAGACCCATTGTGTGACAATGGATGTAGAACTCTTCACTGAAGCCTGTCGAACTCTTTAGTTGCTGTGAAAAGATAGACAATGCTCCTCCTCTTTTGGAATTTCTCAGTACCCAATAGTTTAGCAGTGAAGGGTAAAAATCCATGAGTGACTCCTCTATCAGTGACTGACTGTTGACAGGGCCAGTCTTCTGTAGATGCAGTCCCTATAACTTTAGATAATATGGGTTTATGACCTCAATAGCAGGGTCACATTGAAAGGCAATCATTTCATAGCCTTTCTTTACTAACATCCAGTAGTTATATTTTCCTTATCTCCTCTTTATCAACCTTCTTTAACCCTTAAAAGGACAAAACGGAGCTATAAATGTCCTGTTTCAGGCTGGGCCCTCAGCTGTCTCTTATTCTCAGTACTTTAGGTCAACCATAAATTTCTGCACTAACTATTGCTCACTTCTAACAGAAGCTTCTCTAATTGAAGCAAAGAGTAGGTGTTTCTATGAGTATAAGTGGATATTTAGGAGGCAGTTTGATACTAAGTTTACTTAGATGAATAACAATAGTTAGTTCTCCCCTTGAGCCTAAGACCTGCTCAAGCATGTTTTGTTAACTAGGTTACAATACTAGACATGGAATAATGCCTGTAGAGCAGATCTCAAATCCCCACTCAGGCAGTTGGTTGTCCCTATAACAATCATAATATTTTAAACAAATTTAAGAATTTTGTATGGTGGTGCATTCATAGCTATCCTAGTGCACATGTGGCTCATGGACTGTGGATTGATCATACCATTCTTAAACCTTAGAGAATTCACTAGAATTAGAAGTGAATCCAGAATAAATTAGTATATTTTATTTTCATTAATATTTTATAATATATGAAATTGTTTAATATAAACTTTACCTAGCACAGATAATTAAAATCAAGCAAAATGTTTCTGTAAATTTATGCTCTAAATGTGAAAGTTGGTTAGCATGCAAACCTATTAAAAAGTAGTAACCTAGAGATTTTAGGACAAACTTTTTTTATTGGGGATAACAACATAAAAAGTATCTATTTTCAGGGATATTTCAGAAATACTTTGAAATACTTACGTATAACATCTTTTAAAGTTAAAACTGAGTGATAACAATCTTGAGTTCTTACCATACAAATACACATATATTAATCTGAAGGAGCAGTGCTACTCCAACTGCCCTTGCCTCTGAGCTTTAAGACAAAGAACATGCCTCCAGATCTGTCAAAATTGTCAGGTCCATGAATGTTTGATCTGGTTTTAACAATGAGGTATCAGGTAAGATGAAGGAATTAGGATGGATATGTTCTAAAGGTTTGCATTTTATGTTAAATTTTTTAAAATGCTCACAAGACAACTACATGGCATCTGGCATGTAAGGTCTACATCACAACAGTTGAAATGCTATTCTTTTGTGTTGTAGCAGACTGCTTCTGCTGTCCCTCCCTGTAAAGCTACTGATGAGCAAAATCCATTATGCAGGAAATCGGGATGAATACATGATATGCCACATCAATTAGGTATGAGATCTAAAACAAATTATTCATCTTTTTTACATAAAACAACAAAACTGATTACTTTGGAAAAAACCTACTATAATTTGATTTACTTTTTCTCAACTGAAATTGTATTCATGGAAGTATAAACTGTCCAAGTGAAATCATCAAAATCCATGAGTGCAACAGCCGAATAACTAAAAACTCAATTTAAAATTATTTCATGGTGGTTTGTTATTCTGCCTGCTATTCTTCACTGCAAGACAAGACATCAAGAGAAGGACTGTGTTGAATGCCTGGTGGTTTAAAATAGATTCGTATTTATTTATGTTAAAGATGTTGTTGAGCTAGAAGTCCACAAAATCTATTAGATAAAAAAGTTCACTTGAAGAGCTTGTTATAAAAATATAAAGCATCAATCATACATGCACATGCACTAATGTAACAAATTCATAATGTTACTCAGCCTTCTGAAACATCAGTAATGAATGATTCTAAAATATTGAATTTGGAAATTGCAAACGTGATTTTTTCTTCGAACAAACAGACAATTTGAAAGCTTAATACTGATAAGAATTTTAACAATATATCAAAAAATTTACTTACCATTATGGATCTGTTGTAAAAGTAAACTAAAATATTAAATTCTATTGATTCATTGTTAGTGATCAGTACTATAGCATTCATAGTCTCTTAGTATTTTACATAATAGAAACATGAATTTTATTTTAAATATCTCTCTCTCTGTCTCTCTCTTTCTCTCCCTCTCTCTCTCTCTCTCTCTCTCTCTCTCTCTATATATATATATGGACTGAATTCATATATCAGAAATAGAAACTACACATAGAGGTGGCATCTTTTAAAAATACTGCTTTACTGCTAAGGAATATATCACATTAAAATGCTATTGAAATATAAGGATAATCAATTCATTAGGCATTTTAATAGGAAGTCATTTTTCTTTTTCAGCTGTTTTGTTTGTTAATAAGAATGCTAGGTTTTAATTTAATCACAGATGACAGATTATGTTTATTTCATAGGAATAATTATAAGGTAAATGCATGGTTTATCTGTAAATATTGTGATATGACATGTTCAAAGTATTTTATATAGGCTAACAGTACATCTAATGTAGCCCTTCTATTGTTTGTTTTGCTCACTGAAGTAAATGTCAACAATGCATTACTAAACTAATTAGCATTGAAAGAACTGCATTTTCTATCCTGGAAATGTCAAGACTATCATAATTCATTTTTAGATGCTGAAAGACACAACTACACTGCAGATACACCAACTATTTTCTCCAGTTAAAGAAACAGAACGGTAACGTCTAGTGTTATCCCTTAGATCTGGAAATAAACAGAAAAAAATACCCGTGTAAAAATCTCAGGTGGAATCAGAATAATATTTACAAATCCAGAAAGCCAAAGAACAATTATAAGAAACTCATTTCTTCATTTCTGACTGAAAATTTACAATGCAATTCAATGTAGAATCATAAAGCAAAGATAAATTATGTAATAAATAACAAGAGTTAGACCTATATAAGCTGGTATTTTTAAAGGAGAGTGAAACTAATCGTTGTAAGCAACATTGTGTCAGTGCATCAAAAACTGGAATATACGGCAAGGAATCATGTTCAAATGGCAATCCAAAGTCCAAAGATAGACATAAATGAACATGTGAATACGTGTTCAGAGATCAGAGAACAGCTTGTGTGAGTTGGTTCTCTCATTAGGCCTTCCAAGTCATCATGTCATTAGACATATTCAAAAGTGACTTTACTCACTGAGCCATCTTGCTGGCCCTGGTTAGTAGTTTTAGCTCTTCATAGATACTGAATACTAAGAAAATGTCTGGTGCATAGGAGGCAGAATTTTCCTCTGTCACTTGTTTTCTTAGTTGTGCAGAATATTTTTTTAACATGCTGTAATTCCAGTTGGGTATTTTGGCTGTTGTTTGGCCTCTGGAAGGTCAGATCAGATCTTCCACAAATCACTTCTTATACTGATGCATAGAAGTTTTTCTCTTTTTCAGTGGTTTACAAACATTCATCTTGTAGCTTGTTGTCTTCTGTTTTTATGTCTAGGTCTCTGATGCAATTTGAGATAAGTTTTGTACAAAGTGAAATGAAGGCCAGGTTTCAATATTCTGCACCTGAACACACTTTTCCCATCACAGTTTGCTCAATGTTTATTGTTCCTTGACGAACATGTTTGGTATCTTTGTTAAGAATTTGTTAGCTATAGAATCATGGGCTTTACGTGCAGGATTTCATTCTGCTCCATTGATCCATGGCCATTGTTTTAGGCCAGCACCAGAATTCTCTGGTTCCCCCTGGCTCTGTAGCATTTTTTAAAATTCAGGCACTGTAACGCTTCCAATCTGGTTTGTTCTGTTCACAATTTCTCTTACTGTTCACAGCTCTTTGCCCTTCCATACGAATTTAAGAATATTTTTTTCTCATTATGTTAAGCCAAAACATTGCAAGTATCATTACTGATATTTTTGGAGCAAGTTACATTATTTTAAAGTTGAGAATTTTATGTAACCTCTTATCTTTCAGCTTTAATATTTCTCTTGTCTAAAAATTAATGTTAGACAATAATTAAGGGATATTATTAATTAGGGGAATAGGTGGTTTCTCAGTTTCTCTAAAACTCAAATATTCTGTAAAACACATCTCACACTACATTTATGAGACTTAGTTAACTTTTAAGTCATAATGTATTAAAATATTTACTTTTTAATTGTGATTTATGTGACAGTTCTGTGTTTATGCATGTGAGTGCAATGCCCACAGAGGTCAGTAGAGGGCATCAAATCATCTTGAGATGAAGACTCAGAACCTCAAGATGAACATTAAAGATGCTTTGCTGCCAAACCCAGGAAATCATAATCTATTTAAGAACCTAAAAATAAAAATGCTTTTGTTCTCTGAACTTCAGCAAAATGAAAACAAGTTTTCTTCTTCATCGTGGATATTTATTTACCTTTCTTTATGATTTCCTGGGCAAGAACAGATGTATAATAGTTCACCACATAAAATTACTCCTACGTTCAATCCTTTGTGTAGAAGGTCAGCAGACACAACCTAGTTAAAAACCACTCTGAGGCAATTTAGCAAATTTTTCACAATATATCACAGACTAGAAAGAACAAAGCAATATCATCCAGGATTAAGTCAATCACATCAGAGTAGGTATGATAAAGCATTTATTATGAGGAGGTAGGCTCATCTTAGGTTCAATTACATAGTTGGAATACTCCTTTGAAATGGTAAAAACATTTCTTATCAAGGACATTCACAGCATTTTTAAAGCTAATGCATTATTCTATGAGTCATTCACTTTGACAGTAATAGGGACAACAGATACATGAATAAAATTAGCTTGATGGCAATATTGGTAACATATTTCAGTATAACAATAATGACAAAGGAAAGACAACTAAGTAGGACTTTCAGTTACTGGTTAAAAGAGAAAAAGAAAGTAGTGAAACAAAAATTGCTTTCAGGAGATAAGAATGGTCATGAGAAATGAGAAAGATATGACAAAAGAAAAAGGTATACTAAAATTTTAAAATGTGCTAGAGGGAATTAGGGAATCTGAAAGCGGTCTTAAGGAATCTGTGGCAGGAGCAAGGATAGGTAGCAAGCAGGGGATAAAAATTAAAGTTCCTTATCAACATGTATCACAAAGTGTCACAACCAAACCTACCATTTTATTGTTAATATACAGTAATGGAATCGTATGACGAATAGAGTCTAAACTGTGCTTTTCTAAACTATAAGATAATGACATAATAGAGTGATTATTAGCAAACAGTAAGTGCTTGTATCTCAGCCAAATATCTATAGAAGTGGAATGGAGGAATGATTCATCTTACTAGAGCCTTCCCTTATTCCTTGTGTGCACCAACATGTTGGAACAGCTTCTCAATATTGAGCCTGAACTATTTAATCAACTCTTCAGCTATTCATTTTGTGATTTAATGATGAAGCAGCTCCAGCATTCTCACATGGCTCTCTGTCTTCAGCACTGAAAGTGACAACGAGGCCAGTCGAATGCATTCAGACGGAATTCAGAAGACTGCAACGTGTGAGTTATAGCCAGTGTATCTAGTATTCAAGATTTTATGAATCCACAGTATATCAGTGTGTCCTTGACTTACACTGCTGTAGCAAGAGAAGGACTTGTGGTTGAAAAATAATTCAAGCAGTCATCAACCTCATACTCCTCATAGTCTGTGTATTTGACATTTTCTTGTTGGGATGTGGGTACTCTGGAAACATAGAGGAACATTTGGTATTTCAGAAGATGATTAAACATCATCTAGTTAAAAAGTTCTGGGTGATTCTTTGTAGGCAAAGCACTGCAATTAGCATTTAACTAATTCAGTGTTAGAAACCATTTCCCTAGGATTAACAATGAGTCATCCTTACATGCTGTGTTTTTCACCAAAGAGGTGAAGGGTATAGAGCACAGGATGGGAACAAAGACATCTAGTTACCAACTCACTTTTGCAATTTGTTGGCAAAGTGTTTGCCTGCATGTTTAAAAGCTACAGAAAGAAATGTAGTAGGCTGCTCATTCAGCCCTTAATGAGATTGTAAATGAAGGATTACTGGTATTACGAGCAGATGATATTTCTTTAGAAATATTGCCTGCCCTTACTCTATTATTTTGCTACTTCCAAAATATCTGAACAATAATGCACTCCATCAATGATTCTACCATTGAAATCTACAAGCCATTATTAGTGACAGCTGCACACACCACACAGAAATGCTCACATTCATCACTGCATATATTAATTAGCCGCAAAATCAGTCCCCTATTGTCAGTAATTCCCTGATGATAACCTGTATTTTATTAAAGATAAATTATTTTTAATGGACAGTAGTCAGAAGAATCATAATATAGTTTGCAACACAAACTACTCAATTTATCTTGGCCCAAATTGCCTCACTCTGAATATGGTAAATATGACAATAACATGAAGCCTTTATTTTTTCCTCTCAGCCTCTGTTAATATGGTCTGATTGCTCTGTGTCCATTTCTACAGGACAGATAATATCCTCCGCTCTTTTGCTTTTCCTGTCTATTATGTTCTTTATAGAAAATCTAAAATGAGGCATTTCCTGCAGGCCTGCAGAGAGAGAAGACTGAATAGGAGTCTGAAAAGGAGTGTAGAGACCAGGATAAAAGGCAGTTATTAAATTTGTGAACTCCATCAGAAGACAAGAAAATAAACTGTACCGTTGGCTGGAAGGGTAGTGGAGTATGACATTTCATTTTTATGCAGGTCTCAGCATGATCGAAGGAACACATTGAAGAACACTGTAAAAAAGCAGTTAGTGTATTCATTCAATGCCAGCATGGCTCCTCTGCTGCTCTTTGGTTGATCCCTTTCTGTGTCTTTGTGGAACAGTAGTTCAGAGTTTCATATAAATGAGATCAGACCCACCATCAGCTCTTTGTGAATTCTCATGACAAGGCTGAAAAACCATTCTATGAAACTCCATGAGATGCGGGTCCAGGTGTGCCTGATACTCTCCCACACTTCCCTCTCCTTCAAAGTATGAACCCCCCACCATTACTTTCTTTCCCCCATACACCCATCCACACAGCTTTAGCTTCAGTATATATAATGTTATTGTTTTGAATCCTAGACATTTTAGTGCATATAATTCTATTTGCTTCGTGAAAGTAATTTTAGAACAATTTCTTATTCTCTTCACATTTTAATATATATAAATAGCTACAGCTATAAATAATTATAAAATAAGCAAAAATGATTTTCGAGTTACATATTTCAAATATGCAAGTTAATTCTGGAAGACTGATTGATACAATTGTATCACTAGGTGTAGGGAGTGGAGGGAGCACTGAGTGAGTAAAGTTCTGAGTGAATGTGTGATGTTGACAGGCAGAGAAAAAGCAAGGACTCCAGAGCCTCAGGCCCATGGAGGATTGGCAAAGCTCTCCTCATATTCCTGGTGTGGCTCAGAGGAGGAAATGGACGCACTTTTCTCTGGGGTTCAAGTGTGGATGCTGACAGTGTGCAGAAAACATCCACCATAGCTTTCTCCTCTGAGTTGTTTATAGCCTGAAAACTTCTCTCCTGCAGAGACTACTCCTATTTTGATTAGCTAAATGTGTTTTCTTGATCCACCTGTATACCATAAACTCTGCCTCCTTGGTTACTTCTGTAATAACCCTGCCACCTTGTCAGTTGAATGTAGTAACCCAGTCTCTCTGTTTAACTCTGTATGGGAAACATTCTATGCTTCCTGTATGTTAAGGTTTCTACAGAGAAGAACCCAGACCACTTAATCCTAGATTTCTGATTGTGTCTGTCTATCTTTTCTTGATCCCCCATTGACCTAACAAGGCCAAGTACCTGAAGGTTGTGCATGGATCCAACATATAGACAAGTCTATGTCTGATTCCTTGCAAACTTGTAAGTCTTTGCAATACTGTTAAAGTACTGGGTCTGGAAATTTTCTCCTTTTCTCTCCATCTCCCCTTTCCTCTCTTCTCCCCTATTCTTCCTCTGGTTTTCCTTCCTGTCTTCCCTCTCCTACACCCTACTGTTTTCCAACTGAAACTCATCATAAATATGATTAACTGTATTTAGCCTAGTTCATGTGATCTGAAATCATCCTATATATCCCCCACAATTTAAACAGAACTTCTCAGTTCTTCCAAATTTACTTACCCAGTTTGTAAAGATTGGTCATAGATTACTTTCCTCCTCTAAGAGAAATCATCCATATATAAAAGAAATTCTTTTATGTATATATCTTTGTTTTCCCTACTGCATAGATTTTCAGTTGTTTTTAGAAGTCCCAAATAAAATTATGTTAAAGCTTATACAAATTTTATTTATTCAAATGAATCATTGCTAAAGTGAACTTTACTTGGAAATCATTGTTTCACTATCAGTTTGGGATGCCTTTTTCAAAAATGTCCTCTAAGTAAATCTAATTTAATATCCCTAAACCAAAGCACCACATGCTCACACTGCCTCTATCAATAGCTGTGTTAGACCTGTTTGTGTAACATTAACCTCAGCCATCTTCCCTTTCAACATGGCTTCGAATTTTTCTGAAAACCTGAGCATCTCTAAAACACTAGCTCCTACTTCCAAGAAAACTCACTATGTTGGTTCCTGACTTCTTTGGTATGTTGGTTGGCTTTACACCACTTAATCTTTTAACTGACTGTCATAGAGATTTTGAACCAGGAACACATTTTTTTTTTAAAAAGAATGAAAATATGAGAGCTGGTAATCGTCTTTAATATCATTGAAATAGAGATAAACTTACTTCATATTTGTCTCTTCTTTTGTTTTCTCTATCACCATTCCCTATAATGTGAGTGAAAGCAAATTTTATAAGTGATTTATCTTCATCCATGAATAGTTTGGGCCATATTTCTAAATGAAGGTATATTTTATGACAATAGACAATAATAATCTTATACCTAAATTATAAATAATTGTAAATAGATTATCTTATACTATACATCCTGAGCACAATTTCCCATTCCTACACTCCTCCCAGCTTCCTCCACTTCTTCTCTGAGAGTCATCCCCCACCCCCTTTTTCCTTCAAAAAAGAGCAGGCCTCCAAGAGGTATCAGCTGAACATGACATAAAAAGATACAATAAGACAAGGCACAAACTCTCATATTGAGACTGGGTAAGGAAACCAGTAGGAAGAAAAGGTCTCCAAGAGTAGGCAAAAGATATCCCAACTACCATTGTTAGGAGTTCCACAAAAACACAAAGCTATCAGCTCTGATACATACCCAGAGGATCTGGTGAGACCCATGTAGGCTCCATGATTGCTACTTTAGTTTCTGTGAGCCTATTTGAGCTATGCTTGGTTGATTAAGTGGGCCTATTCTCCTGGTCTTCATGATCCCTTCTGGGTTCTATAATCTTTTCTTTCTCTCTTCTGCGGGGTTCCCTGCAGTTCTGAGGGGAAGGACTAAATGGAGGACTTTGATTTAGACTCTCTTCATTATGTCTAGCTGTTTGTCTCGGCATCTGGTCCCATCTGTTGTTGTAGAAGGCTTTCTGATGACTATTGCAGAAGGAACCAATCTATGAATGTAAGAGAATATTATTAGCAATCATTTTATTGTTGTTTGCTTGTTTGTTTGGTTTTGGCTAGTTGTGTTTGGTTCTCCCTAGGTCTTTTGTCTATCCAATCTTCAGTTCCTGACCATACAGGCAGTACCCAGTATGAGTTCCCTCTCATGGCCTCAAGTTAAACCGGTCACTGGTTGGCCACTTCCACAGGTCCCATGCCACTGTGGCCACAGCACATCCTGCAGGAAAGACAGATTTAAGTTAAAGGCCCTGTGGATAGATTGATGTCTCAGTCCCACTACTGGGAGCCTAGCCTGCTTACAGAAGATGGCCAGTCTAGGCCTTATGTACTCCATTACTGGGAGTCTTCCTTAGGGTCATCCTCATAGATTCCAGGAAGTTTCCACTGCACTATGTTTCCACTATACCCACCAAATATCCTCCATTTCGAGTCATTTTTCCCCAGACTCTTTCCTTCCATCCCTCTCCCTGATGATCCTTCCTGTTCCCATCTTTACCTTCCCCTAGTCTATCCACAAAATCTATTCTAATAACATTTTATGAAATAAAAAAATCATAATCACAAATACAAAACATTAAAATAGTAACATTAAAAACTATCAGTGATTATCTAATAACAACAATTATCCAATAACAAATTTCAATATCTATGTAGTGACTTCTTAATGTAATGAAATATCTTGTCAAATTTGTGCATTCTTTGTTTTCTTATTTTTTTATTGTTTTTATTTTCTTTTGTTTTGTTTTGTTTGTTTTTGTTTTTTCAAGGCAGTTTCTCTGTTGTAACTCTGGCTGTTCTGGAACTCACTCTGTAGAACACACTAGCCTCTAGATCAAAGAGATGTGTCTGTCTCTACCTCCCAAGCACTGGGATTAAAGGCCGAAGTCACGCTACCACCATCCAACTGGTTTTCTTGCTTTTTTACAAAGACAACATTTTTAATACTTAGAGACCACATATTATGAAATTATTACTCATTTGTTAAGTATGCACAATGTATATTGTAAACTTCAATAAGATGCATATTAAAAGGCAGAGAGCAGTCAAAAATATCTAGCACAGACTATCAAAATCTTTTGCAGTTTCTTTCTTCCCACCTTCCTCCTTCTACTGAACATGTATGCACAGTAGATAGTATTTCCCAAGTTAAAAATAAAACACTACTTACAGAAAATATTATTTTCCTACTTCTGCTTTCAAATATATCAAATACTTTTTAATTTATGGAAATACTTGCTATGCACAGAGCACAACATCCTGTATCCTATCTGAACACCATGATTTAAAGCTAGATATCACATACAAGAGAAACAACAGAAAGAATACAAAATCATGGAAACTAAGTAACTCATTATCAAATAAATAGTAAGTCCAGATGTAAATAATGTTATAATGTTTTAGAACTAAATGAAAATGATAACCCAGCATACTCAAACCTATGGGACATCACTAAAGCAAGTCAAACAGTTCCTAGACCTAAACACCTACATCAAATAAAATAGGAGATATCTTATGAACGGAGCTTGGTGGCGTACATGAAAACTAGAAAATAAAAAGAAATAACTCCTGAAAGAGTAAACGGCAAAAATAATCAGACTCATGGCAGATATTAATGAAATAGAAACAAACAAACAAACAAAAAACATTACAAAGAATGAACGGAACAAAGAGTTGGTTCT
This sequence comes from Cricetomys ansorgei, assembly GCA_026225945.1. Classification (NCBI taxonomy): domain Eukaryota; kingdom Metazoa; phylum Chordata; class Mammalia; order Rodentia; family Nesomyidae; genus Cricetomys; species Cricetomys ansorgei. Next base: position 7,539,918 of record JAMJFZ010001131.1, on the reverse strand, counting down.
TTGACAAAATCCGTAAGATATTTTATATAGAATGATTATATGAGGTAGCTTCTAAATAGTGTTTATACCTTGGACAACTCCCTCCTCACATACTTCTTCCTGTCTTCTAACTACCAGACCAATACAGGCATATGTAGTGCTTAGAAATAACTAAATAAATTCATATAAAAATCATTTATGGAGAAGAAAGGTTTCCTGTTAATTACAACATGAAATATCTAAAATGTGCTAATTTTACAAATTTTCAAAAACTAGCCATCTCTTTAACATCTTCTAACTAGATATTGAAAAATTTAAACGTGTTTTCCATTATATTCTGCATATACACGGCAAAACAAAATCCACAAACATACAGGATAGGCAACTAAAAAGGTCCCATATGAAAACACTAACACATGACCTTTGCCATTACAAGTCTGCACCTCCTCTAAACCACTGTGCAAGTATAGACCATATTCTCATAGAAATGGTTCACAATTCCACTCTCAAAAGGTAGTATTTTATGAATTTTAGCAAAAAGATATTTACAAAGTGAATTTTATTACCTCTTCATTTAACGTGCTTTAGGTACTTCAAAACACATAGATAATGCTTATTGTGTAAAAAGTAGAATGAGAAACCTTCAATTCTCTCCAAAGAGTGGACTAAGATGTGTTAGTTCAATATTTTTCCATGAGTTGAGACTTAAATTTTGTCCAAATATGTGATGAATTTTGGAGAAAGTTTTATGACCTGCTGACATGAAAGTATGTTATTTTGTGTGTTTGGGTGAAATGCCATGTAGATATCTGCTAAGTATATTTTATTTGTGATGATATTTAACTCCAGCATTTCTCTGGTTTTTCTCTGTCTACTGTAGTCACCCACTATTATTTCATGAGGATCAATATGTGATTTTAGCTATAGTTGTGATTCTTTTACGAACTTGGATGCCCCTGTGTTTGGAGCATAAATGTTTAGAATTCCAATGCCCTCTTGGTGGAAATTTCCTTTGAAAAGTATATAATATCCTTCCCTATCTTTTCTGAGTAGTTTTGTCAAATATTAAAATAGCTATACCTACTTGCTCTTTGGGTCCACTTGCTTGATATAATTTTTCCCGTCTTTTTTCCCCGGGGTATTTGTGTCCTTAGTAAGATATGTTTCTTGGATGCATCAATAAGATGGTTCATGTTTTCTCTTCCAATCTTTTACACTTTATTATTTTATTGGGAATTGAGAGTTATCAACTGACAGCATTTCTCCATTTTTGATTTTTTTTTTTTTTGCCATTACATTGTGAGCTTTCCTCTCTTTTGGTTTACTGTTCTGGGATTATTTTTATTTTTTGTATTCTTGGAAGTCATTAACCTTTCAAAATGAAGTATTCATTCTTGTTTCTTTGGAGAGCTGTATTAATAGAAATTGCTTAAATTTGGTTTTATACTAGAACTTTTTCAATGTTATGCTTAAATTATTTGCATTTAAACGTCTATACAATATTAGCATAATTATTTATGTTAATTGATATATTGGACCAGCAATGGATATAAGAAAATATGCTTACATGTCTGTTTTATAATAGAATAGACAAATATATATCTTAATACATAAGATATTCAATACATAAAGTATTCAAGGGAGAAATGATATAATTGTATTTTAACCAAAACATAATAAAAACTTTGAAAAATAAGGAAAACTGGACACACACACACGCACACATATATATAAAGAAATTATGCTTTTGAAGCTATCAATCTCCCAATGTTTATGCTATCCAAAAGAAAAATTGACTTTTGCAAATAATTCATATTGTTAAATATGATATACAAATATGGATTTTTCAGGATTAAATATTCTTAAGCAGTATATGACAAGAAGTGTTCAGGAACAATGTTTTAAAAATATAGCAAATAATCTCTTCCTGTCTGATTGAATTATTAGCTGAATTCAGTGTTAATGTGGAACTTTGTTTTTTCATACTTTAATATATTAGAAGTTAAAGTACTTACAAGCTTAAAAATCTACATAAAATACATTCACAGGCTAGCTTCCAAAATGTCCATTCTAACCTGTTCCAGTCATCTCCTTAACTACTTTTGTTCGATTTATGTGTCAACGATCTTACATATTTGAACTTATAAGCTAATAAATTTAGTCACAAACTTTTTTTAGATTAAAATACATCCTTCCTTTAACACTTTAGAGATCATACCAAAAAAGCCTCTCATTTATAAACCTTCTCATGTTTCATGCATATGCACTACCTTATCACCTACTTCCTGTTGGGATCTGGTTTATTTTAGGAGATATGCTTTAAGATGGCACTGTCAAGATTGTAGAATGTGCTTTATTAAATGCTGTTGTGACTCAATTCCTAGAGAGAGGATTTATTGACTAAAAGGAAAATAAGATGTTATTTTTAGATGTACATAACTTTATATGTAGAGGCATAATACTTTGAGTTACTACCAGCATAATAGAAACATATGGTGCCAGTTTCCTGTTTATTTTTCAAGAGAATGTGATGTCAATAGTCAGCTGTCTCAAATGGTAAGTGTGGCACATCATGTTTCAAAGATTTCTCCTAATTATTGATTAGAGCATTTTCTGTGTATTACTTTTTATCCTATCCATTAAATAATTTATTGCCATACAAAGAATTAGGTTATGTTCAAGTTATTTTCAAGTCAAGTTTCTTTTGTTGTTCTCTCTTACATTTTTCCTTCATCTTCCTTCCCACAATTACGTCCTCCACCTCCAATAAACTCCTTTTCACTCTCATGTCATATATAACTTTTTGTCCTTTCATCCCTACCTTTCAACATCACTTTCTACCCTCCCCTTGTTTCCTATCTATTTTTGTAGACTATACTCACTGTCACAAATCCTTATTTACATACATAGTTAAGACTCGTACATAAGTGAGAACATGTAATTTTTGTCTTTCTAAGGCATGTTCACCTTATTTAATGAATTTTCCCCATTCCATCCATTCTCCATAAAAGTCTATAATTGCATTTTTCTTAACAACTGAGTAAAATTACAAGGGTGCCACAGTTTCCTTATCTGTTCATCTGTTAATAGCCACCTAGCTCGAGGCTGGTTCCATCCCCTTGCTATTGTAAGTAATGCAACAATGAGCAGGATATGCAGCCATCTCTGTGGTAGGATTTTTTTTTTTTACATGCTCAGGAATGATATTGCTCGGTCATATGTTAGTTTTATTTTTGATTTATTCAGGAACCACCATACTTATTTCAAGGGATAATAGAATAAAACTAAATAAATAAATAAACAATAAATAAATAAATAGAAACAATAAATAAAAACTGAAAATATAAAACTGTCAGTAAATAAATGGACTAATAAATGGAACAGACAGTTCTCAGAAGAATAAAATCAAATATTTGATTAATATTTTTAAAGTGCCCAGCATCCTGAGATTTCAGAAAAGTGCCAATTAAATCCACTCTAAGATTCTATCACACCATAGTCAGAATGGCTATGATCAAGAAATCAGGTGACAAATTCTGGCGAAGCTGTGACGAAAGAGAAACACTTACTCATCACTGGTGGTAGTCTAAATTGACAATGCCAATGAAAAAATCACTATGGCTATCAATACATTCTTTTAGTAAATGGCATATAATTTTCAACATATGTAGAAGTATAAGAGACAATTGGAATATAAACATTTATGTAATTATAATTTTACTTCTTTATTCTGTGTTTATCTTTTTAGTACATTTATATACATGATTGTATATAAAGGCCTAAATGAGCAGTGGGTTGAAGTATCTATCTGGTAATGTATTTTGCTCAATAGCCCATATAAATTTTACAATGGGTCATTCTCTGAGTGGTAAGAAATAGTAGCACAAGCACAGAGCCAAACACAATCAAAAGATGGATTAATGGTTCCTGATGTAATCTGTCAGGCAGATACACCGAGTTGTCTAGAACTTCATTACAGGTGTAGATGAAGGATATTTTGGAAATTCATAATATTCACATCCATCTGCACTTGCACTGTTATTATTACTCTCTAGTTTTATTAATTTTGTTTGATATCATCATACACAATTATAATATACTCATATTACTTCCTGCCCTCACTCTTCGAAGTCACTTCCATTCTTCTCAACTCGCTCCTTCCACCCCTCATTGCTATTAATCTGTCTCCCAGATTCATTATACTTGTTTTTGATTTCGTGATCCATTTAGTTTAGCCACAACATTCCCATATTTTACTCATGGTAAATTTTATACTACTTTCTGCAATTGAAAAAATGTGATTCACAGGTTTGTATCTGCTGGTAACAAAGAGAATCAAAGCAAACATATTTTATATAAAAGCATTAACACACACTCTAAAATAGTATTCCAAAATAAACTTTCCTCCCTGATTTTTTCTTCATCTCCCCACCACACACACATGCATGCAAGCATGAACACCACAACTCATAAATATGCAAGAAGAGAAAAAAAAAAACTGGAGAAATCAGATCTTCAAAGACTCATAAGCAAATCACATAAATAATATGTCTGGGAATATGTGAAATAAATGAAAAAGAAGATAAGTTGGCATCAGAGCACACACTCAACAGTAAAAGGAATCAACAGTAGAAAGAATGCAGTTCAGTATGGTTGTTTAAAAAATGCTTAAGAAGGAAAGATAACTACTGCCTGCAGGACTTATATTGAATGAATAAAGCAATTTCATAAAAAGAAAATAAAATGTAGAAATTTAACTAATCACTGTTTTTTTCTAAAGTACAATTATTTCTTCTGTAGAATAAGATTTTTCACAATATTGATATACAGTAATAATACAATTATCAAAAAGAGTTATTATGGTGTTATCTATGAATAACTGTGAAGTTTATCCAAAAAAGATGAATTTCAGTTTCCCTCATACCAAAAATGTAAGCAAAATGCTTCTATACTTCAAGTCAGAAAGAGTTGCTTGAATCATAAGTTAAATCATAAAATCATTAGTTATGCTAGTCATAAAAGGTTATAAATAATTTAAGTTAGGACCTAGTACCTTAGGCTGTGATCTCAGCCCTCTTGAAGGAGAGATAGATGGATCATAGCAAGTTCTAGGCTGGAGTGGCCTACATAGCCAATTCCAGGCTGTCAAAGGCTATATCGTCAGATCCTGCATCAAAAAACAAAAACAAAAAAAAAAATAAATTAAACATGATTTACATACCATCTGACTAACAATGGCTTCTAATTTTGGGCACAGCAAATAATTGTCACTGTTACTTCTGTTTTTATACTCTGTGTTATTGCCTAATTAGCAAAGGACCTTTTCTGTTTTTATACTCTGTGTTATTCCCTAATTAACAAAGGACCTTAACTTTGTGTTGGGTTCAGGTGCATAGAGAGGTAGCATGTGTAAAATAGTCTGTTATCAGACATATGTTTGACATAAGCTACAAAATATCATTTTACTTTTCCAGTACAACAGTTGAAAACCAAATTCTTTCACTATGGCTACTGATAACCTACAATGAATTTTTGGTGAGAGCTAAATTTGTTGTGTAAAAGTTAACTGTAACCCTATGGTGGGAATTACTTCTTATATGTGGGAAGTAATCAATAAATTACATGACAGAGTTGTGAAGTAAAAATAGTTTTTCATTAGAGATCAGTTCATACATAATATAAGTATTGAATATGTAGTTTGTGGTCATTTGTTGACAATTCTTTTAATCAATATTTTAGCTACCTAAGCTGCTTGTTTGAATGGCATGATATAAAATATTTATTATACTATGTATATGGGTGTTTTGCCTGCATGTATGCCTGTACACCAGAGGGCATCAGACTAGAGATACAAACAGCTATGAGCCACCATATTGAAACTGGGAATTGAACCCAAGTTCTCTGGAAGGTTCTGTACTATTCATCTGTCCTGCATGAATGGCATGATATTAATTTAATTTTAATATTTTCAAAGCTTTAGATTGATCTCACAATCTCCTTACAATCTTGGGCATGTTAGGCATGTACTCTATTACTAAGGTACAAATCCATTATCATACTTTCAATTATAAAAAGTTAAAATATATGTTACCACAATTATTTTCTTCTGATATTATCCTGTCTGTGCCAGCTCTATTATGAACACTGCAAGGTATATTTTGATGTTGTATGTTGGCATCTTGGTTGGCATAGGGAGATAGGCACTAGACATATTAAAGATTCCATTGTGAAACAAATAAAATGTTGTCCTTTTATAAATATCAGTCATTAAAATAATAGAAAAATGCTTAAATTGACTATCAAGAAATACAATGTTGAGTAAATGACTAAAAGAACAGTCTAAATATTCTATTTGTGTTTGAATATATTTTATCTTATAATTTCCCTAAGTAACATGAAAACAACACCATAATTTTTTCTTATTTCCCTATGCTGATTTCATATTTTTATGAAATTAACAAATAATTTAGACCTTGACCTTTTCATTATTTTTCATTACTTACTCATTTCTATAATAAAAATCATGCGCCTCCCTTTATTTCCCTCATCAGTACTATGATCTATGGTAATCAGTCTTACACTCTACTCTAAGTAATAGAAAATTTAGCTTAATACAGAATAAGTTTACCAAATATGAGTTTTTCTTACTGTCATATGATGCTTCAATATATTCTCCTAAACAGTTACCCATGGATCTAAGGATGCAAAGATAAATAAATTAAAACTCCCTGAGAAGATCATAGTTTAGTGTTAAGGCAAACATTTTTTTTTGCATATTTGTTTTTAATAATATGAAGCATTTTATCTCCTAACCAATGCATCCATTAAAAGGAAAGCTGTCTTCATTAAAAATATCAGTGTTTACATAAGTCCTCATTAATGCTTTGCAAATGATAGAGAAAAATCAATGGTGTGTTTTGTTGTGCTTTTTCATTGTGTATGGTAATCATATAAAACAAAGGAAACCAAACAAACCAAACAAAGGCAGCCAGTATTAAAAGTGCAGATGAAAATCCATGCATAGTTTGATGGTGTTTGTTTCCCTGCAGTTTATCTGCATGTACTGTAATATATCTATGGTAAGCACTTGTGATAATGCCAGGAAAATTTTCCATCTTGCTGCATGCTTAATTTCATCAAGTCTGTTTTATGGCAGTGTACTGAAACACAGAGAAGGTCTGTTGAAGCCATTTGTCTCTGTTTCTCTTTACAAAACGCCAGCAGATTTGTTTAATCCAAAACAAAATGCATAAAGAGTCAAGTCTTCTTTAAGCTAACTGTACAGCATAAATTTCAGTACTCATTTTTGCAGTATGCTTAAACACAAATTTTTATTTGATGCTAGAAAGGAAAATTTGCTCACAGTGAAGAAGAATGTCATTTTCTTTTATGTTCGTTACAATCCTTCCCTGCTACTGGATTACCTTTATAGATTTTATTATGCAAACACTCACTCTATTGAAAATAGAGATTTCCTGTCAATAATAGGTTAAACACAGGGTCTTGACAGGTTTTTATAATATCAGCTGTCAAAAGTACCGACAGGCTCTTACTATAATTTAAAATGTTGAGAATACCAGCTGAATTATTCCTGCATGGCTGACTAATATCCAACATTTCCCACAGATTTTAGCAGAGGTTAATGTCTTCTTGATATAATTTTCAGACAAGCAGAATCAGCACTACACATTGCAAAGCCAATTCTGAGGATTCTTATTATGACTGAAACAGAAATTGCACTTTAACATGCTCCCAAATTGATTGATATACACATGAAAGAATGAGAACATGGCCTTATCATTGAGATATAAGTCAAAAGATATACAGCACAAAGAAAATTGTCTCCTGTAATTCGTCCTACTGCAGTGGTGGGAAATGGTCAGGTAAGTGCTCATTTTATTTAAGAGAAAAAGCATATATAGCTTAAAAGCAGCCTTGAAGATTATATAATCACTAATCCCATCACCTTAGAAAGAAAGATATATGGTTTACTATCTTTGTATGCAAAGATTCCAGTTAGAATTATGAGAAATATTTATTTCCATACCGTTTCAAGAATTTACTCCAGAAAAGTTTTAGAAAATTGTCCCTGTATATAAAAGTATGGCTAATAAATAGATATAAGCATGATTGTAGTAAAAGGAAAATGCGTGTAGTCGGGTGGGTTGGAGAATATTTGGGAGGAATTGAGTAAGGAAAAGAAAACATGATCATAATATATTGTATGTTAAAAATATTTTCAATAAAAATGAAATATTCAGACATCTAATAATACACAAATTTTAAAATATGTAAAAAAATTTATATCAAGCTTGCATTTATGAATTTTGTTTTGAGAAAACAAAGGAAAAGTCAGACAGATAAGTTGATTGCAAAGATAAAATCAATACAAACTATTTGCTGGTAAAAATATTATTTTTTTATAAGTGTCAAAGGGTATTTCTATTATGTTTAATACAATTTATGAATTATTCCTTAAGGAGATTCATAAGATTCATAAGAAGAAATAAGCTACATCAGGCTAACATATTTAAAATGGCATTAAATATCATTTGAATAACTATCAGCATTATACTGTGGACAATTAGCTATGTTTTTATGCCAGAGTAATCTGAATAACCAACTTTTGGTTTTCTGTAACAGCAAAATCAAGTATAACTGAGCATACTTGATTGGTCACTGTTTTTCCATATTTAGGTAGAAATTGAAAGCTATAGCTTTCGCCAAAGCACAAAAACAATGAAAAATAACTATGTAAACAATCACAAGGAACCAGAATATCTCATTGGCTTATAGAACTGTTTTTGGCTCACTGCTGAAGTTCTACTGAATTCTAAAGTATGTTTTCAACTGAGACATAAAGCATTCATATCTTGATTATGCCACATTGGTTGAGGAAGAAAGGAAAGCAAAACAAAAAAATAGTAATAACAATAAAATTTCAGGGAAGACCATAACATAATTAAAGCACTATTGAAAATAGTGTTCACAAACCTTATATAGCATGACCTACTATAATTTTATGTAATCCCATGGTGAGTTTATGTCCTAAGGAAATTAAACCAGCACATAGAAGACAGATTTGTTATCCTATGTTAGATTGTAAATTTAAATGTAATTTCCAAGATACAGCAGTTATGTAATAAGACTATGTATCCATTAGTGAATGGATACGCAAAGAAAAATGAAGTTGAACTCATGTAATTTGTAGAAAAATGGATGGAGCAGGAAGTCTTGTATTGAGATGTATTGAGAAACAAGTCAAGCTCACAACAAAACTTCTTTTATTTCACAGATTCTAAGATACAGATTACATAAAAAGAGATCTATTAGGAATGTACTCAGTAGGAAAGGAAAGTAGAAGAGAATGCAAGAAAAGGAATTGCAACAATGAATATGATCAAAGTACATTATATATGTGTGTGCACGTAAATTTGATGAAACATCTTACACATTTTTAAATTATTATGTACTAATAACAATAAAAGTAAACTCTGGTTCACAAATAATAGAATTCTTTCTTGTCATTCAATTTGTCAAAGCTTGATATGCTACAGCCTGCCTAGAACTGCAAATCATTCTGTTTAGCAAAATCAGTCAGGCACAGAGAAGTAAACTTCTCTTTATCTCACCATATGCAGAATATGGAAAAAAAGTCAACATAGAGAAATTTAACTAGAATAAAATATTAGAAGTACATTATTATGTTATATATTTAAATATTTTATTATGATTTAACAAGAGAACCACTAATTGGTATTCTTGATGAATCTTGGTGAAAAATAAAATATTACTTACTTAATTACTTAATATTAAAATATATTTACCATAAACAAGCATGACTCATTCATATAGATGCAAGAATGTATCAATATGCAAAACAATACACATCCTATATCACATGATCACCTCCATAGATGCATTAAAAGATATTTGACAGAATTCAATAGCTCTTCATGATAAATCAATGACTGAACAAATTAGATACATAAACAGTACACCTCAACATAATAAATTAAATTCACAGTAAGCCATTTGGTAAATTATCATGAGGAGGGAAAAGAGCGTTTTCTAGAGAAAAACTTGGAGATCTAGACTAAGACAGAATGCCCATTTCATCATCATTTTAGTGTTGTGGTATGTTTAGTTGTGGATAATATCTTAGTTTAGATTAGTCTCTTACTTGTTTACACCTCTGTGCCATCCCCAGCTTCCACCCCCTACAGGAGGTTCCTGTTATTTGTTGATTGAGGGTCTGTGTGAAAAGAGGAAGAAAACACCTGGGGATTGAGGGGTGGAGCAAGGAGGTGGAGGAGGAGTAGGAGCCGAACAAAGGGAAGAAGGGAGAAGATGGATGAAGAAGCCTTGGAGTGAGCTCTAGGCCTAGCTGTCCGGGTATAGAATTCCCTGAGATTTGACATGGTTTGTGATTAATAAAAAGCATTGGAAAATTCAACTCTGGACTGTCCGTTAAGCGCCATAACGATATTTTAACACTTTAGCTAGATATAGTTCTCTGATCAGTCAAGTAAGAAGACTAAATAAAGAATATTTAAATTGGAAAAGTAGAACAAAACTTGTTACTCTTTGAAGATATAATGTTTGGTAGAAATTTGAAACATTACCATTGAACAAGCTAAATGAAGCTGCAGATGCAGAAAAAAAAAAAAAAAAAAAAACACTAGTGATGATATATTCCATCATGAGTTCTTTGAAGAGAAACCAAGAAGGAATACAATGCATATTATCTACAAATGCAGACGCATAAATTTAATCAGAGATGAGAAAGATTGCTACCGTAAAGTTATAGAAAGAAATTGCATAAGATAAAGGAAGATAAAATGAAATAAGGGATAAAGAGAAAGAAAATTATGACATTCTATATTCATAAGTTGCAGACAAAATTACTGATAAAATGTCAATACTACTAAAACTGTATTTAGAGTCAAAGTAATTGATACAAAATCAAACAATATCCAGATATCCAAATCCATCTTCAGCAAAAGAGCAAAACAAAAGGCATCCATAGTCTTGTGTCTAGTTATGAAACAGCAGAAGTGATTACTGTAGTGTGGCAACTGGACTGAGCAAAGCAAGAGATCACCGGGACAGATTAGGGTGCCTGAAGAAAACAATGCATGTTGCTGATTTTGAACAAAGGTGCTAAGTAAGAGCATGGACTTGAAAAGCAATATTTTTTGTCAGTAACATTTCTGGACAAGTATATTCTCAGGTAAAGACTGAGATTAGCCTGTGTTTTTCACCAGTTACAAAAGTTAGCTCAGAATGTATAGATTAAATATAAGAACTGAGACTAAGAAACTACAAAAAGAGAATAGTCAAATATTTCAGGACCTTGAAACTTGATACTACATACTGACATACACACACACACTTGACACCAAAGTGATAAAATCATAAGTAGCATAATGAAAAATAAATGAACAGTGCTATTTGAAAATAAGGCCCTTCACATAGCAAATTAAACAATTAGCAGATTGATGATATTATTATTTGCAACAAATGCAGATGGAACTTGAAGTAATTAAGTCAAAAAGTCAGCCATACACATAACTTAAACAACTGCCCATCATTTTAAATTCTTAAAATAAAAATGTTGATTTTACAGAAGCTGAGAGTGGGGGCTGGAAAGATAGAATTCTTATTGCTTTTACAGAGGACCTGGATTCAACTCCCAGCATCCCAATGATAACTCACAATGATCTGCAAATCTATTTCCAGAGAGTCCAATGCCCCTTATTATATTGTGTTGTAAGGGCTGTATGCATATGATACACATGAACTCACACATGTACATAAATGCATATGTACACAACAAGCAAATAAATAGTTTTTTTTTTTTAAGTTGAGACTACAATGATAGTTTCCAGGTGCTGTGGAAGGATGGTATATGGAAGAAATGGAAAGTTTCATAGAAATGTCATACTTGTAGATGGTGAATATCACCTTTCTACTAGAAGCAATCTCAATTGGAAACCACATGCCATTCTTCAGAGAAATAGGAAAAAATCTCAGAATTCATATAAAAATCAGGAAAACTCTGGATGTCCAAAGCAATTTTGAGCAAAAAGTTTTATTCTGGAGATGTTACCACACCTAATCTTACATTTTACTATGGTCATACAGGAGCAAATCAGTATGATTCTTTCAGAAAAATAGATACACAGGTCAACTGAATAGTATAGACAAACCCAATTCACTTCTATCAATTACAGCTCTCTTATTTTTCACAAAGACGACAAAATATACATCAAAAGATAGCAAATATAACAAATAGTCTTGAGAAAATCAATGAACACATGTAAAAAATATTGAAACCTCTCATCACAAATAAAAATCCTCTCCAAGAGGATAAAAGATCTCATCATGAAAAGTGGAACTTCGAAACTACTAGAGGAAAACGCAGAGAATATATGATAACTTATAGGCATAAGTTGAGCCTTTTCAAATAGAACCACAGTGTTCAAGAAACTAGGCTAACTCTTGACAGATTGAATCTCATGAAAGTAAAAAGCTTCTATACAAAAAAGGAAATGGTCAATCCATTGAAGAAGTAGCATACAGGATAGGAGAAAAATCTTACCTAACTGAAGATTAATGTACATTCCTGCAGATCTGAGGGACTGTGCAAGGTGGTGGTCCGGTTCGGAGGGACTGGGGGAGGTTGGGAGACAGGAGAAGCTGACCTGGAGATGCTGTGCTGCCATAGGCTGGACCACTGGCCCTGAGTGCAGATTTGAGCAGGGAGAGGACTCCACGCTAAACGCCATGTGCTGTGAGTGGCGCTGGTGCCCAATTCCACCTGTGCTTCTGGGACGGAAGAATTGTCTCAGTATCCAAGGCATGGAGGAGGTTGGAAAGGACAGGATGCAATGGCAGGGTGGGTCTGCGGACTGCTGGTGCCTGAGGAGGTGAAGGGAGCTCACTTCACAGCTGGCTGGGGAAGCAAGCTAGTACCAGCTGGCCCCCGGCTCACGTGGCTATAGTCAGATTCTTGGGCCTTCTAGAGCACGTGGACATCTAGTCTCTCCTGTACTTTATGGTCAGCCCTGTTCCCTAAAGTTCCTAGTATCCAAGGGCAGAGGCCTATGAGGACGATTGTTGTTTCGGGTGTTAGTTCCTTTTCGTTTGGAGCGAATTGTTAGATTTATGGATAGCTTGGGTTGAGTAGGAATCTCCAATGTACACCCTTGTGACCTAATCATCACAATAACGCTCTTAAATAGTCTAGAATAATCCTATTATTAGTATGAACCTGTATTTGCACATTTCAAATAATTATGGATTTTATACTGCAGAGTAAAAAATCCTGGAGAGTAATACTGTATCAATTCCACCTGAGGCCATGTAGCGTCAGAAATTTGGATTCCTTTCAGGTGTGAGGGATGACTTGGTGTGATGATAGATATGAACCTCATGATTGCCAGGAGGGGCGAATTGGTCCTGCTAACCAGGCAGGCTCTGTACCTTGTTCTCTGATCACATGCTTTTCTTCTTTCTCTTGATACTATCAGAGTCTAAACACTCTTAAATGCGCTGTCACTGAATGTGGCATCGAGGTTCACTGATGCTCCATGAATAGTCTAGAAAATCTTTCCCAAGTATTTGTACTGTGCTACATACATTTATATGCTGAGGCTCACTCAAGGTCCTATGATTTACACATAGTGCCTTCCCATTGATGCAAAAACCACAGCTCTCATCTTAAAGGGCAAGAGAGTTTAGTGTGGAGCTACTTGTGTGACCATGACCTGGGACACAGATTCAGGTTACCAAATTTCGTGCTCCAACATGGAAGCAGTTTCATAGAGCTTTATACTTTTACAGAACAAAGAATGCCATTAATCAAGGCAAGTTTAAAATACATTATACACATATCTACATTAATATACACACATATATCTACCTATATATACATATATATACACAAAAATAATAAAATAATTAAACCGATTAAAATGGGATATGAATCAGAGCAGAGAGTTGAAACAAAGTAATATGATGTGTAGAAACACATTCAACAGATTTCAACAATAGTAATCACTAGGGAACCACAAATCAAAACTATTCTGAAATTTCTTCTTTCCCCAGTCAGAAAGCTTTTCATGAAAAAACAACCAAGAACAACAAATGCTGAAAAGCATGTGAGGAGAGATAAATCCTTATTTCTCTTGGTAGGGATGCTAAGTCATAGAGTTGCTTTGGAAATTGATGTGAAGTTTCTGCAAAAAAACGAGAAATAAAACCCAACTGCTCCATTCTTGTGCACATACCCAGAGAATATTATATCCTAATTCAGAGATACTTCCTATTCTATTTATTGGAAGTTGGTCTAGCCTAATGTACATCAACTAATGAATGAATAAGAAAATGTGGTACACATATACAATGGAATTTATTCAGCTCTAATGAAATTTTCAGGTAATTGTTCTAGAAAAACTGATATTGAAAGCGGTAACATTAGTCCTGAAAAACAAAAGCCACATATTCTTCCACATCAGTAGATCCCAGCCTTAAATTTCTAATTTTACATGTTCCACTTGCAGTTCCTGTAACATTAGGAAACTAGAACAATGTCATTTAGAGGGTTGTCTTAAATGACACAGGAAAATAGAATGTAGAGAATGTTAAAGCAAAGAGGGAGGTAATGGGAAAGTGAACAGAACAGTGGTAAGTAAAGTCAGGTAATGGGACAGTTAACACAGACAAAGGAAATATGTAAAAACTAAGTGAAAAGCTGGATAGAGACAGCTGCTCCTAGAACCTGTGTGTTCCTTAACAAAAATCACAGCGACAAGACTTGGATTCCTTCTTATGAATTGTTGGTCAAAGAGGCCTCAGATTGTAGTGAGATGTTTTGAAAGAGTTTTATGATCTTGATTTCTCTAAAAACACAGAATGGTTTTGGAGCATGGTTTTTGTGACCATCCCAGGAGTTGTGGATGATGACTATGATTTTTTTTTATATGCTGCTATGAAAAAACATAAGTTTGCCATATGCAGCTTGTCCTTGTGATTGCATGAAGCTTAGATATCTGGGAATTTCGCTCACAATGTATTTTGGTTGCATCCTGGAGAGTGAGGAGGGAATTAGGTTCTGGGATACTGCATTGAAACATTAGTCTGACAGTACCACTCCTGCTCTCCCAAGTTGAGGCTGCCAATAAGGCAGTAAATATTTCATCCTTTATTCTTTCCTGAGCCAGAGGGCAAACAAGCATGGTAGCAAACCTGCTATAGCAGATGCCTGTCGTACAAAGAAACAAATAGTATTTTGCCATTCCACCTGTTTGTCCACCAGAACTGGATGATAAATTTATTTTGCTGAAGATAACTAGGATTGACATAAAGAAAACAAGCTAGTACTGAGTTGAGTGTTTCCTTCCTATCACCTAGCTTTCATGATTGTGCAGGATGGTATGCAGAGTTCAGGAAGAAAAAAAAATCAGTGATGTTGGTGTTGGTTGGCTGTGAAAATGATTATCTATAAGACCAACTCGGCAGTCAAAATATACCTCTCTGTGAAATAGTGGTACTACTGTTATGTTATGGGGGTAATCAACCAATTTAGATTGGGTTGTAGACCAGCTCCACAGGATGGACTCCATGTTTGATATTGTGAATCTATTCAAAAGTGCTTTTGGGGGGAGATCCTGGGTCCTATTGGGGAACTGAATTGCTACTTAGCTAAATTGATGTAATGACAAGCTACCTTCACAATATCTATGATCACACCTGTAAACAAACACTACTCTCAGCTGTAATCAGAGAAGCCTCCACTTAAGTGAAATTCAGAGATGCAGAAACTCAAGATTGTATAAGGCACTGAGAATAAGTGATGCATGGATATTCTGTCCCAAAGAAGATGTTTCAACCATCCCCTCCAAGAGTCAAGGAACACTGTAGAGGATGGACCAGAAAGAAGGTAAGAGACTGAAGATAAGAAAAGGGACTATAAAATGTCTTCTGTCAAGACGCAATCACTGCAGTCCTAAACTCATGGAAGCAACTGATGCATACACTTGGTACTGAAATAACGGGCCCTCAACAGTCAGACATGAAGGAGGAGGCACTCAGGAGATCCCAACTTTCACTGCCGAAATATTTGTTTTTGATAGTTTTAGGCAACAGTGAAAAACTATCTTCAGCTTTATACTCACCAATGATTACAACAGAGTCCAATGGACACTCTATGATGTATTTGTTTAAACTAAATGGAACACAGAACAAATCAAAATTTATGAGCCTGTAAAAGGGACTGGTAAAGATGAGCATGTATTAATATTTATGGGAAGAAGATAAGAGAAGTTTAGAGGAGAGAGCAACATAATACATTTTATAAATGCATGAAATTGTCAACAAAATTAATAAAAAAATTCTACATGAAAATTTAAAAAAATGTCAAATTTATAATGAATAACTATTAGTTTTTATTATTTTGAAGTTATATTTGGAATAGAGAGATATCTTAGTGGTTAATAGCACCCAGTGCTCTTGTAGAGTACCTGAGCTCAGTTCCCCAAATCCACATGGCAGTTTACAACCACTCATCTGTAAACACCCAGAGGATAGAGCTCCCCTTTCTGGCCTCCATGGGCACCAGGCACACACACAGTGCACTTACATACATGCAGGCCAATTACACATAAAATAAAATTTTAAAAAATCTTTAACAACCATAAAATAAACTAAAATTTTTATAATTAAATTATAATTATTTTCATCGTTTATACTTCATAACCTTGGCTGATCAAAAACTCCTTTTGGATTAGGAGCTACAAATATAGAAAGGAGACCAATAAAGCATAAAATTTGATGATGAGGAAGGATGAAGGTGAATAAAAATAAAACACATAGGAGATGAGAGAAGAGAGATTCCACCAGAGCAGTGATATGTGGGAGAGGAGCATGAATGGCAGGGATGTGGAAACAAGAAGTTAAGGATAACCACAAAACACAATTTGTTCAAAAAGGTGATTGTATCTTAAATTATATATCAATTCTAAAAGTGAAATGTAAAAGAACTCTTTTGGAGATAGCAGGTTTATAGTCTTCATTCTTTTCCTTAGTTTGAAATATGAATAATGCTCTGACTCCCTGTTTTTATTTAGATATTACTTTATATTATTATTATATTATAGAATTATAATATATAACATAATATTTATAATAAAGTTATAATATAACATATTTTGCAGTAATATATTACTAAATAATATTCATTATATATATTATATTATATATAGATGTAGTTTAGTATCACTCATGGTTTATAGGTACATAGTATACATAATAGTCATATTTGTATATCAGAAAAGTCAGAATATGAATTGAACTAAGGTTTATTACAAGCACTCAATGATGACAGAACTGTTGTATCACTCATTTCTCAGCCTATACAAAGATTCTCTTGGACACAGACATAAGAAAGGTAACAGTCTTCTGTGTACGTTAATCATCATTAAAGCTCCATTTATAATGCTCATTTAATGTAATAAGTAGATTTTCGATGTTATCTTCTAGTTTCATTTTTTTTATATTGCAAACAACCCACAAAAGACCAGCAAGATGAGAAATCAAAGTGTTGCAAAACCAAAATAAAAGCTACTGAACAGTAGACTGATGGTCTGCAATGGATTCATTGCATTAGCCTGGGAATGAGGCCCAGGTCAATTTGAACCACTCTTCCATAGGACAAGTTACTTTATAGATTATTGGGTTTCAAACTCCTAGGAGAATCCTAGAACTCCTATTTCAACTACATACTTCATTTGTTCTACTAATAATTTTCAGTTCCAAAGTTATTTTCTATTTTTTCTAAAGTATAAAATCACACATTTTATACTGTGTGCTATTGATAGGTTTCATTTTGGTTATATATATATATATATATATATATATATATATATATATATATCATTGAAAATATATATACATATATATAGCAATGTATATATATATATATATCATTGAATATATATACATATATATATCAATGTGTGTATATATATATGTATATATATATATATATATCAATGTATAACTGTCACCATCTTCTAATTTTAAACTGTTTTAAATATCAAGTATGGAACCATATTAATTCTCAGTGATACACTTTCAACATTGCAATTTCTGTGTATTGATTTCTATATACTAGATATGATATTATTGAAATCCTGTGTGTGGCTTTTTGAGTCTGACTTCTATCAATAAGCATAATGTTTTCAGTGCTTATTCACATTGTGGCCTGAATTTACTACATTTGTTTTCTTCTTACATAGCATTTCATTTTATGGATGTCATATTTTGTTTATGCATTAGTATATGGACATTTATTCTTTTCCTTCTTTGAATATTGTGAATTATACTTAGATCAAATTACTGGCTATATATTTCTTTATCTCTTATGTAAAAGACAAGAATCACATGCAGAGTTACATGTTAAGTTGATATGCATGAAGAATTAACAGACTCTTTTCTAAAGTGGATATAGCATTTCTCTTCTCACCAACTATTCACAGAAATAGTCCACATTCTTCCAAATACTTATGAGCTCTTTTGGTTTTAGATATCATAATCATTTTAATTTTTCCATGTGGCTTTGGTTTGTATTCCCATAGTGACATGGGGAAGTTGTATAATCAGTTGTATATAAGTTTTGGATAAATTTCCATTTACATTATCTTCTAACATTTTTAAGTCTGGTATTTTTCTTTTCTTTAGTTGTTGCTAGAGATAAGACTAATAGCCTTTCGTTTGATAATTATGTATGTGGCCATTAAAGTTATACCATATATACTAATAGTCATGGAGTAAATATTTTAAATTTTATTTTATGTGTGTGAGTATTTCGTATGATTGAATGTCTGTTAATCTGTGTTTACTGGGGATGTTAGAAGATATCATTGGATCCCCTGGAACTGGAGTTACAGTCCACTGTTCTCTGAAAAAACAGCACCTGCTCCTAACCCCCGGGTCATTTAGCAAGCCCCAAGAAATATCTTTTTAATATTCCTTTTTAAAAATAAAAGAGTATATATTCTGAATAGAAATAATGTACTTATGAATATTGTATCTCAGTTTGTTGGTCTTATTTTTTTTCTTGATGATATTCTTTAAAGCACAATAGGTTGTGATGATGATAAAGCTCGATTTATCTATTTCTCTTCTGTTTCCTTTGCTTTTGTGCTCATATCTAAGAAATGATCATGAACTACAATGTTTAAAAAATTCACTTGTCTATAGAGTTTTACTTTTAGATATTATGTATGGGCTGATGGTCAATTTTGCAAGTAATTATTTGATTTTCATAGAATAATTTAAGAAGAATTTTATTTTTTAATTATTTTAAGTTATGTGTATGTATGTGAGTTTGTACCTTGAGTACATTGCCCATAGAGGCCAGAGATCTCCTGGACCTGGAGTCACAACAGGTATTTGTTTAATATTATTTGATAATTAAAAATTTTTAGTTGTCTCTGCACAATGTTTGTATGTGTTGGTCATGAGGGCCAGAGGAAAGTATTGTATACCTTTCCTATATACTGTAACTGTAGTTACATAGAGTTGTAAGCCATTATGTGGGTCCTGGAAACCAAACTCAGTTACTCATAGACTTAACCATTTATCCTTTTCTCTATCTCCTAAAACTAATTTTCTTTATTTCCTTCTTTATCCTGACTTTTCATCTAAAGTTCCTTCCCATAGTCATAGATTTTACTTCTATAATTCTTATGCTATTTCTCCAGTCTGTATGCTGTCCTGTGTTAGTTCTAAGATATGTTGTTAATAGACTTTGAATCCTCTAACATTCTCTCCTTTCTAAATATGACTTCTTTAGCTATTTTGGGTTATTTAAATTGTGTGTGGATATTCTAATCATGGATAATATTTATGAAATGCCAAATGTACTTCTGATTCTTGTAGAATGTGTATCAATTCTGTGCATCACAAGGTAGGTATTACCTGCTTAACAATACCTTTCAATCGGGAAAAGAAAAAAAGATCATCACTCCCATTTAGGTTTCCTTCAATTTTTTTTCAAGGTTGGTAAAATATGTCAAAATCAAGTACTTATATTGATAATTAAAATGTAAAATGGGAATGGGAACATGGCTCAGAAGTTGAGAACTCTAATTGTTCTTGCTGGGAACATGAGTTTAGTTCCCCAAACCTATAGCTTACAATCATCTGTAAGTCCATTCTAGGGTATCCAATTTCTTTTTCTGGCCTCTGTTAGCACAACAAAACACACAGTGCACCGATATAGCTTTCACTCTAAAAACTTTTAACTCATAAAATATTATTTAACAAATAGTTGGTTGCTTTTCCTTTTAAGAGAAGTATAAAATAGAACAAATTCATCTTGTTGGAGAATAATTCCAAAGTATACTGCTGGTATAGCAACAAATTACACCTAATATTTTAAATGGATATTTTATGAGAATTTTATATTGAAATTCAATGCAGACTTTCCTACCTATAAAAATTGTTAATAACCACACTCATTTCAGTAAATAAGGCAAAAAATATGGTTACTTAATATCATTGGCAGAAATGAGAACAGAGAAATGAATACTCAGCCCAAGTCTGAACTCACCTTCTTAGACTTGTTTTGAAGAACAATCTTGAATTTATTG
This sequence comes from Cricetomys ansorgei, assembly GCA_026225945.1. Taxonomy (NCBI): domain Eukaryota; kingdom Metazoa; phylum Chordata; class Mammalia; order Rodentia; family Nesomyidae; genus Cricetomys; species Cricetomys ansorgei. The sequence continues at coordinate 7,519,279 of JAMJFZ010001131.1, read as the reverse complement.
TTTCTGACCTTCAATGACTTATATTTGAGATAGATATAACATATGCAACATGTTGGGAGTTCCATACATGTATCAGCAAGCAACAGAAATTGTAGACACAATAGGGACTAGCTATGACCTAGGAAAAGGACCATAGCTATGACCCAGGAAAAGGACCATAATTGTATAGGGAGTTCTATAACTCTAAGAAACTAACAAGGAAATTTCATACAGAATTGGGAATAGATCAGAGAGAGAGTAGGCTATTAGGTACAGAGTTTTCCACAACCCCAGTCATAGGATACTAAGACAGAGAGGAGACATGTGCTGACTCAGCATATGCCCAAAGGCATACAGGAATAATGTAAGCTGTAAATAGAGTAGGACTGAATCTGACAGAACGTACAGCCTATAAACTCATATGAGTTCTAACCACTCAAAGAAAATAGCAACAGAACCTGAGGACCATATCTGATCCAGAGTAAGGCCAAAAGAAGAGGTTGTTCAACAATTCCTGTCATAGGTTTTAGACCAAGCCATTAAACCTGAACTGACCTAGAGTTAAGCTTCTAGGTGTAGTGAGTTCCACACAACTAATGGCAGCAAAATCTGTGAACTCAGGGTAAGAATGGTACCTGGCTTAGTGGAAGGCATATGCTCAAGCTGTTCCTGATGAAGTTCCACAACAGTAAGAGTCCCACAACTCCCAGTGAAAGCTGAAGAACCCAGTCAGGAGACCAGAGTTGACTCAGGAAGATACCTTCTGAGGAAGACTAAGAGTAGAGCTCTAGCTCCCAATAGCATTCCCATAGAGGAAAATGAACAATAAATGCTCTGATTTAGTCCTCTCCTGACCACTGTAAAGGTCTTCACTAACAGAAAAAAAAAAAAACAAACAAAAAAAAAATAAATAAGTAGAAAATAACCCAGCCTAGACATTAACTTAAGATATGCAATCACTAGAGAAAAATCAAAGCAATATATAGAACAAGATAACATGCTTTCCACTAAAGTTACTAATCACATAACAATGAGTCCTAATAATAACAACACTGAAAAATTTTCAGACACAGTAGTTGAAGGAATATTATAATTATATTCACACAGCTCAAAACAGACATGAATACACTCCAAAAGAACAAAATTAATCAAAGAGCTGGATGAAATAAGGAAGTCAATCAAAGATTTAAAAAATAATTCAATGAATGCATAGAATTACTGAAGAGACAACAAACTGAAATAATGCTGTAAATGAAAACATTAATAAATCCAATTATATATTATTGCAGTATAAAGCTTGACCAATAGAATGGATCACATGAAATACAGCATATTCAGGATGGAAAATAAAGTAGAAGAACTGAATTCTTAATAAATATTACCAAGAAAGTAAAAACGAAATACAAATTGACATGGAAAAAATCTGGAAAACCATGAAAAGTCCAAAAATTTAAATGATCACCATAGAAGAACACTATAACAAAGTCAGAGAAGCTATTTTAATAAAATTCACAGAGGAAAATTTCCCAAATCTGGAGAAAGAAATGTCCAGCATAGGAAACCTACAGATCACCAAATAAACCAGATAAGAAAAGAAAAAAATTCCACAACGAACTATGGTTAAAATATGAAAATCACAGGGAAAAAATGATATAAAAAGCTTCAAGAATGACCTAGTAATTTATACTGGGAAACCTACCAGAGTAACACCTAATTATTTGACAGAAACCTTTTAAACCCACAATGATCTGGAAATGTATACTGCAAGTTATAAACAACTAAAACTGCCAACTCAGACTATTGTCCCTACTGAAATAAAAAAAAATAAAATAAAATAAAATTTTCATTGCTAAAAGTAAACTATCAACACCAGTAGAAGCTACAAAATGTAAACACATTCAGGGAGATCAAGTAACAAGTTATTGAATGACATAGAGTTCACCAGAGAAATCAAGAAGGAAAAATTCTAGAATCAAATAAAAATGAAGACAAAAATCTATCAGTATATGGTGTTTTGAGAATAGACCTAAGAAAATGTTTACAGTGCTAAGTTCCTACTTCATAAAGTTTCCAACATTGCAAATAAAGAAATTAGTTATATGCCTTAAGGCTGTGAAAAAACACTAAGTAGAAAAAAACCTAAAAGCATAGATGGGATGAAATATTCATATAACAGCATAAATTAAGGAAATATAAATAAAAATCATTGCAAATAATTAAGATTTGCTTCTTTGTAAAGACTAACAAAATCAAAAGATCTCTTAGCCAAATTAGCCAGAGATACAAAGCTCACATTATAAAATTAGAATAAAAATTTAAAAAATATTACCAACAGATGGTAATGAAATTTAAAAAAAAATCAAGAGGACAACATATCCTAAATTCCTCCTCCACTGAATTAGAAAAATTAAAATAAATTGATGGGTTATATATTTATATGACATTTCAAATTAAGTCAAGATGAAATTATACCGAATCAATAAACAGCAATTAGGCTTAAGCAGTAATAGTTTCCCAAATGAAAGTAAGTACAGAACCAAATCTATTCATTCTGGAATTTTCCCAGACCTTCAACTGAATTAACACCAATACTATTCAAATTATTCCATAAAGTAGAAGAGGTAAAAAAATCTTCAAAAAGCTTTATGAAGCCAATTTTACCCCAATAAAAGACCAACAAACTTCCCCAAAGGGAATGAAATACAAAAGGAAGTAAGGGTGTGCTGAACAAAATTAAAGATGTATGAAAAAGCTTTATGGAAACCTACTTGTTAGTAGGCTAATGTAAAATGGTAACTTTTCTTAAACACAAAACTTCCAATTGGATGAGGGAACAATGCTGCATCTAGAAAAACCTGGGTTGTTAGATGAAAATTATTGTACAAAGAATAGGAGAATAGGATACCTATGAGCTATTAGTCAAGGAGAGCACAGAGATACTAACAATTATGGAGTAACTACTTTATGATTTTATTAGAGCCCTGCCTTAAAGTATGCAATTATAGGCCTAGTGCTATAATTATAGTCAAAACTTATGTCCTGGGAGTCACAAAACCTGCTATTGTAATTTTGTAATGGCTATGTTGACAAATACTATTCTAAATATTCAGGTTTATTCCCTTAGACCTAGGTTGTTCACAACCTTGGTAATAAAAGCTTCTTTAGGCATGTGTAGCATTCAGTATAGAGAAACGTTTTTAGTTAAAATGTTGAGTCTGAGGCTTTAGCCCTAAATTAGATATCTTTTTCAACATCGCCTGTGGCCCCTCCCATAATAAGGCTCAGGGAATATCATGGCAGAAGAGACAGAAAGAATTTAAGAGCTGGTGAACAGAGAGGACTGCCAGGACGTATTGGCTTTTGGACAGTATTGATTATTACACTCATAAACTTATAGCTGTAGACCTGCATAATACTTACATAAACTCAAGCAAGCCAAAATTCTGGCATTGAAGAGGAAGCAAGGACCCACCCTTGGATGAGGAGCAATTGCCTTTAGATCCCTACAGGGGTAGTGATAAGCATTCTTTTTTCATAAGATGTTGCTATTAGTATGCTTCTTATGCTCCAGGGGATGGCCTCACACTGATGGACACATGGGCAGTATTTATTCTACCATGTGAGTTAACAATCCTGAAACAAATTCTAGTCATTAAGTTGGGAGGACACATTAAGGGCATATAGGAGGGATTGGAGATGGAGGGATGCGGAAGCGTAGATATGATCATATGTCATTATATTCATGTAAGAAATTCTTAAGGAAAAAGAAAAATATAGTAAAAATGAACAAGAAGCACCAGGTGATAGTGGCACATGCCATTAATCCCAGTGCTCAGGAGGCAGAGGCAGGCTGATCTTTGTGAGTTCAAGGCCTGGTCTACAGAGTGAGTACCAGGACAACCAGAGTTACAACAGAGAAATCCTGTCTTGAAAAACAACAACAACAAAAAAAAAAGACAGGAAAAAAAAATGACAAGAAACATACCATATACACATTTTAATGGGAAAAATAGCAATTTGGATAAAAATATGTTCATGCTTATTGGTATAAAAGTATGTAAGGGGTCATAATAATCTTGAATTTACATCCAATAGACTGCAAAATATCTCTAAGTGTATGTATGTGTATAATAGGAAATCTCATAAATTTATGATGAAGATATAAATTGTAAATATAAAGACATAAATGTAGTGTTAGTCACTTAAATAAAACATGTACATATTCAACAGCTTAATGTCAAAGTGATTCCTACTCATATTCCACTGAGAGACTCTTGGACTTTTGTGTACACACATATGAAAGATTAAAAAGTGCATTGTTCATAATAAACATGGGAAACTGTAAGCAACCTAATGTTTCTTGTACATAATGGATAATAAATAAAATGTATCCTACAGTGAACTATTTTACATTGTAAAATATATAAACTACAGACTTAGAGATTCATAAAACATTAGAAGAAGAAAATAACATTTTGTAGCATTATTTGCAAAGCCTTGCAGATTCTTGGCACATTAGTATGTGTAACAGCATAAACAAAGTCAAGGGGATTATATTGTAATACTAAGAAAAATAGAATAGATATAAATTTATCAGAAGGCAAGTGGATCTGTTGGATGATTGCACAAGTGTTTTAAAGATTTAGCAATGGATTAATTACAAATCTTGTAATGTAAGTAGGTGTTACTCTAAGGCTTTGTATTTAAAATGTATGTCTTTGTTGTGTATAGCTATTTATAAGATATTCAAAATACTGAAAAATGACCATTTTGTTTTGATGGAGTAACTGTCAGTGCTAGAATATATTCCAAAAATGAAAAATATTAGAAGTAAAAGAATGGCAAATAAAATTGCAATTATGGGACTATTATTTGTGGTAGGTTTGATTATATATCTGACATAGTTATCTAAGTGCAAGAAACGTGATTTAAAATTATTGAAACTGTAATAAACTACACTTAGTTTCAGAAATACAAAATGATACACATAAATCAATAGTACTCACATTTCACAACAGCCATCTAGAAACTGTTATAATGAAAAACTGATTTTTGAATTCATAATAAAAGGATAGAATTCATAAAATAAATTTAACGAGATCCCTAAACAATTATAAAAGGAAACATTTAGCTAATAAAGCAATAAATAAATTTTACTAAATGAAACAATCTTCCTGCTCTTAGTCAATATTAAGAAATCAGTCTTTCATGGGTTATGGAAGTTAGATACACATATTTACCTCTGGATAAGATTTTTTTGACATTTCATATGTGACAATTGAAGTATTGATTGTGGGTGAAGCTCATTCCAGAGACTTCCCTTTGGGGATAGTCCACATTGAAACACATTGCTAGAGCTATAAAATCTTACACGATGTATAAAATCTTACTCACGTTGAATTAGAGCATGGAAAGAAAATTTTCTACCTAAAAGGATCTTTCTTTTTGAGTCTCAACATGGGTATTGGTGGTTGAGTGCTAGAGTTTTGTTCTAGTGTGGCCTTGAAGCCTCTCTTTCTCAGGAGTGACTGTAAACTAACTTTGCTTTCGAGGACCCTGGACAAATGATAATGAATGTCACATGGTATCTTTTGTAGGATGCTTAATCTGTGTGGACTGTTTTAAATCTAAGTACTAAGTACACAGATACAGTGTTTCTTTTACACTTCATTTTTTAAAAAAATCTCATATTTGTTGAGGTACAAGCCTGTGTGAAAGCTAGGAAAGGTCTATATTCAAGAGGTCTACATTCAGAGGTCTGTGTAGTCTGGATGGAATGTAGACACACCTTTAATGCAAGTATTCAGAAAACAGTGGTAGTAAACACTTTAATCCCAGTACTCAAAAGAGAGTGGTGGTCACGCCTATAATCTCTAAGACATAAACAGCATGTGGAAGCAAGCACAGGAGAAAGAGCTCAAAAAGAGTCAGTGTCAGATTGGAAGTGACAGATAAGTCAGAGTGAAGGGCAGGCAAAGTGACTAATCAGAGGAAGATTTAACAGAGTGAGTCAGAGTGAGGACACACCCAACTGTCAGGAAAAAAAGGCAGCCTTTCAGCTCAGAGCAGAGTCAGTTACAGAGTCAGTCAGTTACAGACAAGTCAGTTACAGAATGAGTTACAGAAGTGAGTTACAGCAGGAGTATGAGGAGAGCCAACTGAAACAGGCAGATAGGGGACAAGACACAGAGAAATGAAGTGATCTGACTGAGAAGACTGACTGAGGCAGTATGGAGTAATGAGAATTCAGGGAGAGCTCACAGAGACACAGAAGCAATCTAAAGAGTGAGTTCAGAAGGAGCTCAGTCAGCACTAAATCTCAGAGATGTATTAGATTGTATGGAGGATTAAATGTTTTCTAGAGTTAAGATTAGATTATAAAGAGGCTGAAAGGTTCCCTTGATCCAGGACAAGAACCAGTGATTGAATTAGGTAAAGAATAAAAGCCAGTTACCCCAACCTACATCTACATCCGGTAAATCAATGTCTACATATATTCATGCGTCTCTTCTCATAATTATATTCAATTTATTTCCAATAAAAATATTCTTTGTAATAGTATGATCAGAAACAGTGTCAATGTTGCAATTTAAGTGAAATACAGTGAAGGCACCTCAACACAACTGATAACCATTGCATTTTAGAGATAAGAATGTATATCTGTGTGTTCCTGGTTGTAAGTGTAACATGTTCATGTTGTGCCTGCGGAAAGACAGTTACTGTGCTTAACACCTGAGCACTCACTCTCAGATTACTACTTCACAAATTCATAGACATTTTATATCCCAAAGAAATATGTTTACCTGATAACCATTTACTCAGCTTTTAAAAATGTTTATTATTTTAAAGAACGAGTGAATTCTGAGTAAATTTAACATGTATTAAATACATTGCTGTCTGAGAAAACTTATTTTTTTCAAACATGAACAATGTGTTTAATATTTCAGAAAATAAATTTAATTTTACATTTCATTATTTTAAATAATTTTTAATGATTCAAATACACAGGGGATCCTGATAATGATAATAGTTATAAGTATGCAATATGTAATGATTGAGTCAATAAAATCAGCATTTCATCTTAGTAAACCTCTATAAATTTGTTGCTGTTGTAATGTTATGTATTTGCTAGGTATCTTATTTAGTGTTCTATTGCTGTGAAGAAACACCATAACCAAGGCTATGTTTATAAAGGAAAGCATTTAACTGGGGCTTGCTTATATGTTCCGAGTTTAATTAGGTATCAGCGTGGCAGGAAGCTTGTTGGCATGCAGGCAGAAATGGTGTTGGAGAAGTAGGTTGAGAGTGCTGCGTTTGGGTCCATAGCACCTGGGAGGAGTGAGAATCATTTGGCCTATCTCAGGCTTCTAAAGTCTAACCCGCACCCCCCCCCCCATGACACACTTCCTCCATCAAGGGCACACTTTCTAATCCCTTCAAACAGTGACACTCCCTGGTGACCAAGCATTCAATCTTATGAGCCATTTTTATTCATACACCACAGATAGATATGGTATAAAATTCATTATAGATCTGCAACATGTAGTGATCAAATCAGAATATTTAACCTTCCTGTTCTGTTATCAGATAACAACTTTTTGGTAGAGATGCTATCCTGGAGAAATTTTCTTATATTAATATGTTAAAGTAATGTTTTTTATCAAATTATTTTGAAATATATTAACCTTTTTTAATGCAGTATAAGATATCTGGTTATTAGATTTTTAAAAAATATTTACTTCATAAGAATGAATTGTGCATGATCTTTCTAGTTCCCATAATAGTAACACTGCAGAAAACTGGACACCATAAAAATGTTTCCTTGTTATTATTCTCAATGTCTTTCAAATTTTACCAATGTTTATTTTATTGATCCAAGCTGACGAAAAACTCCAGTGTTTGAATACAGTAAGTATGGGACTTCAAGTGTAACAGTCATTCAGACGTAGTGCCATCATGCATGCAAACATGCACATGAACTAATATTGTATTTGAAACCAATTTTTCTTTCTCTAGAGGGCATATTCTTTGTATGAAAAAATAAATATTTCCTGTTTCTAGTTCAACAATTTGCTCATATAATTATCAATAGTTTGATCAAATCCTTGCAAGTAGTTTGCCCTTTACTCAAGAAGTATAAATAAATAAATAAATAAATAAATAAATAAATAAATAAATAAATAAATAAATAAATAAATAAATAAAATTAAAAATCCAGAAACAGTATCAGTGGTAGAACAAAGGTTCTCTGTTTGCTTTCATATTTATTTACATTCACTTTTATTAAGTTCGTATATTTATATTCCTATCTATCACTATACATACAGATATCAAGTAAATATTTTTTGTAGTTTCGCATCCATGCAAATGTATATATAAATGTTTTTTTCTATGAGTGTCGGTGTGTTTAAATGATGAGTGTTAGAAATATAAAATTCCATTATGTGCAACTATTCTTGATTTTTAATATTCACTTTTTGTTTTGTTTTCCTCCTTCCTCATCATACATGGTACAAGTATTTTTACCATGTATATTATTTATTAGCATGTATATTTATTACCATATATACCATTATTTTATTTTTTTTACAAGATAATTACTCTAATTATCTCTACATATGCCACCATATAGTATTTAGTAATTATCATCACTAGAAAGAATCATTAACTGAATGGGCTCTTTTAGTGAACTAAGCTTTCTTTCTTTTCAAGTGATTATCTCTATCAGATAGTAATAATAATGCTAGAATTACTGACAATATTCATAAAATGAAAATAGATAACTTTTACCAAGAATATAGCTCAGTGGTAGGACATTTACATTGCATATATGATGCCATAGGTTTGAACTCCTGTATATAAGAAATATTCAATAAAAACAAAATAACATTTATAATAACTTCAATACTTATCCTACTTTACTGTAAAATACATAGATTTGAAATTAAAAACCTATTATTTTATAAAATGCATACACATATATTTATTTTGAGGATGTCAAAGAAACAGGATTCACAATGATAAATAGTAAAATTGCTATACTTTTTTCCATTTTAATCCTTTAAAAATACTGTTTTTAATAATCAAATGTGCACTTTATATAGCAAAACACAATTTACATGTGTATATACCTGTTGAGGTCTGACTAAGAACCGACACTATAAGCACATGTATTTGATTACTTAGTAACCAGGAAGTAACCAGAATTAGGAAGTGTGGCCTTGTTGGATAAATGTGTCACTGGGGTGGGATTTGAGGTTTTACAAGCCTAAGCCAGAACTAGTCTCTCTTTCTTGGTTTGTTGATCTTAGCTACTTCCCCAGCACCATGTGTGCCTGCCACCATGCTCTCTGCCATGATGATAATGGACTTAATTTCTAAAATTGTAAGCAAGCCCCTATATAATGTTTTCTTTCATGGTGTCATATTATAGCAATAGAATAGTGACTAAGACAATAACTAAAAAAATTTCAATTCGGTATTTTGCATAGATATGCACATTCCCATTTATTCTGCATTATTCACAATTGCCAAAGTGTTGAATTAGACTACATGTCCTTCAGGAGATGAAAGAAAGTAGTTTACACCTACCTATTATTTGTCCATAAAGAAGAATAAAATTATATTGTATGACGGAAAATGGATACAAATTCAAATTTTCATAGTAAGATAAAAAATTCAGCCTTGGAAAATGAATAACATATCTTCTATTATTTTTGAATTTTTAGTATTTATACAGATATGTAAAAATATATGTGATATTCACATATACATACATACATACATATATACGTATACACATATTGAAATAGATAAATATAGTTTTCTCCTCTGCTCTACATCCCATTGCTTATTATTGTTGTTGTTGTTCTGTGGTGATTTAATTCTATTTTATCCTTATACACAATAGGTGATACAATGGTTATTCTTGGTTGTCAAATTGACTACATCTGGAATGAACTGCAATCCAGAAAAGGAGGCCATATCTGTCAGAGATTATTTTTGCTTGAAGTGGGTGAATTCATGTCTAGCCTGGATTTTTGAGATAAGGAGACACAAACTTTTGATCTGGATCTTGAGGTAGGAAGACACACCTTTAATCTTCGTCTCACCTTAAGACAGAAGCATATATAAGGATATAGAAAAATGCTTTTGCTCTTTGGATGCTGGTTTCACCTTGCTAGCAAGTTCATTCCTTCTCTGGCATTACAGCCTACTTCTTCTGGATTCCAGCATATATTAAAGAACAGCTGAGACATCTAACATTGTGGACTGAGCAACTACTGAATTCTTGGACTTTGTTCATAGATAACCATTGTTGGATTAGTTGGAACATAGCCAGTTCTAATAAATGTCTAAATAATAAATAATAAATAACTATTCTAATAAAAATATAAAGAGATTAATTCTGTATGTTATGCTACTCTAAAGAACCCTGACTAATACAGGTAAATATTGATTTGTCATATACAATATAAATGTTAGAATCAGAAATTCAAATTTAAAATATACTTTCATCTCTTTAAATATATTTGATAATACTGATGGCATATCTTATGTAATTTTTAAAATAATTATTGATAACTACTACTAAATGCATTTTTGTATATCTAGAATTACTTTCAGTCTCTCATAATCAGTATATTTGTAGTGTGTCATTTCATATTTATGTTAACTGAAATCCATAAAGTAACATTTCAGTTCAAGTAAAGAAATTAAGATTCACACTGTCTTATATGATTTTAAAATAACTTTATATTTACAAATTTTAATGCTTGAGCAGAGAAAAATTTGCTAATCTATTGCGGTTTCAGAATATTAGCATAATAAACTATGAAAAGCTATTGAAATTATAAAATTAAAATATATAAATATTTTCTATTTTAAAGTTATACAATTATTATTCTCCAAGAAAAGTATTTCTGAGATAGATATATAATGTCCTTGATATCCATTTTAGTGGATTAAATAAAACTTCAAAATATTTTCTTCTTAGTTGATAATTGATTTTATAAGGACAATGGAGGTTTTCCATTACTAATCATTTTTATTAAGCATATGTAAATGCCTATTAAAAATCACAAAGTTTCTAAAAGGTTTAATCATTGCATAAATAATGTTCAATAGTTCTGTAAATTAAAATTGCAAATTAGAATTAGAACTTCAGTGTTGTAATACAAAACTAGATATAGTTACTGCGGCAAACATGTCTATGTCTAATTCATTCAGTAATTCACTACAGACAAAAAGAATTTCAACGAATTCTATTTTGGGTCATGAAGAAAATAGAACTAGTAAATTACATAAAACTAATTGAGCATCTGAAATTCATACAAAGATTAATTTTTATCCAAAGGAATGTGCAACATTTTCGAATGGATGCTAAATGCATATTGTTACAATGTAAAATAAAATTAATCATTTTTTAATACAAACATTTTAATACATATCTATTTCTTCTATCTGGTAAGATTAGACAGATTTCATTTCAAATGTCACACTGGAAATGGAATATGAAGAATAGACTGAGAGTAGGATAAATGGGCAGCAAGCATTCCATTATAAAAGCCAAAGACTATTTTGACAATGGGAAGACATGAAAAACAAATACGCATACCCCCTACATATTACAAATAGGTGAAAACAAATATAAAAAATCTTTAAACATATGTTGAGAACTGTATTTTGTCACTAAGTAGAGAATATATTTGTAATAAAAGCTCTCAATTTGACTATAATTAAATAATAATTGTATAAATATATAAATATAAACAATAAATGTGATTTGAGCCATATAATTATGTCCATTATATTAATAAAAGGCCTTTAAGATTAATGCATTAATTTTCTGAACCCCAAATAAAAATATACAAAAACAAAACAAAACAAACAAACAAACAATCAACAAAAACCAGGTGATGGTGACACACTCCTTTAACCCTAGCACACAGGAGGCAGAGGCAGGTGAATATCTGTATTTTCAAGGCCAGTCTGGTGAGTTCCAGGACTGCCCAAGGGGCAAAAAATGAAAAAGCTTTTGGACAAGGTACCTGTTATGTGACATATAAATTATAACAAAGCATCAATAATATTTGAATAGGAAAAACAATATAGTTACCACTGGATAACATCTTACAAAAGCTTCATGACAAAAGTTACATATATCTATGTGATAATCACTAATATTTAATTTAGAGAATTAATTTTTGTTGTGTATTTCTTGTTAAAATTTCAATATTAAACAAAATTATTTTGCCATTAGTCTATAACCTTTTCATATATAGAAATATTTTACATTTTTAATGTATAATTCATATTGTCTACAGTGTCTACAATTGTAAAATATAAGTTTATTCTTTAAAAATTATTTCAATTTTTATGAAGTGATAGTGTATCATTTTTTAACTCTATAGTATATACCTAGTATTTCACATATGTACAACAAATTTTTTTTTGAAAATTGATACATAAACCAGGCTTGCTTACTCATACCTATAATTCCAGCATTCAGGCTGCAGAGGCAGGTGGAGCTCTGTCAAAGCCAGACTGCTCTACATAATGAATTTCAAGACAGCTATGTAGAGATACTTCATCTCAAAGGAACAAAAATTAATTAATTTATTTAATTATTTAAATTAATTAATTTTTATTTAAATAATTTATACATAGAGTAACAATTGATCTTCATTTAAAATTTAATTTTGTACATTTTTCTTATGTACAAGAAAAGCTTTAATCTAATATATATTCTCCTTAAAGTGTATACAGTCACTACTTTGTTCAAGTCATATTTTAATTAATAACCTATGTAAACCATAAGTTGAAACACACCCACTTTGAGGATGAAGGAGGTTCTCAAAACTTAAGACATTGTTAAGACCTACAAGGATCACAGGAGCACTTTGCAATTATTTGGGCATGTAATCCATGCCCAAAGTTTCCTTTTCTGCACTTTAAAATCCCGAATCCCCTATTTCACATGCCTAGTCTGCACTGCCAAGGAGACTGTGACCCTTTGATTCTTCAGACTGAAGAAAAAATTTGCTCCTTTACAGGTGGGTTTCCTCTATTTTTTAATTTCCAAGTTGGCTCAATCAATCCTGATTTAACGGTTAGTCACCTCAATCAATCCAATCTTACAGACCACACCATGCCTGTTGGGATAGGGAGCTACCTTCTAAGATAAAGAAGTCTGATGGTTCAGAAAAAGACTGTGAATTACAGATAACTGAATAAGGAAGTGTCTCTTACAAATCTCTCAATCCAAATTGATGCTTGCTTGGAAAAGACAATGGTGGACCACCATCTGTAACAAAGTTTCACTAAGTTGCATTAATACCTGAATGTCTCATATGTCTAAAAATGAACAGACTATAGATTTCAAATAAATTGAAAACAATGCAATCTGTATGTGTGGAAAAAATGCATTCTCAAGAGGCATAATGTTGATAATAATCACAATGACATGTTGGTTAATTCACATGACTTATTGAACATGGAGAGCTGTGTGGTCTAAACCATAAAGCCTAATGCTACTACTATTAGTTCCATGTAGAAATTTCTAAGACCCTAATGCTAAAAACATTGAACTCTGGTTGAAAGGAATGGGGACAAAGCCTAAAACGGAAGCTCCTTCCTTATTGTGTGCCTTTCATGGTACAAGCTTCTGTTGGAGAATTTTCTATTAAAGCCTTCATCAGTTATGAAGTGTGCATGCTATATTACTAATATGCCAGTTATGTGCCTGTTAGCAATTGTATTCCAACTGGGGTTGATACCTACTTGCTCAGGAGAGAAGCCAGGTTTGGACTATCACCCAAAGCCAAAACCTGTTGTTAGGGGAATCATCTGGCCCACCTAGGGAGACTGATAATATTGTTTTATTAAGCAAATATGAAATGCCTATTAAGTTGCATTTCAAACATTTGCATTTAAATTCACATGATACTACTACTGACAACTTTGGTTATGAAGGGTAACTTCTTAAAATTAGCAACAGAGACCTTGGAACCTCTTGACTAATCAAGTTGCTAAGACTCAGTGACGGCTGCAATGGAATAGTGGCCAAATGCTCAGCCATAAATGTGAGAATGTAACTAGACATCTATACCCTTTAGCACAACGTCGGGGAACCTACAAGAAAAAGAAGCAGAAATGATGTAAGGTTTTTCTTAAAGATTGTGGCCCCTGATTAGTTAAACTCTCTTCACTGCAATGCCACACAGTCAAGAATATTTGGACAGCACAAATGGGTCATTTGTGGAAAAAAGAAATAGAGTTGGTTGGATGAGGAAGAAAATGGGTCTTGCAAGGGATAGGATAGTGTGATGAATATGACCAAAACATTCTATAGATTTTTCAAAGATCTAATTAAAAAACTAAGAGCATAAGAGTTGTAGGAAAATTCAAAATATTGTAGTGTTACTTTTTCCAAATTGAAACATCTACTCCAGGTGGTAGGAAGAAGGCTCATATGATTCAAAAACCTCACAAAATTTATTAGATACCTGACATTATATGAGCAGTAAACAACTGCAAGGGTGAAAGGAGATGTCTTGGTGCCACTGAATACAATTATGCAGGGAAATTTACTTAGGATGCTTAATGACTGCTGACCACCACCATTCAGAGACTGGCTTTGTAGTAATTCATCTGCAAGAGTAAACTTCTTGCTTCTGTAAGAAACCACTCGTATATATTCCCATAAGGACTCCTAATATACTCATTGCTCATCAAACTAAAATTAGGCAGAATCATATTGTTGGCCTATCATCATGCCCCATCTTGCAAAACTAGATGTTTGATAACATCCTTTGCACCCTGTGAAAAGTTATGTAATACAATGTCATAAGCTTAATAACCTGAAAAATCAAGAGTTTATTTTATTTCATAGAGAATATTCCCTTAAGATTGGAAGAAGTCCTGATTGACTTTGTCTGAAACACTTTGAGTTCTAACACACAATGTGAAGTAATGATCATTACCTATTCTTTATGGCTAAAGAAAAAAGATATAGACAATAAGTGAGGTGACCCTTAGCGACTTTCTTCTAGCATTGGCTATATCTCTTCCGATCAAGTCACATTAAAAAGAAACAAATGATATAATCAAAGCCTCTAATAAATGAAGAGGTACACGCCTTCCTTTCACCATATGGTTGTGGCAATTACTCACTACATTGTAAAAGCATATAGCTAGTTTACAGGTAATGGAGTAGTGCTTGGTTAGAATAATGTGATGCCATACTTAAGTCTACACATAATGCATTAAAATCTAGAAACAGATAAAGATTCTTAAAGATGAAAGGCTTATCTGGGCATTGGTGGGGCTTGTCTTTAGTTCCAGCACTGGGGAGGCAGAAGCAGGTGGATCCCTGAGTTCAAGGCCAGCCTGGTCTACAGAGTGAGTTCTAGGACAGTCAGAGTTACAACAGAGCAACCCTGTCTCAAAAAAGTCTTTTCAATGTGCAAATGCTTTGTTTAGATATCATGATGTATTTTAATATATTAAATGAGGTAACATTGTGCTTATTTCATGGCTTTGTGTGTGTGTGTGTGTGTGTGTGTGTGTGTGTGTGTGTGTGTGTAAAACCACATATATTTGGTTACTTTAGTTAATATCACTGTTAAAATTTCTTTCATTTTTTGAGATGTTTATGATATAAAATACTACACCAGAAAATACCAGGTTGAGACAAAGTTCATCTACCCATATACTTCCTTGTAATGTAATATTCTAAATATAATGGTGCTTTTTGGTTATTTCTTCTCAGCCAAATAACCTGTTGTCAATTCAAAGAAAAGTGATGAATTTACAATATAATGAGACGCACTCATGTCTCACTTCCTTATATCAGCTTTCCACAAGTTTCTTTCCATTACAATTTTACAAACTCTTTCCTATTGTAAATGAAACAAAAAAAGACATACTAACTAGAAGAGAGCTGAGAAACTCACATATTTGCAATAATTGAATTCTGTGCTACCACTGGCCTTTTAGAAAGTCATTTACTAGGTGAGAAAGTCATTTCTATTATATGTTATTACAATGCCTTTGAGATTCATTTACATAGAATTCTTGACACTATTATTACCTCTTCATCTTGATAGTAAAAATGGTTCATTATTACAAATAGGCATGCAGAAATGAGTATTTATAGCTGCAGCCTTTACTGAATTTGTCTTCCTTCATGTATACTATTACAGTACTTTTTAGAAATATATGCCTATATTTAAATATGTTTGCTAATACAGTTTTATCTCCTCTTAGTTTTTGTTAAAGTTCTAGGACTTTCAAAATTATAGGTAGAGACAAGTTTGTACTAGATGCCCAATGTCTTAGTCACATTTCTATTGCTGTAAAGAGACACCATTACCAAGGCAACTTGTAAATGAAGGAATTTAATTAGGGGCTTGCTTAGAGTTTCAGAATGTGAGTCCATAGCCATCAGCTGGGGTGTACAGCAGAAGGCAGACAGGCATGGTGTATTGACAGTAGCTGAGTGCTTACATATGATCCACAAGCAGAGAGCAAAAAAAGAAAGAGCAAAATGGAGAAAGCAGTAGTCTTTTAAGACCTCAAAGCACAACCCCAGTAATACACCTCCCTCAAAAAGGCCACACTTCCTAATCCTTCTCAAGATGTTCCAGGAACTGTGGATGAAGCATTCAAATATATGAGCCTCTGGAGACCATTCTCTTTCAAATCACCATACACAACAAACTATTGATATAACAAATAAATATTTAATAACATAGAATGCCGTCATTTAACATGCAAAGGAAATTTACCTTTGGATAATATGTTTAAACTAAATAAATATATTAAAATATGCTTTCCTTGAAATTATCGTGTATTCACTAAGTACTAAATATGTACTCATTGTAAGCAAGGTTATTCACTCCTGAATGCTAAAATATTTTTATTGTTGGCCACTTACATAGAAAGAGTTGGGCTTCTCAAATCTTATTTAACAAACACAAATCTTTAATATTGTTAATTAATATTGTTTAATAATGTCTACTGTTTAAGGTCTTCTAAATATCATAATTAAATGTAGTTGTGCTTTTAAGGTATATAACAAATACTTTTGGGAAGATCACTTCCACTCTAAGTGTATATTCTCATATTGATTGTCATTGATCAAAATTTACTCTAGATCTGTGGGATTTCTCTGTAGAGATAAGTTCAGTTTCAGCATAATTGTGCTCATTCAATATAGCAACAACCCCTACCCTATGTGTATTCATTTGTAACATCTGATTACAGACTTCAGCTCCCTACTTGAAGGAGAAGATCCTCTTTTCAGCCTTCAGCAAGCCTTGCAAAATAGATTAGCATGACTTCTTTCAAGTTTGGTGTTTCTACAGAGTTTAAAGAACTGACCAAACAGACTGTGAATGATACTAAGTCTGAAAATTTTAGGCAAATTTGGCATTTTAGAAATTTAGGAAGAAATTCTGAATTGCCTTGAGGCCAACCCTCTATTTACATTAGTGAGAACTTCAGTTCATCCAATGAGGTTATCATTTGACACAGTCATTTCATTTAACACAGTCTCCTTTACTTTGTTTCACTGATTATAAATGGGCATGTATAAAATTTCACAGCAATATCTAGACAGTGTTTGATTAAACAAATGAATGCTTGTTGACTGACATTTTGAGCTGAAATAAAATTCATCAAAGGTAACCTGCCTCATCAATATTTTGGTGATTTTTTTCTTGTTGTTGTTGTTTTATTTTTTAACATTGATTGAATTGTAACTGAAAATGGACTTGGAATTCAGAGGACCACATTCTTCTAAAATTCCTCATGATCTTTAAAAAATTCCTGATTAATATATTATTCCCAACTAACATTCAATTCATCTATGTTTAAATAGAGAAAACAGTAAATATACAACAAATTTCAACTTCAGGAATTAAGAATACACTTATAAATTCTGTTTTATGTTCTGTTTTGTTTTGGAAATTGCAGAGTCCTGAATCCTATAGGCTGCTCATTGGCACGACTCAAGTCAGTATTTAAATCGCTCACAAAAGACATAGTGAAAATCATTGACATTTCCAGCATTGTTGGCTGAGTCTGGGGTTCTGATTAATGCCTTGTCACAGCCACAAATTAGGGAAAATGATGATATAATCTGTGCAAAATGACTTATAATTATTTCATTTAGTTAATATTTATTTTGTGTAAGATTTATTTGGATTATGGCAATTTACCATCTAAAATTAGGTAATAATAGACCTAAAATGCATCTGAATACTTAAATTTTTCCTTCATGTGGATTAGAAAGCAAAATTTCTGGTCAAAGAAATGATTATTCTAGAAGTATGAAGGTCATAAAATTCCACTCAATCAAAGTCAGAGAAAGGCAGACATAATGTGGCAGCTGATGGATCTTAAGGAACAACATGCAGAGCGGGAGAGAAATGAGAGCTGTGAACACTGTTGGGCAAGAGCAGATAGTTTCCATAGTAACAAAGAATAATGTTCTTTCATGTAAGAGATCCCATTTTGAATGTGTTATAGGAGAGTCATGGGAGATCCTCTGCAACAAATCTCAACTGCAGGAGCTAAGAATGTGCTTATAAAATCTGTTGTCAGGTGGTATGCCTATAAGATATCAATATTTGTCATTTAATATGACCAATATCTGTGTTCATCATTTTAATATTGTATATGTCACATGTAACTCGTAAAATCATATTTTATATTTTGTATGTAGACACCAAACATATTTCAGAAAGTAATGCTAAAATTATACTTAAAATTTGGGGGAAATGGTGTATATTTGTAAGTGCAGCTTGCTCAATCTCAAGTACAATTTATGACAATTAATGACAAAAAATGAACATTAGAATTACCATTCATTTAATACACCTCACCTTGTGCCTTAGAAATATGTTTAATTTTAAGACAAAAGCAAATATTTTAAAATAAGCAAGCTAATCAATGTATTCTCAGCTAATTTGATCAAATAGTCTTTAGCTTTCACCAAATCTGAGAAATGGACATAGGTGTTTCACTATCTAAAACTCTTTAATTATGGTAAGTGCAAAGAGAAGCAAGATGATTCTTCCATTAAGTACTCAGATTGTTTCACTAACATAAGGTCAACTGATTTGGAGATTCAATTAGAGTCTATTTACCCCTTCACAGAAATACCTAGATTGAGAAAAATGTCTGTACATTTGGAATAAATATAATAATAGATTTAGAAATGAATTGTATTTAAACTTTTATGTGACAGAAAACACCCCTTTATACATAGCACCCCTAGTGCATAAGTATTCCTACTTGATAATTTTGAGTTTCTAAGTTTTTAGTCATATTTGGAGCTGAATACATCAGAAATATGAGTTAAGAGGGAAATAAACTCCTCAGAAAGATCAATCTTATGATTAATCTGGGTGAAAAAAAATTATTATCTATATACCATTGATAGTTCTCTCATTAATTTACTGTTTTCCATGCTCTAGGAAATGTGACCTACACAAAAACCCTAGTAATGATTGTTAACATACTGGCTTTCTGTGTCTGCATACAGATATAGAAGAAATACATTTGCAATAACATATTTATTTATAGATTTATAAGAACACACCATGTAAAATACCAAATTTATGGAATGTAGAATTGAACGTGTTAGCTAATCAAAGATGGAACATGACCATTAGAGTTGATAAACTTATTCTGAAAAATAATAATATAGGGAAAACTGTCAAGGAGATATGGGATGTGTAATTATTCTACAAGTTAATCCTGACTGGCATAGATAAAGGAACATGTGGAAGAACCAACTTCGGATGTAAGAAGAAAATTCTGGCAGTGTCTACATCATTCAGATACCTATAGGTTTCATTATGATTTTTGAGTTTGATATTGCAAAACTTGGAAGATAATGAAAATCTTTCAGAGAAAGATGATTAATATGAAATTTTACTTGCCTTAGTTTGAATATTTTTAATTCAGCAATTTTAACTGTATTTTAAATGTATAAGTTTACTTTTAAAATGTGATAGTTTTTAAACATGTTGCTATCTTTCTAGTGATGCTTTGTCTTTTCTCATGTGTTTTTAAAGTTATATTATGAGTAGTAGTTACTTTTCTCTCTGTTATGACAAAATATCTGACAAGAAGTAATGTAAGGAGGGAAAGGCTTATTGTGACCCAGTTCAAGGATAAAGTTTATTGTGGCAAGTAGTAATACTGTATCTTTAGTCAGGGAGTAGACAGAAATGAATGCTAGTGCTCAGCTTGTTTTTTATTCAGTATAGGACTGCAGAGGAGTAGTTAATCTTTTAATCCAGCAACATGGCTGCTCTGGGAATGGAACATATTCATGGCCTGTGTTATCTGTCTGGAATGCAGAACAGAACTTTAAGCAACCCAATTCTGAAGGCAGTGGTACCACATGCCTATAATCTCAGCTCTCAGGATGTAAAAGGAAGCAGTTAGCTCATAAGTAGGTCACAGATCATGGTTCTAAGTTCAGAGTTCACAGCGAGTTCAGAGTTCAGAGAAGAAAGCAAGGTAGAAGCAGAATGCGGAAGCAGAGCTCAGACAGAAGTGAGGGGCAAGCAGAAGGGAAGCAGATAAGAAGCAGAGCTCTGGGAGAAGCAGAGAGTTAGTTCAGTCAGGCAGCTTCAATGCAGTCAGCTCACAGTTCAGTTCAGAAGGAGAAGCTGAGAAAAGCAGAGCCAGTCCAGAATAAGCTAAGAGAGAAATCAGAGAGTCAGAAGGAGACAGTTTATGATTTATACTTCAGAGTTCAGAAGACACCTAATCAGAGTGAACTCAGTAGTAAGTCTCAGAGGCTGAAACATTTTAGATTTGAAGATTAGATTGTACTGAGGCAGAACCTTCTAGGTCTAAGCTAGCATCTTGAAGATTAGATTGTAATAATACATAAAAAAAAAGTCAACACATACATCAACATTCACACAAGATTGATGCCAAGGTAATGGTGCTGCTGATAGTTAAGGTGGGTTTTCCCACCTCACTTAACCAAATCTAGATAAACTCTAGCAGACATACACAGACTAGTCTCCTAGGTGACTCTAAATCCTGTTGGCAACAAATATTGACCATCACATCATGGAACTCATCATATAAGATAAATGATAGTACAATATTTTAATGATCTGGTTCTTAACTTTTTCCTTTTTGGTAATCTATTATTAAACAGAAAAAGACACTTTGACCTTGCTTTGAGAAATACTATGAAGTAAACGTTACTGCTTGATTCTATGACTTCATGTTTACAAGGAAGTGGCAGAGACATAACTCCCAAGAGAACTTGTCTATCCAGAATAAGGAAAAGAGAAAAGTATGGAGAGTAACAATATTGGCAGTTTTTATTGTTCTTACTTCTCAAAGTCAAGGTCAGGCGCAACATCTACTTACCAAAGTGTCTTAGCCCACTTCAAATTTTGAGAGGGGACAATAGATTCCAAAATCCAGTCTTGAGAGTTTTTTGCTGAACTACAAATTTCAAAAGGAAAATAAACAATTAAGTGATTTGAGCATTTTAAAGTGAGATAAAAATAACAATTTGACTTAACAAGTATAAGACTATGGTTAAATGCCCTAGTGCAAATGTGATCAAAATCTTCTCTGAGCCCTTCTTCCTGTTCAAAATCAGTCCAATGTCTCCAAGTAACAATACAAATGAAGAGAAACTGTAATGTTTTGTTTTGCCTAATGAAGCTACACATTTATAAAGAGTAATATTATACTTTCAGATAGCCTAACTCATTCTGTTAGATGACACTGCCTACTTATAGAATGGAAGGAAAAAATATGTACCAAATTTAGGAGTATTCAGGAAGAGTGAATGAATATAGGAATGAATAAAACAATAATCAGTCTAGATTGCCTCAGAAAAGGAGGATCCAGATGAACTTGGAATCGCAATAATGACAATCTGTTTTGATTCCACAATGCTTCACAGTGCTTTATGGATGTTTGAATTGACATATTAAAACTTCCTGTCAATGACAATGAAGGTTGTGCCACCAGTTATTCAAAGAGTCAAATTCCAATTTGATAGAGCAAAAATATGAATAATTAGATTGGAATTGACATAATGTTAGACATAACAGTAGAAGTGACATTAAAGAGCACTCTTCTTCTGTGGAATTTAATTGATCTCATGGTCAGTAGAAATTGTAATAGCTTTTCAGAAACCTGCTGTGGCTGAGAATGAGTTGGACATCCATGAGTGCTTACTAGTCATCTTTCTCACAACTGCATTGCACTGGCATTAGGTGTATCCTATGGTGGTAGATTTAGCAGAGGAGTCAGTGATGGAACTCAAATCGCAAATTAACAGGTAATCTGAATGGTGCATATTAGCTAGATTGACATTTCTATTATAGTATTCAAGTTGCATGACAATTGACAGCCTTGCTTTTTTTATGATACTTATAGTGAATATTTATTTCATGAAGGAGATTGTGAAAACCCAAATAAACATATCATTTCAGTTTTTAAAAGACCTAGTTTTATGTATATGGATGAATATCGGTGTACTGTACATCTGCCTCATGGCCTTCAAAGGCCAGAAAGGCTGTCAAATCCCTGTGGAACTGAAGTTGTAGTAGTAGTTGAGGGTCACCGTATGGGCGCTGCACTAAGGTCCTCTTAAAGAACAGAAAATGCTTTTGAACTTCTGAGCCATCTCTTTCAACTCTCATTTCAGTTTTAATATCTAAATTCAGTTTCTAAACATTTTTAAATGTTTGAACTAATGTAGCTTCATTTCATTTTCTTATTTTCTCTTAGAAATGTGAAATGCATTAAATCGGTATGCGTATTTCCCTTAAAATTAATTTATTTCCTTACCTGATGGTGCTCAAGATATGAAATGCCTTCATCTAATAAGGTCACACTCCGTCTCCTTATTTTAAAATTTTCATTTTTCTTCTCAACTGTCAGGTAACTTCTTTAATGTTAATAACTGAGAATATGATAAATGCATTTTCTTTCTTTGGTTGTTGGAAAAATTTGACACTCATCAGATTTTTACAATATGTTTTAGTAGTAAAACAAAGAACCAAACAGTATCATTTGGAAATCCTTGTGTGGCTCTTATTTTAGGGACACATGAACACATGTCTGTTTACTACTCGCAGGTAGTGAACCAATGAAATTTTTAGTAAGGATACAATGAAAGTCCAGTTTGGTTAACGAATGAGTTTTAGTTACATTACTTACAGGAATATGGGTGGAGAGCATAAATGATTCAAAGATGGTCACATCACCCAAAGCTAACCTCCAGCATGAATGTCTCAGAAATCTGGAAACCCAGGTATGAAACTACCCTTTACAGGTAGCTCAGTTGGTTTGAACCTCTTCTAGGCAGCTCAGCAAATCTCTGCATCTTCTAGGTAGTTCAACTTCCTAAGATGTAGAGAAAAAGCCCTGTGTGAATACTAGAAGGGTCTATATTCCAGGGCTCTGTATGAAGTGACCTGTGTGGTCTGGGTGGAATATTATTATGTTGGAACACACCTTAATCTTAGTATTCAGAAGGCAGTGTTGGTCCAGGACTTTTACTCCTAAGACAGAAACAGTGTGGAAAAAGACACAGGAGACAGAACTCAGAGAATCAGTGTCACACAAGAACTGATATCTGAGATGGGTCAGAATAAAGTACATGCAAAATGACTAATAAGAGAAAGACTGAGTTACAGAATCAGTTACATAGTTATTCATTTACAGCAGTCAGTTATAACAGGTAGTATGGGGCAAGTGGTCTGACTGAAGAGAAAAGGTAACTAAGGCAGTATGGAGCAATTAGAGCTCAGGGAGAGACACAGAGACACAAAGGCAGTTCAGCAGAAGAAATCAGTATCAGAGGAGAAGAGTTAGTTACTTTGAAGCTGAGCAGTTCAGTCTGAGGCAGTCAAAGAATCAGCTAGAGAAAGCTGGAGTCAAAAGAGCTTGTCAGAGACAACAAGCCAGCTTAGAAGATCAGTTTGAACCAGAATCTACAGCTACACTGTGTCTCTCATCTGCTATGTCTCTCATCTGTCATTATTGTTCATATACCTCTGGGGAGGGTTAGGTCCAGTGTATTTGGTCAGTTTCAAGGACTTCTTGAAGCTCTTGAGTTGTAATTTTTTCATCTTACAAAGCTTTTCCTGTGGGATGGCACACCTCCCTTTAGAACATCCAGTGCCTTAAGCAACTGCCTGTTGATATGGAGATCTGTTTCTGAGGAAATTGCTACACAAAAGAAACTCATTAATAATGCAAATGATTGGCCCATAAAATGAGTCAAACAAACTAATGAGTCAAAATCTCTGAAGCTGGAGCCAACAAAATCTGTTATCTATAAACAATATTTGCTGCATGTCTGTGTTCAGTTCCTGTCACCCTACTTGCAACTACCATCAACTCCACCTCCAGAGATCTGATGCCTTCTTTTGACATTTGAGGGCATTATACACATGTGCACACACATACAAAAAAAAAAAAAGACAAAACTCTCCAAAGATAAAGCCCATATTTCTTAATTTCAAACATTTTCAGATACACCGCATTTTGAGTATGATTACCGACTAGGTAATTATTTTAGCATAGTTTGTTTCAGAAAAAAAATATGAATAACAAAGCCTGAGTATTTTCCTTTTTTTTCTATATTTTGAAGTAAAGTCATTAAGAGTTTTAATGTTAAAAGTGACTTTGATATGTTGGTTTTTAAATTAATTATACTTGACTTTATAAGATTCACTGCATTTGTTCATTTTTCTACTCAAAATATTAATCCAATTGTTTCAGATAGACCTAAAGTAATAGTTAGTCTGAGAAGAGAAACACAAAACCAGTTCAATGATATGAATAAAAGTAAGAAGGTACAATATATATATATGGAAATTTAAAGTGAATTTTCTAAGTGCATATTAAGTTGTGATAAATATTAAAAAGTCTATCAATGATATGCAATAAATCCTTCCATGTGTGAATTATATTTATCCTAGGCCATTCAATGTAATCAGTACTTACAATTAGTATATCAACACAAAATGTAAATGTTCAGTCATGAATATTCCATAATATATGAATAAGATAATATAGTGCATAATATTAGAAAAGATGACAACAAAATTCTATTGACTCTTAATTTATCCAATTTTATTTGCATTGAGAGAACTTAAGTCCCAAGACCATTCACTGAGGTTTTAAATATCTGTGCCTTTCATTTTTTTCCTTTTTATGAAGCAAAAATTTTAATTACATCCATGCTTATATATTGCTAAATAAGCTAACCCTTATATATTCAAAGTGTGGTCAAAGTTCTATGATGGATATGCATTTAATAATTATAATTAATACTGCATAAAATTAATTTGGATATGTTATAATTTTAATGTCTTTGTTCTGTTTCTGTGCCTATTTAAAAGTAGTTGGGATGATTAATTTGAAGGAAAGATTTGTTTGTCAATTGGTTTAGAAATTCTGATTATTGATCAACTGATCTGCTTGCTCTGGCCTAGTGTAAGGTGCTAAATTGTTGTGGGAATTAATGGCAGAACAAACTTGCTACCTCATGGACACAAAACCAAACAATGAATAGACAATATGTTACCTACAATTCTTACAGGTGCCAGTGCAGACTACTATATCCAGTAAAACTTTCAATTAACATAAATGGAGAAAACAAAATATTCAACAACAAATCCAAATTCAAACAATATCTAGCTACAAATCTTTGCCTATAGAAGGTACTAGTAGGAAAACTCCAACACAAAATGTTAACTACACCCATGAACACATAGGAAATAAATAACTTCACCCCATCAGAATAAAAAGACACAAAGATTCAAACAGGCATATGCACAAATGAACATAAACAACAACAAATACAAAATAACAGGACCTAGCAATCATTGGTCATTGATATTTCTCGTCATCAATGGACTCAATTAAAAGACATAGACCAACAGAATGGATGGGAAATCAGGATCCATCTTTCTGCTGCATACAGGAAATATACATCTTAGTATCAAAGATCAGCATTATCTCAGAGTAAAAGTTTGGGAAAATATTTTCCAATTGAATGGAACCAAGAAGCAAGCCTGTGCTGCTATTTTAATATCTAACAAAATAGACTTCAAACCAAAGTAAATCAAAAGAGATGGAGAAAACTGCTTCATATTATCAAAGAAAAAAAAATCCACCAGGATAAAATTTCAGTTCTAAACATGTCTATGCTCCCAAACACTAGGTTATAAACACTCCCATGTTTGTAAAAGAAACATTACTAAAGCTTAAAGCACACATTGATCTGTACATACCGAAACACTGCCGCTAACGAATGTTATAAATCAAATGCACATAATATAAATATACAGAAGATTTCATCCACATACAAAATAGTAAACCTTTTTATCACCACCCCACAGAACCTTCTCTAAAATTGACCACATACTTGGCCACAAAGCAAGTCTTAAAAGATAGAAGAAAGTTGATATAACCCTCTGTATCCTATTGTTCCACCACAGATTAAAACTGGATTTCAGCAAAGAGCAGAAACAACTGAAGGACTACAAATTCAGGGAAACTGAACAACTCTCTACTAAAGGATGACTGGGCTGGGCCATAAAGGAATAAATTACTTTCTAGAATTCAATGAAAATGAATCCATAGTATACCAAAACCTATCCTACCATAACATATCATTGCACAAAGTGCCTGCCTAAAAGCAGTGAAGAGATCACACACTAGCAAATTACCAAAGCACCTGAGAACTCCAGAACAAAAGAAGTAAGAACATCCAAGAGAAGTAAACAGCAAGAAATAATCAAGCAGAGGGTCAAAATCATTGAAATAGAAACAAAGAGAACAATACCTCAAATCAATGAAAAACAGGTTGTGTTTTTTGTTTTTATTTTTATTTTTTATTTTTGCAAAAATCAGCAAGATAGACAAACCCTTATCCAAACTGAATAAAAGACAGAGTAAGAATATCCAAATCAACAAAACCAGAAACAAAAAGGAGGATATAGCAGCAGACACAAAGAAAATCCAAAGAATCACTAGGTCATTCCTTAAAAACCTGTGCTCCATAAAATTGGAAAAGTTAAAAGAAATGAACAATTTTCTCAATAGATACCACCTACCAAAGTTAAATGAAGATCAACTGAACAATTTAAACAGACCTATAAACCACAAGAAATTAGAAGTAGTCATTAGAAGTTCAGGGCCAGATGTTTTTAGCAAAGAATTTTATCAGATATTAAAGAAGACTTAACACCAATACTCTTCAAAGTATTCCACAAAATAGAACAGATAGAATGTTGCTAAATTCATTCTACCAAGCCACAGTCACCCTGAGACACAAACCACACAAGATTCAACAAAGAAAGAAGTACAGACCAATCTCCGTTATGAACATCAATGTAAAAATACACAATAAAAGACTTGCAAACCAAATCCAAAAAGATTGCCAGGGAAGTTCTACAGCTGATAAACAACTTCAGAGAAGTGGCAGGCTACAAGATCAAGTCAATAGAATCAGTAGTCCTCTTATATATATATGACAAATGGACTGAGAAATAAATCAGAGAAACAATTACATTTACAGTAGGCACAAATCACATGCAATATCTTGAGATGACTCTAAGCAAGCAAGTGAAATACTTGTATGACAAAATCTTCAATGTTTGAAGACAGAAATTGAAGAAGATTTCAGAAGATTGAAAGATCTCCTACGTACCTGGATTGGTAGGGTCAACATAGTAAAAAAGGCCTTCCTACCAAAAGCAATCTACAGATTAAAAACAATCCCTATCAAAATCCTAATGCAATTCTTTCCAAACCTTGAAAGGACAATATTCAACTTCATATGGAAAAAGAATAAAAAAGCCCAGGATAGGTAAAATAATCCTGAAAAATAAAAGAATTTCTGGAGATATCACTATTCCAGATCTTATGCTGTGCTACAGAGCTATAGTTAAAAAAACAAACAAACAAATAAAAAACTACATGGCATTGGCATTAAAAACAGACATGTTAATGAAAGGAACTGAAGTAAAGATCCAGACATAAATCCATGTATTTATGGACAGCTGATCTTCAATAAAGAAGCCAAAAAATATACAGTGGAACTAAGAAAGCATCTTAGCAAATGGTGCTGGTCTAATTTGATTTCTACATGTAGAAGAATGCAAAATGATCCATATTCATCACCATGCACAAACTGAAGTCCAAGTAGATGAAGGACCTCACCATAAAACCAGATACACTGAACCTGATAGACCAGAAAGAGATAGAAAGAAAGGTGAGAAATAATCTTGAATGCATTGGTACAGGAGACAACTTTCTGAACAGAACACCAATTGCTCAGGCACTAAGATCAAAAATTAATAAATGGGATTTCATGAAATTGAAAAGCTTCTGTTAGAAAAAGTACACTGTCAATGAGACACCAGAGCAGTCTACAGAATTAGAAAAGATCATCACCAACTCCATTTCTGATAGAGGGCTAATATCTAAAATATATAAAGAACTAAAGAATCTCAATATCAATAAAACAAATTATGCAATGAAAAATGAGTAATAGATCTAAACAAAGAATTCTCAAAAAGAGGAATCTCAAAGGGATGAGAAATAGCTAAAGAAATATTTGAAATCCTTAGCCATTAGGGAAATCCAAATCAAAACCACCTTGAGATTTCATCTTACTTCTTTCAAAATGACCAAGATCAATAACACAAAAGACAGCTTATGCTAGTGAGAATTGCAGCCAGGAGAACACTCCCTCATTGCTGGAGACAGTGCAAATTTGTATAACCACTATGGAAATCAATATGTCATTTCCATAGAATATTGGAAATGGACCTACCTCAAGACCCAGCTATACCACTCCTGGGCATAAACCCAAAGGACACTCCATCCTATCAGAAGTATACTTGTTCATCTATGTTCGTAGCAGCTATTTTCATAATAGCCAGAAATTAGAAACCATCTAGATGTCCCTCAACTGAATAATGGATAAAGAAATTATGGTACATTTACACAATGGATTATTACTCAGTTTAAAAAAACATTGACCACATGAACTTTGCAGGCCAATGGTTGGACTTAAAAAAAAATCATCCTGTGTGAAGTAACATAGTACCATAAAAACAAACATGACATGTACTCACTTATATGTGGATATTTACTGATAAGCAAAGATGGAAGGTTCTATTACCCACCGCCCTGGAGAAACTGTGTGGTAAAGAGGCCCTCACTAAAAACACAGGCATCTCTCTGGTAATATGGAAATAGAACGTGGTGCAGGCAGGCTTGGGGAAGAACAGGAATGGATGCAGAGGTGACTAGGAGGAGCAGAGGGACAGAGGTAGGAAATATATGGAGAGTATACCAGAATTGGGGAACACTTAGCGTGAGATTGGGAGGTCCAGTATAATGGAAAATCACTGGAATCTATTGGAGAAACCCTAGCAAGGATGTCTAGTAATCATGTATAGGGAGGCTGAACAGATTATGTCCTGCGGCTAGGCAAGGCTTCCAGTGGTGAGACTTGGAAACTATCTCAGCCACAAATCCTCCGACTTTTGCCTTGCAAGATCCTCTTTGCCAATTGAAAGGTAGAATCCTATGCCAGAGAGAGAGAGAGAGAGAGAGAGAGAGAGAGAGAGAGAGAGAGAGAGAGAGAGAGAGAGAGAGAGAGAGAGAGAGAAATAAAAAGAAAAAAGAAACCCCTGCCTGATACTGCAGGCTAGGAACTAGAGATGGGATAACTAGAGAAGATAACCGGAGATGGGTTAATGAATACATTCTGTACTTATAGTTCGGTATAGACCTAGCCCAGTCCTCATCAGAGAGCCCCTTCCAGCAGCTGAAAGGAACATATGGAGAGACATAGGGCCAAACATCGTACAGAGATTGGGGAACCCTGTAGAAGAGGGAGAGGATTGGCAGAGACCAGAGGGGATGAAGACACCAGGAGAACAAGCTCCCAGTATCAACTGACTAGTACTCTCAGGAACCACAGAGACTGAAGGGACAGAAATGGAACCTGCAGCGTCCCCTAATTGCATCTTATGGCTGTCTGGATTGGCTTTCTTGAAAAACTACTACAGGCAGAAGTGGTGGTGCCTCTGACCCCTTTACCTGCCTTGGGGACACTTTTGCTCTTGCTGGGTTGCCTAGCCCACCTTTGATATAGGGATTAGTGCTTGGCCTTCTTCCATCTTGCTATGCCATGACCTGTTTGAGGGGTAACCCTGGGAGGACAATTCTTTTCTGAGAACCAGGGGTGCTGTTTGTGGGTGGTGATGGAGAAGTAGCTCTGAGGGGGAAGAGAAATGGAGGAACTGGGAGGCGTGGAGGAAGGGAAATCTTTAACCATCAAGGTACTGCATTTGTACAAAACTACATTTGCACTTTCATTTCACCCTTTCAAAATGTCTATCATTAAGAAAATACAAAGCAACAGATACCTAGGATTCCAGAAAAATGGAACCCAAAGATATTGCTAATGTTCATGAAAGTTAGTTCACTGACTATGGATAAGATTAAAACTTTAAAGTAGCAGCTTTGTATGATACAACTATACCAGTTTTGTGTAATAACCACCCACATGCATATTATAGGGATGATTTCATACCATATTTGCCATGTCTTCTGTGACATTATTTGTAGTAGTCAAAAATTGGAATTAGGCTAGATGCTCACCAATGGATGTAAGGATAAACAAATATGCTGTATATTCGTGATAGAATTATAGTTGGCTCTAAAGAAGAATTAAATTTGCATTTATTTGCATTTAGTTAAAATTTCATGCAATTTGGAGAATATCATGTCAGACTCACCAGAGTAGGCATCTGTGCTTTTTCTCTTATTGGGAATTCAGAGGTGGATACTGAAGTAAAAGGTTAACTATTAGGGAGGAAGGAATAGGACAAAGAGACAGAGGTAAAGGAGGGATAATAAGGTGGGAAATATGGATGATTGTATAATATACATGTATGCCATCGTCAAGTAGAAACTTTACTTATATACCTATTATGATTTAATATTAATTATAATATTTAATGAGTTATGAAGTATAATGTATTATTACTGAAGACTTTAGTTAATATAATAATTTTTTTACACTTTTATTTTTAAATAATTTAAAACATTTTTGTAGCTCTCTACATGTATCTTGGCTTCTCATGTCCACTGTGCATAACAGATAATTAAATCCTTGTGCAATAATATTCTCTATCTTGTAGAAATATGACCTGATATTGGGGATGCATTAAAGTGAATTAAAATTTTAATTATTCTGGGGAATGAACTACTCAGTAAATCTTCAGTCTGTTAATGCTCACATCCTCTATACTAGAAAGAAACAGTAACATAACATTCCATAATTTTAGGATTTACATTTTGCTTTCTTAATTTGTAGATAAAATGTAAAGGTCTACATAAAGCCATTTAGTTATGAAGCCACTCTTAATGAATTCTACGGTCATACAAGCCTGATAGTATTTTCTCAAACTAATTTATCTCTTAGCCTATGAAAAGAATGAAAAATTCTTGGCTTCCTTATCCTCTAATATCTACATGACAAATTATTTTGTGTTATTTGGACATTGTAACATGATTTATAATAAAATATCCTCAACCACCCAGTAAGTGCTGTATAAACAGTAATTAATGATGATGCCAAATTATGTCTGAATTTATGATATGCAACTAAGCCCATGCAGTAATATTAATAATGTAATAAAAGTCAAAGGTGCTGATTTGGAGGCAACTCTATTCATTGTGATAGAATATATACATGTAAGTCTAATTGCAAAGTGCATAAATGATCTAGCAGCAGCAAATGTGTGAAAAGGAATTGGCAGTAGCATTAAGGTATAATAAAATATCCTTGTAAGCATTTTGTTTATATCTAGACATTATATCAACTTTATTTTCATATTAAGAGATATGAAGCTCATAAAATATACATGATTAATAATTTTGTAGTTGTATACCTGACATCATGACAGTTACATGAGGTAGCTGAGAACTATGTTCCTCTGGCAGCTAAAATATTAATGTTACATTGACTGACTATTCTTTTCATGGTCTGTAAGGCCCAGAAGTTGTTATGAAACTCAGAGTTGTCCTCAGGGAATTTGGTTGAGTTACTAAACCAGCAGGTAGTTTGTGTATTTGCTTTCTGAAGAATGGATAATTCTTGAAGCAAAGGTAGAGAACTCCTAATAAATCACAACATTATGAAATATTCATTGTATCTCGATATTCTTCACAAGGCTTCTGTCAGGGAAATTAAAATAAAGAATGATTAAAAAACATTTAGTACCAAGTTGACAAGATACTTTATGAACCCAGAAGAGTTTCAGGTTATACCTAGAAAAGTTTTCAAGGGAAATTTGTCTATTTTTCTTTCACAGATAAAACAAGAATGGAATAAAAAACCCAAGGAGTCCTTGATGTATCCCAGTTTCTGTTTCCTTAAAATGAATCATCTGCTTTAAGCATTATATTTTTCATCAAGCAGTCTGCTTAGCACTGATGAGTTTCTGAACATAGATTAGGAAGTAAAAGTACACTTCTGTGCACTGAAAACCTCTGTAGTAGGGTGTCAGAAGGATTGTGAAGTAACTGACCAACATGGTTCACACACACTGTGTATGAAGTGGCTACCCACCATGGTCCAAATGTGCTTCATTTGAACTACCCACTATGGTCAACATGCTGTGCCTGAAGTGACTGCCTACCATGGCCAACAGGCTGTATCTAAAGTGACTGATCACCATGGTCCACATGTGCTGCATCTACGTGTGCTGGATTTGGTGACTGCTCACTGTGTTCCAGATGTAATGAATCTGAAATGACTTCCCACCATGTTCCACATGTGTTGCATCTGAAGTGACTGGTGACCATGGTTCTCATGTGTTGTTAGGAAAAGCTCCTGGGATATCACTTATTGTGTCTAGCTATAACTAATAAATGTAGTTCTTCTCTACTTGTCCCATAAGCTAAACATGAATATTATTAGACTGACAAAAAGGGTTAAGTGACAAAAATAAGTCTTACTAAAAGACAAAGTATCAGATGTTAGTCTAAACAATTATTTTAAAAGATTGCTGCTTCTGAAAAATAATCATGATTCATGAAATTGGATGAATGCCAATGAAAATATTTCCTGTTTTATGTTGTTTTTTTGTACTTCAAATCCTACATTTAATCTCTTATATATACATAGCTGACATTACTCATCACTTTTGGATTTACAAATATTAAATGCTATGAACATGTGCCACTATCCTCCTTTTGTTCTGAGATCAGTATTGTATGCCTAACCTATGGCCCAAAGTTGTGATTATGTGAATTACCTAGCACTCAGTAGTGTGCTATATGATGCAAGCTCATCATTGTCTAGTTCATAGCTTGGACCTCCCAGAAGACGTATATTGTCATGCATGCAAAGCTCACATTTCAGTATCTATTTTTGGATAATTAATGACTGTCTTGCCAGCACTCCAGTTTAAACATCTCATGGGAAACCTGCTGAGAAATACTTTATTTGGGCATAGAAATTAATGGTGCAGGCCATTTTATGTTTCCCCAATGTTAGGGTCTATGAGAAATAAAAGGATAGTGCTGACAGGAAAAGTAAGTTATAGTACCACACTGCTGGGACTATTTTAAAAAGTTCAGTAGTCAAAGTAGCCTTTCAAAGTTCTTATAACTGTTACAGAGGACTTAAGGTGAGAAGATAATCTCATAATATCTGAAACTTATAAATGTAATTTTTATTAAACGTCAAATTTGGCCAACATGTAAAGGGAATTCCAGTCTTCATAGGAAAGTAGAAAAATAAAATCCACGAATATAGGAGCCTGAGTTTCATCCTGTCTCTCCAAAGCAGCATGGAATACACTAAAGTTAGAGACATGGATAATGCCAACAAATTCTTCCTTTTGGTTCATCTTACCTCAAAGCAATCTCTAAAAATACTTAATGTAATGAATTCATTGTAATTTTCACTTATGAACAATATTATCTTTGTCTGAAGAAAAATATATTAGTTTTATACTCTTCAACCTCTTGATTTGCCCATCATTAGGTCTGGGTAAGAGAAGGATGAAGTGGTATTTTGATAATCTAAAAACAAAGCAATGTTTAACTGAACATTAAATGAAATGAACATGAACACCAGGGGAATGAATTCTATGCCACAATTCCAAACTACCTTGCATTGTGTTAAGTAAGGGAAAGTATTATTTTAGATGGAAAATGATAACTCTAGGGACTACAGTTCAGAGACTATAATATTATGTGACACTATTATATATCTGACATAACTTCCAAATCTTCATAAGACTCTATATGTTTTTAAACTGATATGATAGTCTTAAATAAGCATGTAGGGTTTGGGAATATAGAAATTGTGTGAGTCTGAACTTAGCGGGACAAAAATAAACGATATGCAAACTACACATTTGAGACCCGACACCTGCGTCCCTCCATCTTCCATTACATAATGCTGGATGTGTTCACTTTGAATTTAATTTAAACCGATCCCATAGAAATTATCCTAACTGTTAGAAGGTGGCTGTTTTAGGACCTTATTTCAATACCCATGTACATGTTTCTAACAGCTTACAAGTGATATAATTACACTGTTCTTCATGATCATTTGATGTATTCAGGATTTAGCACATTATGCAAACAGCCTTATCCTCATTGGTAGTGATTTTTTTTCTTATTATGGGTAACTTAA
Source organism: Cricetomys ansorgei (assembly GCA_026225945.1). Taxonomy (NCBI): domain Eukaryota; kingdom Metazoa; phylum Chordata; class Mammalia; order Rodentia; family Nesomyidae; genus Cricetomys; species Cricetomys ansorgei. The sequence goes on along the minus strand of JAMJFZ010001131.1, from coordinate 7,484,547 downwards.
TTTGAAAAAAAAGTATCTTGAATATACTTTTCATAATAGGAAGTTGTCAATTTGGATTTTATGTTGTTATTGTTTTGTATGTTTTTGCAATGCTGGGAATTGTACCATAAGCAAGTACTCTATTGCTGAGCTACATATTCAGTCTGTTTAATTTACTTTGAAGACAGCTTTTAGAAATTTACATGGTAATCAAAATGGAGACATTTTTACAAAGATAAAATAAAATTATTGTTCAACTTAATATTTAAAATCTTTATTTTTTCTCCTTAAATATAAATTGTCAATCAATGAAAAAAACTTTTTTATTTATATATGTACAATATATAATTTACATGTAAATATATAGATAGATAGATGGATAGATCGTCATGTATAAGACTCTATAAGGTTTAAATTTGAAATGGTAATCTTAAATAGTCATAGGGGTTAGGAATATAGCAAGTGTATTTTTCTGAGTTTGGTACTCAGCAGCAAATACAATAAATGATATGTAAAGTCCACACACACAAGCACACACACACACATACACACACGTATATGATCTAATAATTTAGCAGTAAGTCATTAAGAGTCAGTTAAAATAAAACAATGATAGCTAAAATGTATGACAGCAAGATATATCTCTTTCTTAAATTCTATGTGACAAGTACATCACTGTTAAAAACAGAATACTCAGTGTAAAAATTCATGCTAACATCCTCAGAACCAAACTTAAATACATTCTTTTTCTTCTTCTCAGAATAGTGATTTTACTAACATTCATTAAAGAGAAGGGTTACAGGTCTCAACTCCAACTCTAAGGAGATGAGGTATGCTTGAGAGTCTTATGTTATAGAGAATACACACGTGGATATATTCACAGACATGGATAAATTTACTTCTAGAGAATACACGTTAATAAAATTGTTCAGAGTTCTGCCTTACGTTTCATAGAAAATGACCCACAAAAAACAAGGAACCAATTTTTGGTTGTAAAGAAAATTAATTTTTAGTATTGTTTATTAATTTATTTCTTAGAGGCACGCCTAGAGGTGAGTTCATTAACAGCTCAAAGTGTACAGATTTTAAATTTAAAGCAAACTCTTGACTTGAAATGTCCATTACCAGTTACTGTAGCGAAAGGATGACATAAAAGGCAATTTTCTAATTTATTTATTTCTGTGACTATCAACATTCTTTTAAAAATCATTGTGTGTGCTTTAAACACATGGCCAAATGATATCCAGTGAATGAGATTCAAAACCAGCTTTTCAATGCCTTTATCTCTCAAGCAGCCAAAAACTTCTTCCTGGTGACTGCCTCTGTACATATGTTCTCCTTAGCTCCCAACTGAGAAAAACAGCCTGAAGCCATTTCCCTGCTTGAGATTACATTATAAACCCATACCTGAACTGGCAGCATGGGTTCTAGTTGATTATTGTTCTAGATCTGTGACTTCTCATTTATCCTCCCAAAGATAAAATAGCTTCCTTTTTAATAGGCCACATACACATTATTATGAAAGTAAGATTTAGTAACAATAGTACATATAGTATTTTACGGAATTGAATGGGATCATCCATATTAGTTCCTCTTAAACTCTGTTTAACAGAATACATGACAATAAGTGAAAGAGCAACTGGAGGGTGCAGTTATGGGCTTCATATCCTGTCTGAATATTATTGGCATACATATATATATATATATATATATATATATATATATATATATATATATATTCTATGCAGAGTAAACTTTACTCTTACTCCTATAACTGTATTGGAGACAGAAAGAGGAGAGGAACAAAGATGTCCTTGATGAGAGCTTCAGAGTCATAACATGGTGAAGACTTTCCGCAAATGGTTTATAGAGGTATCTCTGTGCAGTGATTTCTTAAATTATATGTATAAAATTAAAAAAAAAGCAGAGCATAAAATGTAAATAGTGTTGCTATGTGTTCAGTGGCCCAGATATATTTATTTTCTGGCAATATAGTGTTAAACACTTCATTGCCTAAAAAGATTTCATAGCAAAATATTTTTCAGACTCAGAAGAAGACTGAGATTCAGGCATACAAAACCAGGCAAACTGGGGCTTTCAGGTTTTCAGGATCAAATGTTTGAGGCATTATCTCATCCTGACTATATCTAACTCAAATATTGTTATGACAGGAGAACGAAAACAGAACTACTATGTGTATGAAGGATACAAATGATAGGATGCTGGAAACTATGGAGGAGAGGTGAGGAGGAAGATCAACAAGATCAAAGTATGTATAAAGATTCCATAATGAAATGCAGTATACCATAGTCTAAAACAAACATATAAAAGAGGAAACATAATAATTGATGTGATAATTTTCTAAACTAGTTTTTAGAATATATTTCTCTATATTTAGTGAAAATCAGTTTGGGATATTGCTAAACACTGTACCAAGAGCATTTAAAGCATTCTGGAAGGCTTAAATGCTCAAAATAGAATATATTATTTTTATATCTTGTTATTTTTAATAGATCAATTAATGCATCCCCTTCTGACTGACACCATGAACTTTAGTATTACTACTAATGTCCTTAAACCATCAAGATTAGTTCAGAGGGAAGCTAGTGTAGAGGTATCAGTGCAGAGACACATTCTCATTTTTGGAGGATATTTTATTAGTTCAAAATGATAATAGTTTTATTTTATCGTGTTAATACTGAATTTGATCTGTGATTATTCAAAATCTGAATTCATTGTTCAGGTGCATGTGTATGTATAACATTCCTGATTGATAAAATATATGTAAACTTTAGTCTGAAATAGATTGTTACTTAAGATATAGCTAGCAATCAATCATAGGAATTGACTAACCCCCCATTTGCTACCAAATAAAAGGTTTATTAAATATTGTGGCTTCCATAAAATAATGGAAATGTGATATTAACCATTATTATACATAGAGTATTACATGAGTGAAAAGATGATAGATGAATAGATAATATTTAAATTATAAATAAATAAATATTGCAAATGATAAATATATTACACATAGATAATTATAGGTAGTAGATAGACAATAGATCATTAATGAATGATGGAGAGTTACAGATTACAGACTGGTTGATAGATAAACATAAAATGATAATATCAAAGAGCAACATATGCACAAGAAGGATTTTATTTAAAACCCACACGATTTATAGTGAAAAGCCTTCATTGTGAAGGAGCTGTGCTTTGCTGGTAGCAGAAAATTTGCACTAAAATGTTCTTTGCTGTGATAATACACTTATTCAATCAATTGTGAGTAAAAAGCTCTAAAAAAAGATATATTAGCATGATGGTGATCTCTTTAGGTTTTTAAAAGTAATATGTTTTAATATTTTACCAATTAAGGATTATACAGAAACGTTGTGAGCATACAGTGTAAAGTCTACAGAGATATTTCATGAAAGAACAAATTTGGGATTAAAAACAACCTAAGGAATCTCTCTTAAGAAGGTTCTGTCACTGTGATCTGACACCATCATGATCATGACAACTCTTATAAAGGATAACATTTTATTGTAGCTGCCTTACAGTTTCATAGGTTTAGTCCATTATCATGATGGTGGAAAGCATGGCAGCACACAGGAGCCATGGTGCTGAAAAGCAGCTGAGGGATCTACATCTGGATCTACAGGCACCAAGATGATAGTTACTGGGCCTGGCAAGAGCATGAGCACACATCTTCCTCCAACAAGGAGGCCTTGTGTCCTAATAATATCACTCCCTGGAGACCAAGTATTCAAATTTATGTGCCTGTGGAACCATTCTTATTCAAATCACCACAAAATCCAAGAATCTAAAATGAAACGCTTACATCAAGCATAGCAACATAGAGAACAAATGGATTTTGTCTTTCAATTGGAGCATTTACACTATTGCTAAAGTCAATTATTAAACAGTATGCTATTGTACAGTCATTTGATTGGGCAGTTGCTAATTTTTGCAGTAAGTCTGTGTTTTGCATTACTTTTCTTTCATTTCCGTAATTAGGTATATATGCATGCATTTAGTAATATGTAATATTAATTCCCATTTGTGACTTATGTTAAGATTGCTTACCTTAGCTTTAAATAACTTTTTAGTAATTTTGCTACTATTCAAATTTGATTATCAATTCTAGTGTAGATTAGTATGTGTATTTGGGTTCTCTAGAGAACAGAACCCATTGAATGAATATATATAATTTATTAATGTGTGTGTGTGTGTGTGTAAAATTTATCATGATAGTAGTAATAACTGAAGCATACCTGAAAAGTTGAGAATCCAGGATTTTATTGGTTCTTGAGACTGGGTTCCTCCCCAGTTAAACTAGTCCCAAAGTAGCGATATCACACTGGAAATACAAATAACTTAAAAGCTTCTTCCTCCAGGATTTTGGGTGCCTCCCACATCCCAGTCTGGCACTAAAACCTGGTGTGTTCCAGAAGAGCCACTGGTCACCAGTTATAAATGGAAGTCTGCAAATCTGGTGTGCTGATAAGTTTTGTTAATTTGACAAGAACTAGAGTGTAAGAGGGAACCTCAACTAAGGAACTTCCTTTATCACATTTTCTGGTGGTGTGTCTGTGAGGCATTGTCTTTTGGTAAGGCCACATCAATCATATAAGAAAGCTTCTAAATATGAGCAGTGATGCAAACTATTAAGACTGTGATCAGAATACATAACCCAAATAAACCCTTTCATGCCCTAATTTGTGTGGGTTAGTGTTTTATTACAGAAATAAAGTCAACTAGAAATTCTGGGAATGTTTTTGATAGCAGTGAAGGAATTATCATTATGAAAGGCAGCAACAGAGTAAGTCACTTCCAAAGCAGGGGGGTAGGCCAAGCAGGCAGGAGAGAAACCCAATGAGCAAATAGTGGCTAAGTCTTCCTTCTGCCGCACCATTTTTATTTGGATTACTACCAGGAAATGTTATCCACATTTGGGGGTGTGTCACCACACATCAGTTAAGGCTATCAGGACAGTTCCTTAGTGGCTGCTCCCTACTAGGTGATTCTAATTGTGGGAAGTTGATGTAAAAACCAACCATCATAATATGTCTATGCTTCCTAGGTTACAGGAAAAGCTTTACATATAAAAATAGAAAAGATTTAAAATCAAAGATGGAATGCTTCATGTAAACTTTTATCAAAAGAACATGAGTGTAGCAAAATTAATTTAAGCTTACAGGTTATTTTGCAAAAGAGAGTGATGACTGGGACACAAATGGGCCTCTGGGGTGGTGTAACGTTCTGCTTCCTAAGCTACATGTTGTTTCTATTAGCTATCTAGCTTTGTCAAAATGCATGGAATTGTATTCCTGAGTTATAAAACTGCAAAAATACACCATTCAATATCATTCATTTTAAAAATGAAATGGCATCTGACACCATATAGAAATGAGCACATGCTAAAAATTAGAACACACCAGGAGGCATTGTTGTGGAGCCCTTTGTTGAAAGTTCTTCTTTTTTATTTTTAAATAAACATTTTATAAACATTGATAGAAGAAATATTGTGAAAGTTTTCAACGTGTACGTGAACATATCCAATCTCTTTCTGGTTACCAACACTAGAAAGTAATTAATTGTTTAAAAATAAATTCCAAGCCTGTTTCCATCCATTGTCTTCTTTCCATAGTCAAAACAAACAGGAAATCTTTCTCAGTCTTCAGTTTATATAATGACATTTTATTTTACTGAAAGTCTGGAGAAAAAACAAACAGACAGCTTCTTTCCTAAGTGTTTGTCCACAGTGGCAGCTTTCTTTCTCTTTGGAAGTAGGAAAAATATATACTTGCCATGATGATCACTATGAAAGTAAAATGATGAACTCTCACTTGGTATTAATTGGCTTATCCTCTCTATTCTATAAATGGAATTAAGAAATGAAGGATATTATCCACATTAGTTAGTGTGCACAGAGACAAAATTTGAATTCAGCTTTTTGTTTGTTTTGTTTTCATTTGCATGTATGTGCACAAGTATACATATGTTTATAAAGGATGTATATGCAAGTATATGAACATGAAGAGGCCAGAGATTTACATCGGTTTCTTTCTCAACCACATTTGACCTTTCTCTTTTAGACTAAACCTGGACGTAACAGATTCAGTTAGAGTGGACAGCCAGAGAACTCTGAAGATCACACTATCTTCAGCTCCCAAGTGCTGGTATCACGTGCGTTCATGACCATGCGTGCCTTTTTTACATAGGGACTGAGAAGTCAACTTGGTCCTCATGCTTATCTCCTAGCACTTAAACACTTACCCAGTTTTCTCTGACATATATATATATATATATATATATATATATATATATATATATATATTTTTTTTTTTTTTTTTTTTTTTTGAGACAGAATCTCACTGTGTAGTACAGGCTAGCTTAGAACTCATAGAAATAGTCCTGCATCAAGTCATACAATTTTGAGATTAGAAGCATGAACTGCCATCCTGGACTTTTAAATGCAGCTGTTTTTGACACTGTGAACTCTGTTCTGGTTTATTTTGAACTATGCATTATTCTAATTACCAAAATTTTTCTACATGTTCTCAACTTATGGAGAAATACTACTGTATTAAAAATCATTTAATTAGAAAAAAAGCTGTAAAAAAATTCAAGACAGTATTATTCCATGTGGACAATTCACTGAAAAGAAACCGAGATATAATTTTGAGCACATAGAAGCATTTATCTCCATTAAAATATGTAAGACTGCGTATTTTACACATAAAACATTAATTTAGATAAAACACTATATTTTAAAGTGTATACACATTGCATGTTTAAAATATATGTGACCATATGTCTGATATCCCATTCAAGTTATGAAGCATTAATACTAATGTCAAATGCCATAACATGGACCAGCCAAATGACGTGCAGGCTATTTAAAGCTCTATTACATCTGTTCTCTCCCATTGCTTCACCAAACACAGGGACTCATTTTGCCTTCACAATTCTCATACTGCAGTTTTGTTTTGTTTTTTTTTCAATTTTTAAATTTTATACAAATGACGAAAGAAAAGTACACAACGCTATGCAACAGGCAGTAGGGTCTCACGCAAGAGGTTTATTGGGGTGGGGTGAGACATGAAGTGTCTGCTTAGTGGAGGGAAGAAGAAAGAAAGAGAGGGGAGAGGGGGAGAAGGAGAGAGACAACAGAGGAAGAGCGACAGAGAGAGTGACAGAGAGAGAGAGAGAAAGAAAGAGAGAGAGAGATCCAAAGAGAAGGAGCTCACAGCTCACCGGGATTATTATATGGGACTAATGAAGTAGGACAGGTATGTGTGTGGGGGCAGGTACAGGGGCAGTACCTGGCCAGAGGGTGGGGAGTGTCAGGAGCATGGGGGATGAGCAAGCTCCAGGGAGGGAGCTTTGGCCAATTCACAACAAATGGAGTCAGAGACTAAACACTCCTTGTGTGTCTAGCTCTTTGTTCAACATGATGTTTCAAAGTGTCTTTATGTGTATGGTATGAGCCAGCACCTTGCTAATTGCTATTGTAGAGCAGTACCCTTTATATGAAAAGCATGCAACTAGTTTATTTACTTTCTAGATTCTGGGCATTTGTGCTGTTTTCACATTTGTGCTATTATGAATAAGACTAACATAAACATCTATGTACAAGCTTTTCAGTGGATGTATGTTTTATCTGCCTTTGAAAAAAATTACTGAATGCAGTTGTAAGCTCATTTTGATGTTCACCAGCAATTTCAAAACTAGTAGTAAAATTTTAATTTAAACAGAAATATACGAGAAGAAACAATGCTTCTCCTAACCCTATTTTTTTTAATTCTATTTGATGATTTTATTTTACATGTTTTACCTTTACAGTTTTATTTGTCCTTTGAGAATTTCATAAAATATTTTATAAACTCAGTAAGTACTTTTTGTTTTGATTTTTTTAATTGAAAAATCCATACAGCATTTTATGATGACATTTCCTCTTTCCAAGCTCCTCCTAAATCCTCCCCAAATCCGCACCTACTCAATTCCAAGTCCTTTCTTTATCTTCCTCTCTAGAAAACAAGCAAAAAACATGCCATAAAAGCAAGAGAAACACAAAAACACAAAATGAAAAGAAAAATACACAAGCGAAAGATCTATAAGTAAAAAAACAAACAAACAAATAGATACAAAACATCTACAATATGAAGGGAATATTGGAATAGAAACACTATTTTAAATGTTGTCCTTATTGTTTTTTTCCAAATTTAATCACTGATTAAATGCCAGGATTTCAATTTCCTGCATTGTCAAGACTTACTATACAGTCAACCATGTAGACTATTCTGGAAATATAACATATACTAATAAAAGAAATGTTTGCAGTCTTTTTCTTTTTCTTGATATGTTCTGTAAATTTCTCGAAGGTCCATTCAATATATAGTATGTGCTCTTCTTTGTATATACCTTTATTCTATGGATAAATGTGTAGATTTTTCGGTCCCAACTATTACGCAAAGGGGTATATAGTTTCTCTTTTCTTCTTTTAATTTTTCTCTAATTTTTAACAACAAAACATAACAAAATAAAATACAGAATAAAACAAAAAACATCACATCAGAGTTAGATAAGGTAAATCTACAGAGGGAAAAAGCCCCAAAAGAAGGCTCAAGTATCAGATACACACCTGCTCATCCATTCAGAACACCCATAAAACTGCTAAACAGAGAGCTATAATATATACACAGAGGACCGAATGTACATCTGTGAAAGCTTCATATTTGATTCTTCAGTCTCTGTGAGTTCATACGAACTTTGCACAGTAGATGAGGAGGGCCTTGTTTTCCTGGTGTCCTTTATCACTTCTGGCTTCCACACTCATTTGCCTCCTTTTCCATGGGGTACCCTGAGCTCTAATTGACGAAGTTGATGGAGACATCTCATTTAGATCTGTGTGTTTTAAGGTCTCTCTCATGGGCATATATCCAAAGGATGCTTCATCCTACCATCAGAATACTTGCTGAATAATGTTCATTGCTGCTCTCTTCACAATAGCCAGAAATTGGAAACAACCTAGATATTCCTCAACAGAAGAATGAATAAAGAAAATATGGTATATTTATACATTGCAATATTACTCAACTGTAAAAAAATTGACACCATGAAATTCATAGACAAATGTATGGAACTAGAAAAAAATTTTCCTAAGTGAGGTAACACATACTCAGAAAGATAAATATGGTATATATTTGCTTATATGCATTATATTAGCCATTAGATATTGGCATATATATATATATATATACACACACACACACACACACACACACACACACACACACACACACACACACACACACACACACATATATATATATATATATATATTTATTATCCCTAAGCCACAGAGCTCAGGAATAGAGGAAGAGACTAGAAGGGAACACATAGATCTCCCTGAGAGTGGGAACTATATGGTTATCCTGGAGCCGTAGTGGTGGTCAGAAACAGGAGGATCTGTGGGGAGAGGAGGAGGTGATGGGGTTCAGAGAGGGAATTCTAGATGAGACAGCTAGAATTGAGAGGCATTTGAGGGGTGGCAGGGGTACTGACTGCAGTGGAATCTTCTAAAAATAAATGAAGAAAATATTAATAAAGTCTCCAAGTAATGAGGAGGACAAAGCCCCAATTGGCCATCTCTTATCACTAAACAAAGCTTCCAGTATTAAGACTAGGTTATATCCAAATCAGTTGTTGGCCAAAAGGAAGCTATGTAAACCCCAAACAACCCAGTCTGTTGAAAAGACAATAGTTTTCTCTCAACAAACTGAAAGCAAGGAGACCCCATTGCTGAAGACAACACCCATACAACCCATTGAACATGGAAATGTCAAGCTGATACCTACATAAAACCTCATCACAAGAGTTCCAGGAAGGTACTCTGCAGGCTACCAAAATAAAAATGTAAACACCAAAGCCACCACAAAATTATTGATCTATAAACTGCCCTACCTGTAAAATATGCTGAGGGAAAGGATGGCACAAAGCTTTTGGGAGTAACCAACCAATGTCTGATTTGACTTAAGATATACCCCATGAGATGTAACCTATACCCGGCACTGCTTGGATGACAAGGAACCAAGGCTATCACAGAGACCTAGGATACAACTAAATACTATTGGTTTGAATTATTTTAAAGTAACAATAAAATGACTCCTAATGATAGTCTACTATATTCATACACTGGTGTTTTATTCAGCCATCCTCAGAGAGGCATTCTCTTGCAGCAGATGGGAACAAATACAGAGAAAAATAGCCAGACATAACAAATACACACAGACCTATATTTCCTTTACAAATTTAATTTATTTTTTTATTTAATTAAAATTTACTTGCGTGTTATACACTACATCCTGAAGACAGTTTCCACACCCTCCATCCTTCCAGTCCTCCCAGTCCTCGCCAATCTTCTACCTCTCCTAGATCCACTTTCTCTCTGTTTTCCCTCAGAAAACGGCAGGCCTCCCAGGGCCAAAAGGGAACCCAGCACAAGAAGATACAATATGACTAGATACAAATCTAGACATCAAGGCTTGATGAGGCAACCCAGCAGGAGCAAAAAAAGTACCAAGAACAGGCAAAAGAGTCAGAGACAGCCCCACTCCCACTGCTAGGAGTTCAAAAAAAAAAAAAAAAAAAAAGCACCAAGCTAACAATCAAAACACCTATGCAGAAGACTCAGCGTAGACCCTTTCAGGGTCTGTGATTGCCAGTCCAGTCTCTGTGAGCCCATATAAGCCTTGCTTAGTTGATTTTATGGGCAATGTTCTTGTGGTTTCTTCAAGCTCTCAGGTTCCTACAATTCCCTCTCCTTTTGCCAAGGGATTCCCGTAACTTTGAGGGGAGGGATCCAATGGAGATCTCCAATTTAAGCTCTCTTCCTGCCTATTGTTTGACTGTAGGTCTCTGTATCTGCTCCTATCAGCTGCCGGAGGAAGCCTCTCTGATGATGATTGGGCTAGGCACGAATCTATAATCTATTAATCTATTCTCTTTCCTTTCTTTTTCCTGGGTCTTTGGGCCATTCATCCTGTGTGGGATCCCTGCAAGCCAGTCATTGTTTGGTCACTCCCACAAGCTCTGAGCAACTGTATCCCAGCACATCATTCGGGCAGTACAGACTGTTGGTCTAAGACCCTGTGGGCTGGTTGATGTCCCAGTCTCACCACTGAAAGCCAAGCCTGGTTACAGAAGATGTCCAGTACAGGCTCTGTATCCTCCACAACTAGGAATACTCACTAGGTTCACCCTCATAGTTCCCAAAGAATGGATAAAGAAAAAGTAGTACAGTTAGACAGTGGAGCATTACTCAGCTGTTAAAAAAATGACACCATGAAAAAGCACACAAATGGAGGGACCTAGAAAAAAATCATTCTTAGTGACTTAACCCAGACCCAGAAAGACAAAGATAGTATGTACTCACTTATAAATGGATATTAGATTTTCAGTAAAGGACAGTCATACTACAATCCACAGACCCAGAGAGGGTACATAGCAAGGAGGGCTCTAGAGGGACAGCAGGATCTCCTTGAGAAGAGGCAAATAGAACAGATTCTGATTTGGGGCTGCAGGTGGGTGGGGATGGGAACAGGAGGGATTAACTCAGTAGGGAGGGATAGAGAGAGAGTATGGGGAGAGACAAGTAGAAATTAAAGGCATTTGCAAGTGATGTGGAAACCTAGTGGAAATTCCCTGTTATAAATTCCTTCTCATGTAGCAAAACTTATGGATTTGGGAACCTATAAGTTCACAATTATTTGCTCTGGGTGAATGGATCCATATTGTTATAAGGTAACATTTTGAAAAATTAGAAACCCTAAGTAGCTTAATTTAACTCATTATATTAATTTATAAAGTTATATTGTGATGATATAAATATGAATGGTTTCTTAAAACTTTCACTATTTTATAAAAGGAATAACTAAGTATTCCAAATTCTATAGTTCATCTTATTGTTCTATTTATGTACATCGAACAATACTTACCACATACAGTGATAGATTTAAAGTTAGTGGATTCCAAATCTATGTAATTCACACCACTCTGAACATATGAATACATTGGGAACAACTTTTTCTTATTCACATATGTCAAACAGCTAATTCAAATTCTCTGTTAAATAGTATGTATTTTTCTAGTTCAGTTATCTTTTCCCCATTCAATTTTCTGCTGCTCGTCATTGAAACACCAGAAAAACGTCTGTAACATTTTCCTGTGTGTCTGTATTCCTGTTACAAATAGTAATTTTTAGACACTAAAAAATACTACTGGATAAACATCTATTCATAATTTTATTATTCCATTTTCACCCCACTCCCTGAAAAATATTAATCTGAATTCTCAAGAGTTCATTTATTCTTTTTAGCTACTTTGGGATTATACCCACAAGAATTTTATGATCTATTTCTGAAAGCTTTACATATAATCCCAACTTTACAAATGGGCAAAAATGGTCCCAAACTTATTTTTGATACAGAAGAATCAAAGATACCAGGATTTTGAGAAAAATTCAACATGCCCAAGTACTAAGAAATCCCTTCCTTGATTGAAAATTAAGTTTTCAATAATATGATTAGAACTGAAACTTGGTGTGTTGATTCTCTTCTCACAAAAAAAACAAAAAACAAAAAACAAAAAAAACACAGGCACAAATTTATGTTCATTTCCAGTGGAAATTCAAGTTTTGAGATTGAAAAGAAATCCTGGCTAGTTAAGTTCTCATTCCATTGATAAATCTCCCCATCATGGAGATGCATGTGCCCTTTCCTTTGACTTAATGACTTTCAATACCATAATCACTATGTGAAAAATCTATCATATAATTTTATTTTATTTTATTCTTAGGTACTTAGTGGAAAGTAGATATCATTATGCAATTTATTTCTGATTTTTGGGGGGGCCTCAAGACAGGATTTCTCTGTTGTAATTGTGGATGTCCTGGAACTGACTCTGTAGACCAGACTGGCCTAGACATCACTGAGATCAGCCGACTTCTGCCTCTGGAGTGCTAGGATTAAAGGCATGCACCACCACTGCCTGGCTTATTTCTGATTTTTAATTAATAAACCAACATCAATTTTGTAAATGCCTTTTAATTTTTGAATTTTGTCCATACGCAGGTATATTTAGATATTAAATCCCCTATTTCCAAGATGTCATTTGGAAATAGGGTCTCTTGAGCACTTTCTTCATGAGTAATAGCATGAACAGAGAGATGCACAGGAAGAAACTTAGAAAAGAAAGTCAAGTGATGGCAAAGGCAAGTATTAGATTTATGAGTGCACAAGTCAAAGGTAATGGAAGTTGTTGACCACCACAAGAAACTAAAAGATACCACCAAACAAAATCCCTTGGAGATTTCAGGAGACTCCAACCTTGACATACTTTAATTTCATACTTTTACCTTATAGAACTAAGAGAGATCACATTTTTTTATTTTATTAAACCATTTGTTACAGCAGCCCAAGGAAGCTGATACAGTAGTCAGAATAAATAATCCATACAGAACTTCATATAGACTGAAATTTTAAAATTTTTTTCTGTTTTATTCTCTTTTCTTTTTTTATATTTCATTGGTTTTGTTAATATATAGTATATCATTATTGATAGTTTTCTTACAAATCAATTTTAGGAACTTAAAAAATACTCATAGAAATCTCTATTATCTTTCTAACATACATTTAAAGAATTTTACCTTGTTCATGGTCAGTGATTGCTGGCAGTTGCTGCCACAAGCCACTAGTCACCCTGGGTTTCTGTCTACAGCTGGACATTTTAACTCCTTAAGTGGGAAATAGCTTAGCTGTGATAGTATACTACTTGGGCTGGTTTCATACACCACAGCAGTTGCATGTGTGTATGTGAGTGAACATGTGTGCTGTAGAAGCCACCAGGGTGTGAAAATGCTCAGATTTTATTTATTCTAATTCTTCAACTGCTAACAATTCAAATTCTTGTTTTTATGAGAAAATACTGAAATATATTACCAATAAAAGTTAAAGGGACAAGGCAAATCAATCAAATGGAAGAATCTAAAACCTTCCAGGGATCTAAATCCATAAAGAGAGTACCAGTTGATAGGTAACAGCAGGGGATTAAAGACTGAAGCAGTTTACTGCAGGCTATGAATGACCTGATCCCTTCATCCATCTGTCTTTTTATATGAGAATGTTATGCTAATTAGCTGTGTAAATTGTTTCCTGATGACATTAATTTGGTGCCTTTTTGCCATTCTAGACTTTGACTTTCACTGTGACAAAAATATACTAAGGGACATTTCCAATTTAGATGTTTCTGATCCTGATGAATTCTAACACAGAGCAGTGTTGTGGGGAAGGTACATAAATAGCAAGTCTAACCCATTCCCCTGATCAGCACAGAGGACTTTGACTTTCCTTATAATCGTTCCCTTTAGCTTCTAAAGCAGAACATTAACACACTTGAAATGCTGCAACATAATTCAAGGAGAACTTTTGGCAAATGCAATTTTCATTGCCCCATTTTCTTTGGAGAAAATCAAGACTTGAATACTAACATTGAGAAGTAATGGAACAGATAGTCGCGGTGTGAAATCTTATTAGTAAACAAGAGCTGCATCTGAGAAAATATTGTCATTAAAAGCTATGTAGTAGTTAATTGAGTTTGATATGAAATTTAGTGCTGGAAAGTTAATGACTAATACAGCTATTTCACAGAGCTTGGTTACTGCAGGCTCCATAATGATCTCCTTTTGCTTCGGAGCAACAATGAAATTAACCTCTCTTTTGTCCTGCAGGTGTTATGTTCTGATAATGCATATCCTTTACAAGTTTGGGAAAATTATTTACTTTGCATATAAATTAACCCTGAAGCTGAATCAATATTAGAATAATGAAAATGTAGAGAATATTTTTACTCAAAGGAAGTGAAGTTTTTAATAAAATATATCAAATCTTGCATACTATTTCAGGAATATGAATTAAAATATTTATAATCCTCCAAAAAAGAAACAAAGAGGAACAGGAAAAGGAGAAAAAAGTGTGTATGTATGTGTGTGTGTTTTTATATGTGTTTTGTGTGTGTGTGTGTGTGTGTGTGAGTGTGTGTGTGAAAGAGAGAGAGAGAGAGATTGTGAATATGGTGTGACCAAGGGGAAGGACTAACAGTTTTAGAGAATATATTATTTCACCATGTTTTCATTAAGAAGAAAAAAACAGACAACCAAACCCTTTGTTTTTAGTATAAAAAATATTGAAAATAATGTTATAAATTCTCATTTGACATTATCTGAGTTTTGCTTAAGAATTCTTTTATTGGTTATGTATTGTTCCATGGTTCCTCTCTAGCCCTAAAAATAATACATTGAAATTATGGAGTAAAGACCTGAAATTAACTTAGATGCAGTAGATTCTTTCATACTACTATCAGTAATTCTTTTCTTCTGTTTGACCAGAGACTTTTTCCTTCATATATCTATCCCCACATTTTTAATTAAAATATTTATTTTCATTGCCATGTTAAATATGATTTTCCTTGTAAATGATAATTGCATTTAAACTGATTAATATTTCCAAAATTCAGAATTAATTTTAGTTATAACCTACTCAATGTTTGATGACGTATTCTGATACATGAAATTTTGTGACTAAAGTAAAGGAAAAAGAGGGCATTCTCTGATTCTCTATATTTAAAGAATACGTTTAGTAATGGATATTACATAGAAAGCAACTTGGTAATATTTAAGAAGAAAATTAGTACAAATGATATTATGAATAAAGTGATAGATGCAGTCCTTTGTGTTTTCTTCTGTTTAAATATTTGTGGGAATAATTCTATTTTATTCAACCTAAAATATGGATTATTCTCCTCTCTGACAGTCCAGCAATGGGTGAACTTTGATATTGGTATTGATATTGGCTCAATGTTGATATTTGTTTCTAAATTCTAAAAATTAGGTAGATTCTAAAGTATAATAATAATCATTAATAATTTATAGAATGTCTAGTTCCAAAACAGAGTCCAGAATGCTATAGACAATAATAAGCACACATTAAACTAACTGGGCACTGTGCCTAGAAACTCAGCCAAAGGCACGCAATAGACAAGAAAATAACTGGCTTGTGTGTGAGAGGAAACAAGAAAAGGAAAACAATGCATGAAAGACTTCCAAACAGAATATCTAGGGAATAAACAGATTTCTAAACTTTCCTTGGAAACAAAAATATTTTGAACTCATTTCCCCTGGGTCTAACAGCTGCCTTAAAATGGATGAGCAATGTGAACTTCAACAGAAGAGGTTTGAAACAAGTAGAATATTGCTGAAAAATATCAAAATCACTTAATAAATTTTAGGTTTTACAAGCTAACTTATGATAAGATCAAGGAATTATTTCATGGGGCTTTCCCTGGTTGATATGACTTGATCCAACCAATTTTACTTCACAATTTATTTAAAATGATGGTGTTTAACTGTGGATGCACAATTATGACAAGAGGGACAATGAGTCTCAGCTGTGTGTTTTCCTAGACCGCAGCACCTGGCTTTTTGTAGGTCAGACTCCTCTTCTCAAATTAAAGCAGAATAATGCCCCTGTAAAGAAACTTATTTAGGGAGCTTATCAAAGTGTTCTCAGAGGCTTCATTTAGGGTGAATTTCACAGGTGGTGGAGCTCAAGAGCAATAAAAATATCCAAGGTCGGTACATACGTATATACATATACAGATTTCTATATGTACTCTCCTCCATGAAAGGACAAGTTTTCTTCAAAGTCCTGATATTTGAATATTAACAACTGACCATTGTTGTTAGGTTGTTGTTGTTTTTCAGATTATATTATAATTACATCATTATTTCACCCTTCCCCTTTTCCCTCTAACACGTCCTCTGTATACCCCTAGTAGTTTTTCAAATTTCAAACTTTTTTTATTTAATTATTGATGCATATATGTATGTATACATTCCTAAATATGTAAATAAAATATGGTCAATCTGTGTAATGTGACATTATGTATATATATATATATATATATATATATATATATATATATATATATATGGAGAGAGAGAGAGAGAAGAAGAGAGATAGAGAATAAATTTGTATGTATGTTTGTATGTATGTTTGAATATATATATGCTTTCTGGGCTATTATAATACATACTTTATATATATATATATACATATATAAAAATTCCCAACTAATACACCTAAAACTCAGCTCCTGCACCTAAGGCATAAGAATCATTGCAAAGATGGGGAGGAAAGATTATAAGAGCCAGAACAAGAAAGTTGCTTTGAGAAAACACCACCAAGAGAATGAATACATTCGAAAAATAATTAGGAATACAATTTACTACATTGCAGTCAGTCAATTAAGCCTACTCAATCTAATTACCATTTGGTAGATCAGAAGCTTACTATATATTTTATTTATGAATATGTAACCAAGTATATTGACAATGTAAATCTTAGGAATATTTAATCATGAAATCTCACCTATCATAGCCCAGAGTGGCAATATATGGTGAACTGAAACATAGACACTGCTAACTTCAAAAGTAATTTTCAAAAATAACTTGTGTAATTACATAGAAAATGTGCATTTAGTAAAATGAAGATACCAGCCAGTATGTTATTATCAATTATGAAACATTAATGCTTTCATTCTGGTGAACAGCTATCATGGCCAAAAAAAAAAAAAAATGACTAGAGCTATTATGAATAGTAAGATAGAATGGTCATCACCTAAAATTTAACCTCTTGCATGAATTAAATGAACTAGGCTGTCTTAACATCGTTGATTCATAGCTCATATCTGTGGACAGTTTTCAATATGTATCAAAAGTGTCAGATAACTTTCTAAAGAAAGTTATAGTTAGTAAGATAATTTTATCTATATATGTATTATTCAAAGGCAAATATGTTTGTGGCTTCTTAAAATACATTGTTTAGTCATTCAAAGTTGGCCTTCTTTGTTTGATACAAGTCAATATGATATAAATGGGTTTAAAAATTAATTGAGTCATGAAAATTTCGGGTTTTTTGGACTGTTTTAGTAGATTATAAGATGCAATCGATATCTTTTGTGAAAGTTTCCGTTGTTGATTTTTAATGTTAGACATCCAGAATAAAAATTGTGAGAGTGGCTACTTTTACAAACTGTGTGAAACTAAGACTTTATTATTTAATTTGAAATTGTATGTTACTTTTCATGTAAAATAAAATACTTTTAAGTATTTTAAAGCCATATGTTCTCCAGGAATATACTTACCACTTTCCTCTAGTCACCCATATCTACTCATAGGCAAAATTTCTCACCCAATCATTTGATCATTTAGCAAACATTGAATGAACAGCAGATGTGTCTCAGGAGTTAAGGGAGAAGAAATTTCTAAATGTAGCAAGTTTATTGTTGGAAACATAATTTAAAACAGAATCCAACTTTTGTTTTAATCCAATGCAACTATATTGAAGCATAGTTTTTAATAATTTATCACTAAGAGTAGAAGTAATAAAGAAAAGTTACCAGAAGAAAATAGAACTGAATCTTGAAGAGTTTTGACAGCTTTTAAAACAAACAAACAATCAAACAATAATGCTACTAAACTGAGGTTTAAAGGACAATTAGGAATTATCTAGACAAAGGAAAAAAAATATTTCACTAGTCTAAAGAACCATTCAAGATTCATGAAATGGTACTAAAATATTCTGCAATATCTATATTTGATTTTGTCTGGTATACTTAAACTGACATCACACAGTTGATGTATACTTTAAATCAACTATTATATAGAATGTTTCCATGAAATATTGATGGGTGTTATCATAACAAAAATTGTTTTTTTGTTTATATATATAGAAAATAAAGTATTTCCTAAAGTTGATCATTTTTTCCTATATCATTTCTCTTTAAGAAATTAATATGCAATCTGGGTTTCTAAGAAGTATTAATAAAATTTGCTTCCCACAATTATTGTGCCAAGAAACGTTTCCTTTGGTGAACAAAACCAAATTTAACTTTTTGAGAAACACATTAAGAAATATTCTCAGTGTCTATCTTTGTCTCTCTCTGTCTCCCTGTCTCTGTCTTTCTCTCCCTCTCTCTATGTGTGTGTTAGTGTGGTGTGTCTGTGTGTTTGTGTGTGTGTGTTGTTCATCCTCAGGACCTCACCACTGACCTTCCTTATCTATGATATGGGTCTTTATAGATGTAATAGAAAATTATCTAAGACATGCTGGTTCTATTATAGGAGGATTTTATAGCCCAATAATAAGTGCCCAACTCACCAGAAATTACAATACACACTGAAGAAAAGAGGCCACTTGAACCAGAAGAGTATATATGTATATTGTAGTGTGCATAAACAACTTACATACAAATTTTCAGAAATACAGCCAAAATTTTAAAAGTTGAGCTATATTTTATCTTATTCTGTATTTATCTTTGATAAGAAATGGACATATAATAATCAAATATATGATTCATTTTAAGAGACTCTAACACAGCTCCAGCACTGACTCAGAGACTATCTCCTTGCTACCTTCACTATAGGTCATTGCAGCCCAGTGATGTGTCTGGTGACCTGTGGTATGAAAGAAGAACTCTCTTACACACACATGCACACACACACACACACACACACACACACACACTATGTATATGAAAGAGTGGTGGAGTGAAAAGTCCAGAAATACAGAACTATAATACCTGAATTTTTGTAGCAAGTAGGGTAACATGGACTTGAGACAGCTTAATAATCAGTCTTGGTCTTTGTAATGATATTTTCTTTTTGCTAGTACAGTTATCTATTAAAAGGTCATTAATAACTGGTAATTTATTTTCCATGGCACATGAATTATATACTCCATAGAAAGGAGAGGGAAATAATTGATAGTTTACTTAATGTACATACATATTTCAGAGACTGTTAGAAAATGTTCCCAACATAGTTACTGAGTGCTTCTCCATTAGAATATTGTTCTTTTGTCTTTTAATTTTCTTTTCTGTATGTATGATTTTGTTCCACATCCTCTTTTTCTCCACCTTTTTGTTCTCACACTGACACAAGCACCAGAAATACCAAAGAGACAGTAAAGGGTTCTGGATCTAACCTATTGCTGCTTCTAATTTTCCTTTGTCCTCATTTTTGTCTTTCCTTTGCCCTCTGTTTCTTTTATTTTCAATAGATATTATTTCTGCTTGAAATAATTATTCTTAAGGGTAAGAACAAGTTTAATGTTATTCTTACCTAAGACAGAAAAAAGGCAAAGAATTTTGTGACCAAAACTTACAACATACAAAGTAAACAACAACAACAACAACAAGAGTTCAAGTGAGATAATGCAGTCAGATAATCCTGCAACCCTTTGTCTTCCATCCCCTGCAGCATTTTTCTCTGACACTGTTTGCTGTTCCTAAGTTCAGTGTCCTGCAGCAAGCATTGCCAGTAATACAGAATACTTTCAATTAATAGTTCCCTACTTCTCTGGTCGCTAAGCAACTGACCTATGGTGAGGAAAGCATAATGATGCATAGACACCTTAGAGTGGTAGAGAATATAGACTTTACTGGTTTCATTTGCTGCTGCTTTATGTTAGTCCTACAGCAAGCAGTTTTCCCTAGTAAACTGAAAAATTAAAATAAGCTCTATAAAAGGGAGGAAAAGATATGGTGTTGACAACTCTTTTGGGTCATTTTGTTTTTATAAGAGCAATCAGGTTAATATTTTATAAAGTACATATATCAAAACAGTAGTGAAGGTAGTATTCAGAATAAGCAGAAATTTTGAGGTGACCACAATATCCTAAAATATCCTAAAATGGGGAAATAATCGTGCAAATATAATAAAAATTACAAATAAAAATCATTATGCCTGAAATATATGTGCTTATTTAGTGAAACATCTTTGCACATGTTACAGTGGAAAGGTAGCATCAGCTGAATCAGCAGAAAATGAGTTACCACCTGACCCTGTTTATTTTTCCTTTGTTCATCTATCACACTGCATTGCTTAATTCCTTTGAATTCTGTTTGTGTTCAACAGAGAGGATAGACTGAATCTCTTATCAGTAGAACTGCCCAGAAAGAGACTCCTCAATGTGTTTTCCATGTACTTTTTCTACTTTGCACACTTAACTTTCTAAGCTTCTTTAGACAAATCGAATAACATTCCTTTATGTAGTTTAGAATTTGACATGTTTTGAACTGGAAAATATGTGATTGTTTGGACTGTATATTTGTATCGTGTGTATGTAAGTGCAGTTCAATTACTAGATTATAACTTAAATACATTTTTTAAAAAATCTGAAAATTTACCAAAATCCAATATGTTATCACAAGTTCATGTTATACAATGAAAATACGTCAGAATTTCAATAGAATTTCCAGTATTTTTATATTCTGATTTTAGATATTAAATTATTTTCATACTGTATACTGGATGTTTCTGTAAGTAAAAATAAATTATAAATAGACATGGTAACTTATTTACGTATATTCAGTTGATTCTGCTGTTTTGGTAGAGCATGTTTCTTTTTTGTGTATATGCAAACCTATTTTAATTAATGATACATAAGTAGCACTCACTTGCCTGTACATGTGTATGCAGGAACACAGAGACACATATAAACACACACACACACGAATAGTATATATATATATATATATATATATATTCTTCACTAAGACCTAGGTGGCATCAAAGATTACCAAGTGGGTATTTTGGGCTTCCTGTCACATCTCTTTCCTTCTTTGCCACCTTCAAAAAACAAAAACAAAAAATTAAAAGAAATGAGTGAAATAATTCTGTCTACAGAAGAAAAGCAATTTGAATAATGGAGATATCTCATTGGAAAGCAAGAAGTCTATCAGAAAGAGGCATTCAATTCAGAGCTGTACATCAGACAAAACTACTTCAAGAGTGAAAAGGAATCAAAGACTTTCTAATATGGAGGGGGAAAGGGGCTTTTAGTCCTAAAGAAAAAGTGTTCTAATTTAATTCTTTTGCTCCAAAAAAATACTCTCACCCCAAGAAACTTAAAAGAGGAAAGAGTTTTTTTGGATCATACTTCTGAGTCACAGTTCATCACCATCAGAAATCAGGGCAGAAACTCAAGTAGAATCTGAATCAGAAACCATGAGAAACTCTACTTGAGGCTTGTTTACAGGTTTCTGCTTAGCTCTCTTTCTTTTAGAATCCAGGAACACCTGCCTCAGGAAAGTGACACCCACTGAAGGCTAGAACGCCCTACATTAATTAGTGATCAAGGCCGTTCCACACAGATTTGCTACAGGGCATTCTGATCTACCCAACTCTCAGCTTTCCTCTCAGCTGAATCTAAGCTGTGTCAAGTTGACAATTTAAGCTAACGTGAATAATAGCTATTCTTGACATTAAAGAAGATGGGGTAAATGTCTTAAATCATTAGTAAAGAGGAAATAACAGAATGGGAAAAAAAGAAATATCAGCAAATATACTGAATTTTATGTGTAATTTGTGAAGCAAAATATGCAATGTTTCCCTATATAGTTCTTAATACACAAAGTTTAAAAATATATATTATAGATGAGGTTTGGGAAAATGATGTTAAGATAAAAACGTATTTCAGACTTTACTTTGATATTGGTATTACTTTGATAATGGTATAAGCTAGAAAAATTTATATATATATATATATATATATATATATGTGTGGTGGTGGCACATACTTTTTGATCATAGCCCTTGGGAGCCGGAGACAGGTGATCTCTGTTTGAGGCCAGTCTCATCTACAGAGTGAGTTCCAGGACAGCCAGAGTTACAACAGAGAAACCCTGTCTTGAAAAAGACTTTACATATGTGAGAAAATTACTTTGCACTCTACACAAACACATTATCAATGCCAATTTCCTGGGTTGGAAGTGTAACCACTAGACGAAGTAAGAGGGAGGGTGGATGGATTTCTGTTGTTTTTTCCCTGATACTCTGGCTCTTATCACCTTTGTATCTCCTCTTCCCCAGTGTTTCCAGAGTCATAGGGACAGGATTCCCACTGGTAATGTACTCGACAACTCTGCATTTTGATTAGCTATGGTTTTCTATATTGATTATTTGTTGCAATGAGAAGTTTCTTTGATGGGAGGTAAGGACTACACTTATTTGTGAGCATAAGGACAAATATTTATGAATTTTTAGGAATTATGCTGGTTTAGTAAATTAGAGGTTGTTGATTCCCCTCCAATATCCATGACTCCCCTAGTACTGTATACTATGATTATAATGTTCAATAAAATCTATAAATCCTTCAAAGTTGAAAGTGAAAACTATTTAAAAGAATCTAGTGAAAATTCAAATTTAATATTAAAGGAAGACTAACAAGATCCTGTCACAAAAGAAAAGAATGAAGATTTTCCATTAGGTACACAAAAAAGATTTTCCTTTTTTTAAATCTATCAATTTCAATTATGAAAGAACACATAGAATATCATAATGTTATGTTGGATATTTTAAGAGACCTTAATCATCCATGATTAATAAGTTCCATATTTACAAAAACAAGTAATTCAGGAGTCCTCAATTTCCAAAATTAAGCAATTTCCACAAATAGCAAAATATTCTCTTTATCCTACCATTTTTTATAGACACATAAAACCAAACTGTGTGACATGAAAGCAGAAGGAACAGCAAGAAAAGAGAAGAAACTTGTAGGAGAAGGAAAGAAAAGGGAGTCAGAGACAGAGATAAATAGGATCAGGGACATGGTATAAGTGAAAGGAATATGAAACCCAACACAATGTACAATAAATATTGGCCAATAAAAATCTTTAGAAACTCATTACCCTAAGTCCCACATATTTGCTGACACCGCTATAAAAACAAAATGAAGAAAAATAAAGATGGGGTCGAAAAATATCCAATTTTAAATACTTCCTCAAAGAGACATAGTTTAAGGTAGGCAAGTTTTTATTGCAACTCTGAAGTTTAATTCTTATTTTAGTATTGTCATTATGATGCGTAAATTGACTGATTAACCAGGCAGGGATTGTGCATAGGTCAGGATAATCTCTTCCAATGCTGTAAATCCTGGGTCTTTCTGTGCTAGTATACTGGGAGCTGAAATGACATATATCTTGAGGCTTTCAACTCCAAATCCAAAATATGAGGCTCTATTGTTTCAACCTTTATAAACCTTGAGACATGACTCTAGAATTGGAGACTTATCGTTCTGAGCTTTAATCACTTGTAGTCCCAGCTTTTGCTAGCAATTGTCATCCCTCAACTTCAAGTAGCAGTAAGTGGCAAAAGCAGACAGCATCAAGTGATAGCAGGCAGCACCTGACAATGTTTTAGCTTTTGAAAGGTCTACATGCTAGGACCTCTGCCCTACCTTGACAAATTCAGTGACTCTTGAATATGGGTGCTCTGATGTCTGTAGCTTTTAGGGCTTAAAGGCTCCTTGAAATAGGACTTGGAGTTTCTTTTCAGCATTTTGCACTTCTTTCTCTCACTCACTCTTTCACTTTTCTGTTCCTTTTCCTATTCTTTCCTTTTATTCTGTTTAATGTAGGTGAGGAATAACACACAGTGAGACACAAAGAAAGATGGGGGCCTCAGGAAGACAGCAGGAACTTGATGTCTCTTTAAAGGAAGGAGATTTTGAGACTCTTTGAAGGGGTTTTCTTTACTCAATTTAGGGTTGGTCAGTTTGAATAAATTCCGATAGGTCCACATCATTGAGGTAAACATTCATAGTCTGGTCATGAATGTATATAATCAATTCATAAGCAGGGGTCCCAAGTAGTGGGAAATAGGCCCACTGTGGCTTTGTTTTGAGCTGCGAGTCTTTTCTCAAGTGAGGAAGGTGAGAAAGAAGCCGTACATTCTGAAGTTTACAGTCTTAATTATCTAGTCAGGGCTCTTTTCTAATCTTTCTTCCTAGCAGTGAATCTAACTCCTAGTCCCTCATTTCCTCTGCTCAGAAGACACCCTTAGTGCTGATAGGGTTTGGAAAACAGAACATTCTAACTACTTATGCTGGGGCAAAGGGATGATGTGGAAAGGATAGCAGTTAAGAGTGTCACAGGAGTAAAAGTGTGAAAGGCCATGATGAAATTTAATGGATAGCAAAGATCCAGAATTTAAGACTTTCACTTGATGACATTGAACATCCTTGGAGCATGCTCTGTGAGTGAAGTAGAATCTTTAACATGCAAAACCTGAAACTGTTAGTATTACTATAGTACTACTGAGAGTATAGTTAGGAAAACAGCTGAAGCAATTTTTCCCTTATTAGAAGAAAAGGACAAGCAAAGACATCCAAAGACAAAATCAATAACAAGACTAAGGATTTCTTGGCCATATTGTTCATTGTAAGAGTTACACCATGAGGAAAGCAGTTTGGCTCAAGACACTATTAACTGTCCAGTGTTAAGTCAAGTAGTAGGCCATCCAGTCTTCTCCATTACAAATGCCAAGTCCCAGATACGAACTCAGCCAGACATTCCCCACAGTCAGCCAGAAGAACAAATAGGAAGTCTGCAAACCCAGAGGCATTAAAAGACAACTTTAAGTAGAAAGAATGGTAGATGCTATGATTAACATAAGTCTTGATTAATAAGGTGAAGCATAATTGTGCAGCTGTCTGGATTGTGTACCAGAGCCCATTAGAAGAATAAAATCAGAAAAATGGTCTTCTCGATATCTAGCTTGACTTAATGATTTTTTAATGATTTTTTAGACAAGGTGTTACTATGTAGTCAGTTTTTTGTTACATTAGATACCTACATAGGAGTGAATGCCCAGGAACTTTGTAAGAACAGTAGATGAGAAAGTATGAGTCAGCAGCCAGTGAGAACAGCATTTAGGAAGCCTGCTCACTCAGCACTTCCAGTAAAACTGATCATTTTCTGAAACCCCAATCCACTACCACCTTCCCACCTTGGCTCCCTCGCACCCCTACCCAGCTCTACCCTCCCAAGTTCCAGATAAAAATTCAGACAGATGTCTACTGCACCAGAGTGGAACTGGGCAGGCAGCTGTATGAACAGGTAGGAAGCCTGCTCACTCAACCCACCTACTAGAACAGTAAGTTCTTCCAAACCTCAATCCACTCCCATTGCTGCCTCTTCACCTTCACACCTACCCTTAACCACTGCTGCCATCTACCCAAGTCCCAGGTACAAACTCAGCCAGACATCTCCCAGAGTCAGCTAGGAGAACGCGTAGGAAGCCTTCAAGCTCAGTATCTCAGTCCCCAGCCCAGGCAGGGACTCCCTGCTTGACAAGGGGCCAGAAAGAACAGAAGACCAGAAGGGAAAAAGAAACCAAGGAATAAGACACTCATCCAATTAAAAACATAACAAAACAAAACAAAAAACTAGGATTTTGGCATCGAAACCTAGAATTACCCAAAGCCCAAATGCTAATACGCCAGTGTAAGAACATAATTAACAACCAGGTGATTCAGTTACCCAAAGAATAAAAGGTTTTTGAACCTGAGTTAAAGTCTGCATCTACATTTGGCACAACAACATGGTTGATAGAAGGATCCAATGTCACAGAGCACAGAAGACATCTGACAGAAACATGGAAGAGGACAGAAATGTGGAAGAGGAGAAAGTCAGCTGGGATCCTCTCCAAAAGAAGTTGCATGTATTCTTCAAGTTTGGATGGTTGTGAGGAGAGACTCAGCCACTGGAGCCTCCTGCCCAGAGGAAGGAGAAGAAGAAAAACCATCCAGAGCCTCTGAGACAGCAAATCACAGTAGTTATCCCAAAAGACAATTCTGTTAATATAGACAGATTTTTCCTGCATTTTAAAAAAGGGAACTTTATTTTAGATGCTTTAAAGGCAAGGGAAGGTGGTAAAGGGGTCAGAAACTTCAGTTGCAGAAATCATCACAGTATTTATTACAACTGTGATACCCCCCACCCTGCCCTCTACAATCTTGACCATTGTGATAACTCCACCCTGCTCTTCACAATCTTGATCTTCAAGTTTTGCTCAAAAAAGTTTGAAACACTAATTGTACAACTGGAAAAACTTAAAATAGAAATGACAGAGATTAAGAAACAGAAAAGGAAATAATTTTATAAGATAAACAGAAAACTAATCAAGATAGACAATCCTCTTAGAGAGAAATGTTTAATTGTGAACCTCTGATGCCACCTCAAAAGGAAATTGAGGAAACTCTACTAGCTTTCCCAGTTATTGTGGAACAAATGACTGAAAATGGCAAAAGTCTACAAAATATGGGTTAGGTTGGAAACCACTGGAAATGCTAGACCTAAGATGATATAGAGGCTGTAGTAACATGGAATGCACTCACCCTGTGTAAGACAGATGTTAAATACCTTGGCTACTCAAAAGAATTATCCAAGAAGATTGAAGAAATTTAGTTACAGCTGTACTAGAATCTGATCCTCAGCTGCAATGACTGACACGGTGGAGAGAAGAAGCAACAATTATGGAAGATTGTAACAGGACTAAGAGTGTTAATATTGTGAAAAATCCATTGTTAGGCGAAGGTCAATATGCTGATGTACACATCCAGATTAAATTTGATAACTCTATTATAGTACAATGCTGTGTTGTAACTTTAAGTTCCTGGAATAAGGTTGAGGAGCCAAGAACAAGGTCTAAATCATTTGCAAGATTATGGAAGACTCAGGACAAGCTTTCACTGATTTTTTACAAAGATTAAGCTCAGATGTAAACAAGGTAATCAGGTAAATCAGATCCAGATGCAAAGAAAGGTATTAATTGAATCTTTGGTGTATGAAAATGCAAATGGAGCATGTAAAACGGATATTAGACCTTTAAAAGTGTGATCAGCAACTATAGATGAATGAATAATAATTACTGCTGAGATTGACCCTAAGGCTTATGTAGTTGGACAAGCGATGGCTAAAGGTCATGAATTTCAAAATATCCCTTGTTTTAACTATGGGAGATGAAGTTATTTGCAAAGGGATTTCAGGAAAGGTGTTCCGAGAGCTAAAGATATTCCAGAAAGAAGGCCTAGACATCCTGGGATTTGTAGAAAGTATAGTAGGCATTGGTAGAAAGGTCAACATTGAACTAATGAATGCAGATTAACAAGTGATTTACAGGTAATCCTTTACCAGTGGGAAACTCCCTAATAGTGCCTGCTTGGGCCCCAGCAGCAGAAAACATGAGACAGGCTTTCCCTGTAAGTAATGAAATAGCTGACCCACAAAGCAACTAGAGGAAGCTCTACTTGGTATTAGAGACTTAATGCATGCGACTACGGCAAGAAGTGCTGCCCTAGACTTAGCCAGAAACAGAAAAGATGAATAAGAATCAAGACTTCTAGAGATAAACTGCATAATGCTTTATTGACTTTAACTTTTTTGGATGTTAATGAGTCATGAACAACAGCTGACAAAAGACACTGGACTGAAGAACATCAGAATGAAAGTTAGGGAATATGTTACATGGGGGAAGAGGATTTGCTTTTATTTCCACAGGAGACAAAAAGCTGTGGGTTTCATCAAAATTGATAAAGATTTTACCTGTGTAAGAGAAACTTCCCAGCAGAAAGATTGTGGAACAAAATAGCTGAAGAAAGAGAGAATATAGTTCATCAGACTGGAAAACCTTGATTCTGAAAAGGACATTTTCTAAAGTAATATTGAAAAGAACTTGACACATGACCAGGGCTGATGGTTACTGCAATTATGGAGGATCATCACATGGATGGATAGCTGAAATGGACCATTAAAAAAATTAGACTGATAATTTAAGGTATTGAAATTGTTTCTATTGTTATAGTCAAACTGTGTTAAGGCTATTTTCAAAGCACAATTTATATCTTAAACAAAAAGGGGAAATATAGAGAGAAATAGCTCTGTGTGAAAACTAAGATCTACATTTCAGTGACTACATTCAGAAGCCTGTGTGGTCTGGATGGAATATAGACACATCTTTAACACAGTATTCAAAAATCAGTGGTAGCAACTATCTTTAATCCCAGTATTCAGAAGGCAATGGTGTTCTACATCTTCAATCTCTAGAAAAATCAGTGGAAGCAGATATGGGAAGCAGAACTTAGAAAGAGTCAGTGTCACAGGAAGTGACTTCTGAGATAAGTCAGAGTGAATGGCAGGCAAAGTGATTAATCAGGGGAAGAATTAGCAGAACAAGGACATGCTTGACTCTGAAGAGAAAAGGTGGACTCTCAGCTCAGTTAAGGAGAGTTACATAGGAGTTGGACTATCCTAATATCTGTTAAAATTGACTTCAGCCTAAAACTAATCAGAAGACATAAAGAAAAACATTTCATTCTATTAAAAACCAGTTATCAAAGATGGTATTACTACACTAAGCATATATGAACCAAATTCTTGTATGACAATTTCATAAAAAGTCTACAACTGTATTTAAAGACAGAAATTAATATTACCCAAATAATGCTAGGTGATTTCAATAGATAAAAAAACCAGAACAAATAAATAAATAACAAAAAGCCAACTAAACAAACAAAAGACAAAAACATCACAACTAAATGACACTACTTATCAAATAGGCTTAAAAATAGATTCAGAATATTTCTCAAAATGTACTTTCTACTCAACAGCACAGGAAGCCTCCCTAAAATAGACAATATTTCTGAATATAAAATAAATTTTAACAAATTCAGAAAAATTGAAATAATTGGGTGTATCTTATCTAACTAAAATGTAATAAAGCTTGAACTCAATGACAAACAAATTTCTTAAGTGCATGAACTTATGGCGGTTAAATAATTCCTTACTGAAAGATAATTGGGTCAATGAAGAAATCAACAATGAATAAAAAAAAATTCTGTACTTAAACAAATGAAGAATATACCACAATAAATACTCTACGATATAGTAAAAGCAGTCCTGTGAGGGAAATTTGTAGCTGTAAGTACCTATATTAAAAAACCAGAAAGGACACAAAAAATGACTTGGTGATCCTACCTTAATATTTGGAGGATAAAAGAACAATTAAAATCCAAACCAAATAGATATAGGAAATAAATAAATAAAAATGAAAAATTAGAGCCTCAGTGAATGAAACATAAAAAGAAACAATAAAATATCATGAGTCTAAGAGCTGGGTT
This sequence comes from Cricetomys ansorgei, assembly GCA_026225945.1. NCBI lineage: Eukaryota > Metazoa > Chordata > Mammalia > Rodentia > Nesomyidae > Cricetomys > Cricetomys ansorgei. Next base: position 7,454,488 of record JAMJFZ010001131.1, on the reverse strand, counting down.
TTAACAATATAAGCAAAATCAATAAATAGGTCCTTCACCAAGAAAAGACCAACAACTTCTACAGACCCATACCTAATAAGAAGATTGGACAAGTAATATACTCTTTAAAACTCTTAATTTCTTAATATTTAATAATAATATTTAATAATTGATAATTTAATTCTTAATATCTTACCTAGATAAATTCTTAAACTAGTAAAAAAAAAGTAAGAACACTCCATATATACTTATATAAGTCTAAGTGTGCATTAGAAACAAACTTAGACATGAACTCAATAGGAAAAAGAAGGAAAGAAAAAGAAAGATAAATAAATAAATAAATGGGCAGATGCAGACCAATATCCCTGATAAACAGAATAAAAAAAAAAAAGACTCAATAAAATACTTGTCAACCAAATAAAAAGTTCTTCCAAAAGATTTTTCACCATGACTCAGTTTGTTTCATCCAGGAGATACAGATCTATCATAAGCAAGTCAATAAATATAATAAACCATATGAATGTTCTTAAAGTCAAAAGTCACATGATTATCTAAAGAGATATAGAAAAATCCTTTAATAACATTCACTATGCCTTCATAATAAAATTACTGGCAAGAGTAGAACTAGAAGGAACATACATGAACATAACAAAAGGAACACACAAAAACACAGACATTATCATATTAAATGGGGAAATACTTGAAGCAATCCCACTGAAATCATGAACAAGATAAGGCTGTCCACTATGCATTCTACTTTTCAATATTGTGCTGTCATCAGTAAATGGAGTAGTAAGGTAAGAGAAAGGAGCTAAAGGGATAAACATAGGAAAAGAAGAAGTCAAATAACTCCTAGTTTCATATGACACAATACTATACAGAAGAGAACCCAAAAATCTTACCAGAAAATTTATAGATACCATCAACAATTTCAGCTAGACAGCAGGATAATAGGATCAACTTATGACAATGAGTAGCCTTTCTCTAGATCACCAACAAATATACAGAGGTGATTCATATTCACAACAGTCTCAAAGAAAATAAAGTATCAAAGCATAAATCAAACCAAGGAAGTGAAGGACTTGTACAATTAAACTATAAATTTTTGAATAGAAAGAAAAACACTTTAGAAAATGGAAGTATATACCATGCTTGTTGGTTGATAGAATTAATATTGGTAAATGACCATCCTACTGAAAAACACAGATTCAGTGCTATCTCAATCAAAATCCCCATCTCATTCTGCAAATAAGTAGAAAATAACTATTTAAAATTTATACAGAAGTAAAATATCCCCTGAATAATCAAAAAGAACCCTGAGCAAAGAACAACAATGCTCTAGGGTTTACCATTCCAGACCTCATGATATATATGGAGCAATATCATTAAAAACAATATATTATTGATATAAAAACAGATGTGTAGACCTATGGAACAAAATCAAAAGTTTCAATGTAAGTACACATAACTGAAGCCATTTAATATTTGGCAAAAGTGCCAAAAATATACACTGGACAAATGACAACATCCTCAAGAAATGGTGATGGAAAAATTTAATGTACACATATAGACAAATATCATTTAGCAAAAACAAACAAACAAAAAAATCTACCTCTAAATGGATCAAAGAATAAAATGTGAAACTTGGAATTCTGAAACGTTTAGAAGAAAACATAGGCAGCCCTACTTGTTTAGGTGAAGAAAAGAACTTTCTATGTAGGACCGTGTTTGCCAGTAATTGAGGTTAATAATTGACAGTTGGGATATCATAAAGCTAAAAATCATTTCCATAGATCAAAACACAATCAATAGAATGAAAAATATGCACATTGAATGGGAGATATTTCTTGCAAGCTTTCCAGCAGATGATGATTGCTATCTAGAATGGATATAGAACTCATAAGCATGAAGAGTAAGAAAATGAATCTATTTTATTAAAAAAATAAGCTTAGGATCTGATCAGGATCAGAAATTCTTTAAAAAAAAAGGCTATAAAAATGGCTAAGAAATATCTCAATTTTTTTTCATTATCCCTAGTTGTTAGGGAAATGCAAATAAATTTGAGATTTTGTCTTACCTTGGTCAGATTATCAAAGATCAATAAAACAACCAACAACAAATGCTCAAAGGCTTCTGGTAAGATTACAAACTTGTTCAGCTCATGTGGTAATCTATGGAAAATTGTCAAAAATCTAAAAATAAATCTAACACTAGATAGAGTTCTACCACTCCTTGGCATATACCCTGAAGACCCAACACATACTACTCCACAAATACTTACTCTGTCATGTTCATGTTTGTACTATTCATGATATCTAGAAAATGAAAATGAACTGAATGTCTTTTAAATGAAAAGTGAAAAATGAAATGTGGGATATTTACATTAGGAATACTATTCATTTGTAATGAAAACTTAGCTTTGCAGATAAATACATAGAACTGGAGAGAACTATATTGAATAAGATAACACAGACCCCAAATATAAATATCATATGCTTTCTCTCATCTGTAGTCCCTAACTTCAAATCTTCAGATGTGAGTATATGTTGCTTAAAATAAAAAAAAAAAATGTTTGTGTGCACCCATCTAGTCTTAGATGGAAGATCTGTGAGCTGAGGAGAACGAACAAACCATTCTCAGGATCCAAGGGCAGGTGACTTGAACTCACTTAATGAGGAAAGAACTTACATATTTATAGCCAGAGGAATGGTCTCCTTACCCCAAGAGCATCAGGGGAGGCTCATTGGTCAAGATAGGCAGTCCTACTTGCATGGTGGGGTTATGACTGACTTAGGTTTCAGGGACCAGATGGAGAGACCTTATACGGAAAGGTTTAGACAAACAACTCTTCCAAATCCTGTACCCTTGGAGGGGTCACGTTTTGCTGTGGCTTGTGGCCTGTCAGCTACTGTAGAGGGGAAGGCCAGATTCCTACCTGCTCCTCCAAATGAGAGCTTGGGGTTTTGAGGACTCTCAACCCACTTAGCTGAGAAAGCCCCACAGTATAATTGGAGAAACGAGGAAAATTAGAAAAGAACATTAGTGATTGTTGAACAACAATTATGGGACTATCAGGGTACAAGTTACTTGTACGGGGGGAAGATAAAAACACAGGTAGAGGCCTTTAATTAAGTAAAGGAGAAGTTTGATACATAAAAAGGCAAGGAGGATGAATTACCAGTGATGTTGTTTTGTAATTTATCTTATTAGTATTTACTAAAAAGTATTTATAATACAAAGATGTATACGAACATATACCTACATAACTAAAATGAAAATTTCTATCTGAGCTGACAATGCTTTCCTCAAGAGCCGTAGACTATCTAATAAAAATTCTAACACTAAGGATAAAACTATTTTGAGTCGTTGATCAGAATTGTAAAAGAGATGCCCCAAACATAAGCTATTGCTGTTGCCTTCGGTTGCCTCCCAGAAGTTGAAGGTAAGACTCCATTGCTGGTGGCACCATGTACTTCAGACCTGGAGGATCAGAACTGTTTTATCTGTACCTATAAGTCTCTTCTTTGAGGACTAGAGGGAAGTAACCAGTAGTCTTACCTAACTATGATACCTATGAACTAAAACAATAAGCAGCATGGCATCATATATCTAAGTGCACAATAGTGACATGCATACCTTGGAGGTAACCAACAATTCTCTAATTGTTCTTAAGACCCACTCAACAAGAGAGAAATCATGCCTTGTACAAGATGCTTGAGGCTAAGGAAGTCATGGATCTATAATTGCCACTTAACTAAGCCAGAATACTTGTGAATTACTTTCACTATTTATTCTTATATCTACAGATGAGGATAGGACTTGTCCCTCATCAAGGAAGTGTCTTCTTGCATCAAAGGTAGAGCAGTACAGAAAACCAAATCTGGTGAAAGTGCAGAGAACTACTGACTGTGTGGTGTCCAGTTTCTCCTGATATATCTACAACACAAAACTGAACTTAAGGCTCAGCAATCTGAGGGCTGTGGATAAATTGTAAAATCCAGAAGCATGGAAAGTTTTCAACAAGACTGAATCTCTTAGAAGTATCAGAGATGAAATCTCACCATTATAGCTGCTTAAATAAGACTGGAATTTAGGGTGAACATCCTAAAATACAAGGGGGAATCTCACGGGGCCTCAACCCTACACAAAGAACTATAGACAATGAAGGAATAATGAGAACGCCAGAAAGTGTTCCCCAGGAAAGAATAAAGCAATTCAGCCTTACTATCATTTGTTAAAACTTATTAATTACTACAAAATTAGAAGTAAATGATAATTCAGGCAAATAAATTTTATTTAGAAAATTTACAGACTTCATAATTGTTTAATTCTATCATTATCTACTTTATATTTTGAAACTTTTATCCTAAATTTTCTAGATAGTAATAGATTGTTTTTGATTACATGAATTATTTTTCAAATCTCAGGGAAACAAGTCAGTAAAGAAACAAAAAGATAAAAGTGAAAATAGAATTCCAGTCACATAACCATCTAAAGTCTCAGATTTATGTGAAGTCTTCTGTTTGGTAGAGGATATAGAAGAAAAAAAGGAATATTGAATTTCTAACAGCATACATCTTTAGTGGTTTGACTACCAGTGTGGTGAGCAGATACTTATTTTCCCTCTGATGTTTGTGAATTAGAACAAGTACATTCTAAGCTTATCATACAAATGGTTAAAAATACTAAGCATTTATTTTCTATTAGTTCTTTCTGCCCTGAGATTACTGCTCTATACAACAATCATTTTAACCTCCTACAGTCTTTGATGATAAGAAAACCTTGACATGACTCCAATTCTAATTCTGATACAGGATCACAATAATAAATACATTTACTTAAAATTCTAAACATGAATGATACCTTATAAAATCTAACTTAAAAACATATCTTCTGCCTTCAGTTTTAGTAACATGTATCCTAATGACCTTAAGAGGAAGCTTCTACTGTCCGTAGGCTGCTGCAGCAGTAACTGTACTGCCAAAAATGAAAACAAAGCAAAGTATTTCAAAAATTGTGGTGAACAGGGAAGCTGCCAATTGCTGGTCCATTCATCACTTACATCTTGGTTTGGTGTCTCTTTCTTTCTCAGTCTCTAAATATGTAACGAAAGGCAATGCTACATGTTGTCATCTGTAGGTAAAAGTGTAGAGAATGAAGGGAGCCTGCCACAGCATTGTTTTTCAGCATTTCCTTTGGGCAGTCAGCAACAATAGGATGTTTGTTTACATCACCATTGGAAGGTAGATTCTATGAATTCATATGGTTCCAGTGCCTTGCTCTTTGTGATCTTTGTGATCTGCAGGTGACAGGGCTCAGTAAGAATCTATAGCAAGAGTACTTTTGCAGATTGATAGCTGGGCAAACCCTGATTGGCTAGTTTCTTAGACTCCGGGCTGCCTTGATTTCCTCAAGTACATTGTGAGAAAAAAGCAAAAGGAAAAACGTGCCCAGAATCCTTGTTACTGTACCTGGTGACCTTTCAGGCAGGCAAAGGCAAATCAAAGCTCTTATACTGTGTAAGTGACAAAAGGAAGATTGTTTCAAGTATAGATCTGAAGGTCTGTTTATGTTGTGGCAAATGGATTTTCTTTTCTTGATGCCCTGTTGATTTGAACTGAAGTGGAAATGAACTCACAAGGTCAAGAAAGGTTTGTATTTTCCTCCTTTCTCTCAGGACTAGAATTTGCTTACCTCAGTTTGTGATGTAGAGGCCATGACATGTGAACCCATGGTGAAAAGCCACAGAAGGAAAGGAATTCATCAGTAAGAAGGTCTTGCAGGACTTTGCTGCCTGCCTGACCTCTATTGCAAATATTACTCATAGCATCTGTAGCACTGAAAATGCTGACAGAAAGATTGTGAGGGGTCAGCAGAAGATGTACCTGCTTGAGCATCTGGGGAACAAACCTTTAAAAATTTGGATAAACTGTTTTCTGTAGATTGGCCATAATTGAATGTAGCTGTTCATGTAGTTCCATTTTTTGCTTTTTGACAAGTGTTCTAATCAATACTGAGAATTCCCATGTATGTTGTAAAAAAAAAAAAAATGTATAAAAATTTCAAGTGCCAAATTCAGAGATGCCTTAGCATATAGCTGTCAGTATACACATACACATATTTAAATACATTTGAAAACTTTCACTGTACATGTGTATAGACAGCTAGATGGATGATATTTGAAAAGTCAGTGTAAGTATCTCCCAGATTTATACTGTTGTTTCCTTCTTGGTGTGCAGTTTTAGCCTAGAGACTTAGACTAACAAACACTGTATTTTACTTTCAGTTCTAGGGAGTGTGAGACTTTTATAGCAACATTTTATGTTTGTTTTTTTTTTTTTATGTGTAGGAGTGTTGCAGTACAGAGTGATACTGATTCATTGAATTTATGGATTTTTGCAATTACTATGTTGAGTAAGTGGGAGCAGAAGTATGACACTGTATGGGTTACTTTTAAATGCCCACTAGTTAAACCACGAATCCCCTGGGAAGGGAGTCTCAATTGAGTGATTACCTAGAGGGCCACTGTGTATACCTGCAAGGGATTGTCTTGAGTTTAACTGATGTAGGAGGGTCCAATTTAAATATGTGTAGTGCCATTTCATGGGTTGGGCCTTGAACTGTACAATAGTGAAGACAACTATATGGGAAGAGTAAGACAGCAAACACGGATGTATCTATTCTCTCTTTGCTCTTGATCATAGATGTGATGTGACTAGCTCCATGAGTTTCTGCCTTGATATCCCTTAATAGTAACCTTCCACCTGCAACAGGAAGCCAAATCAATCTTTCAGTTTTTTAAGCAGCTTTGATCAGGGTCTTTTGATCCCAGGAGCAGAAGTGAAAATAGAAGTGTTCCTTATTCTCATAAGATCAACAAATGAAGGGAAACAAAGCTTCAAATACAATGTGTATTTCTTACATGTTGTAATATACATTTTGTAGATATTTCGTGTCATTGTAGTTCCAATCTCCTTTGCTACATAACCATTTCTATCTATTAGTGAGAAGATTTGTCTAGGAGTAACTGCTAAATCATCAAAGCACATTCATTTATCATAATTTACTCTGACTTCATTCATGAGAGGAAGATACTTTAGTACTAATTCCAAATATAGTTACATATTTATCTTGTTATTTTTAATTAAAAAATTAATTTAGTTATGCCATAATCTTCAAGTGATTCTTAAAGACTGTATCATTTAAGTTCTGGACAGAAAGCAGTATTTCTAAAAAATGACCACTTTTGTAGGTTTTTACAAACAAAAATATACTGGTATATGTAGTTACAACAAAATTAAAGATTTGAGATTATGTGGAATGAATAAAACACAAGGCATAAAAATTTTAAAAAATGAAAAAGTAAATCAGAACTGATGAGAATTATTTTATGAAAAACAAAAATTTAATTTCCAATCATAAAAGCGTAAGTAAAGTCCGATAAGTATACACACACAAATAAATTCCTTTAGATGTTTTAATGTCCAATTTATATACACAATTCTTGAAGATACAAATATAGACAAGATTCCAATCACAATAGCTAAAATATCATGATACCATCCCCAATATTATAAATATTAGACTAATTTTGATCCTAGGGAAATATTTAAGATCAACAGAAGAATGTATTGATTTGTTTAAGAAATCTTAAAACTAAGGGTCTGAGAACATGACTCCATGAATAAGAATGTCTGTGCTGCAAGCATAATGACATGAATTAGAATCCCCAGCCCCTACATTCAAAAGCCAGGAATGCATGCCTCTGCCTACAAACTCAGGGAGGATGTAAGGATCAAACAGATAGATCCTGAGAGTTCACTGCCAGCAAACCTAATGGAAATTGCCAATAACTAGTTCAGTGAAAGACTGTCATAGCAGAAGGCAACTGACATCCTACTGTGGTCTCTGCATGTGCACACTGTGCTCAGGAATGCAACACATAGCACACATATAAATAAATAAGTAAATAAATAAATAGATAAATATGTACATTAAGTTAAATAAAGTAAAAGTTTGGAGATTACCAAATATGAGACCAACTGAATCACTTCAACAAAAAAAACGACATGTAGCTTTCTCAATGATTCATAAGTCTTACAGGGATTGCTCTCTTAAAACATTTTTGTTTCAGCAGGTGTATGGATAGGGATGGAAGAAGAGAGTACATGGAGAGACAACCAGAACTACAGGACTTTTGGAGGGTGTGGTATTGAGACTGAGAGCAGTGGAAACTCACTGGATTCCACGATGGAGATCCTGGTGAGGACCTCTAGCAATCGCAGATGGGGAACCTCAATAGGCCATCTCTTGTAACCAGGTAAGGTTCCCAGTGGAGGGACAGAGACACCACCCTAGCCACAAACCTTCATCTTATAATCCATCTGGATCTACAGGACCCACTGGGACATTGGAAGGGCAGAACACAATACAAAGGAGAGAACCCATGCCTGATTTTGCAGGGAAGGACAGAAACGAGAGACTGGATAGCCAGGAGAAAATTTCTAATGATATCCTACTCTACTCATAAATTGATACCTAGCCCAATCTTCATCAGAGTCTTCCTCCGGCAGCTGCTGGGCAGTAGATATGGAGGCCCAGAGCCAAAGGTCCTGCAGAACTGTGGGAAACACACAGAAGAGGAGGAGGAGGGATTTTCGGACTAGAGGAGTCTAGGACATCAGGAGAACAGGGAGTCAACTGACCAGCACTCTTGGGGACCCACAGAGCCTGACGCAGCAGACATAGAACTCTTAGTTTCCTAGATATGTCATGTGCTTGTCTGGCTTGATGTCCTTGCAGAGATCTTACAAGTTAGAGTGTATGTGTGTGTTGTGTGTGTTCTTGGGGGGGGGGGTGGCGGGTCCGCGAAAGCTTTTGCCTACCCTTGGGATCCATTTCCTCCTGATGGGTTGCCTAGTCCACCCTTGATGTGGGAATAGTGCCTGGCCTTGTTCCATCGTACTGTGCCCTACTTGAGCAGTAACCCTGGGAGGACCACTCTCTTCTATGGTGAGAAGGAGGGATGGGGATGAGAAGGTGCAGTGGGGAGGGTAGACTGATAGGTGAGGGAAGACGGGAGAAGCTGCTAGGAGTAGAGGGAGGGTAGGAGGGGTGTTGAGATGTATATTTTGAGAGAAGAAAAATTTGGAAAATTAAAACTAAAATATCTTACAAAAACATTCCATTCTCTTCTCATGTGAAAATATATGAAAAAATGCTTTCTATAGTAGCCAATTAAATGGAAAATCTCATTCATGGAATTTATTTTAATATTTGTGAAGGATATATACATATAAAAAGATGACATGAACATTGTGATCATCAGTGCAGCATTATAATAGTGGTGTAATTTCATGAAACAAACGACATCCCAGGAATCGGCACAGAGGTAAAGAAGAACATAAAGACTTTGTCAAACTTTCTCCACATGCCCCTTCCCAGCTCTTTCTACCCTGTCACTGAACACAACAGTTACTTGAAATTTTAACTTCAGACTCAGTCTCAATTTTCCTTGGTGTGTGTGTATCTCTCTCTCACATCTCTCTCTCTTTCTGTATGTGTGTGTGTGTGTGTGTGTGTGCTTGCATGTGAGTATAGGTGATGATAACTATATTTTGATATGATTTTAAATATATAAAGAAGTTTTTAGGGAAGCTCCCATATACCCCATGAGACAGTCTTTTCTGGCTGTACTTTGATATAGCATTGATTCTCTATATGTCTCACTTTTCTGAATCATTTGTAAGTCGATATTACATCCATCCTACATACATTTGTACTCTGCTGCATCTTTCCTAGGCACTGGGACATTTTCTGACATAATCATAACTATCAAAATTATAAAATTTTATATTGGTATTTTAGTTAGTTTTCTTTCAAAATATATTAGGTGGTGATTATTTGTTCATGGGTAAACCAAACATGTGGTACTGAATAGTCACAACAAGGCCATTTTCCTGTGAAGGAGACTTTGATATATTCTGCAGAAGAGATGATCTAACTCATGGTGGGCGTGGTAAATAAATCATTTAACATGAGAAACATCTATCAGACATGATTCATTAGTGGAGACATAAATGTCAACGATTTTAGAATTGATGGTGAATTCAGCCACTGATTCTTTTTTCATTTTCCTTAATAGATTTCTTCCAGGATTTGCTAAAAACTTTACTGAAAGTCATCTGCGTGTACATCTACTCACCAGTTAATTGGATCATTAATGTAGTTGCTATTGCTATTGATATCTTTATTAAAATATGAAGAAGGTACAACTTCACATTCCATTTTGTGTCTTTTTTTTAAATTTATTCATCTCAAGTTTACAAGTTATGAGGTCTGTCATTGAATACTGTACATGATACCTTAAAAACAACTAAAGATATATAGAAAAGTATCTTTGTCATTAAAGATCTTCAAAACAAAAATAGCCCTCTACTTTCAGGGGGATATATTATTTAAAACAGTGAGTGCAAGCACAGTAGGGATTTTGATGAGAGAAAACAATAACTTTTATTCTGGTGATTAGAGATGCTCTTTGAAAGAGTTGGCATTTGAGATGTTCTGGAAGAGCTGTAGCATGTCTACAGGTGATAGATTGCTGAAGAACACATAACAGGAGTATTCAGGCAATACTATACATGCAAAAATGTGTAGGGCAATTTAAGAAACTGAAGAGTTTTATGAGAAATATAGTTTAAGAAAAAAGAAGTGATGGTCTTGAAATAACTGTGAAGTGCTATACTTTATGACAAAGAAGTCTATGTATGTCTCAAGAGATACAGGAATAAATTAAAACTATTTTAGTTTCTAAATTGGTCACATATTCACAAGATTCTAAGTGAGAATTGCTCTTCATTCTATCTATGCTCCTTTTCCGTTTGTTTCTTTCTCTTGTATAGCTTAAGTACTGTTCTTGGTCTTAAGGGTTTTATGCATATATAATATATATAAGAAATGGACACAAAAGAAGCACTTAATGGAATCAGCAGGATGTATTTAGAAATTTATGCATTCATATGCACATATGTAACAATAAAAATCAACAAAAAAGAGGCCATGAATTTGGAAGGGATTAAGTCAGCAGGAATAGCTGGAGGGAGAGGACAGGGTATGTTGAAGAGAGAAAAGGGAGGGGGAATATGATGTAATTATGTTTCAATTAAATGAATAAATACTCTAAATATAAAAAGAAACAGCAAAAATATATTTTATATTTAAAGCATAGTATATTCCCTCACATGTCATATTTGAATTTTTTCTTTTTAGATTTATTTCTTGTATTTTATGTATATGAATGTATTGTCTGTTTGTGTGTATATTCAACACATGTGTACCTGGTGCCCATGGAAGTCAGAAGAGAAGAGAGTGAGCCCACCGTGAGTGTACCATGAACTAAAACTAGGTTTCCTGCAAAAACAATATGTGCTCTTAAGCACTTAGAAAACTTTATTTTATTCACACCAATCATTTGTCCAGAAAATACCCTACAGGTTTACCCACAGGCCAATAATATGGGAATATTTTCTCAGTTAAGGATCCCTCTTACAAAATAGCTCTAGCCTTTGTCAAGTTGACATAAAAACTATGAGCCCTTTCAACTTGACACATAAGCACATTTTTGGTAAGTCAGAATCCTTTATTCTTTTATTCATCTTAAAGATCTCATATTAATATTGAGACCACAATATAAATATTCCAAGTTAAAAAATTCAATAGTCTTAAAAATTCAAACACTTTAAAAGTTCTATTATATCACTTCAGAATTACTTGGGAGTTAGAGCTGTTTTTCTTTATTGTAACTTTTGTGAATATTAACTTATCTCTTATTCAACTCAGTATTTTTGAACTGCCTTTTTGAAATCCTATGTCTCTATAAATTTTATGCATTTTAGAATTGATTTCCTTTGCTCATAAGAGATAAATTCAAAACAGCATTTCCAAAAAATTTTCTAAATCCTAATTTGAAAATTTTGAAAGGAGTAACACACAGATCATTTATGCAGGGATTATTTTTTTTTCATTTTGGAAGCACTTAGAAATAAACAGTCCTGCTTTTGTTGATATAAATTGAAATACAATCCTGCGAAATCCATATACTAAAGCTAGAGTCCTGTGTTAGTATATTTGGAGACACAGTCTTTAAGATTGCAATTAATGAACACTAACTGTGGGAACCAAATCTCATAGACTTAGTGTCCTTGTGAAAGGAAACGAAACCAGTGAGCTTCTAAATTCAGCAAAGGCCCCATGAAAAAAGAACAAGGAAGTTGTTGCCCTAAAGCAAGGAGAGAAGCATTGCGAGAAAATCCAGACAAAATAACATCTTTAAAAATGTTTCCTACAAATGTTTATATTGAGAATTTCATGCTTTTATGAAATGAAATAGAATCTGTTAGCCCTCTCTTTTTCCATTCCAACTCCCTAGTTCCCTCAATCATTGCCCCTATATCAAATTTGACTCTATTTGCAATTTGATAGAATATTAAGTATAGCTAGTTCTGTCCATATAAGCATAGGCATGGTATCCAGTGAAATATAGGAAACCTTCTCATGGCTCCATGTAGTGGTCTGAATAAGAAGGATCCTATAAGTTCATAGACTGGAATGCTGCGTGACCATGGAGTGTCATTATTAGGAGATGTGACCTTGCTGGAGTAGGTGTGGCCTTGATGGAAGAAGCATGTCACTGCAGATGGGTTTTGAGATTTCAAAAGCCTAGGCCAGGCCCAGTGGCACTCTCTTTCTCTTTCCCTGCTGCCTGCAGATCCAGACTGTAGAACTCTCAGCTCCTTCAGACCATGTCTGCCTGTATGCCACCATATTTCCCACCAAGATAATGGACTAAAGCACCGAATCTGTAAGCATGCCCCAATTAAATGCTTTCCTTTATAAGAGTTGCCATCATTATACTGTCTCTTCACAGCAATAGAACATTGACTAAGGTACTCCATCCTTATAAAGAAAGATTTTAAACACACCAGGAACCATCCACTGCCAATACCTCCTCAGTAAAGTATGGGCTTAGAGATTGTTTTCTCCCTGAATGCTGGAAGAAAACTAATAAGCATGAAGCACATTTTTACAAGAGGCTCCAAATAGCTCAGAGTAACATATGATAGGACTGAACAACCCTAACAGTCAAATCTTATGATATGTCATTTTATTTTGGCATTATTTGTATAGCAGCAACAGTACCCATGAGGTATAAGAGAATTGATCTTCCTTACCTGTCTTGTTCTTTCTTCTCTTAATTTAAAATTCTCATTCTCCTCTACTCTCTAAAGTAGTTGTTAAATGACGAATGTATATTATGTAGATTTTGAACTATAAACTTATTCTATTAAAGAAAATTTCATGTATGTTATCTCTTTAGCCTTTTAAAATATTTACATTAGTGGAGGAAACTTGTGAATCACACAGTCATATTTTGTTGAACTCAAAATTAGCTTGCATGTATGGCTATATTATTTTACATTACATTATAGTTTTTCAAAATCATTATGAAATTACATGTTGGTCTGAAATATAAGAAATGGTTGTTCTTACCAGACTTAGTCTGTATCTTAATTGATTTTCCTGGAAGTGATGGAATTGTAGAATTGCAGCATTTTAAAAATGCATTACTTTGAGAAAAAAAAAAGCAACAACACACATGCTTGCTACTTTAGCTAATTTTCATGTGAACTGGACCATATATGCAGTCACTATAGATGTAAACTTCTATATATTAAAATGAAGACATTTGATTGCATAAGATTTCTGCTTTCTTTGATAGCCTCTGAAGCTGTGATTTTTCTGTATTAGTCTATCTCCTTCACAAAAATACTGGAAGTGAAAATTGTTATGCCTGACTCATGAAATTATCACATGTACGATTTGTCATATATACATTATTGTCTGTCTGCAGTGTGGCTATTGAAAGTAAGTCTACATAGAATTCTCCTTTGCTGTGGTTATTCAGGTAGCATTTATTATTTAAGGTAGATAAAGAATAAAACTGTTTCTCTGGATATAATGTGTTGTGTGGATCCTGTGTGTATATATATAATCTTCTGAATAAATGTTCTTCATTTCTTTGGAGGACACAGGAACTAGTACAGCTGCTTGTTTCTAGAATTCTATCACTCGGTAGGTGAAATAACACAATTACATAGATATCTGCCAGTGGAAAGCAGCAAATGTCCTATGTGACTGTTTGTGAGAAATGGAAAAAAGAATCCAAGCAACTGCTGCAGTGTCTCTGAAGCCTATACCACAGATGCTGGCTACCAGGCTAGCAGAGACCTAGGCACTAAACCTGTAACCTTTGAGACCATTCAATGATAGAGAACATGTTTCATTTGACTCTCATTCTTCTGTACAGTATGGCTTACCTGCTATTTAAATAAATATCAGTTTTTAAATAACATCCTCGGTTTTGTCAATCATTGCAGGCAATAACGAATTAAGTATCCTATGAAGAATTATATGCACAACACAGTGGCGTTAGAACAAAGCACTTTTTTTCTGACTCTTTTCTTTTACCTCCAAGCAGATTGTCTCTTGTCTTTTGAAACTATAGGAGGTATTCTGAATAATAATGTGACAGAATCTTATGCAATCCTCCAGTACCATATTCATTTTGTGATGAACACCTACTTTTTACTTTTAAGGAGATTTAGACAATTCGGTTTGTCCTGTAGCCTTGGGTTGTGCAGAAAGTTAGCACCGTGTTTTAATACCCATGCCTCCTCTTTCCCTGTTAGCTATTATTAATCCCTAATGCCTAGAATTGCATAAATTTCGCCTACAAAGGAAGCCCACAGGTCGTTTTTATTTGGAGCACTTTTCTTATATGCACCACAATATATTCTGTTATGTATTACCTCGTCTGAATGCAAAACTGTTTTATATGCAGATTTAAGGTAATGAGCACTCAAGTTTAAAAAATGGCTCTGGTATCCTGTAGCTTCTCAATAATAATATACTCTTACATTCCAACAGAGAAGGATGGATTATGGGTTTTTCAATTTGCATCAGGCATATTAATTGCAGAGTAGGGCTTCCACATAAAATATCAATGTACTGGAACAAACTGTTAATGTACCAGAATATGAACACTTACATTCATTTCTGGAGCTTTAAAAGGAATCATCCTTTTTTCTTTCTTTCTTTTTACCCCCCCTTTCTATACCTCTGGAGATGATACTGTGTTTTAGTCAGTTAATGAGAACTATGTAACCACTGTTTCTCAAAAAATTCCTAATTAGATTAAGTGCAATAGGGCTTTGTGACTCATTTCTTCTAGGGAACAATAGAATAAGCTATTAGAGAAAGGAAAAAAAATTAGAAGGTTTGGAAGAAACTTATTTTAGGGTTGCTTTTAAGAAACATGACATGGAAGATCAACTTTATGCGTTAGTTGTAGGCAGAGACGAACACTCCACTTTATTTGCATTATATTTCTCAACTGTGAAGACAATGTCTAAACTAGTAAAGCTGTAAGTGGAAGTTTTATAAGTCATTTTGAGCTGAGGTTTTGCATTGAAGGCTTAATTGTACAAAAGAGTGTATTATGTGCTATGTTTTAATTGTAGAAAAGAGGTTTTTTTCATGAAAGTACCTTAATTATATTTTTGCTTGGAATCATAAAATTTTGATTATCATTTTATAAAAGTAAGACTGCAATAAATAAATTAATAAATTTTTGCATTATCATATATCTTATTGATTTAGGGTCTAATATAAATTTCAATTCTTTGGTGGTAGTAGAATACAGGCCTCATTTGTAAAGTATATTCTGTTTATTCTATAATGATGAACTTTCCAATATTGCAACAAAGAAGTAGCAGAAAGGAAACCGCATTTATCAGGCTAATCTCTTTTAGATTATTTTTTCTGGAGCCCATATATAATAAACAAATTATTTTTTAATTGGCAAATACTTATTGAATATAAGTGTCATCTGTTCATTTTTAATTGCATCTTTTTCACAATTGTATTTCATTTCACATTCTTCTTGATGCTTAATCATATTTACCATTTTTTTTTGTTAGCCAAAAACA
Source organism: Cricetomys ansorgei (assembly GCA_026225945.1). NCBI lineage: Eukaryota > Metazoa > Chordata > Mammalia > Rodentia > Nesomyidae > Cricetomys > Cricetomys ansorgei. Next base: position 7,438,463 of record JAMJFZ010001131.1, on the reverse strand, counting down.
AGAGTAAAATGGGGACATACTTTTCAAAACTGTTCAGATAAAGAGAGAATTTGAACTTGCATATCACAGCTATACGCAATGAATTATCTCAGCAGGGACAGAAGAAATATTACCCACAAAGTGCAACAGGAGACTTGATTCATTTTGTGTCTGGAGTGATCCACGCATGGCACCTCCTGAAATGAGTTTCCTTTTCAATCTCCAGGTGAAAAAGGAGTGAGAATACCTTGCTTCTACCATAGGTGAAAACATTATTTTTAACAGTTTATTGTGGAAAAAAAAATGTGTTTGCGTGAGTGTGTGTGTGTGTGTGTGTGTGTGTGTGTGTGCATTGCTTCATTTTGCAATTTTTTTCTTTTAAATAGAAAATATTTCATGGGTCAAAAATAAAGATTGAGTTTTCTCAGCATTTAAACCTAACCTAATCTGTGGCAAAAGTGATTTAATGATTGTTGTTGTTTAATTTGGTAGAAGCAACATGAAAGCATGCTGTAGCATGCTGGCAGACAAAGATTCTGAGATATATTCTGTGAAGAGAGCGTGGGCAATGACTGGAAAGGCTTCTCTTTCTGTTCTTGTTAGGTACTAGCATTTTAAACAATGCTGCAAGTGTGCTAGTCTACTTTGACTTACTTTTAGTTGGTGTAATTTAAATTACAGAAATTTGATTTTCAGTAAAAAGACCTAAAAATGTAACAGTTGTTTGACTTCTGGATGGCTCTTTCAGATAAATGCCTTTTGTCTCCAGATGTTTCCTTTCTTGTTTGAAATGCTGCATAGCACAAGACATTGTTTGTTTTATGTCAAACACATAGATAGGAAGTAGGTTCAAGGATCTCATTCTGTAAATCTGTTACTGAATTCCACCAAGTAAAAACATTTACAAAATTTGCATTTTGTGGTAAACATTATAAGCAAAATTAAATGCTGAAGAGAATGCCATAAATTGTTACAGAATTGATGTGAAATTTTATGAACTTTTTAAATTTAGGAAAATTTCCTTGTGGACCATACGGGGCAAGTTTCTAAGTAGTGATTTGATTCACCTACTGCTCTTCCTAATTCATCTACCTTCTGTTTGCTTATAGAAAAGTGGAATAAAAATTAATCTCAGTTCAAACTGATTTTAACCGTATTCAGGAAACTACAATGTCCTTTACTTCCTTATGCCACATTTTTGGCTTCACTAAAGGTCTTGATTTTTGGTTGCAGTTTTTATTTTATTTTTTGCTTTTACATTCTTGGGAGGAGAGAAATTTAATCTCTTCAACTTTGTTGGTAAATTGCATTGATGAATGCATTCTGACAGGAGGCTTTCCTGAAATGAAAAAGACTCCTGTGTAAGGATAGGAATAACTATTCTAAGAGCCTTTTATGGTTCCGTTGCCAAGGAAACCACGGCTTTGTCTGTACGTGTTTGGAATGGTTGCCTCCTTAGAACTAGGCTTCCAAATAGTCACTGTGTGATATTGTTGAAATGAAAAGAATGAACCTATTTTAGGGGATTAACTTCAAATTAAGAAAGATAGCATATTTAGAAGACAGATTTTTAAAAAGTGTAAACATATAGAATTAAGAGGAAACTGAAGCCAGTGTTGATTTGGCCTATTCAGTTGGGAATGACTGAAAGAATATGTTCATCTTTTTACACACCCTTTGACTATTTACATGTTTATGGAGGAGTAAACACATAGAATAATATACATGAGTCCTACCAAATAAGCTTGGCAATGAGGCATTCTGATATCTGTACAAATCTTCTAGGTTTCTCTCATTGGCAGCCGTGTTGTTTTCTTACAATGACTGCAAATCGCAATGGAACACTGTAGCTGTGAAATCCCCAGAACTGCCAAAATGTATTGACTCTGAGATGTAAAATACAGGGAGAACCTATGTTGGAGAAATTTTCACTTTTACTAAAAACAAAGGTAATGTCATACTCTGAAATTATATAAACCAGTATTAACACAAAGAAGATAATGTACTTTTATTGTTTTTCTAAATTTAATGTTTGTGTGTGTGTGTCTGTGTGTGTGTGTGTGTGCATGCATGTATTTTCAGGATTTAATTTCAGGTCTCCATGATTCTGTGGCAAGTACTTTCACAACTGAGTCATCTCTTCAGACCTAAAATACTTAAGAAAAAAAAAAAAACCAGCAAGCAGGAATTAAAATAACTCAAGGGATGAGAAATCAAATATCCAATGTATGTTAATCCTTTTAACTTTTCATTTCACATCATATTTTCTTTAGCTATTTCTTGCCATTGAACACTTTGGCTTTGACTCACTATGAGAACATGGTACACATTTCTAAAGACTTTTCACCAACAGTAAATGTTCCATGATTTTTTGTTTTAACATTCTATGTACGTATATACAAAACACTAGGATCTAAAAGCCATCATTGTGTAAAGATTTATATTAAAAGTGAATGGCTATACACAATTTTAAGAAATCTCTTCTAAAAATTTTAAAGTTTCATTCAAGTAAGTCAGTTTCAATTAATTTAACACCATTGTTTTTATGTAGACTATAGAGTCAGGAAGTGAAATAAAAAAAAAAGTCTACTAGACTGTGAAAATTAGTGTTACTTAAAGATACATTATCAGATGACTGTCCTTCATGCATATTTTACTTAAAATTCTATTAGATGGTAAAGAAATGCATTAATTCATATATTGCAAAAAATAAGGAAAAAGGTTTTGTCTTTCACTCCTTGTGTAATGAACAGAAAGTCAGTATAAAGATGGGCATTACTCCTATGATGTGTAAGTGACTATGTGGAAGTAGCATTGTTCAGTGAGATTAGAACTCATTGCAGCGGTTCTCAATCTCACCCATGTCGATACAGCATCTACAGACCCTTACAAACACTGAATTCTGAGATCTGAGTTCACAATTGTATTTCACTGAAATTGGTCCACTTTTACAGCATTTGGAGACCACAAAAGAACAACTCACTCATTCTTTTCAACTGTCCTGAGCATTAGATCTATTTGACAGAATATTAAAATGGTAATGTCTACATAGCACTGAAAATCAACATTTGTAAATCTGGAGTTTTAAGTTTCTTCAAGTACTTGCCCCGTAGTCTGGATGAGAATCATAACACCAGCAGAAGAGTGTTAGAGAGTACATGCAATTTTGAGTGGATCTTGGGTGCCAACATAGCAGAAGTATATAGGTACTAGAATATGATTATGATGCTATAGATATAGATTTAAATTACATTCTATAGAAACCTGAATTTATAATTGTAAAACACTGCATCAAGAGATATAGAGGAACTCTTGATCCTTGACCTGTGTATGTTTTTCCTGTCAGTGGAAAAACCACACCAAGAAGAGAAGGAGGGAGAGACTGACAATATACATTACCAGGGGAAGGAGCCCACACCAGAAAGAGAGAGAATTGCTCTGGCAAGAAGTTTAAAAAGCCAAGTACAGTTTTTTTTTTTTTTGTGTGTGTGTGTGTGTGTAGATGTTGCTCAGGCCTTCAGAGGAACCTGCTTCATACGTAGATATAGTGACGCTCAGGTGGGAGGAGCTTGGTGTCCTTCCTCTTGAGGACTTACAAACTTCAAGGTTATCTTGTTTGCGATGAAAGAACATTTGACTCAATAACCCATAATTGGTTGAATGTTGCTGTTAGCTGATTAGTATCTCCATCTGCCTCAAACAGAGCAGGGTGCCTTGTAGGCAAAGGTTTTTATTTTATGTTTTTTAGCTGTTTGGTGCGTATTTATTTTTTCTTTATCTAGGCTCCTTTTGCTTCTATCTGTTAAAGGCTTGTCTCTTCTTAGGGGGACCAACACCCATTCCAGAAATATCCTTTAGAATGTACTATCAATATGAATAGGTAGCTTTACACATGCCAGGACTTAGAAGCCCACAAGATATTTTACAATGACAATTACTTTTGAGTAAAAAATGTCTGCTTCTCCTTCTCAGCTAACACCAGCCAGCTAAGGTATTGCTAGGCCATGCAGACATAATGAAAAGCTTTTGTCACCATTACAGCAAAGGGGAGAAAGGGGCAAAATGACTGGTAAGGCAAAATTCCCAGCCGGGGAGTCTGGAACCTTGTTGACAGACTTCAACCATGTTGTCAGGGTTTTGGGGCTCCCTGCAGGCCAGTGTGATAGACATTTGATTTTTGATCCAGCAACAAGGCTGATCTAGGGTAGAAAGATTGTTAATCAGGCTAATCCAGTCCTCTATTAGTGTTAATGCTAAATGAAAGAGAATTGTGTGGTTCCTCAGCAATGACTAACATGGAGATAGGAGAAACACCTGTGGCTCTCAGTCTGACCTTTTCCTAGTGGCAGCAAGGTTGACTGGCCTGTCATTTAGAAAGTGAATTATAGTATTCTCTTCATTAATACAAAATAAGACTTGGTATTTGAAGTCAATGTAGCATGCTTTTAAGCAAGCAAACTCAGAAGGCAATGGTGGCACACACCTTTAACCCCAGTTCTCAAAATAAAGAAGGAAACAGTCAGTAGAAGCAAGGGAGGTAAGAGAGGAAGCAGAAGAAGCAAAGTAGAAGCAGAGGTAAAATCAGAGTGAGAAGTAGAAGCAGGAGATTGGAGAAGCAGGCATGTGACGAAAAGGCTGTGGAGAAGGCAGCTAGTCAGAGTTTAGTTCACTCTCAGAGGCTAAAACCTTCTAGGTCCAGACTTGCAGCTTGAAGATTACAGTTTGCCAAAATATCTGTCTTCTGATACTGCTAAATCCTCCTATTCTTTCTACTGGAGCAGGTTTACCTTTGATGTATGGAAACAGTAAAAGCTGCTCAATCCTATCACCCACTTTAAACTGCAAAGATCGTCATCAAGGTGCAAAATAAAAGAAGAAACAAAAGGCAAGAGAAGAATCTTGAGAACAGTGTCTTAAAAGAAGAAAGTAGAAAAGGACCAGAGCCCAAAAACTGTAAACAACATACCAGGAAATAAAAATGTTGTAACAACAACAACAACAAACAAACAAGAACAGCAACAACAACAAAAACAGACAAACCAGATAAGTCCTTCTCAGGTAGAGCCTCAGTAGAACTTGTTTCGGCAATCTTGCGCAGGTTTTGTGCATATAGCCACAACTGCTGTACTATTCAGTTCAACAGCCCTCGCATGTCCTGAAAACACAGTTTATTAGAAGTCCTTGTATCCTCTGCATATTATCATGCACATGTCTTCCCCTTCTTCTGGACGATTCCTTAGTCTTGGCAGGGGTCATGTGATAAAGGTGATAAAGGTGAACACTAAGTGGGACCACTTAGGGCTGAGCATTCCATAGACTCTTATATTCTGCACTCTGACCAGTTATGGGTCCATATTATTAGCCATGTACTATGAAAAAGAAGCTTTTCTGAAGAGGTTTGAGAGCTGCATTAATATATGGGTACAAAGATAAGAACTTAGGGAGACGTTTAATATTTTGTCCAATTAGCAGAACATTTCTAGTAGATGTTCCCTTAGGACCTATAACCTCCTAGACTTGTATTCTTACTAGCCATAAGATATAGCTTGTGGAGTAGTGCTTATATCCAATCAGAAATACCATGGTTACTTTCATATCACTTACGTAACTGTTGTACCAAAGATTGTATCTTGTCAGGCTGGTGATTATTATATTTCTCAGCATTCACAAATGGCTGATAATTTTTTCTCCCCAGCAGGTTGTACAGCACCTTTGATAGTATGTAAGAAAGCCATTAGGGATAGCTATTTATAAATTAGAATCAGAGTGAAAGATAAAAAAATATAAACGACCATGTTCTAACGTTGACCAGTTGACACAGATGTAAATAGGTTATCATTGTGTCCCACAACCTCTCCCAGGAATTCTAATTTGTAACAAACTTAATTGTAGCAAGCAAACACAAATGTACATAATAATCTTTGCAGAAACTGACTGGAAAGAAAAGAGATACAAGGGAATTTCTTTTCAGGGGTGAAAACTGTGAGCACTGAGAAGAGGAAAAGGACAATAATCTCAATAATAGGAATTGCCAGAGCCAAAATGCTGAATAGAAGATGAAGTTGTTGAGCTTAGAATCCAAGCTATGGAATAAACAGAAGTATGAAAATCAAGGTCACATCTGAAGAAATATATTCTAAAAAAAAAATAGTGAACACATAGTTATTTATAGAAAAAGATGTGAAAATGAGTGCAATTATAATTCCATTGATTTGTATTTTAGTTAATGGCATTAATCAAGGAGCTGAGGGGTAACAATGATAACTGCATTAATCTATTGAAGCATAGTGGTGAATCCATGAGATGTTTAATGAGACAAATGATTTGAATGACTTGTGAGTGGGACAGGTAATTGGTCAAAATAATGATTAATAATTCATAAAGTTTGAAATATTACAACTTGTGCAAATAATTGGCTCTATTTGATCATAAACAAATTAATTTGTAATGTTTTGAGTGGAGCAAACTCAGGGAATTGCCATGTATATGGAGACCAAGACAATGGTTCCAGGATGTGAACTCTAATAGAAAATAAGGAAAAATCAATGTATTTAAAATTTATATTACTTTTGTTCATAAATAAATCACACACATACTCTCCTACACACAAAATGTAAATACATACACATATTTGTATATACTTATGTATATATACACAATATATAATATACCTATTATGTATATATAATATATTACATATATATATAATACATAAATAATATGTATGTATTATACATGATTAAAAGTGGAAATTATGACCTAAGACATCCATGATATTTCACTATCTGAAGGAAGCATTCTGAAATAGACAGAAGGCCAGAAAACACCCTCTCTTGGTAGGTTAATCCTTAGTTTAAATTACTTTAAAAAAATGGATAAAATTGCCAACAAGTCTTCATTTCCTTGTGGAATGACAATAACTCAAGCTACTGTCTTCTAAAAATAAGATTCCTTTATTCCAAGTTTCTAAAAGTTTTATTGGTGGAAAACAAGGGTACTGATGAGCTAGTAGAAATGTATATTTTTTTATGAACTGTTACAATTATCTGAATTTTGTGATAGTTCATAGCTATTGATTAATTCAGCAATGTGGATTGAAGAAATAACTCAAAACCGGGAAGGTTAAACTGGTACATCATTTCATCAAGGAAAAAGTAGAGTAAAAAGATTTGAATATAATATTTGGAAATAAATATGGTGATCTGAAGAAAAGGCAATGGTGTTTAATCTGACTCAATGTCCTTAAGAATAGATTAAGTTTTACAGTAGAAAATGAGGACAAATAAATGATTTTAAAATAATTACGCTGAAAGTGGGTAGATTTTATACATGATAATATAGAATAGTTGGAGAAAAAAATTTATGATGATAAATTTTCTGAGTAAACATATCCTAATTTTGGACTCAGTGACAGGTTATTTTGTCACTGCAACAGTGCATATGTAGCAAAGCAATTTTTGACAAATGCCTGGCCTAGAGATGGTGGTTCTTATCTTTCATATATCAGTAGACAGATTTTTCTAAAAGATGTTATAGGTCATCACAGAATCACTGCAATGTGGCAGGGAGGATTTGATACATAGCTGGAATAAGATATGTACTCTCTCACCTGCCCTCAGGGACTCATGAGCTCAGCTTGTTCAGGCTATGTGTGTGCCTCAGCCTTTCAACTTGGTCACCATGTCATAGGTTTCACTACCAGAACAGACATTAAGTCTGGGGGAAGAGCTGGCCATCAAAACTATAGGCAAACAACCTTTGTGACTGAATGAGGATGAGTAGGATACAAAGAGAGTTGTTGGAAGTGCCAAGGACAAGAGCTTTAAGGAGTTCACCAACTTATCTGAACCATCCATCATGGCTTGAAAATTCAAGTTGTTACCAAGTGTTTAGAAGAGTTTGAGCTCCTGGGGAAAAAAATCATATGGGAAAACGAAGAGTATTATAGATAAGGAAGAAACAAGGAAACAGACAATGCAACCTAGATTGAATTGCTACAGTTACTGTTCAGATTGCTTCTGAAAACAGCCTGAGGGAGGGTGTCATTATTAACATCAAGCTCAATATCTGCCTCTTTCTAAAACTACAACCCTAACCTCGCCACATACATGAAGCCTGAGATGTGGCAGATGTGCCAGAACTGCATCAGTGAACTGATGGATATCTTGGTTGCACATTCCCACATCTTTATTGAAGAGAACATTTCAGAAGAGAGTGAGACTTAAACAATTTTAATGAACCAGTTCGTGTATGTAGCAGCAACCTAACTCTGGTGAAGTGAATAGATGAAGAATTTACCAAAATGCAGAACGCCAATCCTCATTCCCAACGTGAATGTGTGACTGTGAAAACACATCTATGGCAAGGACCATACAGACTGGATCTGTACATTTGTCAACCTCTGACATATCTACCAACATACTCTCTAATCCTGCTGATAACCTGCCTGTGATGTCATGCTCATGAAACATCTACAAGACAACATTCTGAGTGCAGACCTGCCAATTTAGATCCTGTATAACCAATCATATGATGGTGTAGGTGGTCATTAGTGCCTTCCACCGAGGCCTGACAAAGGATACACACAATGCCCTTTTGAATATCCAGTCAAGTGGTAGTGCCGAGGAGCTTCTGCGATAGGGTCTGCTGCTGTGCCACTGCCTACAGGAGTGCAACCAGAAACAGGAGAAGGAAGAACAAAGATGACAGCTGCCCTTCCACCTGCACATCAACTTAGAGCTGATTGGGTATGTTTATCTGGTGTTTGTCATGTCCCCAGACATGTTGAATTGTGAGATTTATTATGAGCTTCCCCAAGAGTATTGGTAGTGACACAATTTATATATGCTAACATCAACGGAAGATCAAATTTCATTTGTGCCCTTACCATACCAAAGCATTTTGGTTGACCAATGCCAAATGTGCTGTGAATATGCTAGCCTATCACACATGGAGACAAGGGTTAAGCTTGTATAATAGAGTAGAGAAAGAAAACACTATGGGGTAGGTAGTTTACTTTTCTTTTAAGACAAGATGTAGTAACCTTGGTTGACTTGGAATTCACAGTGTAGACCCTCTTTCATGATACCCACAGATACTCATCTGTCTCTGGTTCTGAAATGTTGTGATTGAAGGTTTACACCACCACACCAATACCTTGTTTAAGTTTTAATTCTTATACAAAAATAATATAATATTCTTGTTATAATGAATGATTCTTAGATTTTTGAGATTTGAATCATATGTAATTACGAAATTAGAAAAAAATGTTTGGATTTGTACAATTTATAGGTGTGGTTCTGTAAATCTTCATAATTATTTTATTATATTCTTGTTTTTCTACTTTCAAATGGATGTATTATGTTATATGTGGAATTGTGATTACAAACTAGAATAAGCTAAAAGAAATTGAAGAAAAAGCAACGGAATGAAATTCTGCTACAGAACTCTATTTGCACAATACAAAGTGCATTGCAATTCATTTAAATGAACTGTATTGTTTTGTGTATTTGCATCATTCTGAAAATATCCATTTCCCAGTCCTCATTTTCCACACAGAAACAGCGTTTACCAGGAGTTAATTTCCTTCTGGGATTCGATTTGTGAATATTCTCAAGGTGCAAATTGTGTTGCCCTCTATTCAAAGAAAGATTCTCTGAACTGTAATTGGGTGACTATTTCACAAGTCACATTGCAAGCAGGATGTATGACATGTAAATGATGTACCAGCAAAAGGACAACAAGTATCAAGTACATGAGCACACATGACAACGGATTTCTCAAATACTTAAGAATGAATACCTAAGCATTCTAAATCTTTACTTTTAATTGATTTCTGATAATTTCTACCTTGATCCTAATTTTCTTATTTGGTGGTTAAAGCCTGCTATAGAGAAACGAAAATACATGTGGATATTTTTGAAGATTAATTTGGGCATTGTGCCTGCAGGGCTGTGGCATTATAAACCTCCAAAAACTGTAAGGTTCAATGTTGCAGCTACCTGTGCCTATACATGCAACTGCTCACAATACAAAGGAAAGGAGACACAGGTGGAGATGTTCCTGTGTATTTCAACATAAAACATGGGAGTACATACATCCCAGGAAAAGCAATTCAAATTCATAAGGTGTAGGCTTATGGAAATGGTAGAAATGGGCTTAACTTTTCTTTGTGTTTTGAATTACATCTCCTTTGCATTCAGTGATTTTTAAAATTTGATTTGTATTAAATCCACGATAATTTTGTTTTTGAGATAGGGTATAATACTGCAACCTAGCCTAGCTTGAAACTGACTGTGTAGTGCAGGTTGGCCTTGAACTTGTAGTGACCTTCTTGCCACATTCCCCAATTAGTGCTAGGGTATAAATAAATTACCACCCACCTGTGGCCGATGTTGTTTCTTTTATGCAGCTAGCATTGTCATTGTAGATTATAAATTAAATATATGGAGTTTTTGTTTTGTTCTGTGATTTATTGTTGTTTATTTTTGTGTGTGGTTTTGCTCTTGTCCTTTATCTTTACACAGAAATACTAGAATCTCACCAATTCTAAAAATCATAAGAGAGAGAGAGAGAGAGAGAGAGAGAGAGAGAGAGAGAGAGAGAGAGAGAGAGAGAGAGACGGGGGGAGGAGAAAACATAAGAGTGGTGAGAAGTTCCTCTTGGTGGCATCTTTTTTTTTCTGATATAAGAAAAACATATTTCCTAATTCTTGACCTAACTTCAGGCTATACTTGAGATCAGCTTGACCCTCAGGAATACATAGCACTTACAGGAAACATAACTCATCTGCCATTTTTCTGCGTATATACAACTGCAAGGTTTTCTACTCCCTCCTTAGTGAAACAGTGATATTATGGTAACAAAGTTATGTTCATTTTTGTAAAAGTTCATATCCTGCCATACTTGCCAACAGCACCCACACTTGTGTCAATGGAATGTGCCCAACTTCTGGGTTTTTCCTTTATAACCTCCCTGCTTTGTGGACTGGGACCACCTCCTTAGACCTGTTGTCATAAGAATGCATGCCCTGGCCAGGTTTGTGTGACTCAGTAAAAACTACAAATTAATAAAGAGCTCATCCTTCTCTTGGATGAGAAATACCCTACTACAGCAATTCCAGCCTTGAAGGAAGATGGTAGAAACTGTCTTCCATCTGATCCTCTCTCTTCCACTAACACTTGATACACTTAGCAATTACTCCCAACTCTACTTCTTACCAGAAGTGAAACCTGTAATTTACATTCCTCCTGAAATTCTAACTGAACTTAGGCATTTATTTTGAAATAATTAATACCCTCTTCACCAGTTTGCTTATCTTTAACCTTTTTGCCTATCTGTTAACCTCCACATGTTGCCATAGGGTTATCTCCCTAACATGTAGATAAATCATGTTAATATACTTTAAGTACTCAGATTCTATCATTCACAAAATAAATATCCAAACTATAGGCATGACATCTGTGGTCTTTTATATCCTGGTGCCATATGGCATTTTCAGCATCACCTTCAGTATCATTGTTCTAATTACTGCAAGCTTCTGGTTGGATTTGGTAGTACATGCCTGTAACCTTAGTACTTGGAAGAGAGGTAGGAGAATTGTCTGTGTGAAGCCAGCCTCAAATACATAATTAAAAAAAAACTGTTTCTAAAGCAAAACAAAAACAATTATTGTAAAATCAATAAATATATGTGGTGTTGGTTCTAGAGCTAAGAATGGGTCAAAGTGTGTTTAATACCCTGGAATTCTTAGTCTGAAAGCAGAAGGCATTTGGCTGCTCTCATTTTCTTAGCCCTTAACCCAACTAAATTCTAAATGCTGCCTGTTTCACAGAAGGTCACTGGCTAAAGAAGGTGGCCTGATTGGTGCTTATCTGAAGCTGTAGCTGGAAGGCCCAGGGCTGAGCCCATTTTCTGGTAAGGTGTCTTCCTTTTTTCTCTGTAGGACCACATCTTCTGCAAGAGAGTATTTTCTAGGACACTGATCTTTAGACATGAGCTCCACATGCAAATGGGGCTACTTCAGTATTTCTGTCTTAACCAATGGCTCCTGTCCCTGGATACCAAGGGCCATCCCCAGCCTTTTTCCTATAAATGTTAACACCCCTGCTTCCATAAACTAAGTGATGCTCCACTGATAACACTCTCCCAAGAATCTGTACAGTCTCACTGGCTCGCTGGCTCACAGGCTCATAGATTTCTAATCAAGGACCATTAGATCCACTGTAGACACACATTCCTGCATGGCTTCTCACCTGGGAGTGGATCAGAATACAGAAACAACAAATATAATAATAATCAAATAACCTCTCTAATTGCTTTAATTTGGTGTTTATATCTCTTTGTCTCATCATGCCATCATGCAAGGTCTAAAGTTCATCACAATACCACTTAACTTCAGGAACACTTTGTGCTTTTCATTTTTCCCTTTTGTCCTTCCCTTCTGTTCCTCTCTCCCCACTCCCTTTCCTTTCCTTGCCTTCCCTGTCTCTTCATTTCTTTCTTCCTTTCGACCTATGTTCGACCTATATTACAGATCTGATATCATTTACCATAACTGGCTCTTCCTTTGCTTCACAGTTCAGTAAATAATAGTTTCTTGGAATCAAAACTACCTTTTATTCCATCTCTTAATTCTCACTTCTAGTGTTCTTAATAAAAATGAACATGTATCTGCCCCCCCTGAGGGTGTGTGTGTAATATATGTGTGTATTGTGTGTTTGGTGACTGAACCCAGGGCCCTTCATATGCTGTAAAGTGCTATGCTGTATAACTCAGCTACACCCTAAACTTTGATCTTTTTTACCTTAAACACTTAACATTTTTATCCATATATTTAAAGGGAAACATTATTTGTTAGAACATCTCCCACACAGCCCTAGATGGCAATGAGTCATGAAAAAGACAGCTAGACATAACTTGTCTCAGCCATATACACAATGCCCTTCTCCCAGAAATCCCATCGCTGTGCCCCTGCCTCTCTGCCAAAAAGCCCACTATCTCTTCTCTCTTGTTTTCTTCCCAGACAATCAGAGACAGCCACACCAACCCTCCAACAATATGTCCCCTTGCTTTCCTTTCCCATGGTATTGCTTTCCCATGCTATTGCTTTAAAACCGTCATCTTCCAATGAACTACTGTCTGCCTCCCTCTATCTACAGGCAGTCCTTTTGTTCCTCTGGAGACAAAAATTCCTCTTCCCCTTTTTTCTTATCCTGTCCCCCTGCCCTCTCTACCTCTGGGGCAAATTCACCTTTGTGCTATGAATCTGGTGTCTGGGTGGGTTCTATGCTGACTCTGAGTTCCTTTCACTATTAGTTGCTGAATATGAAGGAAACTATAGCAAACATAATGCGAAGAAAATTCTCTTCTAAAATAGAGAAAATTGGGTGTAATTGTTACCAGAGTATTGGTAGTAATAGAATTACAACCGTTTGTGCACTGGATTTTTATGTTTCTGATGCACTAAAGCTACAGTAGATATAATGGTAGCCAATTGACACATGTGGCAATGTATACTTAAGTTTAACAAAAATAGAATTATTCAGTTACACTAGACATATTTTAATAGATGTTAATATTATTCTTCACCAAAGCTTAAGTCATTACAGAACAGAGCATTTGACAATGCTGGTTTAAAGTTTTAACACAAAATATGCTGAATTAATGATGTCCCGATTCCTTCTCCATTCCCAATGTCAAAATCTCTTTCTCTTCTCTTGTAGTCTTCTTTCTACTTCATTAACCTACACACACACACACACACACACACACACACACACACACACAAACACACACTTGCATGTACACAACCAAGTGTACAAATATGTATAAATCTAGATTTTTTTTATGTGGGAGAAAATACGTGCTGTGTGTTATTCTGGATCTGTTCTCTTCCATTCTATTCTATATAATGATTTTCATTTCCATCCATTTTCCTCACATGGTATCATTTTATTTTTCTCTACACCTGAATAAAATTTCATGATATGAATGTACCACAATTGTTTATCTATTCATCTGTGATGGACATCAAGGGTGTTCACTTTCTCAGCTGCTGAATATAGTACTGCAGTAAATATAGATATGCAAACCTCTCTGTATCTTGTTAACTCACAGTCTTTCAGATGTGCTCTGATGAGTCATATAACTAGGTCATATGATAATTCAACTTTTATAATTTTACATTTAATAGAGTTTTAATTGAAATAGAATAACATTACAATTCCCCTTCCATTCCCTCCCTCCAGCACTTTGAGACCATAACAAGAACCACATTATTATATATTGTTATTATGTCTATGTAATTATATATATGTTATTATATCTTACAAGAGTTTAAGTCTAATGTAACATGAAAACTATGTCCTTCAACTTATACTGAACTTGTAATCCCATGATGTATACTCACCCCCTTTGCCTTACTAAACTCCTGAACCTATGATTGCCCTTCTGTCTCACAAAAATTTGTCTTCCCAGATACCTTGATGACTCCCCTCCACATGATGGATTCTTCCACTTATTTTTATTGCCTCCTTTCTAACAGTCAATTATCCGACAGCTGTTTACGTATTCACTCCAGAGGAGCCTTGAGTCCAGAGTCTCAGACTCTTCTGTCCAGGTGCTACTATCACAATTATCTACCTACCTCACAGACAGCTTTGAACCCAGAGTCCCCCACTCTTCTGTGCTAACAGTTAGTTATCTCAACAGCTATTTTCTATCAACCCTAACCTTCCCCATAAAAGGGACCACAAAATCCAGTGAGCTGCTCCTCTCCAAATCCCAACTTAAGGAGGATCAGGTGGGCTAGTTGCTCTCCCTCCCCAGGGTACACAAAATGATAAAGATTGCTTAATTCGACAGTCATGGACATGTTCCCTGCCCCAATTAAGGTCTAACAGTACCTCCCAATCAACATCTCTCAAACTGCTGTGACCACTCCCACTCTGAAGTTAAGCACATTTCTCTTATTACTGTTACATGAATGTATGTATGTGTGTCCATATACATATGTGTGTGTGTATGTACACAAATACACAGACACATACACACACGCACATAATCAACCTGACATGTATGCATAGACATAGCTTACTGAGTTCATTTTGTTGTTTGTGTGTATATGGATTGGCTTTTGTTTTTTACAGAACTTTCATAGTGGTGACAATATTGGTCTCACAGTCTAAAGTCCCCAAGTACTATATACATGTTCCTCTTTCACTGACGTGAATATTGTCATCTCTTCATCACCTCACAGATAATTGCATATTTCTTTTTATGTATTAGATCACAGAGATGTATATAACAGCATCAGCTACATGGGAGAAAAGGTTTGGAAATATGTTTGTGGAATACAGAGAATTTGGTAAAAATCTTCCTGCCTGTGATCTGACCATTCTGAACACCCTTTGAGAATCCGAAAAAAATAACATTAAAAAATAAGAACAAGAAATGATGAATAGTTAGCCATTAGAATGTTAGTATTAGTATATTCACAGCTCTAGTGCGGAAATATCTGACTATTAGAAAAAGGTCACGCACACCGTCATGTCTGATACCTTTCCACCGTTGCACTCACTTCATCCTCATCACGCTACACTCATTTTGAAGCTTTCATTTCCTTCTTTTCTATACAATATTTAGGGAATTTTCAAGCCTGCTATATAAAGAGAAACAATAAAATTTCTTTAAGAAATAGATACAGTGTGCCGGTTTCTTTAACATTTTTATGAAGATTGCTTATACATTTGATTATGACAAAGGAGTTGAAGCTTTGGTGTCTACTCAAAAAAGCTGTATTTTAGACACACAAAGAAATTTGCTGCCCTCACTGTTATGTGGATGAAACGGGTTTGGGGTTTAGAAGTGTTTTCTCTGACAAGTTAATTGTGAGTTAGTGCCTTATAATTTTCTTTCTAAGCTTTTAAACTTTTATAGTCGCCTGAAATTTTTTCAACAAATATTCATTTAAAAATAGATTGGTATATATTTTTTCTTTTTTCTCTCCTTTTTTTTTTTTTTTTTTTTTTTTTTTGTAGAGGCAGGGTTTCTCTGTTGCAACTCGGGCTCTCCTAGGACTCATTCTTTAGACCAGGCTGTCCTCAGACTCATAGAGATCTGCTTGGCTCTGCCTCCTAAGTGCTGGGATTAAAGGTTGTCCATCTACAAATGACTCAACACCTGCTTTTCTACAGAAATGTTTAGATTTACCCATAGTTTTACAAAATTCTGAAAAGAGCCAGGCAGTGGTGGCATGTGCCTTTAATACCAGCACTCAGAGGCAAGAGGATCTCTGTGAGTTTGAGGTTAGCCTGCTCTACAGAGTGAATTTCAGAACAGCTAGAGTTATAATAGAAACTCTGCCTCAAAAACAAAAACAAAAGCAATTGAATGGAAGTTTAAAGAAAGGATCAATTTATTTTTAATGGAAAGCTCATGATTTCTGTCTGTTGACATACAGTAATGCAGTACATACAGTAGTAATTCCTACTAAGCAGGAAGCTTTCATGTTGATCATTTCACAGTGGAGAATTTTTTTAAACATGCAATAAGTGAGATATAGTCATAATGCTATCTTTTATAGGAAAAGAAGCTACCAGAAAGCTATAGAGTTATTCATTGCTAGTTTTTTTTTTATGAAATAGTACTGTTAAATGGTACTTCCTTCAAAAGTAAAAGCGATGTAATATAAAAATTAAGAGAAGATAGTCTCCAAAATTAAGTCTAATAAAAATATTTTTTGAGAATATTTAAAATTATACATTCCAGAAAATTAAAATTTCCTGGTGAGATTTACCAATTTTCTCTCTTCAGTGTTCTTTTTAACAGGATATTTATTTCTCTTAACACATTAGTAAATTTTGTAAATTTGCATTGAAAGTTGCATACTCACTGAAACATATCTGTTAATACTGATTGTAGCAGAAAAATATTAGCAATCAAAAACACTATTTTTTCACTTCCCATAGAAATATGAATTCTTTATTATGTTTGGTTACATATGACCAGTCTATATAGTTATAAAATATAAACAGCCAAATTAGTAGACATTTTCCATCATTCTCAATATTATTTGCTTTCTACTATTTTGTTTTTCCCTTCATTCATCATTTTCTGAGTTCACCATAATGTTTAACCTCAAAGGAGTTCTTTGGTAAATTGTGAATATCATTATGTTAAAATAACTAAACAAATATATTCAAATGTATTTTCATTACTGAATTATTAAGTGAGTTGAGTGTTTACCTTCACCTTGCATGCAAGGAAATTGCTATAGAATTTTCTGAAAATAACCTCATTCAGATTAAAATATTGAAAACATCCTGAAATGGATCCAGCTCATAATGAGCAAGAGGCAAATGTACTAGCTAATGTGCTCCACCATGCTCATAAAGGGCAACGGTGGCTCTTTAGAGGCAGCAGAGCTATGCATTGTAATGAAACTACTCCTGAAAGTGACTTTGTCCACAATGAATGGCTGTGTGGTAATGTGATATAGCTTAGAGCTGGGTTGTCATAGATCAATAAAGAATACTACCATCTAATATCTTAATAAAAATCCTGCCATTTCATCCATCTTTTTCTGAACTAAAACAATTTTCCCTTGCCTCCCTAAAATGTAGTCCCCTTCTTTAGTAGAAAGCAGTTTAATCTAACTGCTTTCATATCCAGGGAAGAGAAAAGGTTGCAAAAATGATAAAGATGTGTGTCTTTCTTTCTTCTCAGAAACTCAAGTTAAATATTTCCCTTAAAATGAAAGGAAAAGCTAACATACGTCTATCAAAGAGAAAATTCTGATGCAAAAGTTATTGGTTAGCCCTGAATTTATGAAAGTATGATCTTCATATATTCAATGAGTATACATTGCTCTTTTTAAGGGAAGTATATTCAATTATAATTTGAAGTTATTAATTTTGTTGATGGCATAAATATAATTAAGCTGAGTCAGTAATGTACAAAGATTGCATATTATTTTAAACATAGTTCTATAAAGTGAATTTTACATATAGTTCATAAATAACATAAAGATTACGGTTTAATATAAAACATTAAATTGTATTTTGATTATAGTTTTATAGTTCAAATGTGAATTTGAAGCCTCAGTAACATGTTCCTACATGTGTCATAATTATCCATCCTGAAAAAAAAAATAATAAGGATTAAAAAAAAATCTATAAAGGGAGAAATCAGAGCAGAGAAACACCAAGGAAAAGACAACAGTTGTTTCATCAGATTCTTAGTAATTTTCTTTGTATTGACTTAAAATAATGAAGGTCTGTTCACCTGAGTATTGTAAAAGTTTATTTTTAGTTGTATATGAAATAATTTTGTGCACTGTTGGGTGAGAGTCTACCTACGCCTTGGCATTTTGTATTATCTGAAGGTATTGGATTTATGTGGAGGATGTCTGATTGGTCACGATCTGCATCTGTTATCAGTAGAACTCCTGAGAAGTTCTGGATTAATATGGTGCCTGCTGTGAGGATGGTTTCCTCTGCTGAGGTTTGGCAGAGTTTGCATCTATGAAAAATGCCTCCTTGTCTTCTGTGCTACACCTGATGTCCAAGTTCATTATTATCATTTTTAATAATAACTAAACAGAGTTTGACAGGTGGAATAAGAACAGTTCTGCACATACTGAAAAGTAAGATGGGTCAGAACGTGCAGCGAGGGGTTTCAAGGGTCTTCCTTGGCTTAGCACCACATTCTTGCTCATCCTTGTACCAGTAAGTGAGTGAAATACAATTATGACTGAATTAATATTTTCAATCAGCGTTATATTTTAATTTCAATAAAAATAAGTTGATATGGTTTAATATCACTAGCATTGCTTTGCAAGCAAAAACAGAGATATCTATATCATAAATAAATCCAGAATCTAGTGAGATACTTCAACTGGTAAAATTCTTGCCTGTCATGCCTTACACTTGAGTTGGATACCAAGAGCCCTTACAAAAATGCTCAATGCAGTGCCATCCATCTGTTGTTCCAGCATTCCTAAAATGAGATGAGAGACAAGCCAAGTGGGCTACAGTATGTAGAATGACTGAAACAACAACAGGAACCTTACCTCAGCAAGGTAGAAGAAGAGCAAGCAAAAGTTGTCCTCTCACCAACATATGTTTGTTATAGTACAAGTGCCCGTAGTCACATTCATGCATCATGGACATGCACTGATAAATAAACATTTTTAAAACTCTAGATTCTTTCATGTCCAAACCATTTTCTTGTGTAACTTTCTTCACTCTTTATTCATCTTTGATGGCACACCTATAATGAAGAAGATGTGCTACCAAGACCCAGAGATTAAGATATAAAAAAAAAGATGGAAGAAAATGATAATAAAATGCTAATATTTAAGCATTTTAAAATATATGACACAAGCAACCATAGATATTGCTTGAAAAAAATCAGTAATATTTTTCTGTATCATTCAACTATGTATGAAAACATGAAACAATGTCTGAGTCAAATTTCCAAAGATATCTGGCTACCTAAACAATTTAACTATGCGCATCAGATTAGCGCATTTCCTCATGCCTAAATAGTCTTGAATTTATTTTCTTTGTTTCATATTTAATATATTGTCACCACTAAGACTATTGCTGAAAAACCATGGACTCATGGACTCATGGTTTCTCCATGATTTTCAGTGGTTTTTCACTTTTACCATTGTGGGTGCTCTCCTGCTGTCCTACCATCTCTCTGTCCTCAGACCGAATTCCTGTAATTCCCATACTTTGATTTGCTTCATGAGCACTAGACCATTTCATTAGATATCACTCATCAGTTGTGACATGATCACATTAGTTTCAGAACAATGTCTTTTGTCCTCATTTAAATACAATTTTTTCTTTATTGCCAAGCTCTCAAATATGTTTTATTCACTGAATTCTGTAATAAGAAGTGAAACAGTCTGCATTCAGTAGTAATATTTTTTTTAAAGGGTTAGAGGTTGTATCATTCGACTTACTTTCTGTATTTCCCCTTATGTTTGAGAAATCTAACAAGTCTAATGTCAGAAATGATGATTTCAATGATGGCAGTCAGTATAGGTTCTCCTGGGCAAAACTATAACAAAATAGACACAGCAATAACAAAACCAAAGGCAGGACATTCTTACTCACATCAAGTTGATTTTATTTGTTACACGATTTCCCAGCCATCTTGTATTTTCTGTAGAGAACAAAGGTCCTGATGATGATTCTCTTACTCTGTTTAAATTTCAACTTCCTGCATCAAAAAAGAAACCTCCAATAGTTTCACCATTACAATAGAATATCTTAATTTTTAATGACACACAATTATTGGAAGACCAAATCTTTCTCATTGTTTCTTTAGAGACTATTCATTTAAGTACCACCTCACAGATTTATTGTAATTTTTGTTCAATTTTAGTATTTTATCTAACCCATTAACTTTTAACATTTCATTGTTAGATTCTAATTCTTCCTAAGTTTGTGTTCTACTCAATATTTCTGCATGTCAATTTTTACCCAATTTTTACTAACAGAAAAAAAATACGTAAGTTTAAAAACTTTCTCAGAGAAGTTAACTATCTAACATAGCAAAAATTATGTAGTGTCAATGAATAGCCCTGTGTGAAAGCTAAGGTCTACATTCCAGGCCTATGTAGTATGGATTGGATATAGAAACACCTTCAATCTAGTATTTAGAAGGCAATGGTGGTCCATGGCTTTAATCTCTAGAGAAAACAGTGGAGGCAGATACAGGAAACAGAACTCAGAAGGAGTCAGTGTCACATAAGTATTGATGTCTGAGATGAGTCAGAGTGAATGGCAGACAAAGTGACTGGCTGGATAATAAAGACTCTCTATTGGCTTAAACCCATGTCTAAGAAGTCTTTTGTGGTGGATACCTCATAGCAATGGTAGAAAAGAGGGACAACTGAGACTTTGCCTCTCCATGAGTACCTACACAGAATTAATGGTCACTGGGAGAAGGAAAGATAATTTCCTCACTGACAAAAAGCTGACATAATCTTCCACTCCAACCCCATACAAGACTTAATAAAATTCAATGAGCCTTCACCTTCATAAAACAATAATACTTAAAAAAATAATTTTAAAAAAGAAAAAAAAATAACTAGAAAGTGGAATGGGACCAGCAGGATTTGGATGACAATCAAGGAAGGTAATAGGAGGTTAAACACAATAAAAACACATCATATGTACTCACACAACTCTCATAATAAAATATATGACTTATTAGTATGTGTCAATTAAAATAACTGAAAAATGATCTTGTTATAATTATATAGTAATACTTTTTAATATTTTAATAACAATTTACTGTTAGTTATATTTTGTATGTTTTTCACATAAAAAGAAAGACTAGTCTGGACGTTAAAACTATCCAAATGCAGAGAGATGAACAAATGCATCTTCAGGATATCTTCAGTAAAATGTTGTTTTTGTCATTTCATGGTTCTTTAAAATGTGCTTGAGAAATATCTTAGTCTCTTGGAAAGTTTAGTAGTTTCCATGGCTTCTTTGCATAGTGATTTTAATAGGTGAGCATTTTATGTTGTAACGTAAAACCTCATTTCAGAAATTAGAATATTATTTTTTATTATAACTGATGCATACTTCCAAATAACTTTTTTAAAGCATCTCTTATCCTAAAACTTTGAAAAATGGAACACTTCTTTCTCCTGGTTATTTTTTTTTTTAACCTAGCTTGCTCCTCCTCATATTAAGTATTTAGTTTTCCTGACCACTCTTAGAATTGAAACTTGGAAATAAAAGTAATTAATGTGGAGAGAACTTTCTTTCTTAATTGACACTCAGTGATGCATTTCCTAACTTCTCTAGCTTCTCATTAAAACTTCTTTTTTTCTGAGAAGTTTATTCCATGTAGTCAAATTTCATCCAACTGTTCTTAGAAGACACAAACAATTCTCAGCCAGTTCTCTTCTACCACTTCATATATAAATTATAAGCCAAGCTGGAGACTCATTATTTTTTTCTCTTAAAAATAAGAAAAAGTTAAACCCAAGATAAAACGTTAATTTTCTAATTTCAGGAATTTTATTTTATTTTTTTACATCTTAAACATTTTATTTTTTGTAGCTTCTCTAACAATCTGTAATACTGCTTTTTTATTTTTTAAATTTCACATTTCCTCAATTAAATGTGCACCCATGAACATCCACAAAAGCCAGAACATGGTCTTTAGTCTCCTTGTATTTCGTCATTGTTATGACTAAGATATGGTTGAATGTGTAAACAAAGACAGTGTGATGGATATTTGATCCCCAGTGTGACAACGCTAAAGAGGTGAGATAGAGTAAAAATAGGAACTTGGACTTTAAGGTGCAACTACTGGAATGGAGTAATATCTCATGGGACACCACAGAGCTGATATGGTATTTAAATTTCTTTTCCTTCCTCTCTTCCTGTATGTTCTTTCTTCTCAGAATTTACTCTCATTGTGAAACCTCACCCCAGGTTGTGATATAGTTAGAAGCCAGAAATAAGAAAAAAGAAGGTACTAGTATAATGGTACTTATATTAGATAATTTTCCAAATGCAGGGATAAAATATCATGGCTAAAGCAACTTTCACAAGGAAATGATTATTTGAGATGTAGTTCCAGAAGGATAAGAATCTATTACCTATTACTGTGTGGCAACATGGATGCATGGCAGCTGGCGCTGAAAGCTGAGAGCTTACATTTTAAAACTCAATCATCATGTAGAGATAATAAACTCAAGACAGCATGAATGTTTAAGCACTCAAAACCTGACTCCAGTAGTCACCAGAATTGTGGGCTAATGGAAAGTTTTTATTTGCTACCTGTTCTAAAGTATTCCATTACAGAAAAACAAGCCTAAACACTCACTAAGGCCAAAAAGTTTAGATATGAGAAGTAGAGCAAGGTACCTGAAGGAAAGAAGATGGCATGCAAGCTAAGGATCCAAACCATTGGATCCATTTACAACTTCCAACTAGAGTGGACATCTTTTTCTATTATACTGCTTTTGAGAATTTCATAAATATATACAATGAAATAGCATATCTAGCCCTAACACCTTCCTCCAACTCACTGGAAGAGATGGCACAAGTATAAGTCCACATGATTACAATTACCTGATTTTTGACAAAGATAACAAAACTACATGGGATAGTTTGAAACAGAATGACCCACAAGGGCTAATCCATTTGAATGTGTGATACTCAGTTGGTGGAACAACTTGGAAAATATTAGGAAATATGACCTTTTTGGAAAAGGTGTTGTAATAGAGGTGATCACTGAGGTTTAAAAAGGCCAAAGCAGTCCCATTTACTCTGTCCCTTGGTTGTATCTCAAGATGTGAGCTCTCAGCTACTGCTCCATTGTCATGCCTGTTTGCCCTGAGGTCACACTCCTCACCATGATGTCCTTGGATTCTAAGCCTCTGGAACTATGACTGAACCCTAAATTAAACTCTTTCCTTTGTAAATTTTATCCCAAAAATTGAAAAGCTACTATAAATATATATAGTGGAGTAAGACACTATCTTCAAATTAATAGTTCTGGAAATATTGGGATTCAATATGTTGGAAAAAATAAAACTGGATATTAATTTCTCTCCTTTCACAAAACTCAACTCTAAATGAATCAAGAACTTCAACATAAAATTGAATACCATGGAACAGCTAGAAGAAAAAATAGAGTATGCTCCAACTTAAAGGAACAGATAAAGATTTTCTGAATAGGATCCCATCATGGGAAATGAGACCATTGACAGATAGAATCTCCTGAAACTAAAAGGCTTCTCTAAAGCAAAGAAAACTTTGAACCCAGAGAAGATGTGGCCAATAGAATAGTAGAAAATATTAGTGTGTAAAATATAAAAATAACTAAAAACCTAAATATTAAGGAAATAAACAATCCATTTAAAAACTGGTCTATAGAATGGAATAGAATATCTCAAAAGAGTAAATCTGCATGGCTAATAAACATTTAAAATATAATCTACTTTTAAAATATTTAGAGAAAAAATATTAAGTTTCTCAAGACAAAAATTGTAAACTCTTGAGTTCTGAATACAAAATATTATTCTGAATGCTGTACCTCATAAAACTGTACTGGCCACACTCATGACATTTTTCCCTAGTGAGATCCAGTTGCCAGGTACATGCAGCTTGCCTTTACTGCTCCTGGCAAAATGGTTAATCAGCGTTTATCTTATGCTCTTATATTCCCTGGACAAGAATTAAACATCAAACTCCTATACCCTATCATATGCAATAAGATACCACTAAACTTTTAACACAATCTCTTCTGACTCTAATGAAAACGCATGGACACCTTAAAAACCGAAACGGCAATCCTAGCAAAACTTTTCCACTTTAATCTTATAAATTCTTTGGTTACTGTCTGCATTGGTTACTTTTCTCTTGCTGTTTTAAAACATTATGACCAAAAGCAACTTAAAGATGACAGGGTTTACAATGGTTTATTGTTCCGTAGGTGTCACGGTCCATCATGTCAGGCAGGCATGGTGGTAAACAAAGGCATGAACAGGAAGCAGTAAAACCTTAGATTCACTACAATCACAGAGCAGAGGCAGTGAACCCTAAGTGAAATGAGTCTTTAAACTCTCCAAACCAATCCTAAGTGTCATACTTCCTCAAGAAAAGCCTTACCCTTCTCAGACAGAACCATGAAATGATGATCAAATGTTCAAATGTCTGAGCCTGTGGGGGACATGATCTTTTAAAACACTAAACTGCCATTATATGGCTTATGTTGTACCATAAGGCAAAGGCAAAAAAAAAATTAAAGTATATTTTTCAGAATTTTATCCATACTACACAAAGAAAGATTTTCTAGGGCTTAGGAAATGGGAAGGGAAATTGGACATTACTCTGTATAAGAGATTGAGAGTGAGTAAACATGTGTACTTGAAGAAATACCTGAAAAAATCAGTTGAAATCAATTACTTTCAGTCTCTTATTCCACAATACCCTCTATCCACTGCCAAAAGTTTGATTATTTTAACTCTATTACCCCATAACACTATTTGTTATGTTCCCACTTGACGTCACCCTAGAATAATACTTTGAGAAAGTTTCTTGGCAGGGAATCATGGACAAAGAACAATATCCAATACTTCATTAAAATAATGTTTTCTTGTTTTGCTTTGATGAAAGTAACTGTCAGTTCTTGTCCAATAGAAAAGAGAAGCTTTCTGATTTTCTTGGATCACTTTCCTACATTTTCAGTATTGTGTGAGCTATGGAATCTACAATATCTTAACTTTATCAAATGATCCACATATGATACTTCGCCTGTGGCATTGAGAGTGAAAATAGGGGGAATAGTGGCTCTATTCTTTATGTTCCATAGCTTCTTGTCAATAATATGCAGGTACCTAGGGCATGCCTAAAATATGTTACATAGCTTATCATAAAAGGTAAAACTAATCAAATAATCTTCACTAAAATATTTACTCTCATTATTACTCTAAACCCATGAAAATAAAATCCCAGGATTCCTTATAACAATATTGTATCATTGCCCAACATGAATATTTTATTAACTACTTTCTGATATATATAAAATATGTCCTTTTGGATCTTGTATCTTGTGTCTATGAATTCTTTCACCACCAAGGCCAAGAAACTATACATAAATGATTCACACCTCTCTGGTTAACCTTATGTAATTCAATCCCTTCAATTGGAATTAGCCAACTAACAAACAAATTATTTAGGAAATATAAGTTAATGAGTGTGATATAATGGCAGAAATATAGGACTGTATAATGAAATTAAGAAATTTTGTCTACTTTTTCATAGTGTTAGAAAAAAAGTTATATTTAAGAAGCTTTAAATATCTTTCCTGACAAATTCTGTAAAAATGACATATGTAGATCATTGCACTTAATAATTAGCACAGCATTATTTTGAAATGCATGCTTAATATTTATTCAAATGAACCATATGTTGCAGTGCAAAGTAGAATTTACAAATTTTTGAAAGATGAAAGAAATAAATTTTATGATATCAATAGACAAGAAAAAAAAACAGTGGTGAGTCATAAAATAAATCTGGTTGGAAATCAAAAAGTATTTTAAGTAATAGAAATGAATAGATAATATATTTGAGCAGAGTAAGTTTAATTGCCTTATTAATTTAATGGGAATATCAATTCAATCTCAAAACTAAATATCCATGTCAACTGGTGAAGACAGAAAAGTCAACACTATTGTGAATTTACATGGAAAACCAAGCACAAACTAAACACCACAAAAACAGAAGCACTGAAAAAACAAGACAAAAAAAGCAATTTATATATAAAAAATCAAAGCTAAGGAGTTAATAAAAGCTGCAATCATTTAAAAATGTTGAAATTGATGAACTACAAAATTTAGAGAGAAAAATGGTGAGATATTAAAGCAATAAATGACATAGAATATACTACAGATACTATACCATTAATAAATTCAAAGCCTAGAAACTGGGTAGTGTCAAATCCCAGGAAGAGACTGCCAGAGTCTGTCCATCTGGACATACCACCTGGGGACAGTGTGACATCCTGTGACCACAACCATGGACATCCACTTCCAGAGCCCATTCATCCACATGTCACTACCCAAGCCACTCTCCCAAGATACCAGAAAAATGCTTGTCATCCTATGCCCTCAACTTCAGTCTCCACCCCACATTTTATAATAAAAAAGGGGTTTAAGGTATATATGACCCAAAGGAAGCTGTAAAGACAATACTGGAAAGAAGACTTTGGTATGAGTAGAAGGCTAAACATGCTCAAGAGGGCATAGAGAATAAACAGTTACCAAACAGTTAACTTAAAGTGGTCTAAGAAAACATCACAATACCAAAATAACATGAATTAATGAATTCTAAATAATAACTACCATTATTGGTGGTCTTTATTCCCTAATTAAAAGACACAGACTAAAATATTGTATTAGAAAACAGAATCAATCTTTTCACTGCTTTAAAGATATCTACCTCACCATTGATGATAGATATATCCTGTGGTAAAAGAGAGAAAAATGGAACTCCAAGCATATGAAACTAATAAATAAGGAGTCAAAGCAATTCTAATATCTGATGATATATATTTAAAACCAAATCTAATCTAAAGAAAAAAAGGAAATAGTTACTAAAAAGCTATTCTAACTACTCTAAACATGTATGTACCTAATAGCAACCAATATAAGTAAAGAAATATTCTTAGAAATCAAACCACATAAAGACCCTCCCAATATAGTGATGGTGGTTGATTAAAGTACCCAATAGTAAACAATAGGACTTCAGAAAAGAATCAGGACAGAAAACCTCTGCAGTTAAATTACATCATAAATCAAATGGATATAATAGATCTGGACAAAATACTTTTCCCAAACTCTAAATAATATATATTCTTCTCAATAGGGCATAGAATTTTCTTCAAAGATGACCATATATTTGAACATACATGGGAATATGCTTGTGTTCCATATGACCATGGAAGAAAATAAGGGCAGTTCTAAGCAGAAATTTTATAATACTAAGTATCTACATCAAAACATTTGAAAGATTTCATTTTAATACTTTAATGACATACACACAAGCTTGGAAAAACAATGTCAAACAACAACCAAAAGTAAATGTGACAAAAATAATATAAATCAGGCATGAAATTAATAATACATTAATGAAAAATTCACAAATAATACAGAAAATATTCTTTGGAAAGATTGAGAAGATTAACCAAAGTAAGAGAGTATACAAATTAATGAAATCAGAAATGAAAAGGGAACATTGTAACAGACACTGGGGGAATTCAGAAAATCAAGAGGACATATATTAAGAATCTACATTCTAGTAAATTATATGATTATAAAAGAAGTAGTTGAAGTTTTAGATATGTATGAATTACAAAAGTTAAACCACGATGAAGTAAATATATTAAACATAAACACAACAACAAATGAGATAGATGTAGAAATTAAAAATCTCTCAACTTAAAAAATCAATTCCAGTTCTAAGACACATTCACAATTCTGAGCAAAATACCAGGAAAACAATCCCATTTACAATAGACTTAAAAACATCTTACAGTATATCTGCTGGGCCTTCTCACATCTACACTAATCAAGAAAGTACCCTATAGACTTGTCCTTAGGCAATCTGTTGGAGGGAGTTTCTCAATGTTTTCTTTTCCCAGATGACCCTAGTTTGTATCAAGTTGATAAAAAAACAAAACCTAAGCAGCATACCATAAATTAGTTCACTTCTCAGCCCTCACCAGTGAAGCTTCTATTTTAATAATATTTTATTACTTGTTTTTAAATTTTCTATAATGACTTTTTATATGCCTTTCCCATGAACTTGAAAGCTTAAGTGAAGCAGAAGAGGAAAATTCTTGAAAATGCATTTTTATTAAAAAGCAAGGTAAGACATGAAATTTGAAATAGTCATAGCTATTTTTAAAATAAACTAAGCAAATAAACTTTTTGCCATATACATATTAAAATTTTAGGACCAGAAGCTCCCTAAAACAATTCTTCAAAGAACTGAAAAAAGAAGTAAAGGTGATTTATATACCTGTGCATCTAGAAATAAAAGATAAATACTTCCTCTTTCCTAGTTCCGGTTATTTCATGATTCTACCAAAAGTTCTTAATATAGAAATCTGTGGAAGAAGTTGCAAGCAAAGATAAATTATAGTTGAATTCATCTTAAATGGATATTGTACAAATAATTTGATTCGTAACATTTAGAAGGTAATATTACACTTAAAATTTACAAATATAAAATACATAAACATAATTAGATTTGCAATAGTAAAAAATTAATTTTAATATTCAAACATTTAAAACCATGACCTATCTTAATAAAATCAAGAGAAAAATCTTAGTATTCCTAGTAAATAATGAAAATTCACGGTTTGTTAATTTTAACTATTACCAAGATAATTACAAAACAAAAAATTTTTAATAAAGAGGGGAACTTTGTGAGTACCTCTTCCAGCCATTCTGACTGGTCTGATTTTCTGAAAATCTTGTTCACGCTGTCACAGGTGCTGTGGGTTCATGTGTGCAGCAGCCTTGTTGTGACAAAAATATTTTTCTGCTGCAGACATCAACTAATTATGGCTCATCCCATATTCAGCCCTTCCTGCAATGATCCTTGAGAACTGAGGAGGGATTGTCACATAATGACCCATTTAAAGCTGAGAAACTCCACATTATTTTATTCTTTATAGGTTGACCAGTTATAGCTCTATGATTAGTCAATATTTACTTTAAAATGAGGCTTCTTTGATGAGGGTAAGAGATACACTAATCTGTGGGCATGAAGATTAGAACTTAGGGAACAGGTTAGCAATATACTCATTTAACATTGGAGTAGCACTAAGTTCTTCCCTAAGGCCTTTGACATAGCCAGCAAGGAATGTTTTGTCCAATTGAACAATCCAAAGATTGAGATCCTCAGTTTTGAGCAGGTTGTAAATCAAACCAGATAGTGGTTAATTACTGAGATGACATTATGACACTATTGTATCAGTAGCCATATTTTGTCAGGTCAGTCATTAATGTAACTGGCAGGGTACTCAGCTTGGTAAAGACTGTTGATTACATTTTCCTCCGGTAGCAGTCATAACATTTTAAAAAACAAGAAAAGCTAGAAAGTTAGGTAGAGGTTTCCAAGTTAGTAGAAGGATCTAAACATCATGTTTTGAAGGGCAAACAAGAATAATTCAAGTATATAACCTGTAGTGTTTGGGGCTCCATAGAACCTCACTGGCCTACAACTCGAAAGAGGTAAACAATGCCTGGTGCAAGGTTTTTATTTGCCTCCCTGTGCTGTCTGGTAGAGGCATTATCCCTTATATGATAACTCCATTCAATTTGTATACACACACACAGACACACACACAGACAAACACACACACACACACACACACACACACACACACACACATACACACACACACACAGAGGAATTTTTATAGTGATAGTTTCCCCATGGTATTTTCAAAGGTCTGTGCTGGTAGTTATTCCCCCATGCTCACTACTCTACCCCGTTCTCCCATTCCCCACCCCAGTTAACCTTCCCCTTCCATTGTTCCCCTTTTATATCACTCGTACTTTTTTTCCTCTTTTCTCTTTTGTTTTATTCTGCTTCTCTTGCAATACTAACATAATCCCTTATAAGTTTCCACCTTCTATGCATACTCTGATTGAAACACTCATATTTTTATTTTTCTACATTCAGGTCTAGTGATAAGATTGTAATATTTTTTAAATTGCTTTTATTTCCTATCTACTCAGGCCCACTTTAAAAAAGGATTTTTGTTTCAGGGCTGAGCACACTGATATGAATTAATAATTGGTGTTTTCTTTCGAAGACTAACCTATTACTTCTGCTCTCAGCATTCCTGTGGTATACTGTGTACAGCTGAGATCCCCCCAACCCACACAATCCATATTAGCATGTCTATTTTTGTCCTTGCAGTCACACTGGTGAGACTTTATGGCTATAGCTTCTGACATTCATAGTGCAGGTGTTGATGCCTGCCTCTTCAGCCATCAGGATCACTTTGTCACCAACATTATATTATTAAGACAATATTTTAGACACACACACACACACACACACACACACACACATATACAAATAATAATAAATAAAAAAGAGGTCACAAATTTGGAAAGAGCAAGAATAGGTACATGGAAAGATTTGAAGAAAATAAAGGGAAGGGGAAAATAATGTAATTATATTGTCATCTTAAAAAATAAAACATAATTAAAAATAAATTGAATGCAATTAATAGGGATTTACTATGTATTGGGAATCTTTCTGAAAGTTTTTTGTTTCATAATTTCACACACATATACACAATACTATTCTTATTTTTATCCCATTATCTTCTCCAATCTCACTTCTTTTATTGCGGAAACCTTTCTTCTTCCAGACAGATCATTTTTCTGCATCCATATCTTTTATAGTTCTTTATTTGTATGTGTGTGACCCACTGCAATTAGTTAGTGTTACTTGCATGAGAAGAGTTACTTATTTGAGCAAGGGAAACATGCCAGGGGGTATAACAATAAGGAATATTACTACCTCTCCCCCAGCAATATTACTCATACCTAGCTCCTCAGGGAGGGGTGGAGCCTCCTTAGACTCTTTCTCTGTTCCATGAAGGATTATTGATACCTACAGTCTTGTTTACACCTTGTACAGATAGCCACAGCTACTGTGCATTCAAGTATGTAAGAGCTATTGTTTATGCAAGTTACAGCATTTCACCCTGTCCTTCTTCCCTATGCCTCTTATGTTCTTTCTGTTGTCTATGTCATACTGTACCCTGAGTCTTAGAGTAAGTGATATATCTGTTTACTTTAGGATACAATAGTCAGAAATAATTTGATCTCATAACTTAGACTTATGAGTTTCTGCATTCTCTACCACCACTGAATAAAGACACGCCTCTTATTAAGACTGACAGAGGCAGTTTGTGAATATAAACATAACTATTTTGTTGGCATTTATACAACATACCTATTTAACAAAATATCAGTAGTACCCTTTACCTAAGGATGTATGTGTACACACACACACACACACACACACATGACCTTCTGACCAAGTTTACAATGTTAGGAATGATTTCCTTCCAGTGAAGTGGGCCTCAAATCAAATCAGAAAATGGTTGATTACCCAATAATAGGCATCCTTCACTACATATTGCCTGGCAATTTGGTATGCAGTATCCATAATTGGTTAAGACTGTAAATATCCTCTGTTCCTTCCAAGCCCACACAGCCCTTTCTGACACCACAGAAGCAGTCCAGGAAGGAGATTGCTTCTAATATAGTTCCAATTTCATTTTTTTTGCAATGTCCTATAATCAAAATGGATCAATAACAAGTTCTCACTTTCTGGTTCTGGTAGACACTCAAGAGCAATGGAACTTGCTTATATTGTTTTGGGTTCCTTTGAGGCCTCCCTTCACTAAAAACCTATACCTAGACATGAGGTAACTTCTGAAAACAGTATTATCTGCCCATGTAGTGTACTTCTGATAATTTCTGTTTTATATATATATATATATATATATATATATATATATATATATATATATATATATATAACTATTAAAACAGTATAAACTATATTAAACTATTAAAACAGTATATATACTGTTTTAATAGTTTACAAATTAATAGGACTACAAAGGATTCTTTGTGTGCATCCCTACTTTTGTTTAACCCTCTCATTCTCTCTTCTTCCTGACACTTGCATCAATACTTCTAAGCCTTTCCGCCCCTCTTGTTCCCTTACTCTAGTTTCATATCTCATATGTTCTATCTTCCTCCCCAAATTCCTCTCCTGTGTGGTGAATTTATAATTTAATTTAAATGCATTTAAAGACATTCACTATGCCTTAAACGTGAAAAGTCAAGAACTTTGAAGCTAGAATACACATCTGAGAGAAAACGTACTTAACGTCTTTCTTATGAGTATACTTAGCAGTAAAGTAAAATATTTTAAAGTTCCCTTCATTGTCCTACAAGTTTTATTGTTTCCTTTTTTTACACCTGAGTAAAATTTGATTATAAATATTTATCAAATTTCCATCTGTGTATTGATGGGTAAGCTGATTCTGTTTCCTAGCTATTGTTATTAGAACAGCCATGGATATGGGTCTTCAAGCATATCTGTAGGAAGAAATGACTGTCCAGTATACACTCAGGACTGATATTGATGAGTAATATTCTATTTCCATGTTTAGATTTTAAAGAAATTTAGATTAATATTTTCATAGTAACTGTACCAGTTTATAATTGCAGAAGCAATAAACAGTAATAGTGAGTTTTCTTTTGATCATACTCTTTCCGGTATTTATTGTCAGTTGTTTTCTTGATGATAGCCACACTGACTAGGATAATACAAAATTTCAAAATAGTTTTGATTTGCATTTGTTTGATTGCTAGGAATATTTACAACTTTCTAAAATATTTATTGGTCATTTAAATTAACTATCAAAAATTTCTGTTCAAGTTCCTTATCTATCTTGTTGACTGACTTGTTGGCCTTGTTGCTTTCTTAACTTCTTTGTACGTTTTATACAATAATCCTTTGCTGAATTTGTGAATGTCAAAAATTTTCCCTCATCCCATAGGTTTAATTTTCATTTGTCTAAGAGTATCCTTTACTATACACAAGCATATTCATTTCAGGAATCCTATTTTTCAATTATTAGCCTTATTTTCTGAGTGACCAAGTTCCTATTTAAAGAGTCTATACCTATTGTTACGTATTCTTACAGCATGAATTATTTTTCCACTAGACCTTTCAGTTTCACATTTTCCACTAAGGCTTTTGAACCCCTTGAAGCTTTTTGGGCTTTTTTGTTGTTGTTGTTGCTTCTCTGTTTTATACGTTGAGAGTTAAGAGCCTAGTTTCATTCTTCCATACGTATATAAACAGTTTTCCCCAAACCATTTGTTGTGTGGTTTTCTCCAGTGAATATTTTTGTAAATTTTGGCAAAAAAATGGTTCCTTTATCCTCATGAGTATATATGTAGATAATCTATTCTGTTCCATTGTTCTATCTTCTTTTTTTTTTTCTTATTAGGAACCATATTGGTAATGTTTAAGTGTTGCTCTGATATACTCTGATAAGTATAGTGATAAATCCTGTTAATATTTCAGTTGAGGAAGCCTTTGTGTTTACAAAGGAATTCTAGATTTGTTTTGTTCCTTTTCTTTGAAAGATGACATTATAATTTTGAAGGGAATCTTGCTACATTTTTAGAATTATTTGGGAAGGTAGCAGTTCCACAGTATTAATTTTTCTATTCTACAAACATGAGAAGTAATTTTACCATGGAGTGTCTTCAGCTTCCTTCTTGAGTATTTTTAATGTACAGGTGTTTAACATTATTTGTTAGGTTTATTCCAAGTTAACTTACTTTTATAGCAATTTGAAATGAATTTTTCCCCTGATTTCTTCCTCAGTATGTTTGTTATTGGTTCACAGGAAACTTACTAATCTTTTAGGGTTAATTTTGTGTTTTCCTGTTTTGCTGAGTGCAATTAACATGTAGAAAATTTTTATATATTATATTATATCATATTATGTTATGTTATATTATGTTACATATAATGTATAATATATATTTTATATATAATATATTTATATAATGTTTTACATGGCTCTGTTGAATATAACCCTTATTGTGTTGAAATGTGTTTCTTCTATCTCCTGTCTCTTCTATCTCCTTCTCATTTTTCATAAAGGTATATTGATTTCTTTCCAAAGGTCCTTTTCAAAGCACCTAATTAGATAATCCTGAGCTTTCTTTATTTAGTCAGTCTTGTGTGGCACTACATTTATTGATTTGTGTGTACTGCAACATCCACGCAATTCTGAAATGGTATATTATGATTTTTATGTATTTTTATATTCAGTTTGGTAGGTTTTTTTGAGAATTTTTGCATCTATATTCATTAGGGATGTTGGCTCATAATTTTATTTTGTTGTGAGTATATCTGGGTATGAAACCTGAGTAACACTTTCCTCATGAAAAAATAAGGTAGATTTCTTCCTTTTCTCGTTTTACAGCATAGTTGACAAACACTGGTAGTAGTTCATCTTTGAAGGTCTGGGAAAAATCAACAGTGAAATCATTTGTGCCAGGAGGGATAATTTGCTATTGTTTCAATTTCATTGGTTGTTACGATTTAGTGTAAATGACTTCTTTCCATACCTTTCAGGTTTTCCAATTTAGTAGGGTATGTTTAAGCAGTATCCTAATAAAGTTTTCTAAACTTTACTGATATTTATTATAATCTCTCTTTTAATTACTTATTTTATTTATTTGAGTCTTCTTTTTCTTTTGTTTATTTACTTTGGCTAAAGGCTTATCATTTTTTAATTTTTTCACATAATAATTTTATTAATTGCTTGAGAATTTCATACAACATCATACCCTCTTCCCATTCCTCCCATGCCTGCCCTCCCATCGCTATGCCATTACAAAAAAGAAAAAAGGAAAATACCTGAAAGCACAAACAAAACAAAAGACAATAAAAAACAAAGGAAAAAAATCAGAAGAAAAGTAAGAGAGAGACAGAGAGAGAGAGAGAGAGAGAGGATGAGAATACAGGGCAAAAATAGAAAGAAAAGTCAAGTCCAATTTGTGTGGGCAGAGCAAATACTCTGGGCCTCCTCATAGGTTTTCGTAGCAGCAGAAAGCACAGGTCATGGACATTCATATGGGCATCAACATGTATTCTGGGGGAAGCACAAATCTTGGATATCTAAGTTATCATGGTCATGGTCTCTGACTGTAGCACAGAGCATGGGCTTCAACATGGTTTCCAGCTTCAGCATGGATCACAGACATCAGCATGCTTTCCATTTGCAGCTCAGATCAAGGGCAAATGGTTTCTGGCGGCTGCATTTATCAGGACATCTCCCTTGTTTCTGGTAGTAGCACAGATTACAGACATCCATAAGGTTTTCAGATGTAGAGTGGATCCCGGACATCCACCCAGACTCCAGAGGCAGCATAGATCACAGACATCAACATGATTTACAGCAAGAAAGATCAAGGACATCGACTCATGGACATTCTACTGGTTTCAGGTGGCAGTATGGAGATTCTTCAATATTTTAATACTTTCACAGAAATGACTCTTTTGTTGATTCTTCATATTGTTTTCCACATTTCTAGTATATCAAACAATCAACAAGGCCAATTTGTGCTGTCCATATCTTCATGAGTGTGGACCAATATATTAGATCATAGTCAACCTACCAGCAGATGTACCATTGATGAAAATTGACATTTCATTTGCCAGAGCTATTAAGTATCCACTGCTCTTCAGCTATGAATGGGGGCTTCTGAAGATAATCCTTCTCCATGCTGAATTGGCTTGATTTTGTGCAAGCTGAGTTATGAGTGTCGTTGTCTTGTCATGTACAGAAGATGTTTTTCTCATACCAAAATTATGGATCTTACAATCTTTCTACCTCCTCTTCCATTATGGTCCAAGAACTTGATAATATTGGAATGTGATATAGACATCCCATTTGTGCTTGAGTATTCTACATGTGCTTTTTCTCTGTTCATTGAGAAGTTGAGAGTTACAAAATAAATATTAAAAAAAAGTTAATAAATAAATAAGTTACTAAATAAATAAATAAAAGAAACTTCTCTGATGAGGTCTGAGACCTGGATAGAGATATTTGTTAAATGGACATCTGATTAAGCTGCATTCTTAATTTGTATATTCATACCCATAGTTTACTGCGGCTCCCAGGATTTCATCAGAAAAGTTTTTCTTTGATTTATTAATGACACTTAGAGCTAAGATTTTCCATCTTAAAACTGCTTTCACTGTATCTCAAAGGTTTAGTATGCTGTATTTATTACTATTCATTTCAAAAAATTAAACTTCCCTCTTGATTTCTTTAATGATCCATTGTTAGTCTTCAGTGTCTTGTTTAATCACCATGTGTTTGTATTGTTTTATAGCTATTCTCTATGTTTTAGTTTTAGTTTATTTTGATTGGAAGAAATAAAAGAAATTATTTGACCTTTTCTATAATTGTCATGATTTATTTGTCACCTAACTTTTGTCTGCTTAAGAGAAAATAATATGGGCTGATGAGAAGAATATGTATTATGCAGGTTAAGACTGAATATTCTGTAGCTTTCTTTTACTTCCATTTGATCTTCAATGTCATTTAATGCAAATGTTTTTCTGGGGTTTGTTGTGATTTTCCAGGATGTTTGCTAATTTCTGAGAGTGTGGCATTAATATCCACCACTATAATTTTGTTGCAGATAATGTGTTTCTTTATATCTAACAGTATGTGGTTTATAAATTGGGTGGACCTATGCTCAATATGTCTATGTTTAGATTGTTTTATTGTCTTATTTGATTGATTCCTTAATCTGAATGAAGTGGCCTTCATTTTTCTTCAACTGTACAGCACCATACAGCAGTACTGAACTATACTTCAATTCATCTTGATATCTATTTTGTAAGATATAACAGTGATACATGCCTGTTTCAGGTAATTTTCTTATTTCCTCTTTCCATCTCATCACTCTTTGGTAATGTCTGTCTCATAAGATGAGGTTATATACTTGAGAATGGTAAAAGAACAGATCCTGTTTATTTTTTTAATCTTTTATTGTTAATTAAATGTATTATTATAATGCCATTTTAACCTGGTTTTAGATGGAGGAACTGATAACAGTATTGTATAGTTTTACTATTTAAAATTGTGTATTTAATCCCATCATTTTGTAGATTTTGAGTGTCTGAAATTTTTTCAGTTCTTATTTGCTTAAATGATGCCACTGAAATCTTTTTCCTTTATAGCCTCTTTTATATGCATTATTTTCTCTTCTTTATTCAAATTATTTCTAGTATTCTCTGTATGGATAATTAATGCTCATAAAAGAGTTTAATCTATATTCAATCATAGAATTCTTTTTTTCTTCTTCAATCATGCCAGGTAGGTTTTTTTTATTTTTCATTTTTTTATCTTTATTTTTTTATAGTATTCTGTGTTGTGTCCCTCAGAACTTGAAAACTATCATTTCAAGTTCTTGTTTTTAAACTTTCACTAGAGAGGTTAGCTATTATCTTGATCAGACAGCCTTTATAACTGACCTGGTGTTTCTACCTAACAGTACATCTTCTTTGTGCTGTACATTCAGTGTTTAAACTATGACATAACATGTAAAGGTTCTTTTTTTCATCTCTGTGCTGTGTTCCATTTGCTTTTTACTAGGATGAGCCATTCTTTTCCTATGGAGAAAGTTATGTTTGTTTTAATTTTTCTCGGTAAAACTTTTTCTTTTTAATATTGTGTCTGTGTCTGTGTCTGTGTCCGTGTCCGTGTGTGTGTCCGTGTGTGTGTGTGTGTGTCTGTGTCTGTGTACATGCCATGGTGTATCTATAGAGTCCAGAGGACAAATTCTTGGAAACATTTCTCTTCTTGAACCTTTATTTAAGTTTTATCAATTGAACTCAGGCTTGTATGCCAAATATTCTAAACTGCTAAGCCATTTAACTGGCCTTAAATTATTTTACATGTTTTTTTATATGAAGGTCTTCTTTCTACATCTATAATTCATAGATTATGTCTTTCCATGGTGTCTCAAAGATATCATAAGTTCTGTTTAAAAAGGTTCTAGTGTTATTAACTAAATGTACCAACTCTTCCACTTTCCATTCAATCACTTATGTTTTCCTCCCCACCTTCCCTTCTACTGGCAGCTTTCCATTCAGATTTATTGAACTTCAAATCACAGCATTTAAAATTGGTTTTTCTTCAGTATTCATCATTCCATTTCATATCTTATATTGACTTTCACATTTTATGCAACTGTTTATTCACATATAGTCTTTCTGTGAAAACATTTGTAATCATTCCTTTGAATTCTTAGTCCGGAATTTTATCCAGAACTGCCTTATTTTTGACCATTATTATGAGATTAGTAATTGAGGATACAAGTTCTCTTGGTATTACATTGTTACATGTTACTCGTGTTTTTACATTGATATTTGGATATCAGGAATTTAACATATACTATATTATGTATATTATATATAATGTTAATATATCTACACATTGTATAATATAATAATAGATAATTATAAATAATATATTGTAAATATGTATTTACTTTAGATACCTTTTCTTCTTTTGGTGGAAGTATTTGCATTGTTCTATAGAGCTAAGTTGCATTATAGTTGGTGTATCACTTTCCCTTTGTTAGGTGGTGATTAGGTATGAGATTTATCCCACATCACTTCTGAAAGGAAACTACTGACAGCAACACTAAATACTACACAAGAATGGGGCTTACAAATACTGCATCACCTGCACTGTCTCTCACATTTCTATCCCAGTTCGTAGAATGCTATTCTTTCGCCTTGGGTTCCTCTATGATGGAAGTCACCTTCCTGTTTCTTAGATTTCTGAAGAGTGCTTTGCAACTCTGCTTTAATCTGATTCCAGCTCTGGCATGAATCTGTTTCCAACTGTGGTTCTTGCTCTGGTGTTATTCCAAGTTTGACTTTGGTTTTGGCTCTGTATTAGGATATGTTTTTCTGTGGCTTAAAGTCTGGAAATGTCTATGCAAGTGTGTTTCTACATTTTGGAATACATTTCTAGAATGTTCACATTAACTGATCAATGTTTAGTGTTTCCTCCATTTAGCTTTTCTTGGCTTATCTGAATGTGTGACATTCAGCTGGGAGACAATTGCTGCTGATTTATGGGTAGAGTAGCTAAGGAAAGGAAAGAGGTAGAACACAAGGATAGACTGTTGGTGGATTGGGCACTGGTATTGTGAACATTTGACCTCATATGGGGCCAGTCCAAGATTACCTGAGTCACAACAGACAGGTGTGTGTGTGTGTGGGTGTGTGTGTGTCTCTTTTCTTTTCAAGAACTATTTTATTTATAAGTGTGTTTGTGCCTGTCGGTGCCTATGAAGAACCTATGGAGGACCTATGGAGGACATATGGAGGATGAAAGAAAGCTCTGCATATCTAAAGACTGGAGATAAGTGTGGCTTGTGAAACACTATGTGAATAATAAGAATTAAACCAGATCTATTGTAAGAATAGTAGTATTCTTAACAATCTAACTTTCCAGCACTGGCCCTTATTTTTCTTAAAGTAGTTCAAATTTGTTTTAATGAAATTCTCCATATGCAATCTAGTTTTACTTAGGAGTAGCCATGTGTTCTTTACATTCTTTATACCTCTATTTAAATCAGAACTTCTGAAAATTTTCTAGAATCCATTTATTATTGATAAATTCTTGATTCTGCAGAAGACATCCGAAAGAAAATATCTCCACAAAAACCCCAGTCGCATGAAAGAAAGTGATGTCTTTCTGTTAAGGAATTAAATATAAGAATATGCATGTGCACATAAAATTATACGTTAGAAAAAATAAGTACAAAAATATACTAAATGTTTCAAGGAGAAAACAAACTGAGGAAGGATCTGAAAGTTTGGAGAGAAAGCCACCCTCAGGTCATTTGAAGTCTTGGAAAAAATTTATGTACGTAGCATTGAGGTGTCTCTTTCCTTCTGGATGAAAGGTCATTCGATCTGCCAGAGGTCACTGTCTGGTCATGGAATGTGATTTTCTCCATCTTCCAAAGTGATACCAAAATGTTGTATTCTTCTCCTTATTCAGTAGATTCTGACCTCT
The DNA here is from genome assembly GCA_026225945.1 of Cricetomys ansorgei. NCBI lineage: Eukaryota > Metazoa > Chordata > Mammalia > Rodentia > Nesomyidae > Cricetomys > Cricetomys ansorgei. The sequence goes on along the minus strand of JAMJFZ010001131.1, from coordinate 7,398,251 downwards.
GCTGTGAACACCTTAGCTTTTAAGATCTATTTCAATTATGTTAGGGCACATAGATAATCTTTCTATACCACAGTCATCTGATTATTAAATAATTTCAGGGGCAAAATCTCTTTTGTCATTAATATCATATATTCATGAGAGTAAAGGATAAGAGATTCCCTTAGAATTTTGCATATTAGGGTATTGTATTCCTTTGCAGTCATGGAGTAGTTTCAGAATTCATGAACCTTTAGGCTATGTTCTGTATGCATTGCAAAACTTGAAGATAAGGAGAAAAATATAGGATATCTATAGCTTGAAGACATAACTACTTCCACTAATAGAATTAATAGTTAGAAAATGCAACACACTAACAAATTTTAAAAATTAATGAATAAAGAAAAATGGAATCTGTTGGTCCCATCCAACTGATGTAATTAGTCACATACTCCTACTCTACCTAGAAGAGAAAAAGAAAATTGTGAGCTAGTTAGATGTTATTTTACTTTTGAGATTATAACTACATAATTTTTCTCCCCACTTCCCTTTCCTGCCTTTCAAACTCTCTCATATACTCAGCCCTGCTCCTTTTCACATTCATGATCTCTTTCCTCATTAAATACTGTTTCATACATATATGTACATATATATATGTATATATATATATGAATATTCCTAAATATACCTTACTAGTTCTCTGTAATAGTCGTTGTATGTAAGCTTTTAGTTGGAATTTTAGAAAAGTTATCATAGTTAGTTTTGTCAACTTGACACAACCTAGAATTACCTGGGAAATGAAGTTGAAAGAAGGATTAGAAGGTTGCCTTGTGGACCTGCTGGTATTTTATTGTCTCACTTGCCTTCATTGTTGAGGGAAGACACAGCCGAAAGCATACAGCACCATTCCCTGATTTGGGGCTCTGGACTTTGTAAGAGTGACGAGAGTGAGCTGAGTTCAAAGCACTCATGGATTTATTTTCTCCGCTTTCATTGAACCAACCACTTCAAGTTCCTATAATCTTGACTTCCTTGTAATGATGGACATTTATCTGGAACTGCAAACCAAATAAACTCTTTCTTACCTAACCTTCTCTCTTACAGGATATTTTATCACAACAACAAACGTCAAAGTAGGACAAGATGAGTTTTGAGTTCACCAAGTTCACCTTTGTGCTAAGCCATTCCACTATATTGTCTTTAAAAAAATATATACACATTCTGAGTACATATATAAAGTATACATTCAAATGGGTATTTTTCTATATAGAATTTTAAATTCATATTTGTATTTTGACATGAAGCAGTCCATTTCTTGTTTATACCATTAGGAGAAACTGATACCCTAAAAAAAAAAAAAAAGGCATTAAGTTTAGTCCTTCAATGAATTCTTCCAACTCAATTCACCTTTTGTACAATAATGATAAAACTATTATATATTTTAAATCAAATTATACCTCACGAAGATTCTAAAGAATTCTGTGTTCACTTTTATTATTTAAACTAATCACTCAATCATCTATTTAAGATCCAGAAATGATTATTTATGATTAAAAAAACTTACATGATGATTTTTAAGAATTGACTTTACTTTATGGCCAGCAAACTTCTACTAGATTCAATAAATTATAGAACAGAAAAAGGCAAGTTTGCATCAGTGAAGTTTGATTTTTTTCATATAATAGTCAAAGTTGTGAAGTTTTGCATGGTTTTTTCTGAATTATAATTCAATGTTGAAAATCATGAAGACAGAGAAAATATTTAGGGAAGTTACATAATTTGTAGAAAGTAAAGCAGCACAGATATCACAAGTAAAATGTTTTTTCATATGTAGAGGAATCATGTGATGTCTCTTGTTTTGTATTAAATTGTTACCTAAATGAGAAAAATAGTTGTACTATTTCTCATAGAATAGATAGATGTGCTCAAAGAACAAGACTGATGAAATTCAGAACATTTTGGTGTAGAAACTGAGTAGGTAAGAGAAAAGTCAAGAGGGAGAATTTGAAAGCAAAAATACTTTTTAGAGAGTAGGATGTGGTGATTGGGGAAATGAAGGGGTGAACCAAAATGAATTTTTTAAACAAATAATTCATAGAGAAGCTTACTATCTTGTAATCTAATTTAAAAAAATAGAAGATAGATATCCTACATGGATTTGAAATCTGCTCTAAAGCAGCAGTTTATGAAACAGAATTCATAGGAGCACTTGGTCAAGAGGCCTGAGAGATTCCTAGCGTAATATAGACTCCTGCTAATGTTCTTGGTGAACTCATATTGGATTATACTTTTACTATCAAATATATTTTATGTATTTATCTCCAACCAAAAATGAAAATAAAATGACAGAATTAGAAATAAAAAGCTGTTAGCTTTATATTTTCTTTCATAACTCATCTCCATGACCTGCATTTAATCGTTTATCATCTCTTAAAATTTAGGTGTTCTTTTGTTTTCTACATAACACTGTAGCAACATATGCATATACAAATGAATGATTGGCTAGATACCACATATGAGGGAGAACATATTTGTTTTTATACTGCTCATATCTACTGATAATTATGTGTTCTAAGTCTACCATTTTCCTGAAAAAATTTAATATTTTTCTTTAGACCTTAGTACAGAAATGTTTATAGTAATAAATGTTCATATGAAACAATCTGAGAGATATTAAAAAATAATCTAATGATGAATCTCAAAACTTTTGAAAAAAGGCAACTAAGAAAATCCTAACCATGGCAAGTGGCAAGGGATAATAAAAATCAAGGAAGAAGTTAATTAAATAGTGATTTAAAGAATAGTTTATAAAATTCACAAAATAAAAAATTAGTTCTTGAATAAGTTCAATAAAATTAACATGTCTTTTTCTAATCTGACAGAAACAATGAGGGAGAAGATACAAATTCATGAAATCAGAAATCAAACTGTTGTTACTATGACTGACTCCAATTAAACACAGAACATCCATTAAGAATTATTATGAGAACTTATTATTTGAAAATATGGATAACCTAGTGAAAAGAGATTTCTAAATATATATAATCTACAAAGATGAAGTCCTGAAGATATGAGTAACTTAAATTGATCTTATACCAGCACTGGACATTGAACCATAATTAAAAACCTTCCCTCAAATAAAATCCAAGGGCAAGAAGTATTTATTGTGTAATGCTATCAAACTTTCAAGGAATACCTCAAATGGAATCTTATTAATTTGTTTTATAAAATAGAAAGTGAAGGAATACTAGCTAATTTATGCTATGAAAAAAATATCTACATACAAAATTCAAATAAAAACACTACTGTGGAAGAATAATTGACTTTTTAATCCAGCAGCATGCCTTCTCTGGGAAGGGATTATATTTAAGGCCTGTGTGATCTAGCTGAAATTCAGCACATACCTTTAAATAACCCTATTCAGAATGCAGTGATGGGACACATTGTTAATCCCAGCTCTTAGGATATAAAAGGAACCAGTCAGTTCAGAAGTAGGTCACAGTTCTCAGTTCACAACTCTCAATTCATGGTTCTCAGTTCAGAGTTCACAGTCAATTCAGAGTTAGGAGAGAAGCAATAGAGTTTGAGAGATGAGAGGTGATTGAGTCAGAACATACTAATCAACTGAGAAATGGAAAGACAGAGGCAAAGTGAAGGACAGAATGGGTAGGTGCCTTTATTCCCAAGTCTGAGAGTGAATCAGAATGAAGACTTGGTAGAGTGACCTCTGAGATGCATCAGAGTAAAGAGCAGGCCAAATGAAGAATCAGAGGAAGGGTTAGCAGAGTGTGGAAACTCTCAACTCTCACAGTATAAAAGCAGACTCTCAGCTTAGAAAGTCAGCCAGTCAGTTAAAGAGTCCCTCAGAAAAGATACAGAAGCAATTCAACATAAAGGAAGTGAGTTTGGGAGATTCAGCTAACAATGAGAAAGAGTTTCAAACCTAGCAGAGTTGTTCAATCAGAGAAGTTGCAGGAGTCAGCCAAAGTCAGCCAGAGTCAGATTGGTTCAATCAGAAACAGTCAGCCAGCTAAGAAAGTCAATTTGAACCAGTCAGCCTAGAGAAGTTTGAGCCAGAAGAGCAACTGTGTTGAATCAGCCAACCAGACGAATCAGTTGAGTTCAGTACAGTTCTGAGTTCAGAGGGAGCTAATCAGAGTGAGTCAGTAAGTATTAAGTGCCAGTGGCTGAAACATTTTAAGTTTAGGGTTGACGATTAGATTATATGGAGGCTGAAACCTTCTAGGTCTGGGTTAGATTGTACAGAAGCTTAAACCCTCTAGGACCAGAGATTGAATTATTAAAGAATAATCTATCCTCTGCCATGAATCCACCATAATAATAATAATAAATCAATGATTACATTTATGCTTACACTTGAAAACTGAATTCAGGAACATATTAATAAGATTATGCATTATTACCTACTGGGATTCATCCCAGAAAACAAGGTTGGCCAAATGAAAGTAAATTGTTGTAATATACTTTATAAGTAAACTCCTAAACAGAAACAATCTCATTATTTCAATTGACAATCAAAAGGCATTTGTTAATGTTCAACATGCCTTCATGATAAAAAGTTATGGAGATTTTATACTTTTATCTATTATTTTCATAATTTTATTTATTATTATGTATAAAAGTATACATACTTTTATTTCCAACATTAGGGTTCTAAAAGGAAGCAGTCAGTTCAGAAGTAGATTAGTTATGGTTCTCAGTTCATGGCTACACATCTTTATTTGCAACTCTGGATTGAATCAGAATGAAGAGCTGGCAGAGTGAAGTCTGATATTGAATCACTGTGAAGATACAGCCAACTCTCTGATATAAAAGAAGGCTCTCAGTTCTCAGGGTGTTCATAGAGATATAGAAGTAGTTCCACAGAAGGAGTTAGTATCAAATGAGAAGAGTTAGTAGGCTTGAAACCTAGCAGAGAAGTTTAGTCAGATAAGTTACAGGAGTCAGCCAGTATCAGAAGAGTTCCAACAGAGACAATCAGCTGGCCTAGTAGCTCAGTTTGAACCAGCAGCTTGGAAAAGAGCCAGAACAGTGATTGAATTGAACCAGCCAACCAGAAGAGTTAGTTACATTCAGTACAGTTCTGAATGCAGAAGGAGCTAGTCAGAGTGGCTCAGTCAGTAGTAAGTCTTGGAGGTTGGAACATTGTTGTGTCAAGGCTGAATGAAGCTTTCTAGGTCTGAGCTAGCATCTTGAAGATTAGATTGTACTGAGGCTGAAACTCTTTAAGGACTGAAGTATTGAATTAGCCAAAGAATAAACTTCCTTATCTCTGAATGAGGACCTATATTTTAAAAATAAATAGAACATACATTAAAATAATAAAGACTATATAACAACGAAAATTTTATTAACTATTAAAATTTAATTTTAATACTAAATTTAATGATTAATTATTTAATCATTAAAAATGAGGTAGGGTTTTAAACTATCCCTATTTACAAATGTAAATTTTTATTTAAATCTACCTTATTTATTAAATTTTATTTAAATCTTTATTATTTAAAAAATCTTATTGAGTGTACTTGAAAAACTCTTGGACCTAATAAACATGGTAAAGTTGTTGGACTATATAATATTATGCCTGCATTTAAACCAACAATCTACTTTTAGAGAAAGAAATTGGGAAATATTTCATTAAAATTAAGAATTTAGAATGACATCTAAACAAATATGTGAAAGACTCCTAAAATGTAAGTCTCAAGCTATCGTAAAATGAAAACACAAAAATTACTAGACAGTGAACAGATATTCCATGTCCTTGTGTTGGCAAAATTAATATAGTGAAAATATCTCTGCAACCAAAATTAATTTATAATGAATATAATACTTTTCAAATCTCTGATGTTATTTTTTACAGGTTCAGAAAACCCAATGGAATAATTCATATGGAATCACCAAAGACCACAGATAGTGAAAACCATTCTAATGAAGTACACCATTGCTTGTTGTATGACAATACCCAAAACACATTATATAATAGAGCTATATTGATAAAGATCCCTGTTATTTGACTAAAACCAAACAGGTAGACCAATAGAATAGAGTAGACCACCTAGAAGGAAATATAATGACTAAGCCATCCCTACTTAATTTTTGACAAAGTATGGGAAAAATATATTTGGAAAATTAGCCTATTTAACAAATGGTGTTAGCAAAACTAAAATTCTACCTGAGAAGGAATTAAATTAGATTTATATACTTCATTTTGTATGAAAATCAATTCAAAATAGATAAGAGACCTTAATTTAAAAACTGAAGCTTCTGAGATCTAAGGGCAAGGATTTGATGGAAACATCTTATTAAGGACTGAGTGTTTCCAGGTTTCTTTCTCTCTTTCTTGCTCTGGATAATGTCTGGCTGTGGGTCTCTGAGCAGTGGAATGAGTGTAAGAGCCAGAGATGATGGAGGACACTAAGTAAACAAGGCCCTCTAAAACAACATATGCAAAGCTTTTATAAGCTCCCAGAAACTGAGGCTGCATTCACAGAGCTTGCAAAGTTTTCACCAGTTCCTTTGTGTATATATTATGGCTTTTAGTTTAGTGTTTTTATAGGAGTTAACAGTGTGCAAATGAGTGGGTCTCTGATTCTTGTGCCTCATCTTGAGTTTTTTCTTTTTCTCTGTTTGTCTTGTGCAACTTCAACGTGACAGTTTTTGTTTTATCTCATTGCATTTTATTTTGTTATATTTTATTATAGTCGCTCAGAAGCTTATTCTTTTCTGATAAGAGATGGAAAGGGAATGTATTTGAATGGAGGAGAGAAAGGGATGACTGGGAGTAGCAGAAGAAGGGGAAACTGAAATTAGGATATATTATGTGAGACAAGAATACATTTTCAATAAAATGGAAAAAAGAAGAAAAGAAAAAGAAAACATGAAATTTCTAAAAGAATACATACAGTATACCCTTCAAGACATTGAGGTATGCAAGAGCCTTTTAAAACTGAAAACTAATAATATATTAATTAACCCCAAATATCAACAGATGGGACTACTTGAAAATAAAAATTTTATGTGCAGCAAAGGAAACAATCAGCAGAGTTAACTGAAAGCCAACAGAATGCGAGAGAAATCTTTAGCAGCTGCACTTCAGGCAAGGTGCTGATGTCCAGAATTTACAAATAATTACAGAAATTAAACACCAACAAAATAATCAATCAATAAGTGGGCAAATGAACTGAATAGACAGTTAATACCAACCAAACAAACAATAAACAAAAATGCACAAATGATCAGTATCTATATTTTAAAAGTGTTTAATATATCTTGCCATGTGGGAAATTCAAATTAAAACTAGTTTGAGATACACTTTACCCCAGTCTGCATGACTAACATCAACAAATCTGACAAAAAGTTGGAAAGAATGTAGGGAGAAAGAAATCCTATGCACTGATGGAGGTGAAGCAAATTAATGCTGCTATTGTGAAAATTAATTTGGACAATTATCAAAAAAATTAAACACAGAATTACCATATTACACAGCTATTTCAGTCCTGGGCATATGCCTACAGAACTCTACTCCCCATTGCAGAAATACTCAAGCCCTCATTTTCAATGTTGCTTTATCTACACCAACAAATAATTTGAATTATTACAGTTGTCCATCAGCTGATGACTGGATAAGAAAAATTTGGTACATATAAATTAATTGATGTTTTATGTAACTGTGTTTTATCTCTTCTGTCATGTTAATTGCATGTGTTTTTAAAATTTCCTTAGAGTTTTCATTTTGAACGAGTATAAACAAACTTTCAAATAATTCTTTAAATAATTGAAATGACACAAATATCATTATAGTTATAGTTTGATTTCTATAGATTTATCATCTGTGTTCTCTGGAATAAAGAAACTTGAATGATTATTGATAGATGGAAGAAAATTTAAGCAAGCATCCCTGTACTGGCCTAAAATCTCAAACCTATGTGAAATAGGGGCTGGAAGATTGAGAGTTCAAAGTCTATATGGGGTAGAAATTGTAGAAGAAGCTAAGTGTAGAGGAGCCATTCTAAGTTGTATGCACAATATATTTTATCAGCTGCAAGATATTCTGGGATAATTTTTACCATACTATTATACAGTTGTTAGGCTGAATATGTGAAATCCATTTAATGAAATGTATAGAACTATACAGAAATATTATTTAGTTCTAATAGAAGCTATAGTCTTAAGTTTATGAATATATCAATATTGGTCCATCAGGTGAATTACACTTATCAACAATAAGAAAATTTTGATAGGAGGAAGGAAAGAATATAAAGGGTGTCTTTAATCCAATCTTTCTTTATTTTCTGAAGCAATACATTTTTTAATAAAATATACAAACAAAATACCTACAAACAAAAAGTACACTAAGCAAAACATATTGTCATATGCATTTCATCAAGAAGTATATTTAAACTTACTAATTTATTTCACATTATAACTTCAGGTTGGAAATTTTAATAATCCCTAGGCTTACTATTTTCTAATAAATAAGGAAATAATTAAATATAGCTTCATTACTCAGAGGATAAAATATTGCAATAACTGAGGATTATTAATCTTTGTGAATATATTAATATATTTATAACAGTGATATTTTAAGAATTTTTATTTCAAATTATAGTGGAATTGACAGAATAAAATGTAAGCTTGCCCACTGTGAATATTACAATGAGCATTATGGATCTAGTTTATAATTAAACCCTTCATCCTATTATTCACAGCAATCCCCAATCCAAAGTAATCAAGCTAAACATTCTTATGGAAAATTATACTCTTTACCATGTTTCAGTTTGTGCTCAAGATTGAATATTGATGACAATTTTCAGGATATTTTTCTACATAAAATGCTTAGCATGAACATATGGTTTTAAAAACTCAGGAAGCAAAGATTTATTCATAGCAGAAAGAATAACAGTCTGTGTGTTCTAAAAGTTCTAAAAGTTGTGTGATAAAATCTTAAGAAATTAAAGGGAATTTTATCACTGTATTCGTCTGGATTCTCTAACAGAACAAAACTGAATATATATAAAGATTTCTTAAGTTGACTTACAGGATGTGGTCCAGATAGTCTTACGATGTTTGTTTTATACTGGAGAGGCTGAGAATCTTCAGTCCACAAGGCTGGATGCCTGAACAGTCCCAATCTGGCACTGAAGACCTAGAGGATTCCTGCAGTGCTGGTGTTCTCAGTCTACACTGGAATTCCAAATATGTTGGCTTCAGTATTGGTGAAGAAGTAGTCCAACACTGGATAATGAACTTGCCATCAAGAGTAAATGCAAGCAGGCAAATGCAAAGTGGCCTTTTTCCATATTCTTTCACCTGAACTACCACCAGAATGTTCCAAATTTAGGGACATTTCTGTTTCAAATGATCTGATCAAAAATTCCTCATAGCTTCTGATTCCATTGTTTCCAGATGCAGTCAAGTTAACAACCAAGATCTGTATATTTCAAATAGTTAAAATACCTTCTTTATGTCCAGGTGCCTTCAGAAGACACTGATGCATGTGGGAAGTCCTGGTGACTGCCAGATGACCAAACGCCTTTGTTAGGTCCTGGTCTCTAAGGGCTGACCAGTTCCCTGTGGGAAGCCTTGGTCCTTGTGGGGTGACCAGGGGCCTGAGATGCTCTGGTGCTTACAAGATACCAGGGATCTGTTCTGTATCTGGGTTTGGGTGTTGAGTCCCAACTTCTTGTTGAACTCTGTCATGCTTCATCTTGTGCTAATATGGGCAAGGTCAAGGTACAAAATTGGAACAGCCTTCTGCCTCCAAAGACCATGGTAGAGCCCACCATTCATGTTTCTGCCACACAAGATTGACTTATGTTTTTGCGTGTGTGTGTGTGTCTTTTTTCCTTTCTTTCTTGAGGGCACAGGGGTGGAGGGTGGAACAGGGAGAACTGGGAAGAGGGTGTTATTATTGTATAAAACTTAAATTATTAATAAAAGTATTATAAAAATTATTTTTAAAAATACATTAATGATAGCTATCATGGAAGTATTATATTTAGGAATTTTTCACAAACATTTATATCTTAACTAGCATAATTGGTTAATTTATGTATTCAAAAATATGTTTTGTATTATTCCAGCCATCATTTCAGAATGTGACATGACTTGGGAATAGTGCACTGAAGTTGATAGTGCAATGAAGTCATATTGAAGTAGGGTGTGTATAAAGTATTTTTATACAAAGATTGTATGAGATACAATCTTCTTGAAGTAACCTGGACCTAGAGGGCTTCAGCCTCTAAGATTTAACTGAGCTTAACTTATTCCGAACTGAAATTTGACTAGTTGCCTTCTCAACTGCTTCTTCTCCAAATGCCTCCTTCTTCATTCTCCTGCTTCTGAGCCTCTTGCTTCTAACTCTGAACTCTGCCTTTTCTCTCTGCTTACTCTCTGCTTCTCCTCTCTGCTTCTTGTCTGGTTCCACCTCTGCTTCTTCCTTACTTCCCTTTATATCCCAACAGTTAGGATTAAAGGTGCATGCTACCAGTCTTCTGAGTTGGGTTAAAAGGCATATGCTACTATTGCCTTATGAGTTAACTTAAAGACCTATGCTAAGTTGCCTTCAAATACAAAGTCTTATTTTGCATTAATGAAGAAAATCCTATAACTCATTTCCCAAATGCCAGGCCAGTCAAACTTGTTGCCACTAGGTGAAGGTCAGACTGAGTTATATGAGGTGTTCCTCATTTCTCCAGTTAGTAATTTGGGAGGAACCACAGAAATCCATTTCATTTAGCATTAGCACAAGCAGAGGAGAGGATTAGCGTGACTAACATTCTTTCTACTTTAGAATAGATATGCTGCTGGATCAGAAATCAAATATGCATCACACTGGTCCTTGAAAGGTGAGCCTTTCCCAGAGCAGTCATACTTTCAGATCAAGAATCAAATGTGGTAGCCTTACTTCAATACAAGTTATTTGCATTCTTATGACAACAGATACAGACATACAGATGCAAGGCCATAGAGACTGGGGTTATGGTTATTCAGATAAAAGCCACGGATTGCCAGGGGATTCCAACTGCCAAAAAATGTGGCAGAAAGTAAAGAAACATAGATTTCAGAGTGACTATAGTCTCCTGGTCTCTTTATTTTGACTTTTCACCACTAGACTGTAGCCTCCTGGTCTTTTTATTTTAGATATTTTGCCACTAGGAGTATAAACACATATGCTTCAGTTACTGAAAGAAAAACAGTTAATGTTAACTGTTTATAGAAGCCCTAAGAACTAATACATATTTTGGTACTAGGAAATGAGCTGTTGTTTAGTGCCAAAATTTTCCAAGTAGCTTAAGTACAAGACAGAGAGCAGAAAACTCTTTGGTCACTTGACAGAAAAAGCATAAATTATCAAATGAAATTAAGCAATCCAAAAATTAAAATTAATTTTGAAGTAGTATTACAAGGAAATACTGAGCAACTTATTATCTACAGAATTAAGAGCAGAGGGGAGAAGTTGGATTAAGCAGTGGAGAACCTTGGTAGAAAGTACAGGACATCTAAATATTTTACTTAAGTAAATTTTTTTTTGTTGGATTGTTTTGGTTTGTTTTGGTTGGGTTTTATAATGCTACCAAAGGATACATGATTAACAGAAACTATACTTGAAATTAAAAACTTGATCCTTCCTTATATGAATGATATATGGAGCAATGCTCTCCTTCAGTGCTGAGCACTGATATGGGAACCACAGGCCCCAAACCACCATAGGTCCACATCAGCCATATATTTACTATTGATACAAACCCCACTGTCAGTAAAAAATTTCTGCATTTGAAGGAAATGAAATTAGATGTTTTCTTGAGAAAATTTTAAGTAAGACTTAGAAAGATTAACTTGATTTTTTTTAAATTCTTATAAGGTAATGAGAAAGAAGAGAAAAAATTGAAGTAGTTGCACTTAAGGTAAAAGAAACAGGTATGGAAGATTTTGATACTTTTTAGTATACTCAGATAGTATATTCTGGTAACAGGCCACAGCTATGTCTGGACATCAATTTACCAAAGAGATTAAATGTGTGAATAATGGAATCAGTCAACCATTTTAGTAGAACCAGGAAGAGATGTCTTGTTAAGCTGCACATGGGAGATTTACAAGATTGATTTGACAATTTCAGAATATGACATTTCTTGGGAATAGTGGTGCTGCAAATGAAAGTACAATGAGATCATATTGAGGTAGAGTGGGAGCATTTCTTCAATACAAATGATTCATATTCTTATGCAGACAGATATAAACATTTAGGAACAATAATACGTGATCATAGGGACTCAGATAATAGTGATTCAGACAAAAGCCAGATTTTTCCAACCTACCCTGGAAGGAACAGAGAAGGGGCAAAGTTTAAAAATATTCTGTTACAATTGACTATGAAATGTCAACATCCACAAAGACTAATTACTGATTCATGGAGTTTCCGACAGAAACAGTAGCCTATCTCATTGATAATTTATATTTGATGACATTATATAAAAATACTAGAAAGTAAAAACCAAAATCTCCCTGGAGGGAGTAGGACACTGGGAATATGTCCTTGAAAGATCTACCATGTCCCAGGAATCACCTACCCTCTATAGTCCACCTGAACTGAGCAGTGTTGCTTCAGCCCCAGAACCTTGCTATGATGGTCTGCTTCACAACAGTGCCAGCACATGACACAAAGTGAGCATCCATGGACTTGAGTTTTCACAAGCAATTCCACCTTGTAGTCAAAAAGTAACACATAGACCCTGAATTCAAATGCACAGTTCAGAGCCAGAGGTGTGGGTGAGGTATGGGGTGAGAAGGCAGAGATGTTACCTTCCTGTCAAGTAGAAACTCTTATCTTAGGCTCACAAGGCAGAACTTCAAATAACAATATTATTTTCAGGCACTGAAATCTAGTGCCATTTGCATTACAAAAATAATTTGTACTCATGACTTTTTTCCATCAAATTTCTCTTGTATGCAGTGGGAATTATTTTGTTAGGCCTACCAATAAAATTTGAATCATATAATTTGATTTTTGTTTTTGTGGAAAATAGATCAAAATTTACCTCCAATATATCATATCTTGAGCTGGGCAATATTTAATTTCTATGAATTTGAAAAAAATATTTAAGCCATTTATAGTTGGTGATCCATAGATGAAAATTTACTATCTATCTAGAATGATGTATGGTGTATGGCTTTGACTTTGAAGGAACATAAGGGAGATAGTTATGTGCTGAACTGGCCCTGCGGAAAAACATTTTGAATTCATAATTTTTAGCACTTTTTTCTGAGTGTTATGTTATTAAGAAACAGAATTATTGCAGATGTAAGCAGATAAGTGAGGAGATATTGGAATACTGTAGAATCTTGCTGGACTATAACTAAAGGCATTATAAAAAAGAGGAGACAGAGACATTGCACAGGAAGAATATAGAACCACAACAGAGTCAGAGAATGGAATGAAGCAATGTCAATCCAGGAAATGCTAAGTCTTGATAATGCCTTACCTGGAAAGTGAACAAGAGGCAAGAACAGATTATCCCAGACTCTTTCTGACAGATGTCAGCTGAAACAATTTTTATTTTGGAAGTCTAGTTCTTAAAACTGGAAAAACTTTTGGTTGGTTTCCAGTAATCAGTTTGAAGTATTGTACATGACAGCCCCAAAATTAAAACAAATGCTAGCCTGTGAAGCTACTTTTACTCTCATTTATTTATTTATAAATATATATTTATATATTTATAAATTTATTTGTTTATATATGAAAACAGAAATTTTTCCTATTTTTAAATTATAACTTTTACCAAAAATATGTAAATGCCTGAAGACAAGAGCTTGTATGTTTTTTCTTAATTTTTTTTACAACAAAATATTGCTTGATCATTGACATGGTTTTAGTTAGGAACTTATTTTATAGAAAAATTATTCCTATACAGAAAAGTAATATGCTTGTATTTCAATATTTGATGCATAGTTTATTGATTTGATGCCACATAGCATATGCAAAAATACAAATAAAGAGAATGTACTTTCAACAAAAATTAAACAATTATAAAATTTAAACTGCAAAAGTTTTGATTTTTGATGAGCTTCAATATTATGGAAGTTTGGATGGAGTTTTCTAGTGTTCTTTCTATTCTATTTTTGTTGGCATATTTCCTTATTTTAATGAGAATTTAATAGCAATAAGTGATAATTATAAAGTTGGTGGAGTCCATTAGAGAGATTTAAAAAGCATATTCATCTTTATAACTGCAAAGAAAAGTGGACTGAACAAAGGAAACATGCAACAATCTATGAAATAAAGCACTCTTGACTGATTTATTTAAATTTATTTAAAGGCTACAATACTGTGGCCTTTAATGGTTTATGTGAGTTACTGTTTCATCGGAAAGGCAAATGCCAAAGAAAAAGCTGTGAGTGCTGAGTGGGAAGCAATTCATTCCAACCACTAAAAAAAAAGAAAAGAAATGAAAAGGAACAAACAAACAAATGCAGCTGAGAAGAGAGAATTCAGCAAAGAAGAAAATGTGTGGAGATACTGTATCCACACCCTGATAGTTTATTGCTGTATTTTCTACATTATAGTTAATACATGACAATGCAAAATCCCAGCACATGGTTTGTTAAATTTAAGTGATGAATAAAATCTTTACTGTCATGCTGAAATATTCCCAATTCCCACAAGGGACAAACCTCAACATATTTCTGTGGAAGTTATCCATATATGTTTAGATGAAGGAGAGAGGCCTACTCTGAATGCAGGTAGTGTCATTTCCTGGTCTGATGTCCCAGATTGAATAAAAAATCAGAAAGTAGGTAGATCACCAGCATCCATCCCTATCTGCTTTCAGACTGTGGAAGCAATTTCATCAGCAACCCATGTTCTTGCCTGTTAAAGCATTTTATTCATCAGAGTTCAAGGAAGAATGAGATACAACCTTCAAGATTCAAGCCTGGACCTAGAGAGTTTCAGCCCCCAAGATTGAAATAAACTCTGACTAGCTGCCTTCTCCACAGCCTTTTCTCCACATGCCTGCTTCTTCAATCTCCTACTTCTTGTTTCTCCTTCTGCTTCTACCTTGCTTCTCCTTCTGCTACTTCTCTTAGCTTACCTACTTCTGATTATTTCTTTTTCTATCCCAAGAGTTGGGGTTAAAGGCATGTCCCACCATTGCTTTCTGAGTTGACTTACTTAAAAGCCTATGCTATGTTGCCTTCTGATACAGTCTTAATTTGCATTAATAAAGAGAGTTCTATAATTTACATCCCAAACTCCAGGCCAGTCAACCTTGCTGCCACTAAGCAAAGGTCAGGTGCTTCTCATATTTTCATGTTAGTTGCTGGAGAAGAATCACAGAGTTCCATTTCATTTAGCATTAGCACAAGCAGAGGACAGAACTAGCCTGACTAATGTTCTTTCTACCCTAGAGCAACCATGCTGCTGGACCAGAGATCAAATGTCTATCTCACTGGCCCTTGAAAGTGATCATTTCCAAGAGCAGCCATGCTGCTGAATCAAGGATCAAGTTTCCTCTACAATCTATCATGCTACTGTTATCCCCACTGTGAATAATTGTGCTTCTGTATTAGCTACTTTTCTGTTACTGTGATAAAACACGGTGAGGAAAACAAATCAAGGGGTTTATGTTGCCTAATAGCTCTAGAGGGATAAAAGTTTACCATGGCAGGGATGTATGGCACCATACAGCATATATGGCTGTGGGAGCAAGAAGAAAAGAGCTCACATCCTCACTTCACATATAAAACAGAAAGACTGAACTATAAGTGGCATATAGCTTTACATTCTCATATCCTGCTTCTAGTGAGGTACTTCCTCCAGGACTGAACTTTCTAAAATTCTCCATATAGCACCACCAAGTGAGGACCAAGTGCTCAAATACTGTAGTCCATGGGGAACATTTCTCATTCAAACCACAACTGTGGGTCAAACAAATCCTTCCTTTCACATGTTGCTTTTTATCAGGTATTTTGTCACACTGGATATGTAATATGTACAAATAGTATTCCTAATGTTTCTGTGTAAACCAAAGTCTTTTGATCAGGAAGGAGACATGTAGTACTTTTATGAACATGAAAAGAATAAACATAATGTCCATTTCATAATTTACAAGTGCCCATGTATTATACTGTATAACACATGAATACTATCTTCTGTGAATGTCTGTTATCCTCAACAACATAGCTTATGTCAGAGGTGCACAGAAAAAACAATATTGAACATATAGAATCCAGTAAGAAAAATGGAATATAATGACTGAAGAGAATTATTTAAAGGACAATTTGGAGGTGGAGAAAGGAAGAGTAGAACTGATGTAAATATAGTATTCATATAAGGAATTTAAGAAGATAATAATAATGGCCTTGGAAAACTTAAAGAACATTGTAATGCTTTGGCTCATGAGAAAAGCCTCCCAGTTGCTGGTCTCTATGAAATAAAAATTACAGAAAGGCATTATAGTAAAACAGAACAAAATTCAACTAAATTTAGCAGAATTGACAGAGGAGAATATTCACTGAGATTTTTTGATAGACATATATTGTGCTTCTAGACTTGATGCTCATTTTTGCCAGTGATCCTGTGTCTTCTTTCAAGTGTGTTCTGCTAGGCTCATAAAACATGTCAACCCTTTACACACAGGAACAATATGTATGTACTTTAGTTTCCTTCCGCTCTATTTAGTGTGGCAGTTCTTATTTGAACATCCACATTGCCCAGGGCATAGGCTGGGGAAGTGAGCTCTGAAGGAAATGCAGCATTGACATCATTTATTCTCTTTTATGCTATGACCTATGCTGATATTCTTCTGATTCTCTTGCCAGCACATCAATAGACTGCTTGATGTGCTACTTGTCCACTGTGGAGTATCAGTTATTCTTATAATTTTATGGCTTTTAGAAATTTTCCTTAATATAATCCTATTGTTTACCAGTTCTCTGTTAGCCATTGCTCCATTGCAGCAGCATTAGCTTGACAGACTTTTGCAACATGCTATATAGTCTTTTCTGTCTCAGAGCCTTGGCCTTAGTTCATTATAATACGGAGTTCTTTTACTTGTCACCACATCTGTTAAAGTAATTTAGTTAAATTTTCCTTATATTTTAAATAAAATATATGAGTCTTCCCATGCATATTTTAAGTCCATGTTGTTTTGTTCAGAGAATGTAACCATTGTATTTATAATGATATTTCAATAACATCAATCCCCTGTTACAGTAAAGCACCTCTTAGAATATACAATGTGCAATGAGTGATATATCTGATGAAAATCACAAAAATCTTAGGAAACACATCAAAATTGAAGAGTTACTAAATATATGGTTATTTATTAGAAGTGAAATATGTCATTCAGTGAATAACAATTTGTATTTCTGAAAGAAATAATAATATTGGAACAGGAAAAAAGAACATTTAAAGATTAAATATTGCTGAAGAATAATGTTTGATATTTCACGCAAAATTATTCTCTATATAAGAAACAAATGTCAAAGCATAATAATTTAGACATATTCTAAGAAATATATTAACCTACATTAATTTAAAAAATGATACTATATAGAGTTGTATGAAATGAGTCTTAAAAAGAAAATACCTATACCTTTATATTTGAAAGAAAATTATATTTTTCATATTATTTGAACAACACACCTGAAATGCACTCTTTAAACACCTCAGAAGTTATAAACTCATAGTCTGGCAATACTCTTTATTGATACAAAACTCTCATTTAGAGAAATGACTCAGGAAGTGAAACTGTTGGCCTCCAATTCTGAGAACAAAATTCAATTTCCAGAGCCTGCATGGTGGAAGGAGAAAGCGATTCCTACAACATATCTTCTGACTTCCACATGCCTGCAGTGGCATGTGGTACATACACACACACACACACACACACACACACACACACACACACATACACACACACACAGGCATGCATGCACATATACACACATCTATATACAGAAACATAAACATTTTCAAAATTTAGAAAAAAAAGTATATTGCACAAAGAATCCAGGCATTTGCCTAATTATTTCAAATTCAAAGATCACGGCAAAGTAATACTGAAAGAAACCTCTAAAATTGTTTTAGAATGTTTGTCAATTTTCTACCACAGCATACAGCTTTATGAGATTTCTTTTTCTTCTACCATATAAAATTGCTATTTGTGTCAAATGCTTGAATGCAGATAATTTCATGAAATCAGACCTCATACTAGTAGTGAATTAAGAATTTTTGTAGTGCTGAAATAATTTCAGAAATACCTGTCTTTTTCGGTCATTAGAACTTTAGGTCGGGTTTTTAAAGAACATTTTTTGAAGTCTATTTTTAATGCTACTATATTTCCATGAAATCTGTGTGTTTCTCTTAATTAGATTTCATAGCTAGCTCCATCATTTTTAGACCCCAAAATAAATAAATAAACTCAACAGAGCAGAACAATTAGGTTAACCTTTCTTTGCTCAAAAGTTCACTTGTAAAAGTCATTGTGATTTATAATAACATCAGTGAACCCTCTTGATGTTTAAAAATTAAATCTATTTTTATTCCTTTAATCTTCTACTTTGGATAAAATGTAATCATTTTAATATTTAAAGAAAATTTTAGTGTGGAATCAGTTAACTCCGTATATGACATTTCATTCTGTAGATGATGAACATTATCAGGATAAACACTTGAATAATTTATTAGTTTGCTTACAAATCTCATTAAGAATGAAAAGCCATAGTATGTTTAACCCCAAAGTTTCCTGCTAACCAAGACATTTCCCATGAGCAGTCTGAAACTAAGACAACAGGAATTTATCTGCCTCAATTACCAGTTCCAAATGCAGCTTGCTTGTGTGCAGTCAGGTTCCATTGAAACTGGAAAGCACCTATGGTAGTAGTGACACTATTAAATTTGTAGTGTGATTTTTTTCCTCAGATGTTTTGAATAAAGAAATCAGTAGAAAGCAAGGATAGAAATAGAGTAAGGCAGATATAAGCAAGATTGTAGCTGCCAAAGGTTTAAATATTTAAGTCCAAAGAGAATTTTTCAACATGCATGATGAATTTATCTCTGAATTTAACCTTGCAAAATGTCAGCATAAGCAGGACAAAATAGAGTAGCAGCACATTATTTGGAAGACAAGGGATGATTTATCAGGTATTAACCTAACTGCATGATGCTCTGTCTACATTCCATAGAACATGGATCTTTCAACTTTTGCCTTGTCAAATAGAAGACCCTCAACTCCACTGATATAAGAAAGACATGAAAAAATTTTAAAATACATAACATGACAAAGTTGTTTTCAAAAACCTATGGTTAAAAAAATAACAAATTCACAACATCTTCAGCAAAATGAAAAACATTACCTTAATAACGCCATATCAGTAAAGGAGAAAGGAGACCTAGGAAGGTATTTAAAAGTTAAGACATTTCTGGTGTTGGTAGTATATGCCTTAAATAGCAGCACTCAGGAGGCAGAGGCAGGTGGATCTCTCTGAGTTCAAGGCCAGCCTGGTCTACAGAGTAAGTTCCAGGAGAGCCAGAGTAACAACAGAGTAACCTTGTCTTGAAAAACCATAAAAACCAGAACAAAACAAAACAAAAATAAAGAAACATTATCACTCATACATGTGAGCAGAGTCATCCAATATGAATACAGCAAGAACTGCTAAGCACTGATAAAAAATGATGTAAGTCTCTTCCATGGATAAGGAAAATGTCTTTATGAATATATAATATTCTGAAGGGATTCTGATTCAGAAAGATCATGATTTATGAAAATATTTATTCCAAACTAATGATCAATAAAGTAGAATCCCCAAAAGATGAGTAGAATAGAAGGAATCAGATATGTCTGCTTAAATATATATTATGAAAGAGATGGGGGAGCAGAAGGAATGGATTAATGTGCCATTGTTCAGGAAAAGTTTTAGCAATGAAATGCTATTTGAAAATAAGTAATATTACTTATTCATATCCAATAAGTAAGACTGATACATTATTTAAAGGAATAGAAACTTGAACTAGACACTAACAACTGAAAATTCCAAGGCAAAAATGAGCCACATTAGTCAAAGAGAGATAAAATCAAGGAAAAAAAAGTAAACAATATAATTAATACATACAGAATAAAAGAAATGGAGTAAACTGGATCATATCAACTAGTAAAAATAAGAACTAAAATGAAATGTTTTCATATGGCAATTATGGGGAACATACTCAAAGCAAACCAAATTTAAATATAATAAAAGATTTAAAGAGAAACAAGGGGGATATAAATTAAGAGAGGGAAAAATGTCATTAATCAAACTCAATAAAGTGAGATTTTAAGATAGAAAGAACAAAACAGGACAACTCATAGCAACGTTTGATGAAAAAATTCAGAATTTATCAGGCAGGGCTCGGTCACTTCCATCTGCAATCTAAGAAATTAAGAGGCTAAGGCAGAGAGATTGCCACTGGATTGTTGCTGTTTGGGGTATTTGTTAAGTACCATCCCAGCCTTGGATACACTAGGAGATCCTTTCTGTTTTATCAAAAAAAAAAAAAAAAAAAGAAACACAACAAAGCATAAATTGATTAAAACAAATCCACCAAAACTTTCTATGTATCAAAGAACCTGAGCATAATAATAATGACTGCTATAAAATAATGGAATAAACTTATAAATTCTGAATAATACTAAACTATAGCTTTGGGTGTTGGATTCCTTTGTGTCTGCTCTCTCTCCTGGTTGAGCTAAGCCTTTTGCTTGAGTCTAAGCTTTGGAGAGGAAAGCATAATGGGGTTGTGGGTCTAGGTGTCCAAGGCAGATGTTCAAAGGCTTCCAGTTCAGGGATTAAGACTAGATTGTAAAGTGGTGAAACACTTGTAGGTCCCAGGGCTCCAGGCAAGAACCAGTGATTTAATTAGATAAAGAATAAACTGTCCTCTGGCTGAACCAAAGTATGTATCTGGTGAATCAAAATCTACAATCATATCTACAACTACAAGATTGTATTTATATTTCAGGAAGTCTGCAAAGAAACATAAAGCTCGTAAACGATGAAGAATGTTTATCTCCAGGAATGAAAACGTCCTATGATATAAGATTTGCTTGGCTTATTTTGGAAATAGCAATCAGTCAAAGTAGCTTTGAGAGATGATCATCAAAAAGGGTTCAGAAGAGCAGTGAGAGTCAGTATTAAAACCTCTGGCGCTTTCCTTCTGGGGGAAGGAAGGACCACTGGAATCTACATGTGAATAAGTGATAATCAGTAACCAGTAAATGTTTTTCATACAAAACGGCCTCATTAGGTTTATTTTTAAGCATTAACCTGAGACAATTTCCACTGAAACAGCAAGCCTAAGAATTTGGAAATTTCTTGGAATTTGAAAATGTGTAGTATCTCAGTTGCAAATACTACTGTGGACAGTCTCAGTCATCAAGGAGAGCAGATCAAAAGGGTCCAGAGCATCCTCCAGCCCAGGAAATAGCTGCAACCCTGGCTGCTTACAGCAGGTCTGTCATGGGGACGGGAGTTAACTTCATCTCATTTCAGAGTTAACTTGTCTTGTCTACATGTACAATGGAATAGGATTCTCACTTGTTGAGGGCCAAGGATACCCAAGCAGTGGATGTAATCAGCTTGACAAAAGATCCTGTTTTTTCCCTTTGCTAGGAATCTGAAACCCACCAATTACTTTGAACCTTTCTTATCTTTACTGTATGGTGAAAACAAAAAGCCACTCATCAATATATTGTCTATTTGGCATAATAGTGAAAACTCAAATCAATTTCTGGGCTGGCAGGGAGAGGGACACTGCCATCTCAGCTCTAAGTAACTGTAAACTAACCTTCAAGTTTTGGCATGTGTGAATTATTCATGCTTTATGTAGACATATTATAAAATCTTATTCTTGGTTACACTGCCCTTCCCATGGAAACAGAGCCATAATTGAGATCATAAACGAAGAGTCTAGACAGTAGGTCAGCAAGCTTGAAAAAACAAATAGATAATTCACCACTGATTGCCTACCTCCTTTAACAGTAAGTATGCAGACCAAAAATCACCTATTCATTAATAAACTACTGTATTAAGACTATTCACTAAAATTAACCTTGAAGATCAGAGGCCTGCAGCTGGGAGGGAATGAACACTCTTGCATTGGTTCCTTTTTTTGATGCATTCTTGACATGTGCAGATAAAGAAGCCTGAAGTTTTTGCTATTTTAACTAGAGTAAAATCTTTGGGAAGGAGGGGGAGCCTTGTCATTTTTCCCAAATATGCACATTGTTATTTTTGCTTTCTCTAAGTCTTAATTTTTCTATGTTCTAATTTCTTTATTTTTTATTAATACAAGATTAAAATGAAATACTGCAGTCACTTGTCATAACTTTTATCTTTTATCCTCCTTCGTGGAGACTGAGGAACCCTCCTTTGGACTAGAGCAGGACTCAACCCTAGCATTCACTGATACAAATCTGCAAGGAAACACTGTTCCTAAATTCACAGCCACAGAAAACTTTCTCCCAGAGCACGCAAGATAAGTACATGGATCTACCATAGCATAGTTTGTGAAAATCATAACTTCAAAAGTATAACATAACCAAAGAGACATATTTGAAAGCGAATTTTCATTTAAGTGTAATCTTTGAACATGTTAATTTGGCTTCCAAAGTTTCAATTAACACCTTATAGAAACGTTTATAATGTCATATAGAAATCACTTCTAACTAATAAGTTCAGCTGTCAGGACCTTAAAATAAAAGAAAATGAATAATCTTTGTAGTTAATATGTACCTAATATCCAGTAAATGCTTTCAAGAAGAGATTTTAGTTTATTTTAAAGATTGAACTGAAAGAAGGATTTCCATGTTAAAAAGTTTCTACCTCAAATTTCTTTTATTTTGAAGAATTACAAATTTTTAATCAGTGAGTTGTAATGTTTAATAAGCTACTATGTAAGTTCAATGCTTTCATAAAATATATGTTTAAAAAAGACAAAATATTTTCAAAAATTATAAATAACCATTTTCTCATTTTTTGCAATATTTTTGAGTATGATAATATATTTTCTAATTTTGAATACAATACACTTTTCATAATATTTTTGGAAATACAACTATAAAGTAATCTTTAAATTAATTGTATATATATATATATATATATATATATATATATATATACACACACACACACACATACACACACACAAAATTATAGCTTAAAAACTATGTTTCAACTTCATTAAATATATCTCATCTAATTGAAACAATTTATTTAAACAATAAATTGAAATTTGTAACTTTTTTCTTTTTTCCTTTCTTTTTTTTTTTTTTTTCAAGACAGTATTTCTGTTGTAACTCTGGCTGTCCTGGAACTCACTCTGTAGACCAGCCTAGCCTTGATCTCCCAGAGATCTGCATGCCTCTGTCTCACAAGTGCTTGGATTAAAGGCATAGACCAACACTGCCTGGCTTTTTAATTTTTTTTTTAAAGATTCAGTTATATGTGTGCTCTATCTGTTTGTATACATTTGTGCCAGAAGAGTGCAATTGATGGCTGTGAGCCACCATATAGTTTCTGAGAATTGAACTCAGGACCTCTGGAAGAACATTCAGTACTCTAACTGCTGAACCATTTCTCCAGCCCTGAAAATTGTAATTTTCAATTACGTATATAAAAGATAATTTTCATTTATGCATAATATTTGAACAAGTAAAACTATATTAGGCCTTTTACTCTTTTTCAAACCTTTTCCTCTTATTCATAAACTTGCATTCAATAAATATTTTGAAACATTGCTTTTGTTACTTTTATGCTAGTAAAAAGAGCTATGATGTCTGCAAGCACTTGAGTCATTTATTTAAATAGCAGCACTGCTTCAGTGCATATCAGACCCATGGAGAGACTGTTTCATCTACCAAAAAACTATGGGGTATAAGAGAATATATGACATCTTCTTTCAAGTTACTAGGTCTCATGAAAAGCAAGCAAGCAAGCAAGCACACCAACAAAAAAAAACCAAAATGAAAACCTTCAAATGTCTAAGAAATAGGCCACTGACAAAGAAAATAAATTACTGGTTTTCCTTAAAATTCAGCATCTTCTCGACAATGCAGAAACCAGAACCAATAGATCAACTTTATAGTTAAATATTACAGAAAAGGCACACATTGTCACCATATGTGTCACCAGTCATATTATTGTCTGCAAAAAGATTGGAACATATTTTTAAATATTTGATAAATTAAAGACATATAATGCTTTAATATTTGTAGTCAACTCATGATGTAATGAGTTTATTGTAAGATTTACACACACACACACACACACACACACACACACACACACACACAAAACTTTCATTGTAATTTGGGCTTATTTGCTTAGGGATAGAGTATAAGTCTCAAATTCCTGAGGTCCTGAGTTTGATAATTACCAACGTATAAAAAAAAAATCAAAACTGAAAATAAAACCACTAAAAAGATGGAGTTTACATGAATGATTGTTATTTACTACTACAATTATCAACATTATATTTATTTAAATTAATTTAAAAATAATAAAAGCAAAAACATACTATTTCTTGATTTTTTTTTTTTTTTTTTAGAATGAAGTAACAGGAGTAAGGTTTAAGCTTGGTCACCAAATTCAAAACCTTGTCTGCAATACATTTTGCGTCTAATTCATGCTCCACTTTAGCTGAGAATTAATGTCTTCCTGAATTATTAGCCATAGAATGTTTCTTTCAACACACATAGACTAGTTACAAGGAGCTAACGCAGACAATGTTTTGTGAGAAATCATAATATCAAATACATATTAATGACTAAGGGGATTTTAATAATCCAAAGAACACACAAACCCTGTGTTCTATGGTCCTCACAAAAGAGTTTATGAGGTCCCACAGACAAATTAATTCTAACCATTAGCTAATAAGTTTAATTCTCAGGACCCAAGCGCAAAAGAAAATGTTCATTTTATTATATATTTTTAACTAACATAATCATATATAATCTCTCATATCCATACAGGTAAACCCTTTCACCTAATCCAATGCAAAACAAGCATCCTCAGTAGCCTAAGAATATGGTGATATAAATAGATCACATGATACTCATTCTTAATAGCATCCTGGGAGTCCTAATTGCACAGAGAAAGCATTGGGAACTCTTTGCTCAAGACTGTGAGAACAATGTCAGTTCCATATCATTAATCTCAATTCAGACAACACTGTTTCTCAATGGGCTCCATCTCTACAATGACCATGTCACACATCCCTCTATATCCAGTAGCCTGAGATTTACTTTTACTTTTAAAGTTCAGATTATCTTTTATTTTTACATTTTTAAGTTGTCATACAAACTAATTATAATTATAACATTTTCACACATTGTTCTTAGATGCTATACTTGCCTGAGTTTTTCAAATCCTTCACTTCTCAGATAGTTTCAGGCAGGATTCACTTGATTAGAAACCCTGAAATACTTTCTAATTCTATCATTAATGTTTCTAATAGCTTAGTTTTTGTTTATAAAATTACAATCATGTTTTACTACTATTTACTTGGGGTTATACTACTATTTAGTTATAAGTATGCTTGTATATGTTGAGCATCTTAGATATTCAACTGACTTTAAGACATATCATTGAATTTAATAAAGACGATGACTTGTAGAGAAATAATATACGAGGTAGAAAGATGTATAAATAATGAATTTGATTCAATGTGATGAATGCTGTACTAGAGGCAAATGAAAATTGCTATGGAAACATAGAAAGGCTTTTATCTAAGTAGCTCACTGAACTGGACCTTGACAGTGTTTTGAATGCCACATCATTTCCTCTTCTATCTTTCCCAATTCATTGCATTAAGAGCTGTTTACGAATTCCCATTTGTGTCTATAAACAATTGGATGTCTTTTCTTAAACTCTGACTCTACATTCAGGGAAAAAATCTTACTGATTATCATATCTAATTCTTTATTTAAGAAAAACTGCAAATAATAGAAAATATAATTAAAACTGTTTAAAAGCTATGACTTTGAATAACTGTAATGAACATTAATACATAATTTTCCAAATGAAACATCCTAGAACTAATTTTAATATGAACTTGTTGCTTTTACATCAAATGTTTTGGAAAATATATAGATTCAGAGCTAATTTTCAGTGACAGAATATTAATATATTATTAAATTATTTTATTTAATAATAGTATTACCAGTGTTGAGACTATTGTTTTTTTATTGTTTTCACCATACTCTATATAATGTAGATAGAAAATTTGTAAATTTTATGTAAATATCAACAATGTAATCATTCATTAATTAATATTTATCAAGCAACTGAATTTTTCCCTGACTTTTGAATATGAAAATGGATAAAACAGGACACTTTTCTTTAGTGGAATTCCCATTTTAGAAATAGGACAGACATGTAGTCATGGCCAAGTGACTAAAATGATGGACAAGAAATTCATAGAAGACTCCCTTTCTGAACCTAACCTTTTTGTTAGGTTCAAATCCTAACAACTGTAGAATTGGGGGCGGGGCATTGTTCTGGAGAGATGGCTCAGCAGTTAGCAGCACTTATTGTTCTTAGAATCTATACTTGGTTCATAGAAACCACAAGTCAGATTACAACTATTCTTAACACCATTTCAAAGGGATCTCTTTCTCTCTCTCTCTCTCTCTTTCTTTCTCTCTCACTCTCACTCTCACTCTCACTCTCACTCTCACTCTCACTCTCACTCTCCCTTTCCCTCCCTCTCCCCCCTTTTCTCTCTTTCTCTCTTTTGCTCTCTCTGCTGGCCTCTGTGGGCACTGATCATACACAGTGGACATAAGCACATGCAGGCAGAACACTCAAGAATATAAAATGAAAATGAAAAACAAATCTCAAAGAAAAGAAGGAGACATCATTCAGTACACATAAGTCAGATAATGATAATGAAAATATTAAAAAGGCTATGGAAAAGAAACAAAATGAACAGTAATGTTATGAAGCTAAACAGTATCCAGGGAAAGGGTTGTTGCAGTTTACTAGGATTTTCCATGGAGAACTCAGCAAGAGGCATTTGATTTAATTGATGAAAAAAAAGTAACCATATCATACTGGTGGAGAAGCTTACAAGGTCGAAAAAAACATTCATCTGTTACACTGGTCATGACATATCTAATATCTGAATAAAATAAAGAAGCCAGGGTGAACTATATCCTTATAGAGTGAAGGGCAAAAGAGATAAGAGATGAAATGGGACAAGGTATTCCAAGTAACATTATGTGTTCTTCTACTTTATTGTATGTATAACACAAATATACATATGCATAAAAACTTATGTATATGTGCATACATGTAGTCACCATTTATACATTTTATTCTGTCCTAATGCTCACCTAATTTAAGTAATTTTTCTGACAAGGACAGAACCCAGGATGAACTTCAAAGGCATTCATATCAAAGATGTCTAAGTACAAGTCCTGGCTTTATCACTAAACACAACTATACACAATTTTCTACCTTCTAAGACTCAGTTTCCTCACATACAAGATTTATCTTATTGCATTTTCTATTGTGTGATTGTCTTTATTTCCTAGTAAGCACCTACCATTTAACACTTTAATATTCTCATTGATACTATTATCACTGTTGCTTCATTTCTTACCCATAACATCTCCCACCATCCTCATAAACAAGCTGGGTGCAGTTAAGTAGGAAGGGAGGCAGGTTATGCAATGTGCTTATTACTTTTTTGATTATGTCTAAGATTAATTATATTTATACCGTACAACATCAACAGGGGATATTTATAAGATTTTTATATACTATATCTCACCTTGAAAATCCTGCAGCACTTGGTGCCTATCCTATTTATTTGTCTCTCCTCAATTCCTAGCATCTACTGCTAGTATTATTTCATAGTTTATGGCTTGGTTCTCTTGCTGACTTTAACCTCCTTAAAGAAAGAAAGGCTATTTGGAAGAGTTATTATTAAAATGCCTTTTTATATTGTAGGCACTCAATCAGTTTTGTTGATTTAGTATTTGAGGAAAAGATAATATGTCCCTTTATTAGAAAACACAACAGAGTTTTCAGTTCTATCTGAGGTCACTTTGTTAATAAAAGAGCCACTGCAAGATATTTAATTTATGGTGATATTTAAAATGTACACTGGAAAATTTAGTGATACAGTTTTGTACATGACGTCTTAATCTCGCACAATGAGAGAGATGGTAGTCAAGCTGTTGGAGGTGATATAAAGCTTTAAAAACCTGCTGGAAAACTGTAGAAAACAAAGTGTGAACCAGGAATAGCATGTCAGAAACATAGGTCTAGTTGCCAAAACTACTGTAAAGTAATAAAAATCTTTCCATTAACCTCAATGAGATCACTAACACCTGCCCCAGTTGCCTACAAAGCCCTAGACTGGCTGTTGGCATGCCTGAAACCCAGCTGCCACAGTGACTGTAGTGCTTACCTTTGCTGGCATGGCTGTAGATTTGTTCCTGCAGTTCAAATTTGAGGCAACCTTTTCACCAATTCTTTATATTAATGTTGACAAAGAGCTTATGCATTTCCCCTAAACAATGCTTAAAACTTTTCTGGATTTGGAATTTTGGAAGTCAAATACTGACTTAACGATCAAACTGTCCAATTCTTTTGAGTTGCATTGGAAAATAATGGAATTTGATGTTTGATAAAAGCACTGTTGAAAGTCTTAGGAATATAACATTAGTATCAGAATATTATTGGGAAATCTTAATTATAAAATGGTTTATAAAATCATAAGAGACATTATTTTAAAATATATCATAATTAAATGTATGGATTCAATACCGGGTACATTTATTTTAGTAGAATTACATTTTGCAATATTAATTCGTAAGACATTATGCGTTTTAGAAACAGAATATGTCAGTCTCTTACTTAATTGATCTTTAAATGAAAGGGAAACATTTTCAGTTCCTCATTATTGTGGGACCAATATAAATGAAATTACCTCTAAGTGTGGCCATACTTTAAAGCTCTATATTGATTAGAAAGTTGACCGTGATACTTAAAAAGTACTGATGGAACCCTTATTTTCTCCCTAAATAAGTGACATATAGAATGACTCATTATAATCCAGTTAGTTATGCATTTGAAATCAACTTAGTTTTATATTACATTGATTGTGACCCACTAGAATGTTTATTTAGAAGCCTGAAGATTGCAACATTTCAATACCTGCAGTGGAATGTCAGATTTATTAACCGACACTTTTGTAAGTCATCAAGAATTAATATTATAGATGGCATCAGGAAAATGAAACAAAACAAAACAAAACAAAAACAAAAACAGGGATGATTATCCTCGTAACTAACCAGTACAACACAAGATGATGTAGTTAAGTATTATGTACAGTTGCTTAGTGACTATAGGCAATTATTTCAAAGATTATATGTGCATACAATTTGTAGCCACTAGCATTTTCATTTTCTTTATATTCTTTAAGTGTAAATTAAGACAATGCGATCTAAACAACATTCATTAATAGATTTTTCATTTGTGGCTTTTTTTTTGGCTTTAGAATTTTGTACAGGACCTAAGATATATAAATGCATAAAATAATAGCCACATAGAACATTTATTGGTAATAAACCACAAAGAATTTTAGAATTTCCTCTTAAAAATTATTTAGTGTATGTATGATTTTATGATTTTCCTAAGACAAAATCAAGTTTGTATACCAAGGAGATGAATATTTCTGATTTTTTTTGCTTTTATTTTTGTTTTATTTCATTTTATTTATTTGAATCTGAGTCTTACTATGTAGCCCCATTTTCTTGTAACTCACTCTGTAGATTAAGCTGACCTTGAATTTACAGAGATTTGCTTGTCCTTCTCGAGTTCTGAGATTAAAATATTGCAACACTATGCCCAGCACTTTATTATTAAATAAAAAATTAAATCCTGTCTGGATATTTGATACTGCATGTTGCAGGATTTTTGTGTAGCTATTTCTTCTGAGTTGAAGTATTTGCTCCTGGAGAGATGAGGGACGCTTATATCATTCAATAAACTACTGGAATTTGCAAGGTTTAGCAAAATCAGAACGTTACTAAATTCACTAGGACGTTCTTCAAAATTATAAAAACAATACCACTAATATTGCTGGGTGTTGGTGACTCATGCCCTTAATTCTAGCACTTGGGAGCAGAAGCGGACAGGACTCTGTGATTTAAAGGTCAGCCTGGTCTACAGAGTGAGTACCAGGACAGCAAGTATTACAACTAAGAAACCTTGACTCAAGGGAAAAAAAAAAACAAAAAATAAAAAACAGAAAGCACCACTACTCTGGTAGAATCCCTTCAAATTGTACAGACAACAACAGAAATATAGCCTTTATGGTCCTGACATGCTATGGGGGGTTTTCCACGATTCAGCTCCTCTTGAGTCATCCAAGCTACTCTGAGTGTTCTCAGTGACCTCAATGTACTCATTGATTCAAACTGGATTAGAGTGTGATTGCTTCTTTGATCTGTCATTGTTGCCCAATCTGGGATGAATATGCATTTGTCTTTGTCTTCCCAGGAAAAGTCATAAAATTATTGTATATAGCGTCTTCAAATTATTTCTGTTGATTGTTAATTCCATTTTATAATTTTCAGCACTGAACACCACTTTGCATAAATATAGTACAAAATTGTATTGACAAAAACTATTTGAAATTCTGTCTTTTCTTAAGCCAAAACCATTTAATAATTAAGAAGATAAAATTCAAATCAGAAATTCAAGCAGCTTTTTTTCCCTTTCCACTTATTCATTTCTTTGCAGCTAATATTACAACTTCCATTTCACTTCCAAATAAGTCACACAACATCCTTAAAAATCAAGCCTTCTAATAATGTATCCAAAGTATATAATTTGGTAATTATATACTTAAGAGTTGCAGTAGGAAAATGCTAAGCTTTTATTTCTATACATAAATCATTTTGTTTCCTTAAGAGCAGATAACTTTGCAAAAGCACCGAAATTCATAATATACAAGTCTCAGATCTGACCTGAGGAATTTCAGGCAATTGTTAGCATTGCTGGAATGAAGGTATCTCAGTGCAAAGACATGTTGTTCTTCAGAATCATGACTTCCAGGGAGTGGCATAATGCCAGAAACACCTTGAATTCATCATGTTTTGGAATGGGTTATTACCTGTTCAGAAACATTTAGCTACTGTCAATTTTTCTTTGATCTTCATATTCAGTAATGCAACTTCATACAGAGATGGGAATTATAGTCTAAGAAGGCAAGACAGTTATAATAAATAAATTTTGTATTATTTGATACAAATTTCTTGTATTTCTCAGAAATACAAGAATGTGGCAGTAACAAAAGGAACAATAGATTTTTGTTACTCCAAAGGAACAATACCTCACTATTTTAAAATTTTCTAAATATGTAAAGAATGATAACTTTTCTTAGGAAATAAGTTTTAGTCTAAGACTTTTGTAATTATTTAAACTTATAGTATGTTTGCCAGGCTGCAACAATATATTATGTAAATGTTCATTTAAAATGCATAAAACAGAAAGGACATTACTTGGTTCATTTTGCAAGAGCAGTGACCTGATTTCCAAATAATGTAAAGACCCAACAAAGAAAGAGAATTATAAACCAATCTCCATTATGAACATCAATTCAAAAATGCATAATAAAATAATTGCATACCAAATTCAAGAACACATCAAAATATAATCCTTCTTGATCAAGTAGGCTTCATCCCAGAGATGCAGGGAAGGTTCAACACATATAATGGATAACTATAATGAATCATATAAACAAACTGAAAGACAAAAAAAAAAACCCACATCATCATCTCATTAGGTGTAGAAAGTCCTTTGTCAAAATTCCTCTTTAAAGTCCTAGAGAGATTAGGGATACAAGGGACATATCTCAACATAATAAAAGGATTTACGCTAACCCATAGATAACATCAACTTAAATGTAGAGAAACTCAAAGTAATTTAACTAAAATCAGAAACAAGAAGAGATGTCCACTCTCTCCATATCTCTTCAATATGGTACTTGAAGTCTTAGCTAGAGCAGTAAGAAAACTGAAGAAGATCAAGTGGGTATGAATTAGAAAGGAAGAAGTCAAATGATTTTTCTCTGAAGATGATATGATAGTATACATAAGTGACCCCCCCCAAAAAAAAAAAAACTACTAGGAAACTCCTATAGCTGATAAACCTTTCAACAATGCAGATGGATACAAAATTAACCCAAAAAGTCAATAGTCCTAGTATATGCAAATGACACACAGTCTGCGAAAGAAATCAGTGGAACAACACCTTTCACAAAGGCCTTAAATAATATATAAATATCTTAAGATAGCTTTAATCATACAAGTGAAATACTTGTATGATTTAAAAAAAAAATCAAGTCATTTAAGAAAGAAATTGAAGAAGATAGCAGAAAACGGAAAGATATCCCATGCTCATGGATCTGTAGGCTTATATTTTCAAAATTGCCACCCTACCAAAAGCAATCTACAGATTCAATGCAACACCATCAGAATTTTAATGCAATTCTCCACAGCTCTTGAAAGGATAATTCCCAACTTTACGCAGAAACTCAGGAGAATACTCAGGAGAGCTAAAACACTCCTGAAAAATAACATAATGCTGGAGTGTAGAGGAACATTTAATCGATCATGGCTGTTCTAGCAAATGTAACATTGAAAGGCCTGTATGAAGGGATTACATTAAAAGGCCTGGGTGATCCAGACAGAATTCAGAAAGAATGTTAGTCCTGCCCTCTGTGATAAAGCTAGGTGAAAGGGATTTCTGCATTTAAGTCAACATAGTACATGCCTTTAATCCTAACTCAGAAGAGGCAGTGGTAGCAAGTGGTGGCACATGCCTTTAATTCCAACTCTTAGTGTATAAAAAGGGGCAATCATTAGAGGTACAAGAGAGCTCAAAGAGAGAAGCCAGATGGAAGCATAAGGATATAGACAAAAAGCCGAGCTCTGAGAGAAGTGGATAGTTAGTTCAGTCAGTTACTTTGCGTGCACTCAACTCACAGATGGAGAAGCTGAGAAGAAAAGAACCAGTCCAGAATAAGCAGAGAGAAAGCAGAGAGCACATAGTGAAAAGAAGTATTTCAGAAGACAGCTAGTCAGAGTGAGCTTAGTCAGTAGTAAATCTCAGAGGCTGAAACCTTCTTAAGTCTGGGCTTAAGATTGTATGGGTGCTGAAGTGTTCAAGATCTTGACTTATACCTTGAAGATTAGATTGTATGAAGGCTAAAGCCTTTTATGTTTAGGTTTACGATTAGATTGTATGGTGTCCAAAACCCTTTAGGCCTGGGGATTGAATTAGTAAAGAAAAAAATGTTCTCTTCCATTAACTCATGAGAATAAATAATTAATAAATCAAAGCTCACATCTATAGCCACACTGGAGGTGTCACCATCGCTGATTTCTCGTTGTACTATAATGCTATGGCAATAAAAAATTGCATGATATTGGCACAAAAACTGATACCTTAATGAATGGAATGAATTCGAGACCCAGATAGAAATCCATATACCTATTCCCATATGATTTTTGGTGAAGAGTTCAGAAATATACACATGAAGAAAGACAGCATCTTTAAAACATGGTGCTGGTCAAAATGGATGTCCTCATGTAGAAGACAATCCAAATTGATCCCTTTTTATCATCCTGTATAATACTCAACTCCAAATAGATCAAAGACCTCAACATAAAACAAGATACACTGAACCTGATAGCAGAGAAAGTAGGAAATAGCCTTGAACTAATTACCATAGTGTAGCCATCACATAGATAGGGCACCAGATGTAAATGAAGATGCAAGAATTGATTATATATTATTCTCATGAGTTCATGGCAAAAGACAGTTTATTCTTGGGTAATTCAGTCCCCAGTCATAGGTTTCAGCCTACATACAAGCTAATCATCAAACCTAAACCTAGAACATTTCAACCTCTGAGACTTACTGTTAATTGACTCATTCTGACTGTCTTCTGAACTAATTCTTTTAACTATGATCCATATTGTTAACTCCAAACTGTAATTCCTAAACTATCTGCTTCTGACTCTCTGCTTTCTCTCTGCTTATTCTGGATGGAATCTTCTCTTTTTAGCTTCTCCTTTAGTCTGAGAGCTGACTGCCTAAATCTCCAACTCCTTTACTAAACTGAACTCTCTTCTGTCTCCATACGACCTCTTCTGAACTGAACTGCCTTTGAACTGAGATCCTCCTTTTATATCCCAAGAGTTGGGCATGTCCTTTCTCTGATTCAATGTCAGACTTCATTCTGATTCAATCTCAGAGTTTGGGATTAAAGGCCTCACTTCCATTGCCTTGTGCTGGAGATCAGCTCTAGCAGATCAGAGTTCAGCATAAAAGGTATGGAACCAGCAGGGGGAAAGACATACAGAAGTCTTATAATCAGATCATACATGCTCTTTATTCTGGCTATTTTTCCTCTTCTATTTCTATTAAAGCTTTTTTCTCTATTTATAATTCAAACTTTTTCTTCTATGTACATTTTTTCTCTTATTCGAACTTATTTTCTACTGTTTTTCTCTAAAAATCACACACAATCACTCATTCACACACATTTTGTGGAAGAAGCAAAGCTTCAGCACATATACACTGAACACACACACACACACACACACACACACACACACACACACACACTTCTTGTGGAAGAATCAACTATTCAACACAAATACACCATACCCATACATATTGTAAGCTTGTTTTTTACTTTATTTCCGTACACCTTATATACATTTAAAGCAATACCTTTATGTAAGAAGAAATCACATCATAATCACAAGTCTTACTTTTCTCAGTGAATGATTACAAGTTACTTATGTTAAAAAAAAAAAAAACAAGAAACAAAACAGGTTGCTTCCAAATACCCACACATGATTAAAAATCTCCTACGTGTACTGTTTCCATAGCTACATTGTAAAGCAATGAATTTTCTTTTACAGATTAACCAAGTATTGTTTCCAGCCATTTCTCCTGTTCTGGCTGGCAGCAGTTTGTGGTGTTGCAGTAGATAGCATAAGTACTTATTTTTCTTATAACCTTATACCTATTTTTCTTAGCTAAGCAATTTTATATATCTTAGTTATTGTAAAGAAGTTGTTTCTATAATGATTATCTTTCCAGACCACCCTATAAGCCCCCACATAAGCTTTGGTGTAAGGAAGTGGTGGAACAATTCAGCCAGCAGGCAGCATGGTGTTCTTGGCTCTGAGTGTATACTCTTCTCTTATTTGTGGGCTATTGTCATCCTCTTTTGTAGGAAATGCTCTCCAAGTGCCATCAGGTGTACTTTCCATATCAATAGTCAAAGACTTCTCTGTACCCAAGCCTTTCCTGAAATGCCTTTCCTAAGTAAAGGCACACTCAAGACTCAAGGAAGAATCAGGCATGGGGGTGCTAAAAGGCACAATGCTAATTTTCTCAATATTCAAAGAATTTTCCTAATCCACTGGGCCCCAATGATTCTGCAGTAGGACACTTAGCAGACTTCACCTCCCTCAAATCTCCCAAATATTTATATGACAAGCACATATGCAGCAAACAGCACAAAAAACCATAGAAGGTAAAGTTACAGCTCATACTCTGAGCCTGTGTGAAACAGTGCGATAAGCTTCATGGTGAACTGCACTAGCCTTCAGAGCAATTCAACTGGATCACAAATGACTTCGGATATGACCACTTCCTAGCTGTCACACAGGCCTTTAAATGTGATCCCTTGCTAGAACAACCATGTTCCTCTACAGCACAGGAGTAGACCTTCTGAACAGAGCACCTTTAGTGCAAGCATAAGATCAAAAATTACTAAATCAGATCAAATGAAATTGAAAAGCTTCTGCACAGCAAATGACACTGCCATTCATACGCAGTGGCAGTCTAAAGAAAGGGAAATGATTTATACCAACTATACATCCAATAGAGAGCAAATATCCAAAATATATAAACAACTCAAGAATCTAAATATCAAGAAAACAAATAATCCAATGAAAACAAGGGGTACAGATCTAAACAGAGAATTCTAAATAGAGAATACTCAAATGGCTTATGAATACTTAATGAAATATTCAACATCCATACCCATCAGGTAAATGCAAATTGAAACTACTTTGGAATTCAATTTTACATTTGTTAGAATGGCCAAGATAGTTAACACAAGTGACAGCTCATGGTAGTGAGAATGTGGTACAAGAGAACACCCCTTGTTGCCGATGGCAGTACCCACATATACAACCATTATGGAAATCAGTGTGGCAGTTCCTTAGGAAGATGGGAATCTATCCACCTCATGATCTAGCTATACCACTCTTGAGCATATACCCAATGGATGCTTCATTTTACCTCAAAGACAGTTCCTCATGTTCATTGCTATTCTATTCATAATATCCAGAAATTGGAAATTGTCGATGTCCTTTTACAGAAGAACAGATAAAGAAAATTTAGTACATTTACACAATGGAATATTACTCAGCTGTTAAAAAAATGACTGCATGAAATTTGCAGGCAAATTTCCTAAAAAAAAAAAAAAAAAAAAAAAAAAAAAATCAACCTGAATGAGGTATCCCAGACTCAGAAAGACAAATATTCTCTTATTTGTGGATATTATTGGTGAAGTCAATAACACCCAAGCTACAATCCATAAATCCACAGACGGTATGTTTAGAGTAAGGAATTAAAGGAAACAGATCTCCTTTAAAAAAGAGAGAAATGGAAACATGACATGGATAGATGGGGTGCAGGTGATTGGAATAGGAGAATTAAGTGAGGAAGGAAATAGGCAGTGTGGGAGGAAATACAAGGAGAGGCAGCTAAACTTAAAGGACATTTAGGGAGTAGTATTGAAACCTAATGCAGTAGAAACTATTAAAGTAAGGGCATACATGAAGAAGACAATCTAAATGAAATTGCCAAATAATGAAAGAGATAGAGACTCAACTGGAGATCTCTTGTTACAACACGAAGTATTCATTGGGTTACATCCAATTGAGATTCTGGCCAAAGGGGCCAAGATAAATCTGAAGACAATCCAAGCTGTTGCCAAGAATGGATTGCCCTCCAGAAGCTGACGACAAGGCCCCATTGCTGAAGACAGCAACTACAGAACTCATTAAAAATGAAGATATGGATTCAATGTCTACCCAGAGGTTTCTCTCCTAAGACTCATTGTCTCTTGGACAGGAATATTCTGTGTATGCTGTCAAAAGAGAAATGCAAACACTAAGCTCTCATAAACTCTTTATCCACAATGGTGTCTTGCCTGCAAGATATGCTAGGGCAATGATGGCACAAAGCTTGTGGAAGTAATCAACAAATAACTAAATTGACTTAAAGCTTTCTCTAGGAGATGGGATCCATACAAGACACTGCTTTGGGATTTAAGAACATGAGAATAGGTAACTCAGGTAATGAGGGTAAAACTTAATAATACTGGCTTAAAAAAAGAAAAATATATAATAAAGTAATTCCTAATGATATTCAGTTATTCTCATAGACCAGTGCCTAGTTCAGCTACAAGGACAGAAGTTTCATCCTGCAGCAGATGGGAGCAAATATAGAGACTAACAGTACAACATTATGCAGAATGTGAGACCTTCAAACACCCAACCCTAAATGGGATATCTCCATCAAATTGCTCTTCTCAGAGCTCAGGGAAACTTGTGGAAGAGGAGGAAGATTATAAGAGCTAGAAGGGATGGAGGAAACAAGAAAACAAGGTCCTCAGAATCAGCATACACAAAGCTCATATGAACGCATAGAGATTGAAGCACTATGAACAGGGCTGTGGCAAGTGTTGTGGAGCTGTGTCTGCCCTGTACCTGCCCCCAGCCACCTGTCTTATGTCATCAGCAAAGGACCCACTAATCCCCAAATAATCCCTCTCTTCCACAGTTCTCTTTCTTCTTTTCTTCTTGGTCTCTACCCTGCTGTCCTGTCCCCACCCCTAGTCTTTCTCTCCCCCCTTCTCTCTGTCTACAAGGTCCTGTTCTACCCTGGACAAAGTGTCCCTCCCCCT
The DNA here is from genome assembly GCA_026225945.1 of Cricetomys ansorgei. Classification (NCBI taxonomy): domain Eukaryota; kingdom Metazoa; phylum Chordata; class Mammalia; order Rodentia; family Nesomyidae; genus Cricetomys; species Cricetomys ansorgei. The sequence continues at coordinate 7,360,198 of JAMJFZ010001131.1, read as the reverse complement.
ACCCTGTAAAATCAAACCTTTTCTAATACTTGCAAGCATCCAGGCATCTGAACTCTGTCCATCACCTCCATGTGTATAAAAATTATTACACCAAGGCCTCTGTTCACATATTATTGCTTCCAGTTTAGTGGATTTACAGGATTCCTGAGCAAACAAGTTGGTGTCTGATTCTTTTGCCTTCTCTAGGGCTCTTTCACTTCTGTTAGTTTGTCTATCCGACTTCAATGTGATAAATTTTGATTTATCTTATTATATCTTATTTTGTTATATTTTTTAAATGGATGAATGAATGAAAATCTAGCCATTAGGGTAAAGGATAAAAATTGAAGTGTCACTAATTGGTGGTGCATGGCTTTAATTGCAGCACTTGGGAGTCACAGGCAGGTGGATCTCTGTGAGTTCTAGGCCAGGCTGGTCTACAGAGTGAGTTCCAGACAGTCAGAGTTACAGCAGAGAAACCATGAACTCCTACCTTCTGGGAGAGGTAAAATCAGTTTTCTCCAATAGAGTGATTCTAGGTATATCAGCCATTCTAGTGTAGGCCTCATGGTCAAGAGTAGTTGATCAACAAATATTTGGACTCCAGCTTTTTTTTTTCTTTCTTCTTGTTGTTGTTTTGTTTTTGTTTAGGACTTTTATTTGATTGCAGTATGATTATCTTTATTTTTATTTGTTTGTTTTGGATGTGATTTTATTTTGTTTTCTTGGTTCTTGTGTTTTTTTACATTGTTTTTTTTGTTTCATTTTCGAGAAAGAAACAATATTGGGTAGGAAGGAGGAGAAGGAGGAGATGTTCTGAAGCGCCAAGGAGAAGAAGAATATTATCAAAATATATTTGCATTTAAAATTTGTCTTAAATAATAAAAATGCTGAATTGAATTGATTAAAATCTAAAATATGTTAGCAGAGAAAAATGTTTGCTATACACTGGGTTTGTGCATGTCTGTTATAAATACAAATCTGAGAATGAAAGTGAGGCAGACGAAAGAGAAATCTGCACAACTGGATGAAGGAAGGATTTTGGAAATGAAATGATACAAAATTATATATATTCCAGCTCTGTACTGAGAAACTGAAATGAAGAATGCAAGGAAGATCAGAATTGTAGAAATCTCTTAATAAGATGAATGAGTTCAAAATGCGACTGAGAAATGTTTAAGAAATAACTTTGTGAAAAGTGAGAGCGAAACACATTTTGGTAACAGAAGATTTTCAGGGCACAAAAGACCATGTTTACCATTCCACTCATTTAGAAATGAATTACATGCAAAATATGAATGACTTATGATACAGAAAGTCTCCACATAGAGTGACTCATATACTGTTTATCTGATTCTGCTATCTCTTTTATCATAAAATAGAATATTTACTCCAAACACTTAGACACCAATAATTTGAAAAACTAAATATTATGCTGGATGAGATGGAAAGGATGGTTTCATTTTTTAAAAGATGTAAAAAGGTTTTACAAGCAGAAATTAGAGGATGTTCTCAGTGTAAAAGCAGGCAGACAGGAAGAATATAGAACTAAATGGTGTGATCTCTACAGAAGAGAGGATGAGTTTTGTGAAGAAACACAATAGTGCCCATTACAATAGCTTAAGAGTCACACAGAGAAGACGAATTAAGAGTTGAAGCTCTTCAGATGCCTAAACAGGAAAACAACACTGAGGATGAGACACTAACCTCACTTTTCACAGTACGTGCAGACCTGATCTTGCTACATTAAAAAGACGTTGGGAAAGTTGAAGAAGTTTAAGGGACCAACAAGAAACATGATGAATAGCTTAGAAAATAGAATCTCAAAGGAAAGGTTAAGGAAACTAATATTATTTAAGTTGGAAAACAGACTGGAGAAATAAGTTGATTTTCAATTACATGGAGAATGATTACATAGAAGGTGCAGATCAGTACTCTCAAGTCATGAAAGCTATATCAAGAACAAGGGAGCCTGAAATGTTGTATAAAGCATTTACTTTGGCTAAGAGAAAGGAACTCCATTAAAACTGCTAGATTTCAAAATGGGTTGTATTTAATTTCTTCCTGTATAGACCTTTCAAAATTCACTTGAAACTCATTTGTCTGGGAAACTTTATATGAAACACAGCTTAAGTAGCAGAGAAGAAAGGAATGCTGCAAAATTATATAAAATTAGCCTAGATTTCATTTAGGCTATTGCATTGTATATGTATGCATCACTGACTGTTTTCATGGTGTATTACAAAGATGGGTGCATATGTCTAGCTTAATATTGCAACATTAAGAAAGACAGGTTCTATGAAAGTATTCAATGCACTTGTTTAAGCAATTTTATCATGTTTACTAATTCAACATCCTTAGATTGCTTTCAACTAATTGCATTTTTGTTTCTTGATTTAGCATCTCCTTCTTTGCAGAATACTCTGTTTATTCTTTTAGCAATGAATTAGATCACTCAAATATTCTTTCATATGATAATAAAAATAATATTTTCTCCCAAAAGATTTTATTTACTTAGAAAAATAGGCTCTTCTCTGAACACCTGCATGCTTAATTCTCTTAGAGTTAAATTATACAAGAATTCTGTACCAATGATTTCTGAAGCTGTGCTAACAAAGATAAATGGAAGTGGAGACTTCAATAAAATTTTGCAAACAATTGTATGTAGAGCTTGTCAAATATGCTCTTGATAGGAGTTCCAGTGCCTTTCATGTGTGTCAGTGTTATGAAATCACCAAGTTAAAGTAGTGACTGTTGTACTCAGTTTGCTCAATGTGCACACTACTGTAATAAAGTGAAATCTCTAGGTAGGTGTAAACATTTATTTCTGTGGTAATATTACTTATTTTTCTCCTGTAAAACAGTTCATTGTCTTAAAAATGTATAAACTAGTGTACATTTTGAAAGGGTTTTATATCATTAATAAACAATTCTTCACAAATGCAGAACAAATGTAGGTGAGTGAAAGCTATTAATTCCCTTCTAAGCTTATAAGAAAGGAAGCATGAAGAAATGAATTATTAAACATATAAGTTAGTAAAATGACAGAATTAATTTTAGAGGTCTTTTTTCAAGTATTTATGTTTTGATTTTCAAAAAAAAAAACCAGATAATTTCACAGAAACAAGAAATGTTTTTAAAATACACACCAAAAATAAACTAAATGGAAGTAACTCTGACATTTCCAATTAAGAGCATACGATAAATACAGTTTCTATTTAAGGCACGATGGGCATTTGCTAAATGTAATACTATACAGAGTGGATGGATATCAAGACAAACCAGCAAAACTTTATACCTCTGGTAAGAGTTCCCTTTGAGTGAGTGGCCATTTATGCTCTCACACTGAGACATATGAGTCTGTGAGTCATTTAGCAAATAAGAAATTTGCCATTTTCATATGTTGAACATTTTTTTCAGAGATATATGACTTCAAAATAATGGCAATATCCATCTGATTTTTTGTATCTGGCCATATTTTGTCAATGAAATCTGTTGGAAAATCCATTTATAGATTTATTTTCTAGAATCAGAATCCCTAAGGTCTTTGCCTGTTATTACTTTCTCATCAATATAAGCATTCACTTAGACTAGAACATGCCAAAATATCAGATTGATCCCTATCTTGCAATTTTGTTCATACAAATTCTTAAATATCTTTGTTAAAATTGCTCACATCTCTAATCATTCTGTGAGATATATTATACCAGTATTCTTCTAGAACTATACACTTATCAATAGCATAGAACACTATACGCAAAAGAAGAATAGTCAAAAAAGTTTCATATCTGTACTCCGCCTTCGGTGGAACTCCTAATCCTAAGGTTCCTCTACAATTCCATAATTATTTTTAATTAAAAAAAATTCCTTTAGCATTCTTGTAATAGTATTCTTTCTATATCAAAGTCAATGCTATCCATTTAGGGCTAACGAGGTGGCTCAGTGGTTAAGGGTTCTTGCTCTTGAAAAAGATCCAGGCATGATTTACAGCAATCATGTGCCAGTTTACACAATCCTTTACTCCAGTTAAAAGGATTCTGATACCCTCTTCCAACTTCTATAGTCACCAGGACTGTATGTGGTACACAGACAAAGATGAACGCAAAATATCTGTATGCACAAAATACAGTTAAAAAATCTTAAAACACAGCTTATATTATCAGTAACTATAAAGAAAGGTAAACATAGAACATATTATATTTTTCTGTCAGAATAGATACTAGCAGTATATTTTTCTATGTATTCATGCAAAACATAGTTACAATTTTTGTCCATCTTCTAAAAATAAGACCATATTTGCTCATTTTACTTTTTAAAATTTATTTCTATATGCTAAAGAAGTATACAAGTACTTCTTTCTACACCCAGTGTGTGTGTGTAAAGTATTTGATATATCAAACAGCTGTCGCTTAAAATAAATGCTGATTAGTTAAAGCTATTAGCATACTTCATGATGTAGATTTTTGTCCTGTTTTTAATCTGAACACAGCAATGTTCGGTGGTTATTGAAGAATCCTAAGTAGCTAGTAATATCTTAAGGCAACCTTTATATAATAATGCTTTTTGTGAGATAATGTCTCCTGTGAGTCCATGTATATTGGACTACCAGGAGACATTTCCATCAGGTTGCTTAATAACTTAGCTGATGAATGAATGGTTTAGGAGAAATTCATGCTCTTTGCCTTTTTATTTTTAATTTGTCAATAGTTGACTGCTGCTAATTTCTCAAATTCATTGAAGAATCTAAGAATCAAATTGATTATGTCAAAGTCAGCTGATCAGTATTTAAAATATCAGATTTTCATCTCCATTGTTTCAAAACACCATCTGATGAGACGCCTATGCTTATTTTTAAAAATCACAATAATCAACTTGAAAGGGAACTAACTGAGAAGCATCATTTCTGTTTGAGAATTTGTTTTGATATAATGTTAAATATTTAACAGATCAGGTTTACTATGAATTCATTCAATTCTGTCAGCAACACAATCATATTAAATATCATTGTACATGTTTATGAGAAACATATCTAAATTTAGTATTTTAATTTTAAAAATGTTCCTCCTACTGTTACATATCCTTCATATGTGATGAACATCTTTAACAAAGGTATTAGAACTTCATCCATGCAGAAGACAAGAGACAAAAAGGCAGAGACTAATGAAAACCCCATGAAAAGACTTTATTACCCAGTTTTTGACCACAAACCACTCTTGTGGGTATGAAAGTTGTGGGGTGGGACTTTAAAGATGACATAGACTTGCCATTCTATGCAATGATTTATACCTATATAAAATGATAATTGTGTATGGATTTTTTCATGTATAAAAGGACTCATGAAATGCTAGGCTGGTAGGTTTTAATTTTGCATGTGATCAAAAATATACTAGGAAATATTAGTTTGTTTTTTTCAAAAGTACCATAGTTTAATTTGCTAAAATTTATTTATTTCAACAGTTTTTCCATTTTTTTTGTCAATTACCAAAATTTTTGCACAATGGTATGTTATTATTATTCCTTATTTTTTCTTGCTTGACTTAATAACTGTTTCAATGCAGTAAAATGCATATTATTGTTGCTCTGTCTTCATCCAGTTATAATTTTGAAATTAGATAGCAGATATTTTCTTATGTATACATTCAAATTGAACAATATGGGCATGTTATAAAACATTAGGTAATTATTCATTTCTGTATATTACTTTGTGCATTATAATATGAAGACAGTAAGATAAATATGTAAGGTATAACTGCTGAAATTTAAAAGAAATAAACAGGACAACACAAAGATATAGGTAGCCTGACTGGATGGTATACACTCACAACTCCTAAATCCTACAGAACTAGCATTGCATAATTTGCATATTTTAAAATTATATATATATATATATAATATATACATATCATAAAGCTGTATATACATGAAAATGTATGTAACATGTGTCAAATATAAGTTGTTGCTTTTTAAGTGTCTATATTTTATTACTAGACAAGCCATATCCCCAATTTAAACATGACCCAGTATCCAGGGTAAATATGGTGACCTCCAGCTGGTAGAATTGCTCACCATGATTCAGCTTAAACCTCAATCTTGCTATTGTATGAACCTGACAGACCCAGCTTTGTTCTCCTCAATTGCCTTCTCTTAGAGTTGTACTTGATTTTGTTAACCAGTTTTCATTCAAACCCATTGAAGAATAGAATGATTTTGTTTCTTGGTCAAGAATAACTTGGTTCTGAAACTCTTGTAAGAAGATATGGTGAGAAGCCAAGTCAGAGTAACAGTGCATGATGGCAGAGGAAAGGAGAAGCAAAAGTTGTTTCTTGCTATATACAGAATGGAGTGCTGTTTTTTAGAGAGTCTTAGTTACACACTGTGGTGATTCACTAGGAAGACATGGAAATATATTCATATATGCATACCCTGTGGACCTCAGCAGAGAGAACTACAGTCACAACAAGTGCCATAATGGACAGTGGAACCATGAGTATAGGGAGCTCAGGTGTTTTTATTGATCTAGAACTTCTTAGATATTCTGTTGACTTCATATGAAGATCAATAGCAACTAACATCCCCCACATAAATCCAATATCTGCAGCCAAAACTCCAAGAATAGGCAGCACCTCACTCAACAGGGCATAAAATAATTATTTTATCCATAACTAAAAATAAACGTCTACAACAATTCCTCTATTATGTATAAGACAAAAATACTTTATCTCTGTAACACAATTTAACACTACACCAACAAAACTATTCATAAGCTGAGCAATTAAAGGGTTGCTAATACATAGGATCAAATTAAACCAAATCTATCAAGCTTTCAGAATATCTTGGGAGAGCAGAAAAACATCAAGCTCCAATTATCTGGAATTCCTCATCCAAAGGTCTTGGATCACTTATCTAGGTCTGCCCTCTGCAACACACTCAGCTTATCCTCCAAGGTCCAATTGGCTCCACTTCACTGCTGCTACTGTTCTGGTGGTCATCCCATGGTACTGGCATCTCCAAAAGGCTGGGGTCTTCTGCTGTAACTGGACTGCACTTTCACCAATAGCCTCTCCTGGCCTCTCTTCATGGTGCTAAGGCTCAACTTCTCTGCATGACCCCTTCAATCTGGGACTTCAACTGTCAGTGAGATTGCACTGTTATCTGTGTCACCTCCTGGGCAATCTTCATGGTGCTAAGGTGCCTTTGTTCTCCAAAGACCCCTTCATGCCTTCAAAGCCAGTACAGCCTAGGTGACTCTTACCGTTCAGCTGTTGCCAGGGGATATAACTTTGTCCAGTTCTGGAAGACAGCTTCTGTATGATGACCCTGATCAAATATTTTCCAGATGTTTAGAGTCTGGTTTTTGGAGAAAAAAAAAACAACTGGTAAGCTTGTCTGCAGGAAGGGTTCCCTCCTGGGGTGGTATTCCCAACACCATAGCAGATGTATCTTGTCAGGACTATCTCACCTCACCAGTATCTGGACAAGTTTGCAGAAAACAAAACAAAACAAATAGACTCTGGAAGGTCTGGAGTTTCTTTTTCTTCTTTTCTGTCTCCACATTGGATTAGCAGGCATTATATTAATGGCCCAAGTTGCGGGCACCAATTGTAATTGTACACCTACTGTGGTGGCTCACCAAGAGAGATACAGAGGCTCATTCATTGGTACAAACTCTTCCAGACTTTAGCAAAGAGGCCCACCATCATGGCAATAGAGGACAATGGAACCTCTGTCAGACCTCAGCAGAGGAAACCTGGCCAGTACCGTACTGGAGAGGAGAACCCCAAATTTCTGTGTTCAAGTGTTTTTATTGATCTTGAACTCCTCAGGTGTTCTACTGATAGTATGTGCAGATCACAGGCAATCAAATATCTCCCACATAAATCCAATTCCTGCAGACATTACAAAACACCAGAACATGGGCAGATCCTCCCCCAACAGTGCAAAAACAGTTATTTTAAACACAACTAAAAATAAACCTCTATAACACTACCCTACTACATAACTCAGAGAAATGTAACTATATGGAATTTCTTCATGGCTATGCATATGGACCAGAACATAATTCAATTTGCAATAGTATTCCATTAATGAATAGTTTCTGACTAAGACACTTCCACATCATTGGCACAACAGCTCCTCAAGCATCTTAGTTAGAATTACTATTGTCACGATGAAAAAACATGATCAAAAGCAACTTGGGGTGTAAAGGTTTTATTTCACTCACAGTTCCATATAGCAGTTCATCCCTCAAAACAGTGAGACCAGGAAATTATGCAGAGCAGGAACTTGGAGGCAGTAGCTGCTAGAGTGTCCATGAAGGTGTGATGCTTACTGACTTTCTCATCATGGCTTGATCAGCTACAATTTTTTTAGAACCCAGGACAACAATCTTATAGTACCACATACAATAGAAACGGTACACCACCCTTAATCACTAATTTTAAAAAAACAAAAAACAAACATATAGGCTTGCCTACAGCATGATTTTATGGAACATTTTCTTAATTGAGGTTCTCTCAAATAACTTAGTTTGTGTCAAATTGATATAAAACTATCTATCACAGTAAACACATAATAATTTGAGGAAAATCAGAATAAATTTTATATTATTTTTCTAAATTATGACCCATAATCCATAATGTACACCAGCTTCACTTCATAGTCAATTACACTATGAGGGTAGCCTAGAATGTGTGAGAAACACACATGTAACTTGATCTTATTAATTTTTCTTCCAAGAACATTTTACAGAATTCAAAATCAATCATCAAGTACCTGTGCTGAAATGCATTCATATTCATTCAGTGAATCAAAGTCTTTTGATAAGGAAAGTGCTGACACTCACAGAATAGAAAGTAGAATTATTTTTTAGAAATCATGGAAGTCATAATAAGCACTTGAGACAGTAGTGCCAAAATATTATTGCCTTTTTCCTCATTACATTATTATTAGGGTCATTAATTTTGGTTAGGTTTTGGCCAATAGACTCCATTTGAACAAAGCATAATAAAACAAATTAAAATATTTAAACATTAAAAACAAAAATAGGAAACAATTATGATATTTAGACGAAGACAAAGTTAGAAATGAATAAGACACAAGAAGATGAAAACCCAGAGGGAACATAATTAATGCTTATGCATTGTAAATGTAAAACACTGAAACAGAAGATGGTGTTGCTGAGAAATACTAACTCCTACTCTAAGAGCAGGAAAAGCATCTATGTGATTTAATTGGTCCTTTTTTGAAGATATTTATGGGTTACTAATTTGAAAAGATTTTGAGTTGGTGAGACAATGCAGATGAAGAGCATGTACCTGCTAAGTATTTTTTACTATGATTGGAAAAGACAATATATTATTTATCAACAGAATCCTCCTTTAGAATATTTAAATTATGTGTGTCACTGACACAAAAGAGCAGTGTTAAATTGGAGACTGTTTCATTGCTTTAGATTTGGTGTGTACTTACAGTACCAAAATTATGTATCTTTTGTATGTAACATTTTATAAATTTTATTCTCATTAATGTAGTGCAATCATACTGATTTGAAATTATTCAGGTTTGTATTCATTTTACAAATACCTACATACCTTTTTAGGTCAGGAAATATTATCAAATCAATATGTGAGGCAGAAAAATGGGGATGTATGCACTTGCAGTAAATTCATATTTAATAAGTAGAAGAAAGCAAAGAAAATAGAATATTGCATTATAGAAAGGGTACAGTGAAGAGTGGAAAGGAAGTTATATCTTTACAGAATGCCTTAATATTTGAGATGTTAATAAAGAATAAAAGGTTACTGATGTCACAAAAAGTGAGTGATTTTAGAGATAAGAAATGCTATGGAGAAATGATAGGATTGTGTAAAACAAGCATTGTTATCAAATCTGACGAAGCAGATTGACAGATTCATTCTATGAGGATGAAACTTAAGCCTCCTGACCATATTGGACTCATAAAAACCCCACAATTTAAATTGGGAAGCTAAAAGCATGATTACTTATAGAGAAGTTGTTTAGACTGAAGTTATATAGCAATTCTATACTCTTTAAATTAAAAGAAAAAAATCATACTAGTAATTCACTGTTCAGACCTTATATTGAAGTTGTCCTTAATACTCAAGAAAAGTAGATGGGAAGAATGATAGATAGATAAACCATAGATAGATAGATAGATAGATAGATAGATAGATAGATAGATAGATAGATAGCAGATACATAGATGGATAGTTAGATACATAAATATATAGATAGAGAGATAGAATAGATAAGTAGATAGACATTTATAGCATGTATGTGGAATATGTATTTGGAAAAATCCTGAATGGTGAGAGAAATTGAAATTTTTTCACTGATGTGAGATTCCCATACATGTCTCTGGATCTCTAATCTGCATAAAAATGAAAAAGTGTGTTATAAGAAAATAATTTATGTTTTTTATTTAACTAAGCTTACTACCAAATTATTATCTCTAAAATATGGATCTCAAAATCATTCAGCAGGAAGGATAATATTTTTACATTTGCTGGCACTTAGTTGCTACTACTATATACAATGGTAAACTATTTCCAGTAAATTATAGAACACAAGACTACATGATTTGGAATCAAAAACCCTGAATTCAGTGCTGTGAATTCACAGTTCTCTTTGTTCTGAAACATAGGAAGCAATAACTGATTTCTTTGAGTTCTGATTTTTCTGCCACCCTTAAGGAAAATAATACTTGCCTCATAACATACCTAGATGAATAAAAAAAAGCCTGCTTGTCCATCTTTTGAGGTGGTTAGTATAGTGACCATACCTGAAGTATGTCTGCTAGGAAAGGGAGAGTATAGTACTTGGAGAGATCTCTCTGTAAGGATTTCTTGTAAAGAGATTTTAGGAGAAGCATTCCTGCTCTAATGTCTTATTTTTTCCTCCCCATCAAGATGAGTGAGGGAACAGAATCCCTTCCCTTTTTTTGTATCAGCTGGTGCATGGAAAAAACAGTTCATTCCAGCCAGATAATTGTCATGTCCATGATTAATTGAGGTTTATGTCTTACTCATCTATTTATTCACAAATGTCAGTGACAATTGCAGAGTGTCAGGTCTCCATAAGGTTTGTGATTGCTATTATTATACCAACAAGACAACTTTGAATGTAACCACTTATGCAATATAATTTAGAAGCACCTACAATGACCATTCTTTAAACAAATGAGTGACTGCTTTTTGACAGAGATAATTTTTATTATTAGATTTAATAATGAGAATTTCAAAATATTTAAAGGTAGTATAATGAAAAACTTGTAATGTAAAACATTAAAAATTATCATCAGAAATACTGTCCAGTAAAAGTATTATTCAAGTAATGAAACTTTAAAGATTTATAATATTAGCAGATACCATGGTGCGATAATGACAAGAATATTAGTTATTTTGATGGCACTCTGTGACAAAGAGAGTTACCTCAATTAGATCCTGATGGTAATAAAGCCAAGGTCACACATTTAATTTTCATCTAGGCTAGTATACTTGTGAAAGTGAAAACTCTGTTCTGTACTAACAGACTGCACTCCTAACCTCAATCTGTTATTTCTCAATTATGTGCCATTAATTGATGCAATATCCTACTGGTGGTTGGTCATCATGCCAGCTGCATAAATGAAGGATGGCATGTGTATAAGGTATGCAATAGAGAACAACTTGAGACCATTATTAATAAAAATGTTAATAATAGCCTATAATGTTACTCAGAAAAGGTTATTCCAAATTTGTGAAATGAAAACTGACTTGGCAGTTATAAAATGCTAGAATATGTTGTGGTCAACTCACAGTCTATAGAAAATGAGACATATAGAACAGAAACTCAATAATCTTTTTATGCCATTTAAAATTTTAACCTGTATTTCATCAATTATCTGATGAAACGATCCTGCAATGTAGCATGTTTTCTAACAAAAGTAATTTTTTTCTTTGCTGTTTATCTTCTATATTCTATTTAAACTCTATATTCCCTTGTTTTAGCTCTAAATCCTGTTGGTAATTTGCAATATACTCCCATGCTCTTCACCAGCATATGTAATGTACCACAAAGCACATGACTAAAGGTATATAGTCACATAATAGATCAGTCTTTGTATAGTCTTCTGTGGTGGTATGAATGAGAATTACCCCCCATAGGCTCATATTTTTGAATACTTATTCATAAGGAAGTGAAACTATTTGAAAGAAGAGGAGTTGAGGCCTTATTGGAGGAAGTGTGGTCTTGTTGAAGGAAGCTTGTCACTTAGAGTATGCTTTGAAGTTTCAAAAGCTCAAGCCAGTGTAGTCTCTGTCTATCAGCCAACAGATAAGGACATAAATCTCTCAGCTACAGGGCCATATCAGCCTACATGCCATCATGCTCCTTGACAGGATAATGGAGTAACCCTCTGGAACTTTAAGCAAGTCCCTATTAAATGCTTTCTTTTATGACAGTTGCCTTGGTAGTGGTTTCTCTTCACAGCAATAGAAAGTGACTAAGACATCTTCCATAACTGGAAATGAAAGAACTCATTTTTATATTTTGATAAATAATTGAAGCAATCTGAGATCACAATATAAAGTACTATATTAAAAGCAAAAAAAAAAAAAAATCCTTCTCGGTACTAACTTCCATAACAGAGTTAGTCATGCCTTTTTTCCTGTCATAGATTCTCTAAATTTTTTTTTAAATCTCCATTATCAAAGATTGACAATAATTTGAGCCAAGTTAATTTAAGCTAAAATGTTTGGTTTATAAGAATAAGCATTTTAAGTAATCAAGAGATAAATGGAAGCATATGTTTCTTCATAAAGTGTTTCAAGTAGTAGGGCACCACATTAAGGAAAACTGTGGGTGGCACCAATAAAATATAATAAAATATTCTTCAGAACATTTAGGTTTACATGGTGTCAGCACACTTAACAGAACACAAAGAACATTTGGCAGTTCCTATGTTCACAGATTGTGCACATATGGAATAGAACTGATGTGTAAAAGTTATCAGGTTAGATTCTAAGACAGCTTGAGTGAATGTCTCAAGAGCTGTCATAAGATGAACAAGAAGAAATCAAGGATCCTTCTGAGTGCATTTTTTATAGCTTACTGATAGAAATCTTCAAGTTAACCACATTGTAAATATGGGTAGAATAGGAATCAATATTTACAGAGAAGGGTTTGTTGATTTTAACTTTTATTTAAAAAAAAACCCACTGAGAATATGTTGTAATGAAAATAATCTGATTTTATTTCCACCAAGATAAAGAAAATAAATTTTAATGTTCAAATATCTTGATATTTTACCTGTACCCCTTTTGCACATCTCTAAAGTTCTGTTTCTTTGTTATCAGGCTCAGATTCTGCATAATCCAATGTGTTATTCCTAGCTTCAAAGGAGAAACCCATCAGACCTCTAACTTCATGAGACATCTGAGCTCTTTTGTGTGAAAAACTTAATGAAAACTAAAATGGAAAACAACTCTAAATAAATATAAACAGAACTTTTGCCTCTGTTCTTTACTGAGACTGCATGCTGGAGATGTCAACGTGTACAGTGATTACATGTTGCAATACAATGACCTCTGTGGATGTATTGTATCAAATGGATGTGTGTAACTGTATCCACTTCCCATATTAGAAGCAATAGGCACACATTTAAGGAACAGAGATAAACCAATATGTTATACAGCTTTTACTTTACATATAGTTATATAATCTTCTAAATAATATTTTTAGACATCTTGAATAAGTCTTATAAATAATCTGGATTTTCATAAAGTCCCCTTAATAATTGTTCTTTCCAACAAAAAGAAGCTAGTAAGTATATTTTTGAGAGTTTCATACATGTTTCTGTTATTTTATTATTGCAGCCCCTCTATATTCTCCCTCCATCTTCTATGTTCCTCAAATCTCTCTGAATTTATGACTTTTTCTTTAGTTATTATTTTTATACACACAGACACACACAAAATTACTCTGCATATGTGTGTGTATGTTGTGTGTGTGTGTGTTTCTAACCTACTAAGTCTGTTAGTGATGATCATACATATGTGTGTTTAGAGGTGAGAGATTGGAATTGGATATTCTACCAGAAAGTTATTTCTTGGAAAAGGCTGATTGATTCTCCCTCTGTTGGAATTCACTGATACCCTGTAGCTCTTATCTAGGGGTTGGAACTGTAAGATTTTTCTCATGTTGAGATTTTTTGTGTAGAACATTCCTGCAATGTTTATGAGATACTATCTAGCAGCATCCTGATCTTCTGATATTTACAGTCATTCTAACTTTCTGTACAATGGTGGGCTTGAGATGGTGGGCTTGCAATTTCTTAAAATTGGAATTGGGAATCCCACAATAGTCAGTTATTCTCTGCAATTTGACCACTTGTAGAATTCTGTAATTGTCTCCTTATTCTGCAAAAAGAATAAGAGCTAGTTTTCTCTGTGGATAACGATAAGTATTTAAAATATGATTGGACATTGTCCTATTTAAGAAGGAGCAATAGTAGTTTCTCCTCTAGATTCTATGACTTTTTTGCCATTAGTAGTTGGCCAAGTTTATACTGCCAAACATGAATTTTCTTCTTTTGAGCCACATTTATGTACAATTAGACAGTTATCAGTTACCAACAAGATAAACATATTACCACTGAAGTATTTTTTGACCTCCAGAATAGGAGAAAATAAGACAAAGATTTTATGAGGGGATAATGAAAAATACTGGGGACCTTAGATTGGAGGAGGAGAAATGGTGCTACAAAAGGATAGAGAAAGGAGTGATACATAACACATATAAACATAAAAACACACATATAAAATATTGGTATATATATACACACATATACACTTTGGATGAAGTTGCACAATTTGTAATGATAATATTCTTCTTCCTCCTAAGGGTCACAGAGTAATAAGTAATTCTCCAGTGCCAGGCATAAGTTATTGATATTGCCTTTGATTTCTTCTCAGATCTTGGGAGTAAGACACCATGTTCTTTGGACATAGGACTTGGAAGCATTGAGCTAGAACAAATGCATAAGTCTCCTCCCTGAGAACTTGCTTTCATAGTAATGGCACATGCTATGCAAGCTGCTAAGACAGGAAAGAGTTCTACACAGCTGTAAATCTCATGAATCAGAAGCTGTATTTATTGTAATACAACATGAATCCGAAATATAATTTCCAAACCACTAAATATATAATTTCTAAATCACTAAAATTATTTATACTTAGAATATCACATATCAGATCTAAGCAGGCCAATCATGGTCTAATTTTCATAGATTTGAAAAGATACCTGGTTACATACAGCCTTATGGAGGCTCCATTTTATAGTCTAGAAGACATATTAATCAAAAGGCAACTTTTACAATGAAATACCAGAAAATTTCCACTTTTGCTGACTCCAAGTAATATTTTATCATTATTTGAAATAAAAAGTTTAGGTCACCACATCAAATGTGATACATAAACACAAAATAACATATCCTCTTGTTTTACATTAAAATATTTTCATTTCTTAGGTCTAAATCTCTCCTTGGAGTAATTTTAGACTGTGTTACTAAATCTGACCACAAAACAAAACAAATTAAAACCATTCAAACTCAAAATAAATCTTTTTTGTTGAGTTAGAATAAATGAGAAATATTTCTATACTTAGCTATTTCTTGTTAAACTAATAAATCATGACCAAGACCAGTATCATTAACAAACATATTGAAGGTAAATTCTATCCTTACATAAGTAGCACCATTGGTGATACTTTTGATGAAGAATTAGAGCTTCAAATAATAACACTATTTTCCTACACTGTAGTAAAGTTTGGAAAATAGTAATAAAATGAGGATACTTGCCAATGCTTGATTTATTTGGATGACAAGATGACACACAGGTAAAATATATATAACCTGAAGAACACAGAATTAGATTTGACAGTTCAGGAACTACATACAGCTCACACGACAAGAAGCTGCTTCTTTGTTTCAAATGAGGAGACAATCTGATGAATTACATCCAGTTGTGCTCCAAGCTTTCATCTTCTGACTTGGTAGGTAACAAACGAACACTTCTCTGTGTGTTTCAAAAACTTAATGCATATTTGAATATCAAATGCTTCACTGGGAATTTATCTTTAAATTCATAGTCATGTAAATACCACACCTTACTCTTTATTCATTGACATGCAAGGTTGATGTAATTTATATGCAAGTAAAGATTACCCTTTACTTTTTTCTGCGTACTTTGCTTGCCAAAACCAGAATATAAAATGCTGAGATATAACCTAACCTTAGCCAGAGTATGAAATATTGTCCACTTGCATTGTCAGACACTGTTATTAATTGCTATTCTGTCAGATATAGTCTCATTACATTTGCCTTGAACTTTCTTCATACGAATATCATGCTAGAAAATAACAATTTTAGATACTTAAAATTAGTCGCGCACATTCAAGCACAATTTTCTAACAGTTCTATTTATGAATAGTTAGGACCTTCAGATTATGAGAATATTATGCAACTCAGTGTGCCAAAGAACAAAATAAAAATGGCTTTAATGTGGGGAAGGGCTATTATAGAGGAAGTGGAATTGAAGTGGATGGGAGAGAGAAGAGAAGGTGAGAGGGCAAGAGAAACTGGAATGCAATGTTTATAGACTGAAATTGTCAGTAGCAAATTAAGTTTTCAAACAGTACAAAAATATCCAAAATGCTTCAAAACATCAGACACCAAAGTTACTTGTGTGTGTGTGTGTGTGTGTGTATGTGTGTGTGTGTATGTGTGTGTGTGAGTGTTGAACATGTAAAAAATAAAGTGACCAGTGACTAGCTTTCTACATTCTCTATTGAGTCTCAGAATAGAAAACACTGTTTAGTTGCTTATTTTATTTATAAATGTTGCGTAGGTTTTAAATGTCTAAGGTGACTTAGAAATTGCCAACATCTATTTTCTTTTAATTAATTCTTACAGTCTATTTCCACCTAATTTCTCAGTATTATTAGTAGTGAGATAAAAAATCCAGGATTAGCAACATGAGTGAAACATATGGTTTATAAAATATGTTATATCACATACCTTTAAATACAAATTACCAAGTAACTGTTAGTTCAAGTTGAGTCGAGTTTGAAAGGTTGTTATGGCTAGTTCCAGAATTCAGTCATAGGTGTTCATTGGCAAAGAGAATCTGCACATTGCAGCTTTAATAGCATATTTAAATTGAAAATTGATATCCATAGCAAAAACAATATATGGATTTTTCCTACAGATTAGCAAGCAGAAGTATGACCAGTTTTTGTTAAAAATTGCTTTGGTATAAGAGTGCTGATATTACAAGCTTTATCTATTGTACTTTACTTTCCTGTGCTCCAATAGTTCTTTAAATGGGTGTATGCTGTCCTGATGGGTTGATTGGCTTGCTTCAGATCTGATGAATCTAATGGAAAGAAGAAAGAATATTTAAAAATCAAAATAGATTTATGAAGCAATAGGAAGCCTGAGAAACTAAACATAAAAAGGTGGTAAGCTATTCCAAGCCATGTAGTTTGGTATTATGTTCTGAGAATGATGGTTCCAAATGTTTTTATTTTTCTTTTGTATCTTGTATGATCTCCTCCTGCATGCCTAGATGTAAGTTCAGAAAGCTTCACAAAATTAGTGTGCTCCACAATTTTTTAAGAATATTTGAATTTATATTTGAAAATAACATACAGAAAGGAAAAAATTAACACATCATAGATATAAAGCTCTCATAAGTTAAACACATTCACATGACAGGAACCATAACCAAGCAACGGCTTAAACATGACTCCCTTTTTAGTAAAGTATCTTTGACTTTTAACACAATTGTAATATTTCTATTTCTGATGATATTTTTTGATGCTACAGTCATGATATTTCCCCATACCAATGCATTTTGAAAAAATATTGATAAAAAAATGTATGTAATTTCATAGACAGACATGGAATCCAAACCAACATAATGGAGAGACAAAAAATAAATCCACATCTTTATGATCAATTGGTTTTTATGAAATGCTAAGCATACAACATTTGTGGGGGAAAAAAACAGCTTTTCTTAACAAACATCATTTGAAAAAACTTGAAATTCTCTAAAGCAGTATCTTCTACATGCAAAGAAAATCAACCTAAAATTGATTAATACTTGGATATGTGACCTGAATCTATAAAACTCATTGAAGAAAAATCAGAGGGAAGCTACTTCATATTGATATTGGCAATGATTTTCCCAAAACAGGAAGAATGGTAACAAGAGTAACACAAGCATAGTTTTGCCAGACAAAATTCTTCTGTACACCAAAGTAAACAATCAACTAAATGCAAAGACAAACTATAAAATAGGAGAAAAATCATTTTTGATGAGAGCTAGTCTTCAAAATGTCTAAGGAACGTCTACAACTCAGCATAATATTATAACATTACTACAAAATGGGGAAAGAATGAAAAATTTTTCCAAAGAAAATCCGTAGATGATCAAGAAATACATATAATTTAAAATGTTCTGCATGGGCGCTCATTGTGGAAATGTCAACTACATAATGAGATAGCCATTCGAATATATTATGATGTCCATTACTAGATGCAAAGAATAATGATAATAAAATAGAGGAAAAGTCTTAATATACCATCAACAGACAGAAAGTGATAGGATAGGGGCTCACATTCTGATGTGTGCAAAAGTCCAGGCAAACATGCCATGAAATGAGCGGAGAAAGAATTACTATCTGTTGCAGGTAGGTAAAGCCCAAGTATTATTCTAAAGTGCTCTCTCACAGGGAATTTATTCTGCAGATATTATTCAGTGATCATTTTCAAATTAGTATAAGAAATCATTTCCTGGGAAGATATGTGTGGGCTGAGGCTAAGATTGCAGTCCAAGAAGGAAAGGAAAAGAAACATTTCAGGGGCATAGATAAGCTTCAGTCATGATGTACAAGTTCAAAGGATTAAAAGAGATGGCACAGAGAAATGTATTTGAACATGCTTACCATGCTTCATAAACAAAAATCCCTAGTAATAGGGTAGAGGGAGCCTGAACAGGCCATCTCCTGTGCCCAGACATGGTTTCCAGTCTTGAGACTGGGACACCATCCCAGCCACAAAAACCCTGACTTATGGCCTATCTGCCCTGCAAGATCCTTATTGACAATAGAAAGACAGAACTCCATGCCAGAGGAGGGAACCCCTGCCTGAAACTGCAGGCAGAACAGGAACTGGAGACTGGATAACCCAGAGACGATTTCTAATTATGTTACACCCTGCATATAGACATGTACCTAATCCAGTCCTCACCAGAGAGAGCCCTCTGAGCATCTGAGAGGAGCATCTGGAGAGGTCCAGGGCCAAACATCATGCAGATATCAGGGAACCACACAAAAGAGGAAGTGGAGCGATGGTGGAAACCAGAGGGGCTGAGAACACCAGGAGAACAAGCCCCACAATGTCAATTAACATGCACACCTAGGAGCTCACAGAATCTGAAGCCATATACACTGAATCTGTAGGATTCCCTAAATACATCACACGGCTGTCCAGATTGGTGTCCTGGAAAAACTCCTATAGGCTGTAGCTGTGGTGTGCCTGACCATTTTACCAATTGTTGAGACTCATTTTCTCTGGCCAGGCTTCTTGGTTCATCTTTGATATAGGAATTGATGCCTGGCCTCATTTCCATCCTGCTCTTCCATGCCCCAGTTGTGCTGTAACCCTGGGGGACTGTTCATATCTGCAGAGAAGGGGGCATTAGTGGATGATAAGGGGGTAGATCTGGGGGACATAGAAAGGGGTGGAGAGAGGGGAAGAGGGGGGTCAGGATGTATTGTATTAGTCATATGAGAAAAGAAAAAATTTTTAAAAATCAAGACAAAACAAAAAGACAGTCAACAGAAATGTTTCTGAACTTTTTCTTCATAATAATTTATTTTTTGAGACATGGTTTCTGTGTTGTAATTCTGACTGTCCTGGAACTCAGTCTGTAGACTTGCTCACAGAGTTCTGCCTTCCTCTGCTCCCCAGTGCCATCACTGCCTGGCTTCTTCAAACTTTTTAACTGAAAACAAGAAAAGGACATTTTGAATGTGAATTAATGTAGGAATGTCCTACAAATGTTCTTTCCATGCTTAGTGGCTAATTTCGGTACAACAATTATGAAAAATTGTGTTCTATGAAGTACTGAAGTAGTTATATATCTAAAATAATTGATATGAAGATCTCAAAGGGATAATAGCATTTATTTTATTTTTGAGGTAATTGGACTTCAAGAGTGTGGAAACATTTGGAAAATAATTCTTCCATGCCAAAGATTCCATGTGTGATTCACACATACTACCAAAATCAGTTACAATATCCTGAGTATATGCCACTATTCCTTGCACAATGCACAGGTTAGTTTTTTTGTCAGGATGACACAATCTATAGCAATCTGGGTTGAGGAAATTTCAATTGACTAATTGCCTCCATAAGAGTAGTCCATGAGCATGTATGAGGCATTTTCTCAATTAATGCTTCTTGTAGGAGTGCCCAGGCCATGATACATGTAGCCAACTCTGAATAGTAAGCATGGTAAGCATGCTATGGGGAGTTGGCCAGTAAACAATGTTGCTTGATGGCTTAAGCTTTAGTTCCTACCACCAGCTTCCTCAAGTTTCTGTCCAGGCATCTCTCAGTGATGGAGTATGAATGGGATATGTTACCCAAATAAACTTTAATCTAAAAGTTGCTTTGATAGTTGTTTTTATCACAGAAAATGTATGAGAAACCGTGATACAATATATGTTTTATGTATAATTCTACTGATCAGAATTTAAGGAATCTACATATTCAGTGCTGCTGAAAACATTTAAATAGGCTTATTTTAGAAAACATGCAAAAACATCTATCAAATATGTACTTAGCAATATATTTTGTGATTATGGTCAGATGATGTTACTAAACAATGTAAAATTGTTTCACAAACTTATTGCATGAATTTATATCAACCATAACCTTATTAACATTTGCAAGTGGCATTTCTTCCTTCCTTCCTTGTAGGACGCCAATCCAGCACAATGCTAAGATGGCACTGGCTTCCAGACGGCTTAGTAGTAAACAACAGCTTTGCGCATGCGCTACAGTTGAGAACAGCTTGGCTCTTGGTAACACACCCATAACAAACCCGCAAAAGCGGATATGCAAATGAGGTATTGCAGAGGTAGCCTATCATTAGGAACCACGATTCCTGCAGTGTATATAAGCAGCTTGCTCTTGGGGCTTGGGATCCTCCCGCATCATGATGAAGTGCTCCTCACAATAAAGGTGTTGAGAAGAATCCGGTTGTGGAGTCTTACTTGCTGGTGAAAGCGGGCGCGACACTTCTGTCCACCCTTCCTTTGCTTCCTTCTTTCCTTCTTTCTTCCTTTCTTCCTTTCTTCCTTTCTTCCTTTCTTCCTTTCTTCCTTTCTTCCTTTCTTCCTTTCTTCCTTTCTTCCTTTCTTCCTTTCTTCCTTTCTTCCTTTCTTCCTTTCTTCCTTTCTTCCTTTCTTTCTTTCTTCCTTCCTTCCTTCCTTCCTTCCTTCCTTCCTTCCTTCCTTTCTTTCTTTCTTTCTTTCTTTCTTTCTTTCTTTCTTTCTTTCTTTCTTTCTTTCTTTCTTTCCTTCTTACTATCTGTCTTCCTCTCTCTCTTTCTTGTTTTTATGGTAGCTATAGCATTTCATAACTGTAATTGCTAATTTTGAAATTCAATGATTTAAACACCTTTGTACAAGTTTATAAAACTAAAAAATTAAAAATAAACCTTTCATTTCTGCTCATGTGATTGCCTAAGTCTAAATTATTTTCAATGTGTCTCTCTTTTCCTTCTTATGTCTATCTTTAAGTGTATATATATACATTTTTTTTTGAGAATGTATTCAGAACACAAACAAAATTTTCCATCCAGGGAGTCTTTAATTACACGCTAGTGGGAACTGATCTTATTCGATTTCAAAGTTATTTTCATTTTGGTATGACTAACGTTTAACACACACATCACATTTAAGATATAATTTATACCATTGGGACACTATTTTAAGTTTCATATGTTTAAAGTACTGTTTTATGTCTCCAGTATTCATAACAAGTGTTGATTGTACTGGAACTCTCTCTCTCTCTCTCTTTAAGACACCGTTTCTGAGTAACGTTGGCTGTCCCGGAACTTGCTCTGCAGAAAAGGCTGGTCTCTAATTCACAGGTATCCTATTGTCTTTGCCTCCTGGGTGCAGTGATTAAAGGTGTGAGCCACCACTAGTGGAGAGGTTGAAAAGGAGATGGGATTGAGGAAGGGAATCTTGGGAAAGACAGCTGGAACGGAGGGATATTAGAGGAGTGGTATGAGAACCTCGGGAAGCAGAAACTTCTTAAAATAGATGAAAGTGATCCTAATGAAGTTACCAAATCATGAGGGAGAAGGATTCCCACTGACCATCTCTTGTAGCCAAGTGACGCTTCTAGTACCAAACATGGGTTACATACAATTGAGTTGTTGGCCAAAGGGGTATCATGGAAATCCCCAGATGACCCAGGATGTTGCAAAGACAATAAGCTTCATTTTTTAAAATGAGGTAATTTTTTCTTAAAGAACAAAATCCCACAGTTTTGTAAACTTTTTAAATTCATGAAATTTATTGTGTGTGGGTATGTGTGTGCATGTGTGTGTGGGGGGGGCGTGAGTGTGCTCATGCACACGTGTACCCGTGAATATTTGTCAGAGTCTGTAGTTCAAATGGCATTGAATTCAGTACGTAGATTGAGGATGTCATTAAATCCCTTATCTTTAGCGTTTACCACCAAATGTTGTACTTAAGGCATGCACTACCACAACTGAGATATATCTTAAGGATCGAATACCTGGCTGCAGGTCTTCTAAGCAAACACTTTACAAAATGAATAATATTCCAAGGACAATAGTGTTTTGGGGCTGGATGTTAAGCTAATTCAAACAAGAAACAAAAACCTCTTCAATAAATGGTGGTGGGAATCTGGATATCTACATGCTCTTAAGTTTTATGCATGTGTGTATGAATATGTGTAATATTTTTACTTATATATATATACCCCAATTAGACCTTTTTATTCCTCTAGACAGTTTCACTTCTGCTGACATATTGTATATACCTATACATACAATATATAAACCACAAAGTAGAAAACACATTCAGTATTTTTCTTCCTAAGACTGGCTTAATTTGAATAATATAATTATGTTTAGTTTCATCTTTTTTTAAATCAGCATAATTTTATCTCTCTTAATGGCTGAAAAATTCTCTCAAATAAACATACATATGCATTATGTTCTCCTTGTCAATTCTTGTTGTACATTAAATGGTCCCATCATTTGCCTATATTGAATGAAATGGTGCTGCAGTAGACATTATTTGCCATGTTCTTCTGTGATATGTTTTATTGGAATATAATATTAGTGTTTTGAGAAAACTGTATATTGACTTCCAAATGGATGGACTAGTTTAAATTCATTTGCCCACATCCTTATCAGCAGTTTTGTTTACCTTTTTGCATTTATGTATTATTTTGTTTGTTTTCTTGATGTTTAGGTTTTTTGAATCCCAAATACTCTAGACAATAATTTTGCATTAGATTTATAGCTAGCAAAGATTTTCTCCCATTCTGTAGGCTCTGACTCCAATGTATTAGAAGTTTCCTTTGTAGGGTACAAGTATTTTGATTTCAAGAGATACCATTCATCAGTAATTTGACTTATTTTCTTATTCAGAAATTCCATGATTATGATTTCATATTGAAATGCTTTCGGTTGAACAGTTTCAAAGTTTCAGATTTTACATCAATTACATGATCCATTTGGAGTTGATTTTTGAGTCGTATGAGTAATAATTATTTAGTTTTTTCTGCTACATGTGTATATTTAGTTAGAAAACAATATTGATAAAAACACTGTCTTTCATTCACTGTTTATTTTTGATATCCATTTATATGCTTCTCGTTGATATATTTTTTGTGCCAATATTGTGTTTATTTTGTTATTACAACTCTAATATGACATAAAATCAGGTATGATGATGCCTCTAGCATTATTCTTTTAATTTCTTTGTTATAATCCCTTTGTGTTTCCACAAGAATTAGGATTTTACAAATATACTTCTTTAAAAAATGTCTTTGAAGCTTTGATGATATTTCATTGACTCTGTAGCTTGCATTTAGTAATAATACATAGACATGTACAATAATAATTCATTCAATCTATGGTTATGTAAAGTATTTCTCTCTTTAAATTTGAACATTTAAAAATTTTTATTGTAGTGGTCAGTCAGTTAATTGGTAAGAAGTATTCTAAGTTTTTTTTTTTAGGCAATTGTGAATAAGATTTTTTTAAATTTGTATTTCAGTATGTTTATTATTGGTATATAGGTCTTACAATTTTACTGAAAGTACTTATAAGGTCTACATGTTTTCTGCCACTGGTTTTAGAGTTTTCAGTGTATATAACCACACAATCTGAAGTAAGGATTAGAAGATTTTTTTTTCTTCCCTAACTGTGTCTTATTTATTCTTGCTTGTCTTATTATTTTGGCTAATATTTGAAGCACTGCATTAAACAGGAATGGAAAAAGCATTTTGTCTTGTTCTGATTTTTACCAAATGTTTTCGCTTTTTAGTATGTTCTTAGCTACAGGTTGTCAAATTCAGATTTTATTATGTTGAGATTTAATCCTTTTATTCATAGATCCTTTAGGCTTTTATCATCAAGTTATGCAATATTTTGTCATACTTCATTTATCATCTACTGAAATACTGCTGTTGTTTCTGTACTTGAGATCACTTATTTGATGCATTACAATCATTGATTTTCATATTTTGAACACACTAGCCTCTCTGATATAAAGTCAACTGGTATTCTAGAACAGCTTACTGTTTTCTGTAGGCTCATGGTTGTGTTTATATATCTCTCCCACCCAAGGTATTTTTTCAAGTGTCCTATACAAAGTTGAATTAGCTGTCATGAATTCCCTTGGCCTCTTTTCATCATGGAAAGTTTTTCTTTAGAAATGACAGATATTTCTGCCAAGTACAGTGGTCTGAGTTAGTGTTTCAGTACTTGAAAAATTTCATTCTGAACCCTCTTATCTTTTATTTTTTCTGTTGAAAAATAGTTTTTTACTCAGAAGTTTCTGCTTTTTTATGTGGTTTGCTGTTTTTCATTAGTAGCATGCATTGTATCTTTTCTCGTCTGTATGTTTAATGTTCTTTTTCTGATCTGTCTATTTAGTATTTCTCTACTTGGATTAGCACCTCTTTCTTACTATATGTGAAACTTTCTGCCATAATTTTACTGAAACCTTCTTCATGCTGTACTCGAATCGATATAAACATTATTCTGGGCTCTGGGTGGCTCTTTAAAAGTTGAGTCACAGAAGCCAGTGACATCTCTAAGCAATCTTTCAGGAGTCTAGTGGTGAATACTGGCCCACTCTGAGTAGCCTTTTAGATTGAGGTATCAAAAATGTTTGTATTTTTTCATTGGTCATGTTGAACATTTTTATCCTGCCCCTTTTTGGTTTTGCCTAATCTCTGGGACACTGCCTGAAATCTATGTTTATGTTTCTCTAAAAGATGATGGATCTTTAAACATGTTTACACCTCATTGAATAGTGTATGATTTAATTCAAATATTTCCCCCTGGGTTTAAAGGAATTTGACTTGCCCAGGTTTGAGCATACAACCCATTACTGCTTAGTATCTGAGCTTTCTGTAAGTGGTATTGACACAAGATCTTGGCCAGCTCATCACTGACTGAACATAGGACACAGAGGACTGAGGGACTACAAACTAGACAGAATCTCTGATACACAGACAGACTGGGAGAAAAGCCATGACTACATGTCCAATTCCTTCCAAACAAACTCCAGACTTCCTCTTCTGATAGTTAAATTCCAAAATGTCAGTTCATTCCCTGCCTCCTGACCTGAGACAAAGGTCTGGTAGCTTAAAACAAGAATTTTGTGGGCTTTTTCTCCCACCTGTACACCTTTAGTTGATGGACTGGATCAACAAGTTCAAGGCCTAATAAGGACATATTATAACTCAATTAGGGGCCAATTGTCCATCCAGTCTCTCTTCAAATTGAATAACCTTAATTATAAGAGACAAATTTTTCAGAGACTTTAAAATCACCAGCCTTCTAGAAGAGCACAGATTTGTAGCTTCTCAAGTTCCCCTTTTACTTTGCAGAAGGTCTTTTCCTCTGTGCCTGTTGTGTGTGTTTCTTCTCAATAAAAGCTTTTCTTCAACTGTTGATTCTGTCTACAGTTTGCTGCATTTGAGATTTCATCTATGCTGGTACTTGTCACACACAGAATTTTTTCTGCTTTTCTTTCTTTTTTTTTTAACTAATAGATAAAACAAACTCAATCAAAGCCTCTACATGGTAACAGGATGTTTTACAATTCAGGATTTCTCTGGTCAAGTGCTGAAGTGCTGAGAACAGGTGATTTTGGGTGGTCTCTCTTCCTGTCCATTCTGTGACTGTGCACCTTTATTGTACCTCTCTATTTTATTTGCTGTTTAAAATCTGTCCTTGAAAGTCCACAGCAGATTTTCTGAGACTCTTTGTTTTAAACCATGGTTCCAACCATTTGCACCCTCAGTGTGAATGGGAAAGTCCATAAACAAAGCCAATCTCTTCTAGAAAAATTATAGACTTTCTCTTCTGGATGGGAAAGTTCCCCCTTTAATGTTGCTCTCAAACCTGGAGGTCTACAAGTGACCTACACCTCCTAACAACTGTCATTCATGTTTTTTTTCCAGTTTATTTCCTGGAAATTTTAACATATTTTGCTTTCATGCTATTGGCCATCTTCTGAATCACCTCCAGGTAACTTTTAACTACACTTTTTAATAGATTTTAACTGAAGGTGGGTTGTAGAGGAATACTTAATCCTTTAATATGGCAGCATAGTTGCTCTAAGATAGTGTGTTGGTACATGCCTTTAATATCAGTATTCAGAAAGTAGTGATGGCACACACCTTGAATCCCAGTACTCATTAAGCAGTGGCAATGCACTCATTTAATCCCTGCACTTGGGAGACAGAAAGAAGAACTCAGGAGTCAGTATCACACAAAAAGAGTGAGTCAGTCTGAAGCCAAGAAGAGAAGTTCAGTCAGAGAAAATATAGGAGTTGGCCAGAGTCCCACAGAATCAGAAGAGTTCAGTCTGAAAGAGTCAGCAATCTCAGAAGGTCAGAATGAACCAGTCAGCTTGGAGCCAGAACAGTGAGTGAGATGAGTTGAAGAAGAAGAGTCAGTTGAGTTCAGTACAGGAGATAGTCAGAGTAGCTCAGTCAGTTATAAGCCTCTAAGGCTTGAACGTTCTAGATTGTACTGAAGCTGAGGCCTTCCGGTTCTAAGCTTATATGTTTTAGATTATACATAGGCTAAAACATTCCTAGGCCCCAGGGCTAGGAACAGGAAATGAATTAGACATAAGAATGAACTGCTTTTTGCCATGAAAGTATATCTAAGGCTTCATGGGGTTCCATCTTAATTTTTATGAGTACCTCTTCTTTTCATTTTTTTTCTCACAGCAAATATCTTATTCACTTGTTTTATTTTCAATCTATATGTTCTTTTTGTGTGAATTTAATTTCTTGTAAGTAGCATATCATTTTCCTGCAATAAAACCATTCTTCCATTTAAGTATGAAATTTTAACACATTTTGGTATAAATAATACTATTATATTATAGTACTAATAATGTATTATACATTTTAGAAAGATTAGAAGAGAGTGTTTTGAATATTTGCACCACAAAGTAGTGATTAATGTGTTTACAAATATGCTGATCACTCATATTTTATCCATACAAAATGCATTCTTATGATAGAATATCAAATTACACTCTGTAAATATTTTACAACTAATTACTAACTAATTTCAAAAGACTTTATAGTTGAAACCGCATTTTACATAAAATACTTGACATAAAAATTATCACAGATATAAACTTAGAACACAAAATTCTAAAACATAAAGTGTAAATTTTCCTGACCTGTTTGTTGAATAGTTTCTAGCTATGATACAATTATCATAAGCAATGGAAACAAGAAATAGACACATATGACTCATTCAGAATTAAAAGCTGTGTTTCAATGGATACCATCAAGAAAATAAAACATAATCCTTTAAAGAAAAGAGTATGATTTCAAGTTAAATAACTGAAAAAAAAACTTAGATTCAGATTATATAATTTATATATAATATATGAGTGTATATATATGTATATATATATATATATATTATAGTTACACCATAAACAATATTCACTTACATTTATAAACGGTCGCTAAAAAAATTGAGGTTAATTTTTAATTATTTAGATAATTATATTATATATAAATATTTATCATGATTTTCTTGTCATTACATAGCTTGTTCTTTTTTTTATTTTATTTTTTCTTCTTTCATACAATACATGCTGACCACAGCCTCGCCTCCATCCACCCCTCCCAGCTTCCTCCTATGTCCCCTCTCCTCCAAATTCATCTCCAACCCCCACCCCCACTTCCTTTCAGAAAAGATCAGGTCTATTAGGTTTACCAATCCAACAAGGCTTGAGAAAATGGAACAAGGCCTGGCACAAGTCCCTGCTAAGGCTAAGTAGGAAACCCAGTTGGTGGAAAAGGTCCCAAGGTCAGGAAAAAGTGTCAGAGCCCACCCCCTCACTATATCTTTTAGGAGTTCTCCAAGAGCTCCAATCAAACAATTATAATATATATGTAGAGGTCCTAGCGCAGACCCAAACAGGTTCGGTGTCTGACACTTCAGTGAGCCACAATGAGTCCTGGTCAGTTTATTCTTTGGATTGTGTTCTCCTGGTGTCCTCAATTACTCTGGTAGGCAATTCTTCTTTCAATACCCACTCCACCATCCAAATGTTTGGCCATGCACCTCTGCATCTGCTATCAGAGGCATGAGAAAACCTCTCTGATGATTGTTGGGATAGGCACAGATCTATGGATATAGAAGACTATCTTTAGCAATCATCTCTGGATGCAATATCATGCATTGGCTCTCTCCCTTGAAAAGGAGTTGTGCTCTTCCATTGCCTCAGCAGATTCAGTAGGTAGGATAGATGATAGACGGAAAGTTTTATGGCTGGGTTGGTGTCCAAGTCTCAGTTCTGGAAGCCTTTCTTAGTTACAAGGGTCAGGGTCTCGATTCCCCATTGCTAAGAGTCCTCACAAGGGTCACCCTCATAGATTCCAGTGAGTTTCCACTGCAATAGGTCTCCAAATCACCCTTTAAATGTCCACTAATTCTGGTTATCTGTCATGTATTTTCTCCCTCCATCCCTCTCCCTCTATTTGGCCTATCCTGTTCCCATTCTCATCCTCCTCCAGTGCACTTGAAAGATCTGCTCTATTTTGCCTTCTCAGCGGAGAGCCATTTATTCTTACTGGGGTCCTCCCTGTTGCAAAGTCTTTTTGAATCTCTGGATTGTAGTGTGTTTGTCCTTTGCTTAACAGTCAATATCCACATATAAGTGATTACATACCATGTTTGTCATTCTGGGACTGAGTAACTTTGTCTGGGATTACTTTTTCTAGTTCTGTCCATTTTCCTGCAAATTTCATGATGTTATTTTTTTTTACTGGTATAATTATCTGTTTATTGACCAAGAAAAATTGAAGTTGGGACAGTGATCTTGATGAACCACTCTCTTATTTATTTTTTGTTTATTTTTCTTCTGTCATATAATACATCCCCACACCCTTCCTCACCTTCTCTACTTCTTGCAACTTCTTCCATCTCCCTTTTCCTCCATATGTACCCTGATCCTCCCACCCCATGCCCACCTTTCCCCAAGAAACAGCAGTCTTCCCATGGTCTCTGCTCAAACATGACACAAGATGTATTGTATTAGGTATAATTCCCTACTTTAAAGTTGGACTAGGAAACTTAGCATGGAGAGAAGGATCCCAAGGGCAGACAAAAGGTTCAGAACCACAACCCCCTACTCCTGTTTGTATGAGTCTGCAAGAACACCAGGAGAAGCAACCTCAAGACATACTTGGGAGAAGCAACAGATTCCATTATTGCCACCTCAGGCTCAGTGAGCCCCAGTGAGTGCTGGTCAGTTGACTCTATGGCATTTGACCTCCTGGTATCCTCAAACCCTCTGGTCTCTGAAATTCTTCCTTTACCTCTTTTGGGGAACCCAACTGTGCTCTGCACTTGCTTTGGCCCTGGGCTTCTACATCATCTGCTCCCTTCAGCTACTATAGGGAGCCTCTCTGATGAGGACTGGGCTAGTCACTGATATATGAGGAGAGCAGGATAACTTTAGAAGTCCTCTCCTGGCTATCCAGTCTCTAGTTCTTTCCCTGTCCTGGAGTGTTGGTCATGGGTTTCCACCTTTACCACCTCTGTTATCTACTTTACCAGGATGCCTTACCTGGTTATAGGAAATGGCTTGTTTAGGCTCTGTATCCACTCTTTCTATGCTTCTCCTTCCTTGATTCTACTGAGTTTCCACTGTACTTAGTTTTCTGATTCTCCCCTAGATGTCTTTGCATTCAGATCTTTTAACCATTTATTCTATCCCTCTATTCCCCACCCTGCTCCTGGTTCCTTCTCTTCCCATTCCTATCCTTCCCAATCACACCTGCATCATCTCTTCTATTAACTGTTGTGGGAGATTATTTTTAATTATGTAGAAAATGATTGTTTTGTGCTCTGTTGGGTTAGGGGATGTCTAGGACTTGGCATTTTATATTGTCTGAAAAGTTCTTGTAGTCACTTTTAAAAAAAAAATGCTGATAGTAGTTCATTATGTAAATGTGCCATAATTTCTTTATCCATTCTTCAGTTGAGGGTCTTCAGTTGTTTCCAATTTATGATTATTATGGACAAAGCTGCTATAAACATAGTAGAGCAAGTGTACTTGTGGTAGGATAGAATATCCTTTGGGTATATGCCCAGGAGTGGTATAGCTAGGTATTGAAGTAGGTCAATTACTAATTTCCTGTGGAATCACCTTATTGATTTCCATAGTGGTGGTACAAGAATTCACTCCAATCAGCTATGTAGGAGTGTTCCCCTTGATCCTTATAGTTGCTAGAATGAGCTGTCATTTGTGTTATTGATCTTAGCAATTCTGACATGTATAATGTGAAATCTCAGAGTAAATTTGATTTACATTTTGGGCATGGTTAAGGACATTTGTTGTCCTTAAAGAAATGTTGAACATTTCTTTAAGAGTTTCTCAGTAATTTCAGATTCCTCTTTTGCGAATTATTTGTTTATATCTGTTATTTGTTCTTCTAATGTCTGGTTTCTTGAGTTCTTGACAGGGACCAGCCATAGCAGTGAAGATGGTCCAGAGACTAGGCAATGAGTTGGTGAAAAGAGATTGAGTTACAGAGGATCTTACAGCTCTGAATGACAAGCAATCAGAATGATTCCTCATTTATACAGATTCCATAAAACAAAGACAAACTTATGGTTTCTAAGGGGATACAGATGATCACATCATTATATAAATATCTGGGCCAGTTTACATGAGTACCAGGCCTTGAACAATGTATAATTAAGCTTTGGTGGTTAAAATTTTACTTGTAAGTTAACCTGAAAGTTCATTTAGTTCTAAAAGCCTCTATAGCTAACTTGCTGTTATGATCTCTACAAAAATTTGTTTGTTTAAGAAAATTCCTTTTGTCCCCTATTTAAGTGACCTCACCTACCTCACCATAACCTGTTATGAGCCAGTGTTTTTTATAAATGGTAAATCTTTTTGCCTAATCCTTTTTTCTTTTATGTCATGCTATTATATGGGGTAAAGGTTGTTTTTGCTAACCTAACTTTGTTACTAAACTCCTTTTTCTTGAGGACATGTCATGTGTGCCCCCCCCAACATCTCACAAGCTGCATCTCCAGAAAACTTTAAGCATATGTAGGAGGAGGCCCGTTATCAACCACCAGTTCTCCTGGCTGGCTGGTTCTTACCTGCTTCTCCCAAGTTTATGTTCCCCTAATTGCCTATTTCTGAATTTGCTTAGGGTTAGACACATCAAGAATATCCTGGAATCATAGCCTCATGAAGAAATTCCTGGGGTTTCTGTGCTTATCACAATCTCCAAGGCATAAGGTCAGCTCCTGAGTAGGGTCAGATAAGGTTACTTCTGTGAAAGCAGAAGGGGCAGTGTAATTAAGACTTTCCTAAGGAGACTCAGAAATAATTTTCTCGGATAAAGACTTAAATGAATCATAATGTAAAAATTTTCCTAACAAGGCAAAATGTAGAGACCCAAAGCAAAAGTGAGAGATAGCATGGCAGTGATCTCAGCATTCCACTCAGCTTTGCTGGAACTGTGTCAATCAGCTATGCTGGTGTCATGACTTTCTTCTTTTCCATTGTTCAAGGCTGCGCCAAGTTCTGTTTATATTTGGATATTAGCCCACTATTGGAAGTGGAACTGGGAATATCTTTCCCCATTCTGTAGTCTGCCCTTTTGTCTTATTGACAGTGTCCTTTGCCTTATAGAAGCTTTCCAGTTTCATGAGGTCCCGTTTGTTAATCCTTGATCTTAGTGTCTGTGCTATCAGTGTTATGTTCGGTTCTTCTATGCCAATGTGTTCAAGGATATTTCCCACTTTCTCTTCTATCAGATTCACTGTATCTGGTTTTCTATTAAGATCTTTGATCCACTTGGACTTGAGTTTTATGCAGGGTGATAATCATGAATCTAGGTAAATATGGTGGATGAGCTTTCTAACGAGAATTCTTAGATTCTATTTGTGATTATTTTATTGGGTACTTTTGCATCTATATTCAGGAGGGAAATTGGTCTGTAACTGTCTTATTTTTTGAATCTTAGTGTGGTTATCAGTGTGACTATGGCTTCACAGAATGAGTTTGGCAGTGTTCCTTCTGTTTCTATTTTGTCGAATAACTTGAGGAGTGTTGGCTTTAAATCTCCTTCAAATGTCAAATAGAATTCTGTGTTAAAACCATCGGGCCTGTGCATTTTTTGGAGCGGAGGTTTTTAATAACTTATATTCCCTTGATGGTTTTAACATGTGTTTAAATTGTTTATCTGCTCTTGTTTCAACTTTGGTAGATGATATGTATTGATAAAATTATCAATTTCATTTAGATTTTTCAACTTTGTGGAGTACAGGCTTTTATAAAATTATCTAATAGTTCTTGGGATTTCCTCTGTGTCTGTAGTTATATCCTGTTTTTTGTTTCTGATTTTCTTAATTCTCTCTCTGTCTTTTAATTTGTTTGGCTAGGGGTTTCTATAGGTCTATCTTGTTGATTTTCTCAAAGAACAAATACTTTGTTTTCTTGGTTGTTTGAATTGTTCTCTTTGTTTCTATTTTATTGATTTCAGCCTACAGTTTGAAATTTGTTTTTCCTTCTAATTCTCCTGGGTGTGCTTGCTTTTTTTGTTCTTGGGCTTTCAGATGTGCCAGTAATTTGCTAGTAAGACATGTCTCCAGTCTTATTTTAGTTGGTAAGCACTTTATGCTATAAATTTTCTTCTTAACATTGCTTTCATTGTGTAACATAAGTTTGGGTATGTTGTAGATTCATTTTCATTGAATTCTAGAAATTATTAATTTGTTTTTTATTTCTGTCTTGACCCAGTCTTCATTTAGTAAAGAGTTGCCTAGTTTCCATAAATTTATGAGTCTTCTATTGTTTCTTTTGTCACTGAAATCCAGCTTTAGTGAATGGTGTTCTGATAGGATCAAGGGGGTTATTTCAATTTTCTTATAACTATTGAGACGTGCTTTGTGGCCAAATATGAGGTCAATTTTGGAGAACGTTCCATGATGTGGTGAGAAAAATGTATATTCTTATGTGTTAGTGTGAAATGGTCTATAAATATCTGTTAGGTCAATTTGTTTATAAAATCTGTTAGCTCAAGTTTTTGTCTATTTAGTTTTTGTTTGGATGACCTGTCAGTTGATGAGAATGGAGTTCTAAAAACTCCCATTATCAATGTGTGAGAGTCAATATGTGTTTTTAGCTTTAGTAATGTTTCTTTTACAAATGTGGGTGCCCTCATGTTAAGGGAATTGATGTTAAGTAACATGTCATCTTGAAGGATTTTTTTCTTTGATGAGTCTGAAG
This sequence comes from Cricetomys ansorgei, assembly GCA_026225945.1. Taxonomy (NCBI): domain Eukaryota; kingdom Metazoa; phylum Chordata; class Mammalia; order Rodentia; family Nesomyidae; genus Cricetomys; species Cricetomys ansorgei. Next base: position 7,326,073 of record JAMJFZ010001131.1, on the reverse strand, counting down.
TGTCCTCCCCCATCTCTTTTGATTAATTTAGGTTTGAAATCTATTTACATGTATATTAGAATGGCTAAACACGTTTGTTTCTTAGTTCCCTTTATTTAGTATTTAACAGAACTTTACTTTGTGGTCATGTTTATCTTTGAGGCTGAGGTATGTTTCTTGGTATCCATTATGTTAGTCTGTGTCATTTTACTGGGAAATTGAGTCCACTGTTGTTGAGAGATAACAATGACCAACGCTTGTTAGGTCCTGTTACTTTGCAGTTGTTGCTGGTCGTGGTGTGTGTGTGTGTGTGTGTGTCCCTTCTATTGATTTTGATGTGGTAAAGTTATTTATTTTATGTATTTTAATGAGAATAGTTAACCTCCTTTGGTTAGAGTTTTTCTTCTAGTAGCTTCTTTAGGTCTGGATATGTAGCTAAATATTGTTTGAATTAGGGTTTATCAAGGAATACTTTATTTTCTCCATCTATGGCAATTGAAAGTTTGGCTTTGTATAGTAGTCTAGGCTGGCTTCTTTGGTCCCTTAATATCTGTCCAGGCCCTTCTGGCTTATAGGGTCTCTGTAGATAATTCTACAAAGTTTGCCTATATATGTTATTTGCTCTTTTTCTCATACAACTTTTAGTATTCTTTCTTTGTTCAGTATGTTTAGTGTTTTGATGATTATGTGGTGAGAAAACTTTCTTTTATGATCTAGTCTGTTTGATGTTCTATATGCTTCTTGTTTACACACATCGCCTATGAGAATTTTTTTTCTATAACTTTGTTGAAAACAGTTTCTGGGCCTTTGAGCTGGAAATCTTCTTCCTCTATTCCTTTTATCCTCAGGTTTGGTCTTTTCATAGTGTCCCACAATTTTTAGAGGAATCTTTTAGATTTAATATTTTCTTTTACTGATTTTTCTATTTCATCTATAGTGTCTTCAACTCCTGACATTCTCTCCTCCATCTCTTGTATTTCTTTGCTGTAGATTGCTCCTGTAATTCCTGTGCACTGTCCTAATATTTTCATTTCCAAGGTTCCCTCACTTTGAGTTTTCTTTATGTATTTTATTTCTATCTTTGTCTCTTTTTTTTAGCTTTTTTGCTGCTTTTTTAAATTAATTTCTTCTAATTGCTTTTTTGATGTTTTCCTGTGTTTCTTTGAGGAATTTACTCATTTCTTCCCATTGTTTGTCTGTGATATCATCAATTTCTTTGGCAGATTTATTGATTTCTTCCTTAAAGACCTCTATTATCTTTATAAAGTTAGTTTTAAGGTCTTTTTTTCTTAGCTATTGCTGTATTTGCCTGTTCAGGACAAGTTGTAGTAGGATGGTTAGGCTCTGGTGGTGACATACTACCCTGATTGTTGTTGATAGTATCTTACACTGACTCAGCATCTGGGCTTGAGAGCTTAGGTATAGGTGCCAATTTCTGAGTTTTTCTCTATTGGATGAGAGTTTGCTTCCTTTACTTCTGTTTTTTTTTTTTTCCTCTGGTCTTCTGGTCAGTGTGGATTGGAGTAGGGCTGACTATTTCCCCTGGACTTGGTACACGGGGTTTTGGAGGGTGTGGGTTCCCAGTCCTGAAGTGAGTCTCCCTTGGAGTTCTGGAGGCTGGCTTAGCTTCTGGTCTATCAGGGAGTTTCCACTTTAGGTGGGGTGGTGGAACAAGCTGGTAACAATGAAAGAAGGGAGATTCAGACACAGAGAGTGAGGGTGCCAAGAGAGGTGAGGAATTTTATGAACCAGTGGGTAGCCTGCCTGGATTGTGGAGGCTAGAGTGACCTCTGGTCTAAGCAGGAAGCCTCTGGTTGAGTTGCAGGGTGAGGATATGTGACAACAAGTGGGTAGGGAGGATTGGCTAGAGGATGGGTGCACTAAGAGTATGTATGGATTCTGTGGAAGGAGTCAGCCTACTGGGAGTTGTATTGACTAGGGTGTCCTCTGTTCATAGCAGGGAGTCTCTGCTTGAGTTCAGAACAATTTTTTTTGTTGTTGCTAAATACTCTGTTTCTTTAGAATATTTATTTCTATGACTGACTATAAATGATTTACATTCTTAAAAGGCTATATTTTACATAGATACACATTATATGTAAAAAGTTAATTGACGAAAGAGTTGGAAGAGAAGAGATATCTGAAAATATATAAACATAAGCTTCAATTCTTTTTTTTTCAGTTAACCAAATATCATATGAAGAATAAGTTTAAGAAAACATGTATTTGCTTCAACTGGTGTGCACATTTCTATCCTCTTCTTGCCAGTTTATTTTTTACTTATATCTGATCATCTATGTGTCCTTTGCAACCTAGATTTTTGTGTGTTCAAGTGTGATGAGTCTTGGCCAAGTCTATCTCCAGTGGTGGAGGGTGACTTGTGGTGACAGCAGACATTCAGGGAGGACTTTGCCCTGTAAAGGAAAGGAATGATTTCTGATTGTGGTGTGGTGTTACAGCACAGTAGTGGACTGAGGTAGAACCTCAGCCATCAGTGACAAAATTCAACTTCATAAAAGTAGTACTTTAAAACTTCTTAAGATTTTGAAATATTCACAAAAGAAATGTTCTTAGTGGTTTCTACTTTATAGACTAGATTATGAGCAGTGAGCAATTTAAAAATATGATAGTCATTTGAACTACATTAATAAAAAGCTTTAAGTGCTGTTCATAGAGTTTGTGTGCTGTAATAAACAACTTATTTGTTTATAAACCTTAAAATGTAACAATATATGTCTGGTATAAAGTTCTTCCTTTTTTATAATGCCATATATTGTTTATTATTTTCTCATTTTCTTTCAAGAGTTATATAAATTCATTGTGTAAGGAAAAGCTTTTTCAGCAGAAAACTACTTAATTTCATTTTGGGAAATAGCTTGTTTGGAAATGACTACAAATGAACATGAAGAAGTATGAAAATTGTAACAATATGCTAATGTTTACAGCACATGAAAATTGATAATCTATTAAATTAAAACAGAGCTGTTGCAAGTGGAAAAAAAAATAATCTTAGCTACACATTTCTCTTTGTTTAAATAGCAGTCTACTTACATAGAGGCATGAACATGGGTTTTATAATATGATTGATCTGTTTATAATATAATAATATAATAATATCCTATCTCACCTCAGAAGTATTTCAATAACTTTGAATATTTTATTGTCCAATATCAGTTAATCTTTTTCCTTATATAAATCATATATATGTCTAAGAATTATCTAAAACTTAAAAAAGATGATCAAATGTATGTTGTGTGAACATAGCTGGAATATTATTATTTGTATTTTCCTATTAATGAAAAAAGGAAAAGAAATAACCAATCTTAAAAGTATAATATTTTCATCTGACAAAGCTTCACTTGTCTCCCTTTTTTTTTCTTTTGAGACATTATTCATGTCTATGCTCTCATTTGTTGCTGTTGTTTATTTTGAGATTTTGATTTAATTACAAAATTTCCCCTTTACTTTTCTTTAAGATCACAGACAAGAATTTAGTCATATGAAAAGAGTTAATTTAGAAAATAGTGGGTGCCAGGAAAACCATAGATTTTTCACTGAGAATAAAGGAAAATGGGTGAAGATATTATATCAAAGATAGAAATGACAGATGAATTCTTACAGTCTAATTCTATATTTCATGAAGGAATTACTGAACTTTACCTTAGAATCAAGTCCATAAACTATACATGTTCTCTATCATTTAGTCCCCTTTCTATGATTAGAAGAAAAATATATATTCTTAGTGAACATTTATGAGTATTTTTCCACATGAAAGTTTTCTACTGATATTCGTTGTAGTAATCAAAACATTCAAAGAGCTCAATTGTTCATCAGCTTTGGAATAAACAAACTGTGTTAAAAACTTACACTATTTCCTATAAAATTTATTTTGAAAGTAGAAATTTATTCTAATGCAATCACATTTGGCAAAAATTTGAGCATAAATTAAATTTCAAGCTTCTTATAAAGGATTCCAGAGAGAAGGGAAAGTATGTTAATACAAAAGAATCAAAGTCACACTATTTTGAAATTAGCTACATAGAATGCATTTCTCAACACAATCTCATCTTGTGTGTGTATATATGTTTGGAGTATGTTAGATAACTTAAAACAATGTCTACAGTTATAACTTTGGATTGATCAAATATAAATTTCCTCTCCTCATTTACTGGTAACTTGAAAGCTAGAACCTTTTTCCATAAATGCAAAGACAAACTTAGGAGCTATGTAGAATGGGGTACAAGATTTGTCCCAGTATTGAGTATTCCCCTAGTATTTAAAGTTGCATTTTGTTAGCAACCAGGCTGATCTCTAAATCTTCCTGCCTTTTCCATCTGAATGCTGGGAATATATGTGTGAGCCATTGTGACTTGCTTACTAATCATTTTATGTTCAATCATATAGAGGAATAGGACTGTGTGAAGGGTAGGCAGGGTCTATATTACAAGGATCTACAATTCAGAGGCCTGTGTAGTCTGGATGGAATGTACACATACCTTTAATCCCAATATTCAGAAGGGAGTGGTGTTCCACACCTTTAATCCCTAAAACAAAAACAGAGTGTGGAAGCAGACACAGAAAGCAGAGCTCAGAAAGAGTCAGTGCTACACAAGAGGTGACATCTAAGATGAGTCATTGAAGGAAAAGAAAAGTGACAAATGAGAAGAAGACTTAGCAGAGTTAGTGAGGATAGTCCCAACTATCAAGATAGAAAAGATAGGCTTTCATCTCAGAGAGACAGAGTCAGTTACAGAAGAGTCAGAGGCAGTATGAAACAGGAAGTATGAGGCAAGTAGTCAGAAGCAGCCAGGCTGGTCGGGTAGGGGTTGGAGAAAACAAGAGTCTAAATTCAGAAGGAGCTAGTCAGGGTGACTTAGTAAGCGTTGGAGGCTTAAACATTCTAGATCATGGAGGCTGAGACTGATGCCTTCTAGTTCTAAGCTTAAGACTAGATTATATAGAGACTGAGGTTGAAGCCTTCTACAACAGGGATTGAAGCTTAAAAGTTCTAGGTGTATAGAGGCAGAAATGATAAGGGCTTCGGAACTAGAACCACTGATGTAATTAGACAAAGATTAAACTGTCCCTGCCCCGATCAGCTATATATCTGGTAAATCTACAGCTACATCTGGTGTCAATCTATGGCTACACAGTTCATTACAGTTTGTTGATAGCTGTTTATATATTGTGGATCAAATATTTCGTCGTGTTGTCTCTACCAATTTTTCATCTAATATGCAACATTATGTAACATTATTTATGCTGCATATCATAATTATTATATGCTCTGATATATATATATATATATATATATATATATATATATATCTTTGTTTTTTATTATCTTTAGTTTTTGTTGTTTATTTTGTTTATTGGGTAGATAGATAACACATTTATGTTTATGTAATTAGTGGGGTGTAATTATATATGCATTTCCTTAAGTAACTCTTGTAAATAATAATTCTATTTCTTACAGTTTTCTGATTTTAATTAAAATGTAATTAAATCATCTTATTTCTTTTCATTCCTTGAACCTCTCCCACCATCAACTCCCTCTAACACTTTCCTCACCCATTTATCACACACATAGCTGTGACCCCTTTTTGTTTACTGTTTTTCTACTACAGTGAATAGATGGCATGGTCAAAGCAACTTGTGTGAGAAAGGTATGTAATTGAGAGCTTGCTTACAGTTTTCAGGGGTTAGTCCATGAACATCATGGTAAGGAGTATGGCAGCAGGCAGACAGGGATGGCTCTGGAGCAGAAGCTAAGAGCTCATTTGTAATAAGGATGAAAAATAGATAGCAATAGTGACCAGGTGTGGGATTTGAAAACTCACAGCACAAATTCAGTAACATATCTCCTCCAATATGACCATTCCCACTCCAACAAGGCCATGTCCTCTAATCCTTCCCAAACACTTTCACTAACTGTAAATCAAGCATTCAAATATTTGAGCCCATGGGGGCCCTTGTCAATGGAATCACCACAGCTCTTACTCCTCAAACTCATGACTTGTTTTTCTTTTTTTATTGTTATTCCAGATAGACATATACAAGACAGATAGATGATAGTTAAGTAAATGATTGATATATAGGTGATAGATATATAGATGATAGATAAATAGATAAGACAGAACCTGCTGAGTTCATTTAGTGTTTCCTATATGTATATGATTTTAGGAACAGATATTTCATAGCCAGCTAGGAAGCTAATCCTTGGAAAGGTTAATTCTCACATTATCAGCAGCCTGTTGTTCTTTATATAAGGGTGTGGTACCAAAAATGTTCCTCTTTCAGTATTAGCTTATCTATTATTTTTGCCACTGTTTGGCTCTTGTTTAGGCAGCTGTATTTTGGTATCGTGGATATAGCTTTCATTTTTACATGACACAGCTACATAGCAGATATCCAGGTTTTTTGTCCCTTATGATCTTTCAACCATTTTTTAAACAATGTCTCTTGGACCTTAGGTGTACAGTTCATGTTGTAGGTATATCCAGTGGGGTCGGGTACTTCACCTTCACCTGTTTCCTGTATATTGACTGGCTTGGGTTTTGGGATTGTCTTTGATGAAAAAAGTAGTTTCTTAGATATGAGTTAAGGGTTACTCTTCCATGTGGGTATAAGATAAGTATTTAGAATGCAGTTAGCAATTCTGCTGGTCTATTAGAGTAGAGGTAATTGGTTCTCCTCTATGATCCAGTCTTAACTTACATACAAATTTTCAGTAAATTATTTTGAAAGTTGAGCCCACAGAAACTTCTTGAATGAACCTGTGTGATGACAAAATTTCTCAACCTAAGCTTGTAATGGATAATGAATAAACATATCATGAAAAAAGGATTTGCTCCAAACTGCAAGGAAAGTCAATAGAACATGTATATAAATTTGATGATAACTTTGGGAGTCAGTCCTACCTTCCATCTTGTTTGAGACAGAGTCCCTTGTTCAGCCCTGGGAAGGCCAAGTTAGTTGACTCACCATCTTCAAGAAATTTTCCTGTCTTCATCACTCACTTGCTGTAGAAGAACTGGAATTAAATAGGCATTGGGACTTAGCTTTGCATGGGTTCTAGGGAACCAAACTCAAGTCCTCACACCTGGCAACAATTGCTATACCCACTGTGCCATCTCTTTACAATAAAATCTGATATTTATGTTTCCAGTTCCTCAAACATAACTTCTACTCAAAAATGTTAACTCTAATAAATATCTTACATTCCTAACTATATCTCCCTGTGTCTAATGTTGGGGAATCAACACTATAGCCCATGCTCCTTTGCTTGAAACAGTCTCTACTCTCTCCTTCAAACAATGTTTCATTACTTGTTAAATGATTTTGCATAGTAAATAAAATCAAACTCAGATAAATTACTAGTACTTGAGCCATGTTTTCTATTTGATTTTTAAAAATAGCTCCATTTTTAAATTATCAGCCAAATTTAGACAATTAATAGTTTATTATGTTGAAGACTTTGGGTCATTGATTTTCATATTTTCCTATTTGGTTTTGTCACTAATATTAAAACTTAAAGGGAGTTTGATATGAATCATAAAATTCTCTATGAAAACGAATCTGATATTTCTATCTTTTCTACATAAACACATGATCATGTTTTTAAAATCTATTTAATGCCAGTGTCTTCATAAGAAGGTGTAGAGAATGACTATTCAGGCTATATACTGTATTGACACGAGTGTGTGTCATAAAACATTCAGATATTTCTGACAGTAATAATCATATTTTGTTGTATTTTGACAAATAAAAAACATGTTTTTCCTAACTAAAAATGTTTATAGATTATAGTTTCCTTTCTGTTTGCAATCAAGTGTGAAAATTGATGGAAAGCTTCCTATGATGCATAATTATTTTCTTATTACTGGCTTTTCTTTAGATTGAGTTTATATTTCATCATCTGTCTTCTAAGTGATACAGAAAATGATGTCAGAAATAAAGGATGCACATTTTGTACTGGGCATTGGAGGAATACTTGTGACATATGTGTCATAACACAAGTCAATGACTATCATCAATGCATTGTATTTTCATGTATCACCCCTATAAAGTTTACTGAGTTGAACTAATCCTAGCAAACATTAGAACTCAAGTCTACAAAGGCCATAATTTTATTTCATCTTTTATGCAAATAATACCAATTTATCATTACCTTAAACCAGAAACCCTTAATTAATACTTAGAATGGTTTGATTCCTGGAATAATTAAAATTCAAAAGCTTTATCACCGTTGGCTATTTTAACTTACATTTTACTTTTCATTTTTTGCTCTGAGGATGATTAAAGCATATAGTGCAAGAAAAGAATGTAATTTCCTTTCTCTGTGCCTTGTTTTGCTTCTTTCTTTTTGCTAAGTCTTTCTAGTGCCAGTATTTGAAGAGCAGGATGAGAAACAGGAGTTTTGGACATCTCACTGAACTATATATCTTCTGAGATGATTTGTTTTTGCTGAGGATGATAAGTTTTAAATGTGAAGACTTTCCCTCTGTCTACATTAAAATTCCCTTAGTCTGTTCTTCATATCCAAAAGATTTTTGATCTTATCATCATTTTAAGGTAATTCTTGGCTCCTCCCCCAAGACTGTCATTCACACAATGGAACACAATTGATGTCTTTCTCCTAGAAGGACCACACCAGCACAGTGGAATATTATTGCATGTGCCTTGTCACTAAACCTATGAAAGAATGACCTGAACTCATAAACCGTAGTTCTGCATGTGTCCATATGAAATCAGTCATCCTTTCCTTTTCTCTCCCCCTTCTTAGCTGGAATCATGGCTTAGGCTAGCACACATTCAGAAATTTTTCATGATTGCCCCTATCTATGTAGATCAACAGACAATTTCCACAGAAAAACCTGTGAAGTGCACATGTCAGCTGAAGGAATGGATCTTTATCTTTAAGGCATTAGAATATACAGATTTGTACAACTTGCATGTGAATTTACTTTTATCCTCCAATATTTTTTCACATCTAGGCCTAGACTTGAAATCTCAACTATGTGCCCTATACAGTGTCTTAGCACTTCTTGGTGTCTGCTACTGTGAAGTATGAAAAGGTGAAAATGCATGATGAATATTAGCATATGCATTACAGAGATGTTCTGAAAAGGATTTGGGAACTGGGCATTTTATTGTGGTGATTGTGCAATAGCCTATAATAAAAGGACAGAAAGCTGTCAAATATGGCATAAATTATTTATTATAATGTTCTGATATTTAAACATTGTTATAAACCTAAATGTTATACCACCAAAGCTAGTGTTACAACTGTGGTTAAGGTAAAGCAAACAAAGATGTTTATGATAGCTCTTGTTTCCATCATGGTACTTGGGAGGCTAAAACAGGAGAATTATTTCAGGATAGAATAAATTTTTAATATGTAGTGATCTCCAGGATTGTTTGAGCTCCAGTGTAAGACTGTCTCAAGAAACTACATATATTTATGATTAACTAGCTGAGGGAAACTAGGAGAAAAGCCATGAACTTTTCAACCAAATTTTCATCAGTGCTAGTCCTACACTTTCTCAACTTGCTAGAAGCCAGTTGTTATAATCATTGCATGCTCCATGGATGAATCTTACATAACAGCATAGGGAACAGTGGATAAGAATTACTGAAACACCTCTCAGTAGCTAAATGTTACCTCTATGCTCCTACTTTAAAGCTCTGTGAAGCAATCAACACTTGCTTATTCTGATAATTCAGTAATGCTATGAACTTTAATTTATAATCACGGTGAAACTCATAGATGTTGGCACTCATCCTTAAACAAAATTATTGCTTGCAAGAATTCTGAGACAGTTTCATGTTCTTGATTAATCAAAGTAAGCAAATAAAAATAAGTTGCATTTTTCGAACCCAACTATACATAACACCTGTTGCTAGACCCACAGATAAAATAAAAACATGAAAATCAAAATAAACATAAAATTAGAACATGGAAATTAAACATAAGTCAGTAAGAACACTAAAGAATGATGATGTTCTTTTTCATCAACCACTATTTTATGCTTTAAAGAAATCAGTTGGCAAGAGAAAGAGGAGATTTGTAAGAGAATACAAGAATATTTGAAAATTATACTAGGAAAGAAAGACTACTAGCTGGCAAAGGAAGAAATGCATTAAAGAGAGAAGTCTTTACTTGTCTTCAATATATGAGCCAAAAACTTAACAGTTGAAAATTTAAATCATCTAGAAAGATAAAATATTTCCTTCTAATCTAATAATTCTTGTCAGAAAAATGGAACTTTTATACCGTGGAAGAATGAGAACTCTGTAATCTTTAAATTAATTTGTAAAGAAGGTACTTAATTTTGTTCTGTAAACAGTTTGCAAAAGAACCAACCATGATAGCATTCCCAAATCTGTAGATATTTAAATTTTATACATTGACTATATTGGTTATAATTAGCTACAGGGAAAATTGTTACAATCTTAATTCTTTTAAATCAAATTTTAATGACAATTGTCTTATAAAAATGTAATCAAATAAAAACTTCTCTAAAACAAAATTTTTAACAGGTGTTTCTTACAGTATAGAAATAGTTTCAAATAATTTCTTTTGCCACCTGAAGAAAGACATACACCAAAGTCACAAATGAGTTGTGCCCAAGGCCAGAGGAAATAGTTCTACACAGGGGACACAGAGGAAAAGGAAGGCATGTCAATTGTGAAGAAGGGTAAAAAAATGAGGGTGTGATGAAAATGTCAAGACAGAGGTACTCAATGACAGAGTTAGAATTTATTTTGATTCTTGTAATTTTCTTATTAATACAAGCATCTAATTCATTCCCTTTCTACTTGGATACTGTAATTAAAGCAAAAGATTGAAAATATAATTAAATGATTTTAGAGATCCAGATACATCATAGTTCAGGTGTTGCTAGCATGGCTTAAATGTATTTTCCAGTGTGCCAATTATAACAAGGTCACAATACCACATTTAGAAATAATTAGATGCATGTTGGAATAATTTGAGCATTGTCTTTCTCATGCACATCTGATCCCAACTGGTCCCTCTGAGGAGAATATATTCCATTCTGGGTCACACCTGCCAAGCCTTTCACATCAAAACCTGTGCACCTGCCTCTGGTCTGCCTCCCAGACAGTACATTTTTAACACATCATCTGCCAGGGGGGAAAAGATCACATAACAGAAGCTTGCTTCAAATGAAAGATTTTCTGCTGAGAGCTTAGGGACTTTGACTGTCTGGCTGGCAGATGACATCGAGGTGCACATCAGAAGCCAATTCTTTTATGCCATCAGGTCTGAGACATTTTCATTGCCACCAAAACCCTAAATTATGTGTGCAATGTTGATTTACATAAGTAAGATTAAATAATTCTATCAATAGTTTTTTAGCCTGATTGGAAAATATTCACAAAGAGAACTGTAAAGATATTGCATATTTTCTATTCTATATTTTATAAATCCTTTCATACCTAAATTTCTTTCTAAGAATTTCCACAGATAAAGCCAATACTGTTTCCATTTGATATCACCGTTAAATGATTATTTTGAGAAAATTATTGACTATATGTGATATATGAGCACTTTATCCATAATAAAGGATAAAAGTAGCTGGGGTTGATTAATGAAATAACTATGTGTGTTAAAACCAGTTCATGGCTTCTTTCTGCTTCTCTATCATTCTTCTGTTAACACTGATGTTTGCGAGTAAGTTCTTTTGTTACACTCTCAACAAGGCAAAGATTAAATGTTTGCTTTACTAAATCCATCAGTATAATTTTTATTTACAACTATATATTATCTTTGTCTATGACTATTTGAAAAATAGTGAAAATGATTAACAAAAAATGTAAGTGATACTAAAATCCAGTTTTAAAATTATAATCATTGAATTGGTGTTTGCCTCTTTTACTAAGCAATCTCTATTTTGTTTTCTTAAATAAAATTTATGATATAACTTTTGTTGTATATGCTTACATAGGACAATTCTAATTCAAAGCAAAGTGTTCTATAGTTCATTTCTAAATTATAAGTAAGCTTGCATTGGGAAATTCAGAAATTTACACAGTTGTTTCTAGATAGCAGTTGTATATGTCAACAATGTTTTGAATTTCAATAAATGAGTATCACTGAAAAATCTTTAATTTCCCTCAAATTGAAAAACCACTATGTTAATTTCCTTGGAGCTCATGGCACTCAGACTATTAAGGAAAACAGCAATTAATATAAATAGGAATTTACTTCCCTCATCCCGCTTTACTAAAACTCTTCTGCTTAGATTAGGTTTACATTACTTCCAGTCAGTTCAGTTAGCTACTCAACCAACAGGAAATAGTAGAGCCAATGAAATTGAACCAATTTCCTAGATCTCTGTTGGTGTGAGTTTGGGATTGAAGTTAATAAAAAGTGAGAGGTCAATTATCAAATTGTCTTCAAGTCATAGAATAAAATAAAATTTCTGGTGAGCATCCTTGAGTCTGACACAGGCACTTGCATGGTCTTCTTTTGTAATAAAACAGCAGGCTACAGGAGCCACAGATAACAAATGAAACAGGCAAACCAAACTGTGCTGTCTATGGCTGTTCCAGGTGGTGTGTTCCTGCAGGGCCAATTGAAACATTATACAGTAGAAAACATAAGAAATACTTAGCAGAGATACATTGCTTAGAAATAAATGAAATATTTATGATTAGAAGAACTCTAGAGCCTAAGCCTGAGTGTTTTCAACGACAACTTTAAAAGAACTGTCTGCTTCATGCCACTCATTTTAAATATTTCTGGCAATTTTATACATGCATATGGTGTGTTTTGATAAAAATCCACCCTGTTTCTTCCCTTTCAATTCCTCCCCATTCCCCAAAACCCTTTTCACTCACAATTTTGTGTGTTCTTCTTTTTGAGCCATTTAGTCCACTTAGTATTATCCATGTGTGCATGGATGTAAAACAATCAAGTAGAACATAATTAAAACACAGGGCTATGTCTCTAAAGAGAACTGACACTTTCCTCCCTAGCAGCCAACATTTGCAAATAGCACATCCCTTTCCATTCTCAAAGTTTGCTTGCTTGAGCTTGGGCATGTCTTGTGCATACAGACATAGTAGTTGAGATTTCTTGTGGGTCACACTTTGTCAAATTCAATCATTGAAGATATCCACTACCTTCAACAAGTACAATCATTCTTCTCCTTTCTTCCTCAAAAGATCTTGAGCCTTGGGTTGAGAGGTCATGTTATAGATGTCACATTTAGAACTGAAACCCTATACTGTCCTGTTTTTTTGCAATTTGAAAAGTTGTGGCTCTTTTTGTTATTACCATCTTCTGCAAAAAGAAGCTTCTCTGATGATGGTTGAGAAATGTACCAATCTAGATGTAAAAAGGTAATAATAGGGGACCATTCATTTCTATGTCCATTTGACAGAATAATGTCACATAGGACCTTGACCTAACCAGTCATGAGTTCTGAGCACAGTTAATGTCATAAGGTATGAGTTCCATCTTGTTGAATAGACTCTTAAACCAATCAGAAAATTCTTAAATATTCTCATAGCATTCAAATCACTATTGCATTAATAGGTATATTTTACCTGTTCAATATTTATTGTAGGTCATAATGTTCACAGCTGTGTTAAACTAGTGATCACTTTTCTCCCCCAGTGACTTGCATAGAACCTTCTAGCACTACAAAATTGAGCAATTGATGATGTTCCCAGGTTGGTACCAGCATTATGTCTTATGGCCTATGATTCAAAAATGTATTGTCTTCAGGTGTAGGTTCTTACCATTGTTTGAAACAAAGAAAAGTCTCAGTATACTACAAAAGGAACAAAGTAAAAGTAGCTCAGCAAGGCAAATTCCATTTGTGAAAATAATGCATAATGACCCCAACTGAACTAGCTATAATAACAGACCAGGGAATTCACTATGTTTTTCTAAAGCAGGTGGTCACTTTGTCTTTTCCCCCACTGGCTAGTGTCCAAATTCATACTCTTTTGTGATTGGCTTGTTTTAAAAGAATGGATCTAAAGGAAGTAAAGGAAACTGGGAGGGAGTTCACAGCTCAATGAATATATTAGGATCTTTATGCGACAAAAGTTTCTGTCAATAAGAGATGTTAAATATTTGCATAAAATTTTTTAAATGTGGGGAAAATTAAAGATGAGAATTGATCTATGATAATCTAGTTATCTGTGTTAGGAAAAACAAGCGCAGCACATCATCATGTTCTAAAGGGTAACAAAATAGCCATAGTGCTTAATGTTTGGGAGGTTATTTGATTCCATTGACCAGGAATTATTGATGACTTTCCTCCGCTGATAACTTGCATCTTATTATGAAAGCTCACAAGCATAAAAGATTCCGACAGCTGAACCTAAATTTCTTCATGACAATTGAACAAGTGTGTGGTTCCTTTAGTGACAAGATCTCACCACCAAATTCTGATGGGCAACCAAGATTAATAGCAATAGCCTATATTAGGAAGAGGGTATCTGGTAGAACTTGTCCACCAACTTGAGGGCAGGTACCACATATCTGCCACTGTGCTTGATATTTGGCAATCTCCAGATTCTAAAGTAGGTGCATTATCAGTAGTAACTGTGGTAATTTTAGTTTATCTGCACAATATTAATCTCTATTGTCATCCATCATCTAACACAGTTTCACTTTAGTAGCTCTGTAACTATAGAAACTGGAGAGGTGTGCCACTTTTCCAAATAGAGAGCACCATACTCAAGGATTTGAGGTAATCAAGCACTCTTTATGACTATTTCTTTAATCATTGACCTGGTAAATGGGTTTCACCTTCTCATCTCAGAATAGCTTGGAATTAAATCTTATACTCATACTATGTCTGCTGAACTATCCTAGATTTGATGTTTAAGTGTTTCTTCTTTAATCTTGTAGGAAAACTCCTGATCTTCTGTTCATGGAATATATTACTCTTCAAAAAGAAAATGCATCAAGTAAATGAATAAAACTTCTCATGATTATAAATGTCAAAGGAAAATATGTTAACAATTACTTTCAAAATCATATAATTCGGCATATATTTAATCTAAATGATACTATTTTCAAATACCTATCAGATAGAACACTTTATCATATAATCTCTAGTTTAAGAGACTTAACAAATTTATTGTTAGATACAATACAAACAAAATATGGTATTCATCAATTTGAAAGAGGTGCTTTATTTATAATCATAAGAAGGTATCATATTTTGAAAACTATGGAGTGTACAAAAATCTGGAATCAAATTAGCTAATTTCAATTATAATTCATAGTTAGTGGTTGTAAAAGACAATTAACCATTTATTTTCTTTCTTCTTAATTTGTTTTTATGTATGTGTGCCACAGTTGGTTCAAGTTACAACTTCACACAAACCCACAGTCTCTTTGGAAAAAGAACCTAATTTAAAAAACAGACTCCATCAGAACAACTTGCAGCATGTCTATGAGACATTTTCTTAACTGCTAATTGATGTGGGAGTGCTCAAGATGGCTTATACTCTTCAAGAAATGTAGCTGAGGAAACCAGATAAAGCAAGAGAGTAAGCATTGCCACTCATGCAACTTGAACTTTTGGAATTATAACTGTGTGTCACCCGTGATGCTATTACTGCTATTTATTTTTCTCTCCCTGCTTCTCCTCCTCTTCTTCTTCACCCTTCAACATGGATTCTGGGATTGGGGGTTCAAACTTACATCGTCAGTGTTGCATGGCAAACCCTTCTTAGATTAAACCATCTTGCTGCTCTCTATTTTTCTCCCTTGAGTTTAGTTTCTTATAAAATAAAAATACAATAGTTATCATTATCACAAGGTAATAGTGATTTAGACTTCATTCATGCAATACTATGAAAGTCATTGACATAAAATATGTATTCAGTAATTGCTACTGTCTTGCTGGTGTTAATTGCCCATTTTCAAATTGGGCTACTCTTACCTTACAGGTATTATATGAACATATCTCAAAGGCTCATTGCTAAGTGAAAGTAAATCATGAATATAGAATGGCCCAGAGCCCTGTGAATAAAGGGATTCATCTGAAAAGGTAAATACATAACACTCTGTTTATTAAATTCATGAAGAAGGGACCAAATTAACATTGGTTAAATGGCTAAGTTTGGTCTATGGTAACGATGAAAATGCAAAGCAGAAGACTGAGGCTGAGAGTCCACATAAGTTGTTCAGCTCCCTTGCTATAATATAGTCATATATTAATTGTACTCTTTTCTTAAATGTAAGTAAATCAAGTTGGATCACTTAATTACATGTTTAACTGGTTTAATATGAGGACCATCATTAAGATTCTGGAGAGTGAAAATGATAATCCAGGTCATTAAATGTGCTAGTGTCAAATATTTAGTAAGAAGTCTGAGTCTCTGTGATCTGACAATTAAAATCTTTTTTGAGAAGTGAAATAGCACATAGCAAAGTGTTCTGTTGCTAAGATTCCAGATTGGACTAATGCAGAAAGTGAAGAGGAAATATCTCAAAATTGTCCTATTTCACAGTGTGAAATGCAGATTTTCAAGGAAAGTCAGTGAACATAAAATGCAGGCTCCAAAACTCTCAATTCTCACTTAAACAAAGTTGGCAAGCCATATGAAATTTTTCAATTTTCAAGATAATGTTTGAAAATTTAGTTCTGATTTCAAGATGTTAAAACATCTGCTTATTATCAATCATGAAAACTTCTCTTTAAAACAGCCTCTTAGGGTTATTTTAGGCTCTCATTGTGATTTTTTTCCTTTATATTAGGGGAAATCACAAAGTATTGATTTTGATGTTACTTTTCATATATCTTTTATAAATCTTTTTGCTATTGACTTGTGAATATTACCTTATTAAATTCAGAGAAATTGCTTTTAAGAAGAGTTACTAAAGAGTTACAAGGCAGACTATGCATGGTATAGATTCATGAAATCAGTTTAAACATCTTGCAGACATTTAAAAACTACCTGTTAAAAGTTCATTCTGTGTATGTTGTATTTTATTTTATTTTATTTTATTTTATTTTATTTTATATGTTTTTGATTTTTTAGAGACAAAGTTTCTCTGTTCTAACTATGGCTGTCCTGGGAATTACTCTGTAGACCAGGCTGCCTGGAACACCCAGAGTTCAGCCTGCCTCTGCCTCTCAAGTACTGGGATTAAAGACTTGTGCCAATACTGCCCACCTGACTTATTTCTTTTTAATTAATAACGAATAAATAATGATGGACATTGACTTGTATCTCCCATGTGCTCAACCTCCACCATCCAACTCAGTACCCAGAACTTCCACATTTTCCTTCAGAGTCTAGCCTGGAGTAACCCTAACCTCCCCATCCATGCTTGTTCCAGGACCTGAAAAATTTAGGCTGAATCTGCCTTATCCACAACCACTAATGGGTCTCTTCTGTGTCACCTTCACCACTATACTTGGTACCCAGACTTCCTACATCCTATTCCCTATGTCTACCCTATGTCCCACATTCCTGTCCATATCTTAGCCTGGCCACTCTCTAACTGTGCTAGAGACAAATTCTAGGTTTCTGTCAGAACTCGCCTATCTGAAAGCACTAGTAGGTACTTTCTATGATGCCCCCACCAGCCCATTTGGCACATATGTTTTCCATGTATCCTTCAGTAGACTGGTAAGTAAGTATCCTTGACCTTTTCCTGCAATATTCCATATCACACCCAGATCCTATAACCAGGGTACCAGCCTAAGCTGACCTCATCTGCCTGCACAACAAATGCAATATAGTCTTCAGTCAGGATTCTCCCTACATATATCCCAACCCATTGAACTCTCCCATGCCATGTGCAACATTTTCAGTCAGCAACATCTACCTCCACACTCCAGAGTCGAAACAGGAAGCAGCTGTTGTAAATGAGCTTAGTCCCTTCTGTCTATCTGACTTCATTTCATCCAAGCCATCCCTATTGTATTGATTTAACCTGCCCATATATCATCTCTTCTGCTCTTATCTGTTTTGTCCACAACAAACCCAAAAACTAAAAGGAGAATTTCATGTATCAAGATCTCATTACACAAATGCCAACAATATGAACAATCTAGCCACAACCATCTGTATAAAACTTACAAGCACCACAGAACTGTTTTTTCATGATAATTATCAAGACAAACTCCAGGGCACAGAATTTACAAAGAACAATCATAAACTTCATCAAGTAATTCAAGGAGTTTATAGAAGACACAAAGAAACTGTTCAAAGAGATTACCAAGAAAGGGCTTAAATACTTGAGTGAGGCTACGAAAACACAAGCATAAGGCTAATTTAAAAGATGAAGTCAATCCAGGACCTGAGGGTGGAATTAAATAAGGAGATAGAAACTTTGAAGAGGATCCAGGCTGAAATGCAAATGGATTTCAAAAACCTAATAGCCCAACTAGAAATCTCAAAGGAACACACTAAACAGAATAAATCCAGGATAAAATAGAATATCAAGTTCCAAGATAAAGTAGAGGTTGTAGATCAAATAAAAAAAAGAAATATGAGAAAAATTTAAAAAATAGAAACGGAATACTCATGAATTACAGGACACCATGAAAAAACTCAAGCCATTGATTTATAGGCATATATAGGGGGAGAAGAATACCAAGTCAGTGGAATAGACCAGATCTTCAAAGAGGTCATAGAAGATAAGTTTCCCAAACCAAGTTAGGACACATCCGTACAAATATAAGAACCCCCCAGAAAACCAAAAATCCTCATAGTATATAGGTATACCTAACAAAGAAAGTGTGTTCAAAGCTTAAAGAGAAAGAAACACAAATCACATATATGGAAAACCTATCAGAATAGTAGTTGATTTCTCAATGGAAACCTTGAAAGCCAGTTCAAAGACTTTCATGGTCGACCTAGATATATATACCCAGCAATATTACCTGTCATGACAGAATGAGAAAGCAAAACATTCTACCACATAAGTAGTCTAAGAAATTTGTACCTAAAATCAAAACCTAAAGTACATAAAAGAAGTACAATTTCTGGCTTAAGAGAGGAATGAGTGTAGCAGGGTGACTGTTGAAAGAAATACAAAGCTAAAATTATTAAAATAAAAGCTATCACAAAAAACACAACACTAAAAGTCAACAACACTATAACCATAATTAACATACACATTTCAAAACTGTGTTTGAATATCAATGGCCTCAATTGTCAATCAAAAAAGACAAGCTGACTGAATGGATCAAGAAAAAAAAGTCTATCTTTTGATATCTATAGAAAATATTTTAGTTTTAAATATAGGCATCACCTGAGAGTAAAAATGGGGCCAGAAAGTAAGCAGGCATTAACATTCTAATATCTGAATAAATCAACTCCAAATTAAACTAATTTGAAGAATAAAGTGGACACTTCATTCTATTCAAAGGAAGTTTACAAAGAAGACACTATTACTGTAAGCATATATGTATCATACTTTAGTTTACCCGATTTCATAAAAATTTTAGTAGTGAGTTTAAACAAACAGATTAACATAAATCCACTAATAGCAAGTAATTTCAGTATATCACTTTCTTCAATAGACAGATCATCTGGACAAAAAAATAAAGAAATATCAGAGTTAATTGACATCACGCATTAAATCAGTGGTTCTCAGCCTACCTAATGCTATGATACTTTATTACAGTTTCTAATGTCGTGTGACCCCAAACATAAAATTTTTATGTTGATACTTCATAACTTTACTTTTACTGCTGTTATGAACCATAATGCAAATATCTGATATGCAGATGGTTTTAGGCAATCCCTGTAAAAGAGTAATTTGACCTACAAATGGGTCATAGCCCACAGATTGAGAACCACTTCATTAAGTGTACATATCATTAAATGTACTCTACAGAGTATTCCACATGAATGCCAGAACATTTTACTTAGCAGCACACAGAAGCTTTATTTTTTTAAAATAAGGACATCCTGAGACACAAAACAACTGTTTACATATTGAAAAAGAATAAAATCATTCTTTATATACCATCTGACCACAATGCAACAATACTTGAATTTGATAGAAAAAAACCTAATAAATACAAAATTCATAAAGATTAAACAACTCAGTGCTGAATGATGAATGGGTCAAAAAAATCAAGAAAAAGAGATATTTTGGGAACTAAATTGAAAATTAAAATAAAATACAACAAAACCACAGGGACATATTGAAAGCAACACTGCAGTGAAATTTATAGCGCTAAGTTACATTAAACAATAAGAAAAACACAAATAAATAGCTTAATCATGCAAATAATGAAGTTGGAAAAATAAGAACAAAACAAATCCAAACCCAGTCTACTGTAAGAAATAATAGAATTCAGAGCTGAAATCAACTAGAAAACAATACAAATTATCAACACATCTAAGAGCTGGCTCTTTAGAAGATAAACAAAACTGAAGGACTCTTGACCCAACTAAGGGAAAAATGGAAAGAAATGACCCAAATTAACAAAGTCAGAAATCAACAGGGAAACAATACCACAGACACTACAGGAATTCAGAAAATCAAAAGGACATTTTAAAAAATTTATACTCTCCCAAACTGGAAAATCCAAAACAAATGGATGACTTTCTAGATTTATGCAAACCATCAAATTTAAACCAAGAAGTAAACAACATAAAGAGACCATAACAAATGAGAAGATTAAACTAGTAATATAAAACCTTCCAGTCCAGAAAGAATCCTGGACCAGATGTATTAACGGTAGAATTCTAACAGACATTCAAAGAAACCCTGTGGTGAGATTTTTTTTTAAAAAGAAAAAAGAAATGGGAAAGGCACCCCAAAGCTCCCATGAGACCAGTATCACTTTATAACCCTAACCTGGTAAAGACACAACAATAACAGCAATAAAAACCTACAGGCCAATATCCCTGATTAACTTCCTTCAAAATTACTTGATAAAATACTTACAAACAGAAAGAAGAAATACATCAAAAAGGTTTCTACACCATGTAGGCTTTATACCAAATTTAGGGCTGGTACAACATGAACAAGTCAATAAATGTAATAAACTGCATAAATGTATCACATTTGACAAAATCCTACATGCCTTCATGATTAACATCCTAGAAAATGCTTGGATAGAGGGAATGTACTTCACCAGAATAAAAAGGTTCTTATAAGAAAGACATGGCCAATATCACCCTAAATAAAGAAAAAACTTGAAGCAATCCCACTGATTTTAGGAATGAGATAGAGATGTCCACTATTCTGACTTCCTTCAATATTGAAATATAAAAACTGGCTGGAACAATACGGCAAGAGAAGGAAATTAAGGGATACAATCAGGGAGAAAAGAAGTCATTTGTAAATGACATTATTACCTACATTAGAGATCCCAAATATACCAGAAAAGGTCTAGAAATTACAAACAAATTCAATAATACCACCGAATACATAATTGACTTGCACAAATCAATAACTTCTCCATAAACCAACAGCAAGCATACAGAAAAGGAGATTATGGACACATTTTATTTCATAATAGTCTCAAAGAAAATAAAATATCTAAAAGTAAACCTAACGAAGAAACCATTACAATGAAAAATTTAAATCTCTGAGGAAATAGATATAGAAAGACACTAGAATATGGACAGATACCTTGAGTTTATGGATCAGTAGAATCAACATCATGAAAATGACCATTTTACCAAAGTCAATTGACAGATTTACTGCATTTACCATATAATCTCCCAACTCATTCTTTACAGAAATGGAAAAGTAAAACTATTTTAAAATTCTTATGGAAACAAAAACTACTCTGGATAGCCAAAATGACTGAGAAAAAAGAACAGTGCTGAAGGGATTACAATTCTAGATCATAAGATATATTAAAAATCCATAGTAATGAAAGCAATATGGTACTGGCATTAAAAACAACATATAGAACAACTGTTCAAAATTGAAGACTTAAATATGAATACACGTAACTTCTTTTTTTTGAAGAAAAGAAAGCATCTTCAGCAAATGGTATGTGTGTATACATGTACATATGAGTACGTGTGTTGTATACGTACATGTTCATGAGGGTGTGCACAGGAATGCATTATATGTACACTTGTGTGTGTGAGGAGGAGATAGGTTGACATCAAGTATTTTCCTTTATCATTTTCCACCTAGTCTCAGAGCCTCAACCTGAACCTGAAAGGCATCTATTCAGCTATGCTGACAGTACAGACTGGCCAGTGAGCTTCAGGCACCTTGCTTTGTCATGCTCCACACTCAGCTTTTACATGAATGCTGGCAATCCAAACTCAGTCTTTCATGATTCCATGGCAGACACTTCAACAATTGAAGTACCTACACAGGTACCATTATTGCTATTTTTAATTTTAATCAATTCCATACCAATTCTTTTAAAATTCTTTTAGAAAAATATAAAAGAGAAAATTTATTAAAGCCATTCCAAGATGACAGCATTACCGTAACACCAAAGCTAGGTAAGAGCACATACGCACACACAAAGCTACACATTTGTAACTCTGATGTAAGCCTATTCACTTTTTTCCCTTTTATTGAAAAATCAATTCTTTTGTCATACGATATATTCTGATAAGAGGATATATGTCCTTCTTCTCCTCCTAGTTCTTCCCCATTTCCCCTCCTAGCTGTATCCACTCCTTTTCTTTCTCTCATTAGAAAAGGGCAGGCTTCAAGGAGATAACAATCAAAATAAAATATAAGATAAATCAAAAGTTGAAAAAAGCTAACAAACAGAAGGAGAAGAGCTCAAGAGAAGGCACAGAATCAGAGAACCACTCAAATACTCAGAAGTCTCATAGAAATAATAAGCTGAAAGCTATAATATATATGAGACAGACCAGGGGCCCACCTGTGTCAGCCCTGTACTTGCTGCTTTCATCTCTGTGAATTCATATAAGCCTTGCTTTGTTGATTCAGAGAACCTTGTCCTCCTGGTGTTCTCCATCCTTGCTGGCTCTTAGATTCTTTCCACCTCCACTTCTGAGGGGTTCCTCGAGCTCTAAGATCAGGAAATTGATGGAGACATCTCATTTAGAGCTTTGTGTTCCAAGGACTCTTACTATGTAATGTCTGCCTGTGAGTCTCTGCATCTGTACCCATCTGCTGCTTCTCTGATGATGACTCAATAAGACACTAATCTATGAGTATAAAAGAGGGCCATTAGAAAAAAAATGCATCTACGTGTGTGTGTGTGTGTGTATATATATATATACACACACACACACACACATATATATTTGTATACATACATATAAGCACATATACATATATACACATATGCATATACATATACGTATATGTATGCATAGATGTAACATATACATATGCATATATGTGTATGTACATATATATACATATATGTGTGTGTATACATACACACACACACACATCAGAAGTGTTTGAATTTACCCTAGATTTTTGGGTTTTCTAGTCTCTTAGTCACTGAAGCAGTGTGTCTGATATGATTTTCACTGTTCTACCTCATGAAGTGGGCCTTAAGTCAAATCAGACATTGACTGGCTATTCCCATAAGTCTGTCATACCATGGTCATAAAATTTCTTGAAAGCAGATCAGAGAGAAGGTCAAATATTTTTTTTTACTTGGGTGGTGTTTACATTTCTCTTTTGGTAGCCTGCAGAATACCTTCCAACAATAAAGATACTAGAACCTAGGAGTGAAGACTTCATATTGGCATAAGCTTCATGATCTCTTCCATGTTCAAGGAGTTGTATGTTGTCCTCATCAATGCTGTCAGTTTGGAGAGAGTAACCCATTGTCTTGGCAATAGCCTGATTTGATTGGTGGTTTCCATTGGACCCTACTTGGCCAACAATACAATTGAATGCAACGCAATCCTTGTATCAGAAGCACAACAAGGCCAGCTGTGACTGTCTTCTCCATTATTGAGTGACCTCATTAAGATTGTCTTAACATTTTCACTGAACTAGGTTTTCATAACAGCCTTCAAATCCCCCTCAATTCCAACTGTCTCTCTCAGTCTTCCCTTTCTCAATATCACCTCCTTTTGCCCTCCCCACATGATCCTCCCATTTGCATGCCCCCCTATGACTGCAGTCCACCCATATATTCTATTCTATTTTCCCCTTTTAGGGAGATCCATGTGTCCCCTCTAGTCCCTTACTCTCTTGCTAACCTCTCTGGATCTATAAATGGTAGGTTCCTTATTATTATCTAGTGGTAAACATTCACAAATAAGGGAATAAATGCCATATTTATCCATATTTATCTTTCTGGGTTTGAATTACCTTATTTAGAATGATTTTTTTTTAGTTAAATCCATCTGCCTGCAATTTCATGTTGTGATTTTTTTTAACAGCAGAGCAATACTTAATTGTGTAAATGTACAATCTCTTTATTCCTCTGTGGAGGGATATGTAGGTTGTTTCCAATTTATACCTATTATACATAGAAAATCTATGAAAATGGTTGAGCAAATGTTCTTTTGGACATTTGAACATTTGGACAATGCCCCAAGACTGGTATAGGTGGATCCCGAGTTAGATGTATTCCCAGATTTCTGAGAAATTGTCACACTGATTTCCATCGTGGCTGTGCAAATTTGCACTCTGACCAGAAATAGAGAAGTGCTCATGTTAGTCAACATCCTTGTGATTATGAACTATATCTTTTGTTATTGATCTTAGCCATTCTGACATGTATAAGATGGAATCTCAAAGTAGTTTTGATTTGCATTTCCATGATTGCTAAGAATTTTGAACTTTATGAGTTTCTCAGACATTTCAATTTCCTTTATTGAGAATTTTCTGTTGAGATATCTATCCCACATTTAAATTGGATTATTTGGATTTTTGATGTCTAAATTCTTGAATTCCTCATTTATTTTGTATATTAGACCACTATTGGATATAGAGTTGGTAACAATCCTTTTCCATTCTGAAGGCTCCAACTTTGTTTGAATGGTGGTTTTCTTTGCCTTATATAAGCATTTCAGTTTCATGAGGTCCCATTTGTTAATTGTTGGTCTTAGTTTCTGTGCTAATTGCCTTCTGTTCAAAAGAACTATTCCTGTGCCAGTTATTTTCAGACTATTTTCCAATTTCTTTTATTTTAGGCTTACTGGATTTGGTTTTATGTTGAAGGCTTTGATTCATTTGAGCTTGGATTTTGTGCACAGGAATAATCATGGATCAATTTGATTTCAACTACATGCAGATATCCAGTTTGTTCAGCACACTATTTTGTAGATGCCCTCTTTTTTTCCACTATATACTTCTGGCTTCTTTATTAAAATTAGTTTTCTATAGGTGAGTAGATTTATGTTTGAGTTTTCAAGTTGATTCCACTGATCAAAGTGTCTGCTTTTATGCCAATAGTTTACTTTTTTAACTTGAAATTGGGAAAAGTGAGACCTCCAGCCATTTTTTATTGTCTAGGATTGTTTTAGCTATTCTGGGTACAGTATTAAAAAGTATGGAAAGAGAGGTCAACCTTGTCTTGTTCCTACTTTTACTTGAATTGCTTTGAGCCGCTCTCCATTTAATTTGATGTTGACTAGAGGATTTTTGTAGACTGCCTCCATTATGGTGAAATATGTCCCCTGTATCCCTAATCTCTCCAAGACTTTTATTATGAAAAGGTGTTAGATAATGTCAAAGCCTTTTTCTGCCTATATTGAGATAATCATGTTTTTTTTTCAGTTGGATTATATGGTTGATTACATTTATTGATTTTCATATTTGAACCATCTCTGTATCTCTGTGATGAAGCCTATGAATCGTGGTGAATTATATTTTTGTTATGTTCCTAGATTTGGTTTGTAAGCATTTTATCGAATATTTTTGTACCTATATTCATAGGAGGAATTGGTCTATAATTCTGTTTCTTTGTTGTGTCTTTATATATTTTTGGCAGCAAGGGAAACTACCCTCATAAAATGACTTGGATAATGTCTCTTCTGTTTCTATTTTGTAGAATAAAATAAGGAGTACTAGTATTAACTCTTCTTTGAAACTCTGGTAGAATTTTCTGAGATTTTTGTGGTTGAGATTTTTGAATATTGCTCCTATCTCACCAAGGATCTCACCAAGGATATAGTTCTGTTTAAATTGCTTATCTTGATTTAACTTTGGTAAGTAGTACCTATTGAGAAAATTATCAATTTTTTTTTAGATTTTTCAATTTGGAAGAGTATAGGTTTTTAAAGTATGTCCTTATGATTCTCTGTTTTTCCTAAATATCTGTTGTTATGTCTACCTTTTCATTTCTGATTTTGTTAATTTGGATATTCTCTTCAACTTTTACTTAGTTTGGGTGAAAAAAAAGGGTTTTTTATCTGGTTAGTTTTCTCAAAGAACCAATTTTGGTCTCACTGTTTCTTTGTATTATTTCTTTGTTCCTTTTTCTTTTTCTTTTGTTTTGTTATGTTTTGTTTTGTTTTTGAGACTGGGTTGCTCTGTTGTAACTCCGGCTGTCCTGGAACTTCCTCTGTAGACCAGACTAGCCTTGAACTCACACAGATCTGCCTGCCCCTGCCTTCTGAGTGTTCGGATAAAAGGTTTGCAGCACCACTTCAAGACTTGTTTCTCTGTCCCTATTTTATTGATTTTAACCTTGAGTTTGTTTATTTCTTGCCAAATATTCCACAAAAAGTGATTCCTACTGTTTGTTCTAATAATGTTCAACAGTGTTCTTATGCTGATAGTATGAGATCTCTCTGCTTTTTTGTTTTGTTTGTTTTGTATACAGTACTATGAAATTTCTTCTTAGTATACCTTTCATTATGTCCCATAATTTTGTATATGATGTATATTCACTTTCATTCTATTCTAGAAAGTCTCTCACTTTTTAAAAAATTTCTATCTTGACCCATTTTCATTCAGTAGAAATTTGATCTTCTTTCATTAGTTTGTAAGTATTTTGTTCTTTATGTTGTTGTTGGTATTCAGCTTTAATCTGTTTGGGTCTCAAAAAATACAGACACCTATGTCAATTTTCTTGTGTCTGTAGAGATTTGTTTTGGGTCTAAGTAGGTGGCCAATTTTGTAGAAAGTTCAGTGAGATGTGGAGAAAAAGGTATTTGTGTGTGTGTGTGTGTATGTGTTTGGGGAAAATGTTCTTTAAATATCTATTAAGTCCATTTGATTTATAACATCTGTTAGCTCCAGTGTTTCCCTGATTAATTTCTTTCTGGATAAACTTTCTATTCCTGAAAGTATGAGTAAGAGTAATAATCTCCCACTATCAGTATGTGAGGGTCAATATGTGATTCACACTGTTGTACTGTTTCTTTTACAAACTTGGTTGCTGCTGTATTTGGGGCATAGATGCTAAGAATTAGAAAGTCACCTTTGTGGGTTTTCACTTAATGAATAGGCAGTCTTTACATAGCTCTTTGGATTAGTGTTTGTTTGAAATTTATTTTTTAGATAGTAAAATGAATGCATCAACTTTTTTCTTCGGTCTATTTGCTTGAAATGTCTTTCTTCAACCCTTTAATCCTGAGGTAATATTTATGCTTGATGCTCAGGTGTATTTCTTGGATTCAGCAGAAAGATAGATCCTGTTTTTGCATCCATGCTCTTCCTTTGTGTCATTTTATTGCAAAATTGAGAACAATAATATTAAGATAACAATGAACAATGAGATTTGATTCTTGTTATTTTGATGTTGTTGGGAGTTGTAGTAGTGTACGTGTATGAGTGGTTTGAATGCATGTGTGTGTGTGTGTGTGTGTGTGTGTGTGTGTGTCTGTGTATGTGTCTGTGTGCTTCCTTTTTTATTTTTCTTGTCTGAGGTTATTTATTCCCTATGTTTCATGGGTGTGGTTAACTTCCTTAGGTTGGAATTTTCCTTCCAGGACTTTCTGCAAGGCTGGATACATAGACAGATATTGTTTAAATTTGGGTTTATCATAGAATATCTTATTTTATCCACCATCTATGGTGTTTGAAAGTTTTGCTGGATATAGCATTCTGGGCTACTATCCACAGTCTCTTAGAGACTTTAGTACATTTGCCTAGACCTTATGTCTTTTACAGTATTCGTTAAGACATCAAATATAATTCTAATATGTCTGCCTTTATATGTTACTTGCTGTTTTCTCCTGCAGCTTTCAAAATCCTTTCCTTGTTCTTTTATGTTTGTTAGTGTTTGGTTATTATGTGTTGAGGGGATTTTCTTTTCTGGTCCAGTCTCTTTGGCATTCTGTATGCTTCTTCCACATTTATAGGCATCCCCTTTAGGTTAAGAAAACTTTTATTATTTTGTTAAAAATATTTTCTGGGCCTTTGATCTGTGATTCTTCTCCTTCCTTTATTCCTGTGAACCTTAGGTTTGGTCTTTTCATAGTGTTTCAGATTTCCTGAATGATTTGTATCACAAGTTTTTTAGACTTAATATTTCTTTTGACTGGTTTATCCATTTGTTCTGTCAAATCTTCGAAGTTTAAGATTCCTTGGTCTATCTGTTGCATTCTGCTGGTGAAACTTGCTCTGTAGTTCTTGTTTGAATTCCTAAATTTTTCATTTTTGGTTGTAGAGGACTAGTCTTGGTGAAAGCTAGGGTCCGTATACTAGGGGCTACATTCAGATACCTGTGTAGTCTGGATGGAGTATAGACACACCTATAATCCTGTATTCAGAAGCAGTGTTCATCAATGCCTTTAATCCCTAGAAAAACCAGTGGAAACAGACACAGCAAATAGAACCCAGAAGGAGTCATTGTCACACAGGATATCTGAGATGATTCAGACCGAATGGTAGACAAAGTGACTAATCAGAGGAAGAGTTAGCAGAGTAAGGATATGCCCAACTCTAATGAGAAAAGACAGGCTCTCAGCTCAGTTAAGGAGTTATGAAGGACTTCCTGTCAGGCAGTTGAAGCAGTCAGTAAGAAAGTCAGTTGAGAAGCAGGCTGAAGAATCAGTTGAAAAGCAGTCTGAAGAGTCAGTTGAGGAATGAGGAGCAGCTACAGAGTTAGTTAAAGAGTGAGTTACAGAGGAGTGACAGAAGCTGAGACTGGAGTGAGTTACAGAGCAGTTAGTTGCAGCACTGTCAGTTACAGAAAAAGGATGGAACAGTGAGTGTTCAGAGAGAGGCAGAGCAGAGCTTGGCAGAAGAAGCCCAGAACAGAGTGAGTTGAATTAGAAGAATCAGAGTTCAGAATGAGTTAGTCAGTGTGGTTCAGTCAGCAGTAGAGCTCAGAATGCTAAGGCTGAAGCTTCCTAGGTCTGGGCTAGCACTTCAAATATGTTAGATTGTAGGAAGGCTAAAGCCTTCCTGTTCAAGGATTAAGACTAGATTATAAAAAAGCCGAAAGACTCTAGGGCTCCAGGGCTCCATGGAAAACCAGTGATTTAAATAGAAAAATAAATAAATAAATAAACTGTCCTCTTCCCTGAGTTAACATCAGCATCTGGTGAATTTACATCTGCAAGTAAATTCAGTATTTCCTCAGTTTTAGTTTTACTTTATTGATTCTATTTCCATTTTCAGTCTTGAACAGTTTTTCTCACTTCCTTTCACTGCTTGTGTTTTTCCAGATGTCTTTAAAGTATTACTATTTCCTATTTAGGGAACTTTATCATCTTTCATACAGGTGGTTTTAAGGTCTTTTTCCTTGTGCTTCAGCTATGTTGGAATATTCAGTGTCTTCTATGCTATACTAGTTTGGCTTTATTGTAGGCATGTTGCCCTGGCTGTTATTGTTCTTTGATACTGGCATCTTTGTATGTATAATTGGAATGATTATAGGTCTAAGTGTTGATTTCTGGATTTGTCTTTGTTGTGTGAGTGTTTCCTTTCTGTTTTCTGTTTCCTCTCTTCTTTTGAAAAATGTGATGGCTGTATATTGCCTGATAGAATATTTTCTTTGGATCTTATAGTTGTGACCACTGGGGTTTCCAGGTAAAACATATTTCTGGGTATTGGGATTCGACAGTTAGGAACACGAATAGGTTGGGCATAGGAAAGTGTTCACAGGACAGAAGAGAACATAGCGTTCAACCACTGTCTGTTTAATTTGTTTCCTTGGAATTTGCAGAGAGGTCACATCAGAGGGTCTACTATAATGCTTGAGTTGAGACTGGGAGTTGGATCAAAGGATCAGAAGGAAGGAGGAAAATCTACAGACACTCTACCAGATTTTCTTGCAGGAGTAGTCTGCGGGTTAGCAGGGAGTGTCTGCTGAAGTTACAGTTTGGGATAAAGCAACAAGTAGGGAAGAAGAGGTTAGGAGGGGAAGGTCTGTGGGATCCACAGGTTGGCAGACTGGGGAAGAAGGCTACACCAGGTGTTCTGTTGCAGAGACAAGGATGAAACTGTTGGGTTGAGTTTGGAATAGAAGAGGGAGTGGTGAAAGTCTTCAGTTGGCCTCTTTCTTTGCCTGTTCAGCAGGTATGTTCAAAGAAATTCCTGGTGGTGGGGGGCTGGAATACTGAAATGAGGTTAGGAAAGGAAGGTTGGAGAAGATCTTCCTGATCCATGGGCATGGTATTAGAGAACAAAGGAGACCACAACAGATATTCTGTTATAGTGTTGGGGACTAGACCAGGCAATTGGGACTGGAGGAAGAGAGGAGAGGTGAAGATCTGTCATCAGCCAATCTGCTTCCCTGGGCTGCACATTTATTCTAAAAACAATAAAAACTAATAGGCAACAATATATAAAAACATGTACCATGATGAAGTAGAAAAAATTGCAGATCAGTGCTTTCAACCTACATGAGAGATTTTTTTTTTTTGTAGTAGATGGAAATTGACACAGAGATCTTCAACTGGGCAATGAGAAGAGAGCAAGAGGCTTTGTAACACTCAGTTCTAAATACGATGTCTTCATAAATCCCTCTACCCAGGATTCAGAGAACTATGTGGAAGAGGAGGCAGAAAGACTGTAACATCCTGAGGAAACCAGTGATTCTAAGTCAACAGTGTCTACCAGATATAACAGGACTAAAGAACATATGAATTCCCAGCATCTGTTGGCAGCACACACAGAACCTGCATATATTTAAGTCAGACAGGGTTCCCCCAGTACACAGAGGATCAAGTGGACACTGGGTCCTACTTCTAACCAAGAATCTAAGAGTAAAAGATACCAGCTGGCAAAAAGAAATTAGATTTTCTCCAATGGATTGACACTAGGTATATCAACCATACTCTACAGCAGGTTCCATGTCCGGGAGTAGCTGAACAAAACAAAATTAACTCAATTGTATTTTGGTGGACCAAGTTTCACATAGTCACACACAAACAATCACACACACATGCATATTCAAATCAGTAAATACTATATAAAATTATAGGCAGAAAATTATGACTATCTGATTAAATATACAAAACATTTTTAATAAAATTCATTCTCTCTTCACTATATGAATCCTCAACACACCAGGTATAGGGAAAGCTATATCATATGATAAAGATTATAATAAACCCAGAGCCAACATCCCAATAATCAGGGAAATACAGAAAGACTTTGGCTACATTCTCTACAAATAACTGATGTTATTCTATATTCCAGAAGTCTCAACCAAAGCAGTTAATTAAAATAAAGAAATAAAAGCTATTAAAACATGAAATAAAGAGATCAAATTATTTCTAAGATTGGTGCTGATTTAATTACATAAAAAATAAAATCAAGAAAAATTTGTTAAAACTGATAAAGATATTAAATTTTTTTCAGGAAACAGAACATGTAAAAACCATTTGTACTTTTATTCTTCATTTCTAAATTTAATGAGAAAGAATTATCATGACTGGATTGGTAATAATGGTTAAAAATGTTTTTCTATGTAAGTTGCTTGCTTTTTTTTGAAAATTATATCATTAAAGTAGTGAGATGCAGGATTTCTAGATTTGATATTTGATTTAATTTTGAGTTTGCTAATCTGCATATTAATCACCTCTCTGATCAGAGGTTTATAATATGCTTTTATATACTTTACCCAGACATCTGAGATGGTAGGCTTATATTTACAAAGTTTCATGGTCAGGGCCAATATTTTGACAATGTGTGCAGTTTGTAACCTC
This sequence comes from Cricetomys ansorgei, assembly GCA_026225945.1. Classification (NCBI taxonomy): domain Eukaryota; kingdom Metazoa; phylum Chordata; class Mammalia; order Rodentia; family Nesomyidae; genus Cricetomys; species Cricetomys ansorgei. The sequence continues at coordinate 7,294,099 of JAMJFZ010001131.1, read as the reverse complement.
TGTCAATTGAATTCCATGCTGTCTAAGGATAGCATTCAAAGCAGCCAATTCTCAAATATCTGTTTAGGTTTTTAGTGTATTATGCACTTTTGGGTCTCCTAAACTAATATATTTATCAGGTATCCTGGTATTTCTGCAGACATTATCACAGGAATGTGCATTTCTCCCTTTTTTTTTCTATTAAATTTCAGGATGATCTGATAGCCACTCCACAAGATCTGAAGACTAGGTTTCCTCTACCTAATCTACGTGATATGATGTCTTTTTAAACCTTCAGAATAGCATGAATTATTAATAGCAACTACAGAGAGTGACTTGCTTTCTCCAGGATAAAGATTTGAGCTGTAAGAAACCAGAGAAGGTGACCAACATGGACAACTAAATGTATTTCTTATTTTAACTGTTGTAAATTTTATAAGTAAATTCTTTTATCTTCATGCTTTATAAGTTCCAAGTAGGATATATTTTACATTACATTAGTAATGTTATCACATGTATTTGTTTCAATCTTCACTAGAGCTTTCCCTCTAATTTGTATTTTGAGTTGATTTTGCTCTGCTAGTTTTTTTGTAATGTATTAAAAAATCCTTTGAAATATTTCTCCTTTCTTGATTACTATAAACTTGTTTGGCAAAGTGCTACTTTGACTATGTTCCATGGATTTTAATATGTTCATATTCCCATTGTGCATTCATACTGATTTTTAAGTTGGTCACATTTAAGTTGTTTCATTTCAATGTTTTTTTTTTCATAGTTTCTAAAGTTTTCTTTGTGGGATTTCTAGTTTTATTCCATGTGGTTAGGAAATGTTTTAAGGATTCTATTGCTGTGAAAGATATCATGACCAAAGCAAGTTGGGGAGGAAAGGGTTTATTTGGCTTACATTTTCATATGTTCCCCATTAAAGGAAGTCAGGACAGGAATTTAAGTAGAGCAGGAACCAAGAGCTAGGAGCTAATGCAGAAGCCATGGAGGGCTGCTACGTACTGGTTTGCTCTCCATGGTATTCTCAGCCTGCTTTCTTATAGAACCCATGACCACTAGCTCATGGATGGCACCATCCACCGTGAAGTGGGCCCTCCCTCATCAATAACTAAGTCAGAAAATATGTTAAAACTGTATTTTACTAATGAAGGCATTTTCTTAATTGAGATTCCTTCCTTTCAGGTGATTCTAGTTTACATCAAGTTGACATAATTGCTAGCACAGAAAATTTACTTAATTTGACTTCAGTGTTTCTTAGTTGTTGAAACTTATTTTGTGACTTCTCTCTAGTATTACATATTTTGTAGAGAAGACTCCATAAGTATTGTAGTTATAAGGAGTATTCTGATGATCACATATAGGTCTATTTATTCAAGGACTCAATTCAATTTTGTTTCTTAGTGTTGCTATTGCATTCCATGATTCATCAATGCTAAAGAAAGTATTCCTACTTTCATCAAAGTGTATTTTTCATTTGAAATTAATTAAATTCTTAACACTTGGGGGAACATTGATAGTGGGTATGTAGAATTTTAGAATTATATTCTTTATTTGAAGTTACTCTAAAACCATCATATAATTATATTCCTAATGACAATAATTTTTCCACTAAAAGATTTTATTAGTTTTATGAATTAATCTCTTGTTAGGTGTACTATAGGTCACATAGTTTTAATCAAACTCTCAGTATGTAATTGTGGCTGGCCTGGAAATTGCTATACTTGATATACTTGAAGACATTTTAGATCTGCCTCTCTCTGAATCTTAAGTGCTGTAATTAAAGATAGAATGCCACCATGTCTAACGAAGAACCATTTTTTTGTTTATGTTTATTATATTTAATGAAATGTAAGTGCTATGTAAATAAAATATTGAGAAAATAATGAGAAGAAAAATTATGTACCTGTTCAGTATGGTAGAAATCCTCCTTTGTTCTCCTCCAACTAATATTCTTCTTTCCCACTATAAACATTCTGGATTAAAGTTCATATTATCTGATATAATCATGGCTACTTATTTATTTATAGTATTTCATTTGGAAGTGTTATTGTGTGTGCCTCTATAGCTGATCAGTTATAGCATCATATAGTTATTGTCTCTTTTTTGAAAATTTCTAGTCACTCTATCTTTCAACTAAAATATTTAATTCATTTTTATTTGATGTATTTATTAATAGGCATGGTCTTACTACAGTCATCTTTTACCATATTTGATGTTTTTATTGTAGAGCCTTTAATTCTTTTTTATTGTCATGTAGTCTCCATTTGTGATTAAGTATGTGATTACTTTTAAGATTAAGATTACTCTTAAGATTGTGATTACTCTATGCTTCTCTTTCATATGCATTATTTTTATTTGTTATTTTTCTATTACAATTTTTTTTTACATTTTGTATACAATGAGTCTTATAGACTTTGGAGTCTATTTGAGCTCACTAAACTACTGCAAAAAAGTGTTTTGTTTTTTCTTCTTCTTAAAAAGAATCTCTAGTTCTATTTCAAACATAACTTTAAAGGCATGACTTTCTATAGTCTCATGGGAACTAATGAGATTTTCCCCTAACCTGCTTTATGCCTTGTTATTCATCTATAATGAATTTGTTCCTGAATTTTGAAATAAAGATCTTACAAAATATTTTTGGGTATAGTAAGCAATTTGGATATAGCATCTAGAAGTAAGAAAAAAAGCAAGTCACTTATGAAGGTCACAATAAAGAGCATCAGATTCCAATCAGAAATTTATAAAATCACAAAGGCTTACCATGGGATAAGATTTAAAATATAGACTCGTAAATACAGTACTCACCCTAGAAAAGATATTTGTTGTAATTCAGGGAGAATGAAAAGCTTTGCCTGATAAAAACAGACTAAGGAAATGCATGACCACTAAGCCAGCAGTGTAAAAAAAAATACTTGAAAGAATTTTGGGACTTAAAATATAAACACATCCATTAGTCTATAGGAAAGAATTTAGCATGTTACCACATAGATAAGCAAATAAGGATTAGGAAAATACCAAAAAACACTAGAAAAAATCAAACAAAAAAATGACAAGACTTAATGCATACATTTTTGTAATAACTCTGAGTACTAATTGACTCAATTCCATAATTAAAACATAGATACCAATAGATTGAGTTAAAGATGAGAAATATATACTTATTCTGTCTAACATAACATAACAGCTAGACTTTACTTTTGCATAAAAGCAATGAAAATGATTTTGCAAGACAACAGAACTGGGATGCTATTTTGATATTTGAAAAAATAGACTGTAAACAAAAACTAGTAGTTGTAGCTCAAAAAGTTTACGTCATCCATAATAAAATAATCCATTAGTAGGATATAATGATTCTAAACTTGTACCTATTGATCACAAATGCATCATGTGCATAAAATAAATATTATGAAGATGAAATGTCACATGTTGACTCCAGAGTACTAATACTAATTGACTTCAATACCTCATTCTCTCCAAATGACTGGTCATATTGCTTAAAAATTTCAAATCAACACAGAAATATTTTAAGACAGAAAGACCCACCCTAATCTGGTCAAGATGTTCTGGTATCAGTCCACACTAAAGGACAAGACAAGAGGAAGCTTTTGCTTTTTGCCTGCTTACTCTCAATCTCCTTGGCAAGTTCATTTATTCATCTATCCTTTTGCAAAGGATATTAGAAACAACTTTGTTTTGGAGATAACACCACACACCGAAGACCAGCAGCATCTTAGTCATTCTTCAAGATGCCAGCACTATATTGAGACAGCTGAAAATTATATGCAACAACCATCAGATTCTCTATTGGAGACACCCATTTTTAGACTATTAGACTACATAGACCACAGCCAATAAAGCACTCTAATAAATTTCATACATATGTACACACACACACACACACACACACACACACACACACATTCATTATGTTAATTCTGTACTTTAAAAGATCCCAGACTAATACAACTCCCTTTAAAATAGATATATCTGTATATATACACTAACATGTGTTGTGTATGATGTTAAGTAAATATAGAATAAGATTCTTTGAGGCATCATCAAACAACCCTGACATTTTTTACTTGGCTGCTCTGATGGTAATGGCTTATATTTCATGCTGTTTTTTCAATGAACTTTTCACTTCATATGCCCTCTCTATCATTGTCATATACTAGGAAGGTAAATATTTGCTATTCTAATATTGATCTGTACTTTTAAGATTCCTTTTATTTTATTTTCTCCCTTCATATTGTACTTTCATATTGTATCTTCAAATGGCTTCTCTTCTTCTTAGCTAATTCTTGATATTCCTCATCCAGACTCACTGGGCTGTGTAGTCAGTCACTGTGGCATTCTACCTGACTCGCATCATAACCACAGTGAATGGACCAATTCTGAGCTCTTAAGACAGCTTTCTTGCTATGAATGTTTCTACTACCTGTAACATCCAGATGCCCACAGTATCTAAGACTCTCATAGTCTGCAGGAAGTACAAAAAGCATACTCATTACAGACCAGCCACTGCTGTGTACACTCATGCATGTACACTGCAACTTGGGAAGGTAAGGGTTTATTTAATCTTAAAGATTTTACACTATCATCCAAGGTGCTCAGAGAAGGAACTCAAGGTGGGAAACAGAAGGCATATACAAATACAAAGGCTATGGTGGAACATTTTTTTTTTTACTGGCCTACTCCAGATGGATTGTTCTGTATGCTTTTTTATAGCAAACAGCATCATCAGCTCTGTGTTGGTAGTACCCACAGTGATCTGGGCCCTCCTACATCAACCATCAATCACCTAAATATACCACAGGCTTGGCTACTAGCCAGTCTGGTGAAGGCATTTTTCAATTGAGATTACTTCTTCCAAAATGACAAGTTTGTGTCAAGTTGACATAACTACTTTAGAGATCTGTACAGACATGTTTAATCATTTAATCTAGCAACATGGCTTCTCTAGGACGGGATCAAATCCAAGGGTCTATATGAAGGGATCACATTATGAGACCTGTGTGGTCTGGATGGAATCTAGAAATAATGTTCGTACACACCTTTAACCCCAGTGTTCAGAAGGCAGTAGTTGTATATGCCTTTAATCCCAACACTTGGGAGACAGGCCACAGAGCTCAGAAGGAGTCAGTGTTCAACAGGAAATGACATTTGAGATAAGTCAGAGTTAAGGGCAGGCAAAGTGATAAATCAGAGGAAGAGTTGGCAGAAGAAGTCAGAGTGAGAACACACTCAACTTTCAAGTTGGAAAAGCAGTCTCTCAGCACAGAGAGTCAGTTAGAGGGAATAAAACACAAAGTCGGAGACACAGAAGGAATCTGAGGAGTCTGAATAAGAGACCTAATGGAAATTTGGCAGAAAAATTCAGTATCAGATGGGAAGAGTGTGTCAGTTTGAAGCAGAGCAGTTCAATTTGAGGCAGTCAGAAAATCAGCCAGTGTCTTCCAGAGTCAGAAGAGTTTGGTCAGAAATAGTCAGCTAGCTAAGAATATCAATTTGAGCCAGTCAGCTTAGAGAGAAGTTTGAGACAGAACAAGTGAGTTGCTCAGTACAACTCACTGAGTACAATTCAGCTCAGTACAACTGAGTTCAGAAGCAGCTAGTCAGAGTGGCTCAGTAATGGTATATCTTGGAGATGGATTAGATTGTAAAGAGGCTGATGATGAAGCCTTCCAGTTTTAGGCTCAAGACTAGATTGTACAGAGGTGTAAACGTTCCAGGGCTCCAGGACTAAGACCTTGAATTGATTTAGAAAGTAATAAACTTCTTTTAGCCCAGAATCAATATCTACAGAGATAGAATCTCATTGTCTTCTGTCTATAGAGTTTCTGATGATGAATTCAAAGACTGTCTCAAGTGAATCCCTTCCATGTAATGAGACTCTTTTTTGTTGTTATTGGTTTTTGGGGTTTTTTGTTTTTGTTTTTGTTTGTTTTTTAGAGACAGAATTTCTTTGTTGTAACTCTGGCTCTCTGGGAGCTCACTCTGTAGACCAGGCTGGCCTCAAACTCAGAGATCAGCCTGCCTCTATCTCCTGAGTGCTGGAATTAAAAGCATGCACTACCACTGCCTGGAGAGACTCTTTTTTCTTGATGTTTCATAATTTTGGCGCATTGGGCTTTGTATTTTCTGTTCAGTGTGTCTCTTTATACATCTATTTTGTTTTGTCCTCTTTGGGGTTCATTTTGTTTGCTGTCATATTTAGGAAATCGCTACTGTTTTTTCAAATAATCTATTTTCCATTATCATTTGTTCTGTCACTTATATATTGTGTGTCTTGGTTGAGTGAGTGGTTCTCTCAAGTTTTATAAGATCTGTTTATGCTTATTCATGGTTTTAATTCATGCTTTCCTTTATGTTCCTCAGACTCATTAATTTCAAATAACTTATCTTCAGTTGACTGAGTCTTTCTTTGGCCTGTTCAAGTCTTATGTTGTTTACTCCAGTGAAATTGCAATTCAGTTATAGTATTTTTGAATTTCTGTTTGCACTTTTACAAATTGCTGTGGTTTTGCCGATAGATTTGTTTTTTTATGAAATATTCTACTAATTCCTTAGGGTACTCTTCATTTTGCTTCATTGGCATTTTATGCTTAAAGCAGGTATTCTGTATAAAGTTTCTACTATGTTCATTGATATATCACTTTAGAAGCTCTTTATGGAGATGCCCTTCCATGAGACCTGAATCCATGTCTGTTTGTCTAAATTACACTCGCTTTTTTGAGAGAAGGCATTTTGAGCAAACTGCCAAAAGCTCTCTCCATGTCCTTTTAGCAGGTACGGAATCAATTCAATAACTTGAGATGAAGGAATAAGAGAAATACAATTTTTGGAGGGATTATTGTTGCCATTGTTTGGATTTTGTTTTTTGTTTGTTTGTTGCTGCATGTTTCCTGTGCAAGGTTTTTTCTTATTTTTTCCAAGTTAATTTTAAATGCCTTTCTCCCTAATAATCTCACCCTAGATTCTTCTCAGGACTGCAGCTTTCCTTTATATTTCTCAATTAATAATATTGTTCCCCTGAGAATCTGGATTTATTGTCTTCTTGATTTTTTGTGTATTATGATACACACTACTGCCTCCTTAGCTTCAGTCGTGAAACTTGAATTATTCTGACATTCAGGTTTGATCTCCAAATCAGATATGAAAGTTTAATCGCTTGAAATGCACCCAAACAGATAAAAATAATCAAATCATTTCATCCAAATCTCTTTAGCCAGATAGAAGAACCACTGTGTCTCATTAGCTCAAAGTGTAAAAGGGCAGATAAGATGATACAAACTCCTTAGGATTTTACATGAGATATTTTCTTGACTGTTTATTTTTTTGTTAGTGTTCCTGTAGATCACTGACTATATTACTAAGTTCCTGTAAAGTTATTTTAATTATTGTGTAATTTGTCTATATATCTGATAATAATATGTAGGGGAAAAACATGCCTTGGCTTCTTCTCAGATTAGTTTGTTAAATGTAATCTATGGCACTATGAAAAGGATAATTTGACTTCTAATTTTAATGGTTAATGTATACCTCATTGCTTCCCCATCGGTTGCCATCAAATAACAATAGTGCCTGAGAATAGCAAACAATTCATAACATGTTGCTTTCAATGGGAGTCTTTTGATTGACAACCTCTTTCCACTTTTCATCAAAATACTCAAAATAATGGATCTACACGTATACATGCTGTAACCTGATGAGTTTCCTAGAACTCAACTTCCTTCACAAACAGTGCTTACTGATGTCTCTATTGGAGTGAAATGAAATTTATCATTATTCATGTGGTAATGTGTGACAACAAAGTTATATTTATCATACATTCTACAGTCAAGAAGATTTAATACAATACATCAGTCTACTCTAGATTTATTGTGTTTCATTTTTGATTGCTTCCCTTGGTTGATTTGGAAGATAAATAGGGCTCCATTTTCAGACTAAATTAAATAAGTTATGTTTGGGTGAGCATTCTATATTAATATATTTGCAAATTTCTCACATTTTTAAAGATTAATTAAGTAGAAAATTAGTTAAGTCTATGACCATTGTAAATCTTAGTTTCTATGGCTACATAGCTGTTTTTAAAGTAATGCATATTACAGTTGCCTTAGTAGCAATAAGTAAACATAAACTTTGAAATTCATGTTTAAAGTAGTCAGCCAGGAACTATGCTTCTGAATGAAAAAAATGACTAAAATTATCAATTCTAATTTTTCTCTTCTTGTGTTAAATACTTATAAGGAGATAAATTTAACAGAAAGCTGCCAAGAAAGTTGTAAATATTAGTGCTGTGTAGTCTGAAATCTAAGTGGAAATAGCTATAGAATCTCTATATTCTTGTATTTTGCAAATGCCTTCTGAGGTCTTTATATTATTTATCAGAATGACTTTTAACATGGTGTTTTCCTGTTCCTTTTAACTTTTTTTTGTGTCTCACATATTTATTTTCAAGTCCTTACATTTTTTCTAGTGACTTCCATAAACATGATAAGTCTAAATTGTGGTTTCTTATTTGAATATTGTACAATAAAGATCACGTAAAACCTAGATCACTGATTCTCAACCTTTGCGATGCTGCATCCCTTTAATTCCATTCCTCATGGAAAGGTGACTCCCAACTATAAAGTTTTTGTTTTCATTACTTCCTTGTAGCTGTAATTTTGCTACTGTTATGAATCATAACTTAAATATCTAATATCAAAACAGACTTAGGCAACCTCTTTGACAGGGTTTCTTGGCTCCCAAATGGGTTATAACCCACAAGTTGAGAACTACTGGCCTAAGTAGGCAGCAAGTGGATTCTAACTGAGAAACTTAAGAATTTTCTTAACATTCAAAATTTTAATGGCTGTGTTCTTGAGGCCTGCATTGTAATATGCATGCAAAAGATGTATCTAATTTCATTTTAATATTAAAAACCAAATTTTTATATATTTATTCAAATCATTGATATTATTAAACTGCATCATTCTCCTTAAATAGGACACTGTTGAATAACTACTACGAAGAACTATGCTTGTTTATTATAATATCATTTGAATAAAGTAAAAGTACACAGTACCAATGACGATAGATTAAATAACACTGCATGGTATTCCCTATTACCCAATTCTCAAAAGATTAACAAACATTTACTAGACCATGTTAAATGGACAATACAGTCTTCTCAGTGTATTGTCTCAGCTTTCTATGTTGCTATATATGTATGTATATATCTTGATATACATAAAAAAAGGGAAAGAGGGGGATAGCAGAATTTTCTTTTTAAATTTTTATATTTTATTCATACAAAAAACTCTTTTTCTGTGAGGGGGTGGTTTGAGGCAAGGTTTCTCTGTTGTAGCTCTGGCTATACTGGAAGTTACACAGTAGACTAGATTGACCTTGAACCCACAGAGATCTACCTGCCTCAGCCTCCCAGGTGCTGAGATTAAAGCACTTTAATGTAATGGTTAATGTGAACAATTAAGACAGACAGCACTTCTTTGCTTAGTTCTCTGTGAAACTTAATAATTGTCCTTTCTTAGGAATGTAAGTTAGCCCAGTTTATCTTCGCCTTTGCAGAATCAAGAGATATGCTGGTAAAGGAAATTGCTTTGGATTCACTAGAACAAATCCCATCTTGTAACATTAATTTTAGAATGATTTTCTTTTTCCATTTAGTACAACTAAATCTAGGCTAAATGATGAATCTGTTATGTAGGAAGAAACCAGGGTTGATAAAGAATTATAGTGCATACAGAATTGAAAAGTTTCACTCCCTATTTTCAGAACTTCATAGAAGAGGGCAAATTCATATTGCTTTGAGCTGACATAGCTCTTCAACAAATAATCTACTTTTGCTATAAAAATAGATGAAATGAATCTAAATCATTAAAAGTGTTGTTGTAAAAGAGGTTGAGATGGTACAGATTAATTCCTATGCATTCAGTGCTTCAGAAACTTTTGAACATTTATTACTGCCATGGTTATGTGCTGTGTTGTTCCCTGAAATGACAGGAACATTTTATCTCAAGCACTTAGAGAAGAATGCATTTAAAATGCATTTATTGGACATTTTACTGAAAATACAAGGCTTTAATATTGCATGCAATGATGTTATCATAAAGAGTAGCTAGTAAACAAGAGTCTAAATGATTTTATAGGAAGTGACCCAAAAGTATAGCTTTCACTGAGAATCTGGAATATGAATTTTAAAGTCTTTAGAGAGGACTCTTCTTTTACAGTTATTTTAAATTTGTATATAACCAAATTAACAAAAAGGTTAATAAAGTGTTACCCTAACATTTTTTTTGCATCTGATGTTCATGTATATTTTTTTGTTGGCTTAGTGTTGTAAGCAAAGTCATAGTACACAAATTAAAATATCTACAGTATTAACAACAGAAAAACAAACATTGTCTTTTCCACACAGTTACTCAAATTGCTTATGCAGAGAGCACAGGCTTTCTAAGTGTCCAAATAGCTATGTGAATTTGTTAGTGGGATTAAGTGATACTTGATTGCTCTCCATCAGGGAATATACTGGCTTTTGGACCCAAAATGTATTATGAGACTTTAAATTGTTCTTTAAAATGATTCAGAGGCTATATGACATGATCTTCAAAACTTTATACTTTTTAAAAATAAATAGTTTGAGTAAATATCTGTATGCTCACAAATATGAATTTATAATATTTTTACCTTTATTTCTTATAAAATAGGCAAAAGATAATAGACTGTTTCATCATCAAGGGCAATCAGACAAGCCACAGAGCTTTAAACTGTAAAAGATGATATATACTTCACAGCTCCTAAGAGATTTACTGCACATAAAGTCGAGTTTTACAACTGTGGGAGATATCGTGTTTCAGTCTTGGACATATCCATTCTTTATGGTCATTAAAAGTTACTGAGTTAACTGTTCATTATATGGTTTAATCTACACTTTTACTTTTTGCTCTATTTTTAGGAGAGCTGAAATAGTTTGGCTAAAATAAGAACTTTGTTAAAACTTTCAAATTGTTTAAGGTGTGCCCTCTGTGTAAATGTGGTTGAAATTCAGAAGTTACAGGGATTTTATTTCATCTATTCTTATACTATATTTACTGTAAATATTTCAACTTATCCATTCTTGGCTTCCTTACTATGAATAATGTTGATTTATTTTTAAGAAGTTTCTATTCCATAAGCTACCATTTTGTCTTATTGCTAGTGTCCTGTACCTTACAGAAGTTTTCAGTTTCATTAAGTCCCATTTATTAATCATTGATCTTAGTGCCTGAGCTATCAGTGATCTGTTCAGGAAGTTGTCTCCTGTGTCATTGCATTCCATGCCATCCTCTGATTTCTGTTCTATCAGGTTTAGTCTATATCGTTTTATGTTAAGATCTTTGATCCTCTTGGACATGAGTTTGGTATAGAGTGACGAATATAGTTCTATCTGCATTCTTCTACATGAATACATCTAATTAGACCAGCACCTTTTTGTAAAGATGCTTTCATTTTCTTTTTCCATTGTATATTCTTGCTGCTTTATCAAAGATCAGGTGTCCATAAATGGTTGTATTTATGTCTGGATCTTCAATTTGGTTCCATTGATCTATGTGTCTTCTTTTATGCCAATACCATGAGGTTTTTATTACTATAGGCTTGTAGTACAGCTTGACATCAGGGATGTTGATACCTCTGTACATTCTTTTCTCAGGATCCTATTTCTCAGGATTATTTTAGGTATCCTGGGTTTTTTTTTGTTGTTGTTTTGTTTTTTTTTTCATATGAATTTGAATATTGCACTTTGAAGGTCTGTAAAGAACTGTGTTAGGATTTTGATAACTACTGTTTAGAATTTGTAGACACCTTTTGATCAGATGGCCATTTTTTACTCTGTTAATCCTACCTAATGCTCCCTACGAAGCATGGGAGATCATTTCAACTTCTGAGATCTTTTCAATTTCTTTCTTCAAGATTTAAAGAGTTTGTCATAAAAATCTTTCACTTACTTGCTTAGAGAGTCACCCCAAGATATTTTATGCTATTTGTGACTATTGCGAAGGGTATTGTTTTCCTGATTTCTTTCTCTTTCCATTTGTCTTTTGTTTATAGTTGAGGGCTAGATGTCCCTCAACTGAAGAATGGACAAAGAAATTTGGGCCCTTTTACACAATGCAGTATTACTCAGCTCTTAAAAAAAAAAAAACAAGCAAACAAACAAAAAAAGACTTCATGATATTTGCAGGCAAATTATGCTGAAGTACATCAGGCCCAGAAAGAAAAAATATGGGATTTACTTACTTATATGTGCATATTAATGTTAAGCAAAGACAAAGATATCATAATCTACAGACTGACAGAGATTATACAACAAGGAGGGCCCCAGTTGGGACACAGGGATCCTCTGATAAAGGAGAAATAGTATATAAGGTGCAGGTGAGCTGGGGGAGGATGTAAATAGAAATTGAAGGGACCAGGTAGGGAGAGAGGGATGGAGGGAGAGAATATATATATAGACAATCAGAAATGGAGGACATTTAGGAGATCTAGTACAGTGGAAACTCACTAAAATCTTTGAGAGAGACCCAACAAGAATTTCTAGTAATGTTGGATCGGGAATTTGAATAGTCCATCTCCAGTAACCAGGCAAGACTTCTAGGGTTGGGACTAAGATACCATCCCAGCCACAAAATCTTTGACCTTTAACTTATTGTACCTTCAGAATTCTCTAGGAAAATGGAAAAGCAGAACTCCATGGCAAAGGAGGGATCCCGTGCCTGATACTGCAGGGCAGGCCAGGAACTAGAGACTGGGTATCCCAGAGATGATTTTAATGAGATCTTGTTCTGATCGCAGATCAGTTCCTAGCCTAATTTCATCAGAGAGGCTTCCTCTGGCAGCTGATGGGAGAATGTACAGAAGCCCAGGGCCAAACATCCTGCAGAAATTGAGAACACCGCAAAAGAGGGAGAACAGAGATTGTGGGGACTAGGGAAGTTGACCCCAAGGAATCAACTGGCTAGTACTCTTAAGAAGTCACAGAGACAAAAGGAGTAGAAACAAAACCTGCAAGGTCCCTATAATGTATGTTATGTTTGTCTGGCTTAATGGTCTCACAAAACACCTACAGTTTGGAGCGGGGGATACCTGACCCATTTACCTTCCCTTGGAACTCTTTTGCTTCTGCTGGTTTGTCTAGTCCACCCTTGAGTTAAGGATTAGTGAGCAGCCTTGTTCCATCTTGTAATACCGGGATTGAGCAGTAACCCTCGGAGAAATACTCTTTTCTGAGGTGAAACAGGGGTTGGGGAGGATGTAGGTTGAGGGAGGGGGAGCTAGGTGTAAGTCTGGGGGAGAGGGAGATAAGGGGATTTGAGATGAGTGCAGAGAGGGGTGGAGGGGGATCAGAATGTATTATATGTGAAAAGAGAAATTGAAAAATTAAAATAAGATATTTTTCTAATTTAAAGGTAGTCTAATAATATAATTATTTTCTTTTGTAAATAGTTTCTCACATACTCTTTTTCACAAAATCTTCTTTACCATGAATTAGAAATTTATTCTCATGTAAATATTGATGAAAATACTAGAGACTATTTTCATATATAATGCAGAGGTGTATTCTTACATACAATAAAATTAAACACTAAAGGATTTATTTTATATTTACACCAATAATCCACTTATAATTTAATAAAAACATTGGATTTTATGTAGGATGCAGTCAAGCTTCACTGGGCTAAACTCTTCACAAGAATATACCAAAAGTGGAGGAAATAAACACATTACATTAAGATACAGTGTATCTTGAACAAAATATACAAATGTTAAGGATGAGTCTATATTCTATCTGGAATATAGCATGTTTGTTATGTATAATTTATTAGGAAGATGAGACTAAAATTTATGTGGTACATTTGTCAAAGCAAGCAAACAGTGTGTAGTTAATTAAGGCAAAATAATGTCCCAAGCGAGTAGACTATCAATTTGGTGTTTAAAGCAATTGTGGCCCCTATAGCTATTTCTTTTGAATTCTGGTTCTCTGAAATGTAGAGGGAATATTTGATTATAGACAGATCATGTAGTTGCGTTTGCCACATACTGTAACTTAACCTTTCAAATTTGACCCAGTGTAATAGACTCAGTGTTGAAGAATCTTCTGCTTCAGGTACCTCTCATATTTGCATAGATTACCCTTTCAATGCTTGCTTAAGATTTCTATCTGTTTGTTATTTCTTTTCAAGATCTACTGTGGCTATATTCAATCCGGTTCAGGTTCTGTCTTTTCTAACATTCACCTAATAACTCACTAAAATACTTTCTTTGACAAGACACTGAAGCACAATTTCATCGTGTGGATATGGATCATGAGATGAATTTTTCTTTCCTTTCTGACATTCATCTATCTATCTCCATATTTGTCACCATTATTATCTACTACTGATTTATGTATCTAATATTTTTTTTATGTGTCTACATTTGAATCTATCACATTCAGCCTTTTTTCTTTTATGTATGGAGCTTTTCGATCCCAAATGACTACTGATTGAGGTCATTATAACAAACATTTCATTATAATTTTTTAGAAAAGATTTGTATTTATTTTTATTTATGCATATATGTGTATGTATCAGTCTCCCTCTCTCTCTCCCTCTCTCTCTCTCTCTCTCTCTCTCTCTCTCTCTCTCTCTCTCTCTCTCTGTGTGTGCCACATGTTTGTGTGTATCTAAAGCAGAAGGCATCTGATTCCCCAGAGTGGAGTTGCAGGGAGTTGTGAGTTCTCTGATGTATGTGTTGCAAATTAAACTTTAGTCCACTGGAAGAGCAGCAAGTATGTTTAATCACTGAGGCATATCTCAACCCCATCCTTCATTTATTCTTTCTTAACCTGAATGAAAAGATTTTGGTATTCCAATTTTAAATACATTTTTTTTAAACTTCACAGTTAGTTTTCAATTACAAGTTAATGAAATTGCATTTGCTGTTTAACTAATCATTTCAATTAACTAGTAGAAAATTTAATGTATTTTTTCTGAATTCATTTTTTAAATAAAAGTTCCTTTTTAATTTCTGAAGTTAAACAAATTCTGAAATTGCATGTTAATTGTATTTCCTTCTGATTTTTAGTCTTTTACATATCATTAGATCTGACTTACCTATATTTACTTTAGGGAACTTTTTCTATGTATTCTTGAGAATTCCAGAAGAGGTTAAACAAGTCAATAAAACTCTAAAATTTTTCCATTTTCCATTGTGACAGTCTTTCCAAATTTTTTGATCTGATTTTGTTAAGAAAATGATAAACTTATTCTTTTCTTTCTATATATACATCTTTTTAGAGCGTATACCATCTTTTGCTTTTATGTATTTTGCTGTTGTTGCATTGTATTAATCAAATATTGAAGTTTGATTTGACATTTCCATTTTTTCTTCTGATTTTTCTCTCTATATTTCTTTTAGATGTTTTCAGAGAACATTCCCAAGGAAACATCTACTTAGCCCAGATAGGGAGTACCCCAAAAGATTAAAGAAAGCCTTCCATTCAAATCTAGCTAGGAGAACCAGAATTATGGGAGACTCACAGAGACTTGTGACACATTCAAGTTCCCTGAACTACTACTGTAGAGTAATCCATAAAACATGGACAATTCATGAAAAGTCCCATCATTCGGAATACCCCAGCAAGTAGTATATGGTTGTTTATTTTTCCTCTGGGAAATGGAAGGGTAGGGAAGACTGCTAAATATCTATGGAATAAGGCTCATAAGGATGCTTCAGCCTCTGGATGTTATAGTTCCCAATAGGTGTATTGGAATACCAATAGGTACAACCTTGTAAGGGATTAGAATCTGTGTAGATGATTGCAGATATTCTGATTTGACTCTGTCAACTAAAACAGTGTGTAAATATAAGCTATTTCCTCTTTTAAATCTCTGTTTTGTTTTCTTTAGATAGGTGTGAGTTAAGTTTGTCCTCGCATATAAGCCTATAATAGTAAATTATCTCTGGATATGATTCTATATTCTACTATTTAACTACTGTGCCTGATTTTAATAACCACTCAATACATATTTATGCCATTTAATGGACGAGATCTTGCAAAACATATGATGTACATTTTTACATCATGTGTTTTGATATTGCCATTGACAATGACTAAATATTCTAGAAGATATTTTTGGTATGTAATGAAATTATTTAAATACAGTGTTCATTTGAAAGGGGATACTAAGCAAATAAAATCAATTACTTGTGAAAATAACTTAAGTTTTACAAATGGAATGATTAGATAAAATTAGCTGACATATTTCAAATACTGGAAAAAATGATTCTAAATGTGAAATTCCCCTGACTTTTGATCATTTGGTTATAAGATAACAGAATGGTTGTACTTGACTTTAAATATGATTGCTTTATGATTTAAGTATTTTCTCTATTCAGAATTATCTGCTAAAAATATATTAAATAAAATGTGGAATCAAAGTAAACAAAAAATAAAACAGAAAATTTTCATAGATGTAAAACTTAACTATTTCACAAATGGACCAATAATAGATAAGCATTATGCTATTGTTATCTTTCAAAATTCAAATGTGAACCTATTTTTCTACTTGTTTAAATATACATGATAAATCTCAATGTCAGTTAATTCTGTGATAATATTTTCTAGTGACTCTTCCAGTGTTACAAATAGAAATCATGAAAATTTTCTTTTATGTCTATATATGATATGGTTACATATTTGATTTTTATCTTTGTCCGTATTTTTACATTAATCTTGTTGGACAATGCTTGTTTGCTTTTAGTGAAAATACTGAAGTAATATAACTAAAGACACTAGCCAAAAGTGATTGATTTAGAAAATAGTAAAAATTTGAAATCAGAAGAACAACTTCATGTATTCTGGTTTTAAAAATTCTAGCTGAGAAAGTTTTACAAGTTTAATGTTAAACTTGATATGAATTATGTGTTAGAGAACTTTATTATTGCCATATTGCCAAATAAGCAAGATATCCCTTTGAACCTATACACTAAAGAATGCATTATATGAATTAAGTTTGTTTTGAAATGAATTTAATAGAGAAAAATATTAAAGAGCTTACATATTAAAAATAATTCATGATAAAGAGTGTCACTTTTAACTAATAGTCTCTGGGAAATCTTTTTAAAATTCTCACAACATTTTAAAAAGAACCAGAAATGGATAAGAACTCATACAATTTTCAAATAATATAATTTAAAGCTTTTCTTTCAGAAATATATTGTGGAGTGTATTAGATTTCTTACCACTACGGTAAAATACCTGACAGGATTCCCAGTGTGAAGGGATAGTATAATATGGAAGGGAAGCCATGGTGACAGGACCATGAGGCAGTTAGTCTCATTGTGTCAACAGTCAGGAAATCCAGAGAAATGAGTACTGATTCTCAAGATCAGTTTGTCCTCTTTTATTCAGAATCAACATCACTGAGAGCTTTTTATAATCAGACCAAATATGAAAAAAAGAAAAAAACAGTGTTAAAGTCACAAGCAACTCACTTTCAAGACCTCTTACTGCTGCCAGGAGCTAGTTCTTTACTTTCAATAAACTTTATGTTTGTGTGACCTTCAAAGAAAAAGTTTTAAGATATTTTACTATATATATGTACATGATTACTACATTCATAATCACGTGAACATTTATATATTCATTTATATATCAATATTGATTTCACCTTCTTTCTTGTTAAAATATTTAATTCATATTATAGTCCATTTATCACATACAATATGCATATAAATAATTTACCCTAAACTATGTGTAAGTTCATCTCTACTGTATGTTTTGTTTTAATTTTCCCTGTTTTTAATATTCATTAATGATGGTATATGAAGTACTACTAACAAGCTGGTTTAGCATGTGGGGTAGAAAAAAAAATTATGAATATTTATAGTCTTTCCTTTGTCCAATTAAGTGTTTCGTTCTTCAGAAATTCAAGCGACATTAAAATTAATGATAGAACATCATCAGAGACCTTCTTTTTACAGTAAATGTGAACTAACACAAAGATCTACAATAGGACATTGTATTTTTTGGAACACTCATTCTTAAATGGGAAGTCTTTATCTAAGCCCTCCCCTCCAAGCTTAGGCAGAATCTAAACAGAAGAACATAAAAATTCTAAGAATTAGAGGGAATGAATGACACCAAGAAAATAGACACACATGTGAACTTACATATAATTCACAGAGACAACATGTACAGGGCCTACACTGGGTCCAGAAAGATGTTTTCCCAGTACTTGAGGGGGGGGGCAATAGACATGGTTTCCCATCTCTAAACAAGACACTATCTTCAATTGGCACTGCTTATAACTGAAAAATAGTTTTCCCCCCAATGGAATCTCTTTGTATATACTAACCTAAGGTCAGTCCCCATGCCCAGCAGCAAAAGGCCAACAAAATGTGATCTCAATGCTATCTTTGTAGGAATCAAAACAAAACAAAATGCATGCACATATATCTATATGTATATCTATCTATTCTCTCTCTCTTACTATCTTTTTCTCTATAAATATATGCATATATCAATACTGCTGTATTAAGTTTATATTCTTAAATATTATGTTTGCAGTCTATTAAAAATACTAGAGGTGGGGTATGGTTTTGGAGAATATAAAAAATTCATTTTTGTTTTGTAAAGTTAACTTCAAAGAACTTTTCATGGATGCCTATGTCCAAAGAAAGGGAGAGCGAGAGTTTATGTAAGGTACCTAGGAATTACCTTATCATATCTACGACAATTAACTTCCTTATTTTAATACACAGAGAAAAGTCATTAATGCTTAGGACTTTGACTTCTACAAGATGTAAAGAAAGGGAACAGGATTGTAAATACTCATACAATCCATGTCTCTAGTTTAATGAAGAGGGGAGGAAAAGGATCACATGAAAGCTAACATAGAATAGTCTGCCTTGGCACACACAATAAGGCATCATGCATTTTTCCAATCAAATCCATCTTCATCACTCAGGCCTCGAATAAAGTAAAGAAAAAATGCCAGGAGGAAGCTGGAATGCGGGAATGGACACACTTGAGATGGCTTTTGATGTAAGCAAAGCCTTGGTGAATTGAGGAAATGATTTAAAGCAGTGGTATTTCTCTTGGGAAATAAAGCTTTCTCCTGGAAGATGGAATAAAAAATGGTCTTGAACAACTTAATAAAATTCCCAATGAGGAAGCTGAGGGTCAAGCCCTTGAACCAAACTGAAATGCAGTTGAGTTTACCTCTACACTCAAACTAGAGAAAGTGAAACACTTCCATACAAACTGAATCCACAAGCCTCAATTATTTTCATTTTAACTGAGCATAGTTAGACAAATAGATCTACATGGGCATTCCTACTATAGCCTTAGGAAGACTGAAAATCATAGCAAGTATGAAATTATGGGACCTTCTTACAGGAAAAGAATATGGAAATAAAATAGCATGCCACGAACAGATTAAAGACAGCTTTGTAAAATATAATAAAAATATAATGGAACATATCCCAAGAGTAATCTACACCAAAAGAACCTGAGAAGAGTATTGAATAAAATACTGTCTGATGAAAGACAGAAGATTCAAGTTTAGAGATAGAGATACCTATCATTTTTGCTTGTCAAAACATTTGAAAAGGAAATCAGACATATGGCTACAGGGAGAGGAGGTAGCATGGAAACAGAGTGCCAAGAGTATGACAAAGATCACGTGAAATACAGAAATACTCTGTTTTAGCTTTATAAAAAATAAAAGCAATCTAGCATCAGACTGCTGTGCAAAACTATGGAACAAGATAAGCAAAACAACAAAACAAGCAAACAAATAAAAACAAACTGAAAACTTGCTGAGTTCTACAAGTACAAAGTCTATCACTAAAGTGTATAATATAAAAGATTTAGGTTTAAACTGATACAACTGGTGCAAATCGACAGTTGCTGGGGACAGTCAGTAGTTGGCTTCTGCAAGCCTCATATTTCTATAGTCAGAACCAGGAAACATGGTATGAATTCAGTGTCTAGTCATGGTGATGTATAGCCTAGGAAATAAAGCTGGGGTAGTGATCTTCCTGCAAGCATAAATTTTGTGGCTTACTGGTTTGGTTGTCAGTGAGAAAACAACCAATCAGCCCTTGCCTTCAAGCCAAGTAATTTTCAAAACCACATGACTGCAAAAAAAATAAATATCAAATTGTCTTTCTAAAAGTTTTACTTACTGTTTTTCTTTATTTTTTCTTCTTCCTTTTCATCATTTTCCCACTGACTATTTTGTTTTATATTTGTTATATTGAGCTCTCTTACAATCTTTAATTTAAACATATTTCATATTCTTTGAATATTTCCTTCATCATATAATATATATTAGTTATATATAATATATATTACTTCAAGTTCTCTTGATCTCCTCCACCCCATTATCCCGCAATGTCCATTTTTCTTAAAAATGAAGAACTCCCTGAATTTAGTTAGTGCTTCCCACATGCACACAGTATGGCCATCCATGAAGACATGAACAAAACTGGCTAAGGAATGGAAAAAGTTCTCCAAATAGGAACTATAAATATCTAGGAAATACCTAAAAATTCTTCAGGTATGAGAGAAATATAGATTAAAACTACTTTACAATTATTTCTCAACTTTGTCATAATGTCTAAAAATAAATAATCAGATGACAATAAATATTGCCAGAGATATGGGGGAAAGGGACTCTATACATGATTAGTGGGAATGAAATGTAATACAGCCACTTTGGAAATCAGTTTATGGTCTCTCAAAAGCAAAACAAAACAAAAAGAAACAAAACTCAAAACTAGAAATCAAACTACTATACAACCCAGCTTCATCACTCCTGGGAATATACCCAAAGCACTGTATATCTTGCTCCAGAAATACTTATTTATTCATGTTAATTTTTGCTCTATTGACAATAGGCAGGAAATGGAATCAACAAAGATGCTTTCAACTGAAGAATGAATAAGGAAATCACTTCTGATATACACAGAGAAGTATTAATCAGCTTTAAGGTTGAAATCATGAAATTTACTGGTAAATGGATAGAAATTGAAAAAAAAAAAAAAACTGAGTCACTCAAGCCTGTAAAGACAAATATCACTAATATTGTCTCCTACATGTGGATCTTAGCTTTAAATCTTTTAAAAAAATTTTTGCATGCCCCACATCTTATTTGTGCATCTCTCTGCTCCTGACTGCCACGAGGCAAAGAGCTTTCCTCCACTGTGACAGTCTGTCATGACTCTCCTTTGCCACAGACCTAATAGCAATGGGAACAGCTGATTACAACAAAATCCCTGGAACCATGGGCTTAAGATAAATCTTTCTTTTATGAAAACAAACAAAAGGAAGTTGAGAAAGAGCAATACTGGGGGGTGGAAATGTTCATGCATAGAGGAGGTGGGAATATGAAAATTATGTACTGAGAAATATATAAGTAAGTTAAGGTGTATGCAAAAGCTAAGTGGAAACTTATGATCTTCCAATCCAAGGAAAAAATTTTGAGAGGGATAAATAGAGCGATTATTTCATTTTATAAAAACATAATATAATCACAGCCTTATCTCTTTTCTTTGCGTTCCTCCAACTCCTCCCATATACTCCCTTCCTTTGCTTGCATTCAAATGCAGGGTCTTTTTTTCTTTAATAGTGGTGACATACATACATAAAACATTCATATGTGTGTGTGTATGTGTGTCTGTATAAGTACAACCTGTTTAATCTGTATAATGTTAATTTTATGTATGTATTCAGGACTGACCATTTGATAATGGATAATGAATAGTTTTATCCCTGGGAAGATTATTTCTTCTTCTCTCATCATTCTTTAGTTATCTTTAGTTTAGTTATCTGAGTTGTGGCTTCCTGAGCATTCCCATTTCCACATTTGCATGTTTATTGGTGTCTAGTATAGTCCTTGTTCAGGTCATGTTTAGACAGCCATATTGGTGAGAGCTTATGGAGACAGTTTCTTTGACATTTCTAGGAGACACAATCTCACAGAAAACTTCCTCTGGGTCTTGTAATCATTCTACCTTCTTTTCTGCAATAAGTCCTGAACTTTAACCTTATGAACTGCTCTCATAAATGCTTAAATGTTGGCTGGCTGATCTTGAACATATCTTCTGTAGGCACTCTGAGTTAGTGAGTACATTGACCCTGTCATGTACAGAAGACACTATAATCAGAGGTTTCCTTTCTATCTGATTCTGACAATCTTTCTGGCTCTCTTCCATGATGGTATCTGAGCCTTGTGGAAGAGGTGTAATATAGGTTAGACTGCGTACTGCATGATCACTATTATTTGCACTTTTACTAGTTAGCCTTTTGTACAAGCTAATTTTTGTGAACTTGACACAAATTAGAGTTATCTGAGAAGAGGGACCTCAGTTAAAAAATATTTCCTTCAGATTGCCTCTAGCAGTCTTTTGGGCATTTTCTTGATTAATGTGTAATGTGGGAGGGCTCAGCACATAGAGGGTTGGTGCTACATTTTTCCTTCCTCCCCTATGGTCTTGGATATAAGAAAGTATAGGAACACAGCTGAGAGCCAGGAAATGGTGTCACATACCTTTATTTATTTCATTATTTTTTTTAATTTTAAATTTATTTTTCTTCTTTTGAATAATAAATATCAACACCCCTCCTATCCTCCTTCCATTCCTCCCAGGTTCATCCATCCTCCCTCTCCTCCTGTTATATACCTCCCCTTCTCCTTATAGAAGAAAGCAGTCCTCCCAGGGTTAGTGCTCAAACAGGGCACAACAAATGGGAAAAGGCCAGGCACCAGTTCCCAAACTGAGGATGGGTCAGGCAACCCAGCTAGAAGAAATGTGTCCCAAGGGCAGGCAAAAGAGTCAGAGAACCCCCATATATATTCTATCCTGCAGTCTCTCTGCAAGAACCCGGAGCTAGACAACCACACAACATATCTAGGAGACCCTTCAGGTTTCCTGTCTCCAGCTTCAGATTCTGAGTGACTCCAAGAGTGCTGGTCAACTGACTCCACAGGGCCTGTTCTCCTGATGTCCTGGTCACCTCTGTTCCCCAAAATTCCTCCTCTCCCTCTACTGAGAGTTTCTTTTTTTTTAACCTCTGCATGATGTTTGGCTCTTGGCCTATGCATCTGTTCCCATCAGTTGCAGGCAGAAGCCTCTCTGATGGAGACTGGACTAGGTAACTATCTATGGGTAGACCAGAATATCATTAGATAACAGCAGAGAGGCAGGCAATGGCGGTGCATGACTTTAATCCTACCACTCTGAAGGCTGAGGCAGGTGGATCTCTGTGTGTTCAAGGACAGACTGGTCTACAGAGTGAGAGTTACAACAGAGAAACCCCATCTCAGAAAAAAAAGAACCAAAACTTATTCTGAAAACCAATAATAAATATCAATAAGGTAGGTGGTAAGAAAAGTCAGAGAAAATATCACATTCATAATTTCAATGAAAACAATGCTAGAGATGCAGGTCAGTTGCAGTAGTCTTTGTCCAGCATGCACAAAATACCTGAGTTTGAGTGATGCAATAAGATGTGCACCAAGGTGCACCTATAATTTAAGCACTGGGGTTGTGGAAGCAGAAAGATTATATGCCCATGGTCCTTCTCTACTACATATTGAATTTTAAAGCAGCTTGAAAGGCATGAGACTGTCTCACAAAACAAGTTAATAAAGAAAGAAAGGAAAAGAAAGAAAAAGCAAGCGAAACAGGGATGGAAGAAAAAAAGGAGGGGAAGACTGGCAGAAGAAAATAAAAATAAAAGAAACTGAGAATAACATGGGTATGAATATGACTGAAGACTTTAAAGATCTACAAATTAAAAAGATATTGAAAAGATATTATAGAAGACACAAAGAGCCTATGTTTTCGTGAGACTAAAGAAGTAATAATACTCTTACGAAAGGATCATATTCCCAACAACAATTTCATATGTTCATTTAATCCTTTTCCAATTTCCAATAATATTCTTCATAGAAAAATATCATGACAAAAGTGTTATAAATCCTTTAAAAATGGATATTTACAGGTACTCAAAACATCAGAAGCACAACTGGAGATACTACATTTTCTGAACTCAAATGATATCTATACCAATATCTATAGGTATAGTAAAATATATAAAACCTATATGCGTTACACAAATGCTTATACACACATGCATGCGCATACACACATACACACAAACCCAACACCTCCCTCAATAATACACTTAATAACTGAAGACTTCCACCCACATCAGACTACACGCGTCAAATGACTGCTTTAAACAAAGAAAGTAAAGTAAAAACCTTTGAAAATGTCCATTTAGATTCAAACATTCAAACATGGCCTGGTACACATGCTGAAACCATTGAAGACAGGTCATTTCAGACTAGACTGGTCTGGAGCACATGCTCAATAAGAAATATATATATATATATATATATATATATATATATATATATATATATATATTTTAAATACATACAAATATATGTGTCAGCAACGTTGTTTGAGGCTGTACAGAATTATAATTCACACATTTGTCACATAGCCTTCTAACAAAGAGGAAGATATATCTGGCAGATTATTTCTATAACCAACAAAAAAGGGAAAAGAAAGTAAGCTCCTCCCTCCAGTGTTTGTCATTTAAGTCCCAACTGTGCTATAGCCTTTAACTGTGCAAGACAGCAAGACAGCACATTTTGTAGATTAAACCAATAAACTCGCAAACATAAAAGAAACAAATCTCATAATTGCGAATTTCAATTAAAGAAAGGGGGATCAAAGCAAACATTCTGCTTGAAATTACACAGCTGCTATCTATACAAAATGAGAAAATGTCTAGAGCCTGCCATCATTTTACAGACGGAAAAATCCATGCAGCAAAATCTGCAGCAGGAAGGATTGGCTATGCTCCTCACGTCCCAATCAGTAATACAGAAATATTGAGTAATAAATTCCCTGCCTCTCTCGATCTGAAATGCTCCCACCATCTGTGAAAGACAATTTGTAACAGCCTCAATATTAAGATTCAGTAAACAGACAATCATTCCCATTGAGCCAAGCAGTGGCTACATTTGGAGAAAAGCATAAAGCAGAACAATTAGTAACACCAAGACCCCTCCATTACAAATTATCCAGCCACCAAAACAACGAGTTTCAATTGTAGAGTTTCCCTTCTGTTGAAGAGGAGTGGGGGAGGCTTCACACATTTGGCTACCTCTCTGGTCCATGCATAGGCTTCATCCTAATGTCTTGAATTATTATTGATGGCTGAGGCAGTTCTGCTCTGTTGGTGAACCAATAATGTCAAAGCAGTACCTGCAAGATTAATTATAGTAGAGAACAGGCTGAGGTTTCCCGGGACTGAGACATTAATATAGACTGAGCATTAGTTTCAGAGGATTCAGCAGACAGCTGAACAAACGCCTCAAATGCTGTGATCCATACAAAATTCTGGTGGCTGTGTCTTAGAGGCACTTCGACATTTAGAAGCCTTTCTTTTAACTGTGAGAGAGAAAGCATTATAGAGAATTTAAATGAGAAGGCTGAGTACACACAAAAGAATCAACAATTCTTCCTGAGTGACAAATTGAACCTTAGCTTTACAGATAGCACAGATGACAGAATTTCAGTGTAGGGAAATGTTGGCACCACTCTTTATGTGCCTTTGTCTTTGGAAAGTGTGTATACATGCACAACTCATGCAGTGTAATCCCAGATTTTCTAAGGAGAATGACTGAGGCAATTTCTTTCTGCTACCAATTCCATCTTTTGTGCACATATTCATTTGTTTATAATATTTCTGATATTTTTAAAGAGTTATTTTTAATGGATTTGTATAAGTGTTTTTCTGAATACATGCATGTGTACCATATACATGCCTGATGCCTGTTGCCTGATACCAGAAGGTGGCGTCAGTGCTCCTGTAATTAGAGTTACTGGTGTCTATGAAATACCAGGTAGGTACTAGAAATCAAACCTGGCTCCTCTGGAAAAGCAACCAGTGCTCCTAACCAATGAGTCATCTCTCCATATACTAATTATTTCTAATGTTTCACTTATTGAACATAAAATCAAAAATAGAAGCCAAATACAGAGCTAAAGAGTATGAGATAAATGTGGTAGTTATATGAAATGTACAAGGCTTCCATGTTTTCCAAATCTTAATTGAACAGTACACTTTCATCCATGTGTATTTACATGTATGTGATAAACGCACACTCAACATTAGATAACATTTGCTTTGTTTTACACTGTGCTAGAGACTAAGAACTTTATATACTTTCATTATGTTAATATTATAAAGCATATAGGCTCAGTCAATGCATATTTAACTTATATTTACAAAACAGAAAAAAATGAGACATTTATAGATTAAACATGATTTTCCCAGCCACAGAATGAATATGCTGCAGAATGAATATGCAGAATATGCTCAAGACCTGGCAACCTAGTCTCATCATTCTGTATTTACCCAAATATCATTCTGTCTGGTATGCATTTGTCTCTGTGTGTGCATTTAATTTGTGTTCTTTAACTATTTGTGTCATGTTCTTGGTAGTCTAAAGTATCTGAAGTATGCCGGAGAAACTATAGCAATAGCAATAGAAGCATGGGATGACGAGACGCTTGTAACTAAGTACTATTGAATTTGTCTCTCTAAGTGGGAAGCTATTTTATATTCTAATGCAAATAATATAGAATTATTTTGCCCTATGGGTTGATGCTAGTCACTTGTTTCTCCCTATATCCCTCAAACAGCAATCATAGAAAGTAAAAAATATCCCAGAAATTATTAATCTATGGTCTTGAAATCTGATGACTTTGGAGTGTATAATAGAAGCATACTAACTGGTATCTCTGCATGTGTAAACACAAATGGAAGAACAGTATTCTTGTGAAGTGACATTAATTCCATGTCACTGGAACATTTGCTTCCATACTTATGTTCAGACCATCTACCTTCTAAATCAATAGATAAAATTGTTGCAATAGGAATTTAGAATTTAAACAGTCTTAAATTCTTAAACCTAATATAGGGAAATGTAAGAAAAGAGACTATCTAGTGATCTTCTTATGAATGAGAAAAACACAAGTGTGTAGAATGTTTGTCATTAACAAGGTAAAATATAAACTAAGGGTCTGACAGCACCATGCTCCACACATCATGCCTAAGGTTAGATTTAGAGAAGTTAGCCAGGTTTAGGAAGAATGTCTTTCTTCTATCAGGTCATATTTCTATTGAAAATTATCATTTTTTACTAGTTGTTTAAATCTATCTCTTTCTGTTGCTCTCCATCTGGAATATTTTCCACAGTGATGAAATGTTTCTATGTTCCAGGCAGAGTTCAGGGATTATATGGTTGTGATCTAGGAAGATGGGGAGATACATCCTTCTGCGTGTGACCTTATGTAAATGGCAAATATTGAATGTATAGATAGACAGTTGACACAGTTGCTTTTTCTTCTTGACATGCTAATAATGCCTTTAGTGTTTTTCCTTATATGAGTACACCTGACACCATGACCTGTGGATTTGATAGTTAAGATTATTTCTTCATGCTTTTTGTATGCTTTCTTTCAATTTCAATAGTTTTTAAATAAGTTTATTATTTATTTGAGCATTTCATGTAATATTTGATAATATTCACCCCTTTTATATTTTCTCTCAGATCCACCCACATCCACATCTTCCAAATATTGTGTCTTTTTAAAAAAAATCTTACTGAATCCAATATATGTTGACCACATATACTTGATTGTTAGATCATTCACTGGAGTTTATAGTCAACTTAACAGATACCATACCATAAAGAAACTGAATCTTCCTTTCTTGGAAGATATCATTTGCCAATAACACCTTAGCTATGGGTAAAACTTCATGCCTTCCTCCATTCTCCTTGTTGATATTTCTTCTGGATTGGCTTTCAAAAGTCTTGTGCATGTTGTCACAACTGTTGTGTGCTTATATTTACAACCGCCCTGTGGTACCTAGAAAACATTATTACCTTGTAGTCATTAACTACCTTGGCTCTTGCAATCAGTCATGCATTTCTTCCACTATGATTACTGAGCATTGAGATGAGGAGATGTGACATAGATTTCTTGTTTAGAACTGAAACTACAGTCTCTTATTCTCTGCAATTTGATGAGTTGTGTGTCTCTATGTTAATTACTATCTACTGCAAAAAGAAACGTCCTTGATGATCATTGATAGATACACTAACTAAGGTATGAGCCATCAAGTGTCACTGTAATGTATATGAGCTATATGTATCTATACGTGTATATGTGTGTGTGTGTGTGTGTATATATATATATATATATATATACACACATACACAATGTATATGAGCAAAATAATAGTATTAGTTTCACTAGGGTCTCCCACTTTACTTAGCCATCCATTGTTTGCTCTGACAATGATTCTAGATATAGGTTACATTTTGTGGAGCAGAACTGCAATCCAATCAGAAGATGGTTGTTTACTTCCATAACACTTGCTCTATAATTGTACCAATGGACTAGGTCAGTTATTAAGATATCTCACTGGGTTCACAGCTGAGTAAAGTTCATGGTTACTTTTATCCTCTTGTAGATTTATTGCATAGCTCCTTCAAGCACCATGAAATCTAAAAAATAGGGATGAAGCTTCCAGATCAGGATCCATTTAATTTCTTTCTATACAATTCTTTCTACTTGTATAACTCAAATATATAGTAATTTCAGCAATACGGTTTTACCTTCAGATGTGGGATGATAACCAAGAGCAAGGGCTCTATCCTGCATTTTTTGGCAGTCTATGGAAACTCACTCATCAACAATTCCAAAAGAGGAAACTCTTTCCTGCACCTGGGCTATTTATTTATTAGCTTGTGTTGTCTGGTAAGGACATTTTTGCCCTATTATTGGATAAACCAATTTTAAGATTTTACAGCTGTAGTTTTCAGTATGCCTTTTAAAAATGTCTTCTATTTCAGTTATCCCTTCAGTATTCCCTCTTCTACCTTTTCTTGCCATTGTGCACTTCATTTATTCCTTTATGTTGCGTTATTCTCTATTTCCCTCCCTTTATATAGCTGTATTCTAGCTTATCTCCCTTGAAAGTGCCCCCATAGCCAGATATTACTTGCTGGTTTTATAGATTTTCCAAATCATTCACCCATATCTAAATATTCAAAACTAGGGTCTACAAATGAGAAAAAAAAAACGGTGACATTTGTCTTTTTGGATCTCACTCAGAATTATTGTTTCCAGCTTCATCAACTTTCCTGTGAAATTAAATTACTTTTCTTAACAGCTAAACAAATATCCCATTTTGAAAATGTAACACATTTGAATTGTATATTCACCAATTGATGAACATCTAGACTTTTCCATTTCCTGGCTTTGAATTGAGCAATAATGAATATGAATAAGCAAGTATCTCTGCAGTATGATGTAGAGTCCTTTGGATATATACACAAGATTGTAATATCTGAATCATGTAGTAAATCAGTTTGTAGCCATTTGAGGAACCTCAAAACTGGTTTCCATACTGGTTGTAATAATTTGTACTCTCACCAGCAGTAGCTGATGTTTTGTTTTGCCACATTAATATCATCATTTGTCATTTCCTTTAATCTTAGTCATTCCATGAATTTTCCAGTGGGAGAAGAGGGTATAATAACAGTAAAGAGAGCTGAAAATGTCATAGAGAATCATACAATTAATTATCTACATAAAACACTGTAATACACCTAAGTCTATATATAAATATACATACAGAATTTAAATAAAATTTCTTCATCTAGAATGACAATGTTCCCTGCAAGAGCCAAAGAACATCTACCAAAAACTCCAATTCTAGACATGAGAAACCCTTTTTTGAATTGAGTTTCAGGATCATCCAAGAGATTCCCAAAACACTATTGATGAAGATACAATGCACTTCAGACCCCCAAACTGGAATTGACTTGAGGCTCCTCCACGAGCATTATCATTCGTAGTACAAAAGGTACCATACAAGATTGCTAATGAAGGATGTAACCAAGAGTCCTATCTAGCTATGATGCCTATGAAACACAACAGATGATCAACATTCCAAAATAACCCTAAGGGTGCAGCAGTGGCATTCATATCTTTGTGGCAACCAACAGCTGTCTAATTGGAATTATGACCTACTCAAAAAGAGGGAAATAATGTATGATTCTGTAAACATAGCCACTATCCAGCGAGAGTCATATATCTTGAAGCATAACTTAAAACTTCCAATTTATGAAACATTTTATCAAAAAAATATTTTTCCTTATGCCCACAGATAAGTATAATCCTCACCCCTCACCAAAGAGACTTGTATTTTCAAAAGACAGAGCCTATTCCAAAAAACTACAAACAATCAAAATACAGAGTTGTAGATGCCAGATACAGTGGATACATCCAATATACAACTGCTATACCTAAGTCTCAAGGATAATTTCAGAAGAGGCAATGGAAAGATTTAAGAGCCCAAGTATCAGGAAGTTTGCTATGAGATTCTCTGTCCTATGATTTTCAGAAGCTACACTCATCAAATTTCAGATAGATGCTTAAATATGAGCTAACTAAGTGCAACAACAATAGACATGCTAAAATGGATGGAGAAAGCCCACAAAGATCCAATAATATACAAAGAACTACAGGCAACTAGGAAATTCTGAGAGCAAGAGAAATATTCTTCCCCAGGAAAAATAACATCAATTAGCTATCCAATACCAAATGGCTAACCATGAAAACATACATACAAATAGCTGTACAAACTGAGCTGGTTACATTTGTTTAATTAGGAATATATATTTATGTGTGTGGAACAACAATTAATGGAAAAGTCATGAATTTGAAAGAGAGAAAGTAGTATATGGAAAGGCTTAGAAAGATAAAGGGGAAGGGAGAAATGCAATAATTGTGCTATTGTCTCAAAACATAAAATAAATAACATATCAAGAAGTAGATTTAATTCGAATTTTCCTAATGGATAAGGATGAAGAATTCTTTTAAAAAATGAATATTTTTTTTCAATCATTTGTATTTCATTGTTTGGAAACTCACCTGAGAACCATGTGGCCTGCCCACACACATCTCTCCAGGTAGAGATTCCAGACTTTTGTTGCCACATCTAATGCTCGAGGATGTGTCCTGCACTCCACTCACAATTGCCTAAATATTAGAGTGGACCGCAATCTAACTCTACAGAAGGTCTGCTTTGGGGCTCAGAACCATCACCTGGTCCTAGCTGACCCAAGACTACTTCTGATACCTCTTTTGAACATCATCAATGAGTTGTCACCAGATTGAACTGTAAGCACTCCTCAGATGATCCAAAACCTGACAACTTGGAAAAACAGAAATCTGATCTAAAAGCCAGTTAAAAAGGGGAAAGACCTACATCTGATCCCCCTTGCTCTCATTTCCACCCATTCACAGTCCATCCACAAAGTTTATTCTACTTCTGTTTCCCAGGGAGATCCATTTATCTTTCCTAGAGCCCTACTTGTGATCCAACTCCTCTGTGTCTGTGGATAGGCATGATTATCTTTTATTAAAATATAATCCACTTATATGTCCACTTCACATGTCCACTTACATGTGAATACATACCATATATTCTTTGTCTGGGTTACCTCACTAAAGATAATTTTTTTCTAGTTCTATCCATTTGCCTGAAAATTTCATGATGTCAGTTTTTGAGTGAGACAGTATGGGAAAAAATTACTAGAATGGGAAGCAGGGCATCTGGGTGGCAATGTAGGATACTAGTGCAATGAAACTTCCTGGAAACTATTTGGATGACCTTCGTGAGAGCTCCTACTAGTGGAGAATAAGGGCCTGAACTGACCATCATTAGTAACTAGGCAAGGCTCCCAATGGTAGGAATAAGACACCAACCAGAACACAAAACCTTTGACCTTCAATCTGTCCTGCCTGCAAGATGTGGTGGGCCAATAATGGTGCATAACTTGTGGAAGCGGCCAACCAATGACTGATTTAACTTGAGGCCCATGTCATGAGAGGGAGCCCATACTCAACACTGTCTGGGTGTCCAGGAACTGGAGACTGTATGGCCCAGAGACCTAGGGTAGAACCAAATGAAACTAGAAAAAAAAATCAATGAAATTATTTCTCATATTATTCTGCTATTCTCATAGATTGGTGCTGTGCCCAATCATTATCAGAGAGCCTTCCTCAGGCAACAGATGGAGCACAGTCAGAGACCCACAGCCAAACATTTAGCAGAGAAACAGTCCAAATTGGAGGTCTCCATTTAGTCCATCCCCTCAGAGCTTGGAGAGTCTCACAGAAAACAGGAGGAAACACTGTTGGAGCCATACATGACTGGGGAGGAATCTAGGAGAATATAGCCGACTGAATCAACCAAGCAGGGCTAAAATGAGTTAAGCTCACAGAGACTGAAGTTACATCCACAGACCCTGCAGGGGTTTGCACCAGGTCCTCTGTTGTAAATGATGTCTGTTAGCTTGGTTTTTTTGTGGGACTCCTCACAATGGGAGTCAGGGTGTTTCTGACTCTTTTGCTTGTTCTTGGGACCAACTTCGTCTTACTCGGTGGACTGTTCCAGCCTCAAATGAGGGTTTGTGCCTTGTTATGTAATGTTTGGCTGATACCTTATGGAAGCTTGTTCTTTTCTGAAGGGAAATGGAAGGGGAATTGAACGGATGGATAGGACAGATGTGGCCCATAGAGCTGAGAGGAGAGGAAAACACGGCCAGGAGGAACTGTGTGGGAGAATAATTTCTTGTTTTTTAAAAAAAATTTAATTTGTATTTTTCTCTTTTATAATACATCCTGACCCCAAGCCTTCCCTCCACCCCCTCCTCATAGCTACTCACATGTGGAATCTCCCCTTTCCCTTCTGATCTAACTCCTTCTTCTTTCCCTGGAAAAGGAACAGTCCTCCCAATGTTACCAATGAATAGAATATAACAAGCTGTAATATAGTCTGGTTTGAGCTCCGACATCAAGGTAGGACAAAGGAGCCCAGCTTGAGGAAAAGGACCTAATGGGCAGGTAAAAGTGTTAAATACATTTCCCACACACACACACACACACACACACACACACACACACACTCCAATATTTAGGATTTCTACAAGAACACCAAGCCAGGCAACAATAAGATATATGTAGGGGAGCTATCGCAGATCGATGCACTCTCCATGACTACCAGTTCCATCTCTGTGAACCCCTAAGTGTCCTGGTCACTTCACTCAATGGAGTATCTTCTGGTATACTGGACAGCTCTGGTCTCTGCAATCCTTCCTCCTCATCTTCCTCAGAGTTTCCAGAGCTCTGCCAGATGCAACTTAGTAGACCCTCAACTGAAGAATGGAAAAAGAAATTGTGGTACATTTACACAATGTAATTACTCAGGTATTAAAAATTACTCAGCTATTTAAAAAACTACATCACGAAATTTTCAGGCAAATGGGTAGAACTGAAAAAATTCATCCCGAG
This sequence comes from Cricetomys ansorgei, assembly GCA_026225945.1. NCBI lineage: Eukaryota > Metazoa > Chordata > Mammalia > Rodentia > Nesomyidae > Cricetomys > Cricetomys ansorgei. The sequence continues at coordinate 7,260,625 of JAMJFZ010001131.1, read as the reverse complement.
AGATGTAATCCAGTCTCAGAAGATAAACATGGTATGTATTCACTAATAAGTGGAGATTAGCAGTTAAGTAAATGATAATTATACTATAATTTGCAAACCCAGAGAGACTATGCAATAAGGAGGGCCCCAGTGTGGACATGTAGATTGCTCTGGAAAGGGGAAACAGAAAAGATGTTTCAGGAGGGATAGGGAAAGATGAGAATTCGAGCAGGGGGTATCAGGTTGAGGGAGAGAATAGAGAGAGAGAGATGACAAGAACTGGGGATATTTAGAGGTGATCTGGAGACTTACTATAATGGAAACTCCCTAGAATCTACTAGGGTTACCCTAGTGAGAACTCCTACCAATGGGGGATATGGAGCCTGAACATCCCATTTCCTTTAACCAAGCTAAGATTTCAGTGGTGGGACTGGAAGTCCAACCCAGCCACAAAACGTTCGACCCATAACCTATCCCACCTGTGGGATCTGCTGAGGCAATGGAGGGGCAGAATTCCCACCCCAAGAATTTATTTTCAATCAAAAAAGAAGAGAAAAAAGGGTAAGGGAAAGCCAGATATCTATACCAAGAAATAGGACCAATAACTAAATCCAGCAGATTGGGTTCCATTACGAAAACACAAATGGCCTGAATAATTTAGATGTGTTTCTTCAAAAAAATCAGTTTTCCCACAATAGTAGTTCCTATGGGATTTTCAAAACATCTATTAGAGATTCATAAATAGAAGCTACTGAGAAGTTACTATTATTATATTCTTGAGCTTGTTATTTTTTTCTATAATTTTGCTTCCTAAATATCCTGCATCATTCATTCACATATATACTATTGATTGTCTTTAGTTTTGAATTTGTTATATCTTTATGTCTGTGATCAACCAAAATTATCTAAGGTTTCTAGTTAAAGATTTTTTTCTTTTGCTTGTATTTTATTAATAGTAAAGTATTCTTATAAACTAGGAGTCCAGGCTCAGTGTGTGCAGTTATACTCAGCTTGTGGTAGTCATCCTGCTGACAGTCATTTTGTGGTGATTCATATTACAAAAATTTTTTGAAACACATATATTCACATTATTTTTTTGTTTATTTCGGTTGGACTCTATCATGTACTACATAGTCATTTTATAATGTTGAATGTGGGAATAGTTTTTGCATATGTTCTATTAAATCAGACATTTAAATTCAGTGCTGCACTTTAATTTACATAATTTAACTGCATGGTAAATTTCACAATAATTTTCATTTGTCTTATTATTTAAGGTTTCTAAAGATCCAGTCACATCTGTGGCTTTAGCTTTAGATCACTATTTAATGTTTACATGCCTATCAAAGCTTACTGTACAATCTTAATGATACAAAGCCTATTACAACAAATCTCACCTTGAAAGAGACACAAGCACACTCCCTATGAATACCTATGTGGTATTACCTCTGTATACAGTCCATGTGAAATTTTTGGGTCAGAGTTTATAGAAGAAACACTGTGAGTAAGCCTGGTATCATTTTTTTTTTGTATCTCTGCCCATATTTTGGAAAGAAAACATTTTAGTCAAATCATGTTATAAACATGTTAGTAATGCAAATGTTTATGAAAAACTTATTGCTCTCTGCTCTGATTTAGTCTTTATCTTTGCTATATCTTATCCACTTCTATTAGTTTGTTAGGTGATCCATAAGGAATACTACAGACTCAGTAGCTTGCTTAGTTAGAATTTACTGTCTTTTAGTCTTAGAAGTACAAAATAACATTTTGAAATCTTCTGCTGTAGCCCACTTGGCTTGCAGATTGTCATTATCCTGCCCTGTTCTCGCATGTTTGTTTCCATTGTATTGTCAGTGTTGATGTCTTTGTCTTAAACATTTTCTCTTCTGCTGGATGTTGTGGTGCTCTTAACAAACATGTCTAGGCAGATTTCTGTTAATTAGAGGACAGCCTGAATCATATAGCAAGTCCAGACATGACAGTGATGCACAGCCTACTCAACAACAGCTGTACTCTAGCTCAACAACAGCCATAACAACAACAACAACAACAACAACAACAACAACAACAACAACAAACTATTCCCTCTTCATAGAAGTAAAAGGAAAAAAGAAAGGATTGCTATAGGGCCTGCTAAGAGGATTTGATTTGCCAGGCCATGGTGGCCCACACCATTAATCCCAGCACTCAAGAGGCAGAGGCAGATGGATCTCTGTGATACCCTGCTTTGAAATTAATTTAAAAAAGAACTTTTTATTTAGTTTAATCATATTGTTACTAAAGTTTCAGAAAACAAAGTTGGGGAATGAAATTCATCCCATAATACAAATCTGGTCATACTGGGCTGTTTTAAAAGGATCTGGTATGCCCCTTTAGAAAGTGTCACATATTCTAAGTAATTTTTATAATGCAAAATGAAGCCATTTCATAACATTCATAGTTTCATTTTGCATAAGTGATATTCCTACAGAAATGATGATATCTACAGATAATTTGATAGGAATACTACAAATTATGAATAAAATATAAAAGCACAGTCCTGGATCTCTCTAAATCTCATGTGCTTCTCAATTACTGATGTCCTTGAAATAATTAGGAAAGTTTCATATTGCATTAAGGTCTCAGATACACTCAATGGTCTTAATTAAATCTCTTAAGTGGTACGTGTCTCCACTTTTGTTTTTATGCCTGTATATCGGATATCCTTCGCTATTTTTTGTAATGACTTCAGTTTCAAGACTTTATGTTTTGTGACATAATTTGGATCTATCACTCATTTCATTTTGCTAACTTTAAAACTACTAATATGTGTGATCATGCTCTTTGTGTTGACTTAGAATGTTGAAGTATATTGCACAAAGTAAATTGTGTTGGGTAACATTTTCTTAAACGTGAAGAAGTTGGGATTAATCTGATAATAATGACACATAAACTTAGACCAGCTGCTAAAAATCCATTAATGACCAGGATAAACATTTTTCTTTACTGGGAAACAAACACAGAATTATATACCTCTTGAGCAATTCTTACATTATATGTACGTATTTATTTAGGACATCACTGTATTGATAAAGGAATGGCCAAAGGATATCACATGACATAACAATCACAATTTGTTTTGGTCTCCTCAAGCATCTTTTCCAAAAAGAAAATAAACAGTCTAAGGAGAGTGACAGTGCTGGTAAGCAGTCTGCTGAAAGAACTACTAGATATAGTAGCTAAACGAAGTGCTTTTAGAAAAGTCAACAGTCAGTAGTTACATATTACTGCCTAAAAAAATTGAGTACATCAGAAATTGCCTTGATAAATTGAAGACAAATTCTCTTGAGCAGTCTTCATTTTACAGCAATCTGAGAGTGGACATGTTTCCTGTTCTACCTGTTCTCAGACAGACTAGCCTCCATCATTTTCAGCTACTTGAGCATCATAGTGCTGTATCTGAGTTCAATGAAATTGAAAAAATACAAAGTGACAAGAATGCACTGTTAAACACCATGCATGGAAATCCTTGATCTGCTTACTCACTTACCCTTTCCTTAGGTATATATTGACCTTTCCAATGCCTCCACAACTATGCCCATTGTAAAATTATATTTGGAATCAGATAGAACATCACTTTTTCAGATTGCATTTAAGATCTCTCATGCTATATTTCTGTTTTAGAACTAAAAAGTGTTCCATTGTCAGGATGCACGACAGATAATCCATTTCATTACTCCTTTTGGTTAATGGCAGTTATTTAGAAAGATGTTTTAATCTGTGGTAAATTTTGTAACTGATAAGTTGTGTGAAGATTTCATCTAGATATATAATTCACAGGTACTATATTTTATCGATAGTACTGCAATCTCATTCGTTTTGTGATGTACTGCCAAATTGCCCTACAAAGTGACCATGACATTTTGTCTTCCCCTGGGAAATGATGGGAGGATTTGTTTTTACCCTCAGCAGCTTAGGAGTTTCTAGCCTTTGGATGGACACATGGAAATATCTAACTGCCATTTCAACGTGTTTCCTCTTGTGATAAATAACATAATTTCTCTTTTGTACATTTTCTTTGGTGAGATGTCTGTTCCAGGCTTTGACATTGTTTATTTTTAATGGAGCCACCCGTAAGTTCTTTGCATATTTTGGACAAACATCTGTTGCAAATATTTTCTGCAGTCTCTGCTATGTTTCACTTTCAGTATTTTTGTAATTTAAGAATACTTTTGTGAAAGTTAAATATATGAGTACTGTATTTACATCACTGTCACCATTCTCTTTCCTCTCCAAATTGCATTCACCCTTTACTCTCAAATTTATGACCTCTTTTTCTTAAACACACACACACACACACACACACACACACACACACACACAGGAACAAAGACTGCATATTTGGAGTTCATCATCTGTGCATGTGTTTAGGGTGACAGTATAGGATTAGATAACCTGGAGAAAACTGACTGGCAGCGTCTGTTGATGACATAAATTTTAAATTCTAACAGCTATCCAGCTTAGTATCTTGCATGGATATACTTCTGGCATTTTCTCCTGTATAATTCCCATAGGATTTTCTTTTTTAGATGTTTGGATCAGTGAAGTTTTGAGATTATTTTAATGAAGTGAAGTCTGTGTTCAGATTCACATTTTCAAACATGTATGTTCAATTGCTCTGGACAACTCTTTAAAAAGACAAATTTTATCCCAATTTTATTGCTCATCAATCATCAATTGATTAAATTTATATAGACTGTATGCTGGGTGGTCTAGTAAAAACTGGAGTCTTGCTATACTGCCCAGGCTGGTCTCAAACTCACAATCCTACTTCAGTTTAAGAATATAAGCATCCCTGCCATGCTTGGCTCCCTCTTTTCCTTCATTGCTTTGCTCATGCAACACTACTAGGTTATTGTACTGTTATGTATACAAAGGTTCAAAGTCAGATAATATATGTTGTATATCTTTGTTTAAGCCTTTCTGTATTGTGTTTGATATTCTTTATGTTTTGATTCTACAACACAGTTGTAGATCCAATTGTTGATATAAATGAAATGATTTTCTATGCTTTTATGTTCACTGCAATATATATGTTTACTTGGAGATAATTTTTATTTTATTAATATTGAGTCCTGCCTGTTAATATTGAATATATTTTTCTATACTAGTTATTCATTTCACCAGTAATTTTTAATTTGTATATATTAATTGCTATGCCTGAACTGTAAGATTGATTCATAAATATTCATTTGAATGGTGCTAATGTAGATATTGTTCTGTTCATTTTTCATCTTAAGAAAAATTAACTTAAGCTGGGCAATGGTGATCCAAAACTTTAATTCCAGGACTCGGGAGGCAGAGGTAGGCAGATATCTGTGAGTTCAGGGCCAATCTGGTCTACTGAGTGAGTTCAGGAATGGCCAGAGTTACAATAGAGAAAACATGTCTCAAAAAAATGATTTTTAAACAAGATAAAGAAAAAATGACTGCTGAAAGAACCATGTAAGATAGATGCCTATACCAGATCAAGCTATTTTACAGAGTTATGGAAACACATTTAACTAGAACTTTTTCACATGACCAAAATTAGCTACAAGAAAAGATGAAGTGCTTCCTGCTTTTTTGATGTGATTTTTATAATTTAAAGAAAATGGCAATACATTATTTGGTAGGACACTTTTAATTAGTTGTCTATTTTTGTGACTAAAAGAAATATATGAACCAGGGAACTTAAAGAAGAGTTTATTTGAGAATTTTCAGAAAATCAATGATCATCATTGCAGAAAACATGGCAGCAGGAGATCATCTCTAGCACTGGAGCAGTAGTTCAGAGATTATATTGTTATCTGAAAGTTGGAGGCAGGGAGAGCTATTTTAGAATAGTGTGAGAAACCCCAAAGCATGACTTAATGACATAACTCCTTCAATAAAGTCACACATTCTAATACTTTCTAATCAGTTCCACCAAGTGAAGTACCTGTATTCAAAATATAAGCTTATGGGGGTTCATCTTATTCAAATAGTAAGAATGATGGCTCACCTAGTAACTTACAAACTTAGTTGCAGAAATGATGCATCTTTGAAACACCAAACAAAAAGACTTATCCTAGAATTCTCAATGTTGCATAGTTATTTTAAATTAATATGAAATAGACATATTTCTATTAAAATGTTTGTTAAATAGCTACTTAATGTCAAATATTTTGTGTTTTTTTAAAAATTTAATTATTTATTGAAAGCATTTAATTTAATTACTTATTGATAAGGTTTAAAATAGGCCATTTAATATTATTTTGTTCTCTGACATTTAAATTACTACTGCTTCTTAAAGAGCAAGAAACTGAGAATTCAATTTTGAACCACAAATACCAAGCAGAGAAAAATACTGAAAATGAGATGGGCCTATAATCTCTCAATGTCTACCCCAAGTGATATACTTTCCTACATAAAATTGTGTATCTTTGTTGTTATTTATTTTCAATATTGTATTTTAGTTACAGTATATTTACTGCTCTTTCTTCCCTCTAAACACTCTCCTATACTTTCCTCCAAATCTGTGGTGTCTTTTTTCATCAATTGTTACTGCATGTATTTAAATATTCATATATATTCTTGGATATAACCTGTTGAGTCTATATACTCTTAATTGTATGGATGGTTTCAGCTGTATCTCTTAAAAGTTCATACTTCTATGAATAGTGCATCCAACTAGGGATCAAGTGTTCAAATACCTGAGGTTATAAATATATTTCATTTGTTATCTACTAAATTTCACTCCCTGCTTCCCAGATGCTTATAGCCATAGCATCAACAAAATATATGTTATAGGTACTGATTTTTACTATTTATTCTTGTGGGCTCATGGTAGAGGACAATTTATTCTTTGTTAATTTATTCCCTGGTCCTAGAAGGTTTCATCCTCCATACAATCTAATCTTAACGATACAAGCCTGAACCTTCGATGAATCAGCCTCTGTACAATCTAATTTGCAAAATTAAACCTAGAATGTTTCAACCTCTGAAGCTTACTGCTGACTGACTAGCTGCTTCTGAACTCAGAGATGTACTGAAATCAAATGACTCTTCTGGTTGGCTAATTAAACTCACTCAATGTTCTGGCTCAAACTCTTCTCCAAGCTAATTGGTTCAAACTGACCTTCTGAGACATCTGACTGTTTCTGACTGAACTCTTCTGACTCTGGCTGACTCATTCAGCATCTCTGACTGAACTGTTCTGCTCTGCTTCAAACTGACTATTGCTGTTACTTGACTCTTTCTCTCAAACTCATTCTTCCTGTCTGACACTGATTCCTGCTGAACTGCCTCTGTGTTTAATCTGATTGATTCTCTAACAAACTGCCTGACTCTTTGAGCTGACAGCAAACTTTTATATCATGAAAGTTGGGAGTGTTCTCATTCTGACTCACTCTGCCAACTCTTCCTCTGATTCAACACTTTGACTGTTCTTCACTCTGATTCATCTCAGATGTCACTCTGTCATGTCGTTACTCTGATTTACTGTCAGATTGGAATTAAAGGTGTATACGCATTCTGTACTTCACTCTGCCTCTGACTGTACATTTCTCAGTTGATTAGCATGCTCTTACTCAATCTCCTTTCATTCTCTCAATCTCTACTGATTCTCTCTTAACTCTGAACTGGCTGTGAACTCTGAACTGAGAAGCCATGAACTAAACATTCTGAGAGCTTGGATTAAAGGTGTGAGGCACCATTTTCTTCTAAATTGGGTTTAAAGGAGTATATTGACATTATTTCTAACCTAGAGCATTCATGCTACCAAATTAAAAGATTAAATGTTCCACTACAATATGTAGTCCAGTGAGTGTCTTAATTTGAGTTCAGTTGTCTTAACTTGGTTTCACTGACCAAAAGGAACTTGAGGAAGAATTAGTTTATTTCATCTTACAGTGATATTATATAATGAAGATTAAAAAAGGCAGACACTGAATTCAGAAGTTGAAGAAGTAACCATGGAAGAATGCTGTTTATAAACTTTCTTCACCTGGCATGTTCTGTTGCCGTCTTATACAATCCAAGCTCACCTATCAAAAAGAAGGGGCAATCTACACTAGGCTGGGCCTTACTACATCAATTATCAATAAAGAATGCCCCATAGATATGCCCACACATTGAGGAGGTAATTCCTTAATCGAAAGTCTATCTTTCTGGGTACACATAGGTTTGTGTCAGTTTCACAAAAATTAGCACAAAAATTAAAGTGGTTGTTTTTGTTTTTTTTTTTTTTTTTTGTTTTGTTTTATTTTGGTTTGGTTTTTGGGTTTTTTGTTTTTGTTTTTCTTTTTGTTTTGTTTTGTTTTCCAATACTGGGAATAAAGCTCAGGACCTTGTTCTTTCCATGCAAACACTCTACCAAGACAGTACATCCATAGATATTTCTGGTGCTTTAATAATGGATTCTTTATTTATTGGGGGCTATACTATAATCTTCTTTGCTAATGCAGGTTACAATAAGGCTACTTTTTCTTGTCAAAAGCACATTTTGCTCTGGGTATTTTCTTGGCATAGAATAGATGTATTTAAGGGTTTCTGCCTTGCTTAACATGTTTTGCTTAATAAAAGTAGCCATTTGTTGCATGATTTCTTATCTATATCTATTTTAACATCTAAATGGAGAGATTTTTCAGTTCCCAGTCTGACACATAGAACAACCTAGCTAAACCAACAGATTCTTTGCTGTGTCATTCTTTCCTGGGGACGCAAGGCAGTTAATGTTCTTCTCACTCTCACAGGTTTTCTTGTACTTATTTTCCATATGGGATATTAATAGTAGCTTAACTTAGGTATATATTTATATATAACCTTAAATATATACTTAAAATCTATTGTTAAATTATATTATACATTATAAAACTTGAAATTACTGAAAATATTTATAATTAATTATATAATAAAACATTTTAACATATATATAATATATATAATATATAGTATATATTATAATATTAAAAATAAAATAAAATATATATTAAAAATATATAAATGTATAATATATACATTTATAAAAATATCTTCTTATATCTTCCTGGAAGTGGAAATTTCTCCTACAAGTATGTCTTTGCATTTATCTCATTGTGTTGCTGTAACAAAAAAAATTGTAACATAATAATATGAGGATTTTAGATTTTAGCTCACAATTCAAGAGCAAATTGCATTAACAGCCAGTTCAGGTCTTGAATTAATCTTTGCTTCTCTTTGAAACCTCACAGGTATTATTAATTTCTAGGTTCACATAGGCAAAGCCCATGAAACTCTGCTTACCACCTAAAACTTACCAGCTTGTCAACTGAAAGTTTCAAGTCTTCCAGAAAATATTCCAAAGTACTGAAAGTCACATGGCTTTATAATACCAACACCCATCTTAATACCAGTCTCTGAATTAGTTTTATTCCCTTTCTTTGGTAAAAATAAGTTGAGGAAAAATGGTTTATTTTTTGTTTGTATTTCTAGAGGGAATATGGTCTATTATTGTGGAGAAGAGATGGCATTCGGGTATCAGAGAGAGTTCATCTGCATACAATAAGCAAGGAAATAGCAGGAAGTGAGGACAAGATATAAACTTTCAAAGCCCACTTCCAGTGACATACTTCCTCTGACCAGACTCCCTATTAAAGGATATATAATTTTCTCAAAAAGCACCTTTTACTGTCTTCCTTGTTTCCTTTTGCCTTTTTTACTTTTCATCACTTTTAAGAGGTTCTATGTTTACATTTGTTTCATTTTCTGGATAGCTTATTAACTATTACTATTGGGATTTATGACACAGAAAATAAATACCAGACCCCCCCAAAAATAACTGAATTATCTTGTCATTTTGTCATTAATTTGTGTCTAATTAAGTAATGAATTTGTCATTTTAACCTATTTATAGACTTGCAATAATAGATTGTTTTTCAATTTTCCATTTCTTTGTTTGCTCTCTCTATATAAAATATTGTAACATATTTTTACACCAAACTAATTTTAAACATTTTCCAAATATTAACTTAATGTTTAATTGCTTTTAACCAACCCCTCTAAAATCAAATAGAGTTTGTTTCATGGATCAGGTCATTACTATTTGTTTCAAAAAAATATTAATAGTTTTTCAAAAATGTAGTACTGGGATTTCTCATCTTTTAAAGTTTTTAATGCCAATAATCTTCATTTTAATAAGCTTTAAAGAGCTACAGGACATTACATTTTACTTTTCTACTTATTTTTACACAATGATATCAATGTTTATAAATTCATTTTGAAAACAGATCATACATAAAATAAACTTGAATTGACAACCCTTCAAATGGAACAAAAGAGACTATAACTTGTGATTAAACATTTGAATTGCCAACAGAAAATGCAAGCAATTAATTCATTCCATCAATTGAATCTGAGCACTTCAATACATTATGGCAAGAACCTTAAAAGTATAGTCTTGCCACAGTAGAGGTGTCACAGAAAGAATGTAATAAGAGCTTTTGTTAAACTGAAAAATTTGGGAAAAAGAGTTAGTAATATTCTGCTTAAAATTTTCCTCACTGTCTTAAGGATACCTTGACAGCCATAATATATATTATGACATTTACATATCATTATGTATATATACATATATTATGTATATATACATATCATAGTCTATACATATTGTAAAGAGGACCTTGGAGAATCCTATTATTTGTCTCTGTTTATAGGAGAGGAAATGGGATTGTACCTCATTATATAGAATTACAAAGGGCTACAATAAACAGATAATATGTTTTTTTCACTTTTATGCCACTATCATGTTTTGTTTTAAATTTTTTTAAATTTTTTGTTTTAAATTTGCGATTATCACTTTAAAACTTAGCTTTCTTATACTGTCACTTAGATTTTTAAAACAGTATTCTTTTAATTTGAACGTGCTTCATTTATACTTAAGTGACAATGTAGTTTTGAACATTTATAAAGTCTTTTGATAGTTCATGATTATAGCGATAGATGCCAGATATAGATGTTGATTCAGGTTCAATACCATTTATTCTATCTAAATGGGTGTCTAATCACCCATTCAAGCCTGGAGCCCTAGAATATTTCAGCCGCTGTACAATCTACTCTTAAGCCTAGAACAGAAAGGCGTCAACCATCATTCAGTAATGTCCAAGCCTCCTGCAATCTAATTAACTTCCATGAACTTAATGCTGATTGAGACACTCTCACCAGTGCCTTCTGAACTCTGACTCCAAGCTTACTGGTTCAAAGGGATTTTTGAGCTTGCTTAGTGTTGCTGACTGAACTCTTCTGACTCTTGCTGACTCTGGCGACTCCCAAAACTTTTCTGACTAAACTATCCTGCTATGCTTCAAACTGACTCACTCTTCCCTTCTGATACTGACTTATTCTGCTGAACAGCTTCTGTGTCTCTGTGTATCTCCCTGAGATGTTATTGCACCACAATGCCTCAGTCAGCCTCTCTGCTCTTAGTTAGACCACTTTATTTTCTGTCTTGTCCCCTGTCTGCCTGCTTCAGACTACTTGCCTCATACTGCCTGATGTAACTAACTGTGGTCTGAGCTGAAAGCCCACCTTTCTATTATGAGATGTGGGCATGTCTTCATTCTAACTCATTATGATAACTTTTCCTCTGATCAATCACTTTGCCTGTCCTTTGTTCTGATTCATCTGAGACATCATTTCCAATCTGACACTGATTCCTGCTGAGCTCTGCTTCCTGTCTGCTTCCACATTTTGTTTCTGTTTTAGTGATAAAGGCATGAGCCACCCTGTCTTCTGAATACTGGGATTAAAGGTATGTGTTACCACTGTTTTCTTAATACTGGGATCAAACGCGTGTACCAACATTGTTAACACTTTTTCTATATTCCATCCAGAATACACAGACCTCTGAATGTGATTCCTTCATATAGACCCTGGAATATAGACCTTTCCAAGCTTTCACATAGGCCAATTTGTCTATGTTTGGTTGGCCAACTCAATGACAAAAACAGAGTCCATCTATCTTACCACAGCAGGTCATGAATACTTCAACATAGATGGAAGCAAAAGATCCTGAAACCAACTTTATGAACATAATAGAGAAAGCATGGCAAAAAAGAATAGAGGGTAAGAAATAAACTGAGGGTTGAAATCAATAAAATAGAAATAAAACAATACAAAGAATCAGTACAAGAAATAATTTTTTTTCTTTGAGAAAACCAACAAGATGCACAAAACTGTTTCCAAATTAACTAAAAATTGGAGAGTATATGCAAATTAACAAATTCAGAAATGCAAAGGGGGTCATAACAATAGACAACAAGGAAATTTAAAGAATCATCAAGACATACTTTAAAAACTAGTACTCCAGAAAATTTAAAATATGTAAAAGAAATGAATAATTTTCTCAATAGGTACCACTTACCAAAGTTAAATCAAGATCACAAAATGAAAATGGAAGGAACACTGTCTAATTCACTTTAAAAGGACACAGTTACCTTGATATCAAAACCACATAAAGACCCAACGAAGAAAGAGAATTACAGACCAATTTCCCTTACGAATATGTATACAAAAATACTCAATAAAATATTTGCTATCTAAATCCAAGAACATATCAGAAAGATCTTCTACCATGATCAATTGGGCTTCATAACAGAGGTGCAGAGATGATTCAATAGAAAATCAGTGACTGTAATCCAACCTTACAGACAAACGGAAAGATGAAAACCACATGAGTATCTCATTATATGCCAAAAAAACAAACAAACAAAAAAAAAAAACCTGTGACAAAAATCCAGTACCCATTCCTGATAAAAGCCCAGGATAGATTAGAGAAACAAGGTATACGTGTAGATGTATGTCCCAATATTAGTCATTATTCCCATGGGTTCATGGCAGAGGACAGTTTATTCTTTGCTAATCCATCCTTGGTCCTAGAGGGTTTCAGTCTCTGTATAATCTAATCTTAAACCCAGCTCTAGAAGGTTTCAGCCTCAGTGACTTGCTACTGAAAGAGCTCACTTGTATTAGGTATCTTTTGAACTCTGAACTGTAAATCATAAATTGTTTTCAACACTCTGATTTCTCTCTTAGCTTATTCTGGACTAGCTATGCTTTTCTCTAGTTCTTCTTCTGAATTGAACTGTCTGTGAGATGAGTACTCTCAAAGATCCTGATTGAACTATCTATTCTTCTTGGCTGCTTCCACCTCTGCTTTTACCTTGCTTCTCTCTCTGATCTCCACTTCTGCCTCCACCTCATTTCTACCCCCTGCTTCTACTCTCTGATCTTTCATGAACTTCTTGGCTGCTTCCACCTCTTTCTGAGCTCTCTTCCTGTCTCTGATTCCACACTCTTGCTTCTAATCCCTGCTTCTCTCTACTGAAATGGGATTAAAGGCACATGCCATTATTAACTTCTGAAATGGGTTTAAAGATGTATGCTAAAATGGGGTTAAAGGTGTGTATTAGCATTATTTCTACCCAAGCTGCTGGATTAAAAGATTAAATGTCCCTCTACAGCAAGGGGCATACATAAACATTATAAAAGCTATTTACAGCAAGCCTACATTCAGCATCAAATTAAATGTAGAGAAACTCAAAACAATTCTACTAAAATCAGGAACAAGACAAGGGAGTCCACTTCCTCTATATTCCATATCAAAATAGAACTTGAAGTTCTAGCTACAACAATAATACAACTAAAGGAGGTCAAGGGAATGCAAACTGGGAAGAAAGGAGTTAAAGTATCATTGTTTGCAGTCTACACAAGCAACCATAAAAATTCTCCCAGGTATCTCATACAGGTGAAAAAATAAAATAAATAAAAACTTTATGGAAGTGGCTGGGTCAATAATGAACTAAAAAAACAAACAAGCTAAAAATCAGTAATCTTCCTATATACAAATGACAAAAGGACTGAGAAAGAAATTAATGAAACAATACCCTTCACAATAGCCAGGATTAATATAAAATATCTTGCAAAACTCTATCCAAGCAGGTAAAAGGCTTGTATGACAAAAACAAAACAAAACAAAACAAAACAAAAAAACAAAAACAAAACTTCTGAATAAAAAAAATTGAAAGAGATCTCAGAAGATGCAAAGATCTCCCATGCTAAGGGATAAATGAGATTAACACAGTAAAAATGGCTATCCTATCAAAAGTAATCTAAAGATTTAATGCCATCCCCATCAAAATTCCAACTCAATTCTTTTCAGACTTTGAAAGGACAATTCTCAACTTTGTATGAAAAACAAAACATCCAGGATATCTAAAACAATCCTGAACAATAAAAAAACTGGAGGTATCACCATCCACTGTTTCAAACTGTACTACAAAGCTAAATAACAAAAACTGAATGATATTGGCATAATAATAGACACATTGATCAATGAATTTGATTCAAAGATCTAGACATAAATCTACAAACATATGGATATCTTATTTTTAATAACAAGATAGAAATGCATGCTGGAAAAAAAGAAACATTCACCAGATGGTGTGGTATTATTGAATGTCAACATATAGAAGAATCCAGATAGATTCATATCTGTAACACTCCTTAAAACTCAAGTCCAAGTGGGTCAAAGACCTTCACATAAAACCAGATGCAATGAACCTGGTAGAAGAGAAATTGGGGAATTGCCTTGAATGCACTGGTACAGGAGACAATTTCCTGAACAGAACAATGATAGTGCAGGGACTAAATGAACAATTAATAAACAAGAACTTAAGAAACTGAAAAGTGTCTCTAAGGCAATAGACACTTTCAATAAGACAAAATACCAGCCTACAGATATTAGCTGTTAAATAAAGGATAATCATGCTACAGTCTACAGACTCAAAAAGGCTAGGAAACAACAAGCATTCTTTGGGGTAGCATGGATTTCTCTACAAGGAGGAAATTGAATAGATTTTGTGGGCAAACAAGGGGAAGGTCAGGATCAGTGTGGTTAGGGATAAGGTGGGCTGAGGAGTTGATGAAAAGAGTAAAAGAGTATGGGCACCAAAAAGTTTGGAAGAGTGGAGGGAGGGGGAACTGTTGTTGGAATTTTTTTTATGGGATAAGAATTTATTTTCAATAAAAAGAAGAGAAAGAGAAATAGAGAGATAGAGAGAAAGAGAGACAGAGAGAGACACAGAGAGAGAGAGACAGAGACAGAGAGAGGGAGAAAAAGAACCAGAGAGAGGGGTCCAAGGAGGAGAGAGAAAAGCCAAAGAGAGAGACAGAGAGAGGGACAGAGAGAGACAGAGAGATCCAAAGAGAGGACTGATGATGCAGGACAGGTACAGTCTGGGGGCAGGTACAGGGGCAGTACCTGGCCAGAGGGTGGGGAGTGTCAGGAGCATGGGGGATGGGCAAGCTCCAGGGAGGGAGCTGTGGCCAAGTCTCAACAGAGACAGTGTGTAAACACATAAAGGAAAATGGCCCTGGGAAATAGTGCCAGATCTTCTTCCCTCCTCACAGTTCAAATACCATTCAGTTGTAGGTTTGTTTGTCATAGTTTAATATACGTACTATTAACAAAAATAAGGTAGTTTGAGCCAACTGACAAGTATGCTAAGAAAAAATATGTCCATCTTTACTGATATCCTTATACTTAAACTAATATGCAGTGTAATATACATTAGAAATAAAAAAATTACTTGATGCATACAAAATGTAGATAAATGATAAAAGCATTTGTATGTTTATTTTTTTTTGGAGGATATTGTTTTATCTGGATATTGTTTTATCTGAGTCTGTATGAAAATCATGTCCTTTACCACTTGTTTTCTCTTTAGAAATCCAAAATCTATACCTTCAGCTGAAATTGTAAAGACGTTCCTAGGGTTTCTTTAGAATTGCAATAGCTTCCAGTTTACACAATTCTTTAAGACTGGCTAATATGATTCCTCAGGCTAGATGCCAGGTGGTATTTTCCTAATCGTCCCTAAAGATGTCTATGAATGTACTTGTAGGCCCCCAAATTACTATTCAAATGATTCTTACTTGTAATAAATGTATTGATTCCTTGAACAAATTTTTGTAAAGGAAATATTAATATCTGTGATGGTTTCAGTGAAGAGCATGAACAAGTCTCAGAAATGCAATAGCTGGACATTAGGCAATGATCCTAGGCAAAGATCTTGCCTAACATGGCTTCTCTTTGCTTCAGCCTCTTTGTCTTTATTCATTCAAAACTCCTTCCTACCCTCATGCAGGCCTTATTTACACAAATGAATAGAATAGAGTCTTCTCTGGCTTTCTGGTTGCAAAATCTTTAAAGGCTAAAGGATCTTTCATCTGCATTAACATAAAAAAATGGCCTGTTTATGTTGGGATCTTAGGAAGCTACATCTATTGCTTTTATCACAGAGGTGTGAACAGGTGTAGGAAGCAAAAGATTTACAAAGAGAAGCAAGTTGCAAAGTGGTAGGAAGGGCCCTTCCCCATACAGCACAGCACAGGGTCCATAAAGACAGACTATATAACTATAAAATATCTAATTCAAATATCCCATTTCAAATTTTAGTAGACATTTTAGTCCAAAATTTTTATGTTTGGATTGGAGGTGAATGTTTTTTAAATCTATTTTCCAGATAAATTTTAAAATTTTCTCTTTGTATACATGGTTTTCAAATTTAAAATGCTGCACTTTCACCTTCAATCTCAGCACTCAGGAGGCAGAGACAGGTGGATCTCTGTTTGGTCCAGCTTCTGGTCTATAGAGTGAGGTCTAGGGTAGTCAGAGTTAGAGTAGAGAAACTGCTTTGAACAAAAAAAGTTGTATCTTGATGTCAGCATCTCTAATACATATTCAGCAAATGTCACAGATTTGTAATATAAAACTTAATGAGATTCAGTCACAGCCTAAAGTCATGTTACCTTGGTAATTAAGATTTTAGTTAGCCAATCATTCTGCATATTTTCATCTTTCCTAGAACTTCATGTAAACACAATATTATTTGTTCTATATTTATATATTTATAGCACATAGCCTTTGAGAATCATCTACAGTGTACCATGTGCGCTTACACTTGTGTGTGTGTGTGTGTGTGTGTGTGTGTGTGTGTGTGTGTGTGTGTGTAGGGGAAATGCATGTTTGAATTGTTCCTTATAAAAGTGTATGCAAAATGAATACAGAGGCCAGGAGTCAACCTTGGGTATTTTGTCTCTTTTGGTACCATCTACTTTAGTTTTTGAGAAACTCTTTCTAAATGGAACCTGGGCTCTCCAATTATGCTAGGCTGATAGCCAGTGAGCCTCAAGATTTTCATGTTTCTACCTTTCTACCACAGACAATATATGTGCACGCTACTAGACGGCCTTTTAAGTGTGTGCTGGGTGTCAAACTCAGGTCCTCATGCTTTCAGGGCAGTCACATTACCTACTAAGCCATTTTTCTATCCCCTATAGTATTATTTTACCAATAGTTAATTCCATGTTGATTACATTAATGTTGATATATTAAATAGCATTTCATTATACCAGCATAGTATAATTTGGTTGTATTTTCATAAGTTTATGAACATTTTGGTCGTTTTCAGTGTTCAGCTTAATTGAGTGAAATACATATTAAACAAACATACATTTTGCCTTATTTTCAACAAATCCATAATAACTAGTAGGTATTTCACTTCATAAGAGGTTGTCATTCTGTTATATATCATTCGACACTATAATTACCCAACCCCCAGTGTTCAACTTTTTATTTTTCTTTAATTCATACATTTTAAAAAATATAATAAAATAAAATATAATAGATAAAACAAAAACTATCACATAGAATTTTTAAAAGACAAACAAACAGAAGGAAAGGAGCTTAAGAGAAGGTAGAATAATCAAGAGATCCACTTGTTCATACATTCAAGAATCCCATATAAAGGCTAAACTTGAAACCATAGTATACACACAGAGGACATTGTATAAAACCATGCAATCCTGTCCATGTGGCTTCAGTCTCTGTGAGTTCATATGGAATTTGCTCACGTTGATTTAGAGGGTCTTTTTAAATTGTTGTCCTCTATCCCTTTTGGCTCTTATACTCTTTCTGTCCCCTCTTCTGTGGGGTTCCCTGAGCTCTGATGGAAGGGATTTGTTGGAGACATGCCATTTAGGGCTGAATGTTTCAAGGTCTCTATCTCTGCACTATGCCTGGGGATGGGTCTCTATATCTATTCCCATCTGTTGCAAGGTAAATCACTTTTGAGTATAGCAGAATATAATTAGAAATCATTTTATCACTATATATTTTTTTCTTTTTGTAAATCCATATTAATTGGTTAACTCTAGGTCTTGCACATATCTTGCAAGCACACCTTTATAGATAAAGGGTTTGTGTTTTGGTGGTGTTTATGCTTATCTATTAAGAGAATACAGAGTACATTTCTGTACCAAGATGCTAGAATGTAGGGGTAAAATCTCTATGAAGGCACCAGTTGAATATCTTCTTCTTCAATGATATGTGTAGATGTCATCTTCAGCAATGAGGCCTTGCTGTAAGTTTGTGGAGAGGAAACTTAGAAACAGCCTGAACTGTTTGAGGATTCCCATGGTTCGTTTTTGGCCAACAACTCAATTAGATAACTAATCCTGGTACTGAATACGTTGTTTGGTGACAAGAGATGTCCACTTGGTACTCTGTCTCCTCTATTATATGGCAATTACATTCAGAGCAGATTCATATATTTTAGTATGTTTCTATTGTATTATGTTTCCATACTACCACAAAATAGCCCTTAAGTTTAGATGTTTCTCATAGTATTTTCTCCTGCAACCCTATCTCCAATTTCCCTTACCCATTTGATCCTTCCATTCTAGCCTCTTACATACCTATATATTCTATTTCCCTTTCCTAATTATATCTATCTGTTTCCTCTAGTCCCTTACTCTGTACGGGACTCTTTATGGATTGCAGCTTGGTAATCATTGATTTCACAGCTAATGTCCACATATAAGCAAGTAGAGAGAATATTCTTCTTTTTGAGTCTGGGATACCTTACTCAGGATGATTTTATTCTAGTGCCATCCATTTGACTGAAATTTCATGACATAATTTTTTTATAATTGGCTAAATAATACTCCGTTGTTTAAATCTACCCCTTTTTTTTAACCATCATCTGTTGAGGGACATTTAGGTTGTTTCCAATTTCTGACTTTTATGGATAAAGGAAGAATGAACATAGCTGAGCAAGTGTCCTTGTGGTAGGATGAAGTATCCTTTGAGTATATGCCCAAGAGTGATATAGCTGGATCTTGAGGTAGATGTACTCCTATCCTCTTGAAGAATTGCCACACTAATTTCCATAATAGCTGTATGAGTGTGGATTCCTACTAGCAATGGATGATTTTTTCCTATTACTCTACATCTTATGAGCATGAGCTGTCCCTTGTTTTTTGTTCAGTTTAGCATTCTGACCTATCTAATATGGAATCTCAATGTAGTTTTGATTTTTTATTCCCTGATAGCTAAGAATGATATAAATTTCCTTTAGTGTTTCTCAAGCCATTTGAGATTTTTTAATTGTGAATTCTCTGTTAGGATCTATACCCTATTTTTCCATTGGATTATTTATTTTCTTCATATCAGTTTCTTCTCAATTATGGCTATTATTCGATAACTAATTTTACATATAAAGAAAAAGGTTCATATATCATTTATTGCATATCAATTTTAGTATTTTATAGTAATTTTATATATGCTTACATGTGCATATCTAGGCAGATTAATATAGAAAGACATAGACATACATGTCTATCTTTAGAAATTTCTTATAGGTAACTATTAAATATTCTATGTAGCTTTTTGAAGTGAATTTTATGACAAAAAATTTGTTTTCCACCTTGGGGTTAAAAAGTGAGATGATTGAGTTCTGTTTTGAAATATAAATCATATCAAACTTAATCACTTATATGAAAAACCATGAAATTTTCTAAAACAACACAAAAAGACCCGAGATGTGAAAACAAACTATATTCACTGATGTTGAAGTGAAGTA
Source organism: Cricetomys ansorgei (assembly GCA_026225945.1). Classification (NCBI taxonomy): domain Eukaryota; kingdom Metazoa; phylum Chordata; class Mammalia; order Rodentia; family Nesomyidae; genus Cricetomys; species Cricetomys ansorgei. The sequence goes on along the minus strand of JAMJFZ010001131.1, from coordinate 7,240,688 downwards.
ACACTGAAATGCATATATGTGTCTGTCTGTGCACGTACACTTGCAAATAACATGCCTATTTTATTTGTTTTACTGGCTTTCCATAATTCTAATTGTTATTCCATAATAGCTTTAGCTTTTTTGATGTTTTTGTAAAGACATTTGCTTAAAATGTGAATAAAATGGCTATGCTTCAATACTTCAGAACGAATAAGAGCAACTTCATGGCAAAACCATTTAAAAAAAATATCAAACTTCAAAAACAATTAAATAGATTAAAGCATATTCTTAAGAGATGTGTTTATTGAGAGCTTAGGGAGTTAAAGGCAGAATTTCCATTAAAATGACTGAGAAATTGTGCATGAAATTTCCTGCGTGCTTTGATGAACATTCTGTTCTTCCCATTGAATTTGAAGAAAGGGAGTAATTCCATAGTTTAAAGAGTACTGCAATCTTGTCAACACAGACAGTCTCTAATTTTAACTATAAAGTGTTTATGAGCATTCTTGAAGTTCAATCTGCGTAACAGGTGTGCCTGTTTTTTATTCCACTATTATATAGTTCTTTGCTCTAATGCAAATGTCACATCTATTTCTATTAAATTCAATTCTAAATAATATTTTATGGTTAAACTTAATCCTGAGACTTCTTTTGTAAAGGAAAATCAGCACTTTAAACTATTTAATTACCTTGATGAAAGGAGTCTGAGGTTCAAGAACTAAGTTATATCCTTCCAGGATACCAGTGAAGTCTTTTATGACAGAAAAATGATTGAGGAACAAAATTGCTTTAATATTTTCTTACCTTCTGTGGAGGAAATTAATAGTTCCTGACACTCTTGTCCTACATACCCACATTTCCTATGTAAATAGGTTCACTTTAACATGTGTCCAAGTCTTTGGCAAACTCCATCAATATGGAGTTAATCCTTATATATAACAGAATTAAATACATAAGTATACATTCAGTCCTTGGTACCTCTCCACTATACCTTACTGTTGGAATTGTAATCAATTATTGCTTTTGTTATTGATGCCCTATTATGTCTACATAAATCATATGCTTTATCTGAGGTCCTAGGAGGCCATACTTGCTATGGTAGATTCCTATTCAGATGCCGGAGATGCTTAGTGTTTTCTGCTACAATCAGGGAGAAGGTTTTCTCTGGTCTACAGGAGCCTGTTAGAACCAGAAAAACTGACAAACTCAATGTCTCTAAAGTAAAGACTCATTAACATACTCTTAATTTTTTTTGACAACTCAGAGCTGGGTTTGCAGAGAAAACCTTTGACATGGCATCCGTGTTCATTAATACATGTGTTTACTCTGTCTTCAAGCCTTCTCAGTTTCACTACTCCTTCAATTGTATGCTCTTGAATTACAGATGAACTGTTTCTATTCAGCCCTAGTCTAAATATCTCCCTTATGGGGTATTTAATTATAAGCATCAAAGAATTATCTCGAAATATTATTTCAAAATTATTTAAAGTGAAAAAAATAATAAAGTTGTGATTTTTTTCTAGTGAAAGAAATGTTAATTATCTGTGCACAAACTTCAATTTTATATTTGTTTTTGTATAGTTCTATTAGAGGTTTTATTCATAATTGAATTACATATAAATTTTATGCTTTGTAGGATGCAATACTGAAGCAAGTAGCTGTAGAAACTCATTTCATTGTGCTGATCATTGTAGTCAGTGCCATGTTTAGATAATTTTTCTATCTAAACCCTTTTTGATCCTTGATTCCTTGATTATTCTGTACAGCTTACATTTGTAAATCTGCTTTATGGATTTGCTTATTTATATTCAGCGAATCTGTACTGAATTAATTTTTTCATCTGATTTTAATTTCACTCTATCAAAACTTAGATTGTCACATATAAAACTTTTTAAGTTTTTAAGCTTGGATAACTATTTAGATTTAAGTATGCAAGATTTCTAGTACCAGGAGTGACTTCTCTCTTATTTAGTAGTTCTAAAATCCAATTAAATTATAATAATCAAATTAGTCTCTTGATTATGCCAAGGTAACAATTCTGCACCATTATGGTATGGTGTCATGATTGTTATGGTGGTTCCTAGGGATTTCCAAGTTTCCACCAATGTGTTTGCCTAAATATGAGCTGAATAATGACAACAATGATATACATGCTAAAGTAGATGGGGAAAAGCCCAGGAGGCATCAATCCTACACAAAGAACAACAGGCAACTAAAGGAATGATGAGAGTAGGAAAAATAATCTTTCTCAGAGTAGAGTGTACCAACTGGTTGTTCAATCCTGAATGGTTACCTCTAAAAACAAACATACCAGCAGCATGTTATAGATGGAGTCCATTGTATTTATATATTTGGGAAGATATATGAATACACACATACACACGTGCGCGCGCGCACACACACACACACACACATATATATATATGTATATGTATCAAAAATTAATGCTAAAATAAGCCATGCATTTGTAAGAGAGCAAGAAGTGTATAAGTGTATATAAGCTACATGAACTTTGCATATTTCACCATATTATTCTTTCTCCAGTTTATCTTTCAGTGCTCTGTTTCAAGTTCATCTCATGACTAATTTTGAGCTTAATTTTGAAGTTTTGGAACAGAATTCCAGATGGACCACCAAATGTGGCTACTTAGCTCTCTTCACTTCCTTTTCTTGTTCTCTGGTATTTAGTTGATGATCCAAGCTTCTATTTTACTGCCTTTAAACTGCTAGTTGCTTATTGATTCACTTGGAGTTTAATTGCTTGCTCTTGGTAAGTGTTCTAATAAGAACAGCAAAGGTCATTTTACCACTCTCAATGTCAGTGGAGTTAGAAATTGGAGTTGTAATAAATTGTTAAGTCATCTCTTTAATATTTTTTCCAGGCAGGACATCTCCTTGTGGTGTATTTTTTCTTTCTTTTTGTCAATCTCAACTTTAAATAGATATACTAAGTGTGCCTTCTAATACTTCTACTCTAGAGTGGAACCTCACAAAATGCTTCTAACAGGAAGAAAGCTGCACAGCTTCCTGAATATTCCATGAGAAGTTCTTTTGTGCATGATCTGTGATGGTATCTTTGCCACTCTTTCATGGGATAGTCTTAATTTTTAGGTAAGAGTTCAAGAATGAAAGAGGGGGTTACTACTCTACCAAGGCTAGCAGTTCTAATTTCTGTGGCCAGTTTAATGAGAAGCATGATTAGCAGTACGGTAGTGATAAAGCTACAGCATGGTGGAGAGGAGACTCAAAGGTTTTCTGTGACTTGTTTCCAAACTTTCCTCTCTTTGTGATCTTTCTTACAAACAGGGTTGATTGTTCCTATGAAGTCAGACAAAGAGGTAGTCAGGATTGTGCAGCAATAAATGTGCCCTTTTTTTCCATGTACAAAATGAACAGATTACTATCTACATTTCAGAGTTGATTATATTGTGATATAATCTATTGAATTACTCTAAGTTAATAAAACAAACACATTCTCAAACACAGTGATTTGATAGCATCCCATTCAGAATGGGAACACAGAAGTTCATTTTTAGGGCAATAACATCTCACAATCCCACACAGTCTTTACTATTTCCTTTCCCTGTTTCCATTGCGACTTCATCTCTTTTTTTTTGTTTTCTTAAGTTCAGAGTTTTGATAAAGCTGTTATCAAGTTTCTCCACACACATGACTCTGTGTGAAGTTTCAGACAGTTTCATCCCCAGAACAGACTATGTAAGGGAAAGACTAAGTATTATACAAATTTGTGCAAATTAAGCATCTCCTAGAATTTTAGATTTCTACCCTTGCTTTTTTTATGAATTTGCTTTCACTCACTATGATTTTCTTATTCTTGCTTTAGGGTTTTGTTGTTGTGTATTGATTTCTTATCATCCGTATCCCACCTTAGTATGTGGTTTGATTTCAGAAATGTCTCTACATGTATAATAGATACATGTTGGATTAATATTTGTCTTCCAATTTTTAATTTTTCTTCTCATTTTTTAGAACACACGCTGGGAAAGTTTGACCAAAGAATTCAGTACTTTGACAGATGTGAGTGTTCTCCTCTTTCTCACCTGACAGCTCTGCGAGGATGCTAGGAGATTAGTCTCCTCTGCCCAACCTTTGGGTCTTTTTGTTCTCCATAATAGCAGCCAACTGAAGAAAGGGCTTAAGAGAATTCAGTGTCATAATGGGCTAGTGAATTATGAAGAAAGCAACAAACAACAATGAAAAGATGGACAAAATATGCAGAGAGTAGGTTTTGAGATGCTGCATAAGGACTAGAAAGACAGGATAATATCCTATATAAGATATTCAGCCTTAAGTTTTCCTAGTTTATTATCCTGACAGAGTTTAGTTTACCACACATTTAGGAGCAACAGATAAGAGTTCGAGTATCCCTGACTTAAAAAGATTGGCCTGCACTTTAGAGAAAAACAAACCTCCCAGGAGTTGACATCTTTAATGTCTGAGCATCAGAGTAGGTAGAGTGGCACATTCAGTAACACCAGTTGTCCACAGAGGACACCATTTGAATGTTTGACATGAATATCAGTACATTTCTGTGAGGAACACACTTGATGCTAGCAAAAGACCAAAGTGAAAGGTTTAAAGGCAGGAGTACCCAATGCTCAGAAGACTCCAGAAATTATATCTGTTCCTACAAGCTCTGGTATAAACTGTACAAATCACAAGGAAGATAAAGCACATACCTTTGAAGACTATTTAGCACTGCTCCTTTCATTTTTGGAAAATTAAGAAAAATAAAATTATCAGAAAGGATCACTATCACCAGGTAATTTAGGTTTATAACAAAACAAGCAGAGAGAGGCAAGGGGGGGGGAGAAATTAGACATTTAAAACAAGACATCAAACATTTAATTAGGTAAGTTGTTCTATGTCAAAGTAAAATCACACTTCAAGAACTTAAGAAGAAAGAAAAAGGTATCTTAACAATTTATTATACTGAAAGCATCCATCAAAAATGACCTTAACCTGGAGTTAGTGTAAGTGTATATTGAAATAATTATTATAACTTTATATCATATGTTATAAAAAGTTAAGCAAATACAGAAAATACATGTTTTTAAAACAACCAAATTAAGATTCTAACAATGATAACTAGCATGTTACATGAAACTAGACTGCTGGAGCCCCAATACCCTGGCAATGAGGTTGAAGTCTGTCAACAAAGTTACAGACTCCCCAGCGGGGAACTTCGGCTTACCAGCCATTCTGCCCCTTCCTCCCCTTTGCTGTAATGGTGACAAAAGTCTTTCATTATGTCTGCATGGCCTAGTAATACCTTAGTTGGCTGGTGTTAGCTGAGAAGGAGAAGAGGCCATTTTTTTACTCAAAAGTAATTGTCTTTGTAAAATATCTTGCAGGCTTCTAAGTCCTGGCATGTGTAAAGCTACCCATTCATATTGATAGTAACAGAAGCAAAAAGGGGCCTAAATAGAGAAAAAATAAATTCTCACAAAACAGCTAAAAACTGTAAAATAAAAACCTTCTTTGCCTACATGGCACTCTGCTCTGGGGTAGATGGAGATATTATTCAGCTAACAGTGTTAAGTCAAATGTTCCTTCTTAGCAAACAAGATAAGTCGCAGGAGGAAGGACTCTCAATCCCCATCCTGGGCATGACTGCATCTACATAGGAAACCTATGAAGGCCTGAGCAACATCTGCATATCAAAAAACTATTTGGCTTTTTAAACCTCTTCCCAGAGCAATTCTCTCTCTTTCTGGTGTGGCCTTTTCCCTGGTAATATATGTTGCAAGTCTCTCCCTCCTTCTCTTCTTGGTGTGGTTTTTTCCACTAACAAGGCACATTGCATTGTCAGTCTCTCTCTCTCTTGCCCCTCTCTTTTCTTAATATGTATACTGTTAATTCCCCTATTAAAAACGCTCCTGCATTTTACTTCTAAAGCGTGTTCCACGTGTCATTTTAAAGCGCGATCATGCGTGTCATTTCCTCCGGTCCCATAAAAGAACGAACTATCCTGTTCGTTTGTCATCCTCATTTTTCCTGCGCTTGTACTCCCTCCTGCGTAGAGTTTCCATGAACCCATTTGTGGGAAAGGCTGGTTCCCTCCACACTAGACTAATGATTAAAAGCCAACTCAATACTATGTGTAAATGTTACTAAATCAAAATATAGCAGAAGGAACTATGTGAAACAAAACTGAAAAAAAGAAATTTGAAGAGTGTAAGAGTGAGCTGTGGAACAAATTAATAAGCTTGTAGATAGAAATAGCTTCCACAAAGACCCAGGATCATCTGGAAAAAAAAGGCAGAAAACTTTTTGAATAAATGATTGCTGATAACGTTCCAAAGTTTATTAAAATTGCAGAACATAGCATAAGAAAACATGCTAAAACCTTATCAGAAGAGACATTAGAGATGCTACTCTAAGACAAAACATTATTTCTGAAAGAAAAAATTTTCAACAAGGCAGGAGAGGTAGCTCAGTGTGCAAAGTGTTTGCCTTGCAGACTTGATGACCTGAGTTCACTTTTGTAATGGATCGCATTGCAGAGAAACTTTTTGTACAGTGTAGCTTTCCTCATGGTTACATGCTGCTTGGACCTCTGGGAACAGCTTTCAGGGACTTAATTAGGAGAGAGTGTGCCCATTGGAAAAGACAATTGGATGGTGACAGAAGTAGAGTAAGCATCACAGTTGGGTGGTGACAGTGGGCACCAGAGTTAGTTGGGTGGTGACAGGGAAAAAGTGAGCTACAGAAGCTGATGATAGGGAAAGCAGGCAGAAACAAGGCTCAGAAGAAGAGAGATATTTTTAGAGAATAAGGAAGAAGGTAGACAGTTGCTGGGAAGCTTCAAACAGAAGATTACTGAGATAATAAGATACTGGGAAAAAAAATAATTATTGGGATAAAAGATTTTAGATGTTAGTCCAGTTCCCCAGCTTAGACAAATAAAGACAGCCAGAAGGGGCTGTAAAAGTTTCTTCTTCCTTTCTTTTCCTTCCTAAACTTTAGTGCTAAGGTTGAGTTAAGGGAGGCAGGGAGTTTGGCTAAAAATGTTACATGTTAGAATCTTTCTCATAACTGCCAGAAGAACCATATTGGGTGGAGTTCCCTTAGGAGTCCAATTAATAGTGAAAAAGTAACAGTTACAAAAGACTAAAAGCTTAGATATAGAGCTTATAAATAGCTTCAGCCTTTATGAAAGCAGTTACTTTTAGGAAAATATTTACCTTTTAATCCAGACCCAAAGGACAGACAACAGTTACATACCATTAAAAAAATTAAACAACCTCCATGACATCTACTAAAATCTAGACACAGTAGCACATGTATGTGGTTCCAATGTTCCTCTCCTATGACATAGACAGGCAAGATTCACAAGAAAAAAATCAGCTCATAGCCCACCTAGTCTGGGCATAAGCAGTTATGAAGAAGGGATCTGTTTCAAACAAGGACTAACATCTACCATCATCTTCTGACCTACACATGTGTATTATGAATAGTACGTGCAACTGTCAAGACGTGAATCTACTTATCCTCTTTGAAATACTGAAACTAACAGCTGTAAGAATACAATTATATACTTGTCAAATCCATCCTCAAAAACAAGTGGGAAGTTATGACTTTTTCAGATATCACCAGGGGATCTATGCCACAAGAATATTTTTTTTCAGATGGAAGAGGAAAAAAGGATCATAAAATACCAAGATGGAAACAAAAAACACTTCAGTGAATAAAAGTTATGTGTTATCTAAAAAAGAAATTAGTAAAAGTAGATCATGGATTTCCAAACAAAAGCAAAAGTCAGGACAACCACACATAGGTGGGAAGAAAGAGATAAAATTGTCAGAGTCACTTCCGATGATAGAATTTAAGTTGAGACACTCTATAAACCTGATGTAGCCAAAATTGCAAAGTGAGAGACAGTCACTAGTATAACCTAAGAGAAATAGGCTCAAAAGAATGTTAAATTGATCCAAAGGAGGACATATAAAAAGAGTAAAGGGCACCAAAACTGAGAAAAGAGAAAGCAAAAAGTATATAAACAAATGATGCAAAAACTCACATTGAATCCAATAATGTAAATTATAAAGACTGTTGTTAGGGAAATGGAATATTTGTCCATTGTTTTTGCCTTATATAGAGTGAATGGCCATTTGTTCATGTCCCTTCAGGAAAGGTTACATAGAGTGCTGCTATTCCCAGTTTTTTTTCTTTAAATACAGCTTTTATTATCCCAAATTCTCATGCTTACCTGGCAAATACTTTACATTTCTCCAGCCCCAATGAATTTTTTTTGACTTATCTCTTTTCAGCTTATCATTAAATCTTGATACAACACAGAAACCATAGTAGAGGTATTCTGGTATCTGTTTGATTTGTTTTTTGCTCGATGTAGAGTAGGAATTCTTTGAGTTATATTTTAATTGTAAAACTAAATCTTCACAGTAGTCCCTACACATTTGAACTTGAAATTCTCTCTTACCAGAAATGAAATGTATCTTTAGAGAATTTTTCTTGTATAGAAACTAGCATATTGTAGAAATTAAGAATTTTTATGAGAATAGCAAAATCTAAATTTAAATTTCTGTTCCGTCATGATGAAGCTATATGAACTTAAATTATATTCATTTTCTTTCACCTGCTTTTCTCACCTATAACATAGTGGAATATTATGAATGACCTACAGGGAAGATTATGGGAGGTAATATGTAAACATCATCAATCTTCTGATCAGCAGAAGTACTTAAAATCTGTTACCTACCATTTTAATTATTATCAATAAAATGTTAGTACCAACCGACATTATTAAAATACTATCACCAGAGGACATATAGCTAATTAGAAGCTGACCTCACATTTGAACACAGATTTTGTACTTTTAACTTCAAATTAATCCACCACAGTACAGTGAAGAGTAATAGTCAGACTCTAAATTTTCCCTGGACTTGCATTCTTTGCTTTTGAAGAAACTTGGATTTTAATCTCATTTATGATGTCAACAACATAGAATTTAGTCACTACTATGTAAAATTTTGGGGGTTTACTGTCTAGATTTTGAGATAGATAGCTATTCTGAGCTTATGATGTTATGATGTATTATCATTAATATTAATAAATGACAGTTGCATAATCTTAACTATGACCTTTAGCGTATTTTTGGTCTATGTACACTTTTCTAACTTAAAAATCAATTTTAATTGATTTAATAAGGACACTGTCATACATTTTGGAAAGACTAAGTACTATTACATAACATAGATGTTAAAGATGTTGAACAATTTTCGAAGAATATACTACATGCTGATCTTTCTGATACAGAAAATTAAATGCATTAATAAATATTCATTGTATCATTAAAGTATTTCTTAAATTTTTGAATACCTATGAGAATACGTTATCTTGATTCAACATGTCATTCATCACAAATTCAGTAACTTGCAACAACATTTTTTAAATAACTAGGGCAATACAATTTGTAGCTTTAGGTCACTAACTAGTACTTTAATGTTCCAGAAAGACTATGCTTAGAGTAGTAGAATCTTTTAGAGCTTGCCTACAGGGATGATCTAGCCTATGAAAAGATGATTAAAGTTTATCTAAACTATTGGTAGCGAATTAAGGACATTTCCAAATTTCTCATTAAGGAATATTTTGTGTAAATGGCAAAGGTACCAATTTTAGTGAAGATTATAAATTTTATTTTAAGAATTACAAACACTCTCATGTTAATAACCAAGATGACTTTTTATATTTAGACCCATAAAATGAACTGAGATTCTACCTACAAACCTCATATGAAGGAAAGGAAAACACTATTCTGAAAATGCATATCAGGTATTTCAGCAAAATCTCAGATGGGACCATATCCCTGGGCAATCCTAGAAAATCAATGTGCTAAGCCAGATGTTGTCAAAGCTATTTTTACTGAACACATCACTTGTTACTGTAGTTGGAAAGAAGCACAGATTAAGGAAGAATTAACCATAGTATTATTTCATACTACCAAATAAGGGAAAAAGGAATGAGAGTGAAAAGAAAGGAAATTACAAACACATTTCTCAATACAATTAGAAAATAAGCTAGTTTTCAGTGGTTTGTTCTCCCTTTGAGACATTAATCTATGATTTCATGTTATTTCATAAAAGGTCTTAACTTCTTTTTTGGTAAAGTTATTATAATTGAACATCTTTTAATATTATTTATCTTGGTCAATACATACTAGTGTATTTTTAGGCATAAAACATTTTGATTTAGAATAATAATATGGTGTTCAATTCTGTGAGATGTTGGCATCTACATACATAGGAGCAAGTACAGAAGGGTAATTCATTAGGGTAATAGGAGCTTTACTTGTATATTTTAAAATATGTTCTAAATCTTGCATAAAAGTAGTGTTTTCCTTTCAAATGTAAACCAAAAATGAAAATTTAGCACAAATAATAGTCTACAGGGATCACAGAAGTATGTTAGAAGTGTGTTCTTATAATATACATGAGGAGGTAAGCAAGATCTTTCAAAAACCGGATCATTTTGGGGGAAGGGGGCCTGACTATGACTTGAAAGGTCATACTAACCTTTCACAACTATGATCTTAAATACATGTTTTGAGAGCATTGGTGATCAATTTTAATTGTTCATCCACTAAATTTGTGTATGTATCATCTTCTTCTAGGAAGGTCACAAACACATTTCTCTGTGAAACAGATGTTGGTGGAACAGGCCATCAGTTTGCTCCCTTGTTTACCATAAGCTATGTCCTCCACAGATATTCTTCAGAGTCTTCAGTGTTTAGAATTTCATCTGAAATGAAATAGAATTCTGCTCCTTAGTCATCATTCTTTCTCTAAGACATTTGTTCATCTCTGAATAAAGCAAACTTTATTATCAAATTTACATAATTTAAGATAGTAAGAGTTGCTTTTTACCACACGATCTGGAAAATATGGACTTCCCAAATGGACTGGACTGCCTCATAATTTAAATCTTGTACAGTTTTCATTTTTGCTTTGCCTTTAAGTTGGAAAAGTTGAATACTCAAAGTAGTCTTTTTTCTTATTGAAATTCTTGCTATTGTTAAAAATAGATGTTACTGAAACACTCAGAAGTGTCAAGTTCTTAGTAGCAACCGTAACAAGTCTACTGAACAAAGCTTCTCTTCATCTTTCTCTCTTGGCCTTGCTCAAGCCATACTAGTTGAATCAATTCCTGATTACGTAGTGATCTTCTTCAACACCCCCCCCCACTCTCACTCTTCATCCTTAGGGTCATTTTGCCAGAAGTAGCTCACCAGTACCTATATCAGGTCCTATATCATGCACTTGGATTATTTTTAAATAACAGTTTATAAAGATTCATGAACAATTGAGCATGCCTCACATGGCACAGCAGCTCACTCTGGTCAAGTCCACCTAGACTCTCCCAGATGTCTCTGTCTTTGGCTAAGTGCACCCTTTTACTTACAATAAATGTTCTCCCCCACCATACATAGAAGTAGTCATGTTCTTTCCCTTTTTTATTTCTTTTTTCATTCACCATTCTTTTCTCCCTGTTAGAATTCCTTACTCAGACTTCATCTCTGTTGTTAAGTTTAAAATTATATTTTATTTATCTTATATTAATTTATTCAGTGCTTTTTAGCATTAAAATGTATGCAAAACCTTCTAACTGCATTAAACTATACACTCATTTAATTGTTAGAGAAATATATTTTCCATATGCATGCATTTCTCACAAAATCTACTGGTTGCCATTAGTGCTACTTTTACAGCCACATAAATATGACATGGCTTCTTAAAATTTTGAAAAAATTCAAAATTCATTGATATTATCTATTACCTCCTAGCTGTAAAATATCTAGTCATAATACTCTTAGTAGTGCATTTCTTATTTTGTTCATCATTTTCAGTAAAACAAACAAGCAAACAAACAAACCCCCCCAAAACTATATATTTTCTTATATCTTTCAAAATATCACCTTTTAATATTCTCTAATTTAATTCCTGCATTCTTGAAGATTTCTTTCTCACAAATTAAAAAGCAAGTTTTCTCAGGTTCCATATGAAAAGTTTCACCCTAATCTAGATACTAGATTTCATGAGATTCCCTTCTAAAATATATATTTACAAACTTACCATGCTCTTTTATAAAGGACACTATTTTATTGATTTTTACTTTTTATATTTCTTATATCTAATATGTAGTATCCTTATGAGTATATTTTAGAGTATTTTTGGAATAATTTAAGATATGGTTTACATCGATTTTAATTTGTGTTGTTCAAAATGATACATATCATCAGGTGACCATAAAATGTTCTTATATGCAATTAATCAATAATTTATAAACAGATCTCAATGTCGTGTGATGTATTGATATTAAGCAGCCTCTAGATATTTCTACTCTGTTGGATATTAAAAATTTCCTCTAATAACCTCCATGGTAAAATGTAATGGAGAAAATAAAAGTAAAATAAAGCTGCTATTCTTAACAAAAATCATCAATAAGAAATGTAGTGTAACTTATTTGAAATTAATGGGAAAACTGAATAAGATAAAATACTTCTTGGATGGGAAGAAGTGAGTAATTTAGCCAGGAAATGCTGTCTCTAGCACTGTAGAGAACTCTTCCTTAAAGGCTACCTCTGGGTATGTTTTTCTTTTACTACTACCATTGATTGACCATTCTATATCTATCAGTATGGTGTCTATGTGTGATGCTCTGGTGGAAATGGGCACACAGAAGCTGTGGGTTGAGGGCACTTGGAATCCCAAGCTCTTAAATGAGGAGCTGGCAGGATCCCTGGCCCCTCACCTTTGCAGTCTCTGTGCTGACACCACCAGCCACCACAAAAATCCACCCCCTTCAAGGGAAAGGCTGCAATTGGCTGAATTGCTTATTTAAGTGCCTATCCGAGCACCCCTGTCTTAACCAATGTCATTACCCCTGCATACCAAAAGATCCACTCCAGCTTAAACTCTATAAAATACCATGACCCTCACATTAAACTTGAAAGAATATTCCACTGACAACATTCTTCTTTGCTTTCCACCAACTCTTAGTCCCCATTCTGGGACCTATCTAGATACAATGACCCACATTCTGTGCTTTCCTTCCTGGGGGCTAGGTGAAGTGACCATATAGCCTAGACATGTGCCAGGAAGGGAAGCAGGATCCCACAGGAACAGAGGGAGAGAAACAACCCAGCATCTATGGTGTATAATATTGTAGTATGTTGAACACAGGCCAAGAATGGAGCTGTGTGAGGATAATTCTGAGAGCTTGTAAGAAAACTCCAAAGAAATAAGACAAAAGTCTTGTGACTTCTGTAGCTTGTAGGCATGGATTTGTTCTTGGAATATGCTTTCTTGATCCTCCCAGGTTAGTAAATAGAAGTGGGTTTACTTCAAGTCCCCATTATCTTACTTTTGTTATTTAAAAATACTTCAAAGCACGGCATGTTCATGAGTTCCTATACAATTCAAACTCATGTGAAATTGTCGTAAAAAAAAATGTAATCAGTTGCATTTATCATTTAGGGAACTCTAGTAAATTCAAAAGAAAGCATGAAGATTAGTAGGCACAAATCTTGACTTTGCAATTTTATCCTGACGACTTTACCTTTTCTGGTTTACATGGTAAAGCTTCTTGGAAGAATACACAAATATACTTGAATAAAACAAAGAAGAAAGAAAAGATGGATTATAAAAATGGAAAAGTTGGGTCAAAGAAAACAATTGGGCAACTCAAGAACCATATTATTAGAAACACCAATTAAAATATTTTGTTAGGGCCCTGAAAAATTATTAATGCTTTTACTCATTTCATAAGAATGCTATATTTACCATTTTCTTTGCATATCTGTTTTACCACTATTCTATTGTATCAAGAAACACCATGATAGATGCAACTTATAAAAGAAAGCATCTAATTGTGCCTTGTATACAGTTTCAGGTGGTAAGTCTGTGACCATCCTGGTGGGGAGCAAGGCAGCAGGCAGGGAGGCATGGCACTGGAGCACTAGCTGCTAAATTACATCTGCATGAGGCAGACAGGGAGTGATTGTTCCTGGCTCCCCTTTGGGCTTTTGAAATCTCATGGCCCACCTCAAGTAACATACCTCCTCTGATAAGTCCATGCTTCCTAATGTTTTCTAAAGTACTCCACCAACTAGTGACCGAGCATTTAAATATCTGAACTTACAGAGAACATTCTCAATCAAACCTCCACAGCATATAATGCTAAAATTAGAACAGAGTCAATGCTCTTTCATAAATTTCAAAAACTCACAATCTGCTGTAGTAAAGTCCTTTATGCATTTCTAGACAAGTATGAGACATGCATTTTTCAAATTCTTTTCTGTATTTATACAAACATAAATGGATATAGAGTCTTCTAAAAATACTGTAGAAAAAATTGAAGTAAAGAAAAAAATTCATTTCTGAATCCTACCATTCAAGAGGCTGATGCAGAAGGATTATAAGTTCCAGGCCAGTCTAAGCTGCAAAATATATGAGATTCTTTTAAAGAAAATGATAAAATCATTAATTTCTCTGTGAAGGATAATGTTTCTGGTCAGACACTTAAATCTAAGCAGATTAAACAGGGCCTTGAGAACTCAGACCTCACAATGAAACTTCATTGATGAAATGCAGTCTATAATTGGATACTTAAATTTTTCCTTAAAATGTTTTGGAAATATTTTTTCTTTCCTTCCTTCCTTCCTTCCTTCCTTCCTTCCTTCCTTCCTTCCTTCCTTCCTTCCTTCCTCCTCCCTCCCTCCCTCCCTCCCTCCCTCCCTCCCCCTCCCCCCCCTTCCTTCCTTTCTTTCTTTTTTTCGACAGGGTTTCTCGGTTGTAACTATGACTATAATGGAAATCAGGAGATCCGAGATCTGCTTGTCTCTGTATCCCTTGTGCTGGAATTAAAGGCATGTGCCATCACTGCCCAGATTGGAAATTGTTTTATAGAATTTTGTATAATGTTCCCATCTAGGAGATATATTTCTCTATCATTTTATGTATTGTTAAAAGTTTCATGAAATTAATGTTGATAGTATTCATTTTTCTAATGATTATTTTTTAGCATTTTGTTTATGATAGGTATTGAAAATATTTCACAGGGAAACTATTTCATTTTTGACATATATGCTATTTATTACAGGCTAATAAATGCATTTACTTCTGAAGAATACAACTTGCCAATATCCACTTAGTAAAACATCTTATAATAAGTTTACAGAAAAATTCATGTAATTAAGATCTTAAATGAACAATGGAATGTTTCTATTATATAACACGCTTATTTCAACAAACCTATGCTAAACTGACTATTTTTCATGTTGCTTTGCTGAATGTCACAGATATAAAATGCAGACTATTTTCTTAAAAAATAGTAACATGAATTTATTTGTATTCAAAGTTGTTGGAACTTACTTTTCAAACTTTATAGAACAGAAATATTTGTAGAAAATGACTGCTATTTTTCACAGTGGCAGGCTGTTCTTTGTTGAGCTTTGAATTTTTTTCTGTACTATAGCTGAATATGTCAATGTACCAGATTGAAGAGAAGAGAGAGAGAGAGAGAGAGAGAGAGAGAGAGAGAGAGAGAGAGAGAGAGAGAGAGAGATTGAAAGCAAAGTGGGGAATATGAAATGCAATATTATACTTTGCAAATCTAAGTTCTGGCTTGATCATCTCTGATCATGATTGCATACTTCCTAAATTAAATTGTACTAGAGAAAACTTCAGGAGCCAAAAGGAAATTTCCACTTCCTAGCAGATTATAAGTGTATTTTAGTCACATCCAATGGCTATAAGGAAAAAAAAAAAAAGTTGATGAAGCTGTTCTACGTCTGTCCTAGATCTGGGGCACCCAGTTCTGAGCAGAAG
Organism: Cricetomys ansorgei; assembly: GCA_026225945.1. Lineage (NCBI taxonomy): Eukaryota > Metazoa > Chordata > Mammalia > Rodentia > Nesomyidae > Cricetomys > Cricetomys ansorgei. Next base: position 7,224,840 of record JAMJFZ010001131.1, on the reverse strand, counting down.
GTAGACTTCAGTGGGAGGCTGGCCATTCTCATCCCAAGGGACCACCACAGCATCTCTTAACTGATTTTATTCACACCTGGTAAAAGAAATAAGTTGTCCAGCATATTTCTGAAGATTCTATGAAAAACACAGACCATGCTTCTTGAACCAGACATTGTTGATAATCAGATTACGTATCTACTTGTTCCCATATGCATGTCTTGAAGAATCTGATCCTATCTCATATATAAACCAATTTCCTAAGCTTTTGATTGCAAATGCATTTAAATTTTTATTTTTTTAATGAACAAAAGAAAGGAGACAGTCCCTTTCAAATGAAGACTTGATATCTATCTTTTAAAGAACAATGAACTTGGAGCATATAGCTTATGATAACCAAATGCATCCACACCTTTCAGTTCCTCTCCTTTCCTTCCTCTCTATCTCTCTCTCCCCTCCTGTCTCTTTCACCAAACAATGTTATCCCATGATTTTTCATGTCTAAGTGGCTTTCAAAGACTGCTTTTCTTCCATTCTTTTGTTCTTCTTATGTGATATTACTGAAATTGTATTTTTCCTCTTGTTGTATAACATCATATACAAATATTTTTAGGCAGAATCATTCTTAACTTTAAGTATCCCCGTTCTCACACAAATAAATGTTTCTCTACAGAATTGTTTCAAGAAAATTATTAAATAGCATCACTGACTTAATTGCATTTAAAAGCTTTGTTTGTACATATAAAGATATTGGTAATTATTATTACAAAAATGTTCCTTGAATCATTTTGGAAACCTTTGTGCTTATTTCAAACAAGAAGATTCTTTAGCCTGCAGGTCTAATGGAAATTTTTCCTCTCTATTTTCAATTTATTGGATTGACAATGTGTACTAATGATGCTTCTCTATCTCATTGGCCTCAAAGGAAATCCCGATAAAGTTTCTCAGCCTTTAATGTTGATTCATGATAGGTGCATATATTGAGCAAGATCTTTTCCCTCAGCTCATCTTTGCTCTAAAGTTTAATATTGTAATTTAATAAAAATGGCTTTGCAGCTCTGAAAGCTATCCTGGTAAAGAGTTATATGTATTTCAAAGCTGATTCAGGTTCAAAGTTAAAACAAGATTTTTTCCATTGCCATGTCCGTCTTTCCCTACCAAGGGAAATCACCTCTTCAAAGGAAGAGACAGTAAATCTCTAAATCTCCATATTTACTCAAGTCCCGAGACTCTGTAGGGCAAAAGCTGCCAAGTCTATAGATTTACAATGTTTTATGATAATGATTTCCTCCAAGGGCTCACCCGAGATGAAAAGATAAATTAATTTATCCACTTCCAACCACTAGTGAAAGTTTAGTCTCTATTCCAAAAGCTGCCTTCAGAGCAGTGCTTGCACTATATAATTCATCAGTGGTGATTAAAATTTAAAAGCCTCTGGATATGACCATCATGCACTGGGCTTATCAAGTGGAAAGCATAGTAAAAAAAGATGAGTTCAGAGCTGAAAGGGCATTATAACTTTTTTTCTGACCTTGTGATTCAATGACTCCTGTTAATGATAAGTGCTGCCAATTAATTTCAACTGAGTCTTATCCACAAGCTTCATATGTATGAATCTCATCTTATTCCTCACAATATGCCTGTGAAGGATATTTAAACAACCATTAAGATCATAGTGGTGGAGCCTTTCCAGAAGTCATCTCATAACTCATAGTACCAGACATGAGCACAGAGTATTCAAAATAAGGGCTTAGGCAATGTGATGCTTAATTTGCATTTTACTAGATATCTTTGTCACTTAGGACAATTCCCCAGCTTTATTAAGTTATGAGTCACAAATAAAAACTTAGTATGTTCAAGGCGCATGATACAATTTGTATCACAGACACATATTTAGCTTCTTAATATCTCCATTTTAGCACAGTGTTTCCTTGTGTGTGCGTGAGCATGTCGTGTGTGTGTGTGTGTGTGTGTGTGTGTGTGTGTGTGTGTGTGTGTGTGTGCACATGTCTGTTTGTCTCTTTGTCTGTTTAATGAGAATATTTATCATTTACTCTCAGGAAATTTCAAGTGTGTAATTTTACTCTTAACTGTGGCCCTTTCTGGAGATTGTTTGCTATGACAGATACTGAATTTTATTGGGATCTTTGATGTGCATATGTTGATCTATCTTTATGTCCTGAAAACCTTCTGATTTTTATACAGGATCCTTTCCTTGTGCTGTCAGATGTGATTTTCTAGAATTTATAGAATAGTTCTATTTTAAAAACTAGGTTTATCAGGGTATTGATCTTTCCATGTTTATATTATAGTTTCTGAGATTTTTTTTGAATAATCCTGTTATGGGTAGTCACCCATAATCTTTTTTTTTAAGTTTAATTTTGTTATGTTTAATTGTGTATGCATACCTGTGTGTAGGTGCCTGAGGAAGCCTTAGACATAAGATTCTTCTGAGGCTGAAGTAACAGGCAATTCTGAGCTGGCAGATTGTGTGTGCTTGGAACTAAATTTAGGTCCTTTGGAAGAGTTAATCCTGCTTAACCACTTAGCCACCTCTCTAGTTGGTCACCCATAATCCTCCTTTTATCTGTCAGTTGTTAAATTATAATTTTTATAACTTAGTTTAGAGTTCTCCTCTTTTTGTTTAGTTTAATTGAAAGCCTATAGTTAATAGGCTACTGTGTGGCTCAGAAAAAAAAAAAAAAGGATAAGGAGGCTTTTTCATAGCTTTTAACCTTTCCAGACATTACCAGAGGGAAACATCTGTCACGGCAAGCACCATCCTGGACAATGGAACATAGATCATCTGATCTCAGTGGTTTTATTGACACAGAAACTCCTCAGTTGTTTCACTGATACAAAACTCTGCCCCTCATAATGGCTCTGCCAGAGTGTAGTGAGCATGTGAGGATCAGGAAGAATCAAACATCTTTTACATAAAACCAACACCAGCAGACAATACAAAATGCCAAGGCGTATACAGTCCTTCTCCACACAATGCACCAAACAACCATTTAAAACATAACTAAAAGTAAACTTCTACAACATTTACCCCTTTCTGTATAAGTCAATTAAAAATATTGCTCTATCTCTACACAACAATTTAACACTACACCAGCAAAACTGTTCACAAGAGGAATAATCATGAGGCTTGCTAGGATTCACAGGACCAACAAAAACAAATATCTATCAAGCTGTCCACAGTGTCTTGAATGGCTCTATCTGGCAATTTCTAAAGAAATCTGTTTGAGTTCAAGGTTCTCTAGAGCATCCCAAAGACTTCTTCAAAAATGTTGTTGGGCAGCAGAAAAACATTATCAATGTCCAATTTTCTTGAATTCACTTGTGAACTTGTGGGCTACTCTAAAGGGCTGGAATCATTTCTCTGGCTCTGACCTAAGCAGCACATACAGCTTGTGTTCCAGGCTCTTGCTATTCCAGTCTACTGATGCTGTTGTTTTTGGTGGTCATCCCATAGAACTGATATCTTCAGAAAGCTAGGGTCTTCTGCTGAAACTGGGGTGCACTTTCACTAATAGCCTCTCACTGGATCTCTTCATAGTGCCAAGTCTCAACTTCTTTGCATGACCACTTTAGTCCTCATCCTTTAACTGACAGTGAGGCTACACTTTTACCACTGGTCTCTCCTGGCCTTTCACAGAGCCAAGCCTCACCTGCTCTCCATGACCCTTTCATGCCTTTAAAACCAGCATCACCTGGGTGACTTTTATAGTACCAAGTTCAGCTGCCAGCATGAGATACAAACTCGGTGAGTTTTGTAAGATAGCTTCTATATGTTGACCCTGAATAAACACTCTAAAGTGTTCCATATTTTAAGATAGAGTCTGGTTTGCAGGGGGAAAACTGGTGAGTTTAAATAAGCAGTTTCTTGGCTCCAAGCCTCACTTCCAAAGAATGGGATCTTGAGCCAGTGAGAAGAGACTCTGGCTGAAATGTTCTAGTAGTTTGGCATTCTTTTCCACCATTACTTAATCTCCATCCTTTAGGGATTGCCCTGGGTATACTTGATGGGAGTCTGTGAGATCTGGAGTTACTTTCTCTTCTTCCTTGACTTCACATTGTATGTTGGTGGAATGATGTCCTGCCCTTCTTTGATTTCTGCCTATCATGTTGCTGTTCCATTTATAGTAGTATACCTTATGGTGTTGCTCAGCGATAAAGACAAGGAGGCAGTTTGGGCTTTGCAAGAGAGCAGTGAGCATGTGCAGATCACAAAGGTCAAACATCTTTTACACAAAACCAATACCGGCAGACAATACAAAATGCCAAGGCCTAGGCAGCCCTTCACTCAACACTGCACAAACAACCAATTTAAGCATAACTAAAAATAAACATCTGCAAAAAATGGTATACTTTATCTTTTTAATTAATGGTTTTCACTTTATTGGTATTTTCTATAAATCTATATATAGATTTTTCTATATAAATCTCCATTTTATTATTTTCTGCTCTAATGCTTTCTAGTTTCATCCTTTTTCTAATTTCTTTTTCTTGAAGACTGATGTGGAGGAATATTAATTTTTCACTTGACTTCTAGATTTTCTTTCATGTTGTGAATTACCATCATACATTATCTTCTCTTAAAATCCTTTTTGACAACTGCTCTGTTAAATATGTTAAAGTTCCATTTTATTTTCTCTGTTTTTTTAAAAATTTCTATTTTATTTCTTCTTTAACTTGTTCTTTGTTCAAGTTATTTTTGTTTGGTTTTATACTGTTATGAGTATGTATGTGTTCATGGGGGTGCACAACACTTTTTGTGCATATAGGTATTAATATTTATGACTGTGCGTAGAGGCCAGAGAACCACCTTGAGTAGTAGTTCTAAGGAACCGTCTACATTACATTCTGAGACAGAGTCTCTTATCATCTTGGACTTCACCAGTTAGGATGAGAAGGCTGACCTATAAACCTCAGGGATCCATATGTCTTCATGACTTTGGTGCTTGAATTACTAGCTTGTGCCAGTAGTGCTTTTTTTTTAAAGGTGGATTCTAGGCATCAAATTCAGGCCCCCATGCTTGTGTGGTAAGCACATTAGCAAATGAGCTAACTCCTTGGCTTCATCTCATGTTTTGAAAAATCAGCCCACCTCATCTGCTCACTATTATCTAATATAATATATCCTTCCACTTGTTCATTTGCAGCATATGTGTATATCTAATGTGTATCTGTTGAAAGCTTCTTACTGATGTATATTTGTTTTTAATATACAATTGTTTTTTTTGATTTTTATGTCTTTACACTCTGCCCTAATACTCTCAGAAATGCTTTAAACAAAGAATAGTTATGTAAACTGTGGTTATAAATAATTCGCATAACTACATATTTGGTAGGCATTCAACAAATTATGGAAGTATTTAAGATTCCTGGGTATTTATACTAATAAAGGATATATCTACCTTAAAAACAATTTTCAATAAATTATATATAGAAAGTTATTCTCATTACATAACTTCTTGGGAATATAAACAAGTGTTAAGTAGATAAATCATGATTAAATCATTTATTAACTATAACTGGTAAAAATTCATAATCACTAGAAATCTGTGTTCTCCAGCTTTCCAATCTGCCTAAGCTGAATGTTAACATCTTAAAATATTCATGAAAATGAAGAAGAATGGTGTAGACTTCTAAACAGTTCATGACCCAGTAGTAAAGTCAAAATTTACATTAAAAAAGATTGTTTCATTTTTTTATTAGGAAGATAACTTTAAAGTAGAATTTCTTTGATATCTATGAAATTAACTTTACTATTACTGATGACTTAAATGCTATATCTTGTAGGTAAAAATTATGAGTCTTTAATAAAATTATTTTAGTCAAAAGACTCAACGTTTAATATATAAAATATAGGTTTGAGGAATGGCATTTGTATATTTGGGAATGGTATTCAGCTTAATTATTTCATATTATAAAGAATTTGGTGGTTATGATTTTGAATGCTTGTCAAGTTCCTTAGGAACAAGTAGCTATTTTTAAATCACAGATGATCACTTCTAGCTTGAACCTGTGAAGAGAACTATTTTCTAAATCCAGTTAAGGATTTTTGAGATACTATGTGAATAGACTATCTGAACCCCTATCATGTTTATTAATAATCTAATAAAAAATCTTATAAATAATGGAGATAGGTTCCATTTCAGAGTTTTCTAAGGAGAATAAGAAAGAAACAAAATGAGTCAGGATAGAAATGCAAAAGGGTTAAAAATACGTTGAAAGCCTGCTGGAAGTTTCTGAGAAAATTGGGTAATTTCTATGGGGATTACTATGTTTGTATTTCTACTTGGTGTGGTTGAACAAGAAAGATTCCCAGACATATTTCTTCTTCTGTGGTTGATGTTTTCTCCTAAGAGTAAACAACATTTTAAATTTAGAACATTTTGCTACATTGTAGAGTATAACTGAATGAGGAACTCTGACTAGTTTGAGGAAGATGGAAATATAAGCAGAAAGTTAAGCTACATCATAATGAAACCATTGTATTTAACAACAATGCAGCATCAATTCACAGTCCTATTTAAAATAAAAAAACTCCCTAACATTGAACAAAAATCATAATGTCATGAATCAGATATCTCCATATGAGTTATTGCTCATAGATGCCACAGAGATCTCTAAAAACAATACAGAAAATTGCTGTAACCTGTTGGTTACCCATCAAAATTATATACAATCGTAATATTGCTCAAGAAACCACATGCACATTTTGCAGGACACAGGGACATCAATCTCAAATCAACTCAAAAACTTTTTCCCTGCTAGCTAGATTTCATAATGCTGGAAGATTCTGTATAGGTTTCTGGAGAAAAAAGAAAAAAAGGACATCAGTGGTTTTATTGAACATTGTATGCTACAATGTCAACTCACTTGGAAAGACATGATCACTTGTGGAATAGTTGCATGACTAGTATGGGGTAAACAGTAAGATTCTGATTCATTTTCAGATATAATACATAAAAAGCAAATGATATTATTAAAAAAAAAACCTCAAAAGTTCATGAATGGAGAATTAATAGGTCCTAGGATAGAACCTGCTATTTTTGTTTTGGTAAATGTCATGCTGTCGAGCTAATTCTAAATAGTCTGTGTTAACTGATCTGGGCTGGTCAGGAAATCTTTTAACAGTGTGCAGTAATAAATTCAAAAACTCATAACTGCACAAAATTTTGAGAAAAGATGATTGTGAGTGCTTAACCCAAAATGGGACATCTTTATCAATATCCCACCCCCTGCCAAGACATCATAGAAGAGAAAATAGAAAGAATCTGACAGCTTGAATTTGGGGAAGAATGCTCTGAATTGTGGTCTCTTGAACATAACGTCTGTCACACTCATGAATTCACACCAATTATGGTCACCTACATAAGACTTGCAAAAAATTAAGCCAACTAAATTTTTAACATAGATTAAGGGAGAATTCATGAGGCTCCACATCTGACTGAAAAGCTACTGGCAATTGAAAGCTGGGAGAATTATTGTCCTTTGTTAGCATGGGCATTGGTGGCATAGTAGCTGAGGATAGAAAGGAAAAAAAGACATCTTAGGCTAATCATAATTTTTAAGTACCTTTCTCTTTCTTTTGTTCCTTTTTATTAATTCCAGTGAAGCTCTGATGTGATTCTTATGAAGTCAGTGATCACTGCACAGCTTTCTGAAGCTCTATTACATGTTTATTTATTAAGAGATAGTTAATTTTGAGAAGCTAAAGAAATCATGATTCTTAATGCTTTAAGGTGCTACTTGTTCTTTTTTAAATTTTTAAAGATTATATTACAGTTATATCATTTCTACTTTCATTTTCCTACTCTCCCATGCATCCCCATTGTTCTCTTTTAAATTCATGGCTTTTTAAAAATTTGTTTACATATGTACATACTTTTATGTACATACATGAATATAATCTTCTTAGTGTATATAATGTTAGTTATATATATTTTCTCAGGGCCGGAATGGATATTGGTACTGGATAACCAACTGGTGTGCTCTTCCATTAGGAAGACATTTTTTTCCACAATCAGCATCTCTTCTTTACTTTAGCTCTCTAAGTAGGGATAAGGACTCATGAGACTTGTTCCCCCACACTAGCATATGTATTGGTGTCACAACTGTTCAGCTCATGTTTAGGCAGCTATATTGGTGAGACATCATGAGCATAGTTTCTGATGTTTCTAAGAGCCAGAAGAACAGGAAGATTTTGGTGAGACTATGTTTTTTATAAATGTCACATAGATGATATTCTTATGTTAGAAAAGATTTTAGTTTTGTTATTAATGCTATTGACATCCTAGAATGTCTTTTAGTGATTAGATCATGTGGAATATCAGACATTTATAATCGAGTGATCAATTTTGTAGTTTTTTCTCTCTAGCTTATTGTAAGAAGAAAAAAAAAGCTTTTTTAATATAGACTTTTTTCTTAATAATACATCTACTTAGCTGATATATTTTGTCATATTTAGATCATGCTAAGTCTGAATCACTTTACTTTGCTTGTTCCACTTATCGAATAGTGGTTACTTTGCAAAATCATCTTCAAATTTATGCTTTGTTCCATTCATTACAGCATCATTTAGGCTATGAATTTTCTTGATGTGATGGCAGTGATATAATTTTTAGCTTAGCATCATTTTAACATGTGCAATGTTTGCTCTTTATTGATGTTAAATTCTTTGATGATTTTGCTATTACACTGCTACATATTTTTAGTAAGAATAAACTCAAAGCCACTCGGCATGAGGATTTCCTTGATGAAACAGTATAAATGAATTTCATGAAATTTTGAGAATGTTTATACATGCCTGTATGATTTTCCTTGTTTCAAAGTGTGAGGTGGGCATAAAGTTAAAAATTATATTTCTAGTATATACTTAAGTCTGAGACATTCAATAGCGAATGTGTTCTCTACGCCTCATTTTTATTTTCCAAAATTGTTGTATATGAAATGTCAATTGACAAACTACATCTATCACATGGGATTGGCAGATGCTTTTACGAAAATAAAATAAGACTGAAACAACAAGAAAAACAACTCAGAACCTTTGTGTCTGATGATAATATGCAATCTTGGAAGTATGAATTGAAGTTTTGAAAACTATATTAACTTTCTCAAGCTTCATGGCTTGTACTAGAATGATTTCTGATGAGTTAGAGTGATAAAATATGAATTTTAAATATTTCATAATGGAATGAGTGACCATTATGTACACATGTATAATTCAACAAACCTGTATTTTTGAATGACCAAAACACCATAAATAAACGCTCCATTTTAAAGTGTAATGTAGCCTTGACATGCTATCTAGAGCACAGAAAGCCATCACTGACACAGCCTCAGATTCCATAGTCCATGTGACCTTTGAGAAACTACCATCACTGAAGATTGCTGTACTTCTACAGAAAACCAACCATTAGTATCTGAAAGAAAGTTTTAAATGCCCTACTTTCTCCTGCATAGATGTTTATGTCAGAGAGATGGATTAGTTTTATGTATAAGAAAAACCAACAAATGACATTTCTATTGGGGTGAATGGTATAGAATACTCAAAAGAAAAAATCACTAAAACACTGAAGAGTTTAAAATGGTTTCTTCTTCAGGTTTGAGTCTTTGTGAGAGAAAAAGTACATAGGCAAACATAGGATTCCAACATGGGAGGTATACCAAACCACAAAATCACTTTTGTCATCTTGGATGCCTGCTTTACACTTATAATTTTGTCATTAGAAACTAAAGGTAATTTGAGCTTTCTACCTCAGCTTCCTACTTCTCTGTTACTAAAGACAGACATACCTTGGAAATCTCTATGATACACTTTATATGATGAGGATTGAACCCAGATTCCTGTAGTTCTACAATGCAGTTGTTATTCTTACCTTAATTTTTCTGTACTCATGGCTATCTAAATAGTTTCTTTTTATGTTGTTTTTATATATAATAACTATATAATCCTACAATGGTGAGAATGTTGAAGGAAATTTGAATCTAAGGAAATATGAATATTTTAATAGGCCTAGTGTTATAGCAGTTTATTTATAGCTATGTTTAAAATGGTTGTTTTGAATACTGTTGGGGGAAGGACTGGTTAGGCCTTGGCATTTGTATTGTCTGCAGGTGTTGGCTTTATGCAAAAGATGTTTGATTGCTCATGATCTGCTTGTGTTATCAAAAGAACACCTCAGGAGCTTAGGTATCAATAAAAACCCCTAAGATTATAAACTCAGAGTTCCCATGTCCAATAGAGTGCTTGCCATGATAGTGGTTCCCTCTGCTGAGGACTGACAGGTTTTGCATCTATGAATACGCCTCTGTGTCTTCTGTGGTGAGCCACCATGGTAGGCAGAAATCAAAGAAGGGCAAGACATCAGGCCACCTACATCCAACATGGAGACAAGGAAAAAGAGACCCCACAGAGTCCAGTAAAGTATGCTCAGAGCAGTTTCAAGAGGACACACACACACACACACACACACACACACATAGAATAAAAGTCTTCTTCAGGAATAGGAGAGTAAGGAAGGAAATAATCCACTATGAAGAGAGAAGTCTATGAAAAATAAGTGGAAAAGAAGGCTAAAACATAAAAGACACAGAGAGAGTCCTCTAGAAAAAATAGAGCTATGTACAGATAAAAGATACTGAAAAAATTGGAGTCCTCTTGGTAAAGTATAACCTTGGCAGGGTGTGTCAAAGCATTAGAAATCAAGGTTCTAACTGATTTTCCTGATCATGGAGAAGACCCCAGCTCAAGGAAATGGCATGGCTACATGTGGTATGTTTGTGGAAAACAGGAATAAAAGCATACTGTTCTATAAACTGAGTTTACTGATACCTTTGTGTATGTCTGTGTGAAGCTCAGTGTTATGTTTGGGATCTACGGGTAAGGATGAATGTTTTTATGTAACAGTGGCTGAGGGGACTAATAGACCACCAGGATGTTTCCACTGGAGGTTCTTCCCACCAGCCCTGGACCCTCTGCTGTGGAAGCCTGGTATTGGAGCTGAGAAGACATTTTTTTAAACTGAACAGTTATTTTTCCAGCAAATCAAACTCTATCTTAAAAACTGGAAAGTGTTTCCTCAAGGTCAGAGCACAAAAGCTGTCTGCCAGAACTGGCTGAGGTTGTATCTTATACTGGTAGCCAAAGTTGGTAATGAAGAAGTTACCCAGGTGGTGTTGTTTTTGAACGCATGTAGGGAAAGCAACTGAGGCTTGGCATTATGAGAGGCCAGGAGAGGTCATTGGTGAAGGTGCAGCGTCAGTATCAGTTGAAGGCAGAGATTGAAGGGGTCGTACAGAGAAGTTGAGAATTGGCACCATGAAGAGCACAGGAGAGGCTGTTGGTGAAGCCTCAGTGGAAGCTGGAGGCCGAGATTGAGGAGTCATGCAGAGAAGTTGACGCTTAGCAACATGTAGAGAGCCCAGGAAAGGCTATTGTTGAAAGTGAAGCCCAGTTGCAGCAAGGGGACCAATCAGTTTTGGAGATGCCAGTGTCATAGGAAGACAGCCAAGGACAGCAGCAACAGTGGAGGAGAGCCAATCAGAACCTGGAGAACAAGCTGTGTGTGCTGCAGAGGTCAGAGCCAGAGAAGTGACCCAAGCCATTTTGAGGAACCCAGAAATTTATGAGTGAATTCCAGATAATTGGACTTTGATAATTTTTTTCTTCCATCCAAAGACATTGTGAAAAGCTTGATAGATTTTTGGTTTCATTTTGTCCTGTGTATCACAGCAACCTTTTGTGATTGTTTCTCTTGTAAATAGTTTTGTTGGTGTAGTGTTAAATTGTGTTGTTAGATAAAGCAACATTTTTGATTGGCTTATACAGAAAAGGGCAATTGTTGTAGAAGTTTCTTTTTAAATGGTTCTTTTGTATACTGTTGAAGGAAGGACAGTCTAGGTCTTAGCATTTGTATTACCTGCAGGATATGGCTTTTTGTAGAAGATGTTTGATTACTCATAATCTGCATGTGCTATCAAGAGAACACCTGAGGAGCTTAGATATCAATAAGAACCCCTGAGATTAGACACTCAAGTTTCCAATGTCCAGTAAGTTGCTTGTCATGATAGTGGATGGTTCCCTCTCCTGAGGTCTGGCAAAGTTTACACCTATGAAGATCTTTCCATGTGTTCTTGGCTGAGCTGCAATAGCAGACTAACAACTACAATTTAGTTTGTGAATCTCTGCTTTTGGAATTAGGATGTCATCAGCACATATTTCCTGGGAAGGAAAGTGGTTTAAATGTACACACATGAGGAAAAATCATACAGATATCCTTCCCCTCTCCTCAAGGGATAACTGATACTTATTCACAGATAGGATCCCCAAGGTCATTTAATAATAAAGGAACTAGAAATACTGGTCATCAGTTAGCTATCTGTTATCTTACAGATGTAAAGCAAAACAGTGTAACTTTAACATATCTATTTTACTTTTGTATAATAAGCCTTGAATAAAAAGTTTTATTCAAGAGCCAGAGAGATGGCTCAGAGGTTAAAACCACTTGCTGCTCTTTAGATGACCAGAGTTGGGATCCCAGCACCCATACCATGTGGCTCACAACTGCCTGTAACTCTAGTTCCAGGATATCCAGTATAATTCTGGCCTCTGAGGACACCTGATAGACATGACAGACACTCACACAGACACATATAAAAAATAAAATAAATCTTATAAATTAACAACAAAAAGCAATGAGTTAATCAAATATAAAGGCTAAGTTAATATATTAAAAATAAAATAAAATAAAAACATCCAAAGACATTTTGTAATGGCACATTAGTTAAGATATTACTATGTGGTTCTTGTAATGGCTCAACAAATGAAGGTCATTTACATGAAGACTCATGAAATGAATTTTATCTACAGGAAACCTAGCTAGAAAGGAGAGAACTGATTCTTACAGATTGTCTTCTGATCTCCAAATGTGCACATTGGCTCTCACTCCTGGACACAATCACATACAAACACACACACACACACACACACACACACACACACACACACAAACACACAAGCACTCATACACACAAAGTGTCATAAATATATATTAAAATAGATACTTAAAATACTATCATGAGTGCCTGCTTTCCTTAAACAAACACAAAATTTAGGAGAGAATAAATGAGATTTGAAAGTTTACTAACAGCCATGCAAATCTCCTTGTTGTTCATTTTGAAACCTACACCGGTATAATGGAATGTTCTTGTGCACAAAAGTGACTCAGCGACAGAAGTGGAAAGGTAAGTAATCAGTGTAGGAGCTCTACTTGGAATATTTATCCCTTATCTACAAATGAAGACCAAAATAAGTAAAAACATGGGGTTGCATTTTAACGCAAGTATCTATTATTTAATGTTTATGAAATGAAAGCTAAATGATCTCATTATTATGTGGTCTGTTACAGTGAATACAAAATGATCTCATCATGCAGCCACCTTTCCTTTAGAAACTGTTGCAGTTTGAGCAATGACAAGGCAAACATATATATGCAAACTCTTTTAGATGACTAATTTGAATTTTGGGTTAACTGCTAATGCATTATTAATCGACAGTTCATTATACTTTTAAATAACTTTAGTTTACGTGTGCTTTATTTGTATACAACTCATTTGTGTAATCTCTTGCTTCATAAAATTTTGTTTCTATTTGAATGTTATTATCCCTTACATAATGAGTATAATATATATTCAAGCATCAGGTGAAAGAATATGAGAACTTCTAAATTATTTGATTATGTTTAGACCTTAATAAATATAATCATTTTGGTATGAAGTTATTTGTTCATTAGCTAGATGTTTATTCAAATATAATAAATGAGCTCTAGTTTAAACTGTATATTCACATAAAGACAATTCCTTAAACAGAGTTATTCTATGTATCCCTTCAATTTTTATTGTTCTGAATTGATTCCTTGGAAGGAAATTTAACTCTTATGCTACATGAATTGTTGTTTTGTCTTACTAGGCCATATCCAAAATAAATCATAAAAATACTTAAGATCATGTCTGGAAAAAAAAAAGTCAAGGGTGATTTGTAACCATGTGAAGTTCATTTATTTAAATATAGAAATTTAAAAGATATGCTTTTATAAGTAGATATTTGTGGTAAACCATATAATCTAAGAATACAAATACACCGTTGGTATGACAATATAAAATATTAGAAAGAGAAATTGTCAATAGTTTTTGAGCCTTTAGTGTGACAATCAGACACTAGCATTCCATATTCTTGTATATAAAAACTATGTTCTAGAGTGTCCGTTTTATAAATTAAATATTAAGGTATGTCATGTATCCTTAATTCTTATCTAAACTTGGTGGGTTATACAAACTATGACTATTACAGTGGATGACTTAAGTTGTTTCATACAGTTGTTTCACATATCAGTTTCAGTGATTCTGCAGTTTCTATATTCCATCCTGCACCTACGACATCACAAATAAAAGACAAGCACAGTCGAAAATGGGTACATCTTCTCACAGCTGCTGGCAAAAAATGATCGGCTCTCTGTCTTCCACTTTCTGGGAACGCCCATGTTTGTCATTTCTGAATGCTGAATGTCTATTGTTGATATATCTTTTAATAATATCTTTTAGGTAATATCTGTCATTGACTCTTCACTGTGAAACAAATTATGAAGTAGATTAGTTAAACATGCTCTCTTGGGGAAACAGAACTGAGTTTTAAATACCTCTAGTGAGATGTTTCAGTAAATAGGTAGCATTTATTTAGAGCTTAATGAGTAAATCATTGAAATTGAAATTTTTGTTTGAATTAAATAATTTAATAATCACTGCAGGCTTGAGTGTTGAGATGTTATCTACATTTTAGAGATAAGAAAATTATGACTTAGAGTTAATTTTCCTTCAAGAAAGAACTGGAAAGAAAATATTCAAACTCAGACAACCATATCCAAAACTTGAATTACTCACCAATGCCAATTTACTGTGTTATTAATTAACGTAAAACAAAATAGTTTGACTCTGTATCAAATTATCTTTTGTCTTTTCAACCTTAGCAGAATTTATGGACCAAAACTATTACATGCCTAAATTTTAATTCTCTACAGATATATACATATAGGGAAAAAAAGATGATTTGGATCATGTGATAAGAAATACTGATCTTTAGTCACTTTGATGTGAGAAAATATTTAAAATCCACAAAATTAGATCCTTTGTATCATCTGGATCACAATTCAAGATATAATCCTGCCCACATCATGGAGGGTCTTAACATGACAATTATCCTCATCAAGATAATCCCTACAGGCAAACCCATTTCTTAAGTGATTGTTCTAGATCTCATTATGTTGGTAATTAAAATTAACCACCTTTGGGCAAGAAAGATGGCATAGCAGTAAAGAGATCCTGCAGCATTTCCAGGGGACCAGAGTTCTGTTTCTAGAACCCATATCAGGCAGCTCACAACCAACTGTGACTCCAGTTCCAGTTGGTCTGATACTGTTTTGTGGCCTGTTGTGCTCCTGCAGACATTTGCCTTTCACAATTTAGAACATACTGTGTGTGGAGTTTGTGTTTGGGACAGTGTTTTTATTGCCCTAAGGCATTTCAGGAGCTTGCTCTTTAGTAGTACTGATCTCTGTAATAAATAGAGCTCTTTTCTCAGCACAAATATGGAGAATCTATGATTTTGAAATTTCCTCAAACAAATTAGTTTATTGCCTTTAAAATTGATTACGCTCTAATTTAAGACACAGCAAAATGCCTCCAGAATGTCAGATGATTGCCCTTAGTCCAATTCTTGTTAGAATCCTTGGTCTCCACTGAAATTTCCTGAGCTGGGCTTCCACTGTCAGGTTTCTCTGAACATTCTTATCTTCCAAGTTCACAAGATAATTGCTTCTAATTCTTTGCTTACAGTTTTCAAGGTTTTCCCCCAAGATTCTAAACTCCTCCGTCTTCCTGCCACAAACTATTTCTAAATATCTAAGTATCACATGATCTGGTATATCAAAGCAAGCACCTCACTTCTCAGTATCTATTTTCTGTGTCAATTATTTCCTATTGTGATAAAATATACCACAAATGTAAATTAGAGACAGAAGAAAGAGTTGTTTCACATAAATTTGTGATTATAATCTATGTTTTGGAAAAATCCTGACAATGGGAGCTTAAGGCAGCTGAACACTGCATCCACAGTCAAATACAATGTTCCCTGAAGTATGTAGTTTGAATGGTCCCATGTAGTGAATGGTCCTATTCACTATAAAGGAAAGTCTTCCCACATGAATTAACCTAATCAGAGTAATGACTCCAGAGGCATGCCTACCACCAATATGACTCTAGAACACGTCAAAGTGATACTTAAGATAAACTATCACCAATATATTTGTCAGAATGTTCTCCTGTGTAAGATACAAATAGAACAGATTAAATTTTTGTTAAATTGATTTACATCCTTTGGTACTACACATTGTTTCAGGCTAGTAACACATCCAATACTCTATACATTTCTTCATAGAATATACTTTTTTTAGAATTATTCTGACAAGACTATAGTGAGAATAAGTGTTTCAGAATGTCAGTTAAAATAAACAGTGTAATTCTATAGTATTCAGTTGAAAGATTTTTAAAATAATTACATAATTTGAAACAAAAATGTTTAAAATAATTTTCATCAGTAAATCTTGCTTAATAGCTTCTCAGATCCAAACAAGGATTAGCAGAAATGCATATAAATAAACAATCTAGTCAGTTTTCATGCTGTATTTTCCTAGTGACCATAAATTTCTGCTAATAGATGACAGGAAAGATAAGTGAAGTTTTATTCTCCTGAGGAAAGATAAGACTTTTAATTGAGTATGTGGACTATTCATTCAAACTAAAATTAATTATTTTGCTAAAATTATAACAAAGGAAACAAGTTTAGGAGATAAAATTCTTCATGTTAACACTTTTACCACTATACCCCCCTCCCAAATCATTGGCTATAATGATATTTGTATATTTCTTGAAAGTCTTGGGTACCACAAGATGGTGCTCTTATAGAGCCAACAAGACAAAATGTGGACTATAAAATCTTAAATTAAAAAAATAAATAAATGTAGTGACTTTGTGAATTCCAGGGGTCTTTATTTTATCTCATATCCTTAACAGATTCCATAAGGTTCAGATCAGGGTTAAACTTACTTCATGGTCTGGAAATTTTGTATACTACTGCATATGCAAGACTACATTGAAAATGTCAACAAAATTCACACTAGCCCATATAGCTTTAAATTAGCAGAATTCTTTACATTTACATGTATTACATACGCATCTGATTACTCTAATACTTAAAGAACAACATATGTATATATAGACCTTATGACCGCATATTCTATTTATGCAGCCTCATCTTCCGTAAATGGTCTTAAAAACTAAGTATTAGCATTACATTATTAGTATTTAAAGTAATATTAAAAACTAGTATAATGATTGATGGATATGTAAAATATAAGTATGTATACTAGAAATTATGTGTCAGGTTAATATTATTGCACATATATAAATTTATACAACAGTTATAAAGTTGGAATTGAAATGAATTATAGCAAAATACACATGTCAAAATGTACATGAAGTTGCTTATATTCACCAAAACATAGCTGTATGATAATTTCAGGATTAAGTATATCTATATGAAATAAGAATATAAACTTGAGGAAAATAAGCATAACTAGAGGAAATAAGATGCTTGTTACTATTGTTTTTGCTTTGCTTTTATAAGACAGGATCTCCAGTAGCCCAGGTTGGCATCAAATTTGCAAGGTGGGCCAGGCTTCTTGAACTGTGAATTCTCTTTCCTCTGATGACTCTTTGCTGTGTTATAAGTATGCAGACCATATCTGTGCCAGAAGTCTTTATTTGCTTATGTATATTAGGCACAGAGCTTATTAGATAGACCTGGTCTGAATTACAAGGTAAAACCATTATTTATATTTTTTCCCAAGTCAAGGCTACTTTGGTGCTTTTCAGCAAGAGTATTCACAATGACTGTGCTTATTGTCTTTGGCTTTGCTAGAATCACAGACACTCTATTTTGAACATCTCTTTTAGAATGTCATAGAGAACCTCACACAGATAAAAGAAGTATAGAGGCCAACCCTTATATACATGAGTTTAATCAGTCCTTGGCCATACAGCAGTAATGTCTTTAGCAGTGCTTTTTATATTTCAAAGGCTTAGTTTTTATTCCTTTATCCCATAGAATATTTAAATAGTTCTTGTGCTACAGTGTTATATTTTTCCTTGGGAGTCTAATGAGGTGTGTTCATGCATGTGTGCAAATTCACATGCACGTCAACAAATGAACAGCATTTAAACATAATCATGTTCAATAAAGCTTATGTTAATAGATTCATTGCAAAAATAAGACATAGATGATTTAATATTTACTTATTTGGAAATAATTTATTTTAAGTCCTTGTATTTTTTATTTTGATTTAAAACAACAAATAAATATTCTAGCTTGTGTTTGAAATTTATTATATAATATACATATTACTGTAAAGGGATGAGAAATTATGAATCATGTACAAATACAATACAAAGTATGTATCATCCTTTTTATCATCTAACAGACTCATTTTTCTCAGAGGTAAACATTTACTTTCATAATGATATTTTAAAGGCCTTTGAAGCAAAGTAACAAATTTGCAATCTTTCTGATTCATGACAACCAAAATTTAGAGAATCCCCAATAATTACATGTTTTTCCTTTAGAGATGGATGGGTCTGTGACTTGTGTTTTTGAGATAATTGCTAAATCTTCGATTTTATACAAGTTGAAAAGTTTCCATTTTTCTCAAAAGAATTCACACTTTAGGTATTTGTTCTAGTAATCCCTTTACTTTCAGTCCAAAACAGACTTTGGAACTATCCAAAATTCTTGCCAATTTCTTAGTTTTAGAAATCTGTTGAAAGGATCCACTTAAAACACATCTATGCTACTAAAAGCAAGCATACTCAAATTTAGTTTCTAACAAACCAGAATCAGTGATACATTTGCATTCATAGGCTGTTTGAAACCCTGTGCTATAGATTCAACTGCCATGACATTTCTTCACATTCTGTTCATCTGTACTAGAATGAGGAAGAGGTCCATCTATCCCCATTTATTTATTGACAACTCTCAAAAGAGAAAGCTTTGTTAACTTGCAGTCTCTTTCATAAACTAACTTGCTGAAATTTCTGAATCCGTCTTCCATTTCATATCTAAAAGTCTCTTTCCTTTTCTTTGCATTAGTGAAAGGGTCAGATTAAATCAAATGACTGATATAAACTTCATTTGATTGTTCCTTTAGATACATGACCTCTATCCACAGCCACACCTCTTATATATACATGTATATCAAAAGCTTGAACAAAGCAGTGGTGGTACACATCATTAATCTCAGCACTCAAGAGGCAGTAGCAGATGGGCCTATGTGAGTTTGAGGCAAGCCTGATCTATGAGTGAGTTCCAGGACAGTGAGTGAAACAGAAACCCTGTCTTGAAAAAACAAAAAAATAAAAAACAAAAAACCAAACCAAACAAAAAAAGGACAGGATATGCATTTGAAAGAAAACATGGAAATTTTTACTGATTCTGGCTTTCCTCACATATAAAAAACATCCAGCCTGTTAGTTAAAATTTCTATGTTCACTAAAACATTGTTGTATAATAATTTCAGACTATCAGAAGAAAATCTATTTGAAATAGTAATATAAGCTTGAGGAAATATACTTAACTAGAAAAAATAATGTTTCCTATTATTACATTTGTTTTACTTTTATAAGGCAGGATCTATAGTCCAGGTTAGCTTCAAGTTTGCAAAGTACCCATTTATCTAGAAGCATTGCTTATACAAATGGAGAAGAAAGACAAAATAATCTTGCATGAACAACCTAAAGAAATTTGTATTTTGCATCACATTTCTATTATCCACTTATCTGAAGATGAACATCTACACTGGGTCCATGTCCTTGCTCTTGTGAATAGAACAGGTATAAAAAATAGGGTTCAAGTATTTCTGTATTAGATGCAGTGCCCTATAGGTATATGCCAAGGAGTCTGTATCCACTGGTAATTCTATTTTAATATTTGAAAATCATTCCAACTAGTTCCAAAACTAATGAAGGCCATACCAAACATGGGATTTCCAACTGTCTATGGATACAAATGGAACAATGGACCTAGTTTGTTGAGAGTAGATGTTTGGAAGCTATGGAGGGGAATAAACATAGGTGATTTGAAAGCAGGAAAGATGTTTTTGGAGGTGGGTCTGTCCTACAAGGCTAAGAAAAGGGAAGTAGAGCCAGTAGAGAGAAGGTAAAAATCAACAATTATGTTTTAAAATATCATAAAGAAGCAAAATACTTTGCATGGTATTTTAAAAAGTAAAATTTCATAATTAAAGGTAACATTCACGTTCAAAATGACATTACATTTATTATATAGAAATTATTCTCTTTGGAACTTTTAGTATTAAGACATTCTTGTAGTCTTCTCTGAGATTTGTGATAATTTGAGTTACCATATAATATCTCTTTACCATTTCCTCTCTTGTGTTCACATCATCCTACATATTCCAAAAGGTATTCCATGATTTGAGACCTCTATTGCTCAATTATGTTCCTATGTTTTCAATCTTTTAATGAATCAATAATGCAAAATTATAAATATATAATTTATACATTATATATTATATAATTATATAAAATAATTTTAATAATAAATATATATATAAAATAAATATATTATAAATTTATAATAATAAAATTATATGTATTATATATATAATATATTTATAAGGAGAAACACTTGTATTCCTCCTTTTGAAATTATGACAAACATATTTTTGCATCCAGTTTACTCTCTTTCTTATGTTGCTGATCCAACGATGTCAGGCTTTCCATTCCAGGGAAGCTATCAGTTAAGAAGGATGTCTTAATTCTATTCTTTTAACTATAAGTATCTGCACTCCCCTAACCTTTGTGCACTATAGACAATTGTTATGCTTGTTAAGAAGTCTAATGTAATGTATATCATCACTATTTCAATATGGATTATAAATTTGTTTCAATGTATTCATATATTTTTCCAAATCTTTACAAATTATATGTATGTGTAAGAAAATGAGACAGTAGGTTTCTTCCAATGATTAACAAAGAAGATTACTTGTTTGTTTTATTTTATAGTTACTTTTAACACTTTTAATTGAATATATACATTTAAAAATGTTTATTCCTTTTAGTATATATTGGAGGCTAGAAATATTAGCCTAAATTCATATTAATGCTAGGTTTTATGAACCATTCATGGTTTTCACTGAAGATGTCACATTGGTCTAAGGATACTATATATTCTGCTGATACAAGGAAGTGATTCAGAAGTCCATGAGCAGATATCAACAATTCGCACATATTTGTCTTATTTCCATGTGGCTAGTAGAATGTGTTACAGTTTCTTACAATATCTCTCTTCCTTTCATGTTCTGACATCCTGAAAACTTCCATGTTGCTGCAAGTATCCCTGTAACCTTGAGCTGAAATATATTTCTTCATGTAAGGACATGTAACTTTTTGAATAAAATAAAGGATACGTGTTTGATGTAGCAGAACAGCTCCCATCCGAAAGCTTCTTTTAGTTTTAATGACATGAAGTATAAATGATAGAGTTAATATGGATTTATTTTGATTCTTCTTCAGGTATTAAAATGTTATTATTGATATTAACATATTGAATTTATATCAAGACTCTTTTCATAGAGTTTTAGACTTTTTTCCTTTCACTGGAATATTATTTTAAAAATGCAGTCTAGGAACTTCAGTCTCCAAGTCTCAAATCCAATCATAATAAATATGAATATATTGTAATATGATAATTTTGCTCTATGCTTTTAATCATTAATTCAACAAAAATGTGGTGCTGCATGTTTCTAATGTCTATCATACTGATTGCTCACACAATTTTGTCAAAAGAATGTATAAATGGATTATTTTTATTGAAATACATCCACATATAGTCATGATGGAACTAAAATAAATAAGTCTTTTAAGAGTATTTCTGTAATCGTGGATATAATTTTATTACATAATGTGTTTTATTTTTTTCTGTGAAAAAGAGTTCTTCAAAACTGAAGATTGGGTTCAGTTGATAAGAGCAATGTATTCTCTTCCAGAGAACCTTACTGCAACTGGACACCACATCTGCCACACAAACATACATGCAGACAGGGAAAAGACATGATAATTAAAAATCTGATCTAAAAATAAAAGGAGGTAATCAATTTACACAGTAAGAGTGAGTCAATATGATTATTAGAAAGAAAATCTGGGGCTTTGTAGTTCCTCACTGCTCTTGGTCTTTTTAGCATTTTGTTTAGGTTTCTCCTGAACCTACTGCACATATTGTGTCATTTTATACTTGTGAATATTTTATACAAATCTAACTTCTTCACAAAGCACTAATGATAAATCTCATTGCACATCAAAGAGATGGCCAAGAGACTTGAAGTTGATTCTTGTTCTTGTGCACTTTACAGTCACCTAAAGGAACTATCACCTTCACCACAGGAATAGATATACAAAGCACATACACATGATCAATAATCTCAGGGAAACATAAACAAGGCAAAAGCAAGCTTTGAATGCTTCAATGGTAGCAGGATCATTTCTTATTGGAATTATTTTATAGGTCAGATGAGCTATTTTCTTTTTCATTTGGAAAATATATTTTTTTGATAAATTGAGTAATCAAAACAATGATCACAAATGTTTCCATATTGCAGGTTGTCAGTGATTTAGTATAAAACACAATCTATTTCTGATAGAATATATAAGAGGAAGTAACATTCTCTTTCCTTATGATGAAAAAATGTCCACACAATCTCATTAACTGGTGGAACAGCCAAGGCAGGTTTCTGAAATTTGACATTTTAATCAAATGTACAATTTCAGAAACATTTTTTTCTCTTCAAAATGCAAAATATTCTCATGAACAGTTCATAAAGTTATATATTCTGAATAAGTAACATACATGTAAATATTAATGATAAATTCAACTGTATCATTTTCCATAATTTAATTCTAATCTTCTTAGTAGCTTCATCTTGAAGCCTTTTTCCTCTAAAAAAAAAAAGCAGAAAATATAAACAGCACATAATAATAGAATATTAGATTTTACTCTTTCCAAAAATTTGATGTTGATAAATATGTTCTGAATTAAAAAATAACTTTTAATCTTATTGTTTCAAATATACTTTATTTGGATGGATATTGTTTGGTCACAAATCAAGTTGTATTAATTAACCGAATATTAGAATTTTGTTAATAAATCTCAACCAGGGACTCATAAGCCAAAGAAGATGCTTAATGACTATGCAAAATTATCTTAAATTCCTCACAGCACCTGACACATGGAGGCCTTAAATCTTCAGTAAATGTTTCACGTACATGAAGATCATGGTAACTCACTGACATCCAGTTCAAGTAACCAGTTTTAGTCTTTAAAGTCATTTATCATTTTGAATTTTATAATTTCTTGGTAAATCTTCAGGTTCTTGAGCTCTTGGAGCCAGTCTCCAAAGTCAGTCACATGTCATTTCTATCTTTATATTGTCTAAACCCTTGCATATTCATTCATTCAACTATCATGAACATAAATGACTTCGGTGGCCAATAAGATATTAAAGAAATAAAAGTTGGATACCATGAACTATGCATCACAAAAGCAATTTCAGCTTGTATTCAATTAGATCTTGGTCTTGTTCAATTATATTCTGCCTTATTTTTATAATCAGAATTAGTTTGACAAATTATTTCAGTTTCAAACTCTTTTGGACCCAGCTTTACCAAGCATGCCACCCTTGATACTCTACACTCACTCTTCTGGGTGTCCTATATCATCCATTAAGATTATTCACTCTATATATAGATTCATTCATTTGCAAGCTTACTATTTATATTTGTATCTTCCTGAATTATTGAGTAGGACCAGAGCTTAACTATGCCTGAGAACTTTGAGGTTTCAATTCTCTTAGCTGTGTGAATATGCACAAGAAAATAATAAGTTGATTACCACATTACTTCATAGATAAGATCTGTCATGGTCACTGGAGAAGATTAGACCTAAGTCTTTTAAATAACTATTTTAAAAATACATACTTTTGTAATGTTTTGAACTTTTGAAATTATGACAAATTTAACAAATTACCAAAAAAATTATCATTACCAGATTTTTTTTCAAAGATGAATTAGGGGTACTTAATTAGAAACCAAGATAAGGCAACAATTATTTAAGTTTTATATGCAGTACTTTTAGAGATAACCATTGTGGGATACACGTTAATGTTTAAGGACAAAGAACTAAGGAAAAATAAATAAACATGCTGTCTTAGGTTGCATAAGAAACAGGTAACTAAAAACTGTTGAGCTGTTTGTTTATGAATCATTCAGTAGTGCTCGTGTGGTTGGTTTTGCCTAGAAGCAGAATCACTTCTTGATTGTATCTAGGCAATTCTAAACCATAAGTCTACTGAAGGTCATTTAGTAGCTTGGTGTAGGATTTCCCATACTGCATAGTCAGAAGTAGGCAGAATTGAGAGTTTGCCTAATATTAGCTAAGTATGTCTATGGATAAAATAGAAAAAGAACACTGTCCATTTAACAGAAGTTTCACTTCATTACTTTTGCCTAGTTATCACCTATTTTCTATATGTTTAGTTGAAGTTACACTAAACATGGAAATAATGATCTATTAGACATCACAGTATAACAAATAAAATTTTCAGTGGTAGAAATGGAAGGCTTCTTTGGGAGATTTTGGCAAGAATAGGTTACTTATGTTGGAACTATTGGCCAATGAGATACTATATATTCCTATACACTACAAGGTGTTGTCAATGTTTTTGGTTAGCCTCCAGACCATACTGCTGAAGAGACCATACACGTAAGTCACAGATCACAGAGAAATCAAACTGGCATTCACCTAGAAACTTCATTGCTTTTGGCTAGCTTGCATAGTGATGACATTATATGCACACTCTTACAGGAGGAAAAGAATCATTCATCTTTTCTAACTATAAACCATGTGAGCTACATCAATTGCCTGCAGGGAAAGACAATACTACAAATGCAGTAGTGGAACTAATGTCATGGGAGTGACAAGTCACATTTTGGTTGGACTTATAGATTGTTTGACAAATTAAAACCCATAACTGGCTTGTTATCAGGGCCAAGAACCTATATATTGACAGGTCATAGGTCTTAGAGGAAAACCTACTACTGTGACTATGCTAAGTGAATAGAATATTCAATTGACTTCTGATGATTTATTCTTATATCAGGGAAGCACCCCCCCTTTTTTTTTATAGTAGGCAGCAACTACTGCCTAAAGTATAGAGAATAAGAACTTCGGATTTCTCAGGTCCAAATTGAATATCTATATCTATCTATATCTGTATATCTATATCTATATCTATATCTATATCTATATCTATATCTATATCTATATCTATATCTATATCTATATCTATATCTATATCTATATCTATATCTATATCACACTACTACCTTGTGAGATTCAGGGATAATTGCAGAAGAGGGACATAAAGATTGGGCAATAGTGTTAGGTGCTAGATGACTACAAGAAAAGAATGTTTTCTGGATAAAGCAGGGCCATTGAAAACATTAACTCACAATAATTGATACAGTGTATATAAGAGCTCCAATGGCTCAGGACAAATAAAATTACAATTTGAAGGGTGTGGAATAGTCATGAAGACTCACCCTTAGCTAAGTAACTATTAACAATTGATAGGTGCTGGGAGACGGTAGGCCATTCTTCTTTAACGGTACAGCCTCTTGTTGGTTAATCACCCAGGAGTAAAAGCTATACATCTAAGAGTATATTGGCAGCACAAACTGAACCTAATGGATTAAAAAAAATAGGCCACAAAGTTCACTGGATAGAGGAGAGGTCATGGATCTGGGAAATGTTAGAGAAGGAGGAGAACATGAACAAATTTCATTGTTCTAATTTGTCAACTGAAAGCATTGAGAAAAATAACCAAATAAATAAATCTTAAAACATTAAAAAGGAATGAAAACAAAATTATTCTACATTGTAGCGTTTATATTATACATCAGCTACAACAATATTACACTGATTGTATATAAGTGCCAACATCAGTTATCATAATAATTAGAAGTCATTATCAACTCACTGGCTTTGAGAATGACCTAAGAGTCACACTTCTGGGCATGCCTGTGAGGTCATCTCTGGAAGCTTTACTGAGGAGGAAAGATCCTTTATAAATGTGTACTTCTGTCCAACCTGAAAAAAAGCGGAAAGGGCATGAGAAAACCTGCTGAGCAATAGAAGCCCTCTCTCCCTGCTTGCCTCCCTAGTGGCCTCAATGTGACTAGCTGGCCCACTCTCCTACCACCATGTCTTCCTCCTCACCATGCACTGCTTCCCCTCAAAATGTGAGCTAACATAAACCCTTTCACCATTAATTTTAGTTTTTGATGTATTTTGTCAGAGAAATGAAAATGTGTAAGCATTTGTAGAATATTGTGTAAGCTGTAAGTTGAGTTGATAATATGTTTAGTTTCCAATAAGTACTTTCCTAGATTAAGGGCACCACACTGCAGACATATATGACTGACATTTATGTACAGAACTGGATACTTTTGCAATTATACTATTGATTTTCTCAGGAATTTTCTTAATATTTTTGAAAACAGAAATTCTGTGAACTTTCTTATAATGTATTTACCCTTATTATATATAATATCCTGCCACTCCATTTTTCTTGCGAATGCCAAAACTCCCTTATATAGTACCATTAACATAACTTATTAAAAAATATCTAAAGTATGGGGTGTTTATTTTATTTATAGAAAAACTAAACCAATGAGAATATATATTTTACTTTCTCCTGAACATATTTAAGTTTTCAGATTCAATTATATAGCTAACTCTCTTTAAACTATTTTTCCTGTTTTCAAACATATAAATGAGATTACTCTTTGAAATTCACTTTTTCAGTTTCTATAGATATTAAGAAACAGTTATTATAAGCAGATGCTTAGGGGAAATGTGAACATGTTTGTTTACACACAGAGATCATGTACATCAAGATTTAGTCATTTGCAAGTAAAGACTTAGAAAACTAATAAAATTCTACTAGGTAATTCAGAATAAGAACAATGTTTTCATTGTCTATATAGTTTGCTGCTCCTTATATTTAGTTTCAACTACTTGGATGAAGAATATGGACAATTACATCATAATCAGGCATCTTTGACGGTGGAACAAAACAGATTTTTTTGTATGCATCTGTGTCTGTTTCTGTTCTAATCCATAGCAAATATAAATATATATATTTGACTTTTTTTCTATTCAAACCACAAACTGTTTCTTTTTCAATGTAGTTGAATTAAGCACAACATTAGGTCATTAGTTAATCAATACTGACTGTATATGTCCATACTGTGGTGAATTGTCAAAGATGAGGAAAGCTCAGGAAACTGTTCCTCAGGTCTTATATTTCCCCACAATAAAATAATTGTTTTATTTTTGTATGGCATTTAAGTGTGACAAAAATGAAAAGTCTTCCAATTGTACCAATATATTATATCACTATATGAAATGTATATTCTATAGCTTCATGAAAATAAACCATTGGTCAGAAGCACCACAATCTTAGTATTTCATTCAGTCATTCAGGAAAGACAGAATAGTTCAGAAGTTTCCTTATTACTACTCTTTGTGTTACTTTACATTGAGTTTTCCTCGAGCTCTCATATAAGCAGCAATTCAACTTTATAGCAAAGTTGATATATCTAGCCATCAACTCAGAGATGGAAAATTGTAATAACTGTATTTTTCAGACATAATTCACAAGTTAAACCTGTTGGGAATTGCTTTCCTCTGAGTGAACTTCTAAAGATGACACATTCCACAAAATACATGTCGCTCTCAATCTTCCTGTGATGATATCTGGGTGCTACAATGGAGATGGTGATTCTGGTTGTGAGGTACATTTCCACTAAATTAATAATTCTGAATTTCATCAACAATCTGTTGATAGATGACTGGCTCCTACGTCACTATTTTCTATTTTGGTTGGGGAATATAATCTTTAATAGTTGAATAAAGTTATTGCCACATATTGACTAATAGTAAATCTTTCCAGATCTCATTCAGCTTTATCGTTCCCTCTGGCAGTTCAGTTGTTGGCCCAAATTTATTGAATTCTGACAGAAAGCAATTGAAATCTCCTTGAGAAATAAAGTTCCTGGCATGAGGGAGAAAAAGAGTCATAAAAAGTCCAATTTTTAGAATAGCATCTTTTATAATGCAGAAATGATCTGAAGCATCTCTTCTGACATTGGGCTTGGTGACAGTTCAGATGGTAGTTGTAGATGTGAACCTTGAGCTCTCTAAGCATATCAGCCATTCTTAACTCCCATGCCATACACAAGAAAATCAAACTTAAATTAGATGCAAAACAACTTATCTGGTGCATCTTTCATAAGTTAACATACCCAATTCCAAGAAGGATTTTTTATCTGACTTAAGGATTTTAGATTTTTTTTTTGCACATTTGTTCCAATTTTCCCTTTTTGCTATGATGACAACCACAGCCAACAACAACTTAGAAAATAAAGGGTTTATAATAGCTTACAGGTTATAGTCAATCAATGAGGGAAGTCAAGACAAGAACTTGAAGCTTAAACCAAGAAAGGACTTTTGTTTGCTCACTTTCTCCATCTGGCTTGCTTTTCTTACACAGTCTGAGTCTACCGGCCTAGGGAGGGAACAGCCCACAGTGGGCTAAGCTTTCCCTTATCAAATAGCAATAAAAAAATATGCCTCACAGACAGAGCAAACAGGTAAATCAGATCTGGACAATTCTTCAACTGAGTTTCACTATTTCTAGATGACTCTAGGTTTTATCAGGTTGAAAGTAGATACTAATGATAGTAATATTCTATGTTATAATAAATATTCTATTTATTCAAATGTAGATTTGGAAGTTATTGTCATGTGAAAAATACTAATATTATTCAAGTAATAACATGATAAGATAAAGTCTTATTCTTTAATTTAAACAATTATTGACTTATTTTACACAGAGGTCTCCCACAAGCTCTGCGTTGACAGTTTTATCTTGGTGAGATTTGAAGGCAACGGACATTTTGTAGCAATCAACAATATGCAAAAGGCACTGTTTCCAAGAGAAATTAATCTAAGTTGAAAGTTCAGGTATCTGAGATTTTATTTTGGAAAAGCAATTACATAATTATTAGCATTGATATCTACACTTATAAAAGTAAACAACAGAGTTATCAATTCTGTGATTTTGATAAAACTTTAGAGATATTTTATAAAGGTACACTTGCAGATGTCTCAATTTGTATTTTACTCTTCAAAATTATGATAATCATGTTATTTCTTCATAAAACACATATAAAGATATATCATATGCTTAAACGTTACATATTTAATTGTACTGTGCAATTTTATTTTAAGCATAATTATTTAAAGCAGTTTTAGATTCATAGGAAATTTGAAGGGAATGTAGTTTCCTACAAGCCTTGGCATGCAAAGTACACAGGGTATTTCAAGGTCACCATCCCAACCACAGTGGTAGAATTGTGAATGAGATGGACACACACTTCATATAATTATCATTAAATACAA
The DNA here is from genome assembly GCA_026225945.1 of Cricetomys ansorgei. Taxonomy (NCBI): domain Eukaryota; kingdom Metazoa; phylum Chordata; class Mammalia; order Rodentia; family Nesomyidae; genus Cricetomys; species Cricetomys ansorgei. The sequence continues at coordinate 7,195,142 of JAMJFZ010001131.1, read as the reverse complement.
AAGTTTATATCAGGGTTCTTTATCTTTTTGGTACATTTTAAAACAGATATAACAAGATATGTCTACCATAGGGAAGAACTATTTCCAATGATACAATACTCTGTGCTTTACCTTTTTAACCCACTTCTTCAAAGTCAGGAACACATTAATGTGTTAATGCTTCTGTTTATTTTCCTGTTTCCAGACAATCATTTGTTTCAGATCATGTACATCCTTCTTATATGGAGTTATTTCACTTAGTAATAGGTATTCAATTGTTTTCATTCTGTCTATCCCTATTATTTGGATAGCTCATTTTATTTCCTCACTGTGAACTACCCAGGTATTACTCACTTTATTTTATCACTTGGAACATCAGTTTATCTTATCACAATGGAGTAACATATTGGTCCATTCTAAGTTTTGACAGTGACGCTTAAGTTCCTATTGACATATATTTGCAGTTTTGTTTTAGTGCATGTTTTCTGCTTATTTGAGTGAAAGCCAAAATAAGAGACTGGTAGAGCATATGGAACAAGTATGGTTAAGTTTCATGAAGGTACTACCCTGTCTCTCAAAGTAGCTCCCCCATGTTCTTCCTTAGTGCGAGTAAGACTCCTGTCGCTCTGCATTTTCACCAGCACAAACTATGTTGTGTGTTCTAAGTATAGGCCTTTGTAGTAGGTATTCAAAGATATCACATGTATTCTATGTATGTTCTCTAGTGACATATGATAAAAGGCATATTTAATATTTTTCTTCTCACCATCACATCTTACTTGGGGAAATAGCTGTTTATGATGTGTACTCATTTCACTTCTTTGGTTCTTCACTGTCTCAATTGTGTTTTAATTGTTTTGTGTACTTTGACTGCTACACATTTATTAGGCATATGTTTGCAAGCTTTCTCCCATATGTACCCTGGCCTTGTATACTCTTGCTCATACTAACAACTGTCGATCACGTTTTTACTATGTGAGTTATTCTTTTTTTATTGCTTTGAAGTGTTACCACCATACCTGAAGTAACCTATATTTCCAATATTATCTATAAGAGCCTAATATTCTTCAATGAACATTCAATTTTCTGTTTCATTTTAAATTAATGGTATATAACTGCATGAAGTCTGTGTCAGGTTACATATTTATATACTTTGGGCTATGACACTAGACATAGATGTCTAGTGATTGTGGCATTAATATCAATTAGGGATAGGATGCCAGGAAGATGTAGGGCAAGTACAACGAGTAAAGTGAAAACTAAGGACAAAGAACTTCACAAAAATACATTGTTGTAAATTTTATATACACATTTTTATTTTTAAAAATGGCTATTATACATATTTTATCTATTTTTAACAAATTGATATAGTATACTGGAAAAGGTATACACACATTATAAATGAACCAGTGCATTAAAAGGAAAAGTTTGACTCAGAAATTTAAAATTCTGTATGTGATTCTGGGAAATGTTCTTGCCTTAACTGAACTGTTATAAAATTACAATAGTATTTTTTTTCTTTTTTAAAGGAAAAAAAAATAAAGAAATCCCACTAATATAAAACACATGTCCTCACACAAATGTAGTAGTAGGCATATATAATTAATATAGTTAATTATATAACTAAATTAGAGTTGTTTCCTTTTTGTTGTTAATAGTAACCAAACTTCTGTTTTCTTAATTTATCAACTAGTACCTGTCTTTTAGTTATGTGTTTTATTAAGTGTAATTTATTCTATTCAATATTTACATTGTTTTTTCTCTTAGTAGCTAAGTATTTCCTTCCAGTGAATTTTTTCTTTTTAAAGTCCTAAACGCTTCAATTCAAATTGACCAGATGTATGAATTAATTGCATCAAATATCCATGAAAATACATTTCACATCTTACCTGTGAGGGGTTATCCAGATTAAGTTCAATTTGGGTGAGAAGATTTAAAGTAGATGTAGGTGATATCATTTCATGGAGTCTGGCTGGTTCTTGGACTGAAAAAAAGATGAAGCAAGTGTGAGATTTAGCATTTACTGCTTTTTGCTTCCTGACAGTGAATTCTATCTAACTAGCTACCTGCAGCTTTTACAACCATACTGTATGATGGGCTCTATCCCCTGAAACTGTGAACAAAACAAACCTTTTCTTTCTTGCATTAAATTTCATCAAATATTTGCTCACAGCAAGAAGCAAAGAGAAAAGTACCTAATACAGTAACTTTCTTGAATGTATTGTACATATAATCATTGTTTACATTTGTGTATTTTCTTAATATTTTCTTTAATAAACTTTACAAATTTAAAACTTCAAATTCTAAAACTTAATGTGCCATTCCTTTTAATAAGCTTTTTTACTGCTCTCAGTGTCTGATCTGTATTTTTACATACTTTTAAATTCCCAATCTCAGTGATCTTCTGATCTACTATACTTTGTTGACTTCCATTAAAGTTATTAAGCCTCATACTATGTTCTGTACTGTATCTCTGATTCAAGTCTGCAAATATAAAAATGAAGATGAAAGCCAGGCAGTGGTGGCACACATCTTTAATCCCAGCACTTGGGAGGTAGAGGTAGGCAAATCAGAGTTCAAGGTCAACCTGGCCTAGAGAGTAAGAAAACAAAAGATCATTATATATTAATATAATTGTAAAAAATATAGAAGTGAATAATTTTGACATATAATCACAATCTCATTAGGTTGTTTATTTTGACAAAATTTTCATGTATCATGAATTTTCTCAAGTATAAAAATGAATAATATAATACTTTGATTACAGGGAAGATCAAATGATGAAATATACATGAAATATATCTGTTCTGTTATTTACAGTGCTGTGTCCAGGAGGGGTCATTTTAGTAGCACCATAACTGCTCTTTTGCCTTTTCTTTCAGATGTGAAAATAAGTAAGTCAGAAACTTTATTCTGTGCTCTCAGAAAATATGAAATTTATGTCATAGTACTCCTATGAGTTTAAAGAGAACATACATGTTTGAAAATAGTACTAATATTTAACTAATTACAATCCTTTCTTCAATTCTGAATTTATTATTGTAATTTACAATTAGCAAACAGGAAATGAAAAGGAGTTTAGCAATCCCAGATCTTTGACAGCTTATTTTAAATCGACCCCAAATTGTGTTTTTATCATATATTTATCACTTTTAAACGTGTTAATTGTGTTGCAAGCACTGCAGCTGGGATTAATTTAGGGAATTTGAATTGCCTTCTCTACAGCTGGTGAACACTGAAGCAAAACTGTGAAATAAGCTTTGCTAAAAGAATCAGAAAGTTTGCAGTGTTAATTATTCAACTATTTTCATCAGAAATCCTCCTAAGGAGTGTGATCAAAATTTTAAAGGAATGCTTTTTCTCATCTGATGAGCAGCAATATGATGGCTTACTGGTGAGGATGCTAATCTTATGTGCCTACTGCTATTTCAGAATGCAAAACTCCAAATATTTAGAAGCAGTGTGTACTAATGAGCAAGATGACAAAATAGAAACTTATTTATTACTCAAATGTGATCTAAAGAGTAAGTAAATTGCTAAAAGGTTTTATTTGGGAGGTGACTTTATTTGTTCATTTCTTTCCTTCTTTGAGGCACTTCATGTTAATTCTTCCTAAAAGAATTAAGCCTTAACTTTTGAGACCTCACTTCTCTTATCCTTATCATTATCTCTGTCCATACTGATGAATGTCTAAATGTACAAAGTAATTACTCTTTGGACATAAATGGCCAGACTCTATAGTCATTTTAAGTATTTATATTAGATTTCAAGAAAAACTATATAAGAGCAAATAATTTTTTGAACAATGAACTATGAATGGGGACAGTATGGAAGGTAAACATGATCTATTACTCACTTCTGTGATAAAGTGCTTGAAGAAGCAACTTATAGGGTAGAATGATTTTATTCTTTTATCTGATGGTTTTACAGGTTTCAATATTCAGCTGGTCCACTGCTATGAACTATGGTGATACAGATCATCATGGCAGGAAGAGCCTGTAAAAGCCCAGCTGCTCACATCATGGGGGCAGCAAGCAGAGTCCAAGAAAAGCCCAGGTGATATTTTTTCACTAACTTCTGTCTGTCTACTAGTTTCCACCAGCTTACCATTATGCATCTATAAATGTATTGATTCTTTTTATTTTATTTTTTTTAGAATACCCTAACACAATACACAGTATGTCAGTGACTAAGCTCTCACTGGGTGACACTTCAGGTCCAAACAGAGTATGTATGTAAGAGCTTCTGTTTAAATTAGAAATTAGTGTCCCAATAGATTATGTTTAAATTTGAATATTAATCTATCAAAGAAAAGTTATTACAAAGTTACTTCTTTGGGTGTAGACTTTGTCCTATCATTTGGGCTCTTATAATAGATAATATTTGAAATGAATTTTTATTTATAAACTGTGAAGAAATTGTCTATCAAAGTATTTTGATGATAAAGCATACAAATGCTTTACCAAGTGCTTTAACACAATCCTGAGTAAATTGTTCCTACTTTAGATATGTTTCAATAGGAAAAATATTGAAACTTCATGTATACATAACCTCTTTTCACCAAATACTAACTCAGTCAATTTCTTTTCCACTGTAAATACGTATTATTTCGACTTGTTGCTTATATATTTTGTTGAGATTAAGGAGATGAAGCTCTTGACACAGTTCCCTATAATATGGATATGAAATACTACAAAAACATAATCTTATTTTTCCTTCTTTTATGTTTCTTTATTCCACAAGGTTTTTGTTTTTTAAAGTTGAACACTGTACTGGGGGTTTTATCCAAATACATAGTTTTGTATCTTATTGAAGGAACTAATTGGCTTAAGTATTTATTTTACACTATTTGTATCCTCCATTTTCATTTGATTTGCTAATTTACGGTGTTTTTTTTTTTTAACATTGCTGATTAAAATCATCTAAGATTCATGGAGATATACACAGCATTTGGTCACAAATATCTCATATTTCCTTATTTTAAAGTTCTGTTTACAGTTCATGTTCTGATAAATGCAGTATGCATTTAAAATGTGCAGAAAATATTTTGACATATTTTATTAAAGGTAATTATTTTAGGAGATATGGGCATAATATGATTTAAATGTTAACCAAGATATTCATTTAGGAAAATACCATATCACCCATTAAATTATTTATTTTTGTTTTATGTACTAGTTGTCATAAATGTAAACCAAAAGTCCACCAAAAAATAAAACATGTACATGTGCATGAAAGCTGTGCATAACAACTGATAAAATATAAAAATGAATGTGATATAAATGAAATTTTCTTTCAAACTTCATCTTATACTGTACTAGAAATATCCCAACTGACTGATTTATTAACATGCTTCAATGATAATCTGTGCCCTAAGAAAATTTAAATGTAGATAAAAAAATAGCAATTTTTAAAATATAAGCCATGTTGAAAGTAGTATGTGTTTAAAATCTTGTATTTATTTAAGTAGTGTGAGTGTATAAATGTGTAATTATTTGTACTACTTTGCACACATGGAAGTTGGATGATAATATCTACAAGGCAATACTCTCTTTCTACCATGTATGTTTATCAAACTTAGCCACAGAGCCTTTTCTGTCTGAGACATTTATTGCTTCTGCTGGCTATTTTTTTTATTAATGAAATGTACGGTAAAGCTTAAGGAGACTCAATAGTAATCATTAACTCTATTTAAATATATGTTACTATTCACCAGAGGGAAGAAAACTGCACAATGTATTTGTCTAAGTGAGAAATGGTTTGAGAATCAATGTGTGGACACTAAATTTTTACCCTACTATAGAAACAGTTACTTTGAGACTTACATTACACACAACTATCTTAAACATGTTCATTTTTTCTTAATTAATCTGTTCTCCTATTTAAGTACCACTCCCAGAAATAGTTTTCATACTATTTGTCATCTCAATTTAAATTTGTACTCATTTAAAAAATACATTTAGTGATTTTTTTAAAGAATGTATTTTGTATTTTTATCAGAACTAGTCCACTGCTCTACCAACCTAACATTGCGTACTCATTTGTGATTTAAATGTCTCAAGTATAATTTTGCTGCCTAAATATGCTTGGTTGTGGAATTAGCCACAAGAGCATAGTTAACAAGGAGACACACCCTTACCGAAAACTGACGTTTCTTTTTCTACTACTCATTAAGATAGAAAAAAATTGATTAATGGAACCTCAATTAACTACAAAGCTTTGGTACAGCAAAGATCACTATCATTCAAGAGAAGCAGCATCCTACAAATTGAGAAAAAAAATTTTTTAACAGCCATGAATATAATATAGGATTAGTATCTATAGTATAAAAGGAATTAAAAGAATAAATAATCGTAAAAAACTAACCCAATTGACAATTAGACCAAGGATCTAAACAGTGTTCTCAAACTATGAAATACAGATGGCAAAACTGGACCAATGATCCAGTTTTTTTTTAATTCCTGTCATAAACTCAAGTTTTATAGTATTTGGCAGAGATGACTCATATTTAATATTTCTCACAAATTCCCCCTTTTTAAAAAAAATCATTCTTTTCTGTAAACTCATTGTGATATGTGTGTGGGGGGGGATTTCTCATTTTCTGTTATATTTTAGAGTATGAAATTTAAGTGGGGAGGAATTTCCTGTTTAGTACCCCTACAAGGGCTTCTTTGCCCAGGAGATTAAATAACTTGGCAACATTGAGATGTTAGGTTTTCATCCAGGCAAGGGATTCTATTCTCTTGGCAAGGAAAAGTTTTCACTTAACAGGCCTTCACTGATGCTTTAATATTCTGACTAACTATATAGAAAACCCTTGAATCGTTCAGGAAACACATCAGAGATCAGATGTTCTCAAACATATTTGCCATCTTTGGTATATCACAAAGATGGAGCAGCAGTGAGTCCCAATGATATTTATAACTTTTAGCTAAAGAAAAAAAAAAGCTTACTTTTCCTTCAGGTCTTTTTATCCTAAACTACCTGGCCAATTTCTACCTCCTATTCTTATTATTCTGCCTCCATCTAAAGAGGTAGCCCAAACTGTCTTTATGGGATGGTGCAATGATCAACCTGGTTACTTTAGTTCAATTTGGGGTAATGGTATTCAGTTTTGAGATACCCTGCCAGTAAATTTATTTAAAAGACCTAGCCATCAGATGCATGTAGGAAAGAGATTCCTTGACTCCTGTCTGGAAATAGATGTGAGAATGAAGTTAAGGAAGCAATATTTAGCATTTGAAATTATAGGCCAATGTCCCGAGAAGTTTGAACACAGGATATTTTTTAATATCAAAATCAAAGTCCATGAGAATCTTTTGATGGGTTCACAAGAGCCTCCATGTATTGGATTCCTTCTTGGTTTTCTTTGGCCTCTATGGTTGGTTTCTAGAGTAACAAACTCACAATCTGCTTTCCTGTCTTTTGATAGATTTTAGAATCATGAAAAGTCAGTGTGATGTTTTTCTCATATGGATTCTAGATAGGGAGAGAACCACTTAATTTTTAGGTTAAAACAATAGTGGATTTGTCTAACTTGGAGGTAGTAGCATACCAAAGTGAGCCAAAGTCTGAAGTCTTATACCTGGCCAGTATTTTTCTTCAAGAATCAAATAATTAATGAGATATAGTTGTCTAAGGATTATATCATATAAACTTGTATCTAATGTGTGGAATGTGATTCCTTAGATTTTACATATACTTTCTCACTGCATGTTTAAGACTATGCAGGTGGCCATTGTTTTTTGTACTGTCAAAACAAGTTTGATATCTCTTCCTTAGGGTTCATTTTGCTGAGAGGAATGTCTGGCTCTTCTAGTTTTTCTTTTATGAGATTTCCATATATGTCAGAATAAGTCAATGGCCTTCTTTTACCAGACTGTGGCTTCCCACAGAAGCACTGAGGAAATATTTCCTCTGTTGACCCTATACTTTTTAGTTTAGACACTGGTTAGAGTTTTAAAAATACAAAGATTTCTATATCTCAACCCTACACGAAGAATTGAAGTCAAATAAGGAATGCTGAGAATAGGGAAAATAGTGTTGGTTACCCAATCCCAAGTTGTAATCTCTGAAGAAAAACATATAAGTAACATCATACAGACTAAACATATTATATTTATGTATTTAGAAATATGAATGTATATATGTATACATATATGTTTGTAATGAAAATTATTGAAAAGTAGAAGCCATGAATTTGAAAGAAAGCAAGTAATAGCATAGGGGAGAGTTTGGAGGTAGAAAGTAGAGAAGATAAATGATGTGATTATATTAAAATCTCAGAATATAAAAAAAAGATTGAAATGACAATAATATGATACAGGGTGAAATAATAAAATTTAAATATATATGAAATGTATATGTGACTATATATAAAATTCATAAGGTAACAGGACTTTCGCAAATAAATTAAAGATTTCATATTTAACCCAATTACAATTCCAAATTTCATCAAACTTTTTAAATTAAGAAAGTATTTTTTAAGACATATAATAGAAGAGTAGGCTATCAGTGAAGAGAAATGAACTAGTAGGTAAGGGAGGTAAGAAAAAGAGTAATAGTTTGTGAACATAATCAAAATAATGAATAGACATGTATGAAAACTGAATGAAATTATTGTACATAATGAACATCTGTTAATACATTTAACATACTATTAAAAGCATCAATTTTCATTTATTTATATACTTCTCTACAAAAGTTGTTCTTCTATAAGTTTAATGAAAATTGTACCAGCTGACAAAGCTCCATGGACTTAACTGAGAATTTAAAACAGCAGTTCACTTCATGATAATTCCCTTAAATTTGCATTGTGCCCATTATCTTAAGGATAAATATCATAATAGAACTCTATATATCTGGATTTCACATCTTTAGTAGAGTCTGATGTATCTTTCTATAACCATAGTACCCAATGCCCTATAGTATCCCGTAGTGAGCATATGAGTAACACATTTATAGTAGATTCTAAATAATGTCAGTCTCTTCTAATACAGCTTGAAAAATGGGGTTTCACAGATTGACAGCTTTTAAATGTTCATCAGACTTACAATGGATTTTTTATGATTATGACAGATAATTCAGATACTTCCATTTTAAGAAATTAGGGGCTGGTGAGATGGTATAGGGAATAAGAGCATTTTCTGTCAAAGTTGACCGCCTGAGTTTGAAAAATTAGCTCCACAAGTTGTCATTTGATCTCTACATGTGGCGTATAATGTGTTTACATACACACACACACACACACACACACACACACACACACACACAAACACACATTTAACAAATAATTTGATTTATTTTAGTTATTTTAGTTGTTTGCATGTTTTAGTTCATTGTTTTAGACCTATCTGATTTCTGTCTGGTTAGTTAGTTCTATAGTTTGGGACACGCGGCCAGTGATGAGAAAGAATAGACCATGCAAGAACCAAAGCCAACATTATGAGTCAGATATGAATAAGAGGAAGAGAGGGATTACTCACCATCTCCTTGAGTACACAGGAAACATACCTCTACCTGGAAGGCATTTTTTAAAATTTCTACTTTCTCCCACAAGGATCAAGGAATAAAGACTCAGTTGAAATAACATGAATCTTTGAAATACATGTCAGAAAGAACTACAGATTTCACTAGAATAACTTCAGGATAATTTGCATTGTTTTTGCTTTTGGTGTGTTTGAAAAGTAATACTTTGCCTAAGAATAAAATAAGGCATTTTTTTTCCCATTTTGTTAAGTTTTCTATTGGCATCATTTGACTATAGATTGCCATGTAGTCATCCATTCAGAATAAAAATTAAATGTGTACCTAAAATATGTTGGTTTGAATAAAAATGTCCCTCATAGGCTCATCAGTGAGTTAACTGTCTGAATGGACAGTATTAGGAGGTGTGGCCTTATTGGAGGAAGTGTGTCTCGGGGTGTGGGCTTTGAGATTTCAAAAGTCCTTGGCATGCCTAGTATTTCCCTCTCTTTTTGTAGATCAGGATGCAGCTCTCAACTACTTACTTCTCCAGCATCATGCTGTTAATATAAAAGATGCTGTAAGAAAGACCACTGACCCAAAGGAAGATGTATTGTGAACACACTAGAATACCTGGCAGCAGCTGTTTCCCTCTAAGACAGGGTTCACTAGACCATTCTTGAGCCAGTTCTTATACTAGTATTAGAAGGCAAAAGCACAGTGTGGGGGATCTTTTCAGGCAACAATAATTACCGACGTAAAACAAAGTGGTTAGGAAAGTCATTCCTTGAACAATTATTACATAACATTCCCAAGGAACAGTTTGCTGGTTTACAATTGAGCTTTGGGGGTTAGTTAGTCTCTTTGGATCGGTCTTCAGGAAACAGAAATTTAAGTTTCACAGTAAACAAAACTTAGCTACATACTCAAAATGTCTTCCTATTATAAAACAGAGATGGCTGTTACTTTCAATGCCTGCATTCCTGGCTAGATTTATGTCCAGTTGATGCAAGTTAGAGTAATCAGAGAGGAGGTAATATTAATTGATAAAATGCCTCCATAAGCTCTGGCTATAGGCCAGCCCATAAGGCCTTTCTTATTTAATGTTTTATAGGAGAGGGCCCACTCCATTATGGATAGAACGATCTCTGAACTGGTAGTTATGGCTCCTATAAGAAAGCAGATTGAGAAAGCCACGGGAAGGAAGCTAGTAAGCAGCACTCCTCTATGACCTCTCCATCAGCTCCTGGCTCCAGGTTTCTGCCCTGCTTGAGTTTCTGTCCCAAATTTCTTGATGATGAACCATGATATGAAAGCATTAGCTGAAAAAACCCTATCCTTTCCAAGTCACTTTGGTCATGGTGTTTCCTCTAGGCAATAGTAACCTTAACTAAATACCTGCAATGCTTGCCACTATACTCCCCACCATGATAGTAAGGGACTAAGCCTCTGCAACCATAGGAGTGTCTCCAATTAAATGTTCCTTGTTACAAGAGTTGCCTTTGTCGTGGTTGGTCTTCACAGTGAGAGAACAGTGAATAAGAACAAAACATCTTAAATTTCTGTCTTACAACATATAGATAATTATTCCAGTCCCCGCCCAACAAAATTAAAATTACTTTTACAGAATCATTCCTACATTTCTGAGTGTCAAAAATAAAAATAAGAAAATCTAATTTAGTAAATAAAAATTGTACTCGGAGATTCTAGAGGAACCAGTACTATACCTTAAATGGATGTAAATAGATGCCCCTTGGTTACAATCTATACCAGAAAAAAAAAAATCAACATTAGATGAACAATCTTGCCAAGTGCAGCTGTGCACTATAATGTTGCCAACTGGGTCTATTGATAGTGATGGGGCTGCTTTCATTGGTTCTCAATCCAAAGGTTCACAGCCTCTAAATAAATCATTTTTTTTTCAGACAAACACTGCAAATTCTGAGACCTTTATGCCCCTCACTTTGGCGAATTTAGCCCTACAACTGAAAACCTAGCCAACTTGTCCATCACCAATAAAATAAGTAAGTGAGACAAACAGTCCATAGTAATTGACCAAATTAGAGTACCTATCTACAAGCTAATGTGAATATTTCAGTATTGGTCTTATTTTAATACCATAGAGCTAAAACATACAACTCTCATTGCTTTACTGAATACCAGCAAGGAAGAAAACCTTATTTCCCATTTCCACAAATAGAATTTGTTGGCTCAAAATCTTACGCTTAGCTATAACATTGTATCAAACAGTATCTTCCCCCTTGAAATATTTACAATTTGAGATAACTACACACCCTATGCTCTCTAAACTGCAGAAGACTTAAACTTACATATATCAATGTCCACACCCCAGCAAGGACCATGAGTGGCCTCATAGGTGCTGACAAGCTAGAAATAAGACATTTATAGGTTTTTCTTTCTGTTTTAGAAATTTGTTTGTTTAAAACTGTATAACCTATAATCTGGATTTATTCTCTGCTAAAATGTCTAACACTGCACTTATATGCTTAAAGGGAGAGCTGGTCATAGGCTATCAAATCTGCATTGCTATGATGTAATAACTATCACTGTAATATTGAAAATTGACTTGAAATCTGTCAGGATGTGATTAGAAGGCAAAACAGAATGAATGAAAAGTCAGTGCTAACAGGATGGAGAGAAATGCATGCCAATGTAATTTCTTGGTGAAATTAAAAGAAGGTATAACAGCAATGGAAAACTTAATGTTATTTCCTCATAAAGGTAAATTTAGAATTAAAATGAAACTCAATTCTGCTTCTACCCAGAATTTAAAATTGTGTCCTTAAATTCTCAAATATCACTGTATATATATTCTCAAATAGCACTATTACTAGCAGCAAAGAGGAGTAAGCACCTCAAATATTCATGAATGTATGAAAGAGTAATTGCAATGTTCTAAGTATATATCACAAAATCCTATTTAGCTTTAAAAACGTAAGAACATTATGTAAGATATATGATGCCATATGCATTTTACGTAAGACTGAGTGAAATCTTTAGGAATAATGCAAATGTTATCACTTGTTCACAGGAAGGGACAATTGGTTAATCTTAGTTGCTAGAGCTTCTGTTCTGTAAGACTTGAAAGTTCTGAAATTAGCTTTCACAGCAGTGTAAATATAGCAAAATACTGAACTATATACTTAAAAATTGTGAAGATATAGAATTTGTGTCTTCTTACTCCAGTAAGGTATGGTAAAAATAGGTCTATTTTTCCACATACTCTGTCCTATGTACAAGAAGTCGGACATCCAGCTACCATATCAGAAACATTCTAGCTGTCCTACAATTCTTCATTGTTTCACATATCCAAGCAAATATCTATGACATGATTACATTGTCAGTCCTGCTACCTTCTCTGTAAGATTTTTTCTGGCCACTTGAATTGTGTTAATTTTCTAGTGTGGGATGATAAATTACCACTGAAAATTAAGGTGTAAAATTAACACTTATTATTTCATAGCATCTAGGGGACAGGAATATGGACATAGCCTATCTAGATATGTTTGGTTGAGGTATTCTATGATTTGTGCTCCTAATTATACCTATGTCACATAATCTGATTTTAAAAGTTTTTTTTTTGAGTGATGTGGATTATTATTATCTTTTTTTGAGGCGCTATTAATGAACTCTTGACGTAAACTACATAGTTCTTTCATAATATGGAGCATGAGAAAAGAGATGGGAGAGAGAGACAGAGAGAGACAGAAATATAGATATAGAGAGACAGAGCAGCCTTTGAATAACAACTATAAAGGTGATGTCAATAATCGTTTTGGTATAAATCAACTAATTAATCCATTTAATAAGAAAAAGAAAGTACAACATAAAGTTTCAATTAAGAAGACACGATTGCTGGAGACAACTTTAGCATCTCTGAACTCAACAATTTCTCATATCATGGAAATACTATCTTTTAACTGATTAACAATGACTACGTTCTTCAAAAATAAACAACTCTAAGAAATAGGATGACATAGAGTAATAAATCAACATGTTTGACCACATTATAACATAATGCAAAGAAAGTCATAATTATTTTTGTAATCTGACAATTAATATTTTGTGCACATGCATATTACACTCTTTTACAACTATATGCAACCATTTATCTTTACAGGTTAGAGTTAATATTGAAGAGATTACAACTGAAATTAAGCTAAATAAAATGACTGAACAAGAGAAGCCTGAATATTTTACAAGGTGAATAAAATTACAGAAGAATTCTGCATCTAAAGTGGAGAGTATTGAATCATTATGTTTAATCTTTAGGGGCCATACTACACTGTGATTAATCAACTAAGTGAAGCCTTTGTTTCACTGCAGTTTCCTTATCTGCTCTACACAGAGACTCTGTGAACACCATCCCGATTTGGCACCTTCAGGTCCACTGAGATGGCATCTCTCTCATCAGGATTATTTGTCTTTGATGCTTCCTTTGCAAAACTTTATGTAATGCTTTCTCATGACAAGAGGTTTCCTTTTCAGTTTTAGTGGTTAGCATGTTGGTTCATCCAGCTTTCCTTGGGACTAAACAACTGCTATATAAATCTATGCAGAGAAGTAAATAACTAATTTAACTAATCGTCTTTGTTAGCTTCTCTGTTGTGGTGGTAATATATTAAATAAAAGTAACTAGGGGGAAAAGAGATTCATTTATTCTCAGAAGCTACAGTTACAGACCATCATCAATGGAAGCTAAGGAAAGAACTTGAAACAGAAACCATGGAGGAATATTATTTGCTGATGTATTCCCAACTGTCTCACTCAGCTGCCACTCATTTATTTTGTTGTATTTTTTTAATTTTTGAGGTTGTACTTTAATTTCAACATTTCTCTTTCCTCCCTTCAGATCCTCCAGTATATCCTTCCTCACTCCCCTTCAAATTCATGGCCTCTTTTTTCATTAGTTGTTATTGCATACATATAAGTATATATACACTAAATAAAGCTCGCTGAGTCTATATTATCTTACTTGTGTTTATGCTTTAAGAGCTGACAGAATGTCAGTGGATGATCAATCAGAATTAAAACTGCTCAACAAGAGAAAAATCATGCCTGGTACTTGAAAGCTAGCTAACTTCTCAGTGATAGGAACATCATAGTTATTTGAAGAGATCTACAATTGGTAATTTATTAAACAAACATAATGTTCAGAGTTGTAGAGCCCAATCCCAGTCTATACATCTATAAAACACTCGTTCACTTATGGCTTGAGGAACATTGCTAAATATGAGGCAGAAAAATTGTAAGAGCCAAAGGATCAGGGAGATTGCTGTGAGATTGTGTCTCCTTGTATATGAGTAGCTATACCCATGAAGTCTCTCCAACAGAACTCTATAAACATAAGCTGAACATGGATGCCATCAGCGCACATGCCAAACTTGATGAGGAAATATCTAGCAGGCTTCATCCCTAGACAAAGAACTATAGACATATGAGGAAAGAAGAGAATACATTTCCTCAGTGAAGAGCACTCTGATAGGTTGTTGCTTTACTTTCCTTATATAGCAAAGGCCTATGTGATGAGAGATGATACTGCTTACAGTGGAATGAATCCTTCCACATCAATTATAAATCAAGAAAATGCCCCTGTGATCATGCCCACAGATCAATCTGAGAGAGGCAATTCCTTAATTCAGATTCTTTCTTCCTAGGTGACTCTATTTTGTGTCAAATTGTAAACAAAACAAAACAAAACAAACAAACAAAAAAACAACAACAACCAAAATGTCACGAGCAAATTTTTATCAGGTAGGAAGAAGCCTCAGAGGTGGTATTGGTTCCACAAAGGATTTTTATTCGATGCTTATCACACCCATTCACTCACACAGTCACACCAATATCTCTCCTAGTCTGGCCTCAGATGCAGGCAAACCTAGTGATCTGTCTGGCAGTGCTGTGTGGTCCACAGCCGACTTCCTCTTTTGGTGCAGCAATACTGGAACACTGGTCCTGTTGTCTGAGGAGAGTCTTCCATTAGCAGGACACAGCCTTGGTCAGTCACTAGAGCAGCAACATCTCCGAAGGCACTCTGAGAGCGGCTTGCTGAGTGAGGCCAGACTAGGGTTTTTAGGCTAAATTCAGCCAATCACACTATGGTCGTACGGGCATGGTAGATTTTATCAGTACTGTCCAGATGTGCACACAGGTACTAGGGTAACCTCAGGACGTGTCCAGTAACCACTTTCTGGACTTTAATATTGCTTGCTTACATTTGGCTTTTCAATATTATTTGTCATCACATTTTACATTATTATGCTGCTACAGTATTCTTATCCGTTACATTCCATTACAATTATTCTTATATTTATTCTTATTCACTACATTCTATCATACTATTCTTATTCACTACATTCTATTAAATTTATTCTTATTCACTACACTAAATAAAACTAACTAGCACAATAGCTAAAAGACTTACTAGGAAATATCATTTCAGAAGAACTTGATTTGAGGAGGTAACATTTATATTCTTAACAAACAGTTATTAAACGTATTAACTTTTCCATATGTCTGCATTAAAACAAATTCATTATAGTTATAGGAATAAAGAGAAATTATGAATGGTAAGACTAGTAGTCTATATAAGCCAAAAAAGAATTCCACTATATTGCTAAAGAAAATATGCATGGTAGGTAAATTTTCAGCTATGGGAAACAAAGAAAGAGAGAGAGAAAAGGGGAATAGAGAAGGGGAGAAGAGAAAAGAAGAGAGATAAAAAGATGGGATGTGAAACAAACGACAGAATGGAAAGGAAGGAGAAGGAAGAAGGAAGGAGAAAGAATGGATAAACAGAGGAGGAAGGTTAGTCAAGAAAGGAGAGATAAGAGAGGAAGAGAGGGGTAGATCTTACCCAACTAATGATTTTTTTAGTATAGTTGAATCAGCTGTGGTGTTGTAGTGGTTTGGAAGTCATGTATACAACTAGAGCCAGGATTAAATTCTAAGTGAATAACAAATGTAAGTGAATAAAAAATATAAATCAGAGAAGGGTAGAACAGGGTGCTTCATATCTATTGTCCATCCCTAAGTATAAGAGAAAACTGGACTTACCACTGAGGAGTACAAGGCCTGAGACCTGCCCTGGCTTGTTCAGAGGCAGACCTGCTCAGACACACCCAGAGAGCAGCAGCCTGCAGTCTGAGAGCCAATGGGGCGCTAGGCTGGGTGGAGGGTATAAGAGGCTTCCCTTACCCTGTAATAAAGTGAGTCTGCCTTTTGCCACTTCCCTGACTCCCAGAGCCTGTGTGTCTTGGTTCTGTGCCAGTTCTACCTCTGCCTGAAGGGTCCCATGGATGGGTACAAGCAACATCTAAGAAAGTTAAAGAGACTATGATTTAATATTAATGACCCAATAGACATAGAATTGAAAACTTAGAAGTTTTGTTTGAACCATGTGCAACTTACCTAGATTTTTTTATTTTTTTAGAATTTTATAAATTTTAATACAACTGTCAGGACATTTTTCTTTCTTATAGTTTATTATATTATTTTGTCAACATTTAAGACTGTTTCCTTAAATTATTGTTTTAGTTTCTATTTATATCTTTAAGGTATTATAGACACCATATTTTATATGTTATACAATTGGGATTCTTCACTGGAGGCATTTTACCCTGTCAGATTTTATAGCTCTCAATCTAAATGACTCTGAGTCACCAAACAAGCTGAACTGTGTGAAATTCATTTAAATATTTGGTTTACTTACTTTAATTTTTGAGACTGTCTCAGTTTGTAGCTCAAATTGGCATAAGACTTATCAAAATCCTGAGTCAACCTTGCAAATTATAGGATTGCAAGCATGTGCCACTATACTTGGCACTTTGACAAGTATTTCAGTTAATATTTACTATGTATACATTTTAATATAGTCGTTCAAAAAGGAACATCTCAGTACATGACAACTCAGACAGACTCAATGTGTGCCTTTGTTTATTTTCCATTCAGTGGAGAAACATGGGACGATATATCTATGTTTAACACTTATAAAATTGATTTTTGCCTCACCACAGTAGTGTTCTCATTTGTCTTCAGCCTGATTCATTGCTAATCTTTCTAGAAGCACTAGTGTTTTTGGTTTACATTCATGAGTAAGTTACTATGTCACCAGAGCTAGCAAATCAATAGGAGAATGAAATGCCTCTCATACACATAGATGCTTTCTGGTTTTGTTTCTCACATGAAAGATATTAGAGGTTTTTCTATCTAGGAATGATGACTTTTATATTGCTATTGCCTTCTTAATTCTTGCTTGCCTTGTTTAAAGGGTTTAAGTTTATAACTGACTGATAAATTTTGAGCATATAATAAATTAAGCCTTTCTGTTCTATTTCAAAACCAAATCCAATGGACAGAATTTGTGTTTTCAGAGAGAATAAAACTCTTCTTTATAGTATGTGTAGTTAGAATAGTTGATCAACTACACAAGACTTCCTGATATTTACCAATGTTCTTATTTCTATACATATAATTTATCAGTCATTCAGTGCAGTATATAGAATACTTTTCTGGTAACTGAGGGTATTAAAATGCCTTCAAATAGATTACATATTCTGATGAAGTCATTAAGACTTAGAGAAATAGGACATTACATGAATATTTCATTTGAGTTCCCAATAATCTGGCAATCAGGTGGTGCTTTAGTTAGGGTTTCTATTGCTGTGACAAAACACCATGACCTAAAAACAAGATGAAGAGGAAAGGATTTATTTGTCTTATATTTCTACATTGCTGCTCATCCTTGAAGAAAGTAAAGACAGGGAATCAAGCGGGGAAGGACCTGGATGCAGGAGCTGATACATAGGCTGCTTACTGGCTTGCTTCCCATGGCCTCAGCCTGTTCTCTTATAAAACCCAGGACAACCAGCCCAGAGATGGAACCACCCAGAATGGGCTGGGCCCTTTCCAATTAAGCGCTAATTAAAGAAAATACCTTACATCTGGATCTAATAGAGGCATTTTCTCAATCGAAGCTCTTACCACTCTGATGATTGTAGCTTGTGTCAAATGGACATAAGAAAAAAAAAACACCAGTAAAGATGGAATTAAGAAGTTCAAGGAATTTTGGAAATGATACCTGTGAAAAATAACAGAGGGAGGGAGCAAGATTCAGTAGGGGAGTTTTAGACACAGTGACTTATGAAAAGTTGGTGGACATAAAACAAGAGTAGGAGAAGAAAATATTAGGATATGTTATAGTTGCCATGAAGACTTGGACAAATGAATGTGGACATTTGTAGAGTATATAGTGAATTACAGAACTCTTAACACAAAAGGTTTGTCATATAATTATAGGTTCTTAGTGATAGGCTATTGTTGCATGCAGAGAAAATGAAATCTGGATAATATGCATGGACTGGTACTGAAAGTGGAGCATGAGGTAGTTAAGCATAACATGAAGCCAAGTCAAATTCTATTTCCAGGGACTGTATCAGCAATGATTCTCCAAGGCTGTAACAAATGGTATGACTATAATGAATCTTAAACAAGGAAAGATCATATTGGATATTGTCTAGTATAGAGCTATTCTAAATAGGTTATTTAAAACACAAAATTATTGGTATTCTACTATACCTATATATCTATGCCTTTACCAGCCATCTTCAGTTTCTTCTTGCAGCAGATGTGCACTAACACAGAGAATCATAGCAGGACATTGTTTAGTCAGTAAGGTATTTTTGAGTTCCTAGTCCCAAATGCTATGTTGTCATCACACCTTCTTCTCTGGTCTTATGTATCAATGTGGAAAGGGAAGCAGAAATATTATAAGAGCCAGAAATTATATATGATTCCAAAGAAGTACTGTCCTCCAAAAACAAGAGGACTGATGTCCATGTGAACTCACAGAGACTGTGATATATGCACAGGACCTTCACATATTCAAGTCAGATGGGACTCTATCACTGAGAAGTACTGGACATGTGTTCCCATTTCTAACCAAAAAGTTATCTGCAATTTGTAAACCCCCCCCCCCACCAAAGGCTTCTCCAATGGAGTCTCACTAGATACGTTAAACACATTTTAGTATTAACCACTTACTCCAGAATAAGCCCTATGTTTTGGAATAGATGGCTGGCTTAAAAAAATCAATGATATTTTGCATACTTTTTGTCCTATATTGCTTTGTGTATTTTGTTTTAGTCATATGGTGTTTTGTTTTTAGATTTCAGTTTTCAATATTTGGGGATGGTGTTTTATGCATGTGTGTATATGTGTGTGCATGTGCATGTGTGTGCATGTGTATTTGTGTATGTTTGTGTGTGTGTTCCTTATATTTATCTGTGTTCTAAAGAGAGAGACAAAGGGTATGGAAATTGATTGGTAGGGAGGAGGAAGGATCTGGGAGGAGTTGTGGGGAAGCATGATCAAAATGCATTGTAGGTTTTTTTTTTTTTTAATAATAAAGAGCGAAAATATATTAGAAAGAAAAAAAGCCATAACATAATTGCTGAGTAGTTGTATTTTTCCAGGCTGAAACATTCTCTCATGGAGGAAGAAGAGAAAGTTCATAAATATCCAAAAGCTCAAGACATTTACAAGATTTGCAAAGTATCTTATCAAAGTTCTATGGCAAGGAAAAATACTGGAAAGGGGCTTTTTCAGTGAAGTTACCTAGAGGTTGTATAGGGAACTCCTATGAGCCTGGATCTGTGAGACAACACCCATGTTGTTATGAAATATGCAGTATTGTAGCTATTCAAGTAACTTCAAAACCTATGTGTTCCTAATAAAAGGTAGCTCCCCCAAATAGAGCTAGGCTTAATTGTTTCTTTCTTCTATTGTCGATGTTCAAGACAACAATGAACAGACATACTCCCAGAATAAAGTTACCCTAAACCCTAAACAATTTGTACCCAATTATGAACCAATAGTCATGCTTATTTTACTTTTGCTATGAAGAGACATCATACCCAAGAAAACTTATTTTTTAAAAGTTTGTTGGGCAAATGTGACACTGGAGCATTAGCTGGGAGCTTATATCATGACCTATAGGCATGACACAAAAAGAAAGAGGGGAAGGAAAGAGGGAGAATTAAGGGATGTGTGGTGTGAACTTTTAAAACCTTGAAGCCTACCCCAGTGACATAACACTTGCCATACATGTTAATCCTTCCCAAACTGATTCTCCAAACTGGAGACCAAGCACTCAAATATATCAACCCTTAAGGCCATTCTCATTCAAAACAACACACCAAGAGAAACAAAGTTGAGTTGTGGAGGATCAGTAATGTAGTCTATGATATGCATGATAAGACACTCAACTAAGTTTTATCTTAAGATAATGGAGCATCCAAAAAGGCAATCACATATGTCTACATTTTTTTTTTGTGGTATGGGATATTACAATCCTTGCTGTAGATCCCAGAATGACCATCCTCCTCTACAGAGTTTGGGGTTACACTCATTCTTGATGAATGCGTTCCTACCAGAGCATAAGGTGATATTATCAAGATGCCTGAGGAACTACAGAATATATTATAATCCCTAAATATACGATATATGTGATGCTACTATTAGGAATTTGTGGCAGCTATTTCATGGCTTCTGAAATGGGTAATAAGACACATAACTGAGGTAGAAAGAACTTATATGAAGAAAACAAGAAAAACAAAGTTCAAATGTATAAATTCTGCCCTCTGAACCAGTCTTTAATATCGAAGGAAAGTAAGAACAAAAAGAAGGCCTGGATATAAATCTATAGGCCTGTACAAATCAGATCTATAGTAAAGAGCCCTTCTTGGGACCCATGGGAAGAAATAGACTGTGAAGAGGGAAATATTGAGATGGAAATGATTGAAAATGTCCCTTGTATTTGACCTTTAATAAAAATGAAGAGAAAAATAAACGATTCTCTATGAAGGTAGTGTTTCTAAGTAATATTCCACCACAGAAAGTTATAATAACCAGGTAATTCTCTACATCTGGTTTGCTTGAATAGGAAAATATCTTTAAACAAAAAAGTCAAAGAGCCTCTAACCTTGTCCTGCGGTGTTATGATGCACAAGGACAGAAAAAACCTATCTGAGAGCTGTGAAAGTTGATAAAACACACAACAGGGCTTCTTCATATTGCCTAGAGTCAAAAGCTGCATAATTCAAGGCAGTATAAAGTAAATTCCTCCTTGATGGAATAGCTCATAGGAGACATTAGGGACATGCAATTGCTACTGGCTGGTTTCTTTATAAATATCAGTGACTTCAAGCATTAAAATCAGACTTACAAGGTGCTAAAATATTCAGGAAGGGATACTGAAATTCTAAAAGAAACTATTTAAATAATGGAGCCTGTTCGGGTCACTCAACAGCAAAGAGAGCAAGGTTTGTGTCAAGTCAGAGTTTCTGATGGTAAAATGGCAATACCATGCTGTCTTAGAACACGTCAAAACCTAGAAACAAGCTTAAACACCAGGTCTAGTGAGTAAGGACTTGTTTCACTTAACCCCAAGCAAGTCTTATCAGTATGAACAACTGTACCATCTATTCAATTATACCTAACATTGATCTTTTGATGAAACAGTGGATAGAAGTGGTACATCCTTTTAATGATTAACTGAAAATTATATTTCTTTTAAATATATTTTATGCCCTGAGTCCCAAACTACTTTGCACTTGCTTGGATGGAAGATAGAGGGTAGTAGCAGCAGTCATGCAGAGATGTTCAGAATCTGTTGAACATCAGATGTTCAGAATCCATAATACTATTATACTGTGTAATGCTAGCCCTTGGTTATCTTATAGAGTTGGAAAAGAATCTAGAATAAGATTAAAAGCAGCAAAACATTTAAATGAAATAACCCTGTATATATTCAAAAATGAACTAAAGAAGTTATTGTAGTGATACGCTGCTGTGTAGACACACCAAACAAAACAAGGACACATATTCATATGAGCAAGCACTACCAGTTCACAGCATACTCTACAGTGGAAAGCCAAGTATCTGAGATCAGGTGTTTTTACTGATACAGAACTCCTCATGTGTTCAGCTGATAACACATGCAGATCATTAGCAATCAAATATCCTCCACATAAATCCAGCATCTGCAGACAATACATAATGTCAAGACCTAGGCTGTCAAAATGGACTAGTAACATATGGTGTTGTCTTCAGAAATCATACATACAAATCAAACATTTGTCTTACAAGTTGTAAGCCAGAGAGGCCACTAAAGGCCACACCCAAAACAGGCTTTTACCACTGCTGGGGTTGGTGAACTGGAAAATAAATCTCCATTGATAAAGATACTGCAATGTTTCAAAGTTAGCTCTGAATGAGAGTCTCCTTTCTGCTGAATCAGTTTCATGGTGCTAGAGACCACTTTCCTGACTGCTGTGGTAGATTGATTATTGCCAGTCTTGTTTGATTATGCACTCTGGAAAATGGCTGAGAAGATATGCCTTTTCTGGCAGTAGTGACTTGACGGCTATGGGTACAACCCACTACTTTACAATTGGATTTAAGGACCAATACATGGGTGAGAAGTGATAGATCTTTGGTTTTGTAAGCTATGCCAAAAAGTCTATGCCTGGGCGGGGGGCATGTCACAGAATTAATTAGGAATGTGACTTCTATTATTTTGTTAGAGCAATGTGATATGCCTACCAATTTGTCTCCTAGACATTTTTGATAATACCTATAGATTTCTACTGCTTTCTCTCTTTTTCAGGAAACCTTATTTCAAGGGGCAATCGTTACTGCAGAGTCTTTTAACTGGTCAGAAGTTTGAGAATACATGATGAGTGAGTGTTGCTGTAGCAGGTCAGCCTTACATTCAGCGATAATGAAACAAATGGAACTAAAAATTGAAGCATCTCTAAATCCCCCTCCACAAATCAGAGAACATTGTGTAAGAAAGTAGAAAAACTATTAAGAAGCAGAAAAGAAGATAAGTTGGGCAGCTGTTTCATCCATACTGAAGAGTTTCTTGGTGGGGAGAAGCTGGGGAAAAAAAAACCTCCAGAAGCTCATGAAACTCAAGAAGCTCATAACATTACAGGGCCTTCACAGCCCACCCTCAAGGTGATATAAGCAATTAATAGTTGCTTGGGGAGAGAAAATCCTCTAGTGCAACTATCTGAAAGTGGCACAGAGAACACCAGTAAAGAAACTTTTGTGTGCCATTGTCAATGTTTCAGTGGTTTTATTTTTGTTTTGAAGCTCAGTGAATCACTCATATTGCAGTAAGTAATGATTCACTCATGCCCTTGTAAGTATTGCCCCAACATTAATAGTTTACCAAGCTAAACTTAATTGTAGTCACTTCATTAGTTTGTCATTTGAACCCTACTTAGAATGAGTTGTAGAAGAATAGGACTGTATGAAAGCTAGTAAGGGTTTATATCCCAGGGGACTATATTCAGAGGCCCTTGTGGTTGGGATGGAATGTACACGCACCTTTAATACCAGTATTCAGAAGGCAGCGGTAGTCTATGCCTTTAATTCCTAAGACAGAAACAGAGTGTGGAAGCAGAACTTAAAGAGTCAGTGCCACACAGGAAGTGATGTCTGAGATGAGTCAGAATGAAGGGCAGGGAAAGTGAAAAATCATAGGTAGAATTAGCAGAGTTCAATACAGGAGAGTCAGTTACAGCAGTCAGTTACAGAAGGAGGAGTTACAGAAGAGTCAGTTACAGCAGGTAGTATGAAGAACAGTCTGAAGCAGGCAGACAGGAGATAAGACATAGAGATAATTAAGTGGTCTGATTGAGGATAAGGCAGAGAGGCTGACTGAGGCAGTATGGAGCAATGAGAGCTCAGAGAGAGACTCATAGACACAGATGCAGAAGAAATCAGTATCACATGGGAAGAGTGAGTCAGTTTGAAGCCAAACAGAGCAGTTCAGTCTCAGACAGTCAGAGAGTCAGCCAGAATCTGTAATAGTCAGAAGAGTTTGGTCAGAAATAGCAAGCTTGCTGAGAAGATCAGTTTGAACCAGTCAGCTTGGAGAGGAGTTTGAACCAGAAAAGTTAGTTAATTACAGCTGTGAGTTCAGAAGGAGCTAGCCAAATATTTCTGCACTTCTCCACAGAAAAATATTCACAAAGCACTCATTTGATACTGTTTAAGAAAATCAAATTTAGTCAGGAATATTAAAGAGATTTATGTTGAGGTATACTTATATCAAATGGCTATCAAGAAACTTTATTTTATTATTATTTTTCATAATATTTTTATTAACTACTTGAGTTTCATACAGTATATCTACATCACACTCTTTTTCCATTCATCTTTTGTCCACCTTCCTACCCCTGTGCCCTCAAAAGAATAAAAACAAATAAATAAATAAAATAAAATTACATCCAGCCTGTGTGATGGGAGAATGGATCACAGGTATCACAATGGTTTATGAAGGCAGCAGTCGATTCTGATCATTGAAATTCCCCTGCCCAACATTAGCCTAAGATCAAGCATAACCAAGTTCAGCCTGAAGTTAGACCCTACTGTCCAAACACACTGCAGGCACCTGGACATCACTCAGGAACTTTGACTTTAGGCAGCCAGTCAGACTTCACTCAGGCATCAGAAAGCCTGACAGAATGACTGCCTCATGAAATCAGGCTCAAGATCCCAGTGTAGACTGACCTCTAGATGTCCTAGTCCACATGAGCATTTTAAGGTTTCTAAGACCAATCCCAAAAGGAGAAGACTGGGTCCCAAAGATGGAATATTCTTCAACTGGGACATATTTTTGTTGCACTGGGTCAGGGTGATCCTGAGGTTTGGCAGTGGGCTCAGAGGCAGGGCCTGCTCAAGCTCCTGACTTTTTATACTGTCTTACCCTCTATCCTGTTGTTGTTTTGCTGCCTTGACCTTTGTACTTGGGGACCCCATGGAGAGTGCCACAGCACATGCTCTCCCCCACTGCATCAGTGAAAGCAAGACAATATGAGCAACAGTCTTGGGAAGCTGCAGCGAAGAGACCAGGAGGTCTGGTGGCAACCAGAAGACAGGTTCCCTGTGCGGATACTCAGCTCTCTTAGCCATTGTCAGCAAAAGTTTCTTGAAGTGAATACTAATCAATAATACAGAGATATGTAATTGGTCAACATGATAGAAATAGAGGCTTGATGTTCATTTGTACGTAAGAAACTTCTCTCAGTCCACCTCCTTATGGACATGACATGGCTATCATATTAACGATTCACAGAAACTGTAGTTACCTGCTTCAGACATATACAATATCAAGCTAATCAAAATTCCAACATATATGAAGGAAATATTCCCAGGACTCACTATTTATGAAATTATTTTTCCATCGTGTGTGTGTGTGTGCATGCATGTGTATTATTTATATGTGTATATGTACATGTATATTAATAGAAGTCAGAGGTCAATATCAGGCATCTTTATCTATTGTTCTTCATCTTAATTTTTGATACAAAGTCTCTTATTGAATCTTGATGTCAACAGTTAGTTTAGCTGAAAAGTCAACAAGCTCCAGAATCCTATTATCTGTAACTTTGAATACTGGAAGTAGTTTCTCAATGTCATTCCCAGTTTGTTTGCTTGGGTACTAGAGATCCAAATTCTGATTTTTATGGTTCATTTTACCTACTTAGTTATCAACTATTTTAAACAATAAAATCCTTTTATTTAAAAAAATAAAAGGACAATATCTGTAGTAAATGTGTACTTCATAGACTGTACACAATTGTCATTTTCTAGTCTTATTATTAAAAATTATAAATATAGAAAACATAGAGATAACATATGTAATCTATTGACATGACAACATTTGAAAAGTTCAACAATGTTCTGTCATTGAAATTAGCATGGAATTCATACTTTTACATACATGTACTTGTTCAATCCATACAGCAAACATGAGTAATGCAGAATTTTTATAAGCAAATGAGCAATGATTTCACAGGATATTTTTTCTCAAAATAATCTAGGTGGAAAACTGCTTAGACATTTCTCAAAAATCTGAAAAATAGGGGCCTGGTGGTGATGTCACATACCTTTAATCCCAGCACTCATGAGGCAGAGGCAGATGGACCCTTGTGAGTTCGAAGTCAGCCTAGTCTATGAGTTCTAGGACAGCTGGAGTTATGACAGAGAAAACCTGTCTCTGAACAACCAAAAAAAAAAAGAAAAAAAGAAATATGAGAGGTAATTAATTGCATATTTTGACTAAATAAATCTTGATCCCTTGTCTTTCAGGGAGCCACCATGTTTTGGTTTCTCAAAAGGTCCTAGCAAATTTGAACATCTGTAGCAGAGAACAACCCCTTGAGAATACATCTTCATGCCCATTTTGCTTCTTTTCATTTATATTCTTTCCACATTTTTTTCTACTAACAATTGGCCCACATTAAGCCATTTTGACTTTGTCTTAGTCAGTGCTTTTTAGAGCATCTAAATTGAAACACTAAACAAGAAGGCCAGAAATTTGTGGACATTCTCTTTGGTTGCTGTTGTATATTCATGTTTGTAGAGGAATATGTAATCATTTAATCCAGCAACATGACTGCTCTAGCAGAGAATCACATTGTAAGGCCTGTGTGATAGCTAGGAAGTGATCAAATGCAAGGGTCTATGTGAAGCAATCACATTCAGATTCCTCTGTGGTCCTGATGGAATGTAGAGAGAATGTAGGACACATTTTTAATCCCAGTATTCAGAAGACAGTGGTAGTAAACACCTTTAATCTGAAAGACAGAAACAGAGTGTGAGGCAGACACAGGAAACAGAGCTCAGAAGCAGTTAGAATGAGTCTGAAGCAGTTTGAGGAGTCTGAGGCAGAGACACGTAGGCAGTTTGGCAGAAGTCAGTATTAGATGGGAAGAGAGAGTCAATTTGAAGCTGAGCAGAGCAGTTCAGCCAGAACCTGCCCAGAGTTAGAGATCTGTACAGTAAGCTGACTCAGAAGATCACTTAGAAGCAATCAGTTTGGAGAAGATCTTGAAACAGAACAGCAAGTGAGTTGAACCTAAAGAGTCAGCGTTTAGAAGGAGCTAGTCAAAATAGCTCACTCAGCAATAAGTCTCAGAGGTTAAAATGTTCTGAATTATATGGACCCCAAAACACTCCAGAGTTTCAAGAGTAGGACTTGTGACTGAGTTAGACAGACAAATAAACTACCTTTTGCCATGAATAAACATCTACACATGTTCAGTGAAGTGCTTGTTGATGCCAGATGTGTTCAAATTCTCACTAGTCCATCAGTCAAGAAATATATATTTGACAAGATAAAAAGAAATCATCATTTTGAAATGTCTCAGGTATTAATGTCCTTGCTTTACACTGAAATTATCTGACCTGCAAGGAGTATTATTGTATGTTTTAATAATACAGTAGCTGAACTACACTACCAAGTAATCATTGCATTTTAAAGATATAAATAGTCATTAGCTGAAAATTTTAGTGACATATGATGACACTCAGATTGATTTAAATGATTGATTTTCTAAGCTATTCTTTGATTACATGGTTGTTTTTATTCAATGTTAGTTTATAATTATTCTACTACATTCAGTGGTTTGTTTAAGCATTCAACAATTCAGAGGTTAGTCATTAACTACCAGTGAACATAATAAAGTAAAGCAAACCTTAGCTTATAGACTTTTAAACAAGTCTTTGGCCCACTCTCAAGTACAAGTTGTTAACTGAAGAAAAACTTGACTTAAGTCTCTTATGTGGGCATTCCAAACTACTTCTGTTATTATAGGCTTTCCAAAACTGCTTACTGAATAACTATTTGCATGAATTGACTTATTTGAATGGAACAATAGCAGTATTTTATATTGTAAGTATTTTTCGTTAGTAGCAATTATTTTCTTCTTCAATTTGTAAAATTTATTTTCATTTGCATCATTTATTCCAAGTATCTTAACTGTAGAAATATTTCTTTCATTAGATACATTTTAAAAACATTTTTTTCATATTTTTGTGCTACAGGAATTGACTTCATATATCCTGTTTTGAAAATAAAAAATTAATCTTCAGCTATTGATACGCTTCATTTTTCATAATGAGGTGCTCCCAGAGTTTCAATATTTTATATATCAAAAGGTTCTTTATTTATTCATAACTTTCATTATGAATAATTTTCCTGCTCAGTATTTTAGTCATTTGAATAAGTAGAAAACTTATGCTGTACAATGTCACGTAAATGAAGTTACTCTGTATACAAGTCAAGAAAAAGGCTGTTGGTGAAATGCTAAATATGTGAAAGGAAAAAGATTGGTTGATAAAAATCAATTCTGCTCTCTAAAGTATATCTATAAGTTAAAAGAGAGGACAACAGGATTACAGCAATTCATTGTACATGGAGAAGAAAATCTGTAGAAAACTATAAGTTGAATTATCATTACGTATGACTCTTTCCATGAGAATTGGTCAAAAAGATCATAATCCCTGCCAAGGTCTCTAAAATTTGATGTGAAACTTTAGAAAGTATGTTAAAAATGAACTTATTGGTTAGAGTTTAGCATGTCTTTAAAGATTCAAAATAAACTCTCTTTTATTGTTTCTGCTATAATCTCAAATTATAATTTTAGTAAATATTTTTGTTCGGTAAAAATATTTTAATAGAGGCATTGAAAAAAATTTCCATTATCAAGCTTGCTTGTGAGGAATAAAAATTTTGTAACTTTTCTTTCAGAAAAATCTACCATTCTTATTCTTTTATGTTTAAATTGTGAAAAAGTATCTTTTCAATATTAAATATAAGGTGTATGAAAATTATCTGAACAAATTATCAAATTTCTTACATTTATTAGAGACAAAACTTTTTTTTTTGAGACAAGATTTCTCTGTTGTATCTCTGGCTGTTCTGGAACTTGCCCTGTAGACCAGGCTGGCCTCAGACTCTCAAGCATCTACCTGCGTCTGCCTCCCGAGTGCTGAGATTAAAGGAGTGTGCCACCACCACCCAGTATAAACAAGATTTATTGATATTTTAACAAGTAAATTAATTTTGTCTTGAAACCATTATATTTATGGTGGTGAAAGAATCATTCCTGTAATTATTATTGGCTACTATAACTAATAATTGTTTATTATAACCAATAATGTTGTTGCCTCAACAGAACTAACCATGCAACAATCCTATAAGTTTCCCTTTCTATAGCCCTCCTCTTCCCTAACACTTTCCAGGTTAAGGAACAAGGATAAAATTTACCAAATCTCTTTATTCTAATATGTTGTAGTAGTTGATCAGTCTGTTTGCAAGCAACTTTACTCAATGAGACCTCTCACTAGCCCCACAAAATAATATTATATAAAAACCTAATGTGCATTAACTTCTGGAAAACACAAGTGCTCTCTCTGTCCTCTGGTGACCAACAGACCCTCCTGCCTTCTGCACCACCTGCCAGACCAATTCTGCAGCTCCTGAGGATGTAGCCATTACTTGTATTGTTCTCCTTGACAGGATAAGGGAGACCATGGACTGTGTCACTACCCAAGGGCTACAAGCACAAAGGCCAAAGTAGCAGGATGGATGGTGATGTGGGTGATAATGGGAGGTGTTCAACAATCAGAGCTCAAGTAAGTCACGACTCAGAATGCCTGCCAAACCTCTGAATTATCGTGATTATGAGCAACAACAAGATGTCCTAGCCCAGGAATATTCCACACTGAGGTTGAGTCCCCTCCTTTTGAGAGAGATCATAGAAACCTCAAAATACTCATGTGGAATAGGAAAATTAGAGATCAGTCTGCGTTGCTGGCAACATCAGAGTTCACTACTTGCTTGAGCCTAGCTCCATGAGGCATTGGTTCTGTTGGGTTGTTTGGTGCCTAAATGAAGTTCTTAGGATCTAAATGGAGTCTAGGTGTTTACATGCCTGTGCCATGCCCAAGTGCCTGTGGGAGGACCAAATACCTGTGGTATAGCTCAGTCCTTGCAGGAAGGAAAGATATATGTGAGAGGCTCAAATGACTATGGGAAGTCTGGGAACCTTCAGGAGGTCCTGGTGCTTGCAGGATGTTTGAGTGCAAATGAGATATTCTGGTATTTATGGGTTAGCTCAGTTCCTGCATGATGCTTAGATGTCTACATAATTCCATAGAGTTTGGCAGATGTCCTGGTGCCCATGGGAAGTCGTGGTGCCTACAATAGGCCATGGTGCCTACAGGATATCTGGATGCCTGTTGGATATCTGTATATCTGTGGAATGTCCAGGTGCCTGTGGGAAGTCCTGGTGATTGTTAGATGACCTTGTGCCTATGTGACACCTATGTCTGCAGAATGCCCATGTGACTGTGAGATGTGTAGTAAAATATTTGAACTTATCTTCAGATATTGTAAAGTTATATGCTCTGTCTTTGCAGAAAGGCTACTGTAGTTATAGGTGACTTGCCTTTCAGAGCTGTATGGAGGAAGGGTGTGTCCTACAACTTTTGCAGCCTGTTTCTCTCTTTAAGACTTACTTCATGTGCCTGTTCACAGTTCCTGACCAAAAACAATGAATGTAGTCATCTAAAATTTTCATGTTAATGGCATTTGTTTATGATATTGCAAAGGTAGTGTCTTTATTACATTTGTAGCTAGAACCCAAGGAGTAGGTTGTATTCCTCACCCCTGACATAAGCCTTTTGGAGGGCCATGTTG
This sequence comes from Cricetomys ansorgei, assembly GCA_026225945.1. NCBI lineage: Eukaryota > Metazoa > Chordata > Mammalia > Rodentia > Nesomyidae > Cricetomys > Cricetomys ansorgei. The sequence continues at coordinate 7,164,118 of JAMJFZ010001131.1, read as the reverse complement.
GCTGGCAGAGGTTGTGGGGTATGGGGTTTGAGGTTTAATTTATTAATGTAAATAAGGCTTTTATATGAGTAAGCAGAGATTCTAATCAATAAATTACCTGGATGCAACATGATCTGGGTCAGTCCTTCAGAGGCTTGACCCTGTGTAATGTGGACCATGTTTATGTATTGTGACTTTTTCCTGTTCCCTGAATGAACCTATTCAAGTTATTAATATTTCCTTTTACAGAGATCTCCAAGTATCTGTGGGTTTACCATAGTGAATGTATGATGCCCAGGTATCTGGAAATTACCTAGAACCTGGGGGATGTCTTGGTGTCTGCTAGAAGTCCCGCCACCTGCAGGATATCTGGATGCCTGAGGAATATTCAGGTTCCTGCTGGAGATACTGGTGCCTGTGGGAAGTCCTGGTACCTTCAAGATGTCTGGGTACCTGCTGGACATCCAGGCTCCTACAGGATGCCCTGGTGCTTGCAGGGACAGGGTACAGGGACCTGTGTAGTGTCAGGATGCTTATTCGATGGCCCAGTGTCTGTGGGTTGACTCAGTACTTGCATGATGCTCAGACATCCATGGGAAGCTTTGGAGCCTGTGGGATTCCCTGGTGCCTGATGGATATTCTGTTGCCTAAGAGCTCCCCATATGCCTGTATGAGGCCCTGGTGACTGTGGGAAGTCCAGGTGCCTGCAGGATGCCTGAGGGCCTGTGGGATGCCCTGGTGCTTGTAGGATATTGGGGTGCCTGCTCAGTAACCTGGTACCTGGGTGATGCCTAGATGCCTGAGGAATTAGGCAATGGGGCCCAATTTTGGTTCAAACTTCACTTTGCTTGGTCTTGGGCTAATATGGGCCAAGTAAATGTCCATCATCAGAGCAGCATGATGCCTCCAGGATTTATGTTGATGTCTGTGATCCATACTATACTAGCTGGTGCAGAGGAATAGCTTTTTGTGAAAGCTAGGGTCTACATTCCAGTGGCTACATTCAGAGGCCTGTGTAGAATGGAATGTAGAAACACTTTTAATCCTATTCAGAAAGCAGTGGTAGCAAGCACCTTTAATTCCAGTATTCAGAAAGCAGAGGAAATTCATGCCTTTTATCCCAAGAAAAAACAATAGAGGCAGACACAGGAAGCAGAAGTAAAAAGGAGTCAGTGTCACACAAGAAGTGACATCTGAAATGAGTCAATGAATGGCAGCAAAATTGACTAATCAGAGGAAGAGTTTGCAGAGTAACACTGTGCCCAACTCTCACAAGAAAAGGCAGGCTCTCAGCTAAGTAAAAGAGAGTTACATAGGAGTTAGAGTCAGTCAGTTGGAACAGTCACTAAGAGCAGGAATTGAGAAGAGGCTGAAGTTCAGTTAACAGAAGCAGAGAGAAGAGTCAGTTGAGGAGCATGGAGTTGAGAGCATATAAAGGAGTTAGAACAGAAATTACAGAGGAGAAGTTACAGAAGCTGAGGCTGGAGTCAATTACAGAGCAGTTATTTGAAGCAGTCAGCTACAGAAGCAGGATGGAGAAGTTAGAGACAGATACACAACAGAGCTCTTCAGAAGAAGCCCAGAACTCAGAGTGAGTTAAACCAAAAGAGTCAACATGCAGAAGGAGCTTATCAGTGTGGCTCAGTCAGCAATAATACTTAGAAGGATAAGGCTGAAGCCTTTTAGAGCCAGGCTAGCAGGTAAATATTCCTGATTGTATAAAAGACTGAAGCCTTTCAACTCAAGGATTAAGTAGATTATAAAGAGACCAAAACACTCAAAGGCCCCAAGGTTCTGGGAAAAACAAAACAAAACAGCGATTAGTTAGACAGAAGAATAAATTGTCCTCTGAACTGAATCAGTGTCTACATTTGATGAAGCTACATCACCATCCACACATCCATATCTATGTTTACTTAATTTTCTTTTCTTTATTTATTTTAGGGCAAAGGAGTAGGAGGGTGGGAAGGAGGAATGGGAAGATTATGTTGTTGAGATACATTGGATGAAACCCAATTTATTAATACAAACATTGTAAAAAATATAAAGGAGCATTTAGTCATTTAATCCAGCAGCATGACTGCTCTAGAAAAGGATCACATTGAAAAGCCAGTGTAATAGCTAGGAAAACATCTCATCCAAAGATCTGTATGAAAAGGTAAGCAATAGTAGTGATGACTTTAATGCTAAACTCTGAGATTGAATCATATTAAAGAATAGACAGAGTGAAGTCTGATCGAATCAGTGTGAAGTCTGAAATTCAGTAAGAGTGAGGACAAGCCCAACTCTAAGGATATAAAAGGAAGCTCTAAACTCATAGTCAGGGAGTTCAAAAGAAGTTCAGAAGTAGAAGTGGAAGAAGTAGAAGTAGAAGTTCAGATGCAGAGGAATATTTAATCTTTAAATTTGGCAGCAAGCCTGTTCAAGGATAGAAAGATTGTTAATAAACACACTTAATCTCAGTATTTAGAATGTAGTCATAGCACATGCCTTTAATTCCAACACATGAAGGACACTAATCAGAGCTAAGAAGGAGTCAATGTCAGACAGAAAGTGATGACTGAGACTTGTCAGAGGGAAGAGCAGGCAAAGAGATGAATCAGAGGTATAGTTAGCAGAGTGAGTCAGAGTGAGGACATGACCAACTCTCATGAAATAAAAGCAAGCACCCAGCTCAGAGAGTCAGGTGAAGACACAGACACAGAGACAGTCTGAGGAGTCTGAGGCAGAGACACTAATGCAGCTCAGCAGAAGAAGTCAGTATCAGATAGGAAGAATGAGTCTGTTTGAAGCCCAACAGAGAAGTTCAGTCTGCGGCAGTTAGCAAATCAGCCAATGTCATTAGAGTTCAGTCAGAAATAGTCAGAAGGTCATTTTGAACCAGCATCTTGGAGAAGAGTTTGAGTCAGATCAGCAAGTGAGTAGAACCAAAAGAGTCAGAGTAGGCAGTCTTAGGAAGTCTGAGGAGAGACACAGAAGTAGTTCAGAAGAAGGAAGAGTAAGTTTGAGAAAAAGAGTAAGCTAACAATGAGAGTCAGTTTGAAGCCAAGCAAAGCAGTTCAGTCAGAGAAATTTTAGGGAGTCAGACAGATAGTCAGAGTCAGAAGAGTTAAGACAGAAACATCAACCAACTCAAAAGATCAGTTCAAACTAGGAGTTTGGAGAAGAGTTTGAGCCAGAAGACAAGTGAGTTGAATCAGCTAACCATAATTGATTACAGTGCAGTTCTGATTTCAGAAGGAGCTAGTCAGGAGCCTGATCAGCAATATGTCTTAGAGATATAAATGTTCTAGATTGTTGACAGGTTGAGGCCTTCTAGGTCTGAAATTAAGATTAGATGCACAGAGGCTGAAACCCTCTAAGGATGGGAGATTGAATTAGCCAAAGAATAAACTGTCTTTTACCCTTAATCTATGGCTACAGAAGAGAGTTGGAGAGATGTAGAGTTAGTTTAGTCAGCTTACAGTCAGAAGGAGAATTTTACTTGAGTCTAAAGTTCTATAAACTGTTTATATTAGTCCCTCAAACTTAACAGTCTGAATGTTCTCATGAGGATAAAGATTCACTTCAGCCCAGAAAAACACAAGTAAATAGTTAAAATAAATAAATAAATCTCTTAAAGAAACTTAAGAACAAACAAGCAAACAATTGAAGGAAATGAACAAAACTGTTCAAGACTTGAAGATAGAAATAAAAGCCATAAAGAAAACAAAAACTAAAGGAATTCTTGAAATCAAAAAACAGAACAAAAACAAAACAAAACAAAAAACCCAGAAAATTGAACATGAACTACAGAGTCAAGCTTCAGCAATAGAATACAAGGAATAGAATAGAGAATATCAGCATTTGAAGATATTATGGAAAAAATAGATGAATCAGTAAAGGAAAACATCAAATCCAAAAAAATACTAACATAAAACATCTAGGAAATCTAAGACACAATGTAAAGACCAAACCTAAGAGTAATAGGAGTAGAGGAAGGAGAAAAATCCCAGCTAAATTGTCCAGAAAATATTTTCAATAAAATCAAAGAAGAAAAATCTCCAAACCTAAATTAAAACAGGAGATACCTATAAAGGTACAAGAAGCATACAGAACACCAAGTAGAATAGAACAGAAAAAAAAAATCCCCACCATACATAATAATTAAAACACTAAGCATACAGAACAAAGAATACTAAAAGCTACAAGAGAAAAACAATAAGTAACATATAAAAGCAAACCAATTAGAGTTACACCTGACTCCTCATGGAGACCCCAAAAGCCAGAAATGTATGGGCTGATGTGCTACAGACTCTCAGAGAACACAGATGCCAATTCAGACTTCTATACTTATAAACATTTGATCATCATAAATGGAGAAAACAAAATATTCCATCACAAATCCAAATTCAAACAATATCTATCTACAAATCCAGCCCTACAGAGGATACTAGAAGGAAAATGCCTAGTTTTCGAACCCAAGGAATTTATCTACACTCTTGAAAACACAGGGCATTTATAACTGCAAGCCATCATAACTAACAGTAAGGAAAGACACACACAAACCCACATATACACTCACACAACAAGAACATACAACAAATAAACTGTAACGGGACCTAAGAATCATTGGTCTTAAATATCTATCAACATTAATGGACTCAATTTCCTAATAAAAAGGCACACACTAACACCATGGATGTGAAAACAGGATCCACATTTCTGCTAAATATAAGAAACAAACATTAACAACAAAGATAAACATTACCTCAGAGTAAAGGATTGAACAAATATTTTCCAAGCAAATGGACCCAAGAAGCCAGCTGGTGTAGTCATTCTAATAGCTAACAAAATAGACTTCAAATCAAAATTAATCAAAAGAGACAGGGAAGGACAATACATACTTATCAAAGGAAAAAATTCATCAAGAAGACATTTAAATTCTTAACATCTATGCTGCCAACACAAGGGATGTCACATTTGTAAAAGAATCATTGCTCAAACTGAAAACACACGTTGACTCACATACATTGATAGTGGGAGACTATAACACCCGAATTTACCAACTGACAGGTCATCCAGACAAAAACTAAACAGAAACATACTAGAGCTAACAGACGTTATAAACAAAATGAACCTAACATATATCTGCAGAACATTTCACCCCCATACAAAAGAATATACCTTCTTCTCACCACCTCATTGAACTTTCCCCAAAATTGACTACATACTTGGTTGGGCACAAAGAAAGTCTCAATAGATACAAGAAAATTGAAATAACCCACTGCATCCTCTCAGACAACCACAGGTTAAAGCTATTTTAAAAACAACAGTAATAACAGAAGGACAGCAAATTCATTTAAACTAAACAGTACTCTATTAAATTATGACTGGGGTCAAGACAGTCGTAAAGAAAGAAGACTTTCTAGAATTCAATGAAAATGAATCCACAACATACTCAATTTTATTGGCACAATGAAAGCTATGCTAAAAAGAAAATTCACAGCACAAAGTATATACCAAAAACACAATGGAGAGATCACATACTAGCAAATTAACAGCACATATGAAAGCCATAGAACAAAAAGAAGCAATCACACCCAAGAAAAGGAGAAGTCAAGAAATAATCAAACTGAGGGCTGAAATCAATAAAATAGAAACAAAGAAAAAAATACAAACAATCAATGAAACAAAGAATTGGTTCTTTGAAAAAAATCAATAAGATATACAACCTCTTATCCAATTAAAAGGGAGGGGGAGACACAGAGAAAAAGAGAGAGAGAGAGAGAGAGAAAGAGAAAGAGAAAAAGAGAGAGAGAGAAAATATATAAGTAAAAAATCAGAAACAAAAAGGGGAATATATAACCATAGACACCAAGGAAATCCAAAGTATCATTAGATCATACTTTAAAAACCTGTACTCCACAAAATTGGAAAATTTAAAAGACATGGATAATTTTTTTGAAAGAAGCTACCTACCAACATTAAGTCAAGAGCAGATAAACAATTTTAACAGACCTATATCTCCCAAGGAAATAGAATATATCATTAAAAGCCTCCAAAACAAAAAAGAAAAAAAAAAGCCCAAGCCCAGGGCCAGATGGTTTCTACCAGACTTTCAAGAAAAAGTTAAAACCAATACTCCTCAAATTATTCCCCAAACAAGAAGCAGAAGGAACACTGCCAAACTCATTGTATGAGGCCACAGTCACCATGATATCAAAACCAAAGATTCAACTAAGAAAGAGAATTATAGACCAATTTCTCTTATGATCCTAAATGCAAAAACATTCAGTAAAATACTTGCAGAACCAATCCAAGAGCACATCAAAAAGATCACCTACCATGATCATTTTGGTTTCCTCCCATAAAAACAGGGATAGTTGAGTATATGAAAATCAGTCAATGTAATCCTCCATATAAATAAACTGAAAACAAAATAAAACAAAACAAACAAACATAAAACAACACATGATCATCTAACTAGACACTGAAAAAGTTTTTAACAAAATCCAACACTCCTTCATGATAAAAGTTTTAGAGAGATTATGGATACAAGGCACATACCTAAATATCATAAAGGCAATTTGCAGCAATACCACTGACAACATAAAATTAAACAGAGAGAAACTCAAAGCAAATCTACTTAAATCAGGAATAAGATAAGGTTGTTCTCTCTCTTCATACCTATTCAATATACTACTTGAAGTTTCAGCCAGAGCAATATTATAACAGAAGGAGCTAAGGAAGATACAAATTGTAAAGGAAGAAGTCAAAGTATCCCTATTTGCAGATGGTATGATAGTATTTATAAGTAACACCAAAGATCAACCAAGGAACTCCTACATCTGATAAGCAACTAACGTGAAGTGGATGGCTACAAGATCAACTAGAAAAATTCAGTAGGTCTCCTCAATATAACAGATAAATGGACTGAGCATGAAATAAAGGAGACAACATATTTCACAATAGCAGCAAATAACATAAAATATTTTGGGGTGACTCTAACCAAGTAAGTGAAAGACTTGTTTGGCAAAAATCCTTTAAGTCTTTGAAAACAGAAATTGAAGAATGTCTCAGATGATAGAAAGGTCTCCCATGCTCCTGGATTGGTAGGATCAAAATAGTAAAACTGGCCATCTTACCAAGAGCAATCTACAGATGCAAAACAATCCCTATAAAAATCCCAATAAAATTATGTACAGAACTTAAAAGGATAACACCCAACTTCACATGGAAAAACAAAAACATAGTATAGCTAAAATAACTGTGAAAAATTAAATATTAAATTCTGAGGTATCACCATTCCTGATCTCAAGTTATACTACAGAGTTGTAGTAATGAAAACTACTTTGTATTGGCATAAAAATGGACATTTTGATCAATGGAACAAAATTGAAGTCCCATATATAAATCTATACACTTATGAGCATCTGATCTTCAATAAAGAAGCCAGAGATATACATTGGAAAAAAAAAAGACAGCATCTTCAACAAATGGTGCTTGTCAAACTGGATATCCATATGTAGAAGAATGCAAATAGACCCATATTTATCTTCCTGTACAAAACTCAAGTCCATGTAGATCAAACACCTCTCATAAATCCAGATACAATGAACCTGATAGAAAAGAAAGTGGGGAATTGCCTTAAATGCGTTGGTACAGGAGACAACTTCCTGAAACAACACTTAACAGCTCAGGTAATAAGTTCAATAATTAACAAATGGGACCTTATGAAATTGACAAGCTACTGTAAGGCAAAAGACACTGTCAATAAGACAAAATGGCAGCCCACAGAATGAGACAATATTTTCAGCAATTCTACTTCCAATACAAGGTTAATCTCCAAAATATATAAAGAACTCAAGAAAGTAGACATCAAGAAAAAAATAATATCAAAAAATCAAAAAATACTGTATGCATCTAAACAGAGAATTTTCAAAAGAGGAATGGCAAAAGGCTGAGAAATACTTTAAGAAATATTCAACATCCTTATCCACTAGGAAAATGCAAATCAAAACCACTTTGAGAATCCATATTACACCTGACAGAATAGCTAAGATCAGTAACACAAATGATAGTTCATGCTGGTGAGAATGTGGAGCAAGCGGAACACTCCTCCATTGCTGGTGGAAGTGCAAACTTATAAAGCCATTATGAAAATCAATATGATAATTCCTCAGGAAATTGGAACATGACCTACGTCATGACTCAACCATTCCACTCTTGGGCACATACCGAAAGTAGGTTACATCCTAGCAAAAGGATACTTCCTCATGTATGTTCATGGTAGTTTTATAATATCCAGAAACTGGGAACAACCTAGATTGCCCTCATCTGAAGAACGAATAAAGAAATTGTGGTATGTTTATATAATGAAGTATTACTCAGCTTTTTAAAAAAAGACTACGAGCTTTTTCAGGTAAATAGAAAGATCATTCTGAGATAAACGTGTCTCAGAAAGACATACACGGCTTGTACTCACTTGTATGTGATTATCAACTTTCATGCAGAGGATAAAGGTGCTGCAATCCATAGACCCAGAGACAAGGAGGGTCTCAGTGAACACAAAGGGATCTCCCTGGTAAAGGGGAAATACAACAGATGATGATTGTGGGTAGGAGAAGGAAAAGAATGAGAAGAGAATAGACCAGGTGTGGGGACAGGAATGGAGGGAGTGAATATATGGAGAGAAAACCAGAATTGAATGTCATTTCGGGGGTGGGGTCTGGAGAACCATGGCAGTGGAAATTCACTGGAGTCCTCAATGGAGACCCTGACAGTAGATATCTAGCAGTAGGGGATGGGCAGCATTAACAGAGCATCTCCTATAACCAGAAAAGTCTCCAAGTGGGAGAACCAGGATACCAACCCAGCCATAAAATCTTTGACCTATAACCCACCTTCCCTATAGGACATACTAGAATAATGGAAAAGCAGAAACCCACGCGAAAGGAGGAGAATCCATGCCTAATTTTGTATGGTAGACCAGGAAGTAAAGACTGGATGGCAAGCTGAAGATTTCTAATGCTATCCTGCTCTACTAATAGATCAATACCAATCCTTATCAATGAGGCTTCATCCAGTAAATAATGGGAGCAAATGCAGAGGTCCAGACACAAACATTATGCAATCTATCTCTGGGAGTCCTTATTCTTATTCCCCATTCTGTTTTAGACTAAGTCTAGGGAAGTGCTTCCTGCTGTAGCATGCGTTCAATCTTTAATATCAAGTTTATTTGCTCTGTGATTGAACTATTAGCTTAGTTCTGTAGTTTAGTTGTTCTAGTTGCTCTGTGCATGAGCCATTCCATTGCTGACAGGGAATGCCTGCCTAATGTTGTTTGCTGTGGACCCTTATCTATTTTGCATTATGCAGCCTTACACAAACTCTTATATAAAAATTTGGGGATAGTTGGAGATAGTTTGCCATCTTTTACAAATTTATTGGTATCTACAAAAAAACAAAAAGACAATAATTGTGCAATTTTGTAATTCAGTTCATGATTTTTAAGCTGAAAAAATACTTTACGTTTGTTGTGGAGCTTATTGTCTATATTTTTTGTTACTCATGTTTTTGGTAACATATAAACTCAATACTGCCTAACAGAGTCTCAATATATATTCTCATATGTGTTTTTTATTAGTTTTATAGTTTTAAAACTTAAGCTTATAATTTTATTTGCTTTTGCCTTCTTTTATTCATGTGGTGTACTTCCAAATTTCCAATTTTATTGTTATTCTTATGTGAATATCTGGTCTACAACATTATTAGGGAAAAAGACTAGAGGTTGGTCATTTTCCTAAACATGAATGCAATAATCTAAAAAGCAATCTTTGCAAGTAGAATTAATCAAGAGATAATCAGACCTATTGCTAAAGGTTTTTCACAAGCTTAGTCTGTATAATATTCAATATTGTTACAATTTCTGGAAATTAATGGAGATGATTTTAGTATATGATCTATGGCTAGAAGTTTAGTTTATTGATAGAGGAGCTGCTTGGCTTTGTGCAAAGCTCTTGGTTTAGTTCCTAGCACCACAGAACAAAAGAAAGAAGCATTTGCTGTTACAGTAGTAAAGAAGAGCATGTGTCATGTGTTATATCCTGATGCTCATGTTAATGAAATGAAAATTGGCAAAATCTCTTACTAATGTTGTATGCTTATAGACATGACCTATTTGTTTTTAGATGTGTTTCCTTGATTTCTGAGCCTTAGCAATATGCTCTTTTTTCTAAAATAAATAGAATGCAGGTTCTTACTTCAACTAATTAATGTTTTAATTTGAATGTGCATAAATTTGATACTATTAGTCTGTAGTTCACATAAAACTTGAGTAAAATATACCATTTTCTTAATGTAGCTCATGGTCATTTCTCCAGAACTGTTTGAATTAAAATGCATTTGAATGTTTTACATTGAGTTGGGTTGCTTTAAATATTTTTGATTTACCATATCATAGATATATTGGAATTTGAAACTTTTATATTGGAAGAACTACTGATATTATTGACAGTATAATTACACATCTGGTCCTCTTTCTACAGCTAAAGAAATGTTTAGAAGTGTTTTATGTTCTGTCATGAAATAAAGAAACGGTGGTGTCAGTTTTTTTAAATAAATTGGCTCTTATATCCTAAGGCCCTGGCATTTTCTTTGTTAGGAAATTTATAATAGATTCAGTTTCATTTCTTGCTGTGGATCAACTGAGGTTACCATTGATTGAACATATGTAGTATGAAAGTAACCAATGAAAACTATAGGTTGTGAGTCTGCATTGTCTTCTGAGTCCTAACAATGATATTTAGTGTAATAAAACTTATGACATTAATAAAAGAGTGATCTTCATCAATCACATTTCCAACAATTAGAAGGGAATAAAATGCACCATCACTGAAAAGTTAACATAGATAATTTTGTTTTGTTTTGTTTTGCTTTGCTTTTTGAGACAGGATTTCTCTGTTGTAACTCTGGCTATCTTGGAACTCACTCTGTCGATCAGCCTGGCCTCAAACTCACAGAGATTCATCTGCCCCTGCCTCCCAAGTACTGGGATTAAAGGGCTGCACCATCCCCACCTAGCTGATATAGATAATTTTTGTTTTTAATTAGTTTTACCATCATTTATAATTGAGTTCCTCAATTAATATCTACATATTATTGTGCTTTATACCACATAAAACAATTACAAATATTATCAAAAAAGGAATAAATTTAAATATTAAAGAATTAAAAGAACATTGAATAATTTTGACAATATCACTGTATATAGAAAGGAAACAGGAAAAAAAAACTGATCAAGCTAGTCTGTTCCTTCACTTTTATATCTTCACAATAACTTAATCTACAGATCCTAGGACAGTATTTCTATCTGCTGAGAGAAAAAATATTAAATAGCTTAAAGGTCAACCTGTCATTAATATATTATAAGCTTTTGCAAATTTTTATGTTTATGTCTTTTATATTAATATGTTAAACATTAACTTCTAGATAAATGGTCATGAAATTTAGCTCATTTTTGATAAGTAACTTGCCAACAGAACATCCTTGGAGAATTCAGATTAAATTGATGTGTGAGATTATAACACAAACTCCATGTGCCAATTCAAATCCAAGTGTGGTAGCATGAAAGAGAATTAGGCTTATGCATTTTTCTTTTTAGATTATAATTTCATTACAACATTTCTCCTTTCCCTTTACTCTCTCCAAATCCTCCAATATATCCCTCACCACTCTCCTTCAAATTCATGAAATATTTTCTCATTAATTGTTATCTCATCCATGAGATATGTTACATATACACACACACATATATTCCTAAATATATAACCTGTTCCATCCATATTATGCTACCTGTATTCCAAGTCTTTCTTAGTTACCTATAGTTATTTCCTCATGGTTGTGCCCTAGTAGATTTTTCTTTTTATGTACAATTTGGTATGTTCATTGGTATCGCTCTTATTCAGTTATTACGTATTATTAACAATTGATGGTGCTATTTGGGGAGGTTATGAAATTTTTGACAATTGACGTCTTGCTGGAGTAAATAGATATTTAGGGACAGAATTTGAAAATATATAGCCCCAATTCATTTCTATCCCATGCTCTCTCTCTCAACTTTCTCTCTCTCCTTCTCCCCACATTTTCTGTGATTTCTATGGACAGTTAAGATAAAATTTCTCAGCTATATTTCCCATCTGCCTGATGGCATGCCTTCCTCATAGTAAGTAGTCAACATCTGGAAACAGAAGCCCAAAGAAACTTCCTTTTCTTTTCTAAGTTCCTCTTGATTGTGTTATTTTTATCACAAAACCAGAAATGCAACCATAACAGAAATTGGTATTGAGAGTGAGGCTATGGCTTTGAATACTTGGCTGTTTTTGTTGTTGTTGAAAACTGAAGTATTGGACTAGACAGAATTAATGAAAATTAATAAAAAGAATTAATGGACCTTCTAGGACAGTGATTCTCTGTAGGTCACAACCCCTATGGAGACTGAATGACCCTTTCATAGTGGTCGCCTAAGAACTTCTGCATATCAGATATTTATATTATGATTCATAACAGTAGTACAATTACAGATATGAAGTAGCAATGAAAATAATTTTATGATTGGGGATCATCACAATATGAGAAACTGTATTAAAGGGTCATAGCATTAGGAAGTTTGAAAATCACTACTACAGGAGAAGCCTAAAAGAGAGCAGTGCTGAAAGTAAGGTGGATAGTAGAGGCCTCTGTTAGAGGAGAAAAAGGCCTCTATCAGCAATTGCACTAGACGCCATTTGCATGACATTTTGATAATGAATCTGGTTGCTTTCTTTCCTTGTATTAAGAATTCATATGACGCTAAATTTAAAAGTAATGGACTAATTACTTTGGTGAAATAAATGTAAAGACAGCACAACACTGAGCCTGTGGAATGATTAGTACTGAGTATTTTTACATAGGTCTACAGTGAAAAAGAGCAAATTGTCATAAAAATGCAAAATGTTCACTGTGGAGGAAAAGAGATTCACTAGGGACCTCTTGCTGTCTCCAAGGTATATGTTGTAGAAGACATAGTAGTTATTAAAGAAATTAGAAACATTAAAAAGTATCTTTCTGCTTTTTGTTAAAAAAAAAATGAAAGTATGCCAGCAATGCAAGACCTCACAAAGCTGAAGCTAAGCTTTCAGCTTGGGGGAAAAAAAAAGAAAAAAGGTAAGGAATTGCTCAAATAAAACATTTGTTTTAACATGTGAAAGCTTCTGCTCATGGTCAGAAGAGAAACTTGTTCATCACAAACTTACAGCTGAACTTGGAGGTGATATCTAAATAATACTGTTTTTGTAGGTTGGTAGTTTTGAAGGAGTTTCATACATTTGGACCAGTTGAGACTATTAAGTTAAGATTTGGGAGCCACAGCCTTCCTGAAGAGTACAATGCTGTGGGGGTAGTTTCTAAGAGTTTTCCCTTACCCAACTTCCATTCTACTCTCTCTGTTTTGTGATTAATGCTGAAGATGTGAATTTTATACTTCCTGCTCCTTTTCCCATGTTTTACATTGACAGTCATATGTACGTACCTTTAGATTACAGTCTTTCTAGAATCATAATCCAAAACAATTTCTTTCTGATAAACTGCTTTGGATATTCTGTCTTAATAGAGCAACAGAAAGTAATAATACAGTTGTTGACACCAGAGTCATCTGTTCCTGTAAAGAACATGACCATGTTATTTTATTTATTAGGGAATGTGAAAGATTTTGGATCTTTGGACTGCTAAAGCACTTGAATAATTTAAATAGAGTGTAAAGTGCTATTATAGAAGAAACCTAGAAGACAGTTCTGCTGATGGAAATGCAAACTGTAAAGGTCTGGTTCCATTGTTTTGAGAGACAATCAAGGACTTTAAGGTTGGATGCCATTCCTTGTGATATTTTGATAAATAAATTAGCTGTTTTCTGCCAATGTACTGAAAACTTGCCTGACGCTAAACTAAGGCACATACTGGTGAATCTGTATTATGATTGTGCAGACCATGATTATGCTGGTCTACAATGAAACAAACTCAGTAGGGCAGGAAGTAGTACAGAATGAATAACTTAGAAACAAGTACAAGAAAGCTCAATGTTACAGCAGAGTTATGTGTTGTAAGACAGACTGTGATTTTTACACTTAGTGCGATTAAGGAGAATCATCCTGTTCTTCACAATAACAGAGCAAACAGGACCCTCAGCTAAGGCTTCAACTTCTGAAAAAGAGCATAAGAAGTTCTCTATAACTAGAAAGAAACTAAATGGCAACTCTTGCTAATGTGATTTAAGGTTGCAAGGGTCCAGCCTCATACAATAGTTTAACTTGGCAATATAGTCCATGTAGTGCTGGCTTTAGATGTATAAGTAATGCAAAAGTGAAGGGGGGATGGATTGTTTCCTACATGGTTTCAGAGTCACTGAGGCCAGACAGGATAACACAATGGAGTCACTGCAAGGAGGATGTGAAAGCACATTGCATGAACCTATGAATTTGAAGTCTGAGTAGACCCCAAGAAGTTGGTGCTGTCAGAGACGAAAGAAAACTATCAATGATAGTTATTTACAAGTGTGGAATTAACCTATAATAGAGATGATTGTTGCATGCAGCAAGGGTTAAGTGTAGAGCCAAATAATTCCTTTGGTCCTAAACCTAAAGCTTTGAGATTTGGGTTTTGCCCTGCTGGGTTTAGGTCTTCCTTTGGTACAGTATTCTTTACTCTATCCTCATTTTTCCCTATAAGAAATGTGTGTGTGTGTGTGTGTGTGTGTGTGTGTATATATATATATATATATATATATATATATATATATATATATCATATATATAATATGTATATTATCATTGAGTTTTTAAAATTTATAATAGGTTATAATCAGGACATTGTCGCAAGACTAAAAAGATCTTTTTGAATTTTGAAGTTTTAAACTGTTTGAAAATGTTGATGATTATGAGGACTTTTAGATTTGAACAAAATGTATTTTGCACTATGAGATGAATGTGAGTCTATGCGGGCCAGGTAGTGGAATG
The DNA here is from genome assembly GCA_026225945.1 of Cricetomys ansorgei. Classification (NCBI taxonomy): domain Eukaryota; kingdom Metazoa; phylum Chordata; class Mammalia; order Rodentia; family Nesomyidae; genus Cricetomys; species Cricetomys ansorgei. The sequence goes on along the minus strand of JAMJFZ010001131.1, from coordinate 7,149,110 downwards.
TGATAGTTTGAGAAATGGCCTCAATAGGTTCAGACATTATAAATTTGCTCTCCAGTTGCTGTTGCTCTTTTGGACTTGTTAGGAGATGTATCCTTGATATGTATATATGTCACTTGAGATGGGCTTTAAGAGTACAAAGCTTCACCTGACTGTCAGCTCTATCTTTACTTCATGATTGTGGTTGAGGATGTAAGTTCTCAGCTTCCTGCTCCTTCTGAAAGCCCAGCTGCTTGTTGTCATGTCCCTGCCATGGTGGAACCTGACCCCTTTGGAACAGGAAGCTAAAACAAACTCTTTCTCCCATAATTTGTTTTTTATCACTTCCATAAGTAATATTTTACCACTCCAACTGAAATGTAACTAACATAACATAGAAAAAAAGAGCATGTGTATTTGACTTTTTGTACCCGAGTTTGTTGCTTCACTTCCTGAAGCATTTCCAGTTCTATCCATTTGCCTTCTAACTGAATGAGGTCATTTATCTATTTTACAGATGAACCACCACCATCCAGCTTCAACTGAATGCTTCTTGTGTTGTACACAAATGTCTAAGTTTCATGAAGTCCCTCTTGACAATTGTTGCCTATATTTCTTGAGAAAATAAAGTCCTATTCAGGATACCCTTTTCAATACCATTATGTTATAGAGTACTCCCTCTGTTTTATTCCAGTAGTTTCAGTGTTTCTGTTTAACATTGTGGTCTTTGATTTATTTGAATTTATTTTTGTGCAGGGTCAGAAGCAAGAATTGAATATGGTACATGTGGACTACCAGTGGTCTCAACACTATTTATTGAACATGGTCTCTTTCCTGCAATATGTATTTTTCATCTTTTTCAAATATTAGATGACTGTAATTGTGCAGACTTAATTCTGAGTCTTCTGTTCTAGTCATAGATATGTATGTCTGTTTTTGTACCTGTACATGATATTTTTACTATTTTAGCTCTCTAGATTCCTCTCTGATGACTGGATTTCTCATTACCAGAAGGTACTATGAAGTCTACTTAAGGAAGGAAATTACCAATAGTCTTAAAAAGGTACAAATCCTAAAAACCTCAATAATGACTGGCCAGGCAAGTATGTTCAATACTGCAACAAAAGCACTAATGTCTTGAGGATCAACAATAGCTGTCTGAATGGACATAAGCTTAAATAAACAGAAGGGAATTCATGCCTGTTATTGTAAACATAATCAAGAACCTGTGACATTATAGACCCAGAATATAACCTACTTCCTCCCTTTTGCTAAATTGATACAGGATTCAAGCACTACATATCATTATACATGTAGGTTAGGGTAGCCCTAATCCCATATTGAAGCAGTTTCTTTCTAGGGTGAATGAAATTTACAACTGATAACACCAGCTAGTCAAAATGCATAAAATAAATGATTTCAGTGTTTTCAGCTTTGTATGGGAAACTTATATCATATCTTTCCACGCTAAGACTCAGGTAATATCACTGAAGATAGGGCAAAAAGACAATAAAAGTCAAAGGCTGGGAAGAATGCTGATAACTGTCTTCTTGACATGACAAGTTCCTGAAATTCAGAAACTGACAGAAGCTGTGATTGCCTACACAATATATATAAAATAGAAATCCAATTAACCTTCCAACATAGATGGGGTCACAGTGTTCCACATGTCTAGCTGATGAGCTATTGATACTAAAGGCAGCTGAAGGAAAGGGGTTCTATTTATTCAGGGGTAGCCCCCTTGATGGGTTGTCCAAGCTTCATGGATAGCTATATATCTATGCACATGAGGACAGCACGGACTGTACTCAATGGGTTAAAATACGGACACTAAATTGTGGGAATGACATGGTGAGAGATATGTTCAAGGTAATTATAAGAGGAGAATAGGAGTGTCCATATATATAAAGTATGTGTGTACATGTAAAAACATTCTGAAAGAATAATATTAAACAAACAAATTTAAAGGTATTTTGTCAAAATAATGAAGCAAGCAATAAAGTATAGGAAGTAGAAAATAATTGATTTGTAAGTAAATGTCTGAGATGTCTGCATTCTAAAAATAAGAATGGGTATTTCAAAGTTAAGTTCACATTGAATAATGGAAAAATATCAAAGTTAGACAGACATGTAGTCTGCTTGAGACTGATTCCAAAGGCTGTGCTTCAGGTACTCTTTCTAGTGACTTCTACTTTACTATATTACTACTGCTAGCTTTTCATTGCTGTATGGAATCTTCAGTCACTTCCTGCCACTCATGCATTTCCTATAGTATATTTTCTTTCAAATACTATTGCACATAGCTGTATATTTGGGTGTTCTCTTTATAAATCTAGAACTGAAGATAACTAATGTTATCAATCTTGAATTGATAACAGATATAGTTCAAAGTCAAATAATTTGCTGAGATTTGTGAAGGTGAATTATTTAGTAGCTGGCAAAAAACACACATAAGCTGAAGTGGAATGTGGAAAATACAAACTTAATGTAGTGATAAATTGCTAAGTGCTTCACACCACTTTTGAATATTTTGATAAAAGGAGATATTCTTGGAAATGCAATGATTCAAGAAAATGAGCTGTACAGAGAAACAACACCAACAAAGAGTAGGTAAACAGATCATGACCAGGATACACTAACATATTATAGAGAAATAGCACAGAGATGATTTGACATATAGCAAATAATAAGAGTAAGATCCAATGAGCTTTATTAGCTTAGTCTTTACCTCATATAGGGAAAGAATAGAAACTAACCTGGAAAATGTTTAAGAATATGGAGTAGTGAATAGACATTCAAGTACTCAACTAAAGTTTCCACTAACAATAGGGTCCTATTAGGTAAATTCTTTTATTTTGGCTAGTAGTTTAGAGATAAATGGATGAGTATTCCCAAATATTTTAATTCCAAACTCTTTGAGTTTGTGAATGGTCTGCTCACATTATTTGGAGTTCTTACTTCCAGATAACAAAATGGCCTTACAAACATCTTGTCTCTCCTCTATAGAACAAGCATTTAATTATGTTATTCTTTTCAAATATTCTTCTATCTGCCATCCTGTTACAAAGCTAAATCTGAATGTGAAATAGCTTGGGATAAGTTGTCTCTGAGGAGGAGGAGACAGAAGACAGAATCAAAATTTCACTATGAAGATTCAAATGATAGGGAAAAACTTGACAGTAAGATAGGGTTGATGGGCAAATATGAGCAAGACTTAGTTTTGTGTATGATTCAGTAAAGAAAACACAATATAATGGAATATTTAAAATTCTTATATACTTATATACTTGGTATACTTTTTGACAGCAAGGTATTTAATATCTGACAAAGAATCCAGCAGACAGGACAAACCTCTGCCAAGGTGACATAGAAGCATATAGTAAAAATTATCTCTTCTTACTTAAGCAGGAATTCTCACTTTTTTTTCTTAATGATTGCAAGAACTGTATAGTGAGGCCAGAAGAGAGTTGTAATAGATGGAGGACAACACCTTTGTCTTGACTGTGTTGTTGAATGGAATATCTCTTAGTAAAGCACAATGCTAGTCTAAATATATGTTGGGATATTGAGAGACTAATGTAGAAGAGACTAAGTACATGCAAATATTAAAATGTATGTACATATATGAACTATCAGGGAGATGTGCATATAGTAATGCTAGGGACACATACGTGGCAAACGATAAGTGTATATAGAGGAATGTTTAATCTTTTAATCTGTCAACATGGCTACTCTAGGGTAGAAAGAATGTTGGAACACAACTTTAATTCCAATATTCATAAGGGATTGGTGATGCATGCCTTTAATCCCTAAGAGAGAAACCGAGTTTGGAAGCAGACATTAAGCAGAGCTCAGAAAGAGTCAGTGTCACACAACAGTGACATCTGAAATGAGTCAGTGAAGGAAAGGAAAAATGACTAATCAAAGAAAGAGTTATCAGAATGAGTCAGAGTGAGGGCACGCCCAACTCTCATGATAAAAATCCAGGCTCTTAGCTCAGAACAGAGTCAGTTAAAGCAGTGATACACAGGCAGTCTATACAGTATGAAGCATACTGAGGCAGTCTTTTGCTATAGGTACATGTTTATGGTAAAGTACTTTATAAATAAAAGTGTATTTGGTTCTCAGCTTTGGAATCTAATAGTCCAGATAAAGTGGTCCAATCTGTTGGGCCTTTTAATGAGGGATTCACTAGAGGTGGATGGCATCTAGAGCACAGCAGAAGTGACCATATGTTAAGACAGGAAGAAAGAAAGATTCAGAGGTGAGCTTGTTTCAAAATGAGGACATTTGAGATTTAAACTGTAGCTTATGTTTTTGTTTGTATATAAAACAACTGCATAAAATAGTTGAAAAAGTTCAAGACAGTAAGAGGACTAAATAAGGCAAAAAATTGCTTCAGCATTACAATAATATATATTTATTTTCAATGCTTTCCCTTATTCTGAGGGAGTCAGGAGATGATTGTTTACACATTTGAAAATGACTTTGTTCAATAATTCATTATAAATCTGAACTAAATTGAGCATATATAAAGATAAGAATGAACAATGAAATAGTTGAAATAATGTTTCCTGAATTATTCATTACTTAGTGCTAGATCTTTGGCTTTGATGAATTATGGGATTATAGTTACTTGTCCAATATTCATTGGGAAAGAGATTTCTTCTTCACCAAAATAAAATGGAATAGCTTACTTACTGTTCTATTATTTTATCAATTATTAAAATTTCACAGAAGTCTACTTGACTTATGCCCACAATATTAATTTACATCACAAGTAAATAAACCAGTATGGAGCACTTCAATATGTGTCCATCTTCCAGACTAGGATTATCATCATTGTAATAGTCTGGTCACCTCAAAGAAGCACTTTGAGATGTCCTTTCATTTAGTGCTTGTTCTGCAGATTTACTCCTAGATTTCTTTCATTAACATATGACCTCCATTAATACTAGAGTGTTTATTTGATGCTTCAGAGCTCTGATCATGTATATCTACCCTGTTTTCCTTAGTGTTCCTCAAAATACCAGGATACACTCCTTTTCTTAACATGATGCTACTCATTTATACTTTAAAAAGATAGAAAAATTGCAGTCAAAGAAGAGAACACATTCTAGAGTAAGCATGTGGGTACGTTGGAGGTTGCATTCTATCCACCCCCAAAATGATGAGCTGGAATTTGAGACCCTAGTATTTCAGAATAAGATCTCAATTGGAAATAGGTTCTTGATGGGTAATTATATTAAAACAAAGCCTTAAGTCTAAACTGTAGTCAAATATTTTTCTGGAATAAGCACTCTGACAGCAATAAGAGTGGAAGAGAAGAGATGTCAATGATAGACTGAAGCCAGGATAGCTCCTGAAGATTATTGGTTCCAGACTGCATTTCCATTTTATACTCTAAAATCACAAAGTGGGGTGAATAAGCAAACAGTATTTTACAGAAGTGTGCATGGAAGTCAGTAGACGGTTAACGGTAACAACATATTTTTTTAGGGTTTTTCTCTTGATTGCAATGTACAAGCGCCTTTTTATTTATAGACTTATTTTTATTGTTAATTATGTGTATATATGTATGTATGTGCACAAGAGTACCGAGTCCCATGGAGAGGCCAGATGCATTGGATCATCCAGGAGCTGTAGTTACAGGTGCTTGTTATCCATAACACCTGTCCCAGGTAGCAAGTCAAGTCATACTTATCAAATAGGAAGCACAAGAAATACTTGAATTAAAACACTAAATTTAATCAATAAATCAGTATCTGATAATCTCCCTTTTCTAATTTATTCTATTATTATATCAGTAATATTTTTAATGATAGCAGAAATTTGGAGAAAGATGAATTAGAATATAAACAGATACAGAGAGAAGATGGCCAGGAGAGAATCCTGAATGAGATTATTTCCACAGTGCTCCAATAAACTAATTCTGCTAGTTCTCTTTGCAGACATCTTATTTCCTGAGCTGTGAAATAATGCATTTCTCATTTAAAGCTCTTATTCTGTGGCATACGTTATAGCAGCCCTAGAGAACTCATATGGGCTAGATGAGCACACAGGAAGTATGTGAGTGCAAAAATATAAGGTTTTAATAGTTAAAATTCCTGGTGTACTGATAAAGTCTGTGTGAATATCCACATTGATTGAGTATTCCGTACTTGACACTCAATAAATTCTAACTTTGAATACTTCTAGAAGTATAGTTTAATGATTTTTATTTTCTCTACCAATTTTGAGTTATAAACACAGAAACAGCTACAGAGAAGCTAGGTCACTCAGTTGAAGCTAAGGGCGTAGTGAAGCAATAGTTTTAAATTGTATTTGGATTCTTATATTTATTTTCACCTCTCCTTACACTTATGGATTGGAATGCTAATTTTATGATATTAGAACATATTTCAAAGAGGCAGTATATGTTCAGAGAATAGTTTATTAGACACTAACATCCATAATGAAGTGAATAGTCAAAATATTGTTTTCTATGTACTTTGATTATGGAATTGAGTATGGACCTTAATATATTAAAAGTTTAGTGATTTCTGTTGTAAAAATAATATAAAATAAACTAAAACTAATAATACATACAAACAAGACTCTTCAGTAGAGTTAAATCTAGTGCAAGGTGGTGGCAAAATTCATATTTGACCTGTATCAGACTGAGTCAATTCATTTTCATGGAAGGAGACCTATGATATTATTTATAATATCAAATATTTAGCATTAAAGTATCTACTAAAAGATGAGTGGATAAAGAAAATGTAATGAGGCATGATTTAGCTTTAACAAAAAAGACATTCCTGTTATGTATGACAAAATCATTGAATATAGAAGACTCTATACTTCTAAATATGAGCAAAAAAAGACAAACACCACATGATCTAACTTCTTATAGAGGCCACACAACAAACTACTGACTAGAGAGGATACAGTGGGAATTTTGGCTAAAGAATAGTTGTTTTAATTGTTTTACTTATTCATGATATGTAAGTTCTATAAAACTAATGAGAGAATGGCAACATTGGCTAATAATGTCTGCTTGTATGCAGGAAATTCACCAAAACAATGTATGTTCCCATCAGACCTCAAGAAATGAAAACAAGGGAGCAGTGATGAGTATAGCAATAATTTTGACTCTAGCAGGCAGTCATATAGCTGAATCCTACAGAGTACACAATGTTTGTAGAGGGTGTCTTATTTACATGGCTATTTCTGGGAAAGTCACAGAGATAAGGAGGTGGGCTACCAGGTCGTATTTCTGAGAAGCAAGCCTAAGGGTTTTGAGAAACTGGAGGCCTGACAGCTGTCAGAAAAAGATCCTCAGAAAAACAGGGTGGGAGAGGGCTGCTTCGGAAGCCAGAGTAGGATGACAGAGGTAAAACTGATAGGCAGTAGCCTTAGCTGTGGGCCAGTCCACAGATTTTGGTTGAGGAGGGCAGATGCCAAACTCCTATGTCCTCAGAATAAGGTTTTCTGGGGTTTTAATTCCATCTCTACCACAGCTTTGTCCTAGCCCATTTTAGGGTTCCACAGCTCCCCCTTATTTGTTTTATAAAGGGGAGGTGTTATTGTAATCATTGGCTTCTGATTTGGTATTGGACCAGGACACATTTGGTGGCAATTTTGGCAATGCTTTTACCCGTTGCTGTAGGAATTGAATAAGGCAGGGATCCAGAAGAAGGAAGGTCTAAACATATAAGACGGGGCCAAGCAGGAGTAGGAGCCAGGCAATCAGGGGTTTTGAATACCAAGGTGCATAGGCATCTGGGGTGTAGTGGACCTGCAGGACCCACCAAGGGTTTTTTTTTTTAACGTTTGTATATTTTCTCTACCAACCTAGATTCATCGGCATAAAACGAGCATTCCTCCCGCAGTGTAATGTAAGTCCCTCATGTTCAGCAGTTATTAAATCCAGGGCCTGTCTGTTTTGTACTACAACACCTGCTAGGGTGGTTATCTGTTTCTGGAGAGACTTGAGGCTGCTTGTGGTGGAGGCCATGGGAATTGGAGGTCAAGTCGGACCCAGAAAGTAGACCTGGAGTAAGGAGGCCTGGTTGAAGAGAGGGACAACTATGAGAGAGCCCCCTCCCCCGGAATTGTCTCCTGTGTCTCCTGTAAAGAAGGGTTAATGGGGACTGTGGCAAGGAGGGGGTGAGAGAGTGATGCACAGAAGAAGCACTGAGAAGCATTGGCATGGGGGGTGATAGAAAGAAGTTTCACAGCATATTGGGTATATTAAGGCCAAGAGAAGAAGGCTCGAACTTCCTTTTGGACTAGATCTTCCTTTTGGATAACGTTGTTTGTCGGTTAGTACAAGCCCAGGGGCTGTGACAAGTTGATGGGAGATGTGCAGGTCAGCCACAGGGTAGCAGGCATAGCTATTGCCATAAAGTTTGGTTTGGTCCTCTTTACTTCAAAGAAGAGCCAGGCATTCTTTTTGATTGGTGGGGACATGCAGAACATTTCAAGCTGGGACACAGATAGGCCTGCGTTGGTTCTGTGGGAAGACACAAGTGAATCCCCTTCCTGTGGTTAGTAGGGTGCCATTTCCCTTTCATGTCCCATATAGTGGGCCTTGCCATCTCATCAGTAATTGTGGCATGGCTTTGGGTGTCTTCCTAATGGCGTTTTTGTAGTTTTGTACCCTATTGTAGCATTTCACCAAAAGAAACAAGGAAGCATATTCATACATGCAAACCCTGACAGACGTCAGCAGGGGGAACCACTGCCATGATCAATGCCATATTAGACCGTGGAACCTTGAGAATGTTTTATTGGTTCAGAACTCCTCATGTATTCTACTGATAGCATATGCAGATCCTTAGCAATTACACAACGCCAACAGAAATCCAACATCTGCAAACAATGCAAAACACCCTGGACAGCCCCTCACCCAACAGTGCATAAAACAATTATTTTATATATAACTAAAAATAAACTTCTACAACAGATTTTGAATTTATATATATATATATATATTTATATATATATTTATATATATATATATATTAAATAAATTTAGTGTTGTTAAGGACATCAATAACTGAATACTGAGGAAGTAATTTTCTGCTTTTTTTTTTAAGTTGATTTGGGAGGGTATGTATTTATACATCTTAAAACATCTTTTAGATCCTCAGAACTTGCATAGACCTTTTATCTAATCATTTACCATGATATAGGTAAAAAACACTCCCCTGAACAAAGAAATAGCAAAAAATCACTTTTTAGCTGAGTTTACCTTCTTAGGTTTGGTAACAAGGCAAACTGCTTTTCTTGGCTAGAAGGCTGTCTGTTCTAGCAAGGTGAGATCTGAACCCTGATTTTATGTTAAGAGGACCGAGAAGACAGCTGAGTCTTGAGGGAGGAGCTGTTCAAGGGAGGAGCTGGTAGATAATTGTTACTCCTAAAACTACAGATAGCCATCAAGCCATCAGAGATCTGAGGAAGAATAAATTATAGAATCTACGTGGTTTATTTATCAATTAGGGTGACAGGGACCCATTACTTAGGCAGTTCCCTCAGGCTCCTGTGGTTTGCTGAGGGAAGATGTCATCTATTGTACAGAACAGCATTTGATCTCCAGCTGTCATACAGAATGGTACAGGCCTTTGACTGCCCAGGTCTGAAATGTTTTTTTGTTTTATTTTGTTTTTGTATTTTTTGTGGGAAGGAACTTGGGAAACTGATCTTACCCTGGCTATTCTGAGCAAAGCAGCCAACCCAAACATGTCCACATTTTGTGAAGAGCCTGGTGGCAGGCAAGGCATGGAGCAAATTTGTCCAGTGGTTAGCTTTGCTACAATCCAGGTGAGTTGGTTTTTTTTTAATTATTCTAGAGCCCAGTTAACCTTTTGGAGTCCTTGAGGGTTACTGTTAGGAATGGTCACTGTTTATTGTGGAAAAGTTAAACATTTAAATATCTCCAGGGTTGTCGACTTTGCTCTTTAACCCCTTCTCCATTTCTCTTCCTCTCAGCCATTGTCACCTCATGGCTGTCACTCCAATAATCTTCTCAAGATATCCTTCATAGAGATAGTTTCTCATTTTTCCTCAACTATACCCATTAACAACCACAATTTCTCTCACATTTATTTTCTTTTACTTGAAAGCCTTCACTATATTTTTTGTCATTTTAAATGGAAGATTTAAAAGTCATATGTCAAATCTGTAAACTTCTTTGAATAAGTGTGTCAAAGTTCAAAAGGTAGAAGAAGACTATAATTTCCCTGATGTCTTCAAAACAAGATTGCATTTCTCCTTATCGATTAATGCCAGAATTTGATTTCATGTGATAGCTACATATAGGGAATAGTATATTAATAGCTGTATTATGGCAATAGGGGGAAACTTCTTCTGCAATGCATTACGAAAGAAATAATCATAGTAATGACAGCAGAGAAGAAGTAAGAACATAGTATAGCCTGCTGCTAGTGTTCATGTTATCCATTGTGTTTCTGATAACCTAGAAAATTGAATATGTATCATGTCTCTATTAAGCCAAACTGTGGACATAATTTCTGGGAAAGCATTTCCCTGCCAGAGTAAAAGCAATGAATATCACAAAGTATATTGATGTTTTATGAAACACAGTCTGGAAAGCACCAATAAGTGCTAATGGTTTAAAATTCCAGAGTGTGGATTATGGATGAGTTGTGTAAGTCTTCAGTAAATATTCAGTCTTAGTTAAACATGAATTTATTTCAGAAGTGAAACAGTGAACGCTCATAGCAAGCAAAATTTGTTTTCAGTATAAAATATACATTGAAAGCAAACTTGAAACTAATCTACTGACATATAATTCCATGTCCTTTTGAAAGTAACATGAAAGTGTCTGCTTTGAAAGGTTGTGTAAAATAATAACAGCATTCATTGACAATTATTCTTTTGGACTCTGTAGGATAGTTGTTCAGATAACCTTAGCTTTATAACCATGTAGTTAAGGATTGTTATTCCAGTCTTACAATGAGATATAATCGGCTCTTAGTATCACCATTATCACCCTGCAATATTTGTTTCTGACTTCATAAGACAAATTTATTTTCTGGATTCTGACCTTATTATAGATATAAACAAGCTACCAAATATCTGATGTAGAAAAAAATACAAACCAATGACAAATACTCAAATATTTTCATTAATTTGTTTGGTTATTAAATGGATGCATTTCTTATATTTTGAGCAAATCCACCCCCATTTCTTCCCCATTAATTCCTCATTTCTTTCCTCCATCACTTTTTCTAACCTCAGCTGCACTGTTTTTAAATCTACTGAGTTTACTCCGTGCTGCCTGAATCAACACGAGCTTATGACAGTCTTCTGGAGCATGAGTAGCCTCTCAGGAACTACATCCTTGAAGAAATCTGAATCTCATTCTCCCTTCAGCCATCAAGTGGAAATAACTCCTCAGAGAGTGGTGGGAATCCATGAGCCTATCTCCAATCCTTCCTGGTATTTAGCTAGACTGATGTGGTGCAGGTCTTATGCATACTGTCGCTACTGTCACAGTGCTGTTGGTTCATGAATGCAAGGTCCCTTTCCTTTCTAGTAAATACACTTATAATCTTTCAACATCTTTTCCCTGAATGATCTCTGAGACATGTGCTATATGTGTCTTTTATAGAATTAAGCACCTAAAGTCTCTTATTCTTTGCACATTGGCCAGTTGTAAATCCCTGAGTTAATCTCAAGAATCCCAAGCTTTTATCAACCCCATTTGTGGGGATAAATAGTGTTCACATGAACTCTGTGGCCTCCGAGACTTGTTAAACTTCTATTTACATGCATCTCCTACTCAATAGGTGTTATGAACTCAGCAAAGCCACTTGGAGGGCAATAATTAAACAGAGAAAATGAACTCAACAGTACTACAAATATTTCTCTGACTGTTCTTTTTGGAGGGTATAAACTTTTTCTCTGATATATAATTTAGATATTTTTTCTCCAAAGACGTTGGAGACTGAAGGGGAAAGAGAATAAAGATTCATTTTCACTTGAATATCTATCTTAATCATTTGTTAAACAGATCTATAGAAAGAACAACAGACATACAGACAGATATGTAAGTGATTGGTAGTAATGTAAATGAAAAAATAGATGAATAACAGGAAGTTAGAGAAATAGAAAGACAGAAAAAATATACTATTAATAAAGAATATATATATGTATTTCTGTTTATGCAAATCCTGAAAACTGAGAGACCCATTTGCCAAATAAGAGTGTTTGAATTTATTGCTCCCTGAACTTTTAAGACATGTAAACAGTATAGTGGTATCAAATACACTGTGTCAAATATTTTGATCTAAAAGGCAAAGTAAATCTACTTGTAGTTATCTCATGTGTACTAAACACTGAAAAATATATTTTTGTACAATAATCTACCAAAAGAAGAGTTTGAGGAAGTAAATCAGCATGCCTCACCTGAATGCAAGTTCCATGAAGAACTATCATTTAAATTACTATGGGTCTGAGAGAGGGTTCTCTTTAAGTTCATTGCACAGCATTTACCAGCACAAGTGCACATGCCCTGGGATTGCTTATATTTTCTAGAGTGACAAGAAATAACTTTAAAAAATTAATCACAAAATGATATTCTTCAAATTTTAGTATTAAAAGCTAAGATCCCATATACTTCATTTGAAGGTCAGATATACTCCGAGGAAACTCCTGCATGGAATATGTTGACTGGAAGCAAACATTTAGGATTATGAGCTACTCCACAATGAGCATGTGCAATGAGCTGCACCTGGAAACAATTATACATGGGGGGGTTCTGTAAGGAGCGCAGGTGTTCTGGCAAGCAAGAAGCAGCCATCCCTATAACAGAAAAAGAGTCTGATTAACTAATGATGTTTAGCCTCAAGCAATGTCCACTGAACAGCTACAGCCAAGAATGCAGGTTATATTACCTATGAGAAGTATAGTAAAACCATTATATGTTTAAGCAGAAAACTATTTTTGCAATATACATAAGAAACTTTTACCATTAATTTGCTGACTTTATGGATACTTTTCTTCTGACTTTCAGCATGCATCTGTGGAAATAATGAAGTTTTTAGTAGAGTGATAAATACTCAACTAAGATGAGAAACAAATGGAAAATCGTGTGTTCTTGTGGCATCTAATATATTTTCCTGGTACCAGTTTTCTCCATGGTGTTATAATTTGTGGTAAATAGTAGAAGACAATTTTGCTACAGAAAGCAGATTAACCAAATATCTGAAATTAGATTACCAGTTTCAGAAGTATTCCACTCTGCTAAAAATAGCAAGGGAAGATGTCACATTATTTCCATTTGCAGATGGCATAATTTCTTATTTTAATACACAATATAAATTCTGCTTGAAAACTCTTGAACCTAATAAATACCTAAAATTATAGAATGCAAAATCAGTGAACAAAGCAACCAAGCAAAAGAGGGAAGGCATAAATATAGAATGAATGTACACCCAGATAGGGAGAATTTAGGAAAATTCCATTAAAATACCGTCAAAAATAACTTACTAGGGACTAAAAAAACCTACAAAAAAGTTTCAAGATGTTGAATAAGAAAATCACAAAAGACATTATGCAATGGAAAGGTATCCTGTGCTCCTGGATGAGCAGAAGTAATATTGTACAAATGGATACACTACCAATTTAATTTAGTGATGCAAAAGCTTATGTATACAGATTTCATTGTCTCATTTCACAGGTTAAGAAAAACAATACAGGAATGCATATGGAACTAAAAAAAAACAGGAATAGCCAAAGCAATTCTAAGAAATAAGAATACTGCTGGATGTATTATAATATTCAACTTAAAATTATGCCATAAACATATAATAGTAAAGGCAGATTGTTACTGGAATAAAAATAGACAGGTAGCCCAACGGAATAGAATAATGGATCCAGAAATTAGATATCAAAGTTTGATCACTTTATTTTGACAAAGAAGGCAAAATAATACATTGGAAAAAAAGCTATTCAAAAATGATACTGGATAAACTAGATTTCTATCTGCAGAACAAAATTAGCTTTATATCTTTAATCTTGTATGAAAATAAATTTAAAATAGGTCAAAGAATATAATTTAAGACCTTGAGTACTGAGTCTCCTCCCATTTTTTATTGAAAATATATTCTTCTTTCATACAACATTTCTCAACCACAGTTTTTCCTCCTTCTACTCTGCCCTTGTCCATCCACCATCTCTCTCCCCCACATCTACTTCCCTTACATTTCCTTTCAGAAAATGCAGGCCTCCAAGAGATATAAACAAAACAAGACAAAACAAGATACACTAACACAAGACTCAAACTCTCATATTGAGGCTGGGCAAGGCTACCTAGTAGGAAAAAAAGGGTCCCAAGAGTAGGCAAACAAGTGTGAGATACCCCAATTCTTATTGTTAGGAACCCCATAAAACACAAGTTAACAGCCCTGGCATATATTCAGAGAACCTGGTACAGACTCATGTAGGTTCTGCACTTGCTGCTTCAATCTATCTGTGCCCATTTGAATCCTGATTAGTTGATTCAGTGGGGCATGTTCTGGTTTCTTCAATTACCTCTGGCTCCTACAATTTTTTCTCCACCTCTTCCTTAGAGCTTTCCTGAGCTCCTAGAGGAAGAGCATAATGGAGACATCCAGTTTAGACTATCTCTTCCCATGATGTCTGCTTATGGGTTCCACACCTGCTGCCTGAGGAAGGCCGATGATGACTGGGCACACCATCTCTCCTTGAGTATAGCAGAATATCTTTAGGAATCATTCCTTGTTCCTCTTTTTTTCCCAGTTCTATTTGGATCTACCCTACTTCTCTGGGCAACCAACTATCTTGTTCCTTACCATACAGGCAGTGTAGGGTATGGGGTCCCTCTCCTGGAGTGGGCCTCAAGTGAAACTAGTCATTGGTTGATCACTCTCACAAGTTTTACACCAACATTGCCCCAGTACATCTTGCAGGCAGGACAAATTGTAAGTTGAAGGTTTTGTGGATGAATTGGTGTCCCAGTCCCAACCCAGGGAGTCTTGCCTGGCCAGTTCAGGCTCCTTATCCTCAATTACTATGAGTCCTTGGTAAGGTTGCAACATAGATTCCAGGAAAAACACTTGAAGGATCTCCTTCAGGACTTCGGGGTACACAAAGATAATTTCAATACAATAAAACAACACAAGAACAAACATATAGGATGACAAATTAAATATATAAAAGGAAACAATCATCAGAGAAAAGAGAAGTAGAATGGGAGAAAATCTTTACTAGCTACAATTTAGACAATGGACTAATATCTAAAATTTATCAATAATTGCAGAAATTAAATACCAAGGAAATAAAACTGCAAGTCAATAAATATATAAATTAATCAAGTAGACAATTTCTAAGAAAGTACAAATGACCAATAACTATTTATTAGAAATATTCAATATTCATAGCTGTAAAATAAATGGAAAATAAAATTACTTTGAGATGCCAGCTCACCCCACCCAGAATAGACATTATCAGAAAATTTCACCACAAATTTTGGAGAAGATGTAAACAGAAAAGAGTCATTACTCCCTGTTGGGGGGAATGAAAATTAATTTAGCCATTGTGGAAATCAGTTTTGACATTCTCAAAAATTTAAAAGTAGATCTATGATATGACTTGACCCAACTATTTCACTATAAGGTGAAATACTTACCTTACACCCACCATATAGATATTTGTACCAGTGGAGGAGAAAACTGGTCCTGCCACTGGACAGAACAAGGCCTGAGACCCACATGGACGTACTGAGAGACGGACTTGCCCAAGCATGCCCATAGACAGACCAGCCTGGACACGCCCAGGGAGCAGCAGCTGCAGTCTGGCAGCCAATGGGCTGCTGGGCCGGGTGAAGGGTATAAGAGGCTTCCCCTCTTGTAATAAAGTGAGTCTGGCTTTTGCCCCTCACCTGACTCCTGGTGTCTGTATCCTGATTCGATGCCAACTCTACTCCTGCTTGAAGGGTCCCACGGATGGGTCCAAGCAACATACTAGAATGTTTAGTAATGTTTTGTTCACTAAAGCAAAGAACAATCTAGTTGCCCATCAAGAGATAAACAGATGATGAAATTTTGGTATATATAAAAATGGACTATTATTTTTGAAATTATTTTGAAACTGCAAAATTTGCAGGAAAAATTGGGTGAATTTAGTATTTGTAATATTAAGTGACATCAACCAATCTCAGGGACAAAAATATTTCTTTTCGTTCCTATGGTGAACAAAGCCAGTAGTTTGTGTGTGGATATATGTGAACAGATATACACATATATATATACAGAATATCATGTAGAAAAGAAAACAAGAAGAAAAATATTATAGGATGAGAAAGGACTGAATGTAGGCAATGGACATGAGTTGTGAAAGAGGATACAAAACTGTTATTCTTTTTTAACTCTGAAATGGATTGTTTTGTGATTTTAGAGGAGGATGTGTGCATACAAGTATACTCAATAGTGGCTGTGTGAAATCCAAGTTCCACTGCTTCAGAATGTCTATTTGAACTGTATTGAAGTTCAATGAGTTGTATAGACTCAGAGTCTTTGATTATTTCGATGAGAGCCATTTTATGCAAGTTCTTTATAATAAAGTTCTTTGAAAAACAAACTATTTCTTCTCCCATAAAATATATAATACACGAATTATACTTTGTGTCGGTGTGTTTATTGTGTATTTACATATACTATTATCCCTATATATTTACTGAGGCTATCCAGCTCAGACAAAATCTTTACTAGCATAATCTACAATGCTTGGAGATCACAATTACATTGAAAAAATAAAACATATTTTTTTAGTAGAACTAGATGTAACAGCCATGGAAAGTGGCAGGAAACATCTGAAAATGAATTGATTTTCTCCTATTCATATGAAGCTTATATTTAAAATATATTTACGTGGCTGCTCCTCACTTCCCTTCTTTCCCTAATGATTAATGACCTCTGTAATAATGATATTCAAGTCTTGGCTCTGAATAATTTACATGTTTATTTATGTTTTCCTCTAGCAACTAGACAATATCTGCAGGAAAAGTTATAGAGCACAAGCTTCAAATAATTCAAAGAAAGTTGTCCATCAGTAAGAAATTCTGGGAAAAAGGAAAAGTAACAGAGGGAGAGATTTTATTTTCCATCCAAATTTCTGAGATTTTGTCTCTGAAATTTGAAGTCCAGTGAGTAAATGATGTACCTCAAAAATGAAGGAGAAGTTCATGCATTAAGTGGAATCAATAGGTTTATAAAATAGCACCCAGAGTTGAAAGGGCAAAGCTGAAGGAGTACAGGGGAGGGCTAGAAAGGATGGGATGATGAGCGATGGAAACACATTGTGTGCATATATGAAATTCTCAAATAATAGAAAGAACATGAGTTTGGCAACATTTTGTAATTTTACTTTAAAATAATAGTAAATTATTAAAATTATTTTAAAAGAGAACATTTTTAAATACTGAAATATAAGTAAGAAAGATGCAAAATCTTTATGAGAATATTTACTCTGTCTTACCTCTTTTGTATTGGCTTTGTATTTTTCAGGCTAGAGTCAGCCTTACTTAATAGCAATTCAGAAAACTGAGTCACACTGTAATTCTCGTATACCCTTCTTCTCCATAACACCTACTAAACTGCAGTATACATACTGTTCCTTTGTAGTGTATCTTTGTACCATGACCCAAAGAGTTGCTTATACTGGAAAAAATACATATTTCTTGTGTCCCATTACAGATATTTCTAGTTTGTCTTATTGTATTACTTTATGCTTTTGAAACAATATTGCAGAGGTAATATTGAGGTAGCCTCCATAGTATTTAATATATTTAATTATAGCTACCACCTGTTGCTTATTATGTTGTGTCTGAAAATAGTCTAAATGAGGTGAGTCTGAGCAATATGTCACAATAAGAAGGTTTACTTTGTGTGAATGAAATACTCTAATACAACATTTTCAATATATAAACTTGATGCAGTTATATCACCAGAATGCAATAAATTTCTTCATTTTCATTTTAAAAATGAGAAAACTAAAAAAAATAAATAAATAATAAATAAAAACAAATATGTAAATATAAGTGAAGTCTTGTATTCTTTTTGATATTCCAAAGTTAGTATAACTCATAAAAGTCTTTAATAAGTGCATTTTATAATTTTGATATGCATGTTTTGGTTTTCTAATATCCCAAGGAATAAATGACAGCATAGAAACAGCTGGAATCAAGTTCTATCCCCACCCCCCAAGTACAGATACTTGGGTAGCATCTCAATCAAACTCAGAAGCAGAATAAAATGGTGATTGCCAAAGTCTAGGCATGGTAGAAATGCAGAACTGGTAACCATGTAATTGAAGCTCTAGGTAATTCAAACTTTTGGTTGCAACAGAACTAAGTACCTATGGCAGTATACATGGGGTTGTTTGATATGTCATCCTCATTCAGTTGTGTGGAGATTGGCAGCAGGGAAAAGAAGAGCAAGACTGACAAGTAGAGGGACGGATACTTCAGAATGTCAGAGCACCTAGCCAATATTTGTAAGCCAAAATACTTTAAGCACAATTTTCAGAAATGCATGCCACATTTTGACACCTATATTTTTCTCAAAGTCACAACAAAAGATTCAGAATGCAAACTGAGCAATAGTCTAATTGGAATGAAATCATTCTCTTCTTTTTCATACCCAAATGGCATAACACCCCTTTAACATAAACATCACATTAATGACAAAGCATCTACAAGTGTGATTAACTGCAATCACTGCTGTCTATTCAAATGCATTGGTTCTGAAGGGACACTGCTGAACCTAATTTGATTTTCCCCTGAGCAGTACATGATGTGTTATTTGATGCCCTTCAAAGGACACGATTAGCCAAGCTATAAAGTGACTGATTTTATTAGCTTTGGTGGGTTTTATCAGTTTGTAAATGTGTTATTTTCTTCATTTATTGTGCCTATGGGATCCAGAGATAGAGTCAGCATCAAGTTAATATGTTCTGAGAAAGCAGTGAAGGCCATACTTTAACACTTACATGGTGCTGTGATGACATTGAAGGTGGAGTCCTGGAAACTGTAATGTCAGGACCATTTATCAAGGCAATTCTTCAATGCTGTAAACCTCAGTTCTGACACTGAAATCAGCAGTAGGCTTTTGTTTAAAAGAGAACCAAATGTTTCTCAGCTGCTATGCTAACAATCCTCCTTAACTGAATAGCGAGCAGTCAATAAGAATAAAATAGATCAGGTAGGTGGTCAGGGAAGAAAAAGAAAAATGGTATTGCCCCAAGATACCATGTGTGATGTTTTTACATTAGATAAACATTGTTTATAATTTTACTATTGCAAGTTAAAATGGAATTCTTAATAAGTATATTAAAATTCCACAGCACCTTGCTTTTAGGCTGACTGTTTAATACAGTGTACTCAATTACCTAGAAGGCTTGACAGAAAACAATTTCTATGCCACACATTCAAAGGGAGCAAAGTCAAGTTATACAACTAGTATAGAGATGGTCAGAGTATTTACACGTGTTTGTGGCTTTTAGCATCTGCACTCTTCCCATGTATCTCTTCACTGCCTTTCACAGTGCTTTAACTTGTGCTTGTTATCCAAGCAATTAGTTCATTAAAGATAATGCATATGCAATGTTTTCTTTTTTTATTTCTGATCTTAAAACTACTGTTTTCTTTCCATCTAAAATTCAAAAGAATCTCTTAGGTCTTCTCCTACACCCATACTTTTACACATTAGATTATTACTTACTGAAGCACAAATACAACTTACAGTTGATGTGTTTAAGTGATACGCATTAAGAGAAATATTAATTGCTAAACATTATTTTTATTTCTATTTTTGAAATTAAAAAGTGTCCTGCTTTGTCAAGAAATCAGTTCCCTTATAGTTGTCCACTATTGTCTCTTAAAATCTTTCCATCCCTCTTCTCCAATGATCCTTGAGCTTTGAGAGTAGTAGTTTGATTTAGATATGCCATTTGATCTGAAAACTACAAAATCTTTTATTCTCTGAACTTTGAACAAGGGTAGGTCTCTGTAAAATATAAACATCTAAAGTTGGAATCTTTAATATTTGGTCAAGGAAAACAATGACTTTGATAGGTTTAGTTTTGTAAAATTATTGCAGAACTTACAGTTTTTTTTTAAATTTTAATGTCACCATTTGTATATAATGACGTACACAATATTTTAGCCTATAAAATGTTATAAAATAGTGATTAGTTTTAAAAATGGGCAAGGAAAATCTGATATCTTCATGAATAACCTGTCTCTTTATTTATCCTTCTATTTGTTGTTGAGTGACTGCGATCTGGTCTGTTCAAATAATTTTATCAAGATTGTAAACTTATTCTGTGCTATAAAAAAACTTAACTTTATATTTAATCAAAAGCTTTCTACACACATTTATTTGTATGTGCATGGTAGAAATGTGCTCCATTATATGTATTTAGTTTATGTTTTTAAAGCTATCTAGGAGGAAATATATGGGACATAATTACATATTTACTTTTTTATGAATTAAAAATAATTCTCCAGTTAACTATAGTGTCATGATTGATAATCTTTGTTGTCAACTTAACTGCATTGGAACCAATTAAAACTAGATCTGCTGGACAATCCAGTGAAGGATTTTCTCTATATCCAATTGTTTAAAGTAAGAAGATCAACCTAAATTTAGTCTATACACTATGGTGGAAGCAGTGATAAAAAGACATGGAAGAAGGCATTTTTTGTTCTCCTGAGCTGGCAAGTTTTTCTATTCTATTGAACTTCTGCAGTGTTATAACACAGGCTGAATAGTAGCAACCCTCCATGAGACCCCCAGGACTTCAGTGCCAATTAGGACTGCTGACTCATCCATCCTCAAGGATTTATCAGCTACATGATTCCTAGCCTTCTAAGCATGAAATAGCCATGACTGAACTAACCAGATTGCATCTTACAAGAAATATAATAAACACTCTTTTAATATACAATTTCATCCTACCAGTTCTGTTCTTTTAGAGAACCATGACTAATACAGAGTGTGGTACCCAGAGTAGTTCTAGAAAAACAGAATTTTAAGAATGAATTTCTCTACTGGGCTTGATAATCTGTAGCTCTCAGTGGCTGTCCTGGTGTTAAGGAGAATAATGGAAATTTATCTTATGAAATATTTGAGAGGCTTATCAAAAATAGATTTGATAGTTGTTTTTCACCTCTCTTGAGGAGTGAGGAATACAATATTCCATACATTTAAATTCTGAGATTTTTTTGAAAACTAAAGAAAATAATGAGGCTGTTTTTTGCTGCTAGCATCCCTAGATAAACTATGAGCTCAGTGATAACATTAAGCTGATCCAGACTATGTAAAGAGTCTAAAGATTCCTAAGTGTGGCCTGGAATAGAATCTTCTCTTCAGCAGCCATATCTGCCAAATATAAAACCTAAGCCCTTGTAAGCACCCACCACCATCCAAAATATGAGATTCTATACTTGTTGTTTGCAGTGTTCTGAGACTACAAAGACTAATAAAATATTAACATTAAAGTTATTTTGTTACAATGGCCAGAAATGTATCATCAAAAACTTTCCCTTATGTTCTTACATGTGTCTTCTAAGACCTACTGCTGACTAAGCCACACTGAATAGCCTTCTGAGACCTACTGCTGACTAAGTCACAATGACTAGCTCCTCCTGCACTCTGGCTTTTCTGGTTCAACTCATTCTCTGTTCTGGGCTTCTTTTGCCAAGCACTTCTGTGCCTTCTGTGTCTTCTGTGTCTTCTATGTTTTCTGTATCTCTGAGCTTTCACTGCTCCATCATGTCTCTGTAACTAACTGTTCAACTAACATCTCGACTCTTATTACTGACTCTTCTTACTGTTTCATCTGACCCCTCTGCCTGACTCTGTGATTTGACTCCTCAGCCTGCTTCTCAACTGACTCTTCTTACTGACTCCCCTGTCTGCTTCTGTTAACTGACTAACTGACCCTAACTCCTATGTAACTCCCTTCAATTGAGCTGAAAGCCCACCTTTTCTCTTGAGAGTTGGGTGTGCCCTTACTCTGTTAACTCTTCCTCTGATTAGTCACTTTGTTTAGCATTCACTCTGACTCATCTCAGATGTCAGTTCCTGTGGGACACTGAACCATTCTGAGTTCTGTGTCTGCTTCCACTCTATTTTCCCCTGTAAAGATTAAAGGTGTGGATTCCCATGACTTTTCTAAATACTGGGATTAAAAGTGTTTCTACATTTTATCCAGTCCACACAGGCCACTGAATATACCACCTGGAATATAGATCCTAGCTTTCATACAGGGATATAACTCTACATTTTTTTTTCTATATTTTACTTTTTTTCACCCTAAACTGGTTGCTTTTCTGCCTTTGAGGTTGAAAAGGTTTTGAGCTCATAGATTGGTGGGTTTTTGGTTCAGGGACTGCTCAGTGATTTGTAGGTTTGAGCTTGGACTTTTTACCCAAAACTAACCACTTTCCTGCCACTGGAACTGGAAAGGGCCTTTTTGGCAGTTAGAATAGTCTTGGAGAAGATGTCTAGCCTCTTGTATCTTGAGAGGCTTACAAAGGCTAACTGTTAAATGCATATGTGTTTGTAATACCAGTAAGAATTGAACTTGTTCTGGGTTTCAGTGGCCTTAAACTTAACACAAAAACATAAAACATAAAAAACAATGAAGGGTTAACATCTTTGGTTTCTGTTGGTAAACAATCAGGGGTCAGGAAAGAGGGTTGACTTTGTCAACAGACTTCTTCCTGCTGAGTGGGGGCAACAAAGTCAGGTGTTAGGAAAGAGATTCTATATTATCTTGCTGACTCAGGGTGTCAAAGTTTTTGGGTACTTATCAGAAGCATCTTTAACTTACCCAAATTAACAGACAGGAAGCAACAGCATTAGAGGGACTGGTTTACATCAGCTTTCAGCCAGTCCAGGGCCTGTAGCCATTTGAGGTAGTTTGCAGGTGTTCTGCTATAACAAATACAGAATAGGGACAGAAAACTTTGAGAGTGTAAAGAAAAATCACACATTTGGAACTTTCAGGCCTTTAGTCCTGGTAGAGAGGATAAAGGAAGAGACCCAAGACTAGAGGAGGGAGAGAGACAGAGAAAAGAGAGTGAGAAATCATACACTCAGGAATTTGCAGGTGGGGAAACATGGGCTGTGATTATGTGGAAACTGTTTGACTGATGAGAGATTAATTGGTAATAACAAGCAGAAATAAATGATCCATACACACTTTAAAAGAGTCAAATCAGCAGCTTCAGTCAGTTTGTGATGTTGTGACATGAGCATGGCTGAATGGTAAGAGGAGTGTCCTCCTTCAATGCAGCATGAAGTAAGAGAACATAGGAAGGAGTTAGTATTTGGAGATCTTTGCATATCAGAAAGTAGGGCAGTTGGTGAAGAGAGAAGCCAGTAATAGATGACTCAAAGGCTAATTTCTTTGATTCACAAATAAGAAGTTTGTCTACAAAGACAAGTGCCTATCCATGGATAGTATGGTCTAATTTTTTTTTTATAAAAATGCAATGAGTGCAAAAAATGTCCAATTTTTATAAGGTCTAGTCATCAGCATGGCTAATTTGCATGGATAGACTACAAAAGAAAACATCATCTATGTATTACTAAGCTTGAATATAGGAAGAGACTAAAATAATAAGTCAAAGTCTTAGAGCCTGACCAAATAGAAGTGGGCTGTTCTGGAACCCCTAAAGTAGAACAACCCAAGTGAGTTGGGTAGAAAGGTGAGTGTCCAGATTGGACCAAAGCTACTCTGTGAATGGAAGTCAAGAGAAACAGAAAGGTAGGTATCCTTTAGTTCTAGGACAGAGAAGAGAGAGGTCTCTTAGTGGGGTGGTGGAAAACAGAGTATAGGGTTTGGGTACTACAGGGTGAAGGGGAACCACTGGCTATTTGATAAGCTGGAGATCCTTAACCAAAATGTAGGTTCCATTTGATTTTTAACTGTAAGTATGGGGGAGTTAAATGGTTGTTACCTGGGGCACAGAAGATTCTTTTTTAAGAGGTCAATGATAAGAGGCTTAAGTCCTCTAAGGCTTTGGAGACAGTGGGTATTAAGCCTGCAAGATATAATTGGTAGAATTTTGTAATTGAATTACATGTGTTCTAACCTGATGCCAGACTTACCTCATCTACTCTGGGAAGAGATTGTTAGTAAGGATCATATCAACATCATGGAAAGTGAGATCATAAGAATTGGATAATGTACTGGAATTCTTTAATAAAGGTAGAATAATTAGCAGTACAGAACCCAAAATTCTTTTCTATTCAAGAGAGTTCACTTAATGAGGAATCAAACACCCTGACTAAGGTGTACTCCAGTACCTTCCTGCAAAGGGAGAACCATGGCAAGTTTAGGCCAGGGAGATGGAAGTAAAAGAAGTCCTAAGGCAAAGACTAGGGTCTGGCAGTATGCTAAAAGTGGGCACCGGGGATGGTTGATTCAGATGATCCATTGCTGTGGAGAGAGAAAGGAAACCTGAAGGAGCCAGAGGAGATGTGGATTTAAACTGGTGGGGGAAGATTCATTATCCAGACTGAAAATAATGGAGGAATTATTTGGTTTGGGCTTCATAGCTCAGTGAAGTTTTTTCCTCTTTGGTTGGCTTATACCATGTGGACATGTTTAGTTAAGATGATGTTGAAGTCTTATGGAAAAATCTATCCTTTCCAACCGTAGCAAAAACAAATTTTATCCATGTGGCTGTTTCCATCCTGATAGGGAATGGACAGCAGGTAAGATGCCAGCAAGCCACATGTTGCTTATATTCCAAATGGCATCATACCACATGGTTCCTTTAAGATTATCTATGTATATATTTTCAACTATCAATTCTAGTGCTATGAGTTTTAATTTAACCCTTTTTTACAGATTTTACATATTTTAGCTATACCCAATATGCATACAACTCTTAATGCACAAAGAAGTTTACATATCTTGAGATTAAAATTTATACCTTAGCAATAGTTTTAGAGAGTTAAACCAAAGCTAAAAAAAAAAAAAAAAACAAAAAAACAAAAAAAAAAAAACAGGGCTGTTATATGTGCTGTTAGATGGCCATTTGGATGGATTGTTTAAGGGGTATTAAGGCCAAATTTGATTGTGAAGGTGAACAATTTTAGGACCCTTCAGGTTGGGTGCCAGGTTGAGAGGCTGGAAGTTTTCTACAAATCTCCAAGTGGGAATGAGAGGGCATAGAAGATACCATTTCCATGGATGAGAAGCAGAAGAAAGGTAAAATGCCACTGCAGCCTGTAATCTAGGAAGTCCTTTGGACTCAAGGAGGAACAGAGGAATTATACAAGCCAATCAGTGGGTCATCACTGACTCAACAGGGGTCAGAGCTTAACCTGGCTAAACCCAGAGAGATTCAGAAGCACCTGGTACCAAGGCTTTCGATGAGGCCCTAAGGCAAGACATCTCAAAGGTAAGGAGACCTGAAGACTAGGAACAACTGAGCTCAGGAACCATGAAGTCTCATCCATAGGAAGGGTTGGGAGACTGAATTGAAAAAACCACAAGGGGCTAGAGGAACTGTAAGATTATGGGCAGATCTGCTTACTGCTAATATAGTTTTGAGGAGAAGACAGAAAAAGCATAGGAAAGGGACTTAATGATCTGGTTAGGCTTAAGAGGCTATCAGCTCCATAGGGGGGGATTGGGATCAGGTGAGGAGGACCCATTGTAGTCTTAGGGACAATGGCCAGGAGAACCACCACCTCCAAGAGTACCAGCGGGAGCTAGATGCACAACAATCATTTTCTTGGACTCACAGTATCTTTTACACTGACCAAAAGGGAAATTTTAGCTAATTGCCACCCGTGGATGGGGAGCACAGATATCAGAAGAGCCTGAGTCATGGCATCAAATGTTAGTGATCACAGGTTGGACAGCTTGGACAGAGATGGAAGGAAAGATATCATAGCAGTCAGGAGCCAAAGAACCACACATTGGGAAGGTAATACCAATGGAAGTATTAACAGCTCTGAAAGGAAAGCTGCCTCAGTGGAACTGTGTAAGGAAAGGTGCCCTGGAATCTGGAGCTAAGGAACCACACAGGTCTGGAATGGGAAAGGTGATGAAGCTTTGAGTAATGAAGCTCTGAGCAAAAAGATTTCCTTGCATCTGGAAGCCAAGGTACCATACAGCTCTGAAGGGAGATGTTTCCCCAGTAGAAGCATTACAGCTCTAAGGGAAGACTTCGACAGTTGATCTGGAGTCTTACAGTTTAACAATTGCAAAGTGTTTAAACTCAGGAATTAGTGGTTTTCTGACTCAGTGACTGCTCAGTGATTGTTGAGTCTGAGCTTGGTTTTGTCACCTTAAACTGACCACTTTTCTGCCTTTTGCATTGGAGAGGGCCTTATGGCTGTTGGAATAATCTGGGGGTAGAAGCATAGCCATTTGTGCCTTGAGGGACTTACAAATGCTATACATACACACACACACACACGTGTGTGTGTGTGTGTGTGTGTGTGTGTGTGTGTGTGTTTGTAATATCAAAGACAATTCAACTTGCTCTAGGTATTAGTGGCCACAAGTTTAGCATAGAAAGTAGTCAAGGGCTTACACACTCCTAGTGACTAAGGATCCAAATATATAAGCCTAAGGGGCCAGTCTTATTCAAACTATTGCACTGGTCATAATGTTTCATGGATACCATTACTTTATATTACTGTAAGTTCTTTCTCTCCTTTGGTAGCTTGCATGGTGGTGCTGTCTGGTACCAGGACTGCTAGTATCAATGGGGTAATCTGTAAAGTTTAGGGAGTGTCTTTGACAGCTATAACCAACAACTCCAGTGAGGGCTTCTCATGCCCTCATGAATTTGGGGTTTTTGTTAGGTGGCTTTTAGTTCTTGGAGGGAATATTATCACGCTTGATGAGAAAATTCAATTAATAGTGTATATGTATATTGGCATACAAATATATAGATATAGATTACATATAAATATAGATATGTGTGTATTATGGACTTAAAAAATAATGATATATAAAAGTAAAATGAAAGTGAAGTATTCATATTTATTTTCAGAATTTAATGACAAATCATAGTTGACATGGTAATATACTAGAAAAATGGCCTGCTTGCCTAACACCATGCATCTTGCCATGATGATAATGGACAAACCTCTGAATATTAAGCCAGCCCCAATAGACATTTTCCTTTATGAGAGTTGTGTGGTCTTGGTGTCTCTTCACACCAATAGAAACCCTCATTAAAAGAGAAGTTGATACCAGGGACTGGGAAATTACTATGATAGGCCAAACCATGCCTTTGTTTTAAGGAATGTGGACTTTAACACTTTGGACTAGGAAAGCCCTGAATGTTTTAAATTGGCCATAATGGGCCATACTAGTAGGAACATGGAAAACAGTGGTGTTTGTAGTTGTTGATTTAGGGAAAAAGTTTTTTTATTCTTTGGCTAATTCAATTGCCAGTCCTAGTCCTGGAGCCCTGGTTTGTTTTGGCCTCTATACTATCTAAAACATTTAAGCCTAGGACTGAAAAGCTTCTGTCTCAGCCTTCGTACAGTCTAGAATGTTTAAGCCTCCAAGACTTACTGCTGATTGAGCTACTCTGACTAACTCCTTCTGAACTCAGGGCTATAGTAAACTCAATTAACTCTTCAGGTTCAACTCATTCACTGTTCTCCCTCAAACTCTTCTCCAAGCTTCTGGCTCAACCTGAACTCCTGAGCCTACTTAACTGTTTCAGACTGTAGTTTCTTGACTCTGGCTGACTCTGGCTGGTTCTCTGACTCCTTAGACTGAACTGCTCCTCTTGGGTTCAAACTAACTCATTCCTATCAGTTTGATACTGACTCCTTCTGCTGAACTTTTTCTGTGTTTCTGCCTCAGACTCCCCAAATTTCTTCAGAATGCCTGCCTCAAACTGTCTCTGTGTCTTATCCTCTGTGTCTCTCCCACAGCCTGCCTGCTTCTGAAACTGATTGTTTGCTTCTCTGAACTTAGAGCCGGCTTTTTTATTGTAAGAGTTGGACATGTCTTTACTGCATCTCACTCTGCCACCTCTTCCTCTGATTCATCATGTTGCTGGCCCTTCCTTCACTCTGGCTCTTCTCAGACATTACTTCTGTCTAATACTGCCTCCTTCTGAGATCTGCTTCCTGTTTCTGCTTCCACACTCTGTTTCTGACTTGTGGATTAAAGGTCTGTGCTACCACTGCTGTCTGTTTACTAGGATTAAAGGTATTTACTACATTCTTTCTACATTTCATCTGTAGCACACAGGCCTCTAAATGCGATCTCTTCATTTAGACCCCTGGATGTGATTCCTTCATATAGAACCTTGGATTTGATCCCTTTCTGACTATCATACTCATTATGCTCCCTTTTCATCCATTTTAAAATAGTAATATATATCATTTGGCATTTTCTGTTGGAAGTATGTGATTTGCTTTGATTTTGGTTCTAAGGGTATTATATTAAAGAGATTGCCATGCATCTTTTACACAATGTTGAGGTAGCTAAAGACTATGGATCAGACTTTTGAAGTTAGATTAAATGTAGTTTTGCATTTTGATATAAGCTTATGAGAGCCAGGGAGTGGAATGTGGTGGTTTAAATGAAAATGGCCCTCATAGGCTGATAGGAAGTAGCACTATAGGAGTGGGCTTGGAGGAGAAAGTGTGTTGGTGCTGGCGGGCATTGATGTTTTAAATGCTCAAAGCAGGTCCAGTGTCTCTATCTACCTGCTGCTTGCCAATCCATATGTAGAAATCTCAACTACTTCTCAATCACCATTACTTACTGCCTGCCATCAAGCTTCCTACCATGCTGATAATGGACTACACCTCTGAACTATAAGCCAACCTCAATTAAATATTTCCTTTATAATGGGAGTTATATTGTCGCCATGTCTCTTCTTCACAATAGAAATTCTATGTAAGAAACAAATGAACAAAATTCCTACCATAGATCCTAAGAAACAAATGAATAAAATACCTACTATAGATCCTAAAGATCAAATAAAGAAATTCAAATCCTTTAAAAGGGAAGAAAATACAACTTATGATAAAATGACACTAATGAACAGATTATGAATTTTATGAGTATTTACCAAAACTTTTTCAAAACGTTATAAGAAATATACTATGCACAAAGTTGTTACTCATGTTTTAACCAATTGGAAACTGACCAATGTTAAGTAATATAAAATATATATTACATATTTTGATACCAGCAAGATTAAGTAAGATTTGTTTTGATAAACTATTTCCTATATAGTGCAATATGGGACTGTCTTGCAGCTAAAGTGGGTTGAGGTGTTTAAAACCCTGAACTCTCACTCTGAGAGTAAGAGAAATTTGGCCCCTCACTTCTGCTGCAGTTGACAGGCCACAAGCCACAGCAAAGCATTGCTCCTTCCAAAAGTGAACAATCTGGCAGAATGGTTTATCTAGAGTTGCAGCTAAACTCTTCCAACATAGCCATATAAGGTGTATCACTCTGGTCCCCAAAAAACACCTAGGCCCAAGCAGCAGCCCCAACATGCAAATGGGAAAGTTGTACCTACACTGTCCTAGCCAATGGGCTTCCAGAGATGTCCCTAGATACCAGAAACCTTTTCCTCTTGCTATAAATATGTAAGCCCATTCTCCCAATAAATGAGTTCAAGCCCTCTGCCACTGGCTCCCAAGAATTCACTCTCATTGGCTCATAGATCTCTGATCTAAGACCTATGGGTGCTCCATAGACCCATGACCCTGCTGTTTGGCTGCTACTGACTTCCAGAGCTACCTTGTGGACCAGAAGGCTGCTGCAGGAGGTTTATTTATTTAAACAACAGTGCAGTCACTTTAATTTTATTAATAGAAATGAGAATAGGTGACTAAAATTGCAATACATTCATAGTTGTCAAGAAAACAATAAACAATATTCAGATAAGTAAAATGAAATAAATTAGCTCAAAAATACATTGAACTCATACATGAAAATGTCCCCAAACTATCCATTATTTCTTGCCATTAATATGCACTGAAAAGTTAATTTGCTAAGTTTTTATACTTAAAAAACATTTCAAATTCAAGATGGGTTTTTTGAAGTCATTTCCAGAGACTTCAGGGGAACAGCAAAAATTAACCAAACATTTTATTGATGTGGTTGTTTATGTTTTCTGTTTTGCTAATAATCATTGAGTTTTTTTAATCTTAATTCTGTTTATATGAAGAAGCAATTCTATTAACTTAACTGTATTAAACCATCCTTGCACAACCTACGAAAATGGGAGACTTAATTTATCTGGGAATCTAATCTTAATGAGCTGTTGGATTTAGTTTGCCAGTATTTTCTTGAGCAGTTTTCCTGTATGCTCATAGAGAATAATGGTCTTTAAATATTCATTGGTCATTTCCTTAACTGGTTTTGTTATCAACATAATGACCTCATGTGACAAATTTTTATATATTCTTCTGCTTTTTTTGGAACATATTTTCCTAATTGTTACTAATTTTAAAAATTTAGGGAGATTCGGGAAGGGTTCTAGGATCTTACTTTTGGAATATATCCTATTACTGAATTAATTATTTTAATTTTATTAATTATTGTTGGGCATACATTCTTTTCTTTTTTGAGACATGGTCTCACAGAGCCTAGGGTGATCTCAAATTCCTTATGTGGCTAAGGATGAGTTTGAACATTTGATCATTTTGCCTGGAACTTCCTTCTGAGTTTTAGAAATGTAGTTGATTTATTCAGTGCTGTGAATTGAAGGAAGGAATTTGCATGTACTAGGTAAGCACTCCAACAATTAAGCTATATCTCCAGGCCCTCAATTTCTTCATGATTTAATCTTCATAGGTTGTAATAGGTTCAATTGTTTCAGTAATTCCTGTATTTCTTCTAGGCTACACTACGTTTGACATATAATTTTTCATTATAATATTTTGTGTTTCTTTTAATTTTGTGAACAGTTGAAATATCTGCTTTTTTAATTTCTGATTTTATTAGTTTTTTCATCGCTAATGATTTTAACAATATTTGGTGCATTTCTCTTCTTTTTTTCTAAAAGCCAATTATTCTCTGCTTTGTTGTGGCTCAATTCAACAACATCAAAGATAATAAAAAAATTATAAAGATATGACCCTAGCACTATATGCATAAACATGTTAAAACAAATAAAAATTCTATCATTCTAAAGCAATAAAATAGAACCAGTATACAGTAGTATGCTGCTGAGGAGTTCAGCAAAGAAGAAATGGAAGCATGTTTTATAGGTGCATACCCTGCCAGAACTCAACAGAAAAAAACCACCATCATGGTCAGTGCCATACTCCATAGTGGAACCTTGAGTGTATAAGCTAAGTTGTTTTACTGATTCAGGACTCCTTAGGTGTTTTACTGATACCACGTGCAGCTCATAAGCAATTAAAAAACCCTCACATAAACTAAAATTCAACTTCCCCAACATGAGTACAATAATAGAGGGAGACTTAAGCACCTTTCTTTTAGAAACATTCAAAAAATTAAGACAGAAAATTGATGAGGAAGTATTGCATTTAACCAGATTTTGGGAGCAAACAGGTCAAGATGTTTGTGTATAATTCCATTGAATGATGAAAAAACAGATATTTATGTAACTATATATGAAATATTTTCCAGGACAGATTACATTTTACATCACAAACAAATCATAACATTTTTAATTGAAATAATATTAAGATTCTTTGTGGATTACAATTACATACAACTAAAAATAAATTATATGAACATTGGTAATATAAGCAATACATCAAATAGAATCAATGTGCTCTTGAAAATATAATGGGTCAGTAGAGAAACTAAATACAAAATTCATACATTTCTAGAGAAAAATAAAAATATAACATCTTAGTATTCTGTTTATACAAGGCAACTAGAATTAGAAAGTTAGGAATGAAT
This sequence comes from Cricetomys ansorgei, assembly GCA_026225945.1. NCBI lineage: Eukaryota > Metazoa > Chordata > Mammalia > Rodentia > Nesomyidae > Cricetomys > Cricetomys ansorgei. The sequence goes on along the minus strand of JAMJFZ010001131.1, from coordinate 7,117,205 downwards.
AATTATTACCATATGAACTAAAAATAATATATAATTATGAAAACATAAATTTCATTTTCTCACAGTAAAAGTTATATAAAATTTAAAGGAAATAGTTTGAAAACACATGTAAATAACATGTAAAATGCACAGTTATTACATTTATAAGTTAAAAACATAGAATGTATGTAAAGTCACATTATATTGAATGAAAATATAAAGAAAGTAGGCTATGAAGAATTTTCACAGCCTTGTATTATATACAAATCCATAAATGAAATAAACAACAAAATAAGCAGTTCCTAATTCAATTACTAATATATTAAGGAAATGTCAAAAATTAAGATTATAGAAAATCATCAATGAATATATCTGTAATATTTTAGAATAAAATTATGAAAATATTATCCAATGTCACATTTTAAGGAAAATCAGAGTACCCAACTGGCAAAGTCAAAATTGTTAAAGAAAAATTAGGAAACCAAATAAGCAGCTAAAGTCATCAATAAAAAAATGATGTTTCTCAGGTTAATGGTGTAAGTTATAGAAATTGGCAGAGTCCTGAAAAGAATTGTTTAACATATCAATATTGATAAAAGATTAAATAGTAACACATAACTTAAATTTTGAATGGGTTAAATTTGTAGCCCATAGAGGTTGCATTAAAAAAAGAACTTAACACTTTTCAATGCAGAATGCTATACTACTTCATTAATGTGTTTGTCAATTTTGCTCATTGTCAAAAATACCTGAAAAACTTGAAGAAAACAAAAGATGGTTTGGGCTTATGGTTCCACAAGTTTCAGTCTATGCCTGTCAGATCCATTTGTACAGGTCTGCTGTGAGAAATACCCTTCATGGCAGGAGGGCAAAGAGCTGTTGAGATTGTGGAATCCAGTAAGCAAAATGAGACCCAGAAAAGGACAAAAGTATACTTTCCACTTTAATATCCTTATTTGTCCATGTCCCCAAGGTAAGTCCCTCTTTCTAAAGTTTACACCATTTCTCAAAATATCACCAATAACTGGGAAAAAAGCCTTTAATGTATTTACTTTCATATGGACCATTCAGTCCATATTTTTAATTATATTCAACATATTCATATTCAATACATAAAAGACGTCAATTTTAGTAGAATATGTTGCTTCGATTCTGTAATTTATACATACCTTAAATGAACAATGGGGAAGAGTTGATATTTCTGGAAAAAGTACTATACTTTCTAGGAACAAATAAAATTTATACTCTTAATGAAAATATGAAAGATCATCATTCAGGAGTGAAAGTTGGTAAAAAAAAATTAAAGAAATACAATTACAGATGTTAAGTGTTGTATATTTACAGGTATTAAAGATTATGATACTAGAAGCTTTATGTGTTGTAACAAGATAAAGAATCATTTGCTAAAATACCCAGAAGTCCCATTCACAAGACTAGATACTTTCTAGGAAAATTGTATATAACTAGAGAAGCAAGAAAGTCTACCATGCTAAAAACATAGAGAAACTAGACCCTCATTGCAGCAGGCAGTAACTAATGAAACAAGATAGGAAATTCTCTTCACTGAATAACAGTTACTTTTAATGGATTCATAACTTGAGGACATACTTTAAAAACCTGCATTCAATGAAATTGGAAAATCTAAAGAAAATGGACATTTTTTTATTAGTATCACTTACCCTATTTAAATCAAGATCAGATAAGCAATTTAAACTGATCTATAACCCCCAAGTGAAAGAGACACTGTCATTAAAGTTCCCCAAACAAGAACAAGAAAAAAAAAAAAAAAAGCCCAGGGCCAGATGGTGCTAGTGCAGAATTATACCAGATTTTTGAAGAAAAGTTAATGCCAGTATTCCTCAAATTATTACATCAAACAGAAACAGATAGAATCTTGTCCAATTCATTTTATGAGGCCAGTGTTACCCGGATACCCAGACCACATAAAGATTCAAAAAAGAGAATTACAAACCAATTTCTCAATTTCCCAATGCTCTTGAGACTATTTTCCCCCTACTCTGTTGCCTCTCCCAGCCTTGATATTAGGATTAGTGCCTAGTCTTATTTTATCTTGTTATGTCATATTTGGTGGGTATTCTCTTTTCTGAAGGGAAAGGTTGGAGGAGTTACTCTGTGGGAGAGGGAAAGTAGAGGGTAGACTGAGAGTTGTGGAGAGAATGGAAACTATGGTCTGGGTCTATTATATGAGAAAATTATAAATTTTTTTTAAATTTCAAATATACTGGCAAATGAATCCAACAAAACATCAAAAAGATCACCTACTGTGATCAAGTAAGCTTCATTTCAGAGATGCAGGAATGACTCAACATATATAACTGATATAATATAATCTACCATGTGAAGAAAATGAAAGATAAAGAACACATGATCATCTCATTAAATGCACAAAATCTAACATGAGATAATGATAAAAGTCTAGGAGAGATTATTGATACAAGGAACATAACTCACCAAAGAAAAGACAATTTATTGCAAACCCATAGCCAACATCACTTGGGAAAGAGAGAAAATCAAAGCAACTCTGCTAAAATTAGGAACAAAACAAGGTTGTTGAAATGGCTATTTCCATGCCTATTGAAATTGTTTCTTAAAGTCTTTGGAGAATAATAAGACAACAGAAGGAGATCAAGGGAGACAAATTGAAAAGTAAGAAATCAAAGTATCTTTGTTTGAATATGAAATTACAGTGCACGTAAGTGATTCTAGAAATTCCACTGGAAATCCCTTCAGGTGACCCAAAAACTAATTTAAAAAATCATTAGCATTCCTATATACCAATTACAGTGAAAAAATAAATCAAGGAAACAATACCTTTCACAATAGTCTCAAATAATATAATATATCTTGGAAAAACTTTAACCAAGCAAATATTATACATTTTAAGATATTTAAGTATGGAAGAAGAGCTGGGTGGTAGTGGTGGACACCTTTAAATTTAGCTCTCAGGAGACAGAGGCAGGAGGATTTCTGTGAGTTCAAGGCCAGCCTGGTCTACAGAGTGAGTTCCAGGACAGTCTGTTACAACAGAGAAACCCTGTCTCTAAAAACCAAAATAAATAAATACATATATATATATATATATATATATATATATATATATATATATATATATAGGAAAAGATGTCAAAATATGAAAAGATTTCCTATGCTTTTAGATTTGTAGGAATAACTAAGTAAAAATGGCCATCTGACCAAAAGTAATCTATACATTCATTGCAATCCCCATCAAAATTCCTACATAACCTTTTTTTGCAGATCATGAATGGACAATTCATCTTCTTATGGAAACACATACATGCACACACACACAAACAGAAGAAGAGAAAGAAAGAAAGACAAAGAGAAAGAATTAAACACACACACACACACACACACAAAATGGTAACTAAAACAAACATGAACAAACTAAAAGAACTGCTGCTGGTATCCCTATTCTTGATTCCAAGTTGTACTATAAAGCTATATGGTGGAAACAACATGGTATTGGCATAAAAACAGATATGTTGATCATTGGAATTGAACTGAAGACCAAAACATAAATTCATACACCTACCGCCAGCAAATTTTTGATAAAGAAGCCAGAAATGCAACTGGAAAAATGCATCATCTTCAACAAATGATACTGGTCACACAAGATGTCTGCACATAGTAAATGAAAATTCAAGTCCAAGTGGATCACGTTAACATAAAACTGGATACACTGAATCTGATAGATGAGAAAATAGGAAATAACATTGAACAAAATGGCACAGGACTTGACTTTCTGAATAAAACACTGATACAGCAGGCACTAAGATCAACAATAAATAAATAGGACCTCATGAAACTGGAAAGCTTTGCACAGCAAAGGACACCATTCAAACAAAGCAGGACTTTACAAAATGGGAAACAACTCTACATTAAACAACTCTACATTAGATAAAGCAATAACATTAACAGTGTGTAAGGAACTTAACATGATATATATATACACACATATATATATACACACATATATATATACACACACACACACACACACACACATATAATTTTAAAATGGGGTACAGTTTTAAACAGAATTCTCAAAGTAAACTCAAACAACCAAGAAATACTTAATGAAATGACTATTAAAAAATAACATCATGCAATTTGCAATTAGAAGAAAAAAATTATCTGGAATGAGGTCACCTAGACCCAGAAGACAAATATGGTATGCATTCACTTAAAGGTGGTTATTTGATTTAATTAAACAATCAAGCTACAATCCATAGCTCAGAGAGTTTATGTATAGAGTAGGGTGGTGGAGCATAGAAGTGCAAATTGGATAGATTTTTCAGATAGAGTATGGACTGGAGTGAGAAAGATCAGGTGGCAAAGAGGTATGGAGGGAAAGAATGCAGGAAGAAATGGCTCAAATTGAGAGGCATTTGAGAATAGGTGTGGAAACTAGTACAGTAGAAACTTTCTGGAATCAATAAGGTTGACTCTAGTGAGGCCTCCTAGTACCAGAGGATACAGAATCTGAACTGACCATCTTTTGTAGCCAGGCAAGGCTTCCAGTGGTGGGACTGTGTAGCATTTGGTTGAATTGTCAACCTAAGGGGTCCTGTGGAGATCATCAAACTACTCAGGCTAATGTATGAACACGGAATTGCTTTTAAAACTGATAGCTGAGGACAACATCCACACAATTCATTCAACATAGAGCTGTCATGTCATTGCCTGCATGGAGCCTTCGACCCTATGTTCTAATCTCTTTAGCATGTCATGACACTCTGCAGGCTACTAAAAGTGAAACATAAACATGAGCCCAGCCACAAAACCCTTGACCTACAATCTGTCCTTCCTGTCTAATGTGCTGAAGCAAAGGTGGTAGAGAACTTGTGGGAATATCCAACCAATATCTCATTTAAGTTTAGGTCCTTTCCATGAGAGCAAGCCTATGACCTACACTGGAAGGTGGGCACCAGAAATTGGATATCCCAGTTTCCTAGGGTGGAACCAACAATAACTAGTCAAAAATAAATAAGTAAATAAAATGAATCCTAATGATACATTACAGAGGCTTCTTCTGGCTGCAGATGGGAGTGGGTGCAGATATTCACAGTCAGTCATTACGTGGAGAACAAATAAAAATTTGTGGGTCCCTTCTTTCTGAGCTTGGGGAACTGCTTGAAAAATGAGGAGAAAAGATTGTAAGAGTAAGAGATGATGAAGGACACCAGGAAAACAAGGTTCAGTGAATCAACTAAGCAGGATTTATATGGGAACACAGAAACCAAATTGACAAGTACATGGCCTGTATAGGTCTGCATCATGTCCTCTGCTGTTAGTTTAGTGTTTTTGTGAGACTCCTAACAATAGGAACAGAAGCATTCCTAACTCTTTTACATGTTCTTGGGACTCTTTTCCTCCTATTGGATTGGATTGTCGAGCCTTGATGTGACAGTTTTTGCCTTGTCTAATTGTATCTTGTTTAGTCATGTTTGGTTGTTGTCTGTTGGAGGCCTACTCTTTTGTGAAGGGAAATGGAAAGAGTGGATTTCTGGGAGAGGTAAAATGGGGAGATAAGACAGGTAGAGGAAGGGAAAACTATTTTCGAAATGTATTGTGTGAGAGAAGAATCTATTTTTAATAAAAAATCAAAATGTTCAACAATCTCTGCTATCAGGAAAATGAAAATCAAAACTACTTTGAGATTCTATCTTAAACCTGTTAGAATGATTAAGAACCAAAACGCAAATAATAGCCCTTTACTCTTGGCTGTCTGAGTCTCCCTATGTCGGGGGAACTGAACTAGCTCTAAACTAACTCCCACTCTGATTTAGCTTCTCCCAGCATGGCAGTTACTGAGAAGATCTAAATTGTAAGTTGTTTTTTTTATTTTTTTTTAAGCCTCAGTTCATTTTACTTGTCCTTATTTCTGCCTGCTTCTCTATACAGGAATTTTTCACTCTGATTCTAAGCTTCCAATATCTCTGTCAGCATTGATTCTTTGCACCCAATCTCTCTGTCAGTAACTGACTTCCACTGCCCTCTTTTATGCTCTCCAATGGTCCCTAGAAGTCCAAGGGGCATACAATGACATAGAGGAAGGACTTATCCATACAACTACAAGGGGGAGGAGCTTTTCCCTGGAAAAGCTTCACTCCACACCTCATGTTGGTGAGGATGTGGAGTAAAGGGAACACTCCTTCATTCCTGGTGAGAATGCAAACTTGTACAATCACTGTGGAAATCAATATGGTGGTTCCTCAGAAAGATGGGCATTGATCTACTCCAAAATCCAGCAATAGCATTTTTGGGCATATACCCAAAGGACGTTTAATCCTACCACAGGGACACTTGCTCAACCATGTTCATTATAATAGACAGATGTTAAAAACAACATAGATGTCCCTAAAGAGAAGAATTGAGTAAGAAAATGTGACACATTTATACAATGGAAAATTACTCATGATTCTATTAAAAAACAAAGACATCATGAAATTTTCAGGCAAATGCGTAGAACTAGAAAGAAATGATCCTGAATAAGATAACTCAGACACATAAAGGTAAATGTGTTATGAATAAATTTACACATGGATATTTGTCATTAATTAAATGATAACCAAGATACAATGAGTAGATACAAATAGGTTACATATAGAGGAAGTATCTATGGTGGTCACATGGATCTCCCCAAGAAGGAGAATTAGAATAGACTTTATGAGTACAGTGGGGGCAGGCTGGGATTGGAAGGGGAGAACCAGCTGGGGAGTGGGAGGGAATATAGAAAGAAATAACTAGAAATAAGAGACATTTCAGAAGTGCTATGAAACAGGTAAAAGTGATTCTGATGAAGTATGCAAATAATGGGAGTGAGAGTAACAACAGGTCATTTTTTGTCACCAAAGAAAACTTCTAGTAGCAGGACTGTGTTACATCCCATTCAGATGTTTGTCAAAGGGGTCCCAAGGAAATCCCGAAACAACCCAGACCATTGTTAAGGCAGTAAGTTGCTTTCCTCAAACTGACAGTGAGGCTCTATTGCTGGAAAGAACACTCACACAACTCAATGAACATAGAGAGGTCAAGCTGGTGCCTATATAGAACCTTCGCCCTTTTGTTCTAATATCTTTGGTATGGGAAAGTACTCTGAAAACTATCAAAACTGAAACATGTCCAGCCAGCCAGCCACAAAACCTTTGATCTCTAATACTGTCCTGCAAACTTGCCTACAAATTATGCTGGGGCAATGGTGGCACGAAGCCTATGGGAATAACCAACCAATGTCTGATTTAACCAACCAAGGCCTCATCCACAAGATAGAACCCAAACCTGACACTGCCTTCTTGACCAAGAACTAGACGCTAGAGAGCTCAGAAACCTAGGATATTACTGGTCTCAAAAAATTAAAAATGGACTGATTAAATGCCTCCTAATTATATTCTACTTTACTCATAGATCAGTGCCTTATTTAGCCATCATCAGAGAGGCTTCTTCCTACAACAGATAGGAACAAATACAGAGACACACAGCTAGACATTACTTAGAGATAAAACTTGGAACACTCAGCTCTAAATGGAAGTCACCCATAAATCCCTCTTTCCTCTTAGAGCTGCAGGGATGACACAGAAGAATAAACAGAAAGTGTGTATAAGAGTCAGAAGCAATAGAGAATACCAGGAAAAAACATGCTCTGTAATTCAACTGTGCATAGCTAATATGAATTCATAGAAAATGAGGCAGCAAGCTTAAGCCTTCATAGGTCTGCCCAGGTCCTCTGTTTATCTTAAGACTTTCACTCTAGTATTTTTATGGGACTCCTGAGTGTATGAATGTCCGGTTTCTGATTCTTGTACTTGCACTTGGACACTTTTCCTCATGTTGGTTTGCCTTGTCCAACATTGATGTGATGATTTTTTGTTTTGTTGATTGTATTTTGTTTTTTTATGTTTTGTTATCTCTTAGAAGCCTATTCTTTTCTAATAAGAAACATAAAGGGAGTGAATCACAATGGGAGGAAAGATGGAAAAGAACTGGGAGAAATAGATGGAGGGAAAACTATAATACTAATATATTGTATGAGAAAATAATGTATTTTCTTTTATAATATGATACTTTTATTAATAACTTGAGTTTTATACAATATATCTTGATCACATCCTCTTCCTATTCCTCCAGGGTCCACCCTGCCATAAAAGGTAAAGAAAAGAAAAGGAAAAGAAAGGAAAAGAAGGAAAGAAAAGAAAAGTAAAGAAAAGAAAAAAAAATGAGTCCAGCTTTTGTCATTTGAGCCTGGAAGATAGGCGTGATTATAGTTTTTGAAGGCAGTAGGCTTCTCTATGATCATGGATAGTCACTTGATCTATATAAGCCTGAGATTCAGTATGATTAAGATCAACCTGAAGTTGGGCCTCACTGTCCAAACATGCAAGAAGAACCCAGACATAATGCAGGCACCTGGGCATCACCTAGGCAGCAAGCTATCTCACAGGCCCCTGGATATTCTGCAGGCACTAGGGAATCCTACAGGTGCCAGGGCATCCTTTAGATGCCCAGGCACAATTCAGGGACTGAGCTATCCCACAGACAATTTGGCATCACACAGGCACCTAAACATAACACAGACATCAGGATATCCCACAGGCATCAAGGCATGCCACAGATGTCTGCAGGCACCAGGATATCCATAGGCACCAAGACATCATACAGGAACCTGGACATCACACAGGTACCTGAATATCCTTCCAACACCTAGATATCTCTTAGGTACCAGGCCATCACATAGGTACCTGAACATCCTACAGGCACCAGGGCATTCAACAGATGCCTAGACATTACACAGGCACCTGACCATCCCTCAGGCACCTGGATATCATGCAGGCATTAAGCCAACCTGCAGATGCCTAGACATCACACAGGCACCAAGGACACCTGCTTCCATCAGTGCATCACACAGGCTCCAAGGCATTCCAATGATCTCCAGGTATCCTACAGGCATCCAGATATCCTACAGGTCATGGCCACTGGAGTGGCAATACTAGCCTAGAAGGCAATGAGGAAGCCAGGAGGATCTGGTGATAGCCTGAGGACTGATTTGTGTCTGCAGTGTCTGCACACCCATGCTAGTCACTGCCTTCAGCCATGTGTCTATTAGTGGCACTTGCTACTATTCCCCTGTCTGCAGAGTCCTAAGTTCTGCCTCTCTTTACAGTGTGCATGCTCCATTATCAGAGTAGCAGCCCAGGCTGAGCAGATCATGATAGGGCAGCCAGATTTTGGCCTCAGCCTCCTGATATCATAAGTACTCATTCCTCTCAGGGATGCCTGTGTCCCTTGTCCTCAATACTATTTTTCTGTACAGCCACCACAGTGATTGAATCTCCAGGTCAGTATCCTCCACATGCATGGCCTGAGCCTGTGAGCTTGCTCAGTTATCCCTCTTCTCCACTCACATCCAGTTGACTTTCCAGATTCGTGACCCCGGTATGTCTTTCCAACCACTTTTAACTCACAAAGTTTTCCTGTGGCTGGAACTCTGTTAGATTCTGCCTACTGCCCTGCTGCCTTTTAAGTCCTGTTGGAGGCTTTTTTCCATCTTAGATTCCCCTCACAGTCTGCCTCCTCCATATCTCAGGCAGTACCTCTGGGCTGAGTGGGGACCCTGGTCTGTCAGGTAGCAACAGTGCTTGACAGCCTACACTGGTGTCTCTCTATTGAGGTGATGCCTCATTTCTCCATTTCTGACTCTTCTCTAGGCTCATTTCTCAATGTTATAGGCTGAACCCATGAACTAAATGGGAGTCCCTGACCTCTGGGTAGAGATGGGGCACAACAGGCATACCCAGTGGAGGTGCTTCTCCTCCAGATTCCCCTACTGACTGGCCTCCTCCATGGCATGGTTGAACCATCTGGCTCATTCTGCAATATTTCTTTTCTTGACCCATGGTAGGTGGATCTTCCAGATTTGTTACCACTACTGCATCTTTCCAAACTCTCCCAATTCTCAAATTTCACACCAGACTCAGTGCCAGTGTAACATCTTCTGTTACATGAATATATAAGGAGCTAGGAACACCTTGTGTGGAGGCAGCAGTGCAGTGGATGAGGCCCTGTTGTACTCTGCCTGCTGCTGTGCTGCCATCTTGAATCTGCTCAAGAATATGTTTTCAAAAAGAGAACTAATTCTTCACATATTTTTTTCTTTTGTTTTCTGATTCAGGATTAGAATTATATGAGTCTATTTTGATATTATTAATGCTTAAGTAACCAATCAAACATAAAAGACATTACAATAGCATAGAACTCAATTTCAAAGCGTACAGTTGAATCAAATCCAATCCTCCTAGTTTATACTGACAAAAATATTATAAATACCAACTGTGGTCTCTCAGTGTAACAGAATGGACAATAAGCTACTTGTGTGAATTATCCATTAAAACTTCCTGTAGAGACTGGCAAGCCATGTGTCTACAATGACCAAGCTTTACATCTTGGAAAATTATACTACTTGGGATTTATGATCATTTAAGAAGTACATAACCTTGCCTATCCAAAACAATCCTATTAATCTAAAAAAGAATATGAATCTAACAACTTCCCAATATTGTGAAACTAATAATGATGAAGTGATTCATGACTTGATAAACATCATGAACAATGATGTTCAAGAGTAATGGGGTCAAGTGGATCCAGGCTGAATGTGAACTGAAATCCTCTTTGAGAACTAGATTTCATTAGAACAGAATGTGCTATTTATACTTCCAAAGGAAGAGAGCAACCGATAGTCTTACTTAGCTGTGAAACATATAAACAACTGCCATTAACTCTTCGATTAAACTAAATTGTATATACAAAATATGTTAAATAAATATGATTCTATAACCAATCTCTAAGATGATTCTTTGAGAAAATAAACAAAACAAACCCTTGTTCTGACTAATCCAAAGAAAGACATGACCAAAGAATCAAAAATGAATAGAAAAAATATTCAAAACCCATCAAAGAAATTCAGAATATTTTAGGGGATTACATTAATAATCTGAAGTTCATTAAAAATCTAAAAGAAATGGCCAAGTGTATATATACTTCTGAGAAATCTAAAGCTAAACAACGAAGATGTCAACAGCTAAACGGACCCACAAAAAAATGAGAAAACCCAGCCCAATGAAGACTTAAAATATCTGAAGAGGATATGAAAGACTAGAAAATGGAAAGACATGACAGGCAAATGAATTAGCAGAATTAATATAGTAGAAATAAAATGATGATTCCACCAAAACTTTTAATAGAAACTATACAGTCTCAATCGGAATTCACCTCTCATTCTTCACAGAAATAGGAAAAAAATCTTAAATTAGTTTAGAACAATAAAAGGCCCAGATATCCAAAGCAATCTTTAGCCTAAAGAACAAAGGTGAAGGAAATGGGCAAGTTATCTTTCCAGATTTCAAGATACATTATAGACCAATTGAATACATTGAAAGCACTGTGTTACTGGCATATGCGTACACACACACACACACACACACACATACACACACACACAATTTGTAGACTAATGAAACAAAATGAAAAACACAAATATGAATATGAGTCGTTACAGCCATTTGACAATGATGTCAGAAAGCATATACAAGAGAAAAGATAGCTTCAACAAATAGTGCATGAAAACTGGATGTTTGCATCAAGAAGAATTAAATTAGAGCTGTATCTATCACTTTATGTAAAATCTAACTACAGATAAAACTAAGACCTAAATATGAAACTGTAATATTGAAACTGTGAGAAATTTGGATGTAGGAAAGGATGTAGGAAAGGCCACAACCAACAAACATATTTAACAGTACGTGCTGAAGAGGATGTGGAGAAAAGGAAATCTTCATTCAAAATAAGTGTTATTTTAAATTGCTGCAGCTTCTCTGAAAACTGTTGTGTAGAACTCTCAATTGGCTAAAAATATCTCCATATGAATCAGCTATACCACTCCTTTCCATATACCCAAAGACTCAACACCTTACTCCACAGGTACTTGCTCAGCCGTGTTTATTGTTACTTTATTCACAATAGTAATCCACATGTCCTTCAACAGACACATGGTACATTTCTACTATGTGGTACTAATTTAACTGTAAAAATGATATAATAGTAAGAGTTAAAAAACAGGGCTATGAGAGTAGTGTGTGGGCTCTAAAGAAATAGGTAATTATCAAAGATTTGAGAGAGAAAATGGAAAAAAAAATTGGCTGGATGATTTTAATTCAGGAGAGGTAAAAAGAAAACAGAATGAGGGAGGAAGAAAAAAAAACTCCATAGTTGTCTGAAAATGCTATAAAATAGCATTGTTGTGTAATTATCTAAAATTACATACAATACAAATAAGTATATGTGTTTACATATTTAATTTAAATGAATTCATCCTACTTGGACTGACAATGCTCCCATACAGCCATAGAGTATCCAGCAAAACCCCAGTACAAGGAGTAAGAAAACCCCTTTTGAGTTGTAAGTCAGGGGTTTCCAAGAGACTGACAAAACGTATAGGATATTACTGTTGCCCTTGGCAGCCTCCCAGAGGCTTAAGGTTAGGCCCTGTTACTGAAGACATCACGCAAATACAACACAGGCTCAAGTGGATCCAGACTTAATGTGACCTGAAATCCTCTTTGAGAACCAGATTTATTTATAGCAGAATGTGCTATAGCGTACTTCCAAAGGAAGAGAGCAACAAATAGTCCTACTTAGCTGTGAAACCTATGAACATCTGCCAATATTGAACAATATCGCTAAGTATATATTGTAGCAGCCACCTTATCATGGCAGTAAGCAACAGCTCTCTAATTGGACTAAATGACTCCTCAAAAGTAGGGAAATCGTGCCTGTTACTGGAAATCTAGTCAACCACCCTAGTCTAATGAAGTCATAGATCTTAGAAGAGGACCTGCAGCCACCATTTTATTCAACTGGAATAATTAATTCCCAACTGCATTATAAATATTCATCCTTATACCCACTCTTCTGGCTGGTTTTATGTCAACTTGACACAAGCTAAAGTCATCAGAGAGGAAGGAGCCTCAAATGAGAAAATGCCTCCATAAGATCTAGCTGTAATCATTTTCTTAAAGAGTGATTAATTGGGGAGGGCCCAGTCTACTGCAGGTGGTGCCATTCTTGGGATGGTGGTCCTAAATTCTTTATAAAACAAGCTGAGCAAGACATGAGGACTAAGCCAGTAAGCACCACCCCTCCATGGCCTCTGCATCAGCTCCTGCCTCTATGTTTCTGCTCTGCATGAGTTTCTGCATGAGACTACAGTGTGGAAATATAAGCACAATAAACTCTTTCCCCCCAAACTTGCATTTTGGTCATAGGGTTTTGATGTAGCAATAGAAAGCCAAACTAAGACACCCACCAGTAAGTGTAGCAATCACTCCTCATCAAATAAAACCTTTGCGCAACATATCGAGACCACTAAAGAAAACCCAAAACTGTCAAATCCATAAAACAAATCATTATAGGGTAACTAGCCCCAGTAGATATATACACAACAAACTCTTACACCTAAGGCTCAGGTAACATTGAGGAAATGGGAAAAAAGACTGTAAGATCCAAAGGTAAGAGAGCCTGTTGTGAGATTCTGTCTCCTACGAATAAGGTGGGAACTTAACCCCGTGTCTTAAGACCACATATCTCATTTGTTTGTTATTTGTCCCCACTATCCTACCAGCTTCAATAGTTCAATTATCTTTTCTTTTTGCCATAACCTTTACTCCGTTGGGCAATAATATTGAGTCATTTTTTGAATATCATTCATATGGATTAGTTTTAATTTTTGAATGATTAGATGAAGGTTATAAATTTCTTGCAAGAATAAGAGAAATAACATCGAGTATTTGTCAGGACTTCCTATGACAAAGCTTGATGCTATTTGTCTTATTCTTGGGGTGTTTTGACACTAATCTTTGGGTGGAGAGAGTTGCTGCCAGCTTTCTTCACTACAAAGCTGATGTTTTTCCTTTGTAGTCAGTAATTATTTTTATGGTGGGGGGTCTAGTATACTTTGTACATCTTCTTTCTTGTCAACACGTTCACATTAAATTTAGCATCCATCAGTAGTTTTGTTTGCAATAATTATTACTGTCATATTTGTCTAAGGTTGATTTTCTATTTTCAATGTACATTTATTTCTTCAAATTCTTCTGCACAAAATAAAACCAATTTTTTTCTCCTATTTGTTTAGTTTTTTGAAAGAACATCAGGAAGAATTCATAGGCATTTTATTTTATTTAGATTTTTATTTTCTATATTTTATAATGTGTACTTTGAATACATATGAACATGCATGAAGATGATCATAGAAGGCAGAAGAGGTCACTGAATACTTTGGAGCCAGCATGACAAGAGGTGGTGAGCTGCCCAACATAATTGCAAGGGATCAGACTCCAGTCCACTTCAGGAATAGCGGGAGTTTGTAATATCTGGGCTGTCTATCTCTCCAGTCCCTTCTTATAATGATAGGTTATAATTAAATAATATCAATACTTTCTTGAAATTTTCCCATAATGAGATTTGACTACTGTGTTCTTTTGAAAATGTTCTTCCTTTTTTCTACTTTAAGAAACAGTATTGCCATGTAGAAATGTCTCTATCCAAGTACCATGAGGATTTAATTTACAAAGTACCTGGATCTTTTTTACTAAAGAACAATGCTTTGACATTAAAGTCTATTCAATGTAGGTTCTTCTTATTGAGCATTCATTGCCTCTCTACGTATCAAAAGGGGTAAGGCATATCTCTAAGAATATTAGCGAAAAACCTGCTAGTCTTCACATCTCTATCTCTTGGACAGTACAAAATTATTAGTACTTAGAAATGCATTAATCCACAAAGGTTGGCCTAGAGATATGCTTTCACTCTATTAAGTTGATCACTATTAAAAATTAAAATCATTTTAATCTTAATAAAGATATATCATTTATATATTATGTTTTAAAAAATCACAAGAGTTACTCTTTCCAACAGAGAATTAAAGTAAAAATATTCTCTCACATTTTTTATTATTTAATGAGATGGAGGAGGTTGAAAGAAATTATAAGAGGAAAAATTAGTAAAATAGTCATAACAGTAGAGTAATTAAAAATGGAAAGAGATTCACCAATGCTAAAAATTATCATTAGATCAGAGAGAAAGTAATTTTAATGGAAAAAAAGTGTTCTGTATTTGTTGGACTTCAGCATGTGCTAAATAGTATACACCTGTACTCTTCATACCCAGCCTTTTATTTAGATTTCATTGCTATCTCCTTTTTATAAAACGAGAAACTAAGATGCAGAGAAATTAAACAAAGCTATCAAAAGTCAAGTAGTTTGGCAGATTGAATATATAAACCAAGGAATCACATCTGGAATTTCAGCCATTAGTCATTGCAATTCAGGGCATGGGCTGAATGAACACTGTGCTGATGTATCTCATAAAGAAGAAATCATATGTATACATGTATGTGTCTGTGAGAATGTATGCTTCTTTTTGTCAGCTATCATGTAAATGTGTCCATAATTGACAATGGCTTTCCAAGGCCAATGGTAATGTAATATTTTTGAATTCCTGGTGTTATTCTTTATATCACTAACCAGATCATGTTGAAATCTTATCTAACTTTACGAAGAAGTTGCATATTTGAATACCACGAATTTCACTGGAATGTACAATTTAAACTATAATTTTAAGGAATCAGAGTGTTTGGGTTATACTCCCTGTCAAAGTGCTCAAATGATTTATCAATTCTATAAATGCTTAATGACACTGATCTTTAGTGTTTTATAAATCTTCAATGTAAGCTGTATCTCTAAACTATACAAGACTCCAAACTACTCACTAAAACTTCGGAGTAAAATACTACAAATTTATTGAAAACATAAAAATAAAACACTAAATATCATTTATATTGCTCAGTTAATATTAGCTAATAAATAATTATTATATCATAATAGAGTTGAAAAAGTATATTGCTACAGTGCTCTAAATTTAAAGAAAAAAATAATCGTATGACATCAGGCTGATAATTCTTTAAAAAACATTTAAGGCTATTTCTAAATGTATAAATATTTATTATGGTTAACTAAATCCAAATCCAAGCTTTTTATGACTATTTTAATAGCAACTACTAAGTTATAATCTACTTTAAAGCAAGTGTTTTTTATTCAATTTAATTGCATTTAATTCAAGATGAAAGTAGTCTTGCAAGGTAAGAAGATAGATTGATTGCAGATTCATCTCTCCTGATCTTCCAAAAAAAAAAATCCCCAGATCTCATCCCCAGTTCTGCAACAGAACACCTGCTGCAGCCTCTCTTCTTCTCTTTCACCTCCGGTGAATCACTCACATTTTCTGGCCCTAACTTCCCTCCCTGCACTCATTGCTTTATGTCAGAACACAACTCCAGCAGGCCTCTCCAGTCAGGGAAGCAGGTTGGCTAATACAGATCTTTACATCTCCTTCCATTCCTCAAAGCCCAATTCTCCTTCCATTCCTCAAAGACCAATACCCCAGTTTCATCTCAGGTTTTGTAGGAGACCTTCTGCCCATGGCCTCTCCATAGTCTACACCAGAGACTATTCCTTGGAGACTAAGCAGATCCTAGTGGAACATCCTTCTTTCCACTCCCCTGTAGACTTCATCATTCCCCATTCCTGTAGTCCATCCCAAATCCTAAATGTCAACTTCTAATATACAGAAAGGCATTTAACTTAGAATCACCACTGGCCACACCTATGAGAATCCCAGAAGAATTTCCTACCAGAAAATACACAACCACTACATTGTTATAATACTAGAGAGTGTAACACCACCAACAAAATCAAAGTAAGTAAAAACTCACCAAAGACAAGAACAAATAACAGAATCTGAAATTATCATTAGATTTACTATTTCCCCAATTCCAGATGCCCATATGCCAGCATAAATACACAATCTATAATAGTAAGGACAACATGTTTCCACAGGAGACCAGTAACACTACTACAGTATACCCTGATCATTGCAACATAGCTGAAGCACAAGTCAAAGTCATGAAAATGATATGGGTCCCTAAAGAGTAAATGAACAAATCCTTGAAAGAAATCTATAAAAATGCAATCAATGGAATGAAATGATTAAAACAGTTCAAGATTTGAAAATGGAAATAGAATAAATAAAGAAAACCAAAACTGAGGGAAAATTGGAAATGAAATATTTAAGAATTCAAACAAGAACTCAGAGACAAGCCTCAACTACAGAATAAAAATATGAAAGAAAGAATCTCAGGCATTGAAAACAAAGTAGAAGAAATGAATAAGTTGGTAAAAGAAAAATTTAAATTAAAAAAAATTTCTGACTCAAAACACTTGAGGAACTTAGACACAATGAAAAATCAAAATTCGAAAATAATAGGAATGAAAGAAGGAGAAAAGAACAGGCCAAACACACAGAAAATATTGTCAAGAAAATCACAGAAGAAAATTTCCATAACCTAAAGAAGGAGGTGCCTATTGAGGTACAAGAAGCATGCAGAACACCAAGCAAATTGGACCAGAAAAGAAAGTCTTCTTGGCACATAATAATCAACACAGATAATAAAGAAAAAATAGAATAAAGAAAAAGGTATGAAAAGCTGCAAGGTAAGAGAAACAGGAACATACAAAGGAAGTTCCATTAGAATACCACCTGACTTCTCAATGAATGTTCTAAAAGCCAGAATGACCTGAATGCTATAGTCTCTAAGAGAACATAGACTACTATAACAAACAAAACTTTCTTTTTCTATTTTATTTCATTTCATTTTATATTTTAGTTTTCAGAGTGAGGGTGTCTCTGCTGTAACTCTGGCTATCCTAGAATTCACTCTGTAGACTAGGCTGCTCTTGAACTTACAGAGATCAGCATGCCTCTTCCTCCCGAGTGCTGGTATTAAATGTGTGTGCCAACATTACCTAGTAACAAAATTTTTAATAATAATAAATGCAGAAAGTAAACATTCCATGACATAACCAAATTTAAGCTATATCTGTCTACAAATTGAGCTCTACAGAAGGTACTAGAAGGAAAAATCCCAACCTAAAGATTGGAACTAACTCCTAGAAGCAAGGGATAAATTATCTAAGACGAGCTAATTAAAAGAGGGGAAGCACATACACATTCACCACACACAAACACACACACACACACACACACACACACACACACACACAGATGCACAACCACCACCACCACCACCACCCCACCACTAATAACAACAATAAATCAGTAATCTACAAACTATATATTGATATATCTCAGTATCAATGACCTCAATTCCCCAATAAAAGATATAAAAGACCAACAGAATAAATTAATAACAGACTCTTTTCTTCTGCTGCATTTAAGAAAAACATTTTAACATCAAAGATAAACATTACCTCGGGGTAAAATGTTGGAAAAAGATATTCCAAACAAATGAATCTAAGAATCAAACCAGTGTAGTCATTTTAATATCTTATAAAATAGTTTTGAAACCAAAACTAATCAGAAAATATATGGAAGGACACTACATACTCATTAAAGAAAAACTCACCAACTGTATGTTGTAATTATTAATATCTATGGACCAAAGAGAATGGTGCCCTAATTCATAAAAGAAGCACTACTAAAACAGAGTTAAATCAATTGTGACCCTCATACACTGATGGTGAGAAGGTTGAATAAAACACTGCTAGCAATAGATGTGTCTTCTAGACAAAAACTAAACAGAGAAATGCTGGAGCTAACAGGTGTTACAGAACAAGTGGTCTAAATAGATATTTTTACAGAACACTTTACACAAACATCAAAGAATTTACCTCGTACTCAGCACCTCAGGAAACTATCTCAAAAACTGACAGCATACTCAGAAACAAAGCAAGTCTCAACAGATACAAGAATATTGAAATAACACCCTGGATCTGATAGAATAGAACTGGGTATCTATGACAGAAACAAGGGCAGCTTAAAAACTCATGAAAACTGAATAAATTACTACTGAATAAAAAAATACAGAAGTTAAGATAGATGTCACAGACTTTCTAGAATTGAAAATGAATACGCATTATTTCCAATCATGTGTGACACAATGAAGGTGGTTCTAAAAGACAAGGTCACACCACTTCTTGCCTACTATATATTATGGAGAGACCTCATTCTAGTAATGTAGCAAACCTGAATGCTCTAGAAAAAATGTTACATAAATTAAGAAATATAGTAAAGATTTCCTGGAATTTATTGAAAATGAATACACAAAATACTCAAACCTATGGGACCCAGTGAAGGCTGTTCTAAGGGGCACATTCATAGCATTAAGTGCCTACATTAAAAAAAAATAATTATAGAGGTCTCACACAAGCAAATTAACAACATGCCTAAAAGCTCCAGAACAAAAAGAAGAAATCAGATTCAGAATCACAGCACAAAGTAATCATATTCACACTGAAATCAACAAAATAGAAACAATAATAACAAATACAATGGATCAATGATGAAGCAAAATCTTGATTCTTTGCAAAATGCAATACAATCGAAAAAAATCCATATCCAAAATAACATGAAGGCAAAGACGGAATATCCAAATGATCAAAATCATAAACCAAAAGGAGGATGTACAAACAGACATCAAGGAAATTCAGAGAATCATAGGTCATACATGAAAAATCTGTACTTCACCAAATTGGAAATTCTAAAGGAAGGAAGTGGATCATTTTCTGGGTAGGTACCACTTACCAAACTTATATCCAGAGCAGAAAAACTATCTATAATCCTTAATGTGGTAGAAGCTGTCATTAAAAAATCTCCCAACAAAAAAAAAGGAAGAAAAGAAAAGAAAAAAAGCCATATATTAGTACAGAATTCTATCAGACTCTTAAAGAAGAGTCAATGCTAATTCTCCTCAAAATTTTCCACAAAAATGCAAATATTGAATAGCATTGTCCTACTTGTTTTATGTGGCCACAGTCACCCTGAGAGCAAAACAACACAAAGAAAGAAAACAACAAACTAATTTTTCCTGAAAAAGATGATGAAAAATTCTCAATAAGATAGTTGTAAAGTTAATTCAAGAATCTAACAAAAATATCATCCAATATGATCAAGTAGGCTTCTTCCCAGAGATTCAGTAATCGTTCACCATGTATAAATCAATAATTGTAGCCCACTGTAGGTTCAAACTGCAAAACAAAGCCACATGATCATTAAGGTTGATACTAAAATTAAAAAATTTAATAAATGGGACCACATAAAACTGAAATGCTTCTGTATGACAAAGACACCATCATTAGGACAAAGCAGAAGCCTACAAAAAATGGGAAAATGTTTTAACCAACTCCACATTATATAGAGGAGTAACACTAAAAATCTGTAAAGAATTCAAGAGGCGTGACATCATTTTCCAAATAACCCAACTAAAAATGGGGTACAGCTCTAACCCTAACCCTAACTCAAATGGCTGTGAAGCACTGAAAAATGTTCATCATCCTTAACTATCAGGGAACTGCAAATGAAAACTACTTTGAGATTCCATCTTACTCTTGTCAGAAATTCTAAAATCAATAATATAACAGACAGTTCATGCTGGAAAGGATGTGGAGAAAAAGGAATACTCTTCTACTGCTGGTGGGAGTGACATTTTTTATAGCCACTATGGAAATAGTGTGGAAGTTCCTCATGAATATGGGAATTGATTTATTGATCTACCTCAAGATGCAGTTATAACACACCTTTGGATATATACCTAAAGGATGCTTTATCATACCAGGAGGACAATTTCTCAAACTATTCTATTAGCAACAGCCAGAACTTTGAAATATCCTAGATGTTCCTCAACTGAAAAATGTGTGTGTATATATATATATATATATATATATATATATATATATATATATGTAATATCAATCATAATCATAATCAATCATAATCGAGTTACAATCTATAGAACCATAGAGGTTATGTATAGAATAAGTAATTAGGGTTTGCAGCTAGATCTTGTTAGGAAAAGAAATAAAATACATAGTTATAGATAGATGGGTAGTGGCTGAAATGGAAGATCATGTTGGGAGGGGGAGGACACAGAGGGTTGAGGGAGAGATCATGGGAGAGATAGATAAAATTAAGGGCCATCTGAGGAGTATTATGGAAACCTAATACAATAGGAGCTTCGTTAAGTATACATATATGAAAGTGATCTAAATGAAATAGCCAAGTTGAACTCAGTGATGCTTCCAGTATTGGGATTGTATTATGTCTAATTGAGTTGCTAGCCATAGGGTCCCATGGGAGTCCTGGCACAACCCAGGCTGATTCCAAGATTTGAAGTTGCTCTCTTCAAACTGACAGCAAGGCCCCAATCACTGAACATGGAGAAGTTGAGCTGGTACCTACAAAGAGCCTTCACCACAATGTTCCAGGGTCTTTGGTGTAGGAATTCATCCTATATTTACCAAAAGAGAATCATAAACAGCCTTCTAGTCACAAACCATCTGATAAACAATGGTGCAAGATATGCTATGCCAATTATAGCACAAATATTATGGGAGGAACCAACAGATTTGATTTTAAGTCAGCACCATGAGTTAGAATCCATACCTAACACTGCTCGAGTGACAAAACCCCAGAGACTAGATAGCACTGATTCCTAAAATAAAACCAAAATTTACCCCAAAAAAACCCCAAAACCAAAAAGTTGCAATGTAGCAATAAAATTATTCCTAGTGACATTAGGCTGGACTTATAGATCAGTACCTTGTTCAGTCATCATTAGAGAAGTGTCTACCTGCATGTAGGAACAAATACAGAGACCCACAGCCAGATATAATGCAATGAGAGAAAGACCTTAGAACACTCAGCCCTAAATTGAATGTCTCTATCAAATTCCTGACTTTAGGGCTCAGAAAACTCTGAGGAAGAGGAGACAGGTAGAATGTAAGAGTTAGACAGTTGAAGGGTACTGTGAAATCAAAGCTCTCTAATTCAATATGATCAAATCTCATGTGATCCTCACAGAGACTGAGGTACCATGTGCAGGACCTGCACCGGTCTGCCCCAGGTCCTCTGCCAGTATATTATGGCTTTCAATTTCCTTTTTTTAAATTAGATTCCTAAGAGCATGAATGAATGGTTCTCTGATTTTTGTGCCTTCTCTTGGGCCTGTTTCTTTCAGTTGATTAGTCTTTTATGACTTCATTGTGACAGTTTTTGTATTTTACTTTTATTTTATTTTATTTTATTTTATTTTATTTTATTTTATTTTATTTTATTTTATTTTATTTTATTTTATTTTATTTTATTTTATTACTGTCCCTTATAAGTCTGTTTTCTAATGAGAGGAACAAAGGGAATGAATCTGGATTTGGGGGAATAGATGGGTGGAAATTAGAGGAGTAGAGAGAAGGGAGACCATATCAGGATATATTATGTGACAAAAATTTCAGTAAAAGGAAAAAAAAGAATTTTGCATTATCTTCCTAAAAAATTGCAATAGGATTAGAAGATAAATAGATTTTCATGGTAAACAAATGAGCTGAAGAAAATATATGATACTACCTCTCCTTGATACTAATCAAGTTACCACATTCTCAGTAATAATAATGGGTAAAATATTCCACATATTCAGAAACACTTGAGAAGAATCACACTTTTCGTTTAGTTTTATAACTGAAGCTAAGCATTTTCTGAAACATCTAATTGTCTTCTATCAGAAGATATTAATTAGAACATTAATTTAAACCACACCACACTTTAATGTGATTTGCATTACATAATTATATTGAAATATAACCATTTTTTCCTAGAGATTAAAATCGAGTTCATAAACATTGACTAATAATTTTGAATTACAGTTAAAATGATGCTTATCCTAAAACATTCATTTTTCTATTGCTTTAATATCTGTTTATCTGCAGTTCTTGGAATCAATTAAATAATGGCAAAATAGGGAGTAATAAGATGAAGCTATATTGCTAGAACAGGCTATGATTTTCATAAAGTAAAAAGATAAGTGGTATTAATTTAAATATACTATTCTAATTACTAGAATTGCAAAATAGACTCAATTTACTCAAGATTTGTGTCTAAATTTCAGTTAGAATGAAAAACAAGAACTTACTATATTTAATTAGGAGTGAAAAGACAGAAAAATCAGTTTAGAATCCTCATACAGTGAAACAAGTATGGTAGTCAAAGCCCCTGCAGGTACCAGATTTCTCTCCAGGAATCCAGAAAAGACCTGCGATCACTTTATTCCAGATTCCTCTCCAGCTAAGGCATCCAGAAGAGACATGTGATCACTTTACTCCAACTCCAAGCAATGTTCTCAGAGGAAAAGAACGTTATAAATGATTGTCTTCATATCTGTCTTAGGGGAAAAATGAATAATAAGCAACGTCATTCTGAATTCTATGTACATATTCATGTGGGAACAAACTGACTGGAGCAAACTACTGAAACATAACTCTATATACGCTTGTGATGAATAGCTAATAATCAATGGGTTTCTCTACTGGCAATTACATAGCAGTCATTTTGCCCTTTATCCACATTATGAAACACTGTTGCACAAATTTAACATTTGAGACACTTGTGTCTCCTATTCATCCTATGGGATTATTATGACGTCTTTCTACGGGTTTCATACACTTACTGTTAAACTGGAGGTCTCTTTTAATTCAAGTACAGTAATATTGTAGACAAATATTTAATCTTTTAATCCAGCAGCATGGCTGCTCTATTAAAGGATCACATTCAAAGCTTGTGTGGTCGGGCTGAAATACAGCACACATTTATTCCAAGCTCTCAGGATATAAAGCAGTCAGTTCAGAAGTAAGTCATGTCTCTCAGTTCATGGTTCTCCATTCAAAGTTCAGAGTCAGTTTGGAATTAAGGGAGAAACAATAGAGATTGAGAGAATGGAAGGAGATTGAGTAAGAGCACGTTAGTCAATTGAAAAGTGGAAAATCTGAAGTACATAGTGTGTATAAGCCTTTAATCTCAAATCCTAGAGCAAATCAGGGTGAAGACATGGCAGATTTAAGTCTGAGTTGAATCAGTGTGAAGAGTTAGCAGAATGAGTCAGAGTGAGGACATGCCCAACTCTTACAATATAAAAGCAGGATCTCAGCTCAGAGAGGAGGCAGTCAGTTAGGAAGTTGGTCAGATAAGACACAGAAGGAGTTCAGCAGAAGGAGAGTGATTTTGGGAGAAAGATTCAGCTAACAGTGAGAGTCAATCTGAAGATGAGCTAAGCAGTTCTGTCAGAGAAGTTGTGGGTGCCAGCCAGAGTAAACCAGAGTCAGAAGAGTTCAGTCAGAAACAGTCAACCGACTCAAAAGATCAGTTTGAACCTGTCAGCTTTGAAAAGAGTTTGAGCCAGAGCAGTGAGTAAGTTGAATCAGCCAACAAGAAGAGTTAGTTGAGTTCAGTACAGCTCTGATTTCAGAAGGAGTTAGGCAGAGTGATTCAGTCAGTAGTAACTCTTGGATGCTGCGAAGTTCTATGTTTAGGTTTGTAGATTAGATTGTATGGAAGCTGAAGCCTTCCAGTTCTTGTTTTAAATTAAACTGTATAAAAGCTGAGACCCTTTCAGGACCAGGGATTGAATTAGCAAAGATTAAACTGTATGTACATCTACATCTATATAAATATATTTGCTCATTACAGATTTCACCAAGGCAATCATCCAATATACCAGTAAGATTTGTTATAAAAATATTCTAACAAATCAAAGGACCTATAAGAATGTTGTAAACCTACTCAAAAGTAATTAACTATAGTGTGCACATCACAGTGAAATAATGTCCACATTCTCCATCTTTTCTGTATTAGTACTACAAAAAAGAAAGCAATCTTCTCTACACAGAGGTGACTAGGCTGTTTTGCATGCCTGTTCTATCTGTGAAGGTTAATATACTTCTTTCCACAGGTTTATTATAACATCTTATACTAGATTGGGTACTTTTTTTCCCCTATGTATTCTAAGACTGAAGTTCCATACCCTCTGTTTCTGTGATCAAAGTGTGCCATTTCATTGGAATCTCTCGCATTTTCAACTTGTACAATAAATGTTAAATACTTACAAGTGGTATATTACTGACAAAAAACAGGATTGCTACAAGAAACCTACAAACTTTTGGGCATTGAGCAACTAACACATATGTTTATGGATAATAAATTAGACACAGCAATTTTATGTTGTTAAATTTGGCTAAACAAAAGAAGAAAACTGAAACCACATATCTCAGAGATGTCTATGTGATAGTACGGGACATAAGAATAACAGCATGGGAAGTTGAAACAGGGTCAATAGTAGGTATGTTGAGTGGAGAGAATATTTCTGTTCGTGAGGTTTATAACAACCACTGTAGCAATTAGGCTAGATGTGGTAGTACATGACTGTACTGTTAAGACTTGGATGACAGAAGCATGAGTTGAAGGACAGTATGGGCTAAGACTGAGACTTTGTCTCAAAAGTCACATTAACATAACAATTCCTTGTAGCAGTGATGTTGGTACAGTTTTTTCAGGGATAATATTGTTTGACTATATTTTTAAAGTATCTGTCCATTATATCTGTTTTCCCTGTACAATGGATTAGATGAACAGCTTTCAAAATGCTAGAAAAGCCCTCTACCATTTAGTTGCTTTCATACCTTTTTAAAATTCCTTTTTGGATTATTCAACACTGGTGATTGAATCTTGGACTTAAGGCATGCTAAGAAAACACTCTACAACTGAGCTAAACACTGGTTCTCCCATTATTTCTACATCAGGAAGACCTAATCAAAGTGGAATGTGGATGTCACTTAGGCTGCTACCAATTTGCTTCCCTCAGGTGTAGTTCTAGTTGTATGAGCAGTGGTACAAAAAGTGAGGAGTAGCTATGCCATGGTTAAGAACACTGGAAATAAACACAATGCTTGTACATTTTAGCTGAATAAACTAAGAAAATACATTTTAGAGAAAGTTGTAAGAAATAAAGTGTTATCTTAAAACATGAAATTCAAGGAAGTGTTGTAATACAATGATGTAGAATTCTAGATAGAAGTTTAAGATGAACACATAGATTTTTGTTAACTAATGTGTACACTTTACTTAAAATTCTGGATATATGTACTCATCTACATGCCTCCATTATAACAGTCACAGGAATGATGATACATATAATACTATAGTATACGTTGAAAATAAATACACTCTGAAAAGAGATTAAAACCATATTCCATACAACCTTAAACATGACAATTTGTCTTTCCTTCTTTCTCATCATCTTCTTATTCCATCCTTCTGTTATTTCTTGTTTTCTCCATCTAAATTTGTTCCATGTTGACCTTTACTTTTAACTTACAAATAATCAATTCACTGATTATATTATATTTACAAATTTCAACATATCACATCAAAGTAATTTGAAAATTACTTTGGAATCTTGTAATAGAAATCTTATTATTTAAATTTCTTATTTTGTTAACAAATGCATTAACAAACCTTGTCAAAGCAATTATTGGTTTTGTTATGTCTGATGCTTAAAAGTGTTCAAAGAAAAATATTATGTCCTCATTGCATAAACAAACCAACAAACAAAAAACAAAAACAAAAACAATTATCTAGTCCAGATAGTGGTGGCTATATATGTACAACGTGACCATCTAATGAAGTGTGCTCCAGTTACTAGTGCCACTCTCTGGAAAAAAATCCAATTCTCTCTCCTGGAAAATAGGTCTTTATCTTGGGATGAGAATCTATAACCACCACCCTGTTCTAGGCTGGTATTTGTTTTGCTGGAGCTTGAAAAAATCTTGTGCATATCATCGTACTATTTCATTGTAGTTATCAACTGCTTCTGGCCCATAGTGTGTTCTGGCCTTGTTCTGCATTGATCCCTGAGACTAGGGAGGAAAATAGAGATGTCTCACTTAGGGCTTATCACTCCACAGAATCTTATTCTATACACCTTGACCAGTTGGACATCTCTGTGTTAATTGTTATCTATTGAATAAAAACTACTCTGATGAAGCATGATGAATGCAGTAATGAGTGATTTTGAGTCAGCTTAATACTGTACCTTCTAGGAGTGTACCACCAGTAGAATATCTCCAAGAATCTCTGACCGATTAAGATTAGCAGGCTCTGAAATGTTGCCAAATACAGGTTCCATTTTGTGGAGAAGCCCTTTGATCCAATCAGAATGTAGTTAGTTAACCCTATAACAAATGCACCACTATTTCATCAGTGTGCATATTGCACCATGTTGTTTATTATTATATCTTAAAGGGCTCACAATTGTTTAAGATTGATGATTACTTTCTTTTTTCTTGAGTATCATGCATAGCACCTTCCAGTAGTATGAAAGATAGCCATTAGATATGAAAATTCCAGATCAATACTACCTTGAGTTCTTCTATGACTCAAATATGTTCTGTTTTCAGCAGTAGGATTTTATCACTAAGTTCTAAAAAGTAATCAAGAGCAATTTCACAAAACTACAAAGTTTTTGGGGTCTAGGGGACATCATTGGTCAACACCTCCTAAAGAAGTAACCCATTCTGCCATTGGGCTTCTTGTTTGTCTATGCTTTCTAGTTAGAAACTCATTTTCTTCTTCAAGCCAACTCAATGTAAGTTTTTTTTCCATATATGCATATGCTAATGTTTTAGGAAGCTTCTGAAATAGTAATTTTAATATGACTTTTACAGAAGATATTTAATGCTAATTATCCTTCCCCATATTCCCTCTTCTACCCTGCCCTCCCATTCCAGAATGCAATTTGCCCTTAATGTTCTAATATTCCCTTTCTACCTTTAATCGTAAATTTGCATTGCCCTTTATTAATTTACTGACCTGTGAGTACTCCAAATGAAATTCATGTATCTAATGATCCAATTCTAATATCTACAAATAAGAAAAAAATAAGCACTGTCTTTCTGAGTCTGGGTTACTTCACTCATGATGATTGACTCTAGCTCCATACATTTACCTGCAAGGTTCAAAATTTTATTTTCTACATGCTTAATGTATTTTAATGGTATAAATACAATACATTTTTAATATTCATTTATATTTTGAAGGATATCTAGGCTGTTTGTATTTCCTAGTTATTGTTAATATGATATCAAAATAGTAACTATCTTTCAAATAAGATACAGTTTTCAGGTATATGCTCAAAAGTGGTATAACTGGATCATGTGACAGATCTATTTCTAGTTTTTTGAGAAAACTCTACTCTAATATACTTAGTTGTTGCATCCACTTGCATGTCCATGGTGTGTTCCTCTTTTCCCAAATCCATGCCAGTATTTGTAGTCATTATTATTTTTTTAAAGTATTCTGACTTGAGAAAAATGAAATCTCAGATTATAATTTACATTTCTCTGATGGGTAAGTATGTTGAACATTTAGAAAATATTTCCCAATCATTGTATTTAACCTTCTGAGAAATCCTGTATAGTTATAAGCTCCATTTTTAATTAGATGGTTTGTCCCCTTGATGTTAGATTTTTGCCTTCTTTATATATATATATATATATTAGATAATATCACTCTGTTGACTGTTCAACTCTGAAGTTTTGGTTTTGACCTTATTGTTCAGCATTAAGAACTTCTCTTACATGAATGGTTTTCTTTTGCTGTACAGAAGCATTTTGGTGTTGTATAGTATAATTTATCCATTGTTGGTCTTAATGTGCACTATTGTCCTATTCAGAAGGACCTTTTGTTTTCCTGTAGGTTGAAGCATTTTGCCTTTTTTGTCCTTTATCTGGTTCAGTGTATCTGGTTTGCTAATAATGTCCTTGATCATTTGGAATTGAATCTTTACAGAGTGAGGGATACAGAGTTAGTTGCATTCCTCTATTTATAGCTATCCAGTTTGGCCAGCATGATTTGCTGAAGAAACAGACACTTAAACAAAGGTAATCAACATTGATGTTCTTTCAAAATTTTGCTCTCTGCTCTTTCAATAAGTATAGCTCTTTTCCTTATTTAATAATTGTCATATCTATCTACATAAACTAATAGACTTGGGGAAAGTAAAATTAGAAAAACATTCTCATGTCTGATCACAGAAAACAATATATGTCCATTTATCTAATGCTAGCTTTTCAAATTATCAAGTTTTTTTATGGCATACTATGTGTTTAGATCACTATTTATCATTGTATTTTTTCCAGTTAATATATGAATAATTTATATTTCCATTATACCTCAAACTAAACAATTTAAAAAATCTTTGAATGTAAATTAACTCACTAGAAAACATAACAAACATAAAAGCCTATGGTTTTATTGTGTGTGGTCTGACCTATCTAATCTCAAAGATTAATTACAATGAATGTGCATGGCATCATCCAACATGGTACCAAATGTCCTTAATTCTAGACATCATTTTCATAACTTAGGACTGCATACAGACCTTTTTGTGTTAACTAAGGAGGGATCATCTAGAGAATAGAAAATAGAAAATTGAACATTAGCAACTCTCATGCTGAAAAGGGTTAAGTACAAAGTTAAAATCCAGAAGCACTAGAAATTAGATGGTTTTCTGGAACTTGTTCTTCCTTTGTTCCTTCCTTTTCTCCTTCTCCTCCTCCTCCTCCTCCTCCTTCTTCTTTTTCTTCATCTCTCTCTCTCTCTCTCTCTCTCTCTCTCTCTCTCTCTCTCTCTGTCTTCGAAACAGGGTTTCTCTGTTTAAAATATGACTGTCCTGGAACTCACTCTGTAGACCAGGCTGGATTTGAACTCACAAAATTGTATCTGCCTCTCTCTCCTGAGTGCTGGGATTAAAGACCTTCACACCACTGCAACTGTGTCTTTTAGGGAAAGAAATGTTTCATCAGTGACATTTTGTTTTTTGCCCACACTCCAACCACCCTGCCACTGAATGATTATATTGATGTAATCACTCAGTTTTGATATTTCCCCCATAGATTAATAGAGTGGAAGGAAATCAGGCAAAGGCAACTTAGATTTATTTTAAATACCTATCCTATTTGAGGTCATATATAAAATTTAGCACTATTATTATTTTTTAAATATATTTCCACCTTCGGTTGGATTTAAGCCATCACAGTAGCCACCTCCACCACTGTTATAAATTTTGGATGCTGATAACTAACAGAAGGCTCGCAGATTATGAAGAGGCAACTGTTCAGCTCATTATAAAGTCAGATGTGGTCT
The DNA here is from genome assembly GCA_026225945.1 of Cricetomys ansorgei. Lineage (NCBI taxonomy): Eukaryota > Metazoa > Chordata > Mammalia > Rodentia > Nesomyidae > Cricetomys > Cricetomys ansorgei. Next base: position 7,087,037 of record JAMJFZ010001131.1, on the reverse strand, counting down.
GTGGCATTTGAGTGGACGGCGGAGACTTTGACATTCACACGTGGCTCATTAGGAATGAATTTGAGTTTGGCCTTTTGTTGCACTTAAAACAAAACATCTAATATAGAGAAGCAGCTCTTTGAAAATGCTGATACAATCTTTTAAACACAGATAGCAGTAACCTAAAATGAAGGCATCACATCCCCCAGGCATTTGCCATTAAAAACATACTGCATGTCTTAAAATTGTGAGGAAAACAATGAAACAGCCCAAACTCATTTTCCTTTTATGTTTCTTGTTTCTAGTGAGAAACACACAGATTTGTACAATTCCTCCTAAATACTGTCATGTTCCAAAGCTGTCAGTCATGTAGTATCACCATGGGGTCATGTTCACAGCACTACACGGTAGTTAGTAGTCATGTACATTTGATTTTTACAACTTAACTGATTTAATTTGCATGAGAATGAAAGCTGAAACATAAAGCATTTTCCTACCTTGGATTACAAAGCAAATTACTCTTTGATGCTAAGGCAGCTTGGTCTATTAAAAGCACTGTGCACAATTTGCAGGACATGCTTCTTTAACTCACAGCCTTGATCAGTTTTCTGATTCTTTTAACATGCACCATTTGTAAGGCTTCTAATGTTTACCATTTTCTATGAAAAAATACAAAAATGCTTCATTCCAAAGAGAATTTAAACAGCATTTTTCATTTAATTGTGCACAAGGACGTGTTGTAATCATTTCTGCTGCTATGGGAATTTAGAGTTGTAAAAATAATGGTGTTTTGTGATTTGTATACATTAAAAGTATATGTCAGATCAGCTGAGAGAAATATGTCTGCCAGGCTTGTCAGCTATGATGAAAGTTACAAACCCTTTATACTTTGAGTTGTGTTTGTAGGAGCAAATATGATGCCCAAGGAAAGAGAATATCTATCAAATATTTCATGGACAAAATGACAGAACTAAAAGCTTTAGAACTGGAGTCGTGCTGAAACACATAAAATTGGTTCATGTGGTTTTAAATTTTTAAGATATCAAAGTACAGGAAAGTACTACAAAGAATCCATAAAATAAACAAAGTAATACTAAAAATGCATCCTCTATGCAAAGTTTCTTCTGAGAAGGAATCAGCACTTATAGCTCTCTTTATTTTTATCACTGGTAGCTCTCAAGCAAGGTATATGATTCTGCGTAGATGATGGATGAGGATGGACAATATAATAGGATCCTCCTAAAAAAGGAGACATGAGTTTTCTTGAACTACATTCTTACCAGAACATATCTGTGCACTGCTTTGTTTTTATCTGCCTTTATGATTCCTCGCATATAGGAGATAAAAAATTAGTCAATATTTTATTGAGTAATGATCCTTTTGAAGTTTTATATCTTTGTGAAAGCTGTGAAACTAAAATAATATATGTGATTGATCCTGTATGAAAAGAAATGTGATTCAATGAGAAGAAATAAAAACAGCTACATAAATATAATTACTAAGTATAAATTTTAAAAAGTACTCTCTAGAGACAAGCTATTTAAACTAAATTTCATTTTTAAATAAATAAAATTGCGATAACTGTATTTGCCTTTCCTAATTTCAAATTAATGAAGACTAAAGTATAAAGATAGATAAGGATTTTTCTAAAATATAAATATATAATATTTAGGAATACAGTATGTGTGTATTAGAAAAAAAGACTTTTAAAATGAAACTTGAAATAACTTTGGAAATTTATTGAGTATAAATCCCTACTGGAAAATTCATTTCTTTTGCTCATTAATTTTATGCAATAAGAAAAACTATGTTTGTTAAATACTTGATAAACATCTCACTTTGCTGTGTTTATTATTAACAGATCACCATTGCTCTTAGGACTTAGAGAATGTTGCAAGTTTCACCTCAAATTTCAAGTGTCTAATCTTCAGGCATCACTGAAATATGGATAACTTTCAAATTTTCTAAATCTTTGCTTACTTTGGGAAGCTCAAGTAAGCATGTCTACCCATTTGTCATTGTGACATGATATTGTTGTCTATAAAATTTATGTTCAAGGACCACAAAACAAATCTACAGAAAAAAATCTTGTAATGTTTTAAGTAAATTAACAGGTTTGCGATATGTCCAGTCCAATGCTATTCTTAAGAGAATGTGGCCCAATGACTACATGTAGCATCTGCTTGCTAGATTGTGCTGCCTAACATGAATCATTTCTCAATAAATGAACAGTTTTACAAACAAGGGAAACATTCTGATTTAAAACTGATTTGAATATGTGAGTGCCCAAATTCATTGTATATAAAGAGCACACAAACACTAACCCAATAATGTATCTGACCTCATTATTTTAAATTTTATTGTAAATTGGTTTGCCATAATTTTGTAGGACCAGGGTAAATGGAAGGAAGAAGACTACCAAAAATTTGAAATTTGTTTTTATAACTTTTTTTGTGTACTGGAGAAATCTTATAAATCTTTACAAGTCTTTATGAATCTTCATAGACATGTCAAAGGATATTTATATTTTAGAATACCCTGTTCTGTTTTTTGTGGTAAGGATTGATTTGAGTTCCAAAATAAAAGCAAGAAGGCAATATAAAATATTTCATTTACAATAATTCAACCACTAAAAGCATCTTGGATTTGATGACATACCTTAAAAATTACATTTCTATCAAATACAATGGGCAACTGTATTTACCTGAAAGGCCATAGTGATAATAAGGTCCTTTATTACACACACACACACACACACACACACACACACACACACACACACTGCATTCTTCCAGTTATCATTAAACTAATAATTCAACATCAATATTTATACAAATCCGGTGATTTTAAAAATTGAATGAAGTAGGCTTTTATTTTGTCAGAAATTCATGCTTTAAGAATATAGCTAGTGAATTGTCTTCTCTGGACACACAACTCCAGGGGTATGTTTGTAGAAGAGCTTCTGATTACTACCTTAATTCCCACACTCTACTTAATCTTCCACAGCCCCCTAAATACTCAAGAACATACCAGGAGAATCCTATTTATCTCTCATTCAGAAAGGTATAGACAAAATCAACCACTGCTATTTTTTTAAATATTAGTTTTATGAAACACCTTTATAGCACCTAATTTGGATTCTAAGGGCATTCTTTTGGCTATCAGTCCTATCTCCCAATATCCCAGTGTGTGAGATGAGAAAAACACAGAAGGGTGTAAGATTGATGATTACTACAAAATATATAATTTCATTTTAAATTCTAGCCCCATTTTGCCTAGAATAGATAAAACATTTTTTTTTCTTTTTAAAGGTTTAGTTGATAAGCAACACTGAAGACCCCGTGTTCTGCTTTCCATTTCCACATACATTTGCCACATCTTTTTGGTTCTTCCTGAAATCACTTCTCATCCTTCGAACTTAATTTCTAGAAAATGTTAGCCCCATTTCTTCAACAATAGACTCATAAATGAAACTTGGTTACAGGAGAAATTTTAGCACTTGTGTTAGGATATGTCTCTGGGATAGTACTCTGTGTATTTGGCTGGGTTGGAGGCTGACAATTCTATGCACTACAAAGAACATTAGTCCTCCTGGTTGAATCATCCCTACAAGCACTCATTTACCTACAATAATGCTGTGCTGCCACCTATGTTTATTCTTATCATGAGAATTAAGTCATTTCTCGTGAAATCCCTTAGTAGATATCACTACAAGTCATTATTTTTTATTGTAAATAGGATGCCAGGCAGTAATAAAATGTAAAAAAAATATAAAATGCATTAATGCTTTTGTTAAATCTCAGGGTGGTACTTGTACATTAAACTATGCCTTTCAGAAAATGTTTCTTACATTAAATAGATAGGGCTCAATTTATTTTATTTAATAATTGAACATTCATGAGTATATAAAATAAATGGAAAAGAATAAATTAAATGGAGTTTTAAGCATTAAAGTATACTTCTTATAATTAAAATATACTCCACAAAGTAGTATAAAGAAAAAAATTCTGTAAAGCAAGTTATTGTTTTAGTGAGGAATGAAACCTAATATTTGAGCACTGTACTTAAAAACTGTAAATAAAATATAAACTCATCAACTATTAAATTATATATTTTTAATGCCTCCACTCAAGATACATATACTTACAACAATGCAAGTGTCCTGCATGGAAAACTTTAATCTACTTTGTTGGTTAAGAAAGTTTAAGAGAGTTACAAAACAATGTAGACTATGGCCTTTTCCCTCGTTGCTTTCCAGAACTTGAAGGCAAGACTCTGTTCATGAACTGTCAATGCACTTTGTGAAAGGACTTGGAGGAATTAAATAAGAAGTAACCTGGAAAAATCTTCTCTAGGAATTAGCTCTCTATTATTATAGGTGTTATGTGACCCGGCATGGGAGAAAAAGAATCAACAGTCTCACCAGCTCTAAAACATATGAACACAACAATGATCCTCACAGAAAGAGATCCTCAACGGTAAAAAAGGTAAAACATTTTTAACTTGGGAGTAATCAATAGCTATCTAATTGAATTTAAGGCCTTCTAGAAGGGAGGGGATTCATGCTTGGTACTGTAAACCTAGCCAACTACCCTTGTCTGAAGGAAGCATAGATCTTAGTGGAGAACCCAGGAACTGCCATTTACCGAAACTAAAATCATGTTCGATGTAGCTCTCATCTTTTGTTAAAGAAATTTCATTTTATAACAGATCAAAACTGTTTCAGAGATCTACAACTTCTCAAAATACAGAGCATATGCTGTCCAACAGTTGCTTAAACTCCACTGATCTATCTGCAAGCATCCCCTGTACATATGGCTCAGGCACCATCACAGAAGATGGTGATAAAAATGGTAAGAACCAGGAAATAGAATGTCTGTTGCTTGATAAAGGGTTCTAGATATGATAGGAATCTGCATTCGGGAAATAACAAAATGCTTCCCTAAATAAGAAGTGAACAATGACCATATCAGTTGACATGGAAACAAAGCTGAGAGCAATCTCTCAAGTTCTGTCTTCGATGAAGAGCTACAGGCAATCTGTGAGTAGCTTCTGAGCAAGGAAGTATCAGTATATCATAAACAAACCTATTGATAAATATGTAACAATAAAAATGAGAGGCCATAAATTACAAACGGAGTTGAGGGACATGTGGGAATTTACAGGAAGGAAACTGTGTTAATAAAGTGCTCATTTATGAAATCTTGAAGAAAATACAAGTATGAAATAAAGAAATTTATGTATCTATCATTTGGTCATCAATACAGATGTAGATGAATTAAATCTTTTTGGTTCAGGATTCCTATTTGTAATATGTTAAAATGAACTCTCTTGAGGCAGCAAAATGACAGAGCTAATTTTCAATTTAAGTATAAGTTGAAATTTATATCCTTTGATAGGATTTGATATAAATTGCAGAATGAGTGTAGTTGTGAAATAAATTACTATAGTAAAGAACTGTCACGTACCACTGAGGCCTAGATCATAATGCCATTTGGTTTGTTTGTGTTCTTTTCTTTTTTGTAGGTACACCTAGAAATGTTTGGACTGTTCTTGGAAACCACTTGTTGACAAAAGGAGACAGTCCTCCAGGGATGCCAAATGTTTACGTAAAGAAAGCTTCTTTCTTCTCATTGGAGACATCTAGTTTGGGATAGCTATGCACCAAGTTATCAAGCCCTGATCTGCTTCATAAAATATCCACTTCTTGGAAAGTTCATGTTAATCAACTGTATAATTTTGTCTCATAAAATTTTCTTACGTATGAAGAACCATTAATGTGAGTGTTAGCATTAAATGTCAATTTGAATCTAGAATCTAGAATCACCTGAGAAGGGACTCACTCTTGGAATGACTATTGAATGTGCTGGTTAGAGTTAGCTGTCAAAATGACACAATCTAGAATCAACTGAGAACTGAGTATAATAAGGAATTAACTAGATCAGTCTGGTCATTGGGTGTCCCTGTAACACTATCATTAATATTAAATGAGGCATGAAGACCCATCCTGCCCTTTTCATCATTTCATAGGCTGGGCTCTTGACTCTGTAAGGAAAAGCTATCCATGAAGTAAGCTATAAAGGTCACTGTATTTAGTCTCTTTCCTCTTGAATGCAGATGTTAAACATGATTAACTTGATTAACTGTTGTGATTTCTCTGTAGTAATTGAAGCTAACCTGGAATTGTAAGTCAAATAAACTCTTTCTTAAGTTGCCTTTCACCATGGTATTTGTAACAATAACAAAAATGAAACTAGAAGATATTGATGGTGCCAATTGGTGTAGAAAATTGCCTTCATTGTTAGGTGACCATTGTTAGGTGAACTGGGTAAGACATACTGGAGTATATAAAACAGGAAGACAAACTGAACAATGGCATCCATTCATTTGTCTTTCTGTCTCCCAATTGTGATATGGTATGATATACAGCTTCATGATCTTGCTGCAATGAATTTCCCATGACAATGTAATATACCTTGAACTATGAACTAAAGTACATCCTACCTCCCTTACCGTGTTGTCATGGTATTGTATCACAGCATCAGGACAATAAAGATAAATGCTCCTAATCCTAAGTGGTAGACAAATGAAAACCTGCTTAACATGCTCGAGATATATTTTCTTACTATTATAAAACCATCTCACTATTTTAAGAAATACTTAGTCTTTTGCCTGATTTTAATTTGCCGTTTGCTAATTGACATAATATTTTATTTGATATTAAATTGCTTATTTGAAGCAATTTACAGGAAGTATTTTGAACCATGGTTTTTAACTCCTGTTCTAATTTACATTTCAGCAGTAAGAGTGTCATATCAGCAGTTTGTTGTAGAAAAATTCATAGGCCCTAACATCTCCAAGTGTTATGTGTTTGAGATTATCCATTGCTTGCTTTTGTTTTGGTTTAAAATAAATAAGAACTTATCTAAGGGGGAAAATGACCCCAGTTATGCTCATTTCCTCTAAGAGAGATAACATATAAATCCATATTAGATGAATATTTTGGTATAGAGATAACATTAAATTTCTTCCTCATTTTACAAATTGTCCTTGCCTGAGTATTCACCCGACAGCATCTATTTTTCTATATTGATAATGAAGAAACTATCCCCAAACAAGTTCTATTTGCTCAATCATTTTAATAAATATGCATAGCAAATTAGTATATGCAGGCCTCTAACACTTCTCTTTGAATGAATAGGGCATTTGATCTCAATTCTGGTTTTGTCTAATAATTACATCACCTTTATTGTTAAGCAATGTTCAGAGGCTTCAGTCATGCTCACACTGCAGCACATTTGCCTTTATTTACCTTTCACTGTTGCTTGCATTAAATCTATTTATCTATTTGGTTTTGTTGATTGCAAATAAGACAGTTTTCAATATGGACCCCTTTTTTTTTAAACACAATTTTCAGTTGTATGCGTATTAGTGTTTACTGTTCCAATTCATTTCACTTTTCTTAAACTTTGGTTCTCTGTCACTGAAAGTGAAACTTATTTATTACTAAGCATTTTTTTTCTTTCTGCTTACATAATTTTATTCACTTCTTTAATCTTATTTCATGAGCTAGCGTAGACTTTACTTAGAATTATATTATATAAAACCCCATGCACATTAATTTGTCAGTTGCCAGTCTTTGATTTGCTAACTTTATCTTCCTTAACCATTTGTCCATAGGCAGATTTTATGGTATGTTTCCCTTATTGTGATAAACTCCTGAATAAGCAAAGCCAAAGGCAATGATTCACCTAAAGATGATTATTAAGGAAATTTGAGGCAATACTGGAGGCAATCAGAGAAGAATGAACACACACACACACACACACACACTCTCTCTTCTGTGTGTATTCTTCTCTCTGTGTGTGTGTGTGGTGTGTGTGTGTGTGTGTGTATGCATATGAATATTTATGGTATTTTATATACCTACTGTAAAGAAGATATAACTAAAGAAAATATTGAACATAAATTTTTCTGCTGCATGTTTTTATCACACAGTTCTGATAGGAAGGTGCCCTGGCAGTTGGGAACCCAGGGACCATACAGTTCTGAGGTAGTAAGGTGTCCTAAATGTTGCAGCTCTGATGGGAAATATCCCTGGCTGAGCTGAGATGTCCTTCTTGCTTCTGGCTGAGCTTGCATGCTCCTGGCCAAACTGAAATGTTCTTTCTGCTTCTTGCTGAGCTGAGGTGTTCATGCTTCTCTTGGTGGCTGCCTCTACTTGGGAGGAAGGCAGCAACCAAAGTTGTGCCCTATCCTCCACTCTTTCAGTAGAGTCTGGAAGGCTGCTCTCTATATATAGTGTCCTTTAGGGGGCAGAGCCTCCCAGGATGACCTGTGATTGGTGGGATTATTTGCCCTTATTTGGCAAGTCCAGAGAGGGATAAGGAGCTCAGTTTAGGGCAATTTGTGTTAGTTGGGGCTACTTCTGTGCCACTCTACCAGGTTGGGAGACCCTGTAGCTGGCTGGGATGGGGTTCCTGATAGTCCAGGGGAGGCACTTTTTATGGGGGCTTTCAAATCCCAGAGCTCCCTGTCCTTGCAGAGTCAGACTCCCTCAATGGGGAAATATTAAGGCTCCCCAGTGGTCCTTGGCACAATTTGAGTTCATGGTAGGCACAAAGGATGGTTGTCAGGGCTCCAGGGTCCCTAGCAGGGTGGTGAGGGAGTCAAGTAATAGCTCCAGACAGCAGTTGGCAGCTGGAGGGGTTACGCTTACTGGGGAAAGTCAGATTTGCTTCCAGGCAGCTTGAGCAGGGCTGGGCCTAGCAAGGGAGAAAAGCTGAGGCAGAGTTTCCTTTACATGGAGGAAATTGCAGAGCCCTGGCTGTGGATGTTGAGGGAGCAGGGCCCTGGAGGGACAGGTCAAGGGTGGAGCTCTCCAAAGACTCAGCAGCCATAGCCATGATCTGGGAGTGGGGGAGGAATCAAAGTGAGATCCCTGTGCTGTGGGCTAAGTATAGGGGGACAGGACACTCCAGACACTAGAGCCTTGTGCTATGGACTCAGTAGGGGTTGGGGCTTTACACAGGTAGAGCCTTGTGCTGTGAACTCTGCTTGTTGCAGAGCCCCAACAGACTCCATTCCACACTGAGGTGAGAAGCTTACCCAGTGTTGTAGCTCTGAAGGGAAATATCCGTGACTGAGCTAAGGTGTTCTGGCTGAGCTGAGATGTTCTTGCTTCTGGCTCAGCTGAGGTGTTCTTCATGCTTCTTCCCTTGGTAGTTGACTCCACTTGGGAGGAAGGCAATAGCCCAAAGCCACACCCTCTACTTAGCAGAGTCCAGAAGGCTGCTCTTCATACAGTGTCCCTGAGGGGTGGAACCTCCTAGGGTAGCCTGTGATTGGTGGGGTTATTTTGCCCTTATTTGGCTAGTCTGGAGAGGGTTGTGTGGCCCAGTTTAAGTCCACGTGTGTTAGTTGGGGCAACTTCTGTGCTGCTCTGCCAGGTTGGAGGACCCCACAGCTGGCTGGGAGTGGGGTCCCTGATAGTCCCAGGGGGAACTTTCTTATGGGGAGGGTCTCAAGTCCCAGATCTCCCTGGTCTTCCAGAGCCAGAATCCCTCAAAGAGGAAATATGCTGGTTCCCAGTGGTCCTTGACACCATTGTGGTTCATAGTGGGCACAAGATGTGGTGGCCATGGCTCTAGGGTCCTCAGAAGGATGGCTAGGTAGCCAAGCAGCAGCCTGAAAAACAGCTGGTAGCAAGAGGGGCAAATCTGAGAAGTCAGATTTGTTCCATGGCAGAAACACAGATAACAGTGCAAAGGCACTTGGGGCAGGGGAAGGCCACCAGGCAGTGAGGCAAAGACCCCAGAGCACACTCACTGAGGAAGACAGCAGGTGGGAGCCTACAGTAGTGAGACTCTGTCTCAAATGTAAAACCAAAATCAGACTACAGCACTAGTATTAGAAAAATCTGTCTACTAAAAGTCTTATTTCAAGACTCCAGGATACAAAGATACCATACATATATGGTACAGAAATGTGTTAGGAATTAGATGAAGTGCGACCTCATAAATTTTACTAGGAAAAAGGATATGATCGATTGCTTTAATACCAGCTTACCACAAATCAGAATCTCCTGCATAAGGAATCTCAAGTGAAGATTCATCCTGATTGTGTTAACTGAAGCATGAGGACCCACTGAAAATGTTAGTGGCACATGCTGGCAGAAACCTGGTTTTAAAAATATAGCATTGCAGCAGAAAGATTATCTACCTTATGCTCACTAGGCCTCTTGCCTTGGACTAAGGTTGATTTATCCTGTTGTTGCTGTTTTTTTTTTTTCTGATACTACAATCAGAGTTTCCAGGCTTCCATTGTGAAGTAAGAACAATGATTCTACAAGAGCCTTGAAGGATTAGACAGTAGATCAGAGCTACTTAGGTACATAGCTTTAAGAACTGAGCAACTACTAAATTGTCAGCCTCTCCACTGTGAGTCAGACACTCATTGTTCCACTATTCTGACTGCTCAGATATGAGCTCTAAGGAATAAGTAACTGTAAGGCTCTCAACCGTTCAGATGTGATACAACTGTTAGTATTCCTGTGTAAACTGATCTAATAAGTTATTTTAATTCATATGTTAAAATCCATAATTTTTTAATATATAGTATAATGAATAAGTATTATTTTAAACACTATAGCACACAAATACACACATACACACACCACACTGCACACACACACCATACATACACAATACACACATATATACAAACATTATATTATTGAGTCTGTTCTCTTAGAGAACCTTGACCAATATATGTAGTATACAAACCCTAGTTCTTACATCAAAAACAGTACCTGAGAAAAACAGTCTTGGGAGACTATATAGTTTAAGTAAATGTTAGTTGCTAATTCCTTAATGATGGCAATGGAATAGGAGAGAAAAATATGTATTCACTTGTGCATTTTGGTAGCTTTGGTAAAACAGTTATGCAGATGTATTTGAGGTTGAGAAAGAAGTAAGTAGAAGGGAATGAATTTTAGATAGGGAAGTTTACATTTACTGTAATAACATCTTGAAAGGGTATGTCATGAATTCAATAATAGTCTCAGTTGAAATTAAATCTAATTAGAAATTGTATTGGCATAAAAATATTTGTATTAACACATAGAAATGCCATTTAGAGCACTGAGCTTTGAATTTATAAATAAAATTATCAATGTTAGTAAAATTCCACATAAATTTTGTCAAGTAACAATGTAAGACAACAAAGTAATCAGACTAAGGAATAGCAGAGAAATCTGTATGTAATGTAAATATAGGAAATGCTTTGCAGAAAAATAACTATGAGAAATGAAGTAGGAAAATCCAATAAAACAGAGGAAATCAACTTTACAGGCTAAGGAATATTGTATTTTGAAACTCAGACTAAGCACAACACTTTAAAATATTGGAGATGGAGACAAAATATAGTTGAAAAAACCTGATGCCCCATAAGTATACTTATCTATAAGCCATTAAGAATGAGCTATGATGAACTCAACAAAAAAGAAAATCAGACTAATGGCCAGATACTAAGGTGATGAAGAATACATATTGTTTTGACAGTGAGGGTGAGGAAGAAAGAACTATAAGATTCTCAACGAAGACAAGACCCAGAGAAGATGCATAAGCCTTGACAAAACAGCTCTTTTCACTGTATGCCATGGACACAAGGAAGGAGTAGATATGTTTAAGAAGTAAAGGGAATTGGAGTCCCCCCCCCCTCTTGATGCCCACTAGTGAGTTCTTTGCAGTTTCTTTGGTACATACTCTAAGATATTCCTAGGGATTTGAACATGATGCTCATTGGATTTTTGTAGTCTCCTCCACTCTGTAACATGCTGGAATCAGTGATCAATACAATATAGCTGAACTGAAGATGTTTAATTATTGAGATTGTTGAGGAAAATAGGGAGATGTATGATGATCTTCCTCTTTCTTTACCTTCCTCTCAATTTTTCTGGTGGAATCCAGTTTCCATGCAGGAAATATTCCTGTAGATATGCATCCTTTGTGAGACTTCAACATCATGTAACACCCTTCTGTTTAAACTTCAGTTAGCATTAATCTAAATTCTAAATGTGTCTCAAATCTTCATTTTGTAAGTTCATTATATTTTCACAGATAGATCTATTCTTGAGAGAACGACGTTTTACCACTTATCATTACCATTCATAACCTGGGAAAATATCTTCAGTAGAGTATTTCAAGAAATGTATATCAAATAATTCACATGTCTAATTCACACAGAGAAACAAAAAGATAATTGTTACCATTCAATTTCTTAAGGGATAAGCCTCATATATCATAAGAAATATGAACTAAATTCTATATACTTAGATATTCTATCAATCAATTTTAAGTCAAAGCTATAATTACTAAGTTTTAAGTACTTTATTATTTATTTATTTGTTATCTAATTCTATATCTTTAGTATAAATGCTGCATTGATACTAATTTTTCCAGTAAAGGATATGCAATGCAACATTTGTTGTGCTATTCCTTCAAATATCAATAAAGGATATCATTTATACAAACATATACTATTTTTTGTCTTTACAATTACAGAATTGAAATGTGGACTGTTAGCTTCAAGCCATAATTTGAGCATCTCTCTAGTTGATCATAATTTTAATATTTGTTCCGTAGAAATTTTTCAGAGCGTTAGTACATTTGATCTATCAGTACATAAAGAATGGAGAGTATGCATATTTTCCTAAATCTTACCTGTCAATTATAGCACAATAAGCACATTGCAAAATGTACATCAAAAACTACCATCCTACAATTTTAAAAGCAAAATAAGTGACTTTTAAATTTAAAAGAAAAATCTTTAAGGGTAAAAATTATTGGTTGAATTTTTGGCATTGTCATCTATATATTAGTCTAATGATGTATATTATGATTTGTGAGTTATCAAGAATATTGGTTTAAAAAAAAGGCTGGCATCAATATTAAATTACTTTTTACTGCACAGTGTACTTGCATGTTTTTCATTACTAACATCATGGATTTTAGGTTCTTAGAACTTCGAAATAAATATTTTACACATAAGTTAAATATTTTTATGAAGTATTTTTAAAGATTTGTTTTTCTTACATTTTCTGAGAACCAAGGGCTGAAGAGATGGATTAGCAGTTAAGAGTACATATTACTCTTGCAGAGGAACAGGCTTTGGTACCCAGCACCCCCATGGGGCAGTTATAGCTATCTTATCTTTACTTCCAAAGGATCCAACACTTTTCTCTGGCGTCAGCAGGCATCTGAGATGCACATTGTGCACATGTAGGCCAAATAATCATGAATATAGAATAAAACTTTTAAAACTTTTTTAAATTTCTGATATAAATATATGCAATAACTTTTTACCAGCTAAAATGCATCCCAAAGCTGTCCCACAAAGCCAAAGGCCCATTTTAGAAATAAAATTCCAAGAAAAAAATCTCATCTTAAAAATTAATTTAAAAAATACACTCTATGAACATTTGTAATACTTTCCAGAGAATGTCCAGGAGTTGGAATTTACAGAGATATTTAAAGAATCTTTAATCTAACATAAAGCAATTCACATGACTAATCAATATGGTTTCTTTGACCTTATGACATGAAATGAGCGGTTTCAGTTCTTTTACCTACCTCCTACATTTTTCGTAAATGCCTCTCATTTTGCTGTCATTCATTCTATAATCAGTGGCTGAGTCTAAATTATTTTTTCCTCACATCATTGCTGCATTTGCAGACTACACTGTAACTATACAACTAGATTTCCATACTGAATACCTCTCCATCATGTCAGCATGCAAAACATCATTTCCAAATACATATTTACAAATGTTACAATATGTGTTCTACTTCAGCATATATATCTTGAAGTTTGTTTCATTCATGTGCCTTTGATAAAAGAACTTGAGTACTTTAAGCAAGTCTGCCCTGAAACATTAAGATGTCCCCTATTTGTGCATAAGTGTGTTTTAAGAATTAATTAGTTGTAAGTTTCCAATTCCCTTGCCTTGGTTTTATGCAATTTATAAGTGATTTCACAGCTTCCAGATAATTAATTCTGATACTCTTCTTTGATCTTTAATAAACATTTCTTATTATAGTGTTTATTTCTAAGGGTCTCCTGCAGCTTTTAAATTTACTCTACTCCCAATTTATTTTCAAGATCTAAAAACAAAGCTTAATTTTCTAGGTGGAACAGCAGGACAGAAACACCTGTGCCTGAACACAAAATCCTCAGTAGAAAAGCTTGAAGAATAAAATGATTAAAAACTATGGAAATGAAAAGATGAAAATGAAAAAGTTGAGACTTCCCCTGTTAAGTCTTTGCTACCCTATGCACTATGATTACTAGAAATCACTACTCTGTGACATATATTGCTACAACTTCAACAACCTCATAAATTTTGAAGTATAAGATATTGTTATATTCTTCAAAGATTGTGAAGTCTAAAATTAACATGCTTAGCCACATTTTTACCTCAAAGACCCATAAAGTCTTCATAATGTCCCTTCAAATAGTCAGTGTTCTATCATAGTGTTGTTTTTCAGTTTAAAAGGATCAAAATAAATGTTTAATGTTCTGTTGAAGACAATGAAGCAAAATATGGAACTGATTCTATTGCCAGGATATTTATTCTCTAAAAGAATATTCCAAATATCAAGATTTAAAATTACTTTTAAGTAGATTTATCCCTTAGAGATAGAAAATGTTAAACTTGTAACTCAAGCTACGGAGATATCATTGTACAACATGTTAATTTTCAAGCATGAGGATTGATCTTAAGCCTTAGTACCCATGTAAAAATCCAAGCATTGTGTCACATCCTTGTAGAATCACCACTGGGGAGGTGGCAACAGGAGGATCCCTGTGACTTTTTGACAAACCAACTTAGCCTAATTAATGAGTTCCATGGTCAGTGTAGTACTTGTCTCAAAGTAAGTAAATAAATAAGTAAATAAAATATAGAAAAATGTGACAGTTTCCCAGTTCATTTCAGAACAATTTCATCATGTCTTGTAACCAAAGTGTGTGATATTGTCTATAATAGATTCTTACCATGCCAGGCAGTGGCAGTAGCCCATGTTTTCTTGTAGAGGTCTGAATCATTTCTGGCCAATAACTCATAAGATATTATAATACTTTGTACTGAAAATTTTTTTTATTGTTTCTGTTCAGAAATTATGTTTGACAGGAGTGAGCAGCATTTTCTATATGGGGTACTTTGATTCAAACTCATTTTTTAAAGTTAGATTTTGAAATTAGAACCTAATTGGTTGAATGTTAAAATTACAATCTAATTGTCTTTTTTCATCATCCTTAGTCTAGCTTAGTCCACTCGCTAGCCCCTTCTCTCTTGCTTCCTCACCTCAATCCCTACTTAATCCGTCCACCCCAGTATCCTCTCTATTCTTCATACATAGGCATTCTACTATCTCTGTGATAATATGTTTTAATTGAACTATTAGAGGACAAGCCTCTTTATGACTTTTTATATCCATATCTTATGCTTTATCCCTCCCTTCCATTTTCTGTATACTCCCAGGACCCTCCCTATTTAAGAACTTCTACTCTCAGTAGTACCTTTCACTACTTTAATTTTATAATCTGGAATTCTGTCTCCATTAACATGTTCCTCACAAAAGGATCCTTTCTGGATTCCTGTCTTCCATTAGTTGACTGTTAAATAGGTGCATACATTTCTGAGCTTTTGTTTATTTGATGCTTAACAACAGTGCTTTTCTTTCTTTTTGTCAGGATATATTATCACAGACACTGAAAGAAAAGTAGTTCATCACCCAGTAAGCACAAGTAGGAATGAAAATATTTAATTTAAAATTTTGATTGTCTCAAGTAAAGAGGCCCAGATTTTTCACACAACATTGTCTAGTTCCTATTCTTTTTCCACCCAATTGGCTCCAACTTTGCAATTGCAAAGCCAGTTGGACTTAGAATTCATTCTTTCTGGAGTCATTTTTTTCTTTGCTTTTAATTCTTATATCTGAACTTCAGCCTTTAAGCATCCAGCCCTAAAATTAAGTTTCAAGTTGGCAATGTTGCTCTCCAGCTTTGTAGCTTAGCTAGAGTTTGTTATTAATCAAATTCACACTATCATTGTTGCTCTTAGTACAAGAAGAACACATGGAAATAGGAGATCACATCAATAGCACTTTCAGGGATGTCCTTCACTCATATCCCAGGCTTTCATAGACAATGCCTTCTTGCCAATTCTAGTTCACCATGAAAAATTTGACAATTTAATAATTGGTACATAGCAAGGGTGTTGGTGACAAAGGAACCAAATAGCAGGAAAGAAAAGATGGGCATCAACACCTGTACTAAAGTGAGTACCTTGGCCCGTGACACATCACATGGCCCTTTAAAATGGCGGATCCTGGCATACCTGTTGAACCCCAAGATGGTAAGACCTCCAGGGCTGTACTTTCTTCTCACATATTTACAAAAATTTTGTTCATTAAGATCAGTGAAATGGATAGGCTAAGATCTTAAACACACAAGCCTAAAGATGGTTGGATTTTTCCTGACCTTGCCCACTACAGCAAGGTTTAGGTAGGATGATTGAAATATCTAGTAAGCATGGACAAAAGCAATTTGATCTCTCCCTTATGAAACACCCTGCTTCCTCTATAAAAATCCTTCTTCTTTCCCAGTAAAGTGTCTCTGCACCATGAGGCTGGTCTCTAGGGTCTGAGTTTCTTGGGCTAGTGACTCTGTCACTATATATCACCTTGGGGAAACCCCTGATTCCACAAAAGACTACACAAAGGTGTCAGTATTCTGCTTATTTTCCATAATTTCCAACCTGTTAATTGACAACCAGTAGATTAAGTTGTCTTTCTGGAAAATAGTCTTGTCATCAACTGAAATAAAATGAGTTCTCTGTGATATTTCCTGAGATGGTGATTTACATGTTGCAAATATCTAGGAAAATGTTGTCAAATGTTTGCAAAAAGTAAGGGAAGCAAAAATGAAGATGGGAAGTTGTACAACTGACCAGTGTAGTAAAAGAATTTTCAAGAATTCTATAGTGAAATGATTCTTTACATGAGTCCCTGTAGCCAGCCATAGGATCTGGGCAAAATGCTGTTCATTCTTTTACCTGATTCAATATCTGGCCCTAGTTCTGGAGCCCTGGAGAGTTTCAGACTCTGTACAATCTAGTCTTCAATCTAAGACTGGAAGTGGAAGGTTTCAATCCAGCCTCCATACAATCTAGAACATTTTAGCCTCCAAAGTCTACTGTTGACAGAGCCATTCTGACTAGTTCCTTCTAAACTCAGGGATGTATTGAACTCTTCTGACTATTCTAGTTCAACTCAACTCTCTCAGTGGCTCCAAACTCACTGGTTCAAACTGACCTTGTGATCTGGCTGACTGTTTATGACTGAACTCCACTGACATTGGCAGACTCTGCCTGACTTCTGAAACTTCTCTGACAGACTACTTTGTCTTTCTGAACACTCTGACTCTGTGTCTTGTTCCTCTATGATCCCTCAGTGTCCCAAGCTACCTCAGTCAGCCTCTCTGCTTCTCTTCCTTATCCCCAATCAGACCACTTCATTGTTCTGTGACCTGTCCTCCATCTTCCTTTTATTCTCTGTGTGCTCTCTGAGATGAGAGCTTGCTTTTTTCTATCTTCAGACTTGGATATATACTGATTCACTCTGCCAGCTCTTCCTTTAACTCATCATTTTGCCTGTCTTTTGTTTGACTCATGTCAGACATAACTTTTTGTCTGACACTGACAACTTCTGAGCTCTGCTTCCTGTCTCTCAAATGCTGGATTTAAGGGAGTGCACATTCACTGACTTCTGAATACTGGGATTCAAGGTGTGTGCCAACATTCTTTCTACCCTAGAATAGCCATGCTGCCAGATTAAAAGATTAAACCTTCCTCTACAAGTCCTAACCTGTGGTAAAGAAGATAAGCAATGTGTGCCACTTGTGTGCTATGGTTCAATAGTGAAAATATAATTTTATGTGATATAGCTTTCATCCATCTAGGAGATTTTCTAAAACAACACATCTGGAAACTGTCATCAGCCAAATATTTTCAGTAATAAGAATAAATTTCTCATGCCAGAAGGAGAAATTATTAGCACAACAAAGGATCTTCTTATTTGCAATTTGTATGATTACAAGCCTATATAATTTTTAAAGACAACACTAATTTATTTTACTAGAAATGAGAATGGAAAATAATTAAATAGAGACAATGATTGAGATGGGACATGAAAGGGATTTATGTGGTGTTAGTTGGAAGTTGTATTTGTATTAAGAAGAAGGGTTATGTGAGGTAGTACAACTTATAAAAATACCTCAGCTACATAGTGCAAATAGCATATTTTTGCATACATGTATCATTTAAATTTAATCCTTTTGAATGGATAAAGAATATGGAATATGTGTTTACCATGGGTTATGGCAGAACATAAAAAATAATGAAAACATGTTGTTTTCAGAAGCTCAATACAGTTGGCGATTGTTTTGTTAAGGAAAAAATACACAGACTCAGAAAGCTGAGGATCACATGTTTTCTTAAAAACTGGAAAAGGCGTTTAATAGAAGAGACACCACTGGAGAATAAGATGATAATCAAGTATCAGAGGGAGATTTGATATAAATGCAGGTGAAAAGTCAGGAATTAAATATAACCAATGTAATTTGTATACATATAAACATGTCATAATGAAATGTATTACTTTTAAAGTTAATACACACTAATAAAAATGAAGAAAAAACTCCAAAGCTATAATACCTTGGACACAAATATTCAAAATAAAACCAGAAAAAAAAAGGAATTTATTTTCACCTTATTTTCATTTTGAATATCATTGTCTTCTTTATAATAATAGATTGTGCTTTGTTCCATGATGATAGCAGTTTACTGTTCTAAAAATGTTAAAAAGGAGCTAGATAGGTGCCTAATTTTCACAAATACTTATCTAATGCTTAAAGTATTATTTCTCCAAATTATTAACAAAAGTAAGCAGGAATAATGCCAATGATAACTGCTCTAAAATATTTTGATTTTGGTATTTTTAAAGTTACTTATTCCAGCTTTTTTCCTGAAGAAATTGAAAAAATGAGTTATTAAATTAAAGACATTAAACCCTTCACCCTGAATGTGTGATAGCACCTCTTCTCTAAATTAGGCTCTGGCTTGCATGATATTTAATTTGGGGATAGTATATGCAACTACAGAGGACATTTCTGGAAAAAAGGATCAAAGTGAAACTTAGCTTTTCTTAGATATATTTTCTTAGAGATAACAGCTATATTTCTTTGGATATGAGCACATCACTGGTCCTTTCCTTAACTTACTGGTAAAGTTATACAGATGCCCAAAAGAAAGTTTTGACATTGCAGAAGTAGTTTAATATACTGAATGTCTTATTTTATATATATAATATTAGGCTGAAGAATAAAGTCATTTACCTAAGAGCTGAGTTGATTGCAATGATGTGATATGATGATGTCATTATGTCATTTTTTTTCTATTTCAATGCAATTTGCTGTGATACTGTATCAAGTGGTAAGAATTTTTAGCTTACATTTCATGGCTATGAAAAATGCTGCAGTTACTTATTGAAAAAACTAGACCAAATTTCTCAGTGTCTGTAATGCACATATGTGCTTATATGACTACATCATTGCTAAAAATTGGTACTTGTGCTTGGAATGGAAGTACCTTTTGTCCAAGTCTGACTGCCCTACACTCTTAAAATCATAATTTCTATGACTTCTCTAGCCTTAATTCATATGCACAGGAAAGCAAGCCACTACATTTTTCTGGAAATATTAAAGGGAAATGTTAAATCTAAGCGTATGGATAAGTAAAATATAAGATTGTACAATGACTGAAATTATCCACATTGTATTTTATGTAATTGTCCTCTGTGTTTAATGAAGAATAGAACTGATATTTACTGATCCAATGACAATATATGCAGAAAGTAATATTCCCACTGACTTCCAGTCTGACAATCAATTCTCCTACAAAGAGACTCTAGTGTGTATATGTGAAGGTGGATATGTGCCCTTGGACTGAAAAGTAGAGTAAAGAAAGAATATAATGTTATGTTTGAGCCAATCTATAGGAATGTTCTAGAAAACATGACTTTTCTTCTCATGGTGAGGCACACTTGCTTAGTTCATATTAACTGGGCAGATGCTGAGATGCTTCTGTGTACTGGACAATAATACCGTTATGTCAGATATCTTCCAGACATAAAGTATTTACTAGACAGTGACTTAGCTGAAAACTGTAATATGCCAGGTCTTCAAATAGGCAGAAATATAAGTCCATCAGCTTCAGAGGTACATCTGAGTGATACGTATAGCACCCGATATACTCAATGGTACAGAAAGAAAACACATCCCCCATACTCACTCCTTGGTTACACCTTGGCTAGATTACCAAGAATGCTACATTCTAGAGCAGGCTCAGTGTTTTGTGTAATTATCCATATCAACTTCTACAGAAAACCCATCAGATTTAATAAAAATTAGCAAGAGAAAAACCAACCTCACGTAGTGAATGGCCATTGTTAAGGTAACCTTCTGAATGGAAATGTAAAATCTATATCATATTGATAAACTGAGGCTTGGAATTATTTGCTGTAGAAATCTGGTATATATTCATTCAAAAATTTTTCACCCGAACAAAATCTATGTTAATGATGAGATTAAAAACTTCTGAAAATAATAAGATTTACAAAAATGGGAATTCCACTGTTCATCCCAGTTTGTTTTCCATTAATAACAGATTACTTTAAAAATATATAGTAGTTTTATAACATTCACATTATTATAAAATTATGAGGTATAATGACATTTTGTAGCTTAATAATTCTATGAAGCTACACAGGTTACACAAGTTGAAAATTTGCAACTTTTATTTAGAAGTTATCATGAAATTCATGTACAATATGTTATGCATTATTTCATGGTCAGAGACATACATCAGATTGCATTTTTCTAATTAAGTTGTCTTTATTTGGAGGGTCTCAGGCCTCACTGCCAGCAATGATACTGGCTAAATACAATGTCAATACCCCTTTCTCAGCAGTATGGATTCTTCCTTTTCCAGGTCTTTACAAACAGACTCACTGTCCCAGAGGAAGAAATTTTCATAAATTCTTTTCTCTTTCATTCTCAAAAAATTAATGTATTTGTTAAGCTCCTAATACCAATTTCTGTGATACAGTATAGATAACAACCAGGCTGCCTCTTCCTCCTGAAATACCTCTCCTGTCAAAAGTATTCAGGTCAGTCATGGTGTCAGACTGAGGACTCATGGGCTTGATGAGTATAGAAGGGGTAGGGTAGTTAGTTCAGCCAGTGGATATAGCTTCTAAGAGTGGGTAGCCATTAGAAAGGAAGATTCAAGAAAAATTATAGCCATCTTCTACATTTTTAAATCAATGTGCTATTGAAGTGTTGCTCATTCAAAGTTGTACAGGTTGCTTGATGATAATTATATTTTAAAACAGTAAGGAAAATTTGAAAGGTTATCCACAACAGAAAAGATGTGAAGAAACTTAAAAGAGCAAAAGCTACTCTCTAATAAAGAGAGAATACAGTGGAAAGGTTAAAAACATACTATTGTTTTCTACCTTTCATTTTTTGCCTAGGAGGGTTTGCTATTTTACAGTATTGAGTACTTTTGGAAAACTTTATTTTCAGCACAATTATTATAAACATTCTTGTTGTCATGGCTCTTGTGTATATTCAATGACTACGACAGATAAAAACCAATTAAAGTACAGCCCTATGGACTTTTTCATATATATGTTAATCAAATAAGGCAATATTATTTAAAAAAGGAGCTCTTTGAAGCTTAGAATAAAACATAAAAATAATATAAAACTTTAAATATGTACAATCTCACTATAATTATTTAACGAGCACTCATAATATAAACCAAGATAATTTGATCATTTTAGGGAGCTTGGATTTCATTGCTAATACTTAAAAAATTGTATTAGCATTTGATTTCATTTGTCATGTCCTATTGTTAATGATGCATTGATATTAATCTTTTAAATATTGATGATTCTTTAAACATAATAATTAAACACTCAAATATTCAGACACCATTTTAAGAGCAATACTAAAGTCACTCATGTTGTAAATTATTTTTCTTATCTTTAAAGATGAATGTGGTGGTTTTCCACAATCCAAATGCTTTATTGTGAGTTTATTTTAAAAAGTACATTTGTTGCTTTTTCCTTTAGCTTTATAATCATTGGTTAATGTCTGATATCTTTGACCTGCCTAGTCTACAAACATATATAATTTACAGAATTTCAAAATGGTTTTATAAATAAAATTTAAATTTATATATACACATTCACAGAGTCTCTGATTAAATTACTAAGTTAAAAATGAGAACTGCAACTTCAATCCTTCTCATAGGAAGATATAAAACATCTATTTCTCCACTTGGATGGTTGCACAAATGCATTTCACAGAGAAATCACAGCTATCAGTTACATTCTTCTCTATGAATTTTTAACTTAAAGCAATGTTGCATCTCACTGGGCATCTTCTATACTTTTATTGCATCAGACAGGGTAAGAGCAAGATGTAAATGTTTTTTTCACTTTTGAAAGAACATAAAACTTGAAGCTGGAAATTACTCTTTAAAGACAAAATTCTTTGTATACCTTTTCAGTGATTTCTGAGCATACTTAGCTCTGCATTTTTTGTCTAGCAATTTGGTAATTTTCAGTCTGTGGAAATATTAAAATAATAAATAATAAAATAATAAAATGTCACTGCTCTAGTACTAGTCAGCAAACTTCTCAAACAATTGTATTCCAAGCTTAATTTAAAATATACACAATATCTCTAGACCAGCTTAATCCTTTCATTTTTAAATGATTATTTTACAGAAAAATGCATTATATTTTCTATCACAAATTGATTTTCTAGTCAAATAAATTCAATCTCTTATCTATTTAGATATTTTAGAATAAATTTCTATGTTCATTTGAAAAATCAGTAATTTAAATTCATATAACATCTATTTATCAGTTCATGTTCCACAAAATCTCAACCCTGATAAAAAGCTTCCAGAAGCACTTCACACTGCTTATCCTGGCTTCAGATATAAGGTAATCGCAACCAGGATGTAATTTTAGCAATACAATGGTAATAGATAACATTATTATCTTTCATAATTGACGGAGGTGGAATATTTTCCAAATATCATCTTGATATTTTAGATTTTAGTAAAATGGGAAATGAATGTTTCCTTTTGAAAGTACAAAGAAAAAAATTATTTTTAGACATACCCAGATCCTGGCTCTGCAAAGTTTGTTTTCTTGATCTGCAACTTCATTTTCCTTAACCAGGATAGACAATACTTAGGCTGTCATTCTGCTATCTCCCTAGACAGACTTCACAGTCGGTACCTGTCAAATAATGAGTGTATCACCCTCCAAAATCCATCCCTAATAATAAAATCGACTTAATTTAACAATTCACATTTAGATAAGTAACTTCAGTTAGAATTCTTACCATTCAGTTCACTCTTGCTAGCTGCTACCCCATCCCTACTTCTATATCATATTATTTAATTAACAGTTTTTGGGAAGGATTTTGTCCAAATATGTATCTTATGTGTCTTGATAAGTAAGAACATTTATCATCCAGAAAACATCACAGAGTGACAACAATTCATGAAAAATGTGCTATTATTAATACAGTGGGAATATATACTAATAAAACCATCTTGGAAATCATAAGAGTGTTTTCTTAAAACAATACCACACAACTGAGCCATCGTCACAGGAAAGACAGCATACAGCGGAGATACCTGCACATTGCAGGTTGTAGCACAATCCACAACAGCCACATTACAGGATTAATTTCAGAGTTTCACCAATATATAATTGGATGATGGAAATTTTATGCAATAGATAATATACACCCACAAATGGATATTTGCATAGTTAGAGATGCATATACATCTACCCTAATGGACTTTTATTGATTATGGAGATACCTTACTTGAAGAGAAAAAGACAAAACTAAACATTATTATGCTAACTGTAATCACACAGATTGAAAGACAAATATGATTGTATATAAGTACCATAGAGTTTTTCATGAGTATATAGAGTTTATCCATATAAACACACATATTTTATAAAGGAGAAAATTTGGTATTATTTTATTAGGATATAGAAAAAAAGGATTAATTTTGAAAGTTGTGGTGAAACACATTGGTGTCTTATTCTGTTTAAGGTATCATAACAAATCTATTTCGAGTAGAATGTTGTTTTTTTTTTTTTTATCAAAAACAGACATATTCCTCTCTCAGTTCTTCAAGATAAATGTCCACATTTGGGTGCCAGCATAGGCAGGAGTGACAACAGCCCTTATAGCATGGCAGAAACCTTTCCTTTCTGATTTTCTTCACATAGTTGTAAAAGGCCCAGAGAGTTTCCCTGAACTCACTTTTACAGAGCTACTGAATCTATTTATTACATATCATCTCCCAAGATACAATTATATCCCATGGCCCACTTCCTAATGTCATATACACACATGATAAGATTTGAATGTGTGAATGAGCAGAGATAGAATTCATCATTTATACCAGCTTCTCATATACTGTGTTTTATCGCTATGGAATGAGACAATGCTTACCAACATAAGAAAACATGATATCTATCAAGAGTGTGCTCATGTGCATAACAATCAATGAACCTATCATATCCATTCTTATTCACTGTTTTTTGTTTGTTTCTTTGTTTGTTTATTTGTGTGTGTTTTTTTTTCCATTTTCTTTCCTCTTTGGGAAACATGCTTGAAGATTATTATTTAACAACTTTTAGAAAATTCATCAAGGCACGTAGCCATACACTCTTTACACTCTTTTGATTTTCATTTAAAACCTCAAGAGACACCTCAAGGCACTCACATTCTCTTGTAGCGAAGCTTATTCCCACACTACCACTCTATCACCCAATCGACTTCTGAATGCCTTGTCTACACTGCTCCCATTTCCTGTTTCACTATTGGTCCCAAGATCTCAAAGCATACTAACTTCCTTTCTCAAAACACCTATACTTGCTGTATCTGGCTTATTTTTCACTGCTTAGTGATTTTTGCTATTGTCTGCCTATCTTAACATGTTTTAAATGGGATAGGATCTGTGCCTATTTTATTTAGAACCAGAGTTAGGGATTATTAGGAGAAGATTTTAACATAGACTTAAGTAAAGAGGTTACAAGAAAGGGATGCCTTCACAGAAAAGGCAAGACACATCTAAATATATAGCTTCTCAATGGAAAGTTTCATTAGTGTATTCACAGTAGCCATGCGTATGGTTTTGGAAGATTCTGAAACTCTGTTTCAAAGTGTTCAGGGGCTGTGAAGTGGCTCATGAATGAAGAGCATCTAATGCTCTTGTAACACAATCATTTTGTTGCTCTGGCTCCAGGGGATCAAACAACCTCTTGTGGGTGAATGGAAAAGAGAGAGGGAGAGAGAGAGAGAGAGAGAGACTCTATTAGAAACATAAAATGGTTGTGCACATGCCTTTAATCCTGGCACACTGGAGGCAGAGGCAGGCAGATCTCAGTGAGTTTGGTCTACAGAGTGAGATCCAGGAAAGCCAGAGTTACAATAGAGAAACCCTGTCTTGGAAGAAAGAAAGAAAGTAAAAGGAAGAAAGAAAGAAAGAAAGAAGAAAGAAAGAAAGAAAGAAAGAAAGAAAGAAAGAAAGAAAGAAAGAAAGAAAGAAAGAAAGAAAGAAAGAAAGAAAGAAAGAGAGAGGGGGGGAGAGAGAGAGAGAGAGAGGGAGGGAGGGAGGGAGGGAGGGAGGGAGGGAGAGGGAGGGAAGGAGGTAGGAAAGAAAGAAGGGAGGAAGGAAGGAAGGAAGGAAGAAAGGAAGGAAGGAAAAGAAACATAAAGTGGTTCTTGATGGGTATTGCAGTTGAGATGGGGAGACTCTAGGCCCAGGTGTTTGGAGGAAGTTGAGAATTTTTGTTTATTTGTTTTTATATTTGACATTACAACTGCATAATTTCTCTCCTCCCTTTCTTCCATCTAAACCCTCCTATATACTCCTCTATGCTCTTTTTCAAATTTGTGCATTTTTTCACTTATTGTTATTATATGCATATATGTATATAAATATATATTCCAGAATATGACCTACTCAGTTCATATAATATCATACTCATATGATGTTTTAAGTGGTGTGAATGAAAGTTTATATTTGTGTGAAAATCCCAGGAAATATCTGAAAATGTTGTAAGGTCATATTCAAAGTCACATATGTTCAATCCTCTAGCACGTTTGCTTGCTACATAGGTGTTCGGGATATCTCTCAATTGGTAGACTGCTTGCCTAGAACACACAGTAAACCTTTAGTTTAACCCCAGAATAGTGTACAAATGGGCACAGTGGCATACACCTGTAATCCAAATAATGGATAGGTAGAAGCAAAAGGATCAGAAATTCAAATTTATACTTGGCTACTGAGGCCAACCTGGAATATTCAAAAAATAAGGAAGAAAGGAAGGAAGAAAAGAAGTTGCTCCAGGTTTCCCAGCTTTTGTGAACAGTCCCTTTGCTAGAGTGGAGCCTAGCGGTGTAGCTGTGTTGGAGTCATTTCTGCTCCTGTAAGTCACCCTTCACACATACTTCTGCAAGTAACCCCAATAAAACTCATTGGTTCACCAAGTTGTGCTTTGTTAGTATCCATACTCTGGACTGTCAAAGGATTCCTATCTGAGATTAGTAGAGGTTTTGCTGCAGATCCCAGGAAATGTTCTACCACACAACAAATGTGTAGGCTTCAGTTCAGTTAATTTTGTTGTGTGATGTATATTATTTGCAAGTATTTTTTAAAAAAATAATAAGATGTTTTTAATAAAAGAAGCAACTGTAAATGAGTTTCATTTTAATTTATACAAATGGTCATGAACCTTCATTTCATCACAGAGAAATTCTTGCCAGCATTTTTCTTTTCTGCAATTAATGCTCTCATCAGCTGGATGGAAGCTATGTGCCTACAAGTAAAGTAGTCTCTATCCAGAGGAAAGGCTACTGTTACTAGCTTCAGTTTTTGTTTGGGAAGATGATTTTTAGAGAACTAAGTTTAGTGATCCAAAACTCTAATGAATCAAAATTAAGTTTTAAATACTTTCTTCCAGTATTTCTCAATCTAACTAAAAAGAGAGTTAATATAAAAATTGTATATTGTGTTTTATATCCACATATGCTTCTCTTTGTGAAATCTATATGATATTTTTCCCCCTTTCAGAATGGGAATGAATAAGGGTAAGGAATTTAAATAAGGCTTTCATCATCAAGCAGTGGATATCACAGAAACAAAAACTAAACTATGGTGAGGATTACAAAGATACAAAGAAACAGAAACAGATTATTGCTTTAATAGAAAAAGAAAATCCCTCACCAAATATATGTCTGTTAATCTTATATAGCAAAATCATGAAAATGGTGTTTCCTTTGTAGTGGGAAAGAAATAAAATAAAATAAAATAAAATAAAATAAAATAAAATAAAATAAAAATAATTCAGATAGTTGATAGATGATAGAAAAATGACAAACATGAGTAGGTAATAGAGTACTTGTGTGTCAAGGAAAGCAACTGAAAGAAACGGGGACATGAAATTTTAATACATGATTTTCTTTCTTATGAGGTAACTTTTAAAATAATGTAAAATTCTTCTATGATCCCCCAAAACATTATTAACAGCCTTCCATTTTTAAAAGAACTACTGCTATTAGTTGGGATTGTATGTGAAGTTCAATTAGCATGTGTTCCTTGTAGTCCAGAATATTATGAAAAGCATCCTTGCATGATAATAAAACCTCAGTGTATTGAAACAGAGATGTTAATCACCATCATAACCATTTATACTTCATTTTGAACACTTCTGGATCCTGAAGAAGTAAAGGACATACACTCCATAAAACAACAAAAACAATATTATATTCAGTAGAGAAAAACTTAAATGTACAATAGAAGTCTTAGCTTATGTATGGCATTTTTTGTCTATGTTAAGACAGAAGAAAAACAACACTAAATAATAGTAGTTTTATTTGGGCAAAGAATATCTTAAAGAAAACACAAGTTTTATGCTGACTACATTATTCTGTTGAGGCTAAAATCAATATCCATTGTGTTTTCCTGGTCAATTACAATCATCTACTATTTAATCATTACCACAAACTTTATGATTAATATTTCTACAATATATTTTAGTTCTAACTTCAGAAATGTTCTGAAATTGGATTCTTTCTAGAATCTCTGTTAGAGTCTTATGAAGAGAATAAGTTAATCTTGCCAGTTGAAAAAATGTTAATAATTAAACATTGAATAATGGGTTAATCCAGAGCAGGATATATACATAGATACTGTCCAGACCTCTTGTTGCTACACCAGTGTGGTTCTTTCCTAACTTATCAACACTTCAATCCTCACTTTAAAAATTTTCCAAAAGATGACCCAGATTTAATGCAGATGGGCCAAATCGACTCAGATAGTGAATGAAATATTTCATTTAAAATTATAATTCATTAAGAAATCTATACAACAGTATATTGAATTATAAATTAAGTAATATATTTACCTGGAACATTTCAGAATCTTTAGGACAAAAATTATCAGAGAGATTGCTTTCAAGATCTCAGAAATGTCAGCCATAAACATAGCTTCCTTGTTTCCAAATGAATGTGCTTCAGGTTAGCAGTTGTGATAGCTGCTCTTGGATGTCAATTTGATTAGATCTTGAAATTAAAAAAAAAAAAAAAACGTAAATGGAAGGGCACACCAGTGAGGGATGCTTGCTTAATCTGAAGTGGTATGATTTACTTTTAATCTGGATCTTCGAAGTAGGAAAACACACCTTTAATCTGGATAGCAATGCTGGAAGAGCTAACTTATTCCAGATTTTTTCATATGAATAAACCAACCTCTTCTCTTGGCCGTGAATTCTGCTGGAGGCTTATATAAGGACATGGAAGTAGGAAGCTCTTATTGTTTCCCTTCTTCCTCTCACCTTTCTACGAAAGTCATTCCTTCATTGGTATTAGATCCTACTTTTTCAGGTTTCCAGCCTATCATGAGGACCAGCTTAGAGATCCAGTCTTGGGGACTGAGATGTTCATAGCCAGCCATTGGATAGCTGAACAACAGACTGTAAGTCATCTAAATTTAATATATATGCATTTATATATCTCATATATCTTATATATATGTATATACATGTATATATGTATATACATAAATTATACACATATATGTATTATACATATAATATACATATATGTATATATAAACATATATATGTCATATATATACATATATATGTATATATATGAAATTTATAATGGCATATATATGTGCATACACACACACACACACATATATGTGTGTGTGTGTATGTATGTAGAGAAAGAGAACCCTGACTAGTATAGCAGTGTATTTTAGAACACTTAAAAAATGTTGATTTTTACTAGTTTTAAAGAGATATAAATGAATTAAAATATATTGTATAAGTTTACATATGTGTGTGTGTGTGTGTGTGTGTGTGTGTGTGTATCAGTATGATAATCATAGTAAGAAATATATCTGTCACTTCAAATTCTATATGAATTTTGGAATTGGATACTCCATATCTGTGACAAAAACCCTAGAATTTTGATAGGGACTGAATTGAGTCTGTAGACCACTTTTGGAAACTATTGTCATTTTAACAATATTTAAGTATTCCAAACCATGAGTTTAGATAAGCTTTCCATTTGTATAAACCTTTTAATTTCTGCTCTCAGACAGTATGTATTTTCACTATAAAATGTGGCTAAATTCATTTTTAATTACAACTGTCCTTCATTGTCAGAGTGTTGCTTTTTAAACAGAAATATAAATACAGCAATCCCCAGGTACATCAATTCCTCAAATAAAATATTTATATATGCATTTTGTATATCTTATTTATAAAATAACATCTATGTTATAAGGCTTTATACAATATGCATGGTATTATTTTATGTCAACTTCAAATCTTACTCTTAAGTGTTTATAGTATCTAATATACTATAGCTATTATAATGTACTATTTAGAGAACAATAGGGAAAGAATATTAAAATTTTAGCCCATATTTATTACAAAAAAACAAGTATATTTCTACGTTTGTGGAGCATGAGGATACAAAACTTCAAGTATATTTTACCCATTTGATATTTTTGTAAAGTAAATACATCTTTTGTTTTGATAATAGATTCTTCTCTCATACAATATATCCCATCACACTTTCCTCTCCAATCCTCCCAGCTTTCTCCCACCTCCCTCTTCCATTGGATCCACCCCTCTTTCATTTCCCTTTAGAAAAGAGCAGGCCTCCAGGAGACAACAACGAAGCATGGCAAAACAAGATACAATAAGACAAGGCAAATCCCTCATTTAAAGGCTGGACAAGGCAACCCAATAGGAAGAAAGGAATCTCAAGAACAATAAAAAGAGTCAGGTACAAATCTGTTCTCACTGCTATGATTCCCACAAAAACACCAAGCTAATACCATTACATGTTCACAAAGTATATGGTACAGACCCAGGCAGGCTCCATGTTTGCTGCTTCAGTCCCTGTGAGCAAATAAGAGCCCTGCTTAGTTAATTCAGTGGGCTGTGTTCTTCTGGTTTCCTTGATCTCCTCTCACTCCTGCAATCCTTTTCCCCCACTTCCAGAGCATTCCACGAGTTCCCAGGGTAGGGACCAAATAGAGACCTTCAATTTAGATCCTCTCTGTACCATTCCCATCTGCTGCTGGATGAAGCATCTCTGATGACTACCGGACAAGGCACTGCTATATTTGTATAGCAGAATATCATTAAGAATCATTTCATTGATTTTCTTCTGGTCAGTGTGTTTGGTTCTATCCTAGGTCTCTGGCCTATCCAGTCTCCAGTTCTTGGCCTGGAGTATGGGCTCTCCCTCTCATGGCATGGGCCTCAAGTTCTACTAGACATTGGTTAGCTACTTCCACAAATTCTGTACCACCATTGCCCCAGCACATCTTGCAAGCAGGACAAATTGTAGATTTGTGTCTCAGTTGGTGTCTAGGTTTTTCTTTCAGTAATCCATAAAGAACATTCCCACAGCAAAGAAGACTATGAACATAATAGTGAAGGGATCCATGTAGGCACAAGTTAGGCCTCTCTCTGTTCAATGAGCTGTGTGAACGTTGTCCTCAGCAATAAGCCTCCACTGTTAGTTTGCTAAAAGTATGCCTCTGCTTGCCATCAGCCTGGGTTCTTTGGGGAATCTCCACAGGACCCCCTTGGCTAACAGCTCAAACAAATGTAACCCAGTCATGTCACTGGAAGCCTGGCCTGGCTACAAAAGATGGCCACTTCTGACTCTGTATCCTATATTAAGAGACAATCTCATTAGGGTCATCCTCATAGATTCCAAAGAGTTTCTACTGCACTAGGTTTCTACACCAGCCCTCAAATGTTCCCTAATTCCAGTCTTCTCTCATAGCACTCTTTCTCTTTATCCCTTCCCACAGACCTGATTCTTCCTGCTTCTGTCCTCACCTGACCCATTAAAATCTATGAAATAAATATGTCTTAAGCACTCATTTCATATCACTCATTGAAAGTGGATAGAAACTCAATTTTCATATGCATATACAGTCAATTTGCTGAATTTAATTATTTGCTTTTTGGCTTTTAAAAGAGTTTCTATATGACACAGAAATACTTTTATTTTTTTTTCAAACTGGATGATTGATTTCTTTTCTCAGCTCAATTGCTTGGTAAGACATTCCAGGATAATGCTAAGAACTAAAATTGCCTATAGTTTTTGTGCAGCACTGGGGCTACCTGGACTTTTATCTGTTCACTTTAGCATCTTTTGTAAGGTTGTCTTCCACAATCAGCTCGTGTCTATGCAGTCATGTTGTTGAGGCTTTACAGGTATAGTTCTGACATTCCTAGAAGTCACAACATCACAGCAAACTCCCTGTTCATATGGCTCTTACAATCTTTTCATGTCCTTAATGATCCCTGAGCCTTAGGTGAAGAAATTGTTTTATAGATGTTTCCATTGTAACTAGACTCTACCTCTCTCCATTTTGATTAGTTGCAATTTTCTGTAATGGTTTCCGTTTATTTCAAAGAGAATTTTCCTTGGTGAGTACTGAGAACTAAACTTATCTGTGAATATAAGGACATATATATTGAATGTGCTTATGGATTCTCCTGGTTAGGTAAAGCAGTAATTGTATGTTTCCTCCAAGATCCATGACTTTAATCTGGGGAGTTAGCTAGGCTTCAAGTGCCTGGAATTATCTCCCTCTTTGTTAAATGGGTCTTAAAACCAACTAAAGAACTGTTGGTTCCTGCCAAATATGTGTTACTACTTCACCTCTATGATTATCTTACCATACTATTGATTGTTAGGTTTCATAGCTGGATAGGATTGTTTATTATAGCTTATATCTTTTGGAAACTTATATAATGCCATTTGATACCATAAGAGCTGATCTTCAAGGAGGAGGCTTTCTGGCAATTTCTAGCTAAGAAGTCTCTGGGCCATACTTCTGAAGTATATGGTGTCTTTAGCAATAGGAATTTACCTCTCACCCCATAGTGGAGGGTAGCAACCAAGGCAATACCAATAGCCAGTATTGTTTTGGGAGTCACTTGAGTAAACCTGAAGAATTCTAATTTGGATACTCATTTCTGGTGTTCAGGTTTTAATAAATGATCTATGGCTCTTAAAGGAACCATTGTGAGCTCAAATAAGGAAATTTTGATTAAACTCTTTACAAAAAAATTACATGTATTATAATTATTTCCTGTCTTTTTGTTAGATAGTTAATAGTATGATTCATTTGAAGTTTTCAAAAACTACTTGCTATTATCTTACCTTCCTCTCTTCGTTTTCAATAATTATATGCCAATTAATGTTTGTATGTTAAGGATGATGCAACTTGATGTCCCTTATCCAATCTTTTTAACATGTGCTTTTGTGTTAAATATTTTGGCCTCCAAATTCATATGAGCTTTAGGTCTGTAGTTTTCTTTCTTTGTAATCTATTCCTCTGAGTTCAGTAGCAGAATAATGAGAATAAACTCCTGTATTTCACCAATATTTTGAAAAGGCTTTGTATAAAATTGCTACTAAATGTTTGTTAGAACTAATCATAATACTATTTCACTGGTAATTTATTATGGTATTGGGTGAAGTCAGAAAGTTTTTTTTAATATCCTTACATCTATTTGATTATGTATCTATTCATATTTTCTAATTTTTTCTTGAGTTTCCATATTTCATGTGTTTCTGAGATTATTTTATCTAGCCTTTAAATTAATTGGTATATATTTGTCCAAGAAACCTTAATAATGTAAGGCCATTTGATAAAGGGCCAATTTATTTCTGATTATAGTTCTTGGAATCTCTGCCATTTGTGGCTGGAGAGATTAGCTAACATTGCTAATTAATCTTCTAAAATAACTATTATCATCATTTTACTAGTTTCATGTCCTTTATTTACTGATGCTCCCATTTTACTCTTACATTGTACTTGCATGACATATAGTTTGCTGCATTTACTTTTTCATATATTGGAAAACTGGAATGCTAATTCGGCAACTGTTTTCAATTTTAATGAAGGCATTTATGAACACAAATGTCCCCCTTAGCAATAATTTCTCTTTGTTGCATAAATTTTAATACATATTGGTTTTATTATTATTTGTCTCATATAATTTTCTTTATAATTTGTTTCTGACTCATTGATTAAGAACAATTTTCACATATTTGTACAGTCTTCAGATTTTCTTGTAGTATTGATCTCTACTTTTATAATATTGTGTTTGAAAATTATTTGTTTCTTTTTACTTCAGCCCTAAATTCAGTGTTATTACCTAGTTCTGGAGTAATGAAAGACCTAGTCAAGCTACCTTGAAGGTCCTTGGTAACTCAGTCAAAAATCTGGATATGCAAGTAGCAAAATATCAAGGAGTAAATTCAGAAGCAAAATACAAGGTTGATACACAGCAAGGGAGAATACATGCTAGCAAGGTTACTCATAAATCCCATTTACTTTTTGGTCTCTTTCATGTGTCTTGGAAGAAGAGGTTTTAATTGCTAAGATATGGATAGTTTTCTGCTCTGATAAATTTTTGATTTATAAATGGAATCGTAGGCTTTTGGGAAGAATGTTCACACCATAACTTTAATCATATATAAACCCAGCTGTGTATAGGCATAAAATAGAAAAAATGATTTTTCAAAAAAATGATCAGGGTACATGCTGGTTAAGTTCAATTCCTTTGGTTTTTGCTCATATTTGACAACAAAGTAATCAAAAAAGAAAGAAAGAAAGAAAGAAAGAAAGAAAGAAAGAAAGAAAGAAAGAAAGAAAGAAAGAAAGAAGAAAGAAAGAAAGAAAGAAAGAAGTGAATTTGAAAAGCAAAAGCTGTTTTGGGATTTGCTTTGTTTGGAAAGGTGTATGTGTCATTCAAGATACACAATGTCTCTGTTTGTTGATCTACTATTATCTGCCTGTTCTAATTTTTCCATGGGAGACTTTTTCTCACAATTTTTTTTAAGGCAGGATGAAGGAAGATATATAATTGTTTGAAGATCTCATGCTTATTAGGGTTGTAGATCTGAATATGAGGAAAAGATTAATGTCTACTGTTTTTTCTGTAAAGTTAAAATGCTTTCTAAGGTCTTGCTGAGGGGCTTTCCTTACCCTACCTCACTTGCAAAGGTAAAATATAGGACCTTTTGATCATTATTATATAAGTGTCCCATTTGTTGAGCTCAATGGCAGCAGTCAGAAGAAGATGATTTTAATTGGATTTGTTAGATTATGAAAAAGATATGCCTGAAATGATTATTAAGGAGAGGAGAGCCAAGAATGATCAAGAGAATTAAGAACATGTTTTGTATCATGAATGCAAAGAAGGTTGACAATCCCAGGTCTTCCTATCTGAAGGTCTTCCAATCTGCAATGAAAAATTGCAGTTACATATGCTTGCAAATGAATCTGTTCACAGAAAATTAAAAGAAGGGAGTTTGATGAATTGAAGAAGCAGTGCCCATTAGGAGCAACAATGGACAATGGTCAAACTGATCTTACCACAGTAGAGCAGTCCTCTGAGAGAAAAGAATGAGGTATATTTGGAAATTACAGGGACAATCTCCTTTTGTGTCTCTTCATAGGGTGCTAGGAGGCTCCATCCTTGGATCATCACCAGCCCTCTTTTATAAAGACTTCCTGAATAATTTATGTCCATTTATATTGGGGAAAAATAAAGGTGTGGACAGTAGCTTTTAGTCATCTTCTAGTGATGATCTCTGAAGAGGAACTGATACATGTGTTGTTATTTACAGAATGAGGAGTGGGAAGAAGAACTACCTTCTGCTGAAACAAAAGCTGGTGGAGAATGAATCCTGGCAGACTACAGGCCCAATTGAGTAAATCAAAGAAGTGTCATGATTTAATAGTCTTTCTTCCTTGGGGTCTGGGTAGGAAATGGAGAAGGACAGTCTATTAGAGGTTTCATTAATTTCTTCCAGTTTAGAAGAGATTCTTTTCTAACTATAGAAGGATTTTGCTAGCTTGTCTTATAAAATAGACAGGCATCCAGCACCAATGAATCCAGGAAATGCATTAGTCCATGAACACAAATCCCAGGAATTTAGCACTGAGATGTCTGAAGAATCTGTGAAGAGCCAATACAAAATAAGGAACATAAATATACAAATGTGATAACCCTCTAGCCTAAGATGTGTGGATTTTTCCTACTACAGGAAATAGTGCAGTTCGCCCAGGTCTATGATCCTCTTATCCTGCCACAACAAACTTCAAGCAATAGATGTCCTAATGTCTCTGACTTGCCAGTCCAGTGTCTGGCCATTGATGACAGACATTAGAAGTTTTAATGACAGGAGTTGCAGCTGGCCAAAAGGAATGGAAAACAAAGATTCCCACTTGGGTGCTTATCTCCTGGCTGGCTCACCAAAACATGCTAGCTGTGGTTGATTTCCAGACTGGTTGTGCTCCAAGTTCTTGTCATGTTGTTTGAAGAATTGAAGAAACATACACAACTAAAATATAGCAAGGAATATCATTCAGACATGCTTTACTTAATGTCCTACCAGTTATTTATCAACTTGACACAAGAGTCATCTGGTAAGTGGTACTAAAATTGAGAAAATATCTCCATCAGATTTCCTGTAAGCAAGTCTATAAGGCAATTTCTTAATTAATGACTGAGGTGGTATAGTTCACTGAGGTAGTGCCACCTTTGGGCAGATGGTCTTGTGTGATATAAAAAAGTAAGGTGAGAAAGCCACAAAGAGCAAGCCAGTATCATTCCTTCATGGTGTCTGATTCAGTTCCTGCTTCCCAATTCTTGCCTTGAGCTCTTGCTGTGACCTCCTTTTGTAGTGCACTGTAAGCTATAAGGTGAAATATACCCTTTTGCCCTGTGTTTTATTTGGTCATAGCATTTTATCCCAGAAATAGAAAACTACATAAACAGTTACTTTCTTCTTTGGATACAACAAAATACTTAACCAAAACAACTTAAAGGAGGAAGAATTTAGTTTTACTTGGCAGTTCTAGGGAAAGTCTAGAATTACAGAAGGCATGGAGGGAAGAAATGGAGTCTGCTAATCACACTGTTTTACAGTCAGGAAGCATAGATAAGTGAAACCCAAGCTGGGTGGTTTTCTCCTTTTAGGCAGTCTAGGACCCCAACCAATGGAATTATTCTACCAATTCTTAGGGAATATTCTCTTTGTAATTAACAATGAAAGAAAAGTGCACAACATCACTCAACAGGGTCTCACAAAAGAGTTTTGAAGTGGGGTGAGACACTAAGTGCCTGCTTCCAAGAAGAGGGAAGAAGAAAGAGAGAGAGGGGAGAGGGGGAGAGGGAGAGAGAGACAGCAGAGGAAGGGAGAGAGGAGAGAGAGAGAGAGAGAGAACCAGAGAGAAGGGTCCAAAGAGGAGAGAGAAAGACCAAAGAAAGGGACAGAGAGAGATAGAGAGAGAGATCCAAAGAGGAGGAGCTCGAAGCTCACCTGGATTATATGGGACTGATGATGCAGTACAGGTACCTCTCTGGGGCCAGGTACAGGTGAGGTACCTGGCCAGAGTGTGGAGAGTGTCAGGAGCATGGGAGATGGGCAAGTTCCAGGGAGGGAGCTCTGGCCAATTCACAACATTCCCCCCTTTTTGTTATTAAAAAGGCAAGGAGCCTGTCTGGTAGAGTAGGAATGGGGGCAAGTTGTTTGACTTGTCCAGGCTCTGTATCTAGACAAAAAATCAGGAGTGGGCAATTTATTGTATCCAATTATGGCAATAGTGATGTAGCCCTTTGATGGCTGATATTAGACAGAACCATCTGAGCTAATAGATCCATCTGTTGATAGATATAGGTCTATTTGGCTTTTAAATAAGTACCCTTTTTGGTACACCAATAGGCATCACACAAGTTATATCCCCAATATCAGGGAGTTTTCTTTTGACTAAAAGTTCCAGCATGAGGGAATTGGACGTTGTTCTCTTAGACTGCTTCCTGATGAAATTGGGTCGTAGCAGTAGTCAGGGCCCCAGAAGGCTGGTAATTTAGTGAAAATTTGGGGAGGGGTCAGGCAATGGGGTATTCCTCAAAAGCATCTGGTTCACTAATCCCCCTGAGTGGACAGGAGTAGGCATGGCATCTGCTGAACTGGACCGGTCTCTGTCAGTTCTCAGCAAGTCCATCACTTGTAGCTGTTTGGAGTACAGAGCTGATTTTGTGCAGCATCAGTCACCCAAATAGAAATCTGTTGAAACCTATCCTTGGAACAGAGGTTATGTTCAGGAGACTTAAAGGAAAATCTTACATTTGGACTTTTTGTCCATAGTCTTGGCTGTGGGGAGGAGAAGGGTTCCCAAATCCAGGGAAGAAAGATAAATCATACTCTCATGAGTGAGCAGATAGAGACTTAAGTCTGGAGTCTGACGTGTGGGTGATGGATCCAAGTCGACTTCTGAAGCTCAAAAGAAATTTAAATTTATAAAAAAACAGATAATTTAGGTTGCCATTATCATTTGTACTAAAGTGTTGACACATACCTTCAAGTCATAGCAAATGTCATGTGCTGAAATACATATTATAGAGAAAGCACCTAATAAAACAGTTGGAACAGATTTATAAATGGAGCAGATCCATGCCTTTGAGTCATCGAAAGTCATGACCCTGGGACAGAATAATGAGCATTTTGTGCATTTAGAGTATTGGGTATACAAACTGGACAGAAACATTATAGCCTGATGAGAAGCATCCCCAAGTCTGTATGTTGAAGACAAACAACCCAACGAAATGTAAAATCCTGTAATAGTGATACCAGCTTATCAGAAACATTGAAAACACTTATGCAAAGTTTTGTCAACGTTAAATCTCTGAGCCTTTAATATCCAAATATAACCAATCATTTATGTATCTTAATACCTTTTATAAATTGTATCTATAAATCTTTTTTTAATCTTTAGAACTTGTATATACTTTTATCTTATCATGGAGCTAGTAAATGTTTGTTACTCCTAAAATTATAGTTAGTCGTCAAATCATCAGAGATCTGAGGAAGGATAAATTATAGAATCTAGATGGTCTTTGTATTAACTAAAAATGACAAAGATCCATTACTTAGCAGTCCCCTGAGGCTCTTCTGGTTCACTGGAGACAGACATCATCTGATGCACAGGAGCTGAATAATATTTAATCTCTAGATGTCAGAAGGAATGGTATAGGCCTCTGGCTATCCAGGTCTGATATGTTTTTTCCTGTGGGAAGGAACTAGGGGAAACTGGTCTTACCCTGGCTAGGTAGAGTAAAGCAGTTAACCCAAACCTGCCCATAGTTAGTGGAGAGCCTGGTAGCAGGTGAGGTATAGGGCATGTTTGCCCAGAGGGATCCAGGTGGATTCTTCATTGTAGAGCCCCGTTAACTTCTTGGAGACCTCAAGGTTTACCATTAGAAATGGCCACTGTTTATTGTGAAAAGTTTAAACATTTAAATGCCATACTCAGTAGATCTCTGAAAGATTTTAGGACTACAATTTATCTTTGAGTATATCTATAATATACTAAGTATATCTATAATATTAAGCATATAGTGGCTTTTAGTTGCTTATTTCAGACTTAAAACTAAAAACATACATAGGGAGCCAAATGAGGTTCACTATTGGAATTAATTAATACTCAACATGATTAGAATATATATGTATCAAAGGAGGGCAAATAAAAGTTATTTTTGGAATTAATTGTATCTATCAGTACTCTGCATAATTAGAAGTATAGATTTGAACACACTGAAGAATCTTAGCACTCTGTATTATAGCTATGTCTGTGTCTGAAAACATTAAAGGATCTTAGTTAATACTCTGTATAACTATATATGACCAATTATAAATGATATTAATAACCACTATTAATCAATAATAATCATTAACCACCATATATTATATGACCAAAAAGTATAATATCAATTAAATAACATTTAATAATATGTATTAAATGTCCCATATCAATTATTTATTAAGTATATATGTGATAGTGTATCAACTATCTAGCAATTATGTATATATAAATAGCATATAGTCTTATAAAGAATAGAATTAGGATGTTATAGATAATAATATTCATTTAATAGCACCAATAGTGTACAACTATAGAACAATTTGTTGTATAACTCAGATTATAACCTGAATAGACTGCAGGAATTTGTAAGCCTTATTTGTCAAACATACCTGTTTTTTATCATATAATTTATAGAAGCTTGATGTTGGACAGAGTTAGTAAAAAGCATAGGTGGTTATAAACATATTTTTAAGGCTGACCTTAAAAGTGGGAAGAGAATAATAAATGCATCATAATACTAAAAAGTTTAAAAACTTTTGTGGATTTAAAATGCCCCATAGTTTTATAAATTTAAAATTTGTTAATCTTTAAGAAAATTAATTTCACCATTTACTCTTAA
Organism: Cricetomys ansorgei; assembly: GCA_026225945.1. NCBI lineage: Eukaryota > Metazoa > Chordata > Mammalia > Rodentia > Nesomyidae > Cricetomys > Cricetomys ansorgei. The sequence goes on along the minus strand of JAMJFZ010001131.1, from coordinate 7,047,000 downwards.
AATCTAAAATTTCTCAGCTGTGTTTCTGTAATATCAAAAGTAAAATACTCTTTACTTAAAGAGAGATTCAGCAATCACAAAACAGTAAGATCCATCATCTGTTGATTCTTATATTAAAAGCACGTTGTTTCTTTAAGAATATTATTTTCCCCATTTACTCTTAAAATATAAAATCTCTCAGCAGTGTTCCTACAATATCAAAAGTAAAATACCCTTTCATTTAAAGAGAGAAACAGTAACCACAATCAATCCAAACCTTCTGTTGATTCTTGTATTAAGAGCACGTGGTCTTTTTTTTTTTAAAGGTTGAAAAGCCAAGATGATGTTGGTCCGCGTGCTTGGTGTTAGAATCACAAAAATAGTGTAGGAAAAGCTTGAGTTAGACTAGAGCAAAAGAAAAAGGTTTTAAAGGAGATAGAAAAACAGGACCGAATGGGTTTTTTTGTTTCTTCTAGAGGATTACTATCCTAGGGCCAGCCAGCTGAATAGTCACAGAGGTTTGGAGTAGCCAAGCTGGTAGGGGGTTAGAGAATGGCCTCATTACAATGGGTAGGAAATAGGAGATGGTGGTCCCCTGGATTGAGTCTGGTAACAAGGTAGCTCACTAGCTGAGTCAAAGAGAGTGAAAGAGTCATCTGGTAGGAGACAGTTTGGCTCAGTGCTCAAGCGGGGCATCCCCCAAGCTTAGGATGAACCCCTGAGAGAGAGACCTGTCCTGGTTGTCCTCACAGCTAGGGATGAGGTCGAGATATGGCCCGGTTCGCCTGGCGCCAGGACCTTCAACAACGTGAAGGAGGAAACTGGTCTGAGAGAGGTCTCCTGCCCAAGTGAAAGAGCCTGGGAGAATGGTCAGTGAGTAGGGCCAGACATAGTCTTAAAGGCCGTGGCTGGGGGGGGGTACCTCTGTCCCCAAGAGTATCAGAGGAGTGCTGGATGATCAGCAGTCACTTCCTCAGACTCAGGGGGCCATTTACACCTACCTAGAGGGGAAACTTACCAATTGGCAGGTGTTGCATGTGGGGCCCAGTGATCTGTCATGTGAAAGGTGAGCCTGTGCAGGTGCCTCAGACATCCCCAGAAGGGATCAGAGACATCAGGAGAGTCTACCTCAGAGAGGGCACCAATGAAAGAAAGGCGCAGGATACCACCCAATAGGGGCTTACTCAAGAGGTTTATTGGGGTGGGGTGAGACACTGCTTCCAAGTGGAAGGAAGAAAAAAGAGAGAGAGGGGAGAGGGGGAGAGGGACAGAGACAACAGAGGAAGAGGGGGACAGAGGAGGGGAACCAGAGAGAAGGGTCCTAAGAGGAGAGAGAAAGGCCAGAGAGGGACAGAGAGAGATAGAGATAGAGAAAGATCCAAAGAGGAGGAGCTCAAAACTCACCAGGATTATATGGGACTGATGACGCAGGACAGGTACCTCTCTGGGGGCAGGTACAGGTGTGGTACATAGCCAGAGGGTATGGAGTGTCAGGAGCATGGCGGAAGGGTGAGCTCCAGGGAGGGAGCTCTGGCCAATTCACAACAAACAAACCTAGAAAAATATCACAAATTTGCCAAGAAATTTGACTCCAAGGTGATTTTAGATTCTATCTAGTTGACATAGCAGTGCAAGGTAGATGTACTTCAAGAACACTGTGGCATTTATGAGCTCTGAATTGCTTTGTAGTTTCTTGTTTGTGTGTCCATAGGGGTATGAGTTGTTTTCTGCCCTGATAAACTCTTGAATGATAGATAATATCTTGGTTCACCACAAATATAGGTCATGCACCCCATAATTTTAATATATATTATGCACCCCATAATTTTAAACATATATATGCCCAATCATACATATGTAAGTTGATAAATAGAAATTTTTCTCTAAAAGGTCACCATAAAAATAAGAAAATTGTGTAGGACAGTGATGGCCCATGCCTTTAATCCCAGCACTCAGGAGGCAGAAACAGGTGAATCTCTGTGAGTTCCTGGCCAGCCTTGTCTACAGAGTGAGTTTCAGGATAGTCAGAATTATGACAGAGAAAACCTGTGTCAAAAAATAAATACTTAAAATATGTTCAGTGGAGGATCTGGGAAGAGATGGCAGATGGAAAATATATGATCATAGTATATTGTATGATAAAAAATTGATTAAAACCAAAGTATTCGGTATTCAGTTTGGATCCAGCCACTTCCTCTGGTTCCAAGATAAGTTTGATCACCAACTAACACCTCAAATGGGAAATAGTTATGGTAGAGTTAGGTATTGCTTTTAGAGAGAAGAGGTATGTATAACTCAAGATAGGCAAGATCCTAGTAATATACTTTGTAATCTGTGGCTCATTTAGTGGTAGTTTTTTGCAGCTCAGTAGTCTAGCCAATCCATATAATATCTCATGTGTGAATCTCTCCAGACAGGAATACTTCCTCTTGCTCATTTTTCCTATTCTGATAGAAACTGATTTTAAATGGAGAGATTAATCCATTACATTGATTATATCACTAATAGAAACACACTTACTTTTCCTTTGTTTTTGTTTTCAGTGTTTTTTTGTTGGGAATGATCCAGGGGCCTTTTTAAGCAAGCACTATATTAAAGCCCTCTCTGTCCTATGTGTCATCATCTTATTCATGGGCTCTGCTGCTACTGATTTTGGATTTATTTAGTTTTTTTTTTTTTTTAGTTTAATGTATTTGATTTGTATTTGCCACCTTGACTCCAGTCCTACGTTCACTGATGCATTTAGGCATTTTCTTTACTTCTTACCCTAAAATTTCAGTTACTTTACCTTATAACAATTTTATTTCAATTAAAATCAAGCTAACTCTAAAAATACATAAAAAGTACTCATTCCTATACTACTTTATACCATCACTGTGTCATTGTTACTTCAAAATTAATTGATTACCCCTGTCCTAGGTTTATGCTAGGGCTTTATGTATTTTTCTTTTTAAATCCTGTAGAAAACAGAAAGACTGTGAATAACGTGTGAAAGGATATTTCTGCATGGATCTGTGGAGTCTCTTTCTGTATTCCTCCATTTTCCATATGGTTCAGATTACTGCTGTATTTCTACTTCAACCCAAAGGCTTTTTTTTAAGCATTTCTCATAATGCAGACAAACAAATAGTGTTCCCTGAGCATTGATTATCTGAGATGTCTTCATTTTCCCAGTTAATTTTAGAGTCTATTTTTGCCAGGATCTGAATTTCTTATCTTTTCTAAGACATTCCCCCCCCATCATTGTTCAGGTGTTTCTATGTCACCCACAGTTCTACCTTTAACACTTCCATTGTCATATATTACAACAGATAATGATGTTCATCAAGCTTATTACTCCATTTCTTTTTTTTTAATTATTATTCTTTTTATTTCCCCTTTAAAGTCAGATTGGTCTGTCCTCAAATTTTTTGATTCTGTCCTATGCCTACCTAAAATGTTTTGAAACTATATGGTGGATTGTTTTATTTTTGTTGAAATTCACAACCAAATCTTTGAGAATTTCATTCAACTTATTTGATTATATTCACTCTAACTCATTCCCTTAACTCTCCCCAGATCCATTCTTACATCTCTACCTGCTCTCAACTTCCTGTCCTCTTGTTTCTTTTTATTTTTATTACTCATTAAGCCTAATTTGTGCTGCCCATAGTTTATGGTGCAGGAAACAACTCCTGGAGTGTGGTCAAAACACTAGAGCCAGGACCTTAAAAAAAACTGACTTTTCCTCCCCAAGAAGCCATCAGTGTTCATAGCTCCTTAGTAGGAGTGGGGCTCATAAAGCCTTTCTAATCCATGTTGGAATGTTGAGTGGCTTGATCTTGTGCAGGAAGCCACAGCCTTTGTGTGATCATGGATGCAGGGGACCAGTCCTTTTGCAAAGAATTGTTTTGAAAACATTGCTTTGCTCTACAACTTTTATATTTGTCATTATATTATTCCCTGTTTTCCTGTTCATCATTAGTTATTTTTCCACTGTCTACAGGAATAAGTTTTTATGAACTCTTCCTTTTGGATTTCTCAACATTTTGTAGTTTTTGCAGAAAACTAGATAGAAAACAATATATAGTAATTCTTGAAATCCAATTCTCTCCTTTCTACATGGTCTGCTGTTTCTACATATTGTAGTTGTTATAGTTCACTTAGTGATTTCTCTGAGCTAATTCTACAATATAATTTGTAATATATTATTATCAAATTGGATCAGTAGAGTCTTAGTTCACTGTTGTTCTGTATTATTTTATGAGACTGGCGTTAAAGCAAGAGCTAATACAGGAGAAGTTCAGATAACCAAGCTCATTTCACAAGCGCTAGAGACAGGAGCCACATAAAGCAACAAGCCCTGCAGAACAACATGGAAAAGATAATACAGTAGCCCGGGTATAGAAGAAATGAATGATGGGAAAGCACTAAACCAGAGCTTGTATTTGTTGATGGATAGCTAGGCCCATATCTGGGTTTCATCAATCTGAATGAATCTGGTGATCTCAAAGCTATAGATTATCCATAGTTACCTGAAATTTGCCTTGAAATGTGATAGCTGATACCTGAATGTTGTTTTCTGAGATATATGGGCCAGATGGAGGAGGAATTGCTCCAGATTGTTTTTTAGTAACCAAGTCCATGTCTTATTCTGAGCCTTGAATTATTTTGAGAAAGTTACTACCCTGAAAATAGGAGCACATATAAAAAATAGGCAGAAAAGCAAATAAAACCTTATCTAATCTTTCTAGGTTGATTATATGTAACACATCCTTCATTAGATATCTAGGCAGTTTAAAATTCTGCCTTAGGTTTCACTTATGAAGTGGGAACTTCATGGAAAATAAGACCGAAAGTGAAAGTCTGGGTCTTCTAAGGTCACTTCTGGCAAAGATACGAAGTGATCAAGGATTTACAGGTGTAACTCGAAATTTCGTATATGTGTGATAGTTCATCTTCATTATCAACTTGACAGAATCACCATGGAAATATATCTAGAAGCATGCCTATGTGGTTATTTGCAGTACAAATTAAGAGATATTACATACCCTGACTGTGGTTGGCACTTTACAAAGACTCCATTGGTGTACTGAATAAAAACAAGAAACCAAATAGGGCATGATGTTTCCTTTCTCTCTGTCTCTCTCTCTGTCTCTGACTCTGTCTCTCTCTCTCTCCTTTTCCCTTTGTCACAATTTGTTTATTTGTGGAAAAAAATACCTACCATTTTCCTCTTTGTTAAATATTCCCTTCTTTGATATGTTTTACTTACATCTGAATATTTAATAAGAATTTTTTTCTGACACTTATTTGTTTATTCATGGTCTATAAACAGGAATGAGAGTATGAAAGTACCCCACTCTGTTATTTTTCTTGCTGATATTGTAGCTTATAATATTTAAAAACTTGGGCCATAATTCATTTTGTGCATATTTTCCTGCCTCATTTCAGTAGTTATAACTTCTATGGCATTGTAGTGTAAAACCGGTGATATCATGCCACTATCATTATTATAAGAATTCTCAGAGGAAATTTAATGCTTGGTTTATTTTAATGAATTATCCAAATTCACAAAGACAAGGAAGTATAAAGACTTCTAATGTTTTTTCAGTTGTACAATGAAAATCTGTATTATTGTTAGAAGACATTCACTGTCATAGAAGCTGCCGTGTACAATTATAATAATTCCCTATCCCTTCTAATAATTCAGACAATCACTGGACTATAATAACTTTTCATAGATTCCCTTGTTATGAATCATTAATATAAATGCTTTTAATTTTCTTATTTCAGTTAGAAACTTTAAAATAGTATATATTTTTGCTTGGTTTAGTGTTTGTTTTTCTGTATTGTTGAATAGCATTCCAGTATGAGGGCAATTGGAGCATTTCTCCTTTCTGAGTATTAGGATTCATGTTGTTATGGAGATGTGTGTAGATAGCTGTAAGAATGCACATTTCTCTTTTGTCTTGTATACTTAGATATAGAAATACATGCAAATATGATAAAGCTGTCAGTGTATGCAAAAAGTTGTTACTCATTTGCCTTTTCAGCATCAAAGAGGATTCACTTCACAGCCGTGCCAATAGTTCCTTGTGAAGTTCTCATTTTTCTTTGACTTTTCCAGGCAACTTGCAATGTTCAGTATTTCTGACATTCTTATGGCATATTTCTGTACTTTTTGGGGGGCGAAATATCTACTAAAATATTTTGTAAATTTTTAAATTGAAGCACTTGTTTTACACCTGAGCAATGAATTATTTAAATTTCTAGAGTGGAAGTCATGTCAGGTATGTGTTTTGCAGATATTTTCTCCAAGGCTTTGGTGTGCCTTTTTTATTGTATCATTGATACCTTTGAAGTTTTTTATTTTCATAAATTTTTCATAAGTTTTGTCAGTTTGTCACTATTTTGTTGTTGTTGTTTTACTATTGCTAGGGAATACTGGCTTATCTTAAGGTTACAACTTTTTCCTCTGTTTTTGCTAAGAATTTCATGGTTTACAGTCTTATATTGCAATATGTTATCAATATTAGTTAGCCTTCATATATCATACTTAATAAAGCTCTACATTCATCATTCTATGTGCAGATATCTTATTTACTAGAACTATTGCTTGAAAACACTGTCTTTTCTCCACAGAATATCCTCAACATCTGTTAAAAACTGTTTTTACACCCCAAATGATTAAAATAATTTATATCCGTATTACATATTATTGGGCTTTGTAATTTTTTCATGAATAGTGTTATGAAGTTAATATACACTGCAGTTGTAGTATGATCTGGAAAATTGGAGGTGCATTCTTACTGGTAAACGTGGATCACTAGAAATGGGTATTGATCTGAAAAGCTTCAGCCTCAGCTGTACAGTCTATAATGTGTAAGCCTCAGACATGTACTCCTGACTGAGCCACTCTGACTACCTCTTTCTGAACTCAGAGCTGTACTAAATTCAGCTGACTCTTCTGGTTCAACTTAACTCACTCTGTGTTATGGTTCCAAGTCTTCTCCAGGCTGACTGATTCTAACTTATCTTCTGAGCCAGCTGACTGTTTCCAAGTGAACTTCTCTTCTCGGTTTCATACTGACATAGACAGTGATTTAAGTGATTTTTATTTCGTTGGAGGTGGATATGTTAGTCAGAATAATCATAAGTAAATAATTCATGTTAATATTATTTGTTTTATCCAACAGATTTTCAGTTACTTTCTCAAACTTTGATCTATACCAATCAGCAAAAATGGGTTTATTACCTATTCTTATAATTCCATGAGCTTACATTATGAATCATGCAGGGCACAGAACATAATAAATTCTTAAATGATATAGAATTTATAGAAAAACTCTATAATGTAGATACAATCTCCTTAGACTGCTAGATTACTATATATTCTTTCAAATTTACTTTCACAAACAAAAAGATGTTTTACATGTGTGTATATATATATTCACATGTGCACATGTAAACTATGTGTACACAGGGAAAGAGTCACATTGAGGATAAGTTGTGTTTTTCATTTCACTAAAACACATTGTGTTTTAGAATTGTAATGTAGGTCAGCCCTTACATTGTGACTAGATACTTAAAATGCACTTTAGGTACATCAATCATGAGGAGCTCTATGCAATGTTAACTTGGGAAAATGCAGATCAACACATCACACTAAATCTAAGATTTGGGAAGAGTCAGGTACTTCTCTGTTAGTGACTCTGAAAAGTAGCAATTATATATTGCTCAGAACACAGCATCAAAATGATCATTTTTCTGTCAGTGTTTTCACTGTGAGTTCATTCCTTGTTGGCTTTTAAGAGAGCAGTTATTCTTTGTCAGGTTGAGGGCATTCAAGTGAACCAAAAGGTCAATCTAATTAAAAAAGAGAAGGAACTTCAAACCACAAGGGAAAAAATGATCCAGCTAAATGCCAAGGAATTTATATTACTGAATGCATGAGGTAAACAGTCAAACAATGAGATGAATGCACAAAGGTGTCGGAGAGAAAAAGGGTATTCTGTGACCTTTGCATTATTATTTTTAGTAAATTAAATGATATTTACTCCTTGAAAGAGAAACATTGTGCATTATCCAGGTTTAAAATATAATTAATTTTTATTAGGGCTTAGATTTGTAAAGCTTTATTTTCCTCCAGTGATTCAAAAATGTATCTGTAAAGTATTGAACAGGGGAAGTAAATTACAAAACAGAATCCTGTGTGAGTAATTTTCAAAATGAAATTATTTTAATTTTTTGCCCCACTCTTAAAATTACTAGACAGAGACATTGCTAAAGTTCAGTTATACTGCTTCAAGAATAGAGTTCAAAACTTCATAGTGCTAGTATGTTTGAAAAATAAAGCAGTAATGCTGGTTGTAGCTGGACCCTCTCATCTTTCTCATTCTCCTGCCTTCCTTTCATTATTACTATTTTTATGTATAGTTACTCTGGATCTAGATGTGGAAAAGTAACTATTTTACAAGGTAAAAAACAATATGGACAAGCTTCTTGTTTTCTGTTATTGATCCTCTGTGCAATAACAAAAATGATTCAAATTCTCAATAACTTATTTAAATGTTTTATGTTAGAAGACTGTTAATTACAAGATTTTAGGTGGGAGGCGAAGCTTTTCATTAGCAATTATATTGTCAACACTTTAACTTTTTTTATCTATTGATAATTTAACATTGACTATTTCCAACAATACATTTCTGAAAATCAAAATAAAATACAATGTCCCTACAAATTAATGATCTCCAGTTTGCTTTATCAATAACCACCACCACCACCACCACCACCACCACCACCACCACCACCACCACACCTTAACATTTTTGCAGTCAAATCATTTCTTACTGAAACAAGATTCAGGATAAATTTCTCAAAACTGAAATTAAGCTCACAAACACATTCTAAGAGAAATACCAAATCTCCCATTGATTCTATCACTGCAAGCCACAGCTCTCACCTCAAGGAACATAAAAGGGCATTCATTCTGGAGCCAAATGTGAATGATTTTGAGACACTGACATAGATCGAGGTTGCCCTAAATGCTGTATTCCAATGTAGAAACAGTCTAATAAAGTATTTATAGTTATATAATAGAACATCATATACATTATCAAAATTATTGGTGGGAATACTGTGTAAGTCGGTTACAACAGTGCAGAGAAATAATCTGTCAAAATTTTCAGGTGCTACCTAACAATATTCTTAGCTTCTGGGTGAGTAGGAGCTTGTGTGCTGAGTCAATATGCTCCCAAATATGAAAAATAAATGTCTACTATGGAGACTAAAGGTAGTTCAAGAAAACCTTGTTCAATTTGGTAGCATTCCAATCTTCACAATCATGAAGTATTCATTAGGGTTAGAGATATTTTAACACAAGTGTGCTTTTTTTTTTCTGGGAACTTCAGCTCACATTCATCCTTTTCTTCTTTGGTGCTATCTGTACCTTTTTTTATTCCCTATGAAGTGTCCCAATTCTCCACTAAATGGAACTCAAGCTTTTAGTTCTACCACAGTCAGATCATAATAACAGGCCAGCTCTTCTCAGTGCCCTCAGCCTTGATGGTATTGTACTTCTACAAGTGTCTCTTAGAATCCTGAATGCAGTCCACTAAGTAATACAAATGATGAATATCCTTGAATCCCAAGTTGTTTACAGTTGATTAGATTATAAGGGAGTCTTCTATAGCTTTTGAACATTTAGTGAGTGGGCTATGTTCTTACATATGACAATCTCTTAAACTCTCTGCTTATTTCATTATTGTTGTCAAACCATTAGTTAATCTGTCAGTATTCTCAACTTTAAGGCATAACCAACAGTCAATTTCAATAAAAATAGAAAATAGTGATGAAATTGCTAATTCTATGTCTGCTTACAGCCTGTGAGCTGTTTTCTGAACTACAGACACTTTTCATGGGATCTAATTTTACATTGGCAAAAGTAATCAAAAAATAAAAACAGCTTTGGAAAATGACATTTTGTCCATTTTTATCTTTTTTCATTTATTATGAAAGCCCCAAGTGGAGATACATAATTTTAAAACAAAACAAGCATCACATATAAGGTGTAAAATGATTTTGACATGTTAACACAGCTATGGAGACTGAGTTGGCTAGTTTCAGAAAAAGTGCACAAGTATACAATCCTTTCTCATTGGACAGTCCTTATTTTTCAAGAAGAGATTGCACTGCCCCCTTTTTGCTATCTATGTTAAGGTGAAGTTGAGATCTCTGAATATAAATAAGCCAAGGCAGACTTCAGAAAAATTCAAATTAGCAAGGTGGCAGAATCCCACTGAGACTAGTTTGTGGTAAAAGATGGGAGAATTTTTTTCCATACTGTAGCCAGCTTCTTTTGTAGATATTTTTGTTTTTGTAATAAGTTTGTGTAAATCTTTATTAGTATCCTAAAGATTCACAGTGACTTTTTTTTAGTGTAGAGCCAGCCTTCCCACTCCTTATAAGTCTTGAAGTCTTATCTCCTGTGTCCATGGCATAACCTAGGGTCTGTGTTTGATGAAGTTCCTATTGAACATAATTGGATGTCTTGAACAAAAGAAAATATAGTTGAAATAAGAATATGAATTTATAATAAACTTACATGGTAGCTGTTTTTCTTTGTAACCATTGTAAAGTTTTAAAATATGGGAATGTGAAGGACTACTATAAGGACACACATTGCCAAAAACAGCTTCTCTTGAATATGGTTTCATTCTTAATCCTTAATATTTGATGCATGAATCAATACATATTTTGTGTGAATAATTACCTTTTGATATTTTTAACCAGTTCATAGACATAATGGCAAGTTCTGTATTATCTGGAATTACTCTGGAAGTTTGATTTGTGTTGTCAATCACAGTAATCAGAGACTGTACATCCTTATAACTTTATTCCTTTAAAAGAACACAAGATACTGTTTCTCTAAATTTTAAAGCCAAGGAGAACATGATGATAACTCAGCAACTCCTTGAAGGGTATAAGCCAAAATGAAAGGCATTGGTATTTTAATGGAACTGGCTTCCATACACCACATACTCCTAGAGTAGATATTTAGACATCAGATATAATTGATAGGGATACAACTCCTCAAACACTGGTAGTGGCTGAAACAAAACTGTACCATTGTCTTTCAATGTTTACTTTTCCTATACAATTATATAAGACAGAGGTCTCTGGAGGAATATAATTGATAGGATGCATAAACATTATAAAATGGGATTCAGATTCAGATCTGTACCCCATTTTGAGGGTATTTGTTTTGGTTTTTCTTTTTTTTTTCTATTTTTTTGATATCCAGTTTCCTAAATTCCTTGCATATTTTGGATATTAGTCCTCTATTGGATATGGAATTGGTAAAAATCTTTTCCCATTTTGTACACTGCCACTTTGTCTGAATTGAGTGTCCTTTGCCTTATAGAAGCTTTTCAATTCCATGATGAGCCATGTATTAATTGTTGATGTTAGTGTCTGCCCTATTGGAGTTCTTTTCAAGAAGTGTTCTGATATGCCAATAAGTAAAAGGCTATACTCCATTTGTCTACTACCAGCTTCAGTTTACCTGGTTTTATGTTGAGGTCTTTGATTCATTGAGAATGGATTTTTAGGCTGGGTGATAAATATGGATCTATTTGCATCCTTCTACATGCAGACATTTAGTATGACCAGAACCAAATGTTGAAGATAATGTCTTTTTTCAAGTGTGAATTTCAGGGGTCTTTTAAAAAATAAAATCAGGTATTCATAGGTTTATGGACTCATGTGTGGGTCTTCAACTCAGTTCCATTGATAGAGTTGTCTGTTTTATGCCAATGCCATGTCATTTTTATTGCAATAACTCTATAGTATAAATCGAGATCAGAATGATCAGACATCCAGTAGTTCTTTATTGTTCAATAAACTCCTCTATTTCTCCTTAGAGGAAACAGAAATGGCTGAGAAACACTTAAAGAAATACTCAACATTCTTAGTCATCAGGGAAATGCAAATCAAAACTGCTTTACAATTCCATCTTACACCTGTCAGAATGGCTAAGTTCAACAACATAAATGACAGCTCATGCTGTCAAGGATGTGGAATAAAGGAACACTCATATATTGGTGGTGCATGTACAAAGATGTAAATCTCCTATGGAAATCAATATAGTGATTACTCAAAAGTTTGAGAATTAATCTACCTAAATATCAAACTATAGCACTCTTGTGAATATACCAGAAGGACATTTGTTCAACTATGTTCATTGCTCCTCTATTCATAATAGCCACCTAGAACCTAACTAGATGTCCCTCAACAAGTAGCTAAAAGCGTGAAACAAAATTTAAAACTTTCTCTATTTTAGGATTTTTCCCATAAAAAGTATAATATTTATTGTCCGTGAAAGTACTGCTTTAAATAAGTAGGAACACACCACATAGCATAAAATACTTTAGGAGTTAAACTTTGATGTTTTCTGAACTTCTTTGCTGTAAAAATAACACAAATCTTGTTAAAATCACCTTTCCTCATTTTAAAAATCTGACTTCTTCTCCCGCCTCTACATCTGTATCTTTGCTTTTTTTCACAGCTTATTTTATACAGAGTAAGCTTGTTTCATTCATAAAATGACAGATTGTCCTATGCCTCCATATGGGGTATCTGAATTGAAGCATCACAGTCATGAGGAATGATCTCCAGTTGTTAGTTGTCTAGGGAAGCAATATATCCCACTCTATATTTACATTTTAGGTAAAGAGTTAAGAGTTCTAGTAGTGGTTTTCCAAATCAATACACTGGCACATATAACATGTCCACACAGTCACTGTATAGTTCTAAGTCTATTGAAATATTTAGAAAATATCTTTATAGATGACAAAAATACACTGTATTTTTCATTCAGACCTTCTACTGATTTGAAATTTTAAATCATTTCCATTCTAATATATTCCTTTTCAATGAGTTCAATACATAATATTCAGTCTCGGACTCACCTAACAGTGAAATTCATTTTCACTGATCTCAGGGTCTCCATTTCAGATATATCAAAAATAAAAAATAAAAGCAAATGAAGTTCGCTGGGGACTTGGAGGACTCAGGGAAAAAAACAAAACAACAAAAACAAAACAAAACAAAACAAACAATCAAAAACACTAGTTCAACCAGTCCTATCACTAACATAGTCACCATTTTGTGAATCTGATTCTGAAGGGTTTTTTCATTTTAATATATTTTAACTTATAGATACTTTCTACATAGGTAACACTATCATTTGATATAACTCTGCCTTCTGCAGGGCTTTCTACAGTCAAATGAACTCATTTGCCCACCACAGCTGCATGTATATTTGTGTTCATATATTATAGTGAAAATACATAACTCCTGTTAATTTTAAGTAGTCCACTATCCTACATATCAAATGACCAGAACTTAACTCATTTTATAATTAAATGTCGGAACTATGTAATCAATACCTCCTAGTCTCCCTTCACCTTCCAAACGTGGTAAGCAACACTCTATTCTCTGCTTCAATGAATTAGGCTTTATTAAGTTCAATGTATAAGTCAGATCATGCAGAATTTTTGCATGACTTATTTTCCACTGCATTCTCCAAATTCATCTGTATTGTTATGGAGACAAAATTCAAAAGGTCAGGCTGTGGGGTTCAGTTGCTATACATAGACACCATTAAAAGAAAGTGATTTCTATCTACAAGTGTCAATACAATACTGGTATCAAACACAGATAAACTCTTGATTAGGGATGGGAAACCCTGGGACCTACATCAGTCATCTGCCTGTACAGATACAATACTGGCAAAAATATGACTAGAGTAACTAAGCCCCCATACCACTCCTATTGTTTTCTTTCTTCTTTCTTTCTTTCTTTCTTTCTTTCTTTCTTTCTTTCTTTCTTTCTTTCTTTCTTTCTTTCTTTCTTCTTTTAATTTAAGCTCCATTTTTGAGATAGATACTGAAAACATGGCCATGAAAATGAGACCATATGGCTAGGGGAAAATAAACAACTATTACTCAACTAAAGAAACATAGCAATTAAATGACTATTAATGACATACTGCAATACCCATAGATTAGGGCATCATTCAACCCACGTCAGAGAAGCTTCCTCTTGCATTAGATGGTCACTAACACACAGACTCAGTGTCTCGGAGTGGTATGCCTTCATCTAACCCTTTCTATCAATGTTCAGAGATCTATACATGCACAGATTCAAATAAGATGGGGTCTTAGCATTGAGGGAGCAAAATGGACACATTCCTATATTTTACTGCCATACACTTGAGTTAAAAAATAGTAGCAATGAATAATAAATCTCTCACTCTCTCTCTGTCTCTCTCTCTCTCTCTCTATATATATATATATATATATATTTATATGTGTGTGTGTGTGTGTGTGTGTGTGTGTAATAATAAAATATATATGTTTGCCTTAGTTTGCTAAATTTTCTTCAAAATAATTGATAATAAAGCTATAAAATAGATTTGTTGCAATAAGGAAAAAGATGGTACATTTTTACTGACATTTTATATGTAACAAATGTTATAGTGTTTCCAATAGTAAGTTATTGTGTATATAGATAGATAAAATGATAGATGATAGATATCAGGTAGATGAGAGAGAGGGAGATATAGTATTTTTTTAATGTTTATTAAATTAATGACTTTAAGCCGATTTCTGGAAAGCTTGTGAAATATATGATGAGATAAATTGTGGCTTCCACATCATGGTAATGGTTCTCATCCTTCCTAAGGCTGCAACCCTTTAAGACAGTTCTTCATGCTGTTGTGTCCCAAACCATTTTTATTGCCACTGCATAACTGTAATTTTGATATTTTAATGAATTGTAATGTAAATATCTGATATGCAGGATTGGACTTAAAATGTTCCCTGTGAAAGGGAAAAGGTCCTTCAACCCCTAAAGAAGTCACAACCCACGAATTGAAAAGTGTTGTGCCAGGCAATGTATGAGGACAACCAAACTGCACAATTCACAGACAGAAAGGGCATCAATCTCCTTTTTTAAATTATCAAAAAACATTAATTTCTGAAAAGAGTAGGATTATAGCATGACTTCATAATTTAAATTGTACAAATTAGGGACACATAGATAGGTAATAGAGAGTGCTAGCTAAGGCATTGAAAGTAAGTCTGAAATGTTCCCTAAAACAGTGAAGTTCCAGAAATTTCTGAAACTGCTGATTAGCATAATTGGCAAGTCCAATCTCTCTGTTTGCAAACAAGCAGCTTGCATTTTGAAATAGAAACATTGGAAGAAAAATAACAGTTTTGACTGTGAAAACCTGATAATGAAAGCTGCTTCTTATTTTTAGTGCATAGGAACTGCCTAACTACTAAGAATTGGTGTTTTCATAGCTCAGACTTCAAAGATACGAATAGTATCTCATAGCCTAGAAATTCTTCTTAACTATCTAATATTGAATAAAGAAAATAACTGAACAGCATAATAAAAGAGGGACCACAATTGGGATACACAATGAATATCTACTAAAAATATGTTTTCTTTGTGATACAAATTTCAGGAATTCATACTTATTTCCATAATATTTATATTTAAAAAATAAGGTTGTTAATACAAAACCTACAACAGGAAAAACTAAAGGAATCATGATATATGAAAATGTTAATGCTATATATTAGTTAAAATCAGAGTATAGTGGTGTTTATTTAATTAGCTGCTACAGTACACCTTATGCTGTTGGTACATGTATTAGTATAGCTATACTTAGAATATTATATATAATAGCAATATATAGCTGCCTCCAACAGATTAATATGAACTTGCTGTTAATATTTTAATTATAACACCATCATTATACTCAACAATATAGATTATATAATTTGAATGTCATAAAATTTCTGTAGTGTGAAAATTATTAACATCTGAAATTTACATCTGAGAAAAATTAAATTCAGAGACTTCAGGTAAGTTCATCAAGTCATAATAAGGATATATTATAGACTTGAGGTATAAAGTAACCATTTGGATGCACAAGGAAAACTATTTCAGATGATCTGAAATTATCCCATTACTTAAAAATACCAGCCCTTCCTAAACAATTAACATACCAGCAACTCCATCTTTACTCTTAATTAGTGACTTTCTCAGGTGTCTATATTTGAGTAGCAAAGTAAATCAATAAAAATGAAATAATACATTTTACTTATATATCAAAATCAAGTACATAATTTTGTTTGTGAACACGAATAAAATATATCTTGCTTCAGGCAAATTATCTGATCTAGGGAAAGCCCAAGATAATGAAGCAACAAAATATCTGCGAATTGAGGTGATGCAATATGAAACTTCAAGGTGTGAGAAAGAAACTGGAAGGAGCCAACTATACTGTGCTTGCCATACTGGCTTTCCTCTTTTAATCAGTTTTTGCACAAAGCAATAGACTGACATGTAGATGCAGAAAAGGCAATAGCTATATTAATTTAACTTGAAATAAAGTACTGTTTTATTTTTAAAAGATGTACTATACAGAAAATCAATGTAATAATACCTTTGAAATGTCACAATAGTCATTGCTACTATATTATTTGATATCTATCAAAATATCCATCAAAAATAAAATAACTCCAGTGAGATTGCTCAGTATGTAAAGACACCTGTCTCCAATCTCGATGACCTGAGTTCAATCCCATGAGCACACACGTTGGAAGGAAAGAACTGGCTTTACAAGATTGTCCTCTGATTTCCACTCTTGAGCTGTTGAAAGCCTATACACTCAAGCATGTGCACACACAGAAACACAAACACACACACACACACACACACACACACACACACACACACATTCACACACAAAACCTACAGAAACAAATGAATGTAATAACAACAAAAATCCACAAACTAAAAGTACACAACAAAAACTTTATTACAACAATGTTATGATTTATTAAATAACAATTTGATAATTTACTTTGTGCTTAGTAATAGTAGAGAAAGGATGAAAAATGTGCTCCATGAAATTAGAAAAGAAGCAAGTTAAACTTCAAAGGCAGAAATGAGTCATAAAAATGGAAATTAATGAAAAAGAAAAGTTATGTAGGTTAGGTCAAATTGCAACACTACTTTTTCAAAATATCGATAAAATCAATAAAGATAAAATATATATTTCTAAATTAGGATGTGAAAATAAATATCACAATATGTCATATGATATATTAAAATGTAATAGTAAGATGTTTATTAAATATATAGTTACATAACACAAGAATGAAAAAGAATTGACTTTCTATGCCTCACTACAAATAGCTGTTCATCAAGGCATACAGTTGCATGAATCCTTCCTATACATGATGGAATATTACTGACTTGGTAATGAGAGTTTTAAACCAGTAACCTCACGTTGGAGAAGTTTATTTCTAGTTATGCTTACAGTAATTACTTGTACATTGTTGAAGAAAAGGCTGTGTAAGCCTTGGTAGTTTGTATTATCTCAGATGTTGGCTTTATGTAAATCTGTGAGTAAGATGTTTGCTTCATCATAATTTTTACCTGCTCATGGCTCTCAGGTAGAGCCATTGTGGAAGAGCAAAATTGATGTGAAGGAATTCTTGTGGCCTTCTTTCCTACAGTCTCTGGCAACAAGGAGTATACATTTCCCATAGGCCTTGAACTCCTCTACTGTAAATGTGACATCTTAGCAGATAAAGTGCTGTGAGATGAGGCTACAGGTTTCCTTCATTAGGCAAACAGACCTTTAGATGAGAGAGTAGAGTTTTTGTATCAATAATACACCTGAGGAGTTTCTTTATCAATGAAAACCCCTGAGATCAGATGGTTTGTGTTCCACTTGTAGGGCTAGCCTAGAGCTAAGAGGGTGTTAAAGCGTTTTGGAATCCCAGACTTCTCACCCTGAGAGCAGAAAGCTTTTGGCTGCTGCTTCTCTTACTCTGATAAAGCTTAGCCAGCTCCCATGCTGCCCACCTTCTCTGCTGGGCACAGCTACTTCAAAGGCATGCAACTTGGTTTATGTTTTACTTGCACTGCTGCTGGAAGAGTCCTAAAGGTGGACATTTCTTTTCCCTTTACGAGCTTATAAAGACTCTTTCTCTGGTACCCATGTGACCTCTGTCTATTCAAAAGAGGATCTCCCAGGATTTTGGCCCCAGACAATGTGACCCCACATGCAAATACAGCTGCTCCAGTATCATTGTGTTAACCAATGGTCCCTGTCCCTGGGTGTCAAAGACCCTTTCCCTCTTTCTTTTTCCCTATAAATGGAACTACCCTTTCTTCAATAAACTAAGCTGTTCCACTGACAAGTGATTCCAAGGAATTCTGTTTCCCATGTGACTCTCAGCCTATGACCCAAGGAATCCCTAGACCCATCCCAATCTGGATCTGACCTATTTCCTTGGAGCTGCATCACTGGCCACTGCTAAGTTACTTCCTGGGGAGGAGATTGAACAAAGGAATCACACCACTGTCCAGGATGGTGCTTGTCATGACAAGTGTTTCCCTCTGCTGAGGTCTGACATGGGTTTTTATTGATACAGAAACTCCTCAGATGTTCTATAAATATGCTCTGGTGTTTATAGATATAGGCTAATATAGAAACTCTTCCCTGTTATCCAAAGGCCTATTTGCTTAATGAAAGAAACCTGTACCCTAGTATAATCCCATAATCCCTTAGTAACAAAGTTACATCATCTTTATGATGCAGAGCTAAAGGCCTGAAGAAAGTGCTCTCTCCTTATTGTCAGAGACTGAGGGAGAGACAGCCACAAGAATTACTTTACAGCAACTTTGCTCTTCCACAATGGCTCTGCCAGAGAGCAGTGAAAAGGTATATATTATGAAGAAGAAACCATCTTATAGATTTACATAAAGTCAACACCTGTAGATAATACAAACTGACAAGGCTTAGGCAGCCCTTTCTCCAACAATGTATAAAATAATTATTGTAAACATAACTTTAAATAAACTTCTCCAATAACCACAGCTACTATGAGTTCACGTGCACAATGATCTTGGTATATCTAAAAGATACTGTTCCACTGCTGAGCTTAACTTCTAGATTTTGCAATCATTTAGCCCATCTTTTAAGATGATTTCTAATTCTTGGGGGTGTAATATTGCTGTGCTATTTAGAACTGAGCACAAGACAGTCTCCTATTGTTGGAACTGTGATCAGTTCTGGATCTTTGTATAAATGACCATTTTGATGTGTACTGGATGGTGTTATCTCAAATTGACACAGAGCTAGAGTAATCAGAGAAAAAAGAGGCTCAGTTGAGAAAATGTCTTCATAAGATTCAGCTGTAAGGAATTTTCTTAATTTGTGATCAATGTAGGATGGCCCAGCCCATTGTGAGTAGTGTTATCCTTGAGCTGGTAGCCCTGGGTTCTATAAAAATGCAGGGTTAGTAAACCATGAGAAGCAAAACAATAAGCAGCAACCCCCACCCCCATATCCTCTGCATCACCTCTTGCCAGACTCCTTCCTTGTTTGACTTCCTGTTCTGGCTTCTTTCAGAGAACAACTATAATAATAATAAGCCAAATGAACTCTTTCCTCCTCAACTATCTTTTTGGTCTCTATGTTTCATTATAGCAATAGAAACCCTAAGACATATTGCAAAAGGCAGCTTCTCATAGGAGGGTTGAGAGTTATATTGATATACAGGTTTAAAGATAAATACTTAGGGAGCAGTTTAATATTATGCACATTTACCAGGATAATTGTGCGAAGTTCTACCCTTGGGCTTAGGAAATGTCCAGCTCCAGGTTCTTGGCTCAGGTAACAAGACCAGGCATAAGGTGCATTTTCTGAAGTGGGCCTTAAACACAATCAGAAAGTAATTGGTCATTTCCATTGTATTTGTGCTACTGTTGCAGCAGTGGACATATCTTCCTAGGTTAAAAGTCTATATTTCACAAAGTTAGACTGCTGAGTACTGCATTCCTTTTGACAAAACACATAGCACATTTTAGCACTATGACTGGTAGGCAGTAGGGATGATGCTTCCAGATCATGACTAGCTTGAATTCTCCATGTCCTGTAAATTAAGTATGTAGTGTCTTCAACAATCTTGGCAGAAGTTGATGAAACAATTTACAAATTTATGCTGAAATGCAAAAGGCCCTGAATATCCAAGACAATACCAAACAATAAAAACACTTTGAGAGATACCACCCATTCTGACTTCATGTTACACTACAGAGCCATATAATAAAAGCAGAATGTACTAGCATAAAAAATAGACATGACGATCAATGGAACAGAAGTGAGGACTCTAATATAAGTCCAAACTCCTATAATAATCTTTTTTTTTCTTTTTAAGAGACCAAAATTAAGAGCTGAAAGAAAGACAGCATCTTTTGTAAATTGGATAGGTACCTGAAGACTACTCTTAGACTTCCACCAGATAAATTCCAAATGGATAAGGACATCAACATAAGACTAGACATTTGGAATCTGTTAGAGACCAAAGTGGGGAATGTGCTGGAACTTGTGGAATCAGGAAAGGACTTTCTGAATAATCTGAATTCTCTCCATCCAAAATTTGATGGTTTAATTGTTTTCTTTGCAACATCTGAAATCAAGTAAATTTTCTCAATTTTATGAAAAGCAGGAGGAAGAATTTATATATTAGCATACACAGATCATATCAAATTTATAAGAAGTCACTGAAATTTGAAGAACATATTTTAAGTATAGGGCGTGTAATATGATTGATGTGTACTCTACAACACTTAAACTATAGAACATTTTTAAGCAGAATATACAAGCAAACATATAAAACATTTTTAAACTTTCATTTTCTTTCTTTCTTCCTATCTTTTTTTTTTTGTTTTATTTTTTGAGACAGGGTTTCTCTGTTGTAACTCTATAACTGTCCTAGAACTCACTTTGTAGACCAGGCTGGCCTTGAACTCACAGAAATCTACCTGTCTCTGCCTCTAGAACACTCTTTTGTTGTTTTTTATTTGTTTGATTGTTTTGTATTTTTGTAGACTTTCATTAACATATTAGTTATTTACAAATTTCAAAAGTACCAGTTAATTTCGTAAGTAAGAAAGTAACTTTTTAAGCTTCAAATCTGTTTATATTCCGAGATATTTATTTACTTTCATTAAAGTGCATTCTAACACAAAGGCAGACAAGATGATACAAATTAAGGAGACATCAAACAAAATGCAACATTTTGTTCTATTAAAATCCATCAAATCCATCATTCTGTACACAGTTGTAGCTACTTTATATCTGATTTTAATTCACTTTATTCCCATTACGCTACACAATATGTCAGAAATCAAGTACAATATATGTGATGCAGTGCCATCAGACAGTAGTCCTTATATTTTCTGCTTCGGTGATGCAGCGAATTAATTGAAATTGAGTGTATCTCAACATAAATTTTGAAGTGCCTTTGCTATGTCCATTCTATTGAAATTTGCATGAATTAAAAAGTCATTAAATTCCAAGAAAGTTACAGTAAATTTTTAAGCCTCTCAATTACATTATGCAGTTATGTCCATTCACCCTGATTTATACGGATTATTGGTTTCTGCAAATTAATGAGTCATCACAACTTATATAAGATCGCATCTTTCCTGAGCACATTATTCCTTTATGATTAAGACATTACATTCGGAGAGATGAGCTATAACACTACCAATGTGAGTTTGGATGTATACATTTTATTAAGTCAAGAGGATGTTAAGTCAAGTCATTTTATTGCACTGCTGAGAGAGTGGAAGACATAAAAAATGCCAAATGTGAGCAAACTAATGAGAAGAGATTATCTGTATCCTTCTACACTCTTCTTTTACTTCAATAGTTCTAAAGTTTTCACCTTAGATTTATTTGATTCTTGAAGTTTTACTTTGTATACAAAGAGATAAATATCTGTTTTCTACCTTTCTAGATTTTAATCCAGGTGCATCAAAGTTTACTATTTCAAAATTATAATTCTTAAAATATTTTACATTAGTTTTCTCCATTTATTTGCACTTCTTAACTCTAAATTTTTGATAATGTATTCCCAAAATACAAAAGTTGCTAGACTAATACTCACATATAAACCTTATTTCCTTGTAGACAATAAAATCGGGCAACAAAAAAAAATAACCAAGTTCATTAATATTTATTTTCATTTTATTTTATTATTGGTTTTGCTGAGATTTTTAAAGATCTAGTAATGTAAAATATAGTTTTTGTTATAAATAGCATTATAATTAGTTTTACTACATGGGTCAAAGAGTTATAAACTCATTACTGATTCTGTTGTTTTATACTTATGTTTATATCATTTCATGATTATCTGCTTTGTCTTGAATTAGAGATGTAGAAAAAATTAAAAATTTAGCTACAGGTTTTGGTTTTGAAAACTCAGACAAAATGTCACAGTCTGAATTCTAATCTTCATCAGTAATGATGGCATTTTATCAGTCTATTTTTCAACTAAATCAACTTACAAAATCTTCAGACAATTTCATTAAGTAGAACCTTTGTGTTAGTACTGAATCTAGGACAAGAAACATTAAAATAAAGAGATAGATCTAAAACTAAGGGTATATAAAGAATCTATATGAAATCCTATGATTTGGAAATTAATTAAAATATATTATAAAGGAACATTAAAAGGCAGAATGGCTAGTGCTTTTCCCATAACCCATAAGTCATTAAAGAAAATCTTCAGTGTCAGGTATGGAATACCTCCTTTTGATCAAAGAATCTCAAAAAATTGAAGAACAGTACAGTATGCTAACATTTTCCTTGATTCCTGGGTAGAGTTAAGGATAAATATTGCTGAAGATATCGCATAACTTCATTACAGGACATAGAGAAATCAAGCTGCAATTAAGATAGAAGCTTCCTACATGATGGCTAACTTCTGCAGTGCCAGAAGGCTCTATCAGCGTACTGGATGAGAAAGGTCATCAACAGTCTTAGTCACCCATGAACCAGTGAGCTATATCAACTTGGCAAGGAAGATGTATCCACTGATGCAATGTGACATGACTGATATTGGAGTAACCAGCTGTATTCTAACTAGATTTGAGGCTCACTGCACAGGAGGATTTTATATTTGGTTTTGTAAACCTCATCAAAACTCATAGTTCAGTAAGTTGTAGGCCTAAGAAGAAATCTACTACTGTGCTTTATTTGGTTGGTTTCTTTTGTTTACTTGCTTTGCTAAATCACGCAAAGTTTAACTGCCTTCAAACACATACGTCTGTACCTAGATAAATGCTACTTTCAGCATTGGGAAGAGGAGTTTCCTTTAGAAATGGGCAGTTGAGCAATAGTTAATGCCATGATTAATATCTGGTAAAAGTACTAAAAATAAGTGAGTCTTTGGTGCTAAGCCTTAAACAAGAGATCTATGTCACACCCTCTAAACCGGAACATTGAAGAAGAGGGAGTAGAAAAAATTTAAGAGGTAGAGGATATGAAGGAGAAGTATTGTAAAACACTATGTTCTGGACAATACAAAGCTGTTAAACCCAAGAACTCAGGCAGCAGTGGCTACAAGCAACTTCATAAGACTGAGCATGTCAAGGAGTTATTAACAGTTGTTGGAAGCTGGAAGAAGGGAGATCAGACACTAGAAAAGGTCAATTTATAATATCCTCTACAAAACAACAAAAAATGTGTCAGTATACGAGCCTCACATATATAGACCTTTAACATATAATTCTTCTAATTAAATTTCTACAGTATTGATTGTCATTGATTGTCAATTTGATTGTAAAGGATACATAAATCTCACCCTGGGATTTGACTGAGCTATGTACCTAACATTAGTATCTTTCAAATGATTCACTTTTATAATTTTTGACAAAAATATGCAAATGTAAAAGTTGCCAAAAATTTCAGCTGAAATAGTACATAGATTTAGTGATATCAGTCAGACTTGTAACCTCACACTTTAGTGGTTATTGTTTATACAATAATAGACATAATACAGTAGAACTGAAAAAGTAAAATGACCTATTGTACTTCAATTAAGTAAAAGGTTCTGTAGTTCATAAAAAAAACATGTTCAAATGAAGGCAGGATTCATCCTAAGAAAAGTGCAAAATGAACTGTACACTTATTTATAAAAATTACTTAAATTTTTCTTGAAAATTGAAATTAATTTTCCTCAAAGTGTGACTATGGTGTTGAGATTTAGAATAGTTGATATTTTCAAATAATTTAGATATCCCTAGTAATAACTCTTACTCTTTATTCACATAATAAATATCTAAATGGACCTCTAAAACCTGATCATGAAGGATGCTCTCTATGGCTCCCATGTAGACAGGGCTACTCAGGAGGTACATTGGCTAGCAGATTTCAGGATAGCTGTGTATATCTTAAATTTCTATATTGATCCTTCTTTATTATATAGCACATAATCTATGAGTCAGGTAAAAAAGCCTGTTTCTGGACCAGAGCCACTGGTGAGTGAAGGATAAAGGGGTGACACTCAGGACCAGAAGGATAAGGAAAGATATGGGGAAAAGAAAGTAGTAGGCAGAAAGTCATTCTGATGACACAGATTCACAATTTTTAAAGAGGCAGAGGTCAAGAAAGGGCTTCTTCTGGCAGTCAGAAGGAAGCTCAGACCAGGGCCAATTTGGTCAGACTCAGATAAGGTTTTGGACAAGAAAAACTGATACAGTACATAGGAGATTAGAGGAACACTTGTTCAAGTAAAATCTGACCTCAGACACATGTGTAGAATTTTCATTATATCTTGCTGGTGTAAGATTTACTGAGTCTCAAGGCAAGAAATGTCCAGATGCTGAATTTAAGTCATTATCCTTTCCATAAAATATTGTGAAATATTAAATTGAGTATTCACACACAATTGCAGTCTCTGTGTTTTAGCTTTCCTCTCTCAGATGAAGGTACCAAAAAATACCATCATTCACAGGCTATTTCATGGCAAATGGAAAAGACTTCTCCATATAAATGTCGGTAGCATATAAGCTGTTCCCTTTACATTCCAATTTAGTCTCACCCATCATCATCATAAGACACTTCAATAACTTCTTAAATGCTCTTCTTTCAAATACCATTTCAATATTTAAATACTTTCCCTAAGAACGCTTATAAAATAAGTTATAGCTTTAGAACAAAGGCATAGAAAAATCTCCTTAACACGTCAATGTCATGCACCTCTCTGTTCAGTTAGTGTCTACTGACTTCTTTTAGGTCACAAAATCTCTATTATTCTACACATTTTTATACAGCTATAACTTACTTAGCTTTGCTAATGTAGTAGTCAATTTCCTTTCTCCAAATTTCACTATTAAATCCCCAATATTTTACATACAGATCAGCTTAAATGGTACCACATCTAACTCTCCATTAATAATTTTCCTTAGTAAATGTTGTTCTCATTCTTCACACTACTACATATCATGTTTGAATCCTTACATTACTGTAACCCCATGAACTTAACTTTCTTCATCAATTGATTTCCAACTATTGAAACTTCTCTCTTTTATCTTTGCCTAGTTTGACACCTAACTGTAGTGAATAATCATTTAAGAATAAAGCTGATAGGAAATTAGAATATATGAAGAAAATTAGGATAAATCCAGAAAATTGGTGTAGAGAAGTTAAGATTTTGAAACAAGTGAATAACTTTATAATGTAGAATTTTCTCTAGAACATAGCTAACTTTTGCATAGGAAACTGTGTATTTTCTTAATTTCTTTCTTGATAATGTGATAAAATATTTTATGTAAGACACACAAGGGAGAAAGAGTTCCTTGTGCCCCACATTGTAGTTTTAACAAAAGTTGGTAGGTGAAATCTCAAATTGTAAGCAAGAGCCAAAGAGTTTATTGGGAATGAGAGGAGTCCTTTGAAGCCTTGAAGCTTTCACCAAGTAGCATAATACTTCCAGCAAGGCCACATATCCTTATATTTTCTGAACAGCTAATAACTACAGACCATTTGCCCAAGGTATAGCTGGTGCATCTTAATAAAACTACCATGGTAAGTGTGGATTGTCAATTTGTCATAATCTGAGATTTACTACAAGACAATCCTCAAACCATACATCTGAGGGGATATATTGTTTAACTTAACTGAAGTGAAAAGACCATCTTAATACAGGGCTTCATTATTCCCTAGGCATGGGCCCAGGACTGCTTATGAGAAGCTACCTAAGCAGATTTATCTATTCTTGAATGTGGATGTAATGTGACCATCTATCTCAAACTACTGTTCTCATGCTTTTACTGCAATGATGGACTATTTTCTCAAACTTTGAGTCATAATAGTCTCTGTTTTTCGCGTAAGATGTTTTGGTCACGGTCTTTTATTGTTGCAGACAAGTGAAAATGACTACGGTGCAGTTATTGCTGCATGAAACAAAATTTGCAAATTATATTAGTTTTTCTATTTTCTGTAGTCATCAACTAATACATACCCAAATAAGCAATCAGTCTCCAACCTCAAACTATC
The DNA here is from genome assembly GCA_026225945.1 of Cricetomys ansorgei. NCBI lineage: Eukaryota > Metazoa > Chordata > Mammalia > Rodentia > Nesomyidae > Cricetomys > Cricetomys ansorgei. The sequence goes on along the minus strand of JAMJFZ010001131.1, from coordinate 7,020,596 downwards.
TCTCCCTTTCTTACCTCCTTTTCTGATCTTTCTAATTAGATGCAGATAAATTGGGCCCTTTAATTTAGTTACTATGCAAGAACAATATCAGCATCCACATATTCCATGAACTTGTATATATATAAAATTTTTATGAGAACATATATACATATATGTATAAATATACGAACATATATATATAGATATACATATTTACAAACATACATATGTATATACAAATGCATATACATATATATACACACAAATATATATACGTATACATATATGTATATATATGTATACGTATATACATACATATATTGTATATATACATATATTGTATATATACACATATATACATATATGTATATATGCATATGTTCAATATGTATATATGTGTGTGTATGTATGTGTGTGTGTGTGTGTGTGTGTGTATATATATATATATATATATATATATATATATATATATATTTTTTTATATGTCAATGTTTTCAGAATAATTTTCCAATCTACGTGTTTTAAAAAATGAATAATAATGTTAACTATTTAATAACAATAAAACAGATAAATGCTAAGTGACCTCCCACATCTGCTTCTGGAATATCACCCAACTCAATTTTTAACAGGGAAGTGTATAAATCTAGTAAACATGCAAATCAGAGGAAATAACAGTGACTTGAAACCCAGTAACATACTATAACATCATGCCTACACTCACTGTGCGATCTCAGGTGCACTTTTCAAGTACTTTGGTATCAACTTACTCCTCTGGTAATTTGAGAAAATACAGTTCTTATAGAGGAATATTTACATCTACAAATTCTTACTTACTGCATTGTTCTGTACTATGTAGAATAATTTGTGTAAAGCCATAATTACTATCTTAAAGTTACCTAATACAATTAGAAATTTTAGGTAGAATCATTGGCTTTAAATTTGTATCATGCTTCAATAATAAAATTCATAATAGTTTGTGAATGCTACAATTCCTAAAGTGGAAGCCTTATTCCTTTGGTGAAGGATGCACTACTTTTGTAAGTTTCCTGTACACTTTAGAATGATAACACAATGTTCCCTTTTAAAAGTTTATGTCCTTTATCTGTATCTTCATTTCCTCTGAAGGATTCTTTCTTGAGAAGAATCATTGAGAGGAAAAATGTAACGGAGTAAACATTTGGCAACTCACCTCCTGGAGAAGAGAGATTAAATAGCACTAAAGCAGAGAAACGACTTCGATAAAGACAAGAGTTATCTTTGTCCTTTAAAACAGATCCATAAAAACCTGGCTGGGAGAGAAAGCATTGAGATGGTTTGAATACTTGATATTCTTCAATCTTTTTAAGCTCCTCACTGTTCATCAGCAAGTCTCTATTCCATTTGAGACCTGTGTATAGGGCCAAGTAACGAAATTAAATTACATTTGAAAAATAGCCTGCCTTCAGAAAGCTTTCTCTACACATGCAAAAGGAGGTGGGTGCAAGAAAAAATACTTGGAGAAATAATAAACCATTTAAAATTGATGCTTTAAACAGAATAATGACCCATATACTAGAGGAGAAAATGATAATGAACTCAACCAATCAATGTGATAAGTTCCAACCAAATAAATGTGCAAGTCTTTATCTTATCCAAGAAAGTCTGTGGTCAGAGGTAAAGGGCAGGAAAGGAGAATGCAGTAAGATGCATTGTCTTTTGTTTCTTTTGATTTTTAATATCACCATCATCAAACACTTCAAAATGGCATCATACCTCAAACCACTCTCTTTAGTTACATAAATGTTAAAATCATATCGTTTAAAGAGTCAATGACTACTGATTGATTCTGTAAGTCTGATCAATGACTGTCTCTAACCACATCTCTGATAGTTTTTTTTAAAATAACAGACTATTAAAATAATTATTTTAGAATTAATTTTGTAAAATAAAGTTTGTAAAATAAAATAAAATAGGTACACTTATGGAAATGGTAAGGATTTTATTTTCATATTTGTTTTGATATAGATAACAAGAATAAAAACATGATGGTGTACTTCACGTAATTGACAATGGAAATTAAGCAACATACCAACACACACACACACACACACACACACACACACACACACACACACACCACTAAAAATAAATAACAATGTGCCATTCATGAAAATAGTCATATGTGCACTTTTGAAGTAAATAAAAACATTTTTTAATCTGCCTCAGTGCTTGAAAATTGTACCCACAGTATTGCACAATGTGTGATAGGAGATAACTATTGGATTTATTATGCGTTTAGAATCCAGGTACAATTAAAGAAAATGTGAATGTTGAGATGATGTGCACAGAATGGATCCAGGGTGATTCTCTCTCTCTCTTTCTCTCAATCCTCCCCCTCCCTCTTTGTCTTTTGTACTTTTTGTCACTGTGCAGAGGAAAAATCATGAGCAGGGAAGTCATATTTGGGATGCTACGTTTGTATTTATTAAGTTTTTATTTTTCCAGAGGAAACATCTCTTAGAAATTGAACTGTGGTCTTTTGAGAAGTCAAGTGATTAAAAGAACCTAATAAGGAAAATAATCAATGGCTCAGAAGAACTGAAATTAGAATTAAGAACTAATTGATTTTGAAAAACCAAATTCAGAGGGAATATTAAATGAAATTCCGCTAGAACCATTAAGCCGGTAGTAATAAAATGAGTGAGTGTCGGTTATGAATATTTTGATTACATAAGTTTCTAATGTTAAGAAATTGGTTTTGACGAAAAAACTTTTCTGAAAGACATCGATAAAATAATACTTCACTATGGAAAGTAGCATGAAGTCACTGGGGAGCAGCCTATTCATGGAAAGGACAGCAAGCCTCAGTAAGGCACTAGTCTTAATACATAACAGTATACAGACAGTCATGCAGTGTACATATGAATACATGCCAGTTACAGACAGGGAATGCTGTACTTGCCTGCCCAAGATCTCTGTGCATCTTGTTTTTGCAATACTATGTAAATTTTCATATTTTTCTTTTATCATACAAATTAATGCTATTATCTACAATAATGCTGAAAAGGATTGAAACAAAAGATTAAAGCAGTTCTGAAAACACCTTCATATTACTGCCTCTTGGAAAATATTATCTTACCACTGTAGTCTAAAATCAAAGAATGTCCACAATTATGGCTGTTGGGACCTTAGACATCCTACACTAAACAGCTTTTATTGTTTATGAAATATGTTAGATGAGCAGATGTGCTGATGCAATTTGGTGTGTTAATTTGCACCAAATACAAAACTCCATGCAAGTGCCAAAAATAACAGGTGCTGTGTGGAGAACTCTAAGAAATAGTTATTGAATTTCATATATTTATCATCTAGCATCCAGGTGTATATAATAGGATATAATGTAGGCATTAATGAAGCAGGAAGAGTTGATAAGCCTGCATTCAGAAGGGAAAGGAGAATCAGTTAAAATAAGACTGAATAGTGTGGGTATCTCTCTTTTCTTTCTCCCACTCATATGTTATTATGCCTTCATATACAGAATTGTAACTAAGTTCATGATTGATTGCATGTAATCACTATTGAAATGAAGTCATTATATCAATAGTAAATGAAAATAAATCAATAATCCTATAGTCAATGTTTGCAGTTTACAATGGCTTATATTTAATCTGGAGAGTATCCAGGATACAATTCAGGGTCATACTTCTATGAAATTTTCATCACTACTAAAACAAATTTCTTTTTCTCCCAAAAATAAAATAAACTGAAATGGATGCACTGGCAAGGAGAGTTTTACTGCAACATGTCTCTTCCTCAGAGTAATGATAATGATCTTGCTATTAGCAAATGACAGCTTTCCCTAAATGGAGGCATTTATAAGGTAAGCCTGTGTGTCACCATAGCCAGAAGGCATCAGTTCAAGTGGAAGAGGAAGGTTCCAACTAATTTTGAGGAAAATGAAGATACTAACGAATTGTGTTTGGTCATTAAATAACACTGTTGTGTGCTGTATACATATAAAAAATATTCTCATTTTGAAGAATAGGTAAGTATTGCAAAAGCAGATATGTTTAACAGAATTGCAAGATGCATACATGCATCAAAGCAACTGGTACACCATTATATACAAGTATGTGGGTTTATTTATCCGTGAAAATCTACCATTGCTTTTGCCAAATAATTTAGTGTACTTGTGGTCAGAATCTGCAAAGGGGGTGTGTATGTGTTAGATGAGACCCTGCCTAGGGGTCCTAATTTTCTCATTTCCATCTTCCCATGTTGAATATTCCAGCCAAACCACGCCCCCCATAACTGAGTCTTTCACTGCTCCAATTTTTTAATAATTTAAGTTTTGAGAATTTCATACATGAGTATTACATTTACATCACACTTGTTTTATCCACATCACGTTCTCTAATTCTTCCCATGGCTCCTACAAATTTTCCCTCTACTCCACAACCTCTTTGGATTAAATTATTACTGATAATTCACACACACACACACAAACATATATACATACATACATCCAAAATTCCGAAAAACAAAATATCAAAATCAAAACAAACTAAAGTAAGAAAAATCAAAAAAAACAAACAAAAATATCAAAAGAAAACTAAAATTTGTTTTGTACTGCCTGAAACCTATTATTTTACTTTTTATTTCAAAGGAATTGTCTTACAGAAAGTTCCCCACTAAAACAGAGAAAAATCATGGTAACTTATCACTATCTTTCTGATTTCATTTGGCAAACGTGAGACAGTAGCTTGAATAATCAGAAACAACAGAATTGCTTTATTTTATTAAAAGTAGATTTTTTTTCCATACAATATACTCCAATTACAGTTTCTCCTCCCACTCCTCTTCCCCACCTCCCTTCCTAATTGGATCCATACTCTGTATGTCCTTAAAAAATAAATAAATACTTAACAAGTAATTATAAAATACAATATAATAAAATAAATCACAGCAGAATAGGCAAAACAACCAAACTGTAAAAGGATCCAAATTAAAAGCACAAGAAATGCTTATAGACATGTTCACACACACACACACACATACACAGGAACCCTATGAAAACCCAAACCAGAAGCCATAATATATGTGCAAAGGACCTGTAAGATAAAAACAAAAAAAACAAAAAACAAAGAGACAAAATGCCCTAAAGTAACTTGCTATTGTGAGATTGCGATGTGACACTGAGAGACAAAGAACCCTGGAAGATACCACTGATATTCTTTTGTAGTTGCCATCTACTGCTTGGCGTGGGGCCTACACTCAAGAGTGCTTGCTTTCTCCAGTGAGACTCTCTTGGAGAAAACTAATTTTTCATTCGCATGTGGCTATCAATTGGAGGTAGCTTCTGGGTTAGGGATGAGCCTGTGTCTACTTTGTCTACTCACTCCCTCAGCTTTAGGACCCTGTAGGGTGCAAACCCAGTGCATTTCCTGTGCATGTTGCCACAGTCTCTATGCATTCATATGTGCCCTAGCCCTACTGAGTTTAGAAGGCCTTCATTCCTTAGTGTCTTCCATCCCCTCTGATTCTTATATTGTTTCCAACTCCTCTTCCAAGGAGTTCCCAGAGCCCTGACAGGAGAGATTTGATGAAGATATCCCATTTAGGGCTGAGTGTTCCAATGTCTCTCACCCCTTTGCTTATTGTCTGTCTATGGGTCTGGGTTGCTGTATTTGTTCTCTTCTCCTGCAGGTGGAAGCGTCTCTGATGATGGCCTGCCTAGTGAAGTGTTGTTAGGAGTCATTTTGTGGCTATCTTCCTTGAGTGGAACAGTAGCATTTGTTTTTACCCTAGGATATTGAGGTATCTAGTCTCAGGTTTTTGGCCACCTAAGCAGTGTTTTGTATGGGCTCCATCTCATGGAGTGAGCGTTAATTTAAATCAGACATGGGTTGGGTTCCCCTATAAGTTTTGTGCCACTATTGTACCAGCACATCTTGCAGGAATGTCACCATTGTAGGTCATAGCGATTGTAGGTCGGTTGGTATTTACCTTTCTCCTTTGGTAGTGAGCAGAGTACCTTCCAGTACAGTTAACACTAAGGGTTCATGAGGTGAAGGCTTTAGATAGGCACCAGCTGTACTTCTCCATGTTCAATGAGTCCTGTAGGTGTTGAGAATGACCCTATTTTAAACTATAGTATTAATATAGGAGTCAGGCAAGTTAGAGAGATTTTACCTTATCTAATGTTCACTTAATGTAAGTGATGTAGCTAGCATACTGTAACTGTGCTGCACTATCATTTCCAAATTATGCTAGATAGTTGAGAATTGGTGCATATATAAAGCATTTCTTTTGTATTTATATTATATAATAGAAAATCAAAACCTCATAATTTTATAGCACAGTAGCCATGCATTAAAACAAAAAATTTGTAAAAACTAATATTTATAGTATCTAGAAGTTGTACTTAGTACAATTTAGAGAATAAAATCCAGGAATATTTTCCTTAAATCCATAAAGAAGTTGCTGGGACTTGAATCTGAGTTTGTTTGAATGGGATTTTAGAATAGAAAAGAAAGGAAAGTTAAAATTATCCATGCACTTTAAAATATTTTGAATAATACTAAGGGACAAACTTGTAAGAAATAGTATGAGGGTTTATTATCTGGTAGTGCCATTTAGTGACTGATATTTCAGAAACTAGTGACCTTAAAACTGAAAGGAAAAAAAAATGGTAGCAAGGAAACAAATAAATTTGCCTCTGTGAATGCAACTACATTAAGGGTAAGTAAAAAGACTCAGTATTTATTTTGAAGCAACAGATGCAGTGTGGGCCAAAGTATTGTAAAGCATTTTGTTATTTTCCCTCAGCAGATAATTGGCTTTGTAAATGAAACATTTTAAACATAAAATGGCAAAGTGAGAACAATTTTGAGATTCTAAGTTCTTCATGTTTTCCTTCCAAAGTGTATCCAAATTTAATGATCAGGAAACAATAATATCAAAAAGCATCTACACTTTCCAACATGGCCTGTGACTGTTTGTGCTGGCACCATAGTACATCTAAGGGACGAATTGGTCATTGATGGCTGCTAGGATAAGGATACTTGCTTACTGCTATCTGCCTTCCTTTCAGCCTACAAAGGAAGTCTCACTATAGCTTCTTCTCCTCAACCCCCGGATTTTCTTTTTATAGGTTTTGTCCTGAAGACTGTTACACTACAGACACAATTAGCCTGATTCCTTGTTCAGCTGAATATAATAAACCACCTTCTTGCTGATATGTATCCAATAATCCTGCCTTCCAGTTTAACTGTATATAATAAATACTTTGAAACTCCTTAATCAGGATGGGCCTGCAGCTTTCCATCAGAAAGCCAAGTTCATCAGATCACAACATTTCTATGTAAATGTGTCTATTAATTTTTTTTTTCATTTTTCACTGTGCATAGTCAGGGATCTGACTCAAGCTTTGCAAGGACGCGCTGCATTCTAACACAAGTCCAAAACAAAGCAACAGAACCCAAAACTATTTAGGATGAAGCAGAAAATTATGTAATAATAAGTGGTTAAATTATCCAAAACCCAGAACAAATACTATGCACACAAGGACACAAAAGCAAGACATCATGGAGCAAATAGACCACAGAAATGGACCTGTCTCATGTTATATGTGGTGGTGCGTTAGATGAACTTTGCCACCTTTGCCACCTACAAATCTCATTTGATGATATGTTTGTTTAGATAGTTTACCCACCAAGTAATTGTGCTGCTTAGGTTACAACCATTGCATTTTAAGAAATCTAGTTTGGTGAGGTGAATTACACCAATAATTCATCACTTCAGAAACTGAGGCAAGAAGGAAAAAGTCCTTAGAGAAAAATAAGAACAAAATTTTTATTAGATAGTTACATACATTTTAAGCATTTATGGATGAAGTTATAATGTAATAAATGGTCTCCCAATACAGTTATGAGATTTTAAGTCAATTACTTTTAGTTAATGAGTTTTGCATTCTTCATTTTGTATCAACTATTAGGACTCAACTTTGAACTAGATGTGGCTTCACCTCATGAAACATATTCTGTGGTGAGGATGCATAGATGGCCAGAATATAGGAGACACAGCTGATTAATTTCTCCTGCACAGTAACTCCTATATTGGCATTTTTAATTAATTGTAAATTAGTATTTTCATTAAAGCATAACTATTTTAAATGTATATTGCATTTTGATATGTATGTAATATGCAATCTTCAAATTCTTGCTAATCTCTTCTGTCATCTGGGACACATCATTTCTTAGTGTTAAAATCTTAAAACCCACTCAATAGGATGGAAATTATGCTTGGTATTAGAATACTATCTAACTGCCAGGGCTTGTGAGGTCACAAACTTTAGAAAAAACCTACTACCACCACCATGATAGTTCCTTATTATATTCTAAATTTTATCCCTTATTCACAGAAATAAGTGAGACTAGCACCTTTCATCAAAAATCCTCTTTACAGAAAATCAAGACCATCATAGAAAACCACTACTGGTCATAAAGCAGAGATTAACAGCTTGCAGGGAGCCTAGCCCTGGTAGGGTATATATGTATATCACAGCTCCTGAATCTGTGGCTCAAGGAATCTTGTGGAAAAGGAAAAACAAGGATTTTAACACTCAAAAGGTATGCTGTGAAACAGTCTTTCCTAGAAATGGCTGGATAAACAAGATTGGAATAATGGCAATATTAATAAAAATACTAACATGAAGGAGGAAAAAAATCTCATGGGGACTCACCCCTAGACAAAGGATTGTAGGCAACTAATTATTTCTGGAGGAAGAAGAATTAGCTTCTCACAAGACTGAGCTCCTAATGGGTTATCCAATATAGGGTTGTCAGTTCTAATACCATATACACACAAACGACAAAAATGGAGTCAGTCACTTGTATTTATATATATCAATGTACACATACATACATATATATATGTAACAATAAAAACCAAAGAAAAATATGTTGTCAAATTTAGAGTAGTAGAGCATGGGAATTAGTGGGAAGATACCTGAGAAGGGCTGGGAGGAGGAGAGGGAAGAATCTAAGGGATGTAATCGTATTTTAATTAAAAAAGAATTTAAAAAAAGAAAATAAACCTCTCTTAAGGAACAAAATAAAGGACATAAAGTGTAAAGTTAATGATGGACCTCTGGAAATTTTGATCAGAAATCGGTCGTGATTGAAGCTCTTCAATGATGATTTTTTACAGCAACCACATTTGACGATTGCTCTGAGTAAACATGGCATAATTCTGACTCCTTTGTTTTGAATAATAACTACTCAGAGAATTGATGTGATTATTGGAATTCATTAAATATAACATAAATTTCTGACACTGATGTAGAATTAATTGCAAGGAAAAAAATAAAATTAAATTTTGCCCTTGGTTATGAGAGAAATATTTGCTATGTTCACAGGTATTCTTTGCTATTTTGAAGAACTAAATGAAAGCAGGGTGGAAAGCAGAGTTCCCTCATAGCATTTGGTGATTATAAAAATGCATGCTACAGACTCCGGGAATATGCATGCAGAATTTATTTGAAAGCAGGAAGAAAGAGTGAAGATGGAATGAAAGAATGTGAATGAGAAATAAAATAAACTCTCTAGGTGGGAGTGACTATGAAGTTTACATGTTTTGATAAAAGAAGCAGCCAGAAGAGAATGTTGTCAAAGTGTGTGACATGTTTGTGGACCTTCTTAATCTAGTACCTGCAACAACAAATGTTGCAAAAGAGAATGTCTGTTCACAAAAATGTCAAGCATAGAATTAGAAGAGCATAGTGTGGAACTCACCTCCTGGTGCATAGCACTGATGAGAGAAAGAAGCAGTAAATTATAACAAGCAGTTTGTGGAGGCTCAACGACTCTTCATGAATGCACATGCAGAAATAGCAGCAAAAGCATGATCTGAATTTACAGCTTAGTGTCTTTGATATCAGGAAGACACTGGCTTAGTTAGGTTTTTATTGCTGTAATAAACACCATGACCAAAAGCAACCTGGGCAGGAAAGGGTTTATTATAGCTTATAGTTCCCCCTCAAAATCCATCACTGAAGGAAGTCAGAACAGGAGTTCAAGACATCCTGAAAACAGGAAATGAAGCAAAGACCAAGGAGGAATTCTATTCACTGGCTTACTTCCTATGGTTTACTCAACCTGTTTTGTTATAGCACCTAGGAGCACCAGCCCACTTGTGACACTGCCCACAGTGAGCTGGACCCTGTCAACTAATCATTAGTCAAGAGAATGGATGGCAGGCATATCCACATGCAAATCCAGTGGGGACATGTTTCTCAAGTAATGTTCCATTTCAAGAGGACTATAGCTTTTGTCAAGTTGACATAAAACTAGCCTTCACAGTCACCCAACAGACACATGCTAGGGCCTCGGTGAAGGCTTGATCCTTTGGATACTGTGGTAAAATTCAAGTCATTGTAATGTTTATGTAATTGGTAATTAAATCAAAACTATATGAAATATGTAGGAAATACATGGAAGATTATTCTGTATAATAGATTTAGCTCTCAAATGTTCAGGTAATTTGACATATAATTGCATTTATTAAATTTGAAGTATTTTTCTTATATTTCAGGTCTGCCACAGTAAATACTGCATTTCAACCCCAGAAATATTAACTTCTTGTTTTTTCACTTAAATTTTGTGCCTTCTACTGAGTTTATAAATACTAGATTAACATTTTTGTTTGTCTTGAGAAGGCTCCCATCATGTAATATCACCAAGCCTGTTTATTTTGTAGCTCAAGCTACCCTCAAATTTGAAATCTGTTTCTGTAATCTGTTGAGTGCTCTACTTCCAGGTGTGTTTAACTATCTCAGTGGCATGACATCTTGCACTATTGGATCACAATTAGGTGTCAAAATGTATGTAAATTAATGGAGTTAATAACATAATAATCTTTCTATAATTGGATGTTTATTCTGTTTATTGATTATATTAAATTTTGTAGCTGAGTTTCATCTGAACATTTTCATGATGTACTAAGAAAGAATGAAACAATAGGACACCTTTACTCTAAGTCACATGAATGGCCACGTATGCGTAATTGTTTCTTTATTGGAAATATTGTCATTAAAATAATGTCATTTTGAATATATTTCTAAAACATAACTGAAAGAAGTTCATGATGTCAAAACTGTAGAAACATGGGTTATTTAATTAATCAGAGCCTGTACCTCCTGAATTGATCTTGCCTAATCAGGGAATGTTAGTATTGCCATCCTAAAGTGTCACAGCAAGGTTTGAAAAATTTTGTTCAAAATATTATATTTTTATTTCACTCCATATATTTAAAGACACATTAAGTGATATTTGAAATATTTGATTAGATACAATGCTTTTAGAAGAGGAAATCTGTTTGCCAAAGTGATGTCATTTCAGTAAGATTCACTTAATTAGAGAAATTGCTCGATATGCTTCTTATAAACAATATAAGAGGAAATAAAATGTATAATGTACATTCTAAAAGTAATTTTACCTAGTATAGAATAATAAATACTTTCCTTATGAGAGCTAAAGATGTTATTTTCCTAGTACAAGAAGTCAATTTATATTGTGTCAATATTTCACATAAAATATGAATCTAAACTATAATTTGTACTTTCCTTGTATGAGTAATCATTTTGTCCCTTTAATTAATAACAAATGAATATTATGCAGACAATTCCATATAGCTTGTTTTTTATCATTTTTTGCCATTTTGTACAAATTTGCTTTTTTTTCACATATATACAGAAGAAATTAGGTGAGACTTATCCCCAAAAGTCTCAAGAAAATTTTATTTCTCAGTTTGGATCAGCTTAGTATATTATCATTTTTCACAGGACACAGTTTCACTTCTGTGGAAAATTTGCTTATGAATTGACAGCTCAGACCTGACCTAGACATTGAGTTACCTTATTTTTATTGATTGTTCTCTGGAAAGACCTTCATTTTAGTTGTTTTCACTTCTACTTTATGATAATATACAACTATTTTGCTTACTTCAAAGAAAAGTTAAGGGTTTGCCAAGGAAAGCTTTAGAAAATTTAATTTTGAAAATAGTGTTCTTAATATAATAGCATCCTAATGCCAACTCTATTTCTCTAGAAGAACTCAGTTTGCTAACCTTGACCATAACACATATCACAGAGGATAGTAACATATTATACCCTTATACTTCAAATAGAGTGATTACTTACCCATTTTGAAATTATACTTCTGAAGATTAGTTTGTGTTGGACTCTTAATTTAAAAAATACAGTTGATTGTTTTTCTGATTTCTAAATGTTTGCCTAGATTACAATAACAATTGATCCCCATGTACTTCTTGCTTAGCATGCTGAACCAGTTATCCAAATAAATAGACTTAATGAGTTGCATGGGAACATTATCAAAAACTAAGTAAATTATAATAAAAATCTCTCCAACAAAGGATAAAATAGTCACAATGGTCAGGCAAACTCTACATTATCTAAGGTTAATTAGAAACATATAATTTGAAGCATACAAAATATGAATGCTCTGAGATTTATTTTCTTTTTGTGTTATTTATCTTTCTGTCACTGAAGACAATATCCATGATATTTAGCTTATAATGACAAAAAGTTTAATTTGGCTCATGATTCTGCCTAAATTTTGGGCTTGTTGCAAACTAGTTCAAGATGATGTGGGGTTGGAGCCAAAACACTTTTATACTGTATTTAGAGAAAAAAAAATGCATTCCTTCAATATTCAATCTGCTATGGAAGAAAAACATCCCACTAGGTCAGAACCCCTAATGTTTCCATTTCTTCCAACAGCTTTGCTCGGGAAACTCAACACTTACCAAAGGAGGCTTTGGAGTAACATTTATCATAAAAATACAGCCGTCCTATCCATATTTCATCGACAATATTCTTTGTCCAGAGGCCTTACTATCGAAGAATAACATCTTATAGTTCAGTGACAAAGATGTCTTCATAATTACTTTAGGTTTTATCAAAATAGACAGTCTTACAGTGAAGGTGGCATCCAATGAGAGCTTTAAAGTTAGAACTGTTTCCCATCTGAATGCTCTGCTGTAATTGTGATGAATGGCCAACTAGAGCAAAAGTTCAGAAATAGAACTTAAATTTAATTAGCCAATGAAAAATCTAAGTGCTGCCACCATATTTCATAGCTATAGTCAGCTCTTTATTTATAGAGCGATTATGGGAAAGAGCCCCTTTAGCATATATAAACTAATCTGCTATATTCGAAGGGGAAATCAACGGTCCTCTAGCTAGTGAACTCATAAAATAAGCACAGAAGCTTACAGTAGCAAGATACAATGTGCTGACTTACATAAGTGCATATGAAACTGCCTAACTTATGTGTCCTTAATCCATCATTTTCATTTGCAGTCATGAAGCTCTTAGTTTTACTTCAACATTCTATATGTGCAGTACAGAAGACCTTCAAAATAAAACTTCTATGGCACAAGTCCAGCCAGCATTCTAAAATATGTACGTTAGCCTTCCAACATTGGAATTCTCACACAATAGGCTTGCATTTTCCTGCAGTACTACAATTCCCATGCTGATTAGTTTATCTTCTCTACCTTTTGCCTTTAGTTATACAGTAAGATAGTAGAAACTCAGAGGACAGTATCCCTGAAATCTCTCATGGGGAGATTTTTCTATGCCTTTTTCCAGCCTCAGAACCTGGGCATCCTTCTAGGAAAGCACTATCATGTGTTTCTATTTAGCTCACAGCATATTAAGAATAAGTAGAGCTGATTTAATTAAATACCTAGAGATTTCAAAGTGTTAATTTATATTACCGTTTTTTAGGAAAGTTCCCATGTAACAATATTATCCTTGCCAGATATAGATTACTTTATTGGAATATCTATTACTGAATGAAGCAATTTACAATAAAATATAAAATATCTTTAAATAGGACAAATAAATAGCATATAAATATATATTAGAATGAAAAGAATATAGTGAAGAAACCTATTTTTTAAGCAACAAAATTATGTGCACATTAAATTATTGGAGTCAAAAGCATGTCCTTATTTATTAAATGAAATACAACCTAGATGTGCTAATTAGGAATTCTAGGGGAGCTCAGAGCCATGCTATGTCTTTCAAGTAGAAAAGCTTCAAGTGAGATATGTATATTTCTAAAATGTGGGGAGAAGCACACAGTTTGAACCAGCTGGTTCACAATAAGTTAGTTTTAGGAAGTGTAAAAAAAACAGCAGTGATATCATAACTTCCAAGAGAACTGATACATATAGTTTTTTTTTTTAATGAAATTTATACAGGATTTGGGTTTGTCATTTCTTGTGAGCATGCCTGCCCAGGTTGTATGTATGTTTTAAGACTTTGGTTTTTTTCTCTGCTTTGCAAATCTTAGGCGGATATCTGGCAAAATCCAGTGCAATTTCCTATCAGCCAGGAGTCTGAAAATGTATTTGTTTATCTTTTGTTTCTTATGTTATGTGACAAATATGAAAAGAAGACTCAGCTGCTGACTAAACAAGGTAAAAATAGAGCTCACTGCTCACTGCTAGGGCGAGAAGATTCCTATAGCTCATTTCTGTCTGTACAAATTTTTCCAAATAACAATCAGATCATCAGAATATTTACTCATTATACTGCTATGCTCCTTAAGAAAAGGCATTCTTGCCCTTGAAGACTTCAAAGAGGAAAATCAAACTGTACCTTCTATTGTATCCATCTATATAGGTGATAGCTTTTCTTCAATTTAATCTTGATTCCTCTGTCTACTTCAAAATTGTACTGACTAAAATTTTGATTTCAATGGTGTCAGCAAAGTGCATGTCAAATAATAAGAACAGATATGAAGGCAGAGTTTGATATTTATTGGATCCAGGTCTTTAAGTTTTTATATTTGTGTATACAACATAATGACCATGAGACTAGACCTTGTGTATGTACTTCATTCTTACAAAAACAGTGCTTTCCTTTTTCCTCAACTGATTGTTTTCCTCAACTGATTTCACATTTGTTGGACACAAGAGATGTGCCCTTTTCAAGGGATTGGAATATTAGTAACTCTGCCTGTGGTAGATAGCTCTTAATGTCAGTGAAGACTTAGAATTGACTAAGGAATTTCTTTAGTCCAGAAAGATGAAACTGGCCTTAAATGTAACACCTTTTCAGCCTTATTGCTTAGTGGCATACTGGCATTTCTTTTCAAATGTTCATATCATCAGATTGGATATATAAGAACTTGAAATATGCAAAAAAAACCTGACTTTTTACCAAGTGTGGATACTGGATAAATATAGTAGATGGTCTATTAACCAGTCATTCTGTGGAAGCTCTTTGCCATGCTAATGCCTAAAAGGACAAAGGCATGAAGTGAATTTGCTATTGAGAAGGTCTATAATGTAACCATGTCCTCAGAGAACTGAGAAAGTCAGGCTAAATTAATAATCCTAAAATATTACTTAAAAATTAAAAACTTTAAATCAACAATATTTAATTCTGAAGTGATGGCAAATAGGAGTTTTGTGACTAAATTTTGAAAATTAATATGTAGAGAGTCATTTCCACATTTACTTTCAGTTCAGGGACTCCAGATATCTAGTTATGGAAGAAATAAACTATTGGCTGCTAGCTCAGAAGCTAATACTTCATTTTATGGGACATTCCTTCACCTTCAGTAAGAATCTCCGTAAGGATTTTGTTAGACCAATCAACTATTCTTTAGAGTTAGAGCAATTTCAGGTTACACGTATATGGTGATAAGAATCTTTAAACTTAGATAATTCCAGTTTAATTGCCTCACTGTTATTTTTAATTTTTTTGATCCATAATTATTTTTTGATGGTAATAACAGTATGTGAGTTATATGATTTTCTTCCTATGACCAGGCTTGCTTTTATAATACTGTGAACAAAAAATTTTTACTGTGGCCGAGATTCTTCATAAGAATAATGAGAATACGGTTCAGTGTCATTCCACCTGTGTAACAGCAAGATAAAATTCAATGATTTTAATCCTAGGGTGAAATGAGCTAGCAGTCAAACTCAGCATTTCTCTCTGGTCTGTATATAGTACACTGGTTTTTGGGTAGACTACTGTGTTTCACTGTAAGGAAGCATTTCACTTCACTGGAGGCTGCTGTTGATTGGTCCATGAATGACAGAGTCAGTTTCACAGCTTACTGAGATGGAGTTGTTCCTTTTAAGTCATCAGCAAACCATAGTGAAGGTATTGTGTTTCTTGTCTCATACAGTTAATGAAAAGGAGTAAAATAAAGGGATGGACAGGGATGTCAGAAGGAAGAAGAGGCAGGAGCAACTTATAAAGAAAGGGAAAGGCCACCCATTGGCGAACAATAAGCATCTGTGTGTCTGATTTTTTCTACTACTCAAGTGCTGCTGTAAACACAAACTGGAGATGTAAGGGTAAGGATGATCTGAAAATAATCATTCAAAGTCATTGATGTTTCTTAGCTTATTTAATATTTGTTTCTTTGTTTTTTGGAAGGAATGTAAACAAGTATATGAGATCTTGCTAACTGTACAAGGCAAAGATGTACAAAATGTTTTAGAATTTCTACACAACACATATATTTATAAGTAGTTGACAAATGTTGAGATAGAATCTGATGCTTAGGTTATAGAAGAATCAGGAATAGCAGAGTGTCATTGTATGTGGGGAAGATGAATTTCAGATTTTGCATAGCATGGGTAAAGAAATTAATCTTTTGTGATTTTATATAATAATCCTTTCTTATCAATAGAAAAAATTAATCTCTTCATTGAAAATCTGGAGTCAAGCAGTATTAGCTTATTGGACTAAAAGCACTGTCATCCAAATTTAAAGTCTTCATGGACTGTAACTACACTCACACTTTTGCGTGTTTATAGGTGCTTAGCTCACAGCTGAGTCATCAGAAAGACAATTTCATACAAACACACACACACATTTTTTTAAAGTATGCTATCTAGAACATTAGAGAAAAGAGTTTTTCAACATTTTATCTAGTAATTAACTGAATGTGATCAAATTGAAGATTACCTAGGAAATTCCAAAAGAAATTGAATTGACAGGCTGGTTCCAAGAAGGTCTGTTCCCCTTGGTAAAGCCTATTTTATGAGATGGTGTGTTAAGCATCCTATGCCTTACTCATGCTGTGAGGCAGATTGGGTGTCCTGTGTTTCCTTACTCCATTGCCACATAAAAATTTTATACTATTTTCCTTTTCATGAACAGTGAGTTTGTAAGCATTGTAACTTTAGCCCCTTTGTGTTCCATAGAATTGAGACTTTCAGACTTCCAGGTTGAATGAAGACTCCAGAAAGAAAAAGAAAAAAAAAAAAGTAAACAAGAAGCAAACTAACAAACTTGGAGAAGGAGATAAAACAAAAACCACAAATAAAAATCTCTAATTCATGTGCTTAAGAAAAAAATAAAATCTGTTTTTTATATCTGAACTAATAGGGTTCTTGGGAAAAACAAAAAAAGAAACACACACAAACTAAAACAAATAACAAAAACTAGTAGAAAGCTGTTTTTCTTTGTATGTGAAGTGCGATGTTCCTCACAGGGCCATATTTTGAAGCAGTGATAACTGTACTATTTAAGGACATCAAGGAACTTGTAGAAGCAGTGATAGTCTAAAGGAAGTAGTCAGTGTTCACTGTTCACTGAGAGGCAGTCATTGTTCATGATAGACAAGTCAAGTTACTAGCCCCATTCTCTGCTTGCTGCTGGAGATGATATAACCATCCACTCCAACTGACACCACCTGGAGGTTCTTCTCTGCCCTGTGTTTCCCTCATTTTGAACATTATTGTCTGAACTGTTAGCCCCAATAAATTGTTCCTTCCATTATTTGTTCCTATCATGTATTCTGTCAGTCAACAAGAAAAGAAACTAATATGAAAGTGTAGAGAATAAAGTACAGAAATATGAAAGAAGGGGATAAGCACAGGTTGAAACATATCTGTAGTATCTGTTGGATATCAAAGTAATGAAGCAGGAAAGAATTACCAAGGTGATAATTTGTAATATTTTATATATTAGGGAAAATCATTCCACATCAAAGGGCCTCCCACCAAGTGCTAGCCTAATGAATTAAAATGATCCCAACCAAGAAATATCATTATAATATAATTTGTAAAATAGATAAAATTAGAAAGTTTCAGAGGGAGAAAAAACAAAAATAAAAGATTGTATAACTATAGAATTGCATCAGTGCCAGATTAATTTTAAAGAATTTCTGAAGTAAACTTTTAATATTATTTATAAATAAATATTTGAAAATTTGCAAACATTTAAAATATGTTTGCTTTTATTTTCATACAATTTATTCCCCCAAATCTCCATGTGCTGAATTTTTGATCACCAATAAGGTGATACTGAGAAGTAGGGAAAGCTTTAAGTAAACTCATGGGACAGAACTGTCAAATCATTATGCACGCTGGCCTCATAAAATGTGTCAATTAATGCAAAAGTAGGTTATTATTTAGGAGATACCTGGTTTTCCTCACTTACTTTCATTTGCTTTCTGTCTCACTGTATGGCCTCTCATTTCTCTATCAGCTTTGGCCATTATGACATCTACTTTGGAAACCTCACAGTGAGGCATTAGTGCCATTCTCTTGAAGAAACTGAATTTTGAGCTAAATAAACATCTTGTCTTTGTGAAGTTGCCACCTTTAACTATTTTGGAACATTCAATGGTTCAGGACCCATGCTAATGATTACTTATAACTGAAAGAGTCAACTGTAAGAATTAATTTGTTTCATAAATAATGGTCACATGATAATTCAATAGAAGATAATACAAATATTTACCCTATGCTTCTCTGTGTCATAGAAAATACAGGATTAGTATATTAAAAATTAATAAAGAACTAATTGTTTTTAGAAAATATTAAGCACTTTCATTTTAAGAGGGCAAAATGAGAATATATATAACTTTGATCACTGACAAGTAACCATGACTGTATTACATCCCAAATAACCACCTACATTACTACATAAAATATAAATAAACATGTACACTGAAGAGCAGTCATCACAGGAAACACACTGGAGAAATGGTATTTGCTGTTGTGTCTCTTGATTATGCTATCTCCCATCCCAGTAAAGCATTGATTGTGTGTCTTGGTTCAATGTTATATTATCCAACTATAAAGCCCATTGTCCTAAATACTTAGCTTCTATGCTTGCAGAAATATTGTGTGAAGACACTACCTATTATGTTTTTAAATTCCATTAAAAAAAAAATACTACCTTACACTATTGACTGATACACAACGTGAATCTTAGAATTTCTACTGCTGTGATAAAAAACCGACCAGAAGCAACTTGGATAGTAAAGGGTTAATTTCAAATTACAGTTTCCAATCACAGTCTAGCACTGAGGGAAGTCAGGGCAGGAAATCAAACAAGGCAGGGACCTAAAGTCAGGAGCTTATGCAAAGGAGGCCATGGAGTGGTGCTGCTTATTGCTTTCCTCCCAGAGTTTGTTCAGCTTACCTTCTTAAAGCTCTCAGGACCGCAGCCCACTGATGGCATTGCCAGGAGCAAGCTGAGTACTCCCACATCATTCATCAATCCAGGAGACATAATCCAGACGTGCTCATTGGCCCGTCCAGTGGAGACATTTTCTCAGTTGAGATTCTCTCTTAAAAAATGACCCTAGCTTGTGTCAAGTTGGCATAAAGCTTGATAGGACTCCATGAAAACAGTAAATAAAGAAAAGAAATATGTTTCCTTGACATGAAAAGTTCACAAACAGCAGATAGGTATAGTGCCTCTCTCCCTCTCCCTCTCCCTCTCTCCTCTTTCTTTCTCCCCCCCACCCCGTCTCTTTCTCTCTCTTTCTCAAGTTTGTGTGTATGTGTGTGTATGTGTTAATTTTAGTAGGATTTAAGCATTAACTATTGCATTAAAGACAGGATATCACTAGATTACTACTTATAATATAAAAGTGATTTCTGAAGAAAACTATTATTTTAGCACTATTAGTGCATGTAGTACATCTGAGGACCTCTTCAAAGAGCAAAGACTGCTGCTCTCTCATGCTCAGCAGTAATTCCTAATGCTTTTTGTATTTGTGCCAAAGTACTTTTGGTAATATTAATTGAAAGAAGTCACATCATATTTTAAATAGAGCCATGGGAATTTATTCCATTATACAACTGAGTAACTATTCAAAACATCCATCAGTCTGACCACACCATCAAGTATTGCATCATGGCATCAATTCAAGACATTGCATTTATCTAATCATTGACTTTACATTTACCTCAGTCTATTCCAAGAAAAGAAATGAAGTGCTTGATGCAAAATTACATTTCCGGCAATTTCTGGTAGAGGAAGGAGATGAACTTTGAATGGAGCAATTGTTCCTTAAATGGATTTTTAAAGACATCCTTTAGTGGGTCTTGAGTTCATTGTTTTGTATTAGGCAGAAGACCATGGGGCAAAAGGGGATATATCCCCAGTAGAAAAACCTTGGAAAGATATTGCCCATTCTGTGAATAAGAGGCCCCAATCCAAATTTAAAACCTGGCTTGCAGAGAAAATTTCTTTTAATTCCTTAAAATAAAATTTTAAATGCTAGAAACACAGAGGCATCTTATATGTTTGCTGACATTATAAATGAAAAATGCATTCATTCAGTTGCTGCTTCAAAGCATTGGAAATAGAATCTAAGACCTTTTACCCCTCAGTTATGAGTGCAACTCAGGCTTGAAGTGATCCTAAGTCTTTCTGTTGTGCTACTCTATGAAAGTCTAAGTCATAAAACTTTCATCAAGATATTAACCCTTGTATTATGACATAGAGAGATATTTACAGATCACATAATTTAATGTCTCAATCTGAACAAAATGGTAGGACAATGATTTGTGAAAGATAATTTATTCATAAAAAGCAAAATGACAGGTTTTCTACAAATGAAAAACCTGTGTTTTAATTGTAGAATAATACAAACAATGTATAGCATTTAATTATTTTATTCTGAGATAAAATGAGTATAGAGAATCTTCCCATTCCTTAATTCAATTCAATGTTTCTTGCCAATACTCTAAGTATTTTCTTGTACAAATAGGTTATATCAATATTTTTAAAGTTTATTTTTTATTAATAATGATGAGGTTATATCAATATTTTTAAAGTTTATTTTTTATTAATAATGATAGGTTTTTCTTACTTACAAAATAACAGGTAAAAAAGAGTACTAACCTAGGATTTTATTAACTCTCCATAATTTTAAAAGTTATACTCTCCATTATTATAGTTAATGTTTCTTTAAATTATTATTTAAACTTATACGATAAAGGCATATATTATGTACCAAACCTTTCATAGTTAACAACTATTCAAATTGCTGTCTTTTTTTCCGGCTACTACTGAATTAAGAGGCGAAATATATTTGTTACATATGTAAGCAAGTTAACATACTGTCTTGACACCCAGTAGAACTGCTAGATGCTTATGAGATTATTATGATGTACACTACATTTAGAGAATCAGAACACTTGATGTTATTGCAGAGAAATATTATTCTAAAGACAAAAAGTGTTTGAAGAGATGTGCTGAGAAACCAGTACTCTTTCTAAATAAATAGTAATGATCTAATTAAATAATAGTACTCTACTCTAAATAATTTATATTTAGAATAAATATAATTATTTTAATTTGAAGTACAAAGTTGGAAAGCTTCTGTTTCTCTCCAGAATTTAGACAAAAAATGTTGGGTATAAAACTGCAGATTAATTATTGCTGGCTATTTCAGACTTATGAGAATTCACAGGTTCACTATTAATGACAAGAAATGTTCAAGTTATTTCCAAGAGAAATGTAAATGATTTGTTTTATTATGGTTAATTGCATGTATGTGTGTATCTGTATGTGGGCTTGTCTATGTGAATGTAGGTACCTGTGGAGTCTAGAGGTAGTGTATCCCTGTGGAATTGGAGAACCGAACACTCTTATTCTGAAAAAGCAATATGCACTCTTAATTGCTGAACCAGCTCCAGCTCCCTAAAGATAAAACTTATGGTATTATTTTAATGATTTATAATGGAAACTTGCATGATGATGCTACCCAAATGTATCTAATCTTCCCAATTATTCTGATTTTAGGAATTAGAAATTCTCTTCATTATTGATACAGTATCCTTTTCTTTTATTTATATAAATACAACAATCTGTTTTTCAACATTTTACATTTATTCTTATTATATATACATTATATTTAGAATATTCTCCTCATATTCCATTATCTTCCCTTCCTACAACCACACCTGATAGTCATCTTTGTACCCTAGACAGCTTTACTGCTACCTTACTTCATTATACACAAATTCTTTTGTATCTATACAAAATCTCAGAACCACAAATAGGAAAAGCAATAATATTTATATTTATGTAATTGTCTTAACATGATTATATCCAGATATATCCATTTACCAGCAAACAATATGATGATATTCTTATTTCATGACTGAAAAAAAAACCTGTTGTGTATGTGTATTGTATCATGTTATATATAACATGTACATCATATACATTTATATTTCATGTTTGCCTTTTCAATTCCTCCATTGTTGAGAACTAGGATGGTCCCATACATTGACTATTTTTAATAGTGATTGATGCAGTAAAAACTGATGTACAAATATTCCCTTGATATGATGATTTGGGTTCCATGCACATACCCAGATGTGATACAGCTGGTATATATGTTAGAGTGAATTTCAGTTTTTTGAGAGATCTCCATAATGGATTGGCTATATTGTATTACCTCTAGCAGAATATAAGAGTTATGTTTTGTCCATAAAATTGGCATGATTTGTTATTTTCTTAATTAACTATCATTCTGACTAGGGTAAGAGAGTGTCTTAGTTATTTTCTGTTGCTATGATAAGATTAACTGAGAAAATCAATTTAAGGATTGAAAGATTTATTTTGGCTCACACTTCCAAGGTATTTGGAAGAGAAAGTCATAACATCATGAGTTTGGATGTAGCTAGACACATTCTATCCACAGTCAAGAAGTAAAGAGAGATTAATTCTTGTGATTAGCTTGATTCTTTTCTTTTTATACAATCTAATGATCAGGTAAGAATGCCACTTACAATGGGTGAGACTTTCCATTTCAATTAACCTAAATAAGATACATCCTCAAATGTCATCAAGGATTCAAGGCACTCTGAAAACTGTGAGCACTTATACAATTAAAATAGTGCATTTCATATTTTCAACACATGGCACAGAATAAATGTTTTCATTCCAAAATGGAAGAATGGGGCACTATGAAGACCAAAATTCATCAAACAAAACAACAAATCCTGAAGCAGTTCATAATGGAATCTTCTTGGTTCCAAAGGGTTTAAGTGGCCCCTTCTTCCAATGCTGCTGTGTATAGCATACAAATCCATCTTGTACTGGCAGAGGTCCCATAGTTATGTCATCTCTAACATTCAGGGAACTCCATTGCAACTTAGGCTCTATATTTGTAACTTTCCTGTTTTTGTAATAAAGCACCATAATCAAGACAATTTTAAGAGGACAGAGTTTAATTTATATTATGGTTTGAGAGGAATAAGAGTGCATTATTGCAGAGCAGAGACACGGCAGCTGGAATAGAAAGTTAAATCTTCAAACCACAAACAATATGCAAAGAAGGGAAGCTGGGAGTTGGGTGAGGCTTTAAGCTTCTCAAAGCTAACTCTCAGTAACATATTTTTGCCAGCAATGTCTCACGTCCTAAACTATCCCACACAGTGCCACCAACTGAGTTTTCAAAATCCAAGCAATATGCAGGATACTTCTGATTCAAACTATTATAGGATTTATCTTCACATAGCTAGAAAATACATCTCAAGGACTCTGTGTTGTGAATTCAATCCTGCCACACATGATTGGGCCTCAGCATGTCTCTGAAACTATGGAAGAAGATGCCACAATTGCTCAGTTTCTACATTTTTCTTGTCTCCATAGCAGTACAACATCCTATTGCTTGCTACCTCTGGGTGGTTCATGCTCCCACTGGACTACAGTACCTTATGTGTGACTATCCTAAGCAAGCACTTCATTAGGTAGTTGCTTTTCATCATATATAAGGAAAACAACCAAACAGCAAAAACAACAACAACAAACAGCTAAGAAGAGATATTGGCAGTCCCAGAAACTGAAAGAAGAAAGCAATATTAGAATAAATATAAACAAATAGTACTTATTTACAATGCAAGATATTTGGAAAAATGACAAATTTATGTATGTGATTTTAATGTAGGATAAGAGTTAAACTGATTAAATAAAGGGATTGAATCTGGAGTAGCATATATGAAAGGCAAGTGCTTTAACACTAACCTATTTCCATACCTCTATGTACTTTAAATAATACATTCCAGAAGTACAGGTTGGGTAAGTCTCATCAAATTACATTGGAAAAAGCCTGTACTTTCATTCTTGTGGCTAAGACTGTTCATGGTTGGGAAAATATACATACCATACATATGGAGGAATGAAAAAAAAGTCACTGAAAGCTCAAGTATTAAAGTAGGTAATTGGCAAAACTATACCATCCTCTATCGTATTAAACTTGAAAGATGTGCACTTAATGGTAGCTTATGGGCTGAAGTCAACTAGAAAAGGAGCTAATTGTTAAAATGTAGAAAAAAATGAAAAGGTTGACTGTAGGAATTGTGAGTGAATAAGTGGGGTAAAGGAGAAAAATTATTAAATTCTATTATATAAAAATCAATTTAACAAAAATAAAATATCCAATACAAAATAATAGGAATAATGAGCCAACCCAGAGATCTATGTTGGATAATAAGTAATAAAATTTTAGAATCTGCCCAATATCACTATGACAAGGTCTGGGAAATAGTTGTAAAGAGTAGAAATAAAGGAATATGCTATGAGTAGAAATAATGAAAGCCATGGAGGGCAAGAAGTTATATGAAGGGAAATTAGGACTGTTCTCATATAAATATTGAAAATATCTAGTTTAGTATTTAAATCAGTGGGGAAAAGAAGTTAGTGAAATTTCCTGTATGGCAGAGTAATGCAAAACATTAGTATTAAATGTTAAAATAGGAAATATTTAGGAATTTAATACTAGGAAATAATATTAAATGTTAAAATAGGAATTTACTATTGTTTAGTAATTATAAAAATTTGATCATATTTAATTTATTTCCTCTTTTTTTACTTTATCCTAAAATACATGTATTCATGCAATCTGGAAACATTAGGTATCAATTTGAACCTGAGGAAAGATACTCTATTTCAGATAAGATGCATGCTAGGATTATACAGAAGACTTTGAAGCAAATGAATGTTATGGAGCCTGCCCAAGTTGAGGTTATTCAGTAAGATACCTGCTTAGCATTTGAATATATTCATAGTATTATCAAAATTATTCTAGAAAGAAGGTAATTTTTATTGCACTTCTTAATATTTTTGCTAAGTTTCTAGGGCTATTTTATATAAAAATGAATTTCAGTTCTCATATTTCTTTTAAGATTTAAATAAAAGCTGTTAATATATGTTATGGAGAACTTACACAGAACTCAACCAATCCTATTTTTATATGATATAAAATATCCTATATAACTCAGGTTGTAAGACTTAACATCACAAGTTACACCACATTTTTTTTTCTTTGGAAAAAAATAAAATTAAATCTCATGGATGTTGCCTCATACTACTAAAATTCTATAGAAGTCCTTCGGGTTACTTAATAAACAGTTATAAAAACTTTAAATTGCAAAGAAACTAACATACTAATATAAATGGAATAGTTTTTATGCATTGCTTATTAAAGATTCAAAAAATTAATGGCTTAAAATCAAGAAATTATGATATTTCTATAAAGCTAGATTTCTGGTCATGGTGTAGAGAGGTCTCCTATGTCAAGATATTTAACAAGACTAAAATCATAAAATTAGGCAGAGCTTATGTCTCTTTTGATGACTAAATCAAGAAATGGATTCATTTTAGTAGTTGGTAGCATTTGGTTCCTGAGGACCTTAAATCTTTCAAATCTTTCTTGTATGTTAGTTCACAATGATTTTAGTTCCTTAGCATGTATAAGGAATTTCTTCACATGGTAATAATTTATTTCATTAATCATGTTAAACAGAAAGGTAATAATCATCTAAAATTGAAAAAAAAAACCTCTCTTGTAACCTAAACATGAAAGAATATTTCTCATCTGTCATACTTCATTGGTTAAAATTACATTATTTATTCCATCTACATTCAAGATTGATGTTCCTTAGACAAGAACTAGAGATATGGATCCTTTGGGACTCATTTAGAAGTATTTAAAACATACCTGCACTATATTTGGGTTTTGAATATACAATGGCAACTCTAATTTTATGCTGGTTTATCATTATGACTTCTTAAGGCATGATGTTACATAATACTGACTACTCCATTAGTTATTCTTCTGTAACTGTCAGAGAATTTTGACCAATGCACCTTAAAGAACAAAGTGTTTATTTGGGCTATGTTCCAGAGTCCATGTGGTAATGATAGCATAATAGCAGATAGCTAGGGCAAGAAACTGAGAGATCACGTCTTCAATTTCAAAAATTAATCAGAAAGAACAAATTGGAAGCTAGGCAAGGACCTAAATTCTCAAAGCTCTCCTTCATCCACATACCTTCTCCAATAAGGCTATGCCTTCCCATAATCTTCCCAAAGAACTCCACCAATTGGAGACCAGATGTTCAAATGCCTGAGCAAATAGAAGACATTCCTCATTCAAGTAACCACAGATACTAACAGATTCATTCTTTTAAAACACTAAATTATCCGTCTTAAGAATTTGTCTGTTGTGTTACAAGAAGAAAAAATATCTCAGGTTTTAGTTAGTGGTAAGTTGCCTACCAGACATCATAAAAGACAATTATTAGATCGAATTTGAAAGTTCAAATCTAAATTTAAAATGGTTAAAAAGTCAAAAAACTATTATTCAGGCATGTGGTATTCCCATTGTTCTGGGGATTCTGTTTATTGTCAGCATTCACACTTCCAAACATTAATTTTATACCTTCTATTGCAAATTCTACTACAACCAATTCTACTGCAAATAATAATATAAAAAATGCATCTATAAATAATATAAAATATGCATTTATAGTTATTTCTCTTGAGGGCTGGTCATTTTATATTGCCTTACTTAATTTGTTTCATTAATTCACAAGAGAAGGAAATTATAAGGTAAAGATCACAATTAAGTGAATAAAATATAGCTGAGAGTCAAATGGAAAATTTGACTTTGAAACAACTTTTGAATATTGAAAAGTTATCCTATTTTCTATTTCAAAATCCTTTAGATATGATATTAAAGATAAATGCAAAGAATAATTACAATAAAGTACCTCCGTAAAGCACTATTCGTATAAGTAGCTGAAAAGCACGTTGTATCACATTACTTCATTAATCTTTGTGGTTTCCTATTGAGTGAGTGTGGCAAAAACTTGATTTCATTTTTATAGATAGTTTTAAGTGGAAAAAAGAACTTTAACTTCCAAATTTGCTTTCATTGGTTTATCAATGTCTACTTGATCTGAAAGGTAAAAAGCTTAGATCTGCATTTCAAAAAATAATTCATTAACTCATTAAAATATTCCTTTAGCTAATGAATATTGAAAATACTAATTGTATAATTATATATAATTATTATAGTAAGAACCCTAAGGGAAGTCTGAAATCCAGCTGAAAAATGTTCTTTCAGATTCAGGTAATACTTAATAGAAGTAATGGCATTGAGGACCATATAAAGACATTAGAGGAGTCATGTAAGTCTGGAGGATTCCATCTTGTCATATATGTTTTGTCAAGGAAAAAGTAATTTACCTTAGTTCAGGTTTACTCTTTCTGTACTACAAAAACTTCCTTGCTTACTTTTCCTGTCACAATGATTGAATACCAAGCAAAGAGTAACTTGTGGATGATTTTGGCTTGCAAATTCATACTGAGAGGCACAGTGGTAGAACCAACTCTTGTACATGGCTGCAAAAATCATGCAGAATATAATCCCTAAGAACTATCCTCACAAATATGAATTCCTGTATCTACCTTGTAATTTAGAATGAATATCCATCATTCCAAAATCACCACACAATGGGAACTAGCTACTCAAACACATTAACTTATGTGAGACAGTCACAGTTGGCTTTTTTTTTTTCTGTGATAAAATAGCACAACTGGATGCAACTTAGAGATGATAAGTATATCATGTCTTTTTAAATTGGACTTAATCAATGAGGCAAACCAAGGAAGAGTACAAAGCAGGAGCCAGGAAGAAGAAGCCAGGAGATAGGAACTGAAGCTGATGTCCTGCAAGAACACTACTTACTGGCTTGTTTCATCCATAGTTGCTCATTTCCCTCCAGCAAACATCCACTGGACCAGGGGTGCAAGGCCTAAAAGAAGGTAGACATTGTATGTGAAACATTAGTTTAAAAAAATAAAGCCCTCACATACAGCTGTAGATATAGATGCCACATGTAGCCATAGATTCAGGTTAAAAGTATTTATGCTTTGGATAATTTAATGTTCCCAGTCTTTCCTGTGTCTACTTCCACACTCTGTTTCTGTCTTTTGGATTAAAGGCATGGACTACCACCTCTTTCTGAATACATGGATTAAAGGTGTGTACCAACATTCCTAAATTCTTTCTGCATGCCCTTCAGATCAGAAAAGCCTATAAATGTGATACTCTCACATGAACCCCTGGAATATAAAGCCACCCTAGCTTTCACATAGGCCTATTCTCAACATCCACTCAATGGTCGATATGCTGAAGGCAGTTTCTCTGTTGAAGTTCCATTTTGCCATGTAATTATAGAAAAATTATCTTGAGTTGAGTACCATAGACTTAGAAAGACAAATATGCCATATATTTGCTTATATATGGATATAAGCCACAATCCTTAGACTCACAAAGAATAGATATAGATTAAGGGACTTGGATGAGCTGATATATCACTCTAGGAAATGAAAATAAAATAGTTATGAATGGATGAGGAGAAGGTAGGATCATGGGTAGGGGAAGGCAAGAAGGATGCAAAAGAGAAAATACAATAATAAATAAAATAAGTAAAAAGGTAAACTATATTTTTAAGCCTTCAAGTGCATATGACAATTTCTCTAAGAGAGTTGTATTCATGCACTCTATTGTTCTTCCTAGACAAGAAGGAGAGCAGAATATTGTCTTTGTAAAAGTAATTATAAATCAATGATTGCCCTAATGATAGCAAGCTAGTGTTTTAAGTATCTTTTATGTTGTTAGTATATGAGAAAAAGTGATCTATAGAGCAGTATGCAAATTGTGGCAGCTATGTGAACATTTTAGCATATATTTGGATTCCTAATGTCAATGCCTCTCATTACAAAAAAATCTATTTGTTATAATTATGTTAAATAATAAAATAAAGTCTCAATGTGCTTTCAGATCCTAAAAATGGGGCTAGAAAAAGCATTTCTAGACTTTGTGTACACTATGATAAATATCATTAGGTTGTCTGTCCTTGAAATTTAGATTCAATTGCATTTACAGTTTACAAATCAAACTAGAATGAAGGAGCCAATTGAAATACATCTTTCAGCAGCATCTTCTGACAGGATGTGATGAACAGCATCATTTACAGGACACTACAATATGCCATTTACATTTAGAAAGAAAAAGTGCTGATTAAGCTTCCATTTGTCCCAGGCTTTCTCCTGTATACTGTGCTAAGAAATTCAATCTTTCTTTGGTTTTAGAGCCATACACATTTCTAATCATAACAAGCCAGAAGCAATAAAACTACCGGAATGAGTGAGGCTGCTTACTTCTGACATGATAACATTTCAGAGCCTGCAGTGTTACAAAAACATATGTTATTATTATCTTTGGATTGACAGCTTAGCACTCAAGGGCTTCTTCCTCTTCCCAGGTTTCCTTTTAAAATACACAAAGGACTCACTTATAATAAAACAAGTGTCATATTTTTTCATTCAGTGTCTCACCCACTTGTTCCAAAGGAAACAAAAAATGACCATTTTTGTAATTAACTAATTTACATGATTTGAGAAGAGTTAAAGAATATAGGATATTTGCTGAACATTTCTGCTTTATTGATTGGCTCTGGTGAGGGTTTTACCTACTCTAACAAATGCTTGCTTTATGTTGTGTATATTAAACATGACAACTCTCCTAGAGGAATACAAAAGATTCATGGTATCAGGATAAGAAAACTAAAACTAAAACTTCACCACCTGATAATAACTCCAAAAATTCTGTAAAAACAGGGTTGACACTCACCCCTTCACCAATTTTTAAGACAAATCTCCCACATAAAGAATTTATTCTTCAAACTGTGACTAGATTAAGTAGTTTTATACCCCAAATAAATTTTATTTGTATACTTTCTCTTCATTATTTAAATAAAAATTTATGTAAATAAATATGCACTTATAAATCAATTCACCTGTTACTTAAAGCGATTTCTGATTATAGTTCCTAAGTGCAATATTAGTTAACAAATATAATTAAGAAAGCAGAATTCATTATATTTAAATAGTTCATTATTTTGACTGGACTTCTATTAGTCCAAATGCTTTTTTTTTTTTCAATTTAGAAACTATTGGCTGGAAGTTAATATTCTTTCTGCATCATGCCTCATTTACTTTAATTATCCTTAAATAAAACAATACAGAGATAAAGGAGAATATTTGCTTCTCAAATTATACCCTGTTGAAATTGTGAAAGAAACAAGAAAGACAAGAAATAATAAAGATTAGTTTTTAGAAAATAAAGATTTAAAATGTGAGGGATAACTGAAAATAATAGGAGTAGGAAAATATTTTATAAGTAAAATCTCAAATGAGCTGAAGAATCTGTTAGGTAAAGTACACTAGACACTTAATGCAGCGTTATGTTAACTATCCATGCATTTTTATGGCTCTTTGTGTGTGTATATGAGTAGATAAAGTGGTAGGAAGTGAACAAAAGGAGAGACGAGGGTAAGCCATGATCAATCACTTAGAGAGATTTTGACATTTTATGTTTTAAGCTACATTTACTGTATTTCTGAAGGTGCATGCATTCACTATGCACTTCATATCTCTTTCCCCCTCTCTGTGTGTATGTGCATGTGTATGTGCGTGTGTGTGTGTGTGTGTGCAATGTTAGTCTAGTACCTTAAGCATTCATATTTCAAACATGTGCTTGTGTCTTTTCTTCAAAACCTTCTTAAATACCTTCTAAAACAGCTTAGCTCTGAAACACTAAATGTTTTCTGTTCCAGACATGCATGCTTTTGCAATATTGTAACACTATAAGACCTTTGACATTTATTAAATTAGTCTTATATTGGGGTAAATTGAAATTATTACTAAATAATAGTTCTGAAAACTAACTGTGCTATTGGTTGGCAGTTTGCTCACAGTAATGAATAAACTGTTTCTGCCAGTATCCCTACCACTTTAATGGGATGATACACATTAATTAGATCATTACATATATGAATGTAAAACAGCACTGTGATAAGTCTATGGCATCCTATAAGGTTTTATATGCTGAATTCCCTAAATCTGGTGAGGACCATTCTAGGTTTTCCTGAAAAATCTAAGATAGGGCTGAAATCTGAAAAATGAATGACAGTGGACATGGTTGTTGAGAAAAATTATTTTGGGTTCAGAAAATCTTATACCCACAGGAAAGTTCAAGTAAATAGAATGACAAAAATGAACAATGCCTGCAGCAGAATTAAAACCCATCACTGGTAAAGTTGTTTTATGTTTTTATCAAAAAAGTGGTCAAAATATCAGATTGTATTCAGATGATTCTAAAATGGAAGAATATCAGAAAAGATAGGAAGCAAAGATGTTACCAAAACAAAAAAGTAGGTTAGGACAATAGTTCAGGATAGAAATAGTGAGTGTGTCTTTGAATACTGTCCCTTGGAGGTTTTCAGATTTCCTTGACCAAGCTTCCATTTCTGTTTTAATTCATTACATTTTTACTGTGTTGAGTGCCAGGCTTTGGAATATTGTGATTTAAGAGTATCGTATCCTCCATATCTCAAAACTAGAAATTTCAAATGTCATCAATTTTCCAGATAAGCAGGAAGTTTGTGAAAATAGCATGGTATGTTTAAAGGGGTCATAGATTATATATCGAGACACTCAAGAGCCATGACGAGTTTAAAGAGTCACTACCCACCTCTCTCTTCCACCTCTTTCCTCTTTCTCCACTGTTGGCTTGGTCTTCCCGCCCCTTCGCCACAGCTCTGTCCCAGCCCGCAGTTACCTGGGAAACTCAAAACTCTTTTATTCCAAGCTCTTACCCCAATAAATAACTTCCCCCAGGAAGGTGGGATTTCTCCCTCGGGCGGGGAAGCCTCAATTAGCATGGCAGGGCAGGTGCTTCTAAGCAAGGGATCCGCCCTAATGCAGATAAACATGTCTTTTAGCTTCTTGTAAAGCAAGCAAGTTATAACTAATATTTTTGGCCAGAGACCTCCGAGGGCTAGAGAGTAGAAGGACTTCCCGTATCTTGGCCCACTTCGCCAGGAAGTGGGGGCACTTTTTGGTCTCACTTCTACAACCCTCCAGCCAGGAGTCCCGCACTCCACCTCTTTCTATCACCCCCTTTTCTCTCACCTTCTTTTATTTCCTACTCTGACTTTTCGCACAGGACAGAACTACTTATATAAATGATCAACAATAAATCTTTGGTGTACCCTTCATTACTAATAGTGACCACTGAACACAGAATCCTAAAAGAGAGGACAATTTCTTTTATCCTTTCTCAAGCATCTGATATCATTCCCAGCCAATTACATCTAGCTTAGTGAGTTACCTGGTGAATAGCTATCTTCAGAAGGAAGCATATTGTATTCACTCTAATAAATCCCCATATGTACATTCTATCAGTTCTGTTCCACTAAAGAACCCTGACTAATACAACTTTCTCACTAACAATTTGTATGTGAGTATGATTATTCATGTATGTAAGTACATACATATATCTAATGCAAGGTTCTCATTTATTTCTACTCTTAAAAATGATGAAATGATATATCAAATTTACATTAATTATAGCTAATCTATTATTACTGTCTTATGTTACCTATATTTTATATGTATTTAATTTTTATTCTTTTTATTGCATGAAAACTTCATATATATATATATATATATATATTATATATATATAATATGCTTTGATAAAGCTCTATCCATCCATTTCTTTCTCCAAATTTTTCTCTATCTCCCTCCATTTCCCCAACAACTACATACTTTTGTTTGTTTGTTTTTAGACCCATGAACTTAATTTAGTGCTACCTGTGTGGATATGGGTGTAGGACAATATGTAGTTTCTGGGAACACAATCTATAACTCACTCTACCAACAGCCATCAGTTGTCAAAAGCTCTTCAACTGAGGATGCGAATTCTTAATCCATTCCCTTTTTTATACAGAGATTTTGAAAGTTTTTCATAGGTATTGGGAATACAATCATAGCTGCTATATGTATGTAATAACCCTTTCATGTCCAGTAAAAATACTATATATAAAAAGAGATACATTTCGGCTTCCTCTGGTTATTGAAAACGTTTTCTCCTCCTATTCCACAATGATCTCTGAATGTCAGTGAATGGGGAGGTGGGATGTATGTACATGTAGACCTGAGAACTCTATACTCTCATTTTCTAAATAGTAACCAATTGTGAATCTCTGTGTTAATTAACATCTACTGAAACAATAAGTTTCCTAGATGAGGCTTGAAAATTCTGACCTTTATACCCACTTCTATGGATACATGGGTAAGAATATAGGAGGTAGTTTGTTTCTATGTCCATTTAGAAGTAGTAGGTTCTTATCTAGAGCCTATTGTATTTTAACAACAGATTCATGGCCCAGTAAGGTTGGCAGATATGGGTTTCTTCTTGGGGAGTAGGCCTTATATGTAAAGAGAAAATAAATTTTAACTCCCATAATCAATAAATGGTGTTGATCAAACTGGATAGCTTTATGTAGAAGAATAAAGCTAGATTTTTACCTCTCACTCTGCACAAAACTCAACTCCAAATGGATTATATACTACAATTTAAGAGGAGGAAGTTGTGACTATTCTTCAACTTAAATTATGCCACTTCAACTTGCATAGGCAAGTAATTTGTGAATATGATCCTGACAGTATAGGGAATACCAACAACTGACAAATTGAACCTTATTAAACCAAAAAGCTTCTATACAACAAAGGATGTCATCATTAGAGTGATTAGATATCACATAATTTTTAGAGAGGGTTAGGATCTAGAATATACAAAGAACTCAAGAAAACGGAACACCAAAAAAAAAAAAAAAGTCCTAATTAAAAGATCAAAGTATGGAATTAAACCAAGAGTTCTCAGAGGAAGAAATACTATTGTCTGAGAAATCCTTCTTTAAAAATATTCAACAGCCTTAACCACCAGGGAAATGAAAACCAAGGGTTGGGATACAAAAGGAAATAGTCAGTAGAAACAAAGACAGAAGCTGAGAGAGGAAGTGAGGAGACACAAGGCAGAAGCAGAGGAGGAAGCAAGGTAGAAGCAGAGGTGGAACCAGACAAGACGCAGAGAGGGCAGCAGAGAATCATCAGACAGAGAAGGCAGGTTTCCGAAATCTTAGTAAAAGAAACAGAAGGAGATTGAAGAAGCAGGCGTGCGGAGGAGGGACAATTGAGAAGGCAATTAGTCAGAGTTCGGTTCAGACAGGTTAAATTCAGTCTCAGAGGATGAAGCCCTCTAGGTTTATGCTTGCGCCTTGAAGATTGTATCTCATTTTTCCTTAAATCCCCATGAATAAAAATGCTTTAATACTTTTGATGAAGTTTTTGTTGTGATTTAAAGGATCAAACATTATTATAAGAATTGTGAGAAAAAAGCGAAATAAAAACAAAAAGAAAAAAAAAATCCTATTACCACCTAACTCTTCAGCTTACTGCATTGTAAAAGCAATCATTTTAACTTATTTCAATCATATGAACATTGATAATTACCTCCATAAATCTAAAGAAACAGTTTTAGGCACTCTCTATTGACATTTTCTCCATTGAAGATAAGGATTTTTGAACTTCTACCCCATCTCACACCTTGTAAACCAGATCCTGTCAGTACAGCTACATTATGATTGATATTTAGATTATACAAATGTTCCCTATGTGTGGGACTGTCCTAGAGCTAAAAGTGAGTCCAATCTGATCTGGAATCCTGGATTTTCTCATGGTGAGAACAGTAGGAGTTCCTCTCTTTAGCCCTGGCCAGAACCCAGCTAAATATTAAATACTGCCTGCTTCACATAAGCAAAGGAATGTGGCTTGGATATTACTTAGCTGTAGCTGGAAGCACAGGGATGAGTCCCCATATGCAAATGAAGCTACTTCCAATATCCTTGTCTTAATTAATGCATTGCCTCTGCGTACTGGGGGACCCACCCTCTCCTTCCTGCACCCTATAAATATACCCTAACCCCTGCAATAGAGAGAGATTGCCCTACTGACGGTTGTTTCTCACAGTTCCTGTGCTCATTGGTTAACAGGGGTTCTAACCAAAGATATATGGATACTCCCTGAAGGACTACACTGACCACAAGCACACCTGGCACTGAGGGCAGCCAGCCCCAGATGCTATGGTTGCTTCCCAGGACAACAAAAGCTGCATGCAGATAGGGATGTGCGTGGGTTAAATTCGATCCTACACCTATGCACAGTGAGCAAATATGCAAATCATTCTGACAAACAGTCAGGTGTAAATATTATATTTTCAACAATTTGTATTCTTTGGTTTCATGTTGGCCTAATTTAAAAAGTCCTTGGAACTCTTAGTTGAATGTCTCACAGAACAGCATCTCCTTCAACCATCTAGAGAGGAATTTTCTAGATTTTTGAAGTGATTAACTGTGTATGTGCAGGACAGGAAGTAGGTGATTGGCTGAGACAGGTCCAAACCCCAGGCATCTCACTTTGAGATGGGTAAGAGTGGCACCGATCCCCTCCCCACCCTGACCCACACCTACACGTAGCAACTGCGGAAATGCTCTAGAGCATGTAGCATCTGATAAATTCATGTTCCTCTATCTGCCCCCTGAGGTCACATGGCCTGGCAACTGCTTGTTAAAGTTCCCCTTTTCCTACAGCATATATATCAGCCACTGTACACACACTTCATTAAAATGAGCTGTTCTCTCAAGCTGTCTCCTGAGAGTTTGTTCTTGGTGTACTCAGCCTCTGCCTTAGGTCCTTCTTGCTCCTGGTTGCTCCAGGTTATGCTTCCTCCCCAAGACCAGTCAGGCACACAACAGCTAGGTCACCCCAGAGAGCGAAAAATGGAAACAGGACCCACACGTATACATCTATTTTTCAGTTTTCTATCTTTTAAGATTTAGTCTATTTTTAATTATGTGTGTTTGTATGTATGCCACATGAGTGCATGTACTGTAGAGGCCAGATAAGGATATAAGATCATTTGAGGTTGGCATTATAGTCAGTTGTAAACTACCAGACATAGGCAAAGGAAACTGATTTGGGGTCCTCTAAAAGGGCAGACCGTGCTCTAACCACTGAAATCTCTCTCTAGAACTCATTTTTCTTAACACTGTATTCTTATTAGTATCACTTATGCTTTATGTGCTCAATATTTCAAGAGTAAAGAGTTGATCATATCTGATTAGTCCACATGATTATTGAAAATATTTGATTTAAGGCTTATGGTAGCTGACATGTGGGAAATTTTTTTTTGATGTTTAACATCTTTTTCTTTATAAATAAATATTTAGAATCATTAGGAATGTCTGATTAGCCGTTAAACCTTGAACATTTCTTCTAATTGGCTTGCATTTTAGGGAATACAATCATCCCATGAACCTAAAAGTGTAGTGAATATCAGGATTGACTTTTAACAGAAAACAATTTACACAGAGGTAGTACAGTCTAAAGCTGTTCAGAAAGCTGGGAAGGGTGCTGCTTTATCTTATGATCAAGAGATCAGACACAGGGATCAAAAAAGGTGAACCTATATGGAAGACTTGCATATTGATTGCCCTTGCAGTACCAGGGATTGAACTCAGTGTCTTGCACTCACCCCAGTGAAACATATCAGCAATCCCTAGAATTCTTTTACTTAATTATCTGGCAGTCTTTCCCTTTATCAATTCGTGTGTACCCCCTTTATCACTGATTGGCAGAAAAAAACTAAGTCCAATTAAGATCTATTGATGTTAATGTGTCATCTCACCATCATCATTCAGAATTTATTCTGGCTGTCTGGTATAGTATAGGCTTTTGTTTTTTCCTGAGTTAGCCATAAACATTAGTGATGAGCATGTTTATAAACTGAGATCATTCACTCCTAATAAACTGTAAGCATAGTAGCTGCAAAGCAAACATAATGAAAGATGGCGGCAGGCAAAATCTTCCTTAAAAGACTGAAAACCTGATTGTAGTGATTAACATTAACTGGTGAAATGACTTTGAAAAATGTAAGAGTCCTAAGTCTTTTGAAAAAGCTTGGGCAAGGTGAGCTCTTCTGTTTTGAAGATGAAATAATCCTTGCAGAGACATTAACTTGCATCGTTTTATGATACAAAAAAGGAGAACTTATATAGCAGATGCAGAAATTTTCACTTCTATAGAATCAAAAACTGTGTTCTTACCTTGTATATCCAGACCTGCGATAAATCCAGAGATTCAGAAAACTAACATGGTGGGTGGCTTTTGGGGAAATGAGCCCACATTTTTAAAAAGTAAATGTGCTTGAATGAGTAAAAGGAAGGAAAGAAAAGATAAAACAGAAAATGCTTCCTTAAAATCTCTGCACATTCCTTATCTTCCTACACCAAAGAGTTGACTAAATAAATTAAGAACAAAGAAAATGAGTTAACATCAAACTTGTCACTGAACCCAACTTCGTATCTTTATCTATTTGATACATATTCAATTAATCAAAATATCTAGAATTTAATCTTTGAAAAAAAATATAATGGACATATCAGCAAAACCTCCATCCTGATTCATTAGATTGTTTTTAATTCATATGGCAGAGAGGTGAAAAATAAGACGGAAAATGTTAAGTTTTCTTGAAAAATTAAGAAACAGAAAAGTGGAAAGCCTCTTTGAAATGAGGCAATCTGAGAAGTTGTTTTTTTAACTTCATATCACTTAAATATGTTCCCATCTTGCCTTCTGAATGGAACAGTGATTTGTTTTGCTGTCATTGTTGGTGAAGCAGGAGGTATAAATATGTTTCTGAAATCCCCCAGAGGACTGCCTGACTCCTTCTCTCCCTTTCTCCCTATTCAAAAATTAGTAAATAGTTTGGCAGAATTATATCCATGAGTGATTCTAAACCCAATCTTTTTTCCATTTGGAATTCTCAGTGATGCAACTCTAGCCAATGCTTAGGGGAAAAATAAATCATATTTTGCCTCATGGAGTATTAAGAGTACTGACTCTTGGAAAATGCATATGCATACATGTAATGAACCTGGATTTTACAATACTGACAATATATGGCCACCAATTTATATACTTGTGTTCTTGTACTGAAAATAGTAAATGCAAAAGAGATAATAATTTATTTGCATTGTTATCCTGTTCTGTTTCTCTGTATTTACAACATGAATTTTTACATGATTACTGACTTTTTAATTTTTATTTTCTTATTTTATATGTATAGACATTTTTCATGTGTTTGTGTGTGTGTGTGCCTCAGTGCCCATGGAAGCCAGAAGGGGGTGTTGAATCCTTCTGGAACTGGAGTTATAAATACAGTTTGCTAGCCATATGTGTTCTGGGAACCGAACCCACATTCTCTGGAAAATTGGCCAATGCTCTTAATCATTGAGTCATCTTTCCAGTACCAATTACAATCTTCTTAAGGTTTGTCACTTAGGAAGAAGCAAATTGAAAACTTCTGTCCTCTTAAAGATGTCACACGGTGGGGAACATATGAACATACTCTTAAATGAATGACTAACTACTAAGTATTGTTTCTACGATTATTAAATAAAACACAAATTTTCATTTGAATATTTTTGAAATTGGGAAATATTAAAACTATACATGTACACAACATAATGTGTCTATATGCTTTTCCAATTTAATTCACTAAAATATAGGACATATTAGGAATATTGACATCTTACAAAAAAAATGAAAAAATGTAAAGTGACAATTCTTTAGACCATGAATTAATTTGTGGTTGAAAGTGTCATTTTTTCTATATTTACAACTTAGAAGTTGATGCTGATAAATATTGGTTCAATTGACACATGTGTCAAATATGCAAAATACAAAGTACCAATGGCTTTCTCTTTGGGTTTTAAATAAATCAAATCATTATGTATAGTATTAAACAACTAAATATGTAATGTGAGGAAATCTTCCTGCCTGCTGAGCTCCAGCAAGTGATGACAGTCTTCAGTGACTTAACCTGTGTACCAGAAGATACTTCTTTCAGACCTCTAATTCAACAGGAACTTTCCAATAATTCTCTCTGAATCCTCTTCCTACATCTGCCATAATATTCCATATGTAAATATAGCATTGTACATTTGCTAAGACACAAAGCATAGTGAATATATATATGAAATGGTACATGATAAAGAAATATTGAGTATATCATTATATATGAAGACACATTGCTTACAATGTGGAACAAAATATTCCATTTAAACTGTCTCAAACAGCATTGAGAAATATAAAATTTCTTCAGTGCATAAAGAGAACTTAAAACTATATGATGAAGAAGCAATCAAAAAGGTTTTAAAAATTCTTGGCATTATCATTGAAATATAAGTAATTTTTTAAAAAAAAAACTCAAGCTCTCATTAATTTTTGAGATATATGACCTTGGGAAAGTCTCTTAGTGTATATTTTAGTTCTGTGCATGTGCATATGTCTGTGAATGGTTATCTTCCTTTGAATACAGGTGCCCTCGGTGGACAAAAGCACCAGATCGCCCCTTGGAGGTAGATTTATAAGTGGTTGTAAACTGACAATGTGGGTTTAGGAATTTAACCTCAAGTCCTCTATGAGTACATGCTCTTAACCACTGAGCTATCTTTCTAGTCTCTGATGCTGTAAAAGTTCTATTAGCATCACTAGTAGTTCTACTAAACAGAAATTAATTTTTCAGACAAGCATTTTTGTCAGTGAATATTAATATCATCCATGAAGACTTAGAGGATTAAAGTAGCTCATATGCAAGCAAATGTAGCCAAGCATGATATTTGTAACTGCATAACCATAGTGTTTATGGGCATTATGGGGAAAAGCTCTCACAGTAGAACACAGGTTTCATAGAGAGTATCCAAGATATCAGCTAAAATTAAAAAATGCGGCAGGTAAGAGGGATAGGGTTTTGGAGTAAAGTAAGTATGGTGAACTGAACATTCCTGGAACTGGCTCAAAGAAATGCTGCTAACATGATGCAGGTGTAGCAGGTGGTGTGTTTAAAGTTCAAAGAATCTAAGTCCAAAAATAGAGCAATGGTCACATGGAAATCATCATCATCAGCGTTTGTGAAGCCCATAGGGAGTTTAACTCAACCAAAAAGGCAAGGTGTTATAAAGTGTGAAAGATAAAACAATGTGATTCACAGAGTTCGTTCTCCTTTAAAAAAAGAAAAGAGAAAGTAGCTAGAAATTTAATCAATTTGAATGTCCTTAAATGATGAATGGACAACAAAAAAGTGGTACATGCACACGACGGAAGACCATTGAGCTGTTAAAAACTAGAAACGATTTTATTGGGTGGTAAGAAGGAGACTCAGAAAGACAAAACACATCATGTTCTCTGTCATATGTAGTCCCTAGTTCCAAATCTTCTAATGAGACTATTCAGCTTGGAGTAACAGCAGAAACCAGAAAACGAAGAAAGGGCTATGGGAGATAGAAATAGATGGAGTAAATAGCAGGATACAAGTAACATGGGGGAGAAAATTGGAAAAAATACATAGGTGGAAAGTGAATGAATAAGTTCATAGAGAATCATATAATTACATATAATGTGTGTGTTTATGAAAGTGTGTATAAATATTTACATAGTGTAAATACAGATACGTCTCCTGGTGCAATAAGCTCCTCACAAGAGCCATAGGCTCTCTAAAACTTCTACTAACAATCACGATAAATCTTTTTTTTTTTTTTTTGAGTTTGTCAGGTGATCAGAAGAGTCCAAGAGACTTCACCAAAATGGGGTAACTCCTCATTGCTTAAGATATCATGCACTTCAGACGCAGGGTCTAGAGGCCCTTGATGGAAGCATAGATGTATACATTGATTATTTATTATTCATGTGGGTTTATGGAAAAAGGCAATTTATTCTTTGTTAATTCAATTCCCTGTCCTAGAGGGTTTCAGCCTCCTTATAATGTAATCATTGAGATGCAATGCCAGACCTAGAAGGTTCTACAAACCTAAACCTTGATTGTTTCAGCCTCTGAGACATACTACTGACTAGATTCACTCTCACTAGCTGTGTTCTGAACTACCTCTTTGAACACTGAGCAGTACCTTGACCTTCAAGCTGCCTGCTTCTGACTCTCTGCTTTCTTTCTACTTATTCTGGACTGGTTCTGCTGATCTTGGCTTCATCTTCTGAACTGAACTATCTATGGCCTAACTGCTTTCCAAATATCTGACTGAACTAACACTCTAGAATCTCTGAGCTCTGATTCTTGTCTGCTTCCCATCTGCTTCTACGTCGCAGCTTCTCTGAACTCTGCTTCTATATACTGCTTTTACTCTCTGAGCTTTCTGTTTCTCTGAACTCTGCTTCTTGTCTCTGCTTCTCTTTGAGCTTTCTCTCTGCTCTCCAAATGCTGTGGTTAAAGATGTGTGCCACCACTACCCTTTGAGTTAGGAAAAAAG
Organism: Cricetomys ansorgei; assembly: GCA_026225945.1. Taxonomy (NCBI): domain Eukaryota; kingdom Metazoa; phylum Chordata; class Mammalia; order Rodentia; family Nesomyidae; genus Cricetomys; species Cricetomys ansorgei. The sequence goes on along the minus strand of JAMJFZ010001131.1, from coordinate 6,978,746 downwards.
GTATCTACTGCTGCCTTAACCACAGAATTCCTTTCACTGAGCATTAACACAAACAGAAGACAGGATTAGTCTAACTAACATTCTTTCTGCATTCCAGCTGGATCACACAGGCCTCTGAAAGTGACCCCTTGCTAGAGCAGCCATGCTTCTGGATTAAAGGATTAAATGTTCCTCTACACCTTGAGATGGACTTGGCTTTGGAGTCTTCTCCCTGAGGACTAGCTTTTATGGTACCGGAAAGTATTATGCAAGCCTACAATGGAGGAAAGCAAAAATAGTCCTACCTACCTCGTTGTGATGTCAATGAATCACAGCAACAGCCAACATATCACAATAACCCTAAGGGTGTGAAGGTAGCACTCATATCTTGGCAGTAAGCAACATCTCTCTAATTGGATTAAATGTCTGCTCAAAAGAAAGGAATCGTGCCTGGTATTTGAAACCCAGTCTACTATTCTAAGTCTTCTGAGGTCATGATTCTTAGCAAAGCACATGAAACTATCACTTTATTAAAATAGCACATTTTTCTTTATACCTACAAATAAGTATAGCCCTCACTTCTCATCAAAGAAGCTTCTTTTTTCAGTAGAAAAAGACCATGATCATAACTACCATAAGTAGTCAAAAAAAAAAAAAAAACTGACCATGGGGTACCCAGCTCAGTTAATGTATGTACAACACAAACCCAACATCCTAGAAGAGTAAGATGAAAAAATTTATAATAATAAAATCCAGAAGACCAAGAAGTCTGATGCAAGATTGTGTCAGAGAAACTCCACCCATGAAATATCAGCAACATGGCCCCTTAAACAAAACCAAAACAATAACAACAGTACTTGGCATGTCAATGTGGATTGAGGGTATTCTATGAGGCCACATCCTTAGATGAAGAACTAAAGGTGACTACTAATGACTTCTGCAGGAAGAAGAATTAGTCTTCCACAAAGATGAGTCCTTGATTGGTAACTCAGTAGTGAGTGGTCGGTTTTATATCATATATATGTAAGAAATATTGCAGGGACTCTGCAGGTTATATTTATTGATGTGTATATGTATAAATGAGCAACAATACAATTAAGAAATTTAAAAAAACATGAAATTGAGAGGGAATGGAAGGTTGTTGAAGGGAGGAGAGAGAAAGGAGAAAATGATATAAATACAGTACACATGCATGGAATTTAGAAATATAAATTGAATTAAAAATGAAGAAAAACTGGATTGACATTATTTATGAACAGATTTTTGATAAACAAATCATACTTCATAAAAATGTACTTATTCTGTATTTCAGAGTAAGTTTTTTAAATTCCTCTAGTTGTTCAATCAGCACTATTGTTCTGATTAGAATTATTTTCATTCTAAAAATATACAACATGTCCAGAAGCACAGTTTTCCCTTTCTCTATCCCCTACCATCTGATATATGTTTTTGTTTATACATTTGTCTTCTTTGGACAGTTTTATAAGTGACATTGCATATGTGGATTTATAACAAGTTTACTTCAATGCTCATCCATGTATAACATGTGTTGTTTGCTTTTGGGGTTTTTTAGTGAATGCTATCATTGTAAATGTTCATACCCAAATTTTCAAATGGATATGCAGTTTACTTTACCTGGGGATATATTAAGGAGTGAGTTTACTGGCAATATAGTAAGCTCCAAGTTTTATATTTGATGGAATGTCATACTAAGAGTGTACGATTTTGTTTTTACTAACAACATATAAACAGTCCACTTTTCGGGTTAGCATTTGTTATTTTATTTTGTACATTATTTGTATTATATGGAGACATTTCCTTTTTGGGATATGAATTTGAATATCTCGCAAGCTTTTTTGCATATATATGTACCTTCTATAAAGAAATGTCTTGAAATCTTTACCACTTTCAGTTTAATTTTTCTTGTTATTTCTTATATATTTCAAATACAAGTCTCTTGTGTTTCTACTTTCTATATCCTGTCCTTTGACTAGCACAACTACTTCATTTTAATTAATTCTAGTTCTTATTTTTTTTATTTAGTCTTTTGTTATTTTAGTTTAGAAACCCATTGTATTTCATAAAAATTTTGTCCTATGTTTTCTAGAGGAGTTTTATAGTTTTAATTCTTTCATTTATATATTTCCATATGATATGAAGGAAGGAGGTCTAAATGCTTTTATTAATAGCTGGATTTCCTGAAAATAATGTCACCCACATCTCCACTAAACAGTATCAATACAATTGGCCATAATATTGAAAATCAATTGGCCATAAAATTCAGTTTTATTTCCAAAATATGAATTATATTTCATTGATAAATATGTCTCCCTATGTTGTTTTTATTACGGTAACTTTGTAGGGATATTTGAAATGATAAAATGTGAGTGAATTAAATCTATCCTCTTTCTGGATGGCCTTAGTCATCAGGATTAATATGCTAACTCTTAATGCAAACTAAACCTGTGGAAAATGGGTGTTTTTCAGAGATTGTGGTAAAACCGTTGGTTAGCCTGGAGTATGTTGCTATCTCAAAACTTAAGCTTTCAAACTAAGAGTACAAAATATGTTTTGATATATAACATTTCTTTATTTCATAAATGAGATTTCATAAATTGTTTTAGTAAGTTTTTAAATTTTTTTTTATTTTTTATTTGTGTGTATGTGTGTATGCATCTATGTGTACACTTGTTTTGTGTTTGTGGGTGACTGGAGAAGTCAGAAGATGACTTTAGATGCTCTGGAGCTGGAGATGCAGGCAGTTTTGAGCAACTCAGTATGACTGCTGAGAATTAAACTCCAGTGCTTTAGAAGAGTAGCAAGCACACTTAACTGCTGGGCCATTTCTCTAGCCCCAAAGGTTGGACAAGTATTGCACTCACTTTTCTACATTTTTACTACATTTTTATTGCTTAGAAAACAATAGGCTGTTTTTATTAATATAATCTTGTAATTGTTTATTGTAGTGTGTAATAATACAATTGATTTTTCAATATCTGACTTATAACTGGAAACTTGATGGGATAATTCAGTAGTTTTAAGGTTTTTTTTTTTTAGAAGATTTGGTTATCCTAAGAATTTCAAATGCCAATCATGTCAGTTATGACACATATGTAGATATGGCATTGTTTTTCTCTTTCATTACTGTTTCTTTCCTTATTTTTTTCTTTTCTTTGCATTCTGTTTCCTGACTAATTGCCATGGACAAACTCTTGAGTACAATCTTAAACAATTTTTTAAAAGAAAATGTATCTGTATCTTATTCTTGATCTTAAAGTTACCATATTTTTGTTGTTGTTTCCTTGATTCAGGTTATTTTTCTATTTATTTAATTGTTTATTTATTCAGTTATTCATTTATTGCAGGACAGAGTCTCGTGTAGCTAAAACTGGCCTCAGACTCTTGATTCTCTGGCCTCTTTTCCCAAGTACTAAGATTACATGCATGTGTCACCATGTCCAGATAGGTAGCCATCTCATCTACCTGAGATGGCTAACAGTGGGCTTTTTATAGTTTCTGTATAAGGTTGGCAAAGCTTTTCTAGATTATTAAACCTCTTATTCTTTAACCATAAATGGATCATGAAAAGGTTTCTTGAATTTTGAAAAATGTTTTTCTACATTAACTGAACTGCTCATGTTATGCTTCTCTGTATCCTGTTAGTATAAGTTAACTTGATTAAGTTTAGAATGGTAAATCAATCCATTATTCCTGGAATATACTCTAATTTAATGGGCATAATATTTAAGATTTTTTATTCAGTTTTCTATTGTTTTGCCAAGAAATATTTATTTGTCTGTTTAGTGTGCACACACATGCCTCTGTGTAAGTGTGTGTGTGTGTGTGTGTGTGTGTGTGTGTGTGTCCGCACACACTAGGTAATACTCAGGGGGACGTCAGAGAACATCTTCACAAATCCTGTTCTTTCTTTCAACCATATAGTTCCTGAGGATGGAACTCAGATTATCAGGATTGGTGACAAGTGCCCTTCCTACATAGTTAACTTGCCAGCCATTGATGACACTATATTTGTGGGTCCTATCTCTGAAACTCTAGGTACAAGAGTAGCTATGCCCCCTCATCAAAGAAACTTCCTTTTACAAGTGATGGAGTCCATTACAGAAAGACACAACTGATAAAAACACTGAAAATCATTGATGATGGGGTACCTAGGCCCAGTTGCTACATTTACAACACAACCCCTATGCATAAGACTCAGAAAACATTGAAAAAGAGGAGGCAGAAAAATTGCAAGAATCAGAGGCCTAGAACACTTGCTGTCAGGTAGTATTTTCTATTTGACATGGAGCTGAACCCATGAAATCTCAGCAATATTATTGCCTAAAGAAGACCTGAAAATTGTTAATGCCAATTGACAAGTCAAAATATTTGGGGGGAATCTCACACAAGGTCCCACCCCTAGATGAAGAGCTATAATCAATTAATGGCTGCTGAGAGGGAGAAATACTCCTTTTAAAGGGTGAATCCCCTTTAAAATGGATGAAGATGGGTTATTCAATACCCAGAGGTCATCCCTAAACACATACATATGAACAAGATTAAATGTGCTCAGTATGTTGTATTCATGTATTTGTATCAATATGTATGTATATAACAATAATTAAATATTAAGAGGCCATGAATTTGATAAGATGTCAAAGCAGAGATGGGAGAAGTTACAGGGAGAAGACAGAGGAAAGAAAATGGTTTAAATATAGTACTCACATATAAAACTCTCAAAAATATAAAAAGAGTAAACAAATATAAGTAAATTTCAGGAAAATATTGATTTTACTGGTAAAGGGAAGGAAAATAAATCATTCATGGTGGCACAATTTCCCAGTAGTTTGGAAGCTGTGATAAAAGAATAATGACTACAAGGCCAGACTGTGTGTCAGCAATGCGGAAAACACAATGAAAATGTGTAGACACAAGTTATCCTTTAAGATTTCATACCGGGAAATAGAATAATTCCATTAGCATAGGAGACATTAAAGGAAGGATAAGACTCTGGACACTTCAGTTTCAGGCAATTGTATGTTATCCTAGATGATGTCTTGAAACTGAAATCATTAGGAAAAATAATCTATGATGATTTTACAGTCAGTCACCAATGACATAATCTATTCCATGCAGATACTGAAACTACAAGACAACTTAGAGAACTGACATACACACATATCTAAGGAGCCAGAGAACAAGACAATCTACAACAGAGACCAGCATGTCAAGACACTGTAAAAATAAGGAACTGGGAGAAATGGTAAAACTTGAGGAAATTTCTGTGCTGCTTTGATTTTTCTTCTTTTTTATGAAGAAAATACTTAATTTTGTTCAAGGATCATTAGACGACAAGGAAGAAAAGGAAATGTTTCTGGTGACTGAAGTCCCTGAGATGTCTTGAAAAGAGTTGCAACAGTAGGATGATTTGTGCCTTGTGCAGAATGAGTTTCTGAGGAGGACAGGGTGCAGAAGGATGGTTTGTATAGAGGGGGGCAGAATAAGTGACTATGGAGGCAGCTGGGACAGTTTGCTATGCAACTGTTGAAAAAACTAAAATATGTGACAAGCTAAAGAAAGAGAAATATAGAGGATAAAAATAGAGGGAAGATGAAGAATGACCAATATCTAGCAGGAAAAAATATATAAAACTTTGATGTTCTTTCTTCTGACTCAGAGTTCTTGAATCTCCAAATCTCTACATTTCTAATATACATGGAATTGTGCAGAACCTATGCTTTATCATTGAATCACCAATAAATATTTTATCACAGAAAATCTGCACATTAAAGGAACACATTAAAACTGATGATAGTATTGCCATTATTTTATGAGGGAGCATAGCAAAGTAAAAAAGCTGAAATTTTGTATTTTTCATGAATTTCATACCATGTTGCTATACTTTTAGTTCATAAATCATTATTGTAAATTTTTAATTTTTTAGTTTTTTGTTTGATTGTTTTATATCTCCTTTTAATGAAGTTTAGTCATTTTTATCCAGGATTCTCCTTTCTTGTTTCCCTTCAACTCCATCTGGAAACCTTTTAATTTTTGAAGAAGATACTTAACTTCTATTTATCAATAGTGACTGTTTATTTTCAGCTATATATGCTCTCTCTCTCTCTCTCTCTCTCTGAACTATTTTAGAATTAGCTATCAATATTGTGACACTTTTCTTTCTAATTAATTCAGCAAGAAACATTAAATATCTGAAAGCAGAGATATCTTCTTACACAATCACAGTGAAATTGCCATACAAGGCACATTTAGCATTGATACAATTTTTTATCTAATATACAGTGTATGTTAAATTTACTGTCTCTCAAATTTGACAATACTGTCTTTCATAAAGTAGAGACCATGAAAGGCAAAAAACAATGTCTATTTAATTAAGTCAGTTGTTAGGTGATTGATTCTTTGAGGTACAAACTTTCTAAGATTTTTAAAAAATATTACAATATTATTGACATTTTAAAAGTCCTCCGTAGACTGGTTCACAAAATGGCTTCCTTTGTATTAGCTTGTTGTGTTTTTGTGATTAGATTAAGGAACTTAGGGGAAAATAACTTTTGAGTGACAAACTCATCAACTTATAGAATGGATAATATAAATCTATTACATTATAGGTTAGTTTTAGTCAATTAGTTAAATTTTTTTCTAAATTTATCTTTAAAAACACTTATTCTATAATTGAGAATTTATGATATGTTATGTTAAAAGCTGAATGAATATCAATGGATGAAAGACATTTTCTCCAATGTTTTAATAATATATTCAGGACATTTTTACTAACTGTTATTGCCATGGTGGTTGTAAAATGCTGTCTTGTTATATATTTGACCTTGTGTATTTTCAAAAAGAATACAATTTTCTGTGATTCCTTAGTTTTCTTATTTTTTTTAATTACTTAAACATATCGATGGATTTATATTTAGCTCAATATGTTCTAAATGTTGCCATTCCCTCAAATTTCATATTTTGGAACCTAATACTCAGTGTAATTGCTCACAAAGATGAGACATTTAGGAAATAATTTAGTCATGTGGCTTTATTTGCATAATGGTGGCAGGCAATCATAGGGAATTATTTAGCAACATGGGAGCCTATTTGGTGATATATGCATAACTCCTTTCTCAAAAGCATACTTGGCAGTTTGAGACATGTACCTCAATAGAGAAAACTCAAATGTCTGAGAGACTATTTAAGAAATGCTCAAAACTCTAAGCTATGTATCAGTAAATACAAATCAAAACTACGCTGAGCTTTCATCTTTTACCTGTAAGAATGTATAAGATCTATAACACACATGACATTTCAAGTTGGTATGGATGTGGAAAAATGAAAACAGTCACCCATTGTTGGTGTGAGTGCAAACTTGCACAGACACTATGATAATCAGTTTGGTGGTTCCTCAGAAAGATGGGAATTGACTACCTTAAGTTCCAGCTATACTACTCTTGGGCATATATCCAAGGGGTTCTTCATTCTACCACAAGGACAGTTTCTCACTCACCCATGTTCACTGCTGATCTATTCACAATAAACAGACACTGAAAACAATCTATAATTCTCTCTTCCAAGCTGATTAAAATTTCAGCGCAGTATTGGATCTTATGTGGAGGAAAAGGATTAATGATAACCATTAAAAATAATAATATCCATTTGTGAATGGTCTTCAGGGATGTAGTATTTTAGAGTACCTGGGTGGATAAAAAGAAAAGCACTAACTGAACAGGCTTCATTTCCCATTCTCTTTTTTTAACTTCAAAATGACACTTTTGTAGTTTAATGTGACCAGTAGGACTATTACAACTAAAAGTAGATAGAATTCCAAGCTGTGTAAAAGGTATTGTATGATTTCACATAGAAGTATTTGATGTCGCTGTTCACCAACTCTCCTTCTGTAGTCAAAACCTGCCTGTGGCAAACTGTTTCTCCCTGGAACCTAGAAGCTGATTCCTCTGATACTTCTCTGACAATGTGAATATTGACTTTCACTTACAAAGGTCAAACAGTTTCACCAGTTAATAACAATGGAAAGAGCAGCTGCAACAAGTCTCTTTAAAAGTAATTTAATCTTCAAATTGCAAACCATGCAGCTCTGAGAAAGCCAGTTCTGGCCACTAAAAGTAAGTACACTTCTCCACTTTGCAAAATTACTAATAGGAGCCAGAGAGAAAGCCTCAGTGGTAAGCCTACCATGCATACATCCATAGGAACTCCATCCAGAGTAGGCATTGTCACTTTTATTTTTATAGTCTGTTGGATTCTGTGGAGTAATCCTTGGGGCTGTGAGCTTTCCTCTATGTTGAGTGGCCTTCTCGACTTCTAAGAGCCATGTGCGGCAGGGCGATAAGACACCACATATATTTTTCACAGTGTCACTCTGACACAAGATGGAGAAAAAGGTTTATTCCCACGGGAGTTCAGAATCTCCTCTGCTGTCCTTTGAAAGTCCTTTGCCTTCTGTTACTGTCTCATGACTGAGAGTTCACTAAGGGCTGACATAATTTAAAGGCTCTGGGAATGCACCCTATCTGTTAATGGCAGTGTCTGTGGACAATGCAAGAAGAATGGGAGTGAGAACACGGGGTTAAAGATGACAATGAGACTTCACTTTTCATTCTGATGGAAAGTAAAACCAATATTTTTAATTTTTAATAAAACACATTTATGTTCTTGCACTGAGGCCAGAAAAAATGTGCTGAATATAAATGGAGACGATTCCTTAGTTTCTCTTTAACGGTTCAAGACAGAAGACACAATGATGAAGAGAGTATTTTAACCATAATAAATAGGAGGAAGAAAATGTCCTGGCATCTGGGGAAGCAAGCTTTCATGATTCTGATCATATTTTACAAATGGCATTATGCCTTTCTCTGCTTTAAGTTTGGCAATGGCAAGATTTTAGACTGTGCTAAAATCATCTTTAATGTCCTTTCTGCCTCATCAGTGGGCAACCATTCAAGTAACAAAATGCCAATCAGTGGCTTTTGTTCCTCTTTAGCATGAAGATATCTCTGTGGAGGCTTTTCTGTGAGTATGATCTCTCTGCTCGTGGTGCCCTTCATTATAACTATAGTTAAAGGTCAGCTGACTTAGCCATTATAAACCTCTAATGTTCTCAGCTACAAAAGTTTCTCTAAAATAAAGCTTAGAATACTAAGTTGGAGCCCAGAGGAGCACTGATTTTGATGAATTCAGAGGAAATAAAATCTTCATTTTTAGTTAAAAGGAGAGTGACAGAAATATAAATATCAAAGATCATTGAGTTATGTGTGTCTCTACTCTACTGTCTCCAAAAATAGCCCCATTAATTAAAATGAAGTTGGAAAGTAATTTGCTCATAATGTGCACTAATCATTTTTGTATCTTTGAGTGTAAAATTGTAATTATGGAAAAGAAAAATGAGTTATATACAGGATAATTTTCTTTATTGAGGAAATATCAGTGAATTTTTAATGCAAATATTTGCTGAAATTTTTTAATCTATTTGCTGACACAATGATACAATCTTTTATTTGATAAACCAGATGTTCTTAACACTTAAGCCTCTTGCTAAAATGTTCTTAGTCATCTTTGTGATTTTCACTATTTGAATTGATCCAGGAACAATAATTTGTTAAAAATTTAACAACAGCCTAGCTGCAGTAAGAGAAAGAACATAACTGGAATATATATCAACATTTTTAATATGATGTGTATTTATTATTATTAAAATTTGTATCTTAGCATCCTATGTTTAAGGAAATAAGCATAGATCCACTTTTTATCAATAGTTCTTAACTATCAAAGAACATTTATCATGGTACAATGAACTTTGTAAATATGGTGAGCCTAAACTCAAAAAGAATAAAATGAAATGAATAATTTCCTTGAAGTCTGTAGAGAATGATGACCATTAAAAAAAAAGTGTAAATGCACTAATGCCAGAGAGAAGCCCACTACAGACTTTGTAACCCCACAGGAATTTACAAAGGGTAGTTCTTCCTTAGGCTGGAAGAGAGTCTGTCTCCCTTTAGAAAGAGAAGTTGGGAAAGATCATCAAGAATCTATAGTACTGGAATTAAGAAGCGATTGTTCATAACTAGTAAAGTATGCACATCTAGAGGAAAATTACTGGAGAAGACTTCGAAGTCAATGAAGTCAGGCTTTCATGTTCTAACACACTGGTGAACACAGAGAGATTCAGAGGTAGAGAAGTGAAATCTAAAAGTAGAGAAAGAAGCCAGAAGCCAGATCATATGCTAAAACATCTATATCTATCATCTTTCAGAAAATGCAGTCAAGAATAAAAATAAGGTAAGATTTTACTTCAGCTGAACTTCGAATCTGGACTTGAGTTCAGGATGAGCTGTCAGTACAGCCTGTGGTAGGCAGATTCTCAGGGTGGGAACAGTTTGTTGCCTCCCAGCCTAGAGTCAAGCAAAAAATAAAAATAAAAAATCTACAACAACAACAAATACTCTAAACAAAGGTGAAGGTGTTGGTTGGCTGAGTGGATTATTGAGTATAGGCTGGAAAATCTGACTGTTCAAAGAGTATTTCACAAGTGATCTTTCCTTGACCAGATCATTTCACGCAATCTTTGAGATTCAGCTCTGTTTTTATATAGATAACATCTCAGTTAAACTTATATGTGTTACCAAGGTTGACCTCTTAATAACTTTTGTTTGGGAGGCAGAATGTGTGATCTCAGTCCATCACCTCATCTATTAAGATATTCGTAATCAAACCTATCCTCTAGCGACATATACATGGTCTCTTTTTATTTTTCTTAATGAGATATTAAACTCAAAGAACATTAGCCATTAATAACTCAACCTAGGAGTCCAAAATTGTCATTTCATTTGAAGGACCACTGAGGAGAACTAATTTCCAATTAATGACCTACAATAAACAGATTCACATACCAGACATTTTTTAATGAAATACTGATTTACTAAGATAGAGGTATAGCTGTTTGAATAGGAGCAGGTAGGTGTTGTGCTTACTTCTTTAAGAAATTAAAGATCCAGATAGAACACAGTATAGAGAGTAGAGTCTTGGATTACAGTAAGCCATTTCTTATAAAACATAGTTGCCTAACATGGGTGGCTCAGTTTGTACCATCCCACACTTCATTCTGGGTGGCTCAATATCTCTCCCAGAATTAAACAGAACACTTTGAAGATTATTAAACATGATAAATAAATACTGGCAACATTTGATCTTTTAATTCTGTATATGTATTTAATGGTGTTAAGGTATTAAGGAATCTCTAAGATGCTTTTAAAATGTAATAATCATTTTTAGCTTTTTACATGCTAATGCATTTATATACTTATATAAAATATTAGAACTGTTGAGAGAGAGGAAAGATCATTGTGATTCAATACTGTAAGTGTGGATGAGAACAGTGTTTATATGTTCTGATTTGGGATCTAGGTGATGACTCCATACATAGTATAGAAAAATATACAGTATCAGAAAAATCCCTTAAGCTATAGAGACACATTGCCTCCTTTGCCTAGGCTTTATTTGATCTAAACATTTTTAAATGAAGACATTCATTTAGTTTGCAGTAAAATAACATACTGTGGTACTTTAAAAAGTGTCAACTCTAGAGTCAGAACAAACTTACTTTAAATTCTATCTCTATTATTTTGAAGCTGGCTGATCTTAAGTATTTAACATTTTAAAAATTAATCTGTGATGTGAATAAACATATCCCTTCATGAGTTTCTATACAAGGATGATCATTTACTTATAGTTATAATTTACTCTGAAAGTGCAGAGTAAATTACTAAAATATTATTATGGGTTTCTCTAGCATACAAATCTAACTCAATTTGTATAAAACTATTAATCAGTTAAAGCAAAATGATTGAGACTTAATAGCAATGGATAACTGTGCTACATGAATAAACGTCCTTAAGGTAAATAGTCAAGCAAAATTGGATATTTGAAAAGGAGGTCGAGCTTTGGATGTCAGTATATTTTATTATTGAATCTGTGAATACAACCAATATCTATAAATAAAAGAAAATAATGGCAGAAAACTATGATAATTTTATGACTACAGATTGTACAATAAAAGAAAGAAAAAAACACATGGATTCAGATATGTGTTGACCATGAAGAAGAATAGTACAGAAAATGGATAGGAATAATATGTACTAGCTATGTAAACAAAAGAGGAAAAGTCTGTCATGCATGTGGCTGAAGTCACTAACTACAATATTCTACATGATAGAGATTCAAATAAAAAAATAATTCTTAAAACACTATGTGATGTGATGATTTTTTTAAAAATCAGGCCAAGTTGTATTAGCAATATTATTTCAAAAGAAGAGTGAAGAGGAGACATTTAGGACACAAGTAGAATTGATATGAGAAATCTTGGAGATTCCAAGAAAAAAAAAACATATTCATAAAGTGAAGATAATTCAGGAGGGGAAAATAATTTCATAATAGGACTTTCAAATGTGTGTTTTAAAAACATAGCTAGTTGATTTATAAAGATAGAGGATCTTAGAATAAAGAGAGTAATCAAATGGAAGAATATAAGGAAAAATAAATATAAGACAAAGTGATCAGATAAAGTAGCCAAAAATGGGAAATACATACAAAAATTCCTTCAGCTGTTCAAAAAATGGTCAGAAATTTTCATTTTTTCTTAAACATTTTTAAGAGGAGGTTATTACCAAAACAGAATTAATTAGAGAAATGGATATGCATTTCATGTCTCCAACTTTGTTAGTGAGATGGGCAGTCTCAGAGTAATGAATGAATAAGGATAGCTTAAGTTATCTGGGAAGCTGATGCCATGGCCAAACAGAAAATCAAGCTCACAGAATTTTCTTGTGGGAGAGTAGCAGCCATATGAGCATCCTCTCATAAGACATTGTGCATATCTTTTCATTTATTCTATATCACATGCCTAAGTTCCTCACATCTTAAAAAAACATATTTTCCCTTAAAATTGAATGTAGTATCTATCATGAGATTATAATCATACCAATTTAGTATGCTAAGAAAGGATGGCATTTGTGAGTTCAGGACCAGTCTGGTAAGTTTTAGGCTACCATGTGTGATTGTGATATTGTGTTTCAAGGTTATGCCTCTTTATTTTTTTTAAATGCTATGAACTATTACATTATTTTCTTCCTTTCTTTTACATTAAAGACTCTAGGATGAAAACAGCACAAAAATGACCACACACACACACACACAATTTCACTTCAATACTTCGAGTTACCCACAGTGAAATGTAGCTTCAAAATATTATATTTAAAACATCCCATAAATAAACTATTCACAGAATATTTTATCCATTATCCATCACTTAGTTTTCTTAGCTTTCTTCGTGTTTTAAATACAATTTAATTAGGAAAATAATATTTGTTTTAGTTCATGTTTTATAAAATTTTAGTCAATGATGTTGAAGGAAAGCATGAGCTGGAGTGACTGTGCTTATATCCTTGCCTGATTTCAGCAAACAGAAAAAGCTGTGGTACTGGAAGGACCACTGGACTCTTATCCTCAAACGTCTTCCCCACCCCTGTAAACTGACCCTGAGGCAATCACCTAACCCCTGCAGTCATGCCCTTCCTGATAATGTTCCATAACGTCCCAAACTGGACAATCACCTAAGTACAAAGTAATCAAACAAAAGAGCATCAAAAGTTTAGATTCTAAACCATGACCCAAGGTGAAAATTAGCTCTTTGCCAACTGTATCCACATTCTAGATCGTATACACTTGAAGGCACTCACTTTTAACCTAATCAGATTAACTCCCATGATTACCTGTGTATTTTCAAGTAGCAGAATTTTACATAATAAATATTTACGAAGTGCTTGAATAGGAGTACTGTAGGTACATAACATAGGGGATGGATTAAAATCCTTACCTCATGGCAGCACTGCAGAACACATAGGAAAGATAGTAGAGATATGCATTTGTTATATTCACAGCTTCAGGTATCTGCTGAGGATCTTGAAACATGTACACAGTGGAAAAGCATCTCCTGTTAACTACATCTCTACAACACCTACAACCTTCACTTTCCATCTACTTATAATTGCTAAAATATGGATTCTGTTTTTTTAAATTCTATGTACTACTTTCTCTATAAACATTATAAACATACTTATTTTCAAACCATCTTTTTAAAATTTTTGATATTGCTAGTTAGTGATGCTTCCTTAGCTTATCATTAATGCCACTCACATTTTTCTAATGTTTTCTTCTTTCTATAAGAGTTGCATAAGCATTATCTCTTAATTTCTTTCTCCAGTTAACTACTCATATCATGTATTTTTCTATATAATTTTCTTCAAAAATATTTTCAAATTTCACAATGTTGTATATATCCTCTGAAAAAGAATACCAATCCATGGACAATTGAACAGAGGGATAGATGGATGAAAGGCTTGGAAGATGGATGAAGGTATTAGATAATTCAAAACCTAGAAATATGTTAGATAAAAATGAACCATGTTGAGTGGCACACAATAAAAAAAACCCATATTAATATGAAAATCCAGAAATTCTTCCTTTAACTCTGTGTTATATATTTTGTTGAAAAAATAAATTATTTAGCTATATTAACTACAAAGTTTAACATAGGAACTGAGTCAATAGTGAATCATATGTCTGCCTTTAGAGTATTAGTTCTCCTTCCTAATGCTGTGGTGATTTGATACAGTTCCTAATGTTATGATGCCCCCAACCATAAAATTCATTTTCATTGTTACTTCATAATTGTAATCTTGCTACTGTTTGAACCATAATGTAAATATCTGTTATGCAAATGATCTTAAATGACTCTGTGAAATAGTTGCTCAACCTTCAAAGGCACTGTGACCCACAGGTTCTCAAACCTGTTGAAAACCACTGCTTTAAAGGCATGTGTGTTGCTCAGTTTGGCAAGGAAAGACAAAAAGCAATGTTCTTCATTTATGCCATCCACCTCTTCCCAATAGGTATTTAACTAAATACCTTAAATAAAACCACCAACAGATATAAATTCAATATTATTCAGAATATATTACTTACTTCTTGCATCCAATGTCCTCAGCACCTACTTCTGAATTTCAGTTAAGAAATATATACTATATAATAAGGAAAAAATACCAGAATGTAACTGTAGATATTCTTTCTTACTACAACATGTTATCAATTCTATACTTTATTAGTATCCCCCATAATAAATTTATCAGTAATTTATCTCCCTATTTTAGACTATCTTTATTTTCCCTAAAAATATCATGAGAGATTCCTAATTGTTTTTCTGATTCATCTTTGTTTCTCTACATTTAAGTGAAGAGTCTCCTATGTACTTTTCAAGTCTCAGCTGCAGTATTATATTCCCTAAATAGCTAAAATATATTTATGATTTTACATAAAGAGGTCTGATAAATGATAAATGTAGGTGTGGATGGTTCTACCAACATAAAATTTATAATGAATAATGGTGTATGACTTAGGGAACATTCTAGATAAGGAGGGTGTGGGACATATGCAAGGGTAACAAAGATGAGAGGACAAAAATGGCTAAAGAATTCTAGAGACTTTAAGACACTAAAGACTTCATGAAAACCAAAGTAACCATGGATCCAGTGACAGAGGGGCCAAAAGAATCACCCCTGACACAGGTAGTGTGGTATTTTAGTGCTGAGTTCCTTAGAGGTCACTATGTGGTAGGTGAGGAAACTACATGGGATGAATGATGGAAAACAGTCATAAGATGTAAAGCTGATTGTGGACCATTCTTTCATGAGCTTTCCCTGTTGAAGAAAGTGACAAAAATGAGAAAAAAAATATGTAAAAGTACAGACTCAAGCAAGTAATAATTTTATGACCTTAGGAAAAGATTTTCTATACTTCCGCACATCTAATAAATTATTATTAATGTAGCGTTTTATTGTAAAAATGGTGATAGCAATATTATTAGTCAAAATATATAAGACATATTATACATCACAGGGACTATTCTTATAATCTAGTTTATTCAGTTTTCCCCATGGATATATGAAGAATTGGTCTCAGCAACTGTGTGAATACAGAAATCAAACTCTCTTAATAAAAGGAATAGCAATAGCTTATGCACATGTCCCGTTATATTTTATATCACCTATAGATGACTTATAATATCAAATAAATTTAAATTTAAAATAAACATCTGCGTATGTTTTCTACAGACACAGTGAACATAGACTTTGTGAACTCTCTAAAGGAGACATGAGACAAACTATTGAAATGAGTTCTAATACCAAGCATCTGTAGATGATAAAGAAAAGCTGTAATGGAGTAAGACTTCAAGCCTCTTCAATACCTGCTTCAGCACAGTTCTTGGTGATGGTGGAAGTTCAAGTCTTGTTTTCTGTAAATTTCTCGTTTTTTTCTGAGAGTTCTCAATCTGTGGTTTACTGATTTTGCAAATTCAGCACTTGTGGATATGTATTGATGATCCTTTTATTTCTGAAATTTTAGGCATTACAAATGTGGAGCTGAGTCACAGAAAAAACTTTAATGTAGACATGAAATATGAGTTTGACTGATGCCTGTTTCAGTGACGTGATGCATCATATATCTGTCCGACTTTCCAAATATTTAGCAAATACTACCAATTAAGTTTAGGAGTACAGTTATAGTTTTTGTCGTTTCATTATCTATAAGTCACATAGAAAGATATAAAATGCTGAGTGATGGAATTATATAGATGACAAAACTGGTAAGGTGAATCTCGAGCTATGACTCTTGAGTCTGAGCAGCCCCAGGTAATTCTACTCGACAGTTATGTGTCCTGTTTATTTGAAGTTATCCTCAAAACTAGTTGGAAGGGTATACTATTAGATCAGTATTTGTAGTTCAGGAATAATAGAAAAAAAGACATTAATTTCAGAAGTAGAATGTTCCTATGTTCAGAAAAACTGAAAGGCCACAGTCTGTGCAGAAGCAAACTGTGTACATGTCTCATGGATGCTTTGGGATTTTATAGGATTAAAAGGGGTGTTTGGGGGAATGGAGGATTCCATCACTAGCTCAAGTCCACTGCACATTCAAAGTGGTAGATACCACTCAAAGAGGCATGTTCATCCTCATAGCAGAAGCAGGTGCAACTTAACAGCTCACAGCTGTTATCAGTGAAGTCATCATTCCTATCCAGAGCGTCTCAGGCCACCTGAGCATTTTAGATCATTAACCTTTTATATGCGTTTTAGATATCAAACATGTTGTAACACATCTATGATGAAACTTTGTACCTTGAGGTCTCAAAGCTACTTGTTGCTAACTTTTAACAATGTTCAACTTGGTGACTCTTGTCTGGGCAGCTGTTTCTAAGAAACTAGTTTATAGCTTATGAGTTGGTATGTTCATTTCTTCATAACAGTGAGTTCAAACAGGGTAAAATGAATGGATTTTTCTTCACATATTAGAAGCTAGATAGCCTTTTGAGTAGATTTGTTACTTATTATGAGAGATGAATTTAGCAAGAAAGGGGCAGACAAGAAAAGGTAACAATAACGTTATAGTAAAAAACATAAAGTTATCCTAAATCCAATATTTGTGAGTTATAGAGCCTTGGTGAAATGACTGAGGAGTAAATTTCACAGCATTAAGAAGCTGGAGAAAATTCAAGGTCAAATTAATACTTAGAAAGTAAATTCTGAAGATACACTTCTGTTGAAGATATACACTGCCTCTGCTACATTTGACAGTAAACATGCAATTTGCCTAAGACGTCTTCCATCTAATATGTAAAGTTTTAATTATATGGATCCTTTTTCATTGTAATCATCATGAAACCATAGCTTCTCAAGGACAGATACTACTTTCTGTGCTTCTCATAAGAGCCAGTGTGGTCAGAAGAGTCCACTAGCTAGATCCAGAGAAACCAAGAAAAATTCCATACCAATAAGGTGAGAAAGAAGCATATCACATTGACATTTATACCTAAAACGTCATGTCCTTTACAATTTGCAAGGATTTAGGCTTATT
The DNA here is from genome assembly GCA_026225945.1 of Cricetomys ansorgei. NCBI lineage: Eukaryota > Metazoa > Chordata > Mammalia > Rodentia > Nesomyidae > Cricetomys > Cricetomys ansorgei. The sequence continues at coordinate 6,960,779 of JAMJFZ010001131.1, read as the reverse complement.
TATCTCAGAGGAGTTTTTGTTCTGCTTTTGATCTTATAATTTTGAAATGGACATACAGTGAGCCCAAGTAATTCTAATTGAATAATTACATTTGAAATAAATTTATTTAAGAAAAGCACTGGTTAAGCCCAGTTTTCCCTGAGAAATATGTATTTAGACTGTCAGAGCAAACTAATAATTTTCTTTCAAATCTCTATTAATTCCACACAAAAGAACAAGAGAGGTAATTTTTGTTTATTGAACTTCTTTTGTGTTGGTGGAATGAGTCATATAAGAATGCAGTTTCTGGCAGATGTGTCATTATAATCTAGTTCTTTTTGTTAAATTTTAACATCATAATGGGTGGTGATTTTCTTCAGCTGTCCTAGCGATGATATAACTTCATGAAAAATTACTGCCATTAAAAGAATACATCCATGCACTTGAGAAGATTGTGACACATTTTGAAAATATGGTTGATGTTATTTCTCACATATATTATAGCTTAACCTCAGTTTTCAGAATGCACAATTAAATCCCAAATATAGTTGATTTATCTTCCATCAAATTTTGATCCCACAGATCCCAAGAATACTATTTTGCATGCAAGATGGTTCATTCCATTTATCTCATAAAAGGAATTTTTTGATCATTTTATAAATATGAAGACTAAGACTCAGGTTATGTTTTCAAGTTCAGGGCATTTTCTATACTAGAACATATTTTAAGAACTGGCCTGAATATTTTTGCTGCATGTTATAACTGATAACTGGTACAAGGCATGTATTATTAAAATAATGAACAATAAAACTACAAACATACACTACACATACACACACACACACACACACACACACACACACACAGACTCAATTGTTTTTAGCCCTTTGATGGAAGGCTATATTGGACCCTGGTCTGAGAGGAGACACAGGATTCAGGCTTTCTTTAAAAGAAAGAAGGTAGGTCAAGTGTCACATTGTAGAAATCCTTTTTTAAAAGGCTAAATCAAAGAAATTTCTCTTTGCAACAGACAAAGACTACTACAGAAAAGCGCAACTAATCAATATACAGACTTGTGAAGCCCAGTTTCAATGGGTAAATCTATAAAACATTCCTCAGGAGTATCAGAAAAGAAAGCAGAAAGACTATGCCAAAAATCAGGGAGTTGTATGTGAGATTGTGACCCCTAGTAATGTCAGAATCTACACCCTTAAAATATCACCAACATGACTGCCCAAACATGAGCTGAACAAGGAAGGTGTCAATGAGCATGCCTAAGTTTATGTGGAATAGCCTTTGAGTCTTCAACCCTACACAAAATAAAATAAGCAACTAGGGAAATCTGCCTTCCTTAGAGAAGAGCACACCAACTGATTATCCAGTGACAAAGTGTCAACCTTGAAAACATGCATATAAGTAGCATTACATGGACCCAACAGATTATATTTAGAAATATATAAAGAGCATAATAATAATTAATTCAATATAATTAATAAAGAAAGATGCCATGAATTTGAAAAGAACAAAGAAGAGTATCCTGGAGTGTTTGGAGGCAGAAAGGGGAAGGAAGTATTGTAATTATTATATGATCTAAAAAAAATGATTTTAAAATGGAAAAAAAAGTATTTTTACTGTTAACACAATGACTGGTGACCTCTTTCCATTACTGCCTCCTGAGTCTATAATACAGTTACTATCTTGATGTCTCTATATAATTTAGCCACTTGCAACCCAAGCTTAATATATGAAATCTATAATAGTGTAGTAGCTTTATTCACATTCCAGTCTATTCTCAGTACCTCTTTATTCATCATAGACCACATTTCCCTGACTCATTCACCATTGGCTTATTTCTCATGAAAGATTTCAGCCTTATTCCCATTCTTTTCATTCCTTGAACAAATCTTTATAGTAATTCTCATTTGAGACTTCTTATTGTCATTATTTTCCTTTCCACCCTTTCTCCAGTATTCTCCTAACTTCCACTGGGATAATCATTATTTAAATTCTAATCTAACACTCTTGCTTAAGGCAATGCTACCATAATTCCAAGTCAATTATTTCTTGTAAAAGACCTTTATTATTTGTTCATAAAGTACCTCTTCAACCATGCTGTTGTTTACTATTGCTGACTTACAACAGTAACCTTTATTTAGAATGCTTTAACTGAACATACGGTTTTATATGAGTGTGCCTTTCTATGTTTTACTGTTTGATGTCTTGGTTATTCTTTTTATTCATCTACTTTCTCTGTATACTCTCAAAATTAAAGTACTTCTGCCTAAAAACAGCACTTCTACATTCTCTAAGCCTCTCATATCTATAAAGATATATATCATATATATATATATATATATGTTTATACATACTCTCATGAATATGAAAAACAATGAGAGTATAAGAACTCTAGTTTTTCTGCTAATAAAACAGAATATTTTATACGAAAAATAGAATAAGGTTCTAGACGGCTCAGTAGTAAAGAGTGTTTCCTCTTCTTCCAGAGGGCACCTATATCTAGTGACTCACAACAATCTGTATTTCCAGCTCTAGGGGAGCTTAAGCCTTCCTTTTGCCTCCACAGGCAGGTGCATATACACGTACATGCACACACACACACATTCAGATGGCATATTCACATAGACATACACACACAAATTAAACAAAATACATCATAAAATATTAAAATAAAGTAAAATTCTACAAAAGTTTTATTGAATGGGAAATTTTCTCATCACTGTTGATTATATTTTCTCAAAGTCATATAATTTCAAACATTGATTTTTTTTCTGTAATCAAATTTACATTTAAAATATACATAAATAACAGCTAATGTCTCCTATGAGTATTTTTTGTGGTAGGTACTTGATAGATACATTTATAAATGTTAGTAACCTTATATATGATAGTCATCCTATGGTTTGTTTTTATTCTCTATTAAATAAAATGATGGGTTACATCTCTAAATACACAACCATTTTTTTGTTTCCTTACCTGTACAGAAGCTTTTTCATTATTTCTTTTATTTTCAAGATTAACATATAGTTACATCATATCCTCCTTCTCTTACCTCTCTCCAAAAACTACTATATCTTTCCATGTTAATGAAATTCATGGGTTCTTTTTTCTTTAATTGTAGCTACATTCTTATATGAACATATATGAACATGGATATAGATATGCAAAATATAACATAGTCTGTGTATTTTCACTTGTTTATGTTTTCAGGGCTAATCATTTGGTATTGTTTACACAATTGATGTGTTATTCATTGAGAAAGACTATTTTTCCCATTCTCAGCATTTTTTAATTCTTAGTGTAGAGTTGAATGTTCATGGTCTTTTCCCCATCAAATATGGTATATCTATTGTTCTTGTTCAGGCCCAGTTAAGACAGTCATGACTGCAAGACTTTAAGGATATTGCTTCTGATTTTCCTACGAAACACAATCTCACAACAATCTTCCTGATCTCTGACTCTTACAATCTTTTCACCCTCTTTACCTCAATGTACTCTGAGCTTTAGGTATGGAGTGTTTTGTAAATGTATTCATTGGTACTGGGCTTCATAATTCTGCATTTTGATGTATTATAGTTTTCTGTAATGGTTTCCATTTTTACAAGCATCTCTTTAAAGATTTTCAATTAAATTCTGTCTTTGTCTCTTTATAACTCTACCTTCCTTTCTATCTCTCTCTTTCCATGGATTTCTCTCTCTCTCTCTCTCTCTCTCTCTCTCTCTCTCTCTCTCTCCTCTCTTTATGTGTGTGTGTGTGTGTGTGTGTGTGTGTGTGTGTGTGTGTGTGTACATGTTGGTACATGCATAAACTTGTAGGTACAATGCCTTCGGAGGCCAAAGGAAAGTATGAGAAACTATGGAGTTAGAGTTCTAGCAGACATAGATGTTGGGAATAGAACTCAGGTCCTCTGTAAGAACAATACTCAACTCTGAACCAACAAAACATCTCTCCAGATCAGGTTTGTAGCCATTTTATCCTAAACATTTTAAGTATATATCCAAGAGAACCATCTTCCTTATTCTATTATTCACATGATGGCCACCCCAAGTGACAGCAGTATGTCTTGTGTATTTTTGACATATTTAAGGTCTTTATGTAAAGTAATTTCAAAGTTGATTTTATAAATAGAGAACAAATACAGATTCAGATATATGACCATATTCTCTTTGAAACTGCAGTTAGTTGAAGAAAGGTAAATTTTCTTTGTATGCACAATCAGTATAGTTTAGAGTGTCTCTGCCTTTGGAAACACACTGACTGAAGGTTAAGTTACATATTCTCTTCACTGTCATTTGTGCAGTTTAACATCTTTAGATGTTTGTTAGCTTCTTAACTCAGTAGATTTCTGGGTATAATCCTTGTTTTACAGGTTTTTGCAAAACCATATATTATTGATAGATAAGAGGGCTCTGTATCTGGACAATCAAGTTTGAAGTATGAAGCTTTGAATATTTGTCACTGTCAAGGAAGCACAATATTGAGTGAGTACTTATCCATTGGTACCTGCTTTTTGTAACAGGAAGTAGGGTTCAACTAGTAGCATGTTTTGTCATTTCTCTGAATGTTATTATAACTATACATCAGATCATAGGTTGGAAAACAATTTGACCTCTCCAGGAAAATGATACTTTATGATTTTGTAATTATTATTTGACATGAGTGTGTACTCATGAGTTTAATGATTTTTGTTAGCTTTATGTATTCATGCTTACCCTTGATAAAATATAACAGCTGGCATCCTTGTTTATCCCACATTTCCAAGAAGACAAAGCATTTCTTCCAATTTTTGTAATATATCTTTAGTGAAGAAGGGAGGGGGAGTCATACAGATGGATAGATGCTTATCAAAAATATTTTTGTTTAATAAAAGTTATGTGATCATTAATTCCTTTGTATTATGACTCATACTCAGGAGAATAATGTGATCAAGGAATGATCCAATTATGACTTTTTCAGTTGGAAATAATACCATGTAAATAGGAGGTGTATGTAGAGAATGATCTTGTGGGAATTCTCACAATTACTAAACCTTCAAACTCTCTTTACCTCATAAAAACTAATGAAACTGGTCTTTCTGTGGCAAAAAAATGAAATCATTATAAACTAAAATATAAAATATGTAAAAGATATAGAATTATTTGATATGAACATATAAATTCACAGGTAACAAATTTGTTTCTATGGGGCTTTGATTACATTTTAAGAATTCTAGTAAGGTGTGAGAGACATGCTTTATTCTATTTATGTTAGACAATAATAATCAGCACCAAAATGCTATATTCATTGTCTTCCTGAAGCTCTTCACTTCTTAACTGAGTAGCAGTAGTTAAAGGGAAGCATATACATCCTGTTCCTGAACTGCTGTGGCAAACAAGCACAGGATAAAACAAAGAGTGGTCCACAACCCAGAGTAGAGTCAGAAGAAAAAAGCCTGCTCTGTCCCTTATTGTAAAATATTAGTTTAGCCCTTAGTCACCCTTGCTTTCTCAGTAGTTCTTGATTTTCAGACTTGTGCAGTTCCTCCACCATGTCAGAGTAATCACTTGAAGTTGCTATAATTCTGATGGAAATTCTCCATATTTGCATGAATGGCTAAATATCAATATTAGTATGCAACCTCTATATTGGTCATTATGGGTTCATCTTAATCAATGAATAGTGCAAAGTTCCATAGCTTCTTAGTTATGCAAAAAGAGTTATAGACATTTTGCATAGCATACAATATTTTCTATTTTAGTATCAGAAAGATCAACCATTAAAAATGTGGCAATATTAGTTGTTTCTAAAAAAAAAAGTAGAAATCCATTATTTAAAGCATGATTATCTGCAAAGTGTATGACCAAAAGAGGGATTTTTTTTTCTTTTTTTTTTTTTGTCAGAAGGGATGTCAGGTAGCCTAGGCTGGCCTCAAATTCACTATGTATCTATGTATTCCAAACTAGACTGGAACACTTTATTTTCTTGCTTCTATCACCCATTGGCTGAGGTTGAATATATATAACACCACATTCAATGTATGAGATAGATGTTGGGAATTTAACCCAGGGCCTCATGCATGGTAGGCAGGCACACTACCAACTGAGCTCCTTCCACATCACCTTTACCCAAATTGTTAAGATCCATGTCTAGGAAGTCTTATATCTGTGACTTGGTAATTATGACCTCAAAGTGAAGAACATCCACTGATAACCCATACTTCATGGAAGCTACTGACTATCATTAGAATAATCCTTGCAAATCCCCGTAACACAGGGCCGTAATCTTAACTGCTCAGAAGACTGAGGCAGAGAGATCACAGGAACATCTGCTGAGTATACAGAATGAATTAAATGCCAGACTTAGCGACTTAGTGAGACTCTGACTTACAATAAAAATTATATAGATGGGGCTGGAACACTGGTCCAGTAGGTAAAACTTAGATTCAATTACCAGGAGGAAAAGCAAAACTTGTTTATCCTACCTCACCATTAATACTGAGAGACAAAATAGGAGTTTGAGAAACTTAAATTCATAGTGCATTTCATATAGTGCTTAAGTGTGTAGTCACATTGTTATGTAAATTAATTTTGAACCTTGTGTGTGTGTGTGTGTGTGTGTGTGTGTGTGTGTGTCTAGCATTTGTTTTTTAATTGGTGTCCTATTTCAGTATTCACTATGAGATGTTTGCTCTTGTACTTTGATTCTTCTGGAGTGTTTCTTCCAACAACATATTATCAGATATATGCTTTTGATATTTTTATATAAAACAACAGTATTGTGTTGGTTTTATTAAGATGTTTTAATCATGATATTCTCTTGTTTCAAAGATAAAAATGTAACTGATTCCTCATATTTAAATATTTTTCTATATGAATTTTGGATTCTTATATAAGGTAATGGTTTAAACTGTATAAAGAAAATGTAGATAGCAAGATATTTTCTTCCTAAGTCAAAACAAAATTTCACTGATTGAAAATTGTTCATCTGGTGCATAAAAATGTTGACCTGTTGCAATTTGGGGGTCATTCACATACTACTGCAAGCATGTATCATGCCCCTTGGGGGCAGGGTGTGGAGAAAGGGTGTGAGGTGTCAAATGTACAAACAGCAAATATTATTTCCAAGAAATGAGTGATGATGACCACACAGTTTCATTCTTTCTCCCAAAGAGAACTAAAAGTCAAAATATTTTCCAAAAACAACCTTTTTAAGCTTTATCAAAACTACAAACCATAAGATTGGTCTCCTAATTTTGATGTATTTTTCTACTATGAAAAAGGAATTTCTATCACTGTCTTGCATGATTTTATTCCATAAAAATGCTGACAAAATTTAAAATGAATACAATGCTGTATTAATACCCTTCCCCTCCCAAATATACATATATCTATATATGTATTCACTTTTCATATGTGAATTATGTGAGCTGTGACAAATTGAGTTCTAATTTTGTTATTTACTTATTTGACTGAATTTAAGAGTTTTGGAAGTCAGTTTCTTGGTAACCTTGGTGATGTCCATGAAGTTCTTTGAAGCTCTATGTCTTTTAAATAGGAACATGGAACACTTACCAATTATCACTCTTTTATAAAAACAGTGGTAAGATGGCCAGCAACATAAGCCTATAATAGGACCCATTTTAAGCGTATCATTGGCATATGTCCTAAGGGCAGTAAAGAAATTAACTCTGTTTAATTGGACATTAACAGGCTTAAGTGAATCTAGGGTTGTCCCCACAGTAAGCAAAGCTCGAGTACAAACTGTGAATCTGAGGAGTCATCATGAATGCCAGGAAAAGAACTAATGGAGTTGTCAGAGTCTGAGGATAGCACTGACTGTTCTTGTTTTCACATTGTAGGTGTGCTCTTATGACTCCTCCGCAAGTCACATTTGAAAATTTAGAAGTTACATGGATAGCCTAAAGTACTTTTCAAATTTATGAAATATATTCATAAAATCTCTGCCTCAGCAACAAAAATATATACCAAAAATAAAAACCCTGACAACTATGACTACGTTAAAAATTCAAAGTGTGAAATGTCTATGCTATAGAGTAAATGAGTACATATATCAATAGACCCAAAGCTAACACATCAAAACAAACTTAGATATGTTAAAAAGTAATCTGTTATATGGTCAGGGGTTCTGATAACAAACAGGAATGAAAAAAAAAATAGAGAAATGTATATGAGATAATCCCTTACTGAAAAAAAAAAAATCCCTAAGTCTGTAGGAAGTCCTGTCATAGATTTAGCCATAAACTGAAAAAAGGCATAAGAATAAGAACTCCTAGAGACAGACTGCATAATGCTTTATCAATTTTGAATTTTTTTAATGCCAATGAAACAGGAACAAAAGCTTCTGAAACACACTGGAGTGTAGAAAAAATTATTTAATTAAATCATCTTGTACACTATATGGATGTGTTGACAAGAGAATGCAAGTCAGGGAATGTATTACACTGGGGAAGAGTTTTACTTCTGTTTCCCAAGGAGATGAAAAGCTGTGGGTTCCATTAAAATTGATAAACATTACATTTGTGTAAGAAAGTTCCTAGCAGAAAGACAGCCCAAGAAACTGGACAAGAAACTTGAAAACCTTGATGCTGAGATGGACATTTGTTGAAGGAATATTGAAAATGGTAGATGATCAGGACTGATGGTTGCTGCAATTATGGAGGATTCTTACAAGGATGGCTAAGGTAGATCATCTTAAATGACATTCAGACTTTTAGTTTATAGGATTGATAATTGTTTTATTCTAATAGTTAAAATGTGTGAAAGTTATTTTCACAGCACAATTTATATCTTAAACAGAAAGGGGGAATATCCAGATGAATAATCCTGTGTGGAAGCTAAGGTCTACATTCTAGGGGCTACATATAGAGGCCTGTGTGGTATGGATGGAATATAGATACATCTTTAATTAAATATTCGGAAAGCAGTAGTAGTGAACACCTTTAATCCTAGTATTCAGAAGGCAGTGGGGGCTCACACTTTTAATTCCTAGGGAAAAAAATACTGGAAGTGGACAGAGAAGCAGAACTCAGAAGGAGTTAGAATCACACAGGAAGTGATCTCTGAGATGAGTAAAGTGAATGGGTAAAGTGACTAATCAGAGGAAAAGTTATCAGAATAAGGACATGCCAAACTCTCAAAAGAAAAGGCAGTCTCTCATATCAGTTAAAGATAGTGACAGAGCAGTTACATATGAATCAGTCAGTGAGAAGCAGACAAAAGAGCCAGTAAGAAGAGTCAGTTGAGAAGCAGTTAAGAGTGTTGAAGAGTCAGAATAGAGTCAGTTACAGAAAAAGAGTTACAGAATCTGAGGCTCAGTAAAAGGGTGTTACAGAGTTAGTTACAGAAGAGTCACAGAGTCATTTGAAGAGTGAGTTATAGAGAAGGAGTTACAGAGCAATTGCAGCACTGTTACAGAGAAAAGATGGAGCAGTGAGAACTCTGGGAGAGACACAGACACACAGTAGAGCTCAGCAGAAAAAGCCCAGTACAGAGATTGAGTTAAACCAGAAGAGTAAGAGCTCGGAAGGAGCTAGTTGGAGTGGCTCAGTCAGCAGTAGGTCTCAGAAGGCTAAGGCTGAAACCTTATGGGTCTGAGCTAGAAGGTTCAATGTTCTAAATTGTTTGAAGGCTGATGAAGCCTTCCAGTTCAAGGTTTAACAACATGATAAGGAGAACAAAATTCTCTAAGACTCCAGGGCTCCTGGCTAGAACCAGTGATTTAATTAGACAAAGGAATAAACTATTCCCTGCCCCAAACCAATGGATCTATCTGGCAAATCCACATCAACATTTACACCTACTTCTACAAATAAAAACACATTCAGTTGCCCTATACAAAAGGACTTAATATAGGTAAAATGTGAAAATGGAATGGGAATAATAAGCAAATGCTCAATCTCAAAGAATCACGTGATAGCCCACATTTACAAGAAACTTGAAGGGACTGATACACATAACACTAGTAATTATACCTTTCATGTGTCTGTGAGAGCATCAGCAGAAAGGATTAACCAAGTAGGAAGGTCTACGCTGACTGTGAGAGACATCATCCCATTTGCTTAGGTCTAAGAATAAAATAGAAAGGTAACAGGTGTTGGAGACATGACTCAATAGCACAGAGCTCTTGCAGAAGAAGAATTCAGCTCCCCACCATGTTGAGTGTCTCACAAATACTTGTAATACCAGTTCCAGGGTACCTGACACTCTCTTCTAGCCTCTGCAAACACCTACACTCATGTGGACAGGATCTCTCTCTCTCTCTCTCTCTCTCTCTCTCTCTCTCTCTCTCTCTCTCTCACACACACACACACACACACACACACACACACATACATGCATACATACATACATAGGTATATATAACCAACTTGGTTCATTTAGCATGCTGGCATATACATGTGTCAAGTCTGATCACTTAGGAATGGTCAAATAAAAAATGAGTTCATCCCAGGAAGAAACATTCACCCACTTTCAGAAGGCACAGACTACCTATAGCTCTTCAACAAGGAGTGGATCCACACTCAAGTTTCCCTTTCCAGGCTGGCATGTTTACTGGTACTGTCATTAGGCTAGTCTTGTTTAGGCAACCATATTGTTGAAATTTTTATGGGTATATTTTCTCTATTGTAGTCATAGATTCAAGGTAGATAACAGTTTATTCTTTGGTTATATCAATCCCCAGTCCTAGTCCTGAAGCACACCAGCACTTTGGCATCCATATGTTCTAGTCCTAAAAGCTTAGAACTGGAAGGTTTCAGCCTCAGCCTCCATACAATCTAGAACATTCAAGCCTCCACTGCAGACTGAGCCACACCAACTACCTCCTTCTGAACTCTGACTCATTTAGTTCAACTCAACTCACTTATTGTTCTGGCTCAAACTCTTCTTCAAACTGCCTGGTTCAAATTGACCTTCTGAGCTAGCTTACTGTTTCTAATGAATCTCTTCTGACTTTGGCAGATTCTGGCTTACTGACTGCCTCAGACTGAACTGTTCTGATCAGCATCAAACTCATTCATTCTGTCTGATACTGACTTCTTCTGCCAAGCTGTCTTTGTGTCTTTGTCTCTCTCTGAGCTCTTAATGTTTCATACTGCCCCAGGCATCTTCTCTGTTCCTCAGTCAGATTGTTTCACTGTGTCTTGTCCCCTATCTGCCTACTTCAGACTGCTCACTTCATACTGTCTGCTGTAACTCACTATTGTAACTGACTCTGCTCTGAGCTAAGAGCCTGCTTTTATATCATGAGAGCTGGGCATATTCTCACTTTGATTCACTCTGCTAATTCTTCCTATGATTTATTACTTTGTATGTTTCTCTGGGACTCTTTTCAGACATCACTTCTTGTCTGACACTAACTCCTTCTGATCTCTTCTTCCTCTGACAAACTCTGCTTCCTGTCTCCAGTATGCTGAGTAATTAAAGGCATGAATCAATGCATTTTGAATACTGAGATTAAAGGTGTATAATAACATTCTTAACATTCCTTCTACATTCCATCTGGACCACACAGGCCTTTGAATGTGATTCCTTCATACACACCCCTGGAATATAGACCCTACCAAGTTTTCTCACCATCCTCTACATCCTATTGTACTTAGGAGACGCTATTTAAAAGCAAGCATACTGGGCCTCAGGCTCTTACAATCTTTCTTTCTCCTCTTCCAAGATATTCTCAAGTTACATGTTTATTGCATTCTGAAGTTGTCTTTTGTTTCTGTATTATATTAAATCTTATTCTTTACTGTGTCTTTGCCAAACCTGGTAATAGTCATCTGTCCCTATGATTTTTAAACAAAATCACTACTAGTCAATTATCATTTCTGGAATAATGCAGCATAATCCTACAGTTGGACTATCCAAACCTTATGCAGTGTTGGGATAATCTATGCAACTAGTTATCCAGGCTTAAAAGGTACTAGTGATCTTGGTCCCTGTATTTCGGTCTATTCAATATGGAGGAACTATGATAGGGAGCAAATTCACTAACCACTCTATCTTGAATAGTCTCTTAATGCCTTTAATGAAAATGTTCAAAATGACTTGTAATTTTTCATGTTGAATGTATATATTTTATAATTTATTATCTATATAAACTACCTTTCATGAACATAGTGATAAATCACTCACTTCTTATGTATTCGTTCTGCCTTCATTTAAATTATTTGCAGATTGTTACACACATGCATTGCAGCAAATTCAACACTTTATTCACAGTTTCATCATCATTAATAACAGTCATTTACAAGTCAAGGATTCTAAGTGGTTAGTGGTATAGCTCAGAAATAGAATATCTTCTAAGTCGTAGGAAGCTTCTCTTTCAGTATAGAGTACTCTCCAGCATGTACATAGGTCAGTAGACAGATAAGCAGAGAGACAGAAATAAATAAATATATATATATACTTATTTATATATATTTTATATGTATATATATATTACATATATTTATCAAATATATAAAATAATTGTATATAAATAAAAATAAATTTGTGTATATGCATAGAGATGTTGATACATAATATACAAAAGTTTTCAAAACAGTTAGTGTTATATTTTTGCTACTGCTTAGTTATATGCAGTTGTTTTTAATTGTTAACACTTCAAGAGGAAATTACATATTTTATTAAGTACAAAAAGAAATAACAAACTCAAATTGGGTTTGAAGAGAAAGTAAAATAGAATTATATAGTCTCATTTTAATGTTCAGAGAAATGGTTGATTTTGGTGAAGATTTTCACATATAGCATCCTAATAGTTCAGTCCTTCCTATTATTTTAAAACAATTTCTTCAGATAATTCTGATATACAAATAGATTTAAACTTGACTGGCCATAAAAAAAAATCTGCCAATCATTCTGTTCATTGTTGTTTTTAGTTCCAGTCTCCCCCGACACATTCCATCACAGCCCTATCCCGGCCCGGAGCTGGCTGGGAAGCCTCTCGGTTCCCGCCCTGGCCAGAGGTGAGAAAAGGCAAGCCGAGAGCCTTGGGGAAGCCCCGGGGGACGTTTCTCACGTGGGTTCCTAGGACTGCGTGGCACCGCCTGATCCTGCTTGCTGAGAACAAACAGGAGATGGAGTCGGCATCTGGTGGACCCGAACTCCTTTATTCCTGGACCCGAACTCGAACTCAAACTCCCTTATTCAAGGTGTTACCCCGATAAATAACCTCTTCCCATAAGGGCGTGGCTTCTCCCCTCGAGCGGGGAAGCCTTAATTAGCATGGCAGGGGGAGTGTTCCTAAGCAAGGGACCCGCCCCAATGCAGACAAACATGTTCCTTTAGCTTCTTGGGAAGTGAGCAAGTTATATTATTCTGGCTAGGGACCTTCCCGGGCTGGGAGACCAGGAGTCTGCCAGCGTCTCATCCTTCGTTGACCTTTTTTCCAGGGAGCAGGGGCACTTGGCCTTGACTTCTACTGCTTTCCAGCCCCCGGGTCCCACATCTCCTCCTTTGCTTTTATTTTAAAGGGGAAATATAATATCATTATTAGTCCCAGATTGGGAGATATTCGACCTTGGATTATGGCCCAAGGACAAAATTGGATATGTTTATCTACATTGAGGGGATGGTATAACTGAGGGTTTGTGGAAACCTATGGAGATTCTTGGGAATTTGTGTAGGTGCCTTATAATTCCCAGCCCAGAGTCACTTTATTCATCCGCCCCACCCCATAAGTTCTGTCCAGGTGTGGAACTGCAGAGCTGCAGCTCCATTGGTCTGCCGTTCGTCTCTGGACGGCATTGTCCTCCGCTGATCTCTGGATGGCACTGTCTTCAGCTGGTCTCTGGATGGTGTTGTCCTCAGTTGGTCACTGGATGGCGCTGTCTTTAGCTGGCCTCTGGATGGTACTGTCTTTAGCTGGACTCCGTGGGTGGGGGGAAGGGGTGTCTGTAGTTGATTCAGGATCTTGGCTTGGGCTGTATAAACCTACAGATACTCTTTGGTTTGGAGATTTGAAATCCAGGAGAAGAAAGTTGGTACTGGGACTGATAGGTCTTTGGTACCAGAGAAGAGCAAGCCTTGATTAGGCATAGATATAAGAAATAAGTTGAGATGCAAGGTATAGCATCAGAAGATTTTATATAGGTATTAGGGTTTTGAGAATTGAGTGAGACTCAGAGAGACAGGTGTCTCTGAGTGGAGATATTGAGACCATCTTCTTGTGATTTCCTGTAAAGAAGTTTAAGTTTGTTAATATTAGAGAACTTTTCACCATGTTTGAAGTCTGTAATCTCTTGTCCAGTCTTGGCTTCTCTGATAGAGAGCTAAAAGTTAGATGTCAGGATGTTTTCACCATGTTTGTCTTGGCTTCTCTGATAGAGAACAAAAAGTTAGATACCAGGCTGGAGTGATAGTCCAGCCACTCCTGTGAGAATAGGAAGGGGGAAGAGTTTGTGGATACTAATTCTTGGGTGTTGTTCCTCTTCCTCAGTTGGCATTTTTTGCTGGGACCCAAATAATAATTTTTTGGGTGGTCACGAAGTGGAACCGGTGGAAATGAAGTGGTTATCGGGTGTTTGCATCAGCCAGGTGGGCATGACTGAAGTTTTGCTGATCAAGCCTGCATGGCTGAAGTTTCTCTTTGGGTATAAGCTTCCTGTAGAGAAATATTTTTTAAGTTATTACTGGCCTTGAAGTGAAGTCTGGTTCTTCTTTCTTCTGAAGAGAGTCACTGCTCTCTTGGATCTGCGTGGATTTGTTGTGACATCAGGATTGCAGACCTCTGTAAGGAGATAGAAAACCCTTTCCTCTGGGGAGAAGAATTCCCCATTCTTTTATTTTATTGACTCCAATAACGGAGTGTCCAGTGGTGTTGCCACTGGTTGGACCTGTCTCTTGCCTCATCCCTCAGGTGGCTTTTTTCCAGGGAGCAGGGGCACTTGGCCTTGACTTCTACTGCTTTCCAGCCCCCGGGTCCCACAGTTCATAATTTTAAATTCTTGTTAAATAACTTGAGAAAATAACACATGTGTGAAAATGAAAATACCTGTCTCTTGCTCTACTCTCACCACATGGCTGACTAATTACATGGTGGCACTATTAATACCATCCAAATTTTAGCAAAGTCAGAAGAAATCAAACCACAAAAACATAGAATAAGGTGCCATTTCTGCCTCTTACTTAATCAGTGACTTAAGAAATGTTATTTCATAGTTTCAATGATGTTTCCTCATATATAAACTGTAGATTGCAACTACTAAAATTTTTGATAAGCTCAAATTGGAAATTCTATTAAATATCATAGGATAGCGTCTGCCGTATTCATAGAAAAACTCAGTAAATATTAGCATCAATAATTTTTAATTTAAAAAAATCACATATATATATAAATATATATGAATTGAGTTGAATTTAAATGACTATATATGAATATAATTGAATATCTTTCACTTTCAACTCCTCACTTTTCTATCTCTTTACTTTCCCATTGTAATCCTTCTTCTTACCCCAATACTCATGCTTGTACTTTGATGTCTTTTTAGATCCATCTGACTCACTGAGTTTAATTACTTTTAGCATGGCTTATGAGCTATTTCTGGACTATGTGAAACCTATCAGTTGCTACCCTACTGAAAAATTGATGCCCTTTCTTCATTAATGTTAATATTACATAGACTTTCAGAGAAGGTAAGGCTCATGAACCCCTCTACAGTTCATGATAGCATATTGAATAATCCTGTGCAGTTCTTGTACATGTAGCAATAGCTGCCTTGGTTTTATGAGTCCTGTAGGCATGTCATGTCCAGAGTATTTTCTCATCACTCTTCCCTATGCTCTAGTTCATAAATGCTTGCTGTATATTCTTAGTCCAATGTCTTCTGAGCTTTGGAGAGGGTGATACATGTGCCTTTAGGGTCAAACATACAGGAGTTACTTATACTTAGGACACTGACTATGTGAGTTCAGTTATTAACCACTGTCCACTGTAAAATGGAAGTTTCTGTGACAAAGACCATGAACTTAAATCTATGAATTTAAGTACATACATACATAGAAGGAAGTGTGACAACATGTTTGTTCAGCAAATAACAATAAGAGGCTTAACTCTTGAACCTATGACCTTCCTAGTTATGGATTCTTAACTAGGTTTACCAAGCATGAATTCCTACTTGTGGAGCAAGACTTACATTGCATAAGGGAGCTTTGGGTAACCCTCGGTATAGTCATGTCACTAATATATCTTTCCAGGCAGGATCCACAGGCAGGAGGAACCATCAATGACTTTTTTACCCTAACAGGTCTCATAGGACCTTGGAGACCTACAAAAGCAAGTCAACATATGACATTTTTTTAATGTTTCCCTTTCAACACACATATTTAAAGTTTAAAACCACATTAATTTCAAAGTTTCAAAGTAATTGAAATAGTATTCTCTATGATTTCATTTGTTAAAAAAAATTTTGCCTTCAAATGAATATGTCACTTTTTTCTCTCCCAACAAACATTAGCAAATCACAACAATGTGATGAACAACACATGTTTATTAGAAGAAAATTGTAATTCTCCTCTCTTCTCATAAACTTAATGGCAAAATAATATTAATATTTTTATAAGCTCCTCAGAGAAACACAATAACTTGCTAAATGTTTCAAATATGAGTATCCCATGAGGCTCTGTGGAACTCTCAGCTGAATGTAGGTCACCACTGTGAGATCTACCTGGATTAATTGATATACTCAAGTTATTTTAATCATGTATCCATGGGTATGAGGCTTCAATCCCTCACTGGCTGTAGGTAGGCAAATCTGTTCCTCAAAAAGTGTACTTGATATGGGCCAGTGTGATTTTAAAACATGTAGATGGTTTATCAAAAGACAACAAGAGTTAAGAAAATAAAAACTGAACTATCAGAAACAGTGCCTGTTTATATTGTCTATTGCACCTCAACTGACATTGCTTCTATAAATATACTTATTTTAAATTTTGGTGACTGTCCTGTTGGTCTTATTGTTTCAAAAGTCACACCAACTAATCTATTTGATGGATGTACATCATTTGCTCTGTTAGATATTAGCTGAGTACTACTTCCTAAAAATTCAGTCACTCTGTACTTTGAGGTAGAGAAGTAGTGAATTGCTCCCATGAAATCTTCAGAGACTCTTTTCTTAAAAGGGACTTCTACAGCTCTGATCTTGATTTGCTTTTCAGAGCTGTTTCTTGGTGCTGTTCCCACCTGCAAACACTAATAAATTCAGAGAAATCAAGTGCTTAAAGAGTACTTCATCTTTCACTTGTAACATTGTAAGAACAACTGAGTGGCTTCTTCAATATTTGATTTGAAAAGCTCTATAGCTGCATATCCAAAGGTTGTTGGGCACATTTTCTATTCCATAACATTGGTTTGGTTTGTGATTCTTCTTAAGCATTTTTGATACTACATGAAAGATTTGCTTTTTTTCCAGTTTTCAGTAAGACTTTTATATCTATTTTCTATCCCCAAATACTGTCATCGCATTTTAGTTAGGATTTCTTCAAGGCTTTTAACATCTTCATTTTCTTTTCTATAAAACTAGCTTATAGTCACTACTCAATCACAAATGTCTCTGACATTTTTCACTTTCTTGATAAGAAACTAGTGCTGTAGCACTTCTAGGTCAAGAGAATTTTATTATTTATGACTGAGAACTGGAACTTACAAGTTCCAGTTGTCATTTTTGTTACATTCAGTTTGTTAGAAGAGAGTCATACATATAGACACATTCAAGGGAGAGGGATCTCAGCACACTCTTGGACATAACTGCCAAAGTATTTGATTTGTGACCATATTACAATGCACTAGAGGAGCAAGTTATTAATAAAACATGTCCTTTTCCTTCAAGAATATCATAAGTAGAAAGCAACAAATGCATAAATAAGCCTGATACAGCATAAAAACCACTATAATAGATTTATTAGTGACGTTTCAGGTACAGAGAAAGTAATTTAAATGTCACTTTCCTGAGTTGGTAAACTTTAACAGTACATAGGAAAAAAACAATTCAAAGGACTTGGAAAATGGTGTCCTAGACAAAGGATTGTAAGAAATGCATGGAAAACATGACTAATTTGGGGTATGGAACTTATGGTCCATTAGAGACAAAGAATCCAGTATTGAGGCATCATGTGATATAGTCATGGCTGGTGTCCAGTTGTGAAAAGAATTGCAAACTTCAAAAAAAAGTCCAGACTCAAAGCTTAGGAGTTTAATTTTATAAACATATTTCTTTTAAATTAAATATGAACAATTTAATTACAAAATTAACATGGCATTTAGTGCTATCCAAGTTAAATCTATATTTATTTAAGTTTAGCTGATTATTAAGTAAATATTAGAATAGGTTTACTTGCTCTGGTTGGACAGATTATTGGTATGGAACACTTAAGAGTTCTTTTTGAAGAGTTAGCAGTCAAATTAGATGTATTTGAAAAATTCATTTAAATATAATTAGTATTTTATGCTGCATTCTTAAAAACTGGGAAAAGTTATTTTATAGAATGATTTGTGTCTAAACTATAAACCTGAAGAAATGGCACAGAATGAGTTTGCCAAATATGGATACTATTTGGAATTAACTGAAGCACCTATGTTTCATAAAATCTTTGTTTTCCAACTGGATCAGGAAACTGTTTACCCAGACAGGGCTTCCTTTGGGAGCCAGTCTTCTGCCTCCTAGAACATATTATAAGTCACACTGGACAGAGCTGTGGCAGGTGACTTAGCTCAAAGAAGAGACCACTAGAGAATCTATTTTACTTTTCAGTGATGGAGGGTCTAGGCACAGTCTAATTAGATAAAATTCTATGTATTTATCCAGGATAATAAAGAGTATAATTTGTAACTGTAACATTGTCACACCAAAAACATCAGCAGTTGATTTTAGATTGCATTCATATTAACCTTTCACAGTACTAAGACACAGATAAATTTTCATAGAGGAAAAATATTCCAGTACTGTATTTCAAATGGAAATACAATTACTTCTCAAATAAAATTATAGAATATATTAATTTCTTACAAACTTGTCATTTATTTTTCTGTGCTTTCAAATTTCATAGTTTAATGATTGACCTGGCAGAAATCAGGAAGAAAATAATGTTTCCAAATCCACTTCACCAGCCCACTAGTAGTGAACAGAAAGGAAGAAGAACACTGTTACTGACATCCTGTTTTTCAGGTGGTGATATAGTTGTATATCCTGAAAATATAGAAATTATTTAAATGCTTTGCTTATCTTCCATTAACAGCCAATTAGCCTGAGGAGAAATTTAGGTGGAAGGTTTGGGAAGAATTGTCAAAATGTACAGCAGAGACATCTGGATATAAGATAAAAATTGTCTTTCTTAAAACATGCCTCCAACTCCCTGACTCTTCCTGGAATCTCAGCAGTGCCTGACTTAAGCAGATGCCAGACAAAAGAGGGGAGAGAGACAGATGGAAAACACAGAATTTACCATTTGGAGGAGATCACCTAGGGAGGAAAACCTAACTTTAACATATTTGACTGTAAAATTATTCAGATTGAAATACATGAAGGTCCTTCTAATACCAATGAGTTATAATAGTTAATGTCAGACAAGAAAAAAAAGTGTTGGCTTTCATTTTCAAGGCTTTCAGAAAGCAATAGTGCAATCTATAGGAAGGCATCCTATGATCAGGGCATTGGTACAGCCATTTAAACACAACTTTTATTTGGTGAGCACTGAAACAGTGAAAAAAAGAAGAAGAATATATTTTACTGATAAGAAACATCTGATTTCTCATATGTGGTGAGGCTTTTAAAACACCACACCAGAACATACTAAAGTTATATACTTCTTATATGAGTTTTAGTACCATGTCACTGTCCACCACCTCAAAAGATTTTGCTAGAAGTCAGGATGATAGAGCTTGACTGAGCCATTGAGAACTTCTTCTTCGGTCTAACTCCATTGTGGTTAATTAACATCATTATCTTTGAGCTATGCAAAACGTTAATCAAAGGCTTGCTTTAAAAATATTTTAGATAACTATTGGCACAGAAAAAAGTTTCAGAGGAAAGTATAGAAAGGTGTAATTTTCCATTTATTCTTCTTCCTCCAATGTTGACCTCTTTATATCCACAGAATAATATAAAAACTGATCAACTAATATTCAGTATAATTCAGAGGTTACTCTTATTTCACCAGTGTAGGACATTACTTGTATCTTTACGTCTTTGTTTCAATTTCCAAAACATGTCATGACATAAAATGCTTGTGGAAGCACCATCTCAATGAAGACAGAGTATCTCAACTGTTACACCAGCTCAGAGTTCATGAACCTGTCCCCTCAGGGCTGTGGTCACAACCTTTTATTCCTCCTTCCTCTCTGACAACCACTCGTCTTATCACTTCACTATTATCATTTTGAGACTATTAAAATTATACAGTATTTGCCTTTTACTAATTGGCTTCTTCAGTCAGCATAATTCCATTGAAATTTATTCATATTCTTTAATATATAAATAGTGTGTTCCTTTTTCCTGCTGAGTAGTAATCCATGGCATAGACATACCACAGACTTTATGATCATTCACTGCTTAAAGTACATTTGAGTAATTTCTAGTTTGTTCCTATTAAAAATGAAAGTA
This sequence comes from Cricetomys ansorgei, assembly GCA_026225945.1. Classification (NCBI taxonomy): domain Eukaryota; kingdom Metazoa; phylum Chordata; class Mammalia; order Rodentia; family Nesomyidae; genus Cricetomys; species Cricetomys ansorgei. The sequence continues at coordinate 6,940,194 of JAMJFZ010001131.1, read as the reverse complement.
AAGATAATTGTGTAAGAATCTCTGAATGGCTACAATTTTCAATTCACTAAGGAAAATGACCAATAGTACAATTTCTGAATTTTATGGTAAATCTAATTTTAATATTAAAAGACACTAACAAACTGGTTTCCAAAGTTTTACATTTCAACTTTTCATCTAGCAATATATTAGAGATAACATTCTGTTTGCTCTCAACAGAATTTGATAAAATCATTATTTCTTTAAATGTTAGTCACAAGAACTGCTGTATAGCAGTCTTTAAGGGTCTTCACACAATTTATGACTTCAAAATAATTAGATATGAAATACAGAGCATAGTATATTACAATAACTTATGTTGACATGTTTAAATAGTAAAAGATTAAAAATTATAAAGAGCAAAAACAAACCAAAAGGGAAAGAAAATTATGAAAATATATCACTGGAGTAGATTGCTACCAGTTATGTGAGGTTATTCAGAAAGACAGTAGAATTTCATAGTCATTAACTACATTTAGAGGACTGTCATCAAGGTAACAGAGGCTTTTATTATTATTTTTATCCTTTTAAGGTATACCTTTGATCAGAGTGTATATGAACATTTATGTCTACATTGTGCTGCACTTTTAAAAATTGTACTGTGTTTGACACACATAGACACAGCATTCCTCCTGTTTTGGCTCTGATGTTCTGGGTGTGGTTAAACCCATTATACTTGGACACATATAAAGACTACAGTGTTGGCAGAAATCATACTGATGACCCAACAGCCATCTCATTGTATGCATTGTCCCATCAAGTCCGTGACTGATTTTCTAGTAGCCAGTAACTTTCCTGGACTTTTTAGGAAGATGAGGCTTAGTTCATTAAAAAGCCTCTGGACTTTTCATGAGCTGAGGAAAAATGTTGATAAAATAAAAATATTTATTTTTAAATAATTTAAATTTTTTAAAAATAGCATATTTTTAAACTGAAGTTTTTATATTTACCTTGTCATGTGGTCAAAAATCTCATCTAGATTTTCTGCTAATGCATTGGACAGAACAGCAAAAGGAAACAAAGGTTTGAGAACACATTACAATTTAGATATAGAAACAACTGTCTTGTCTAATTCCAAATCCTCCACCATAGCATGAGATTTTGTTATAATCCATTCTTTCTTCTAAAGACCACCAGATCTTTAATAGGTATTTAATAAATACTTCCTTCTTTGTATTACTTAGGGTTCTCTAGAGTAGCCAAATGTATAGGATGAATTTCTTTTATATATAAAGGAATTTATTGGAATCTTTAAGGCTACCACCCAACTAATCAAAAACAATGGCAGATTATGAACTGAAAGTCCAATAATCCAAAAGTTTCTCAGTCCACAAAGCTGGATGTCTTGGCTAGTCTTCAGTAGATGCTGGAATCCTGAAGAAATTGGCTCTAATGCCAGTGAAGGAATGGACTTGCTAGCAGGATGAGAACAAGTAGTCATACAGCAAAAGTTTCCTTCTTCCATATTCTTAAATGGGTTTTCAGAAGAAGGTATGCTAATTAAAGATGTGTCTTCCAGCCTCAAGATCCAAATCAAAAAAGTGAATCTTCCTAAGATTTTCACTTCCAAAGAACTGAATGGTCCTGAATAGAAGTGGATTCAGTCACTTCAAACTTAGCAAAAATAATCTTCAGCAGGTGTGCCTTCAATATCTGGATTTAGTCCATTTCAGATGTAGTTAGGTTGACAACCAAGAATAGCCATCACCCTCTATCTGGTCACTAAATGAAAGGATATTTTACTACTTTCAGAAGCAACAAGAACAGAAATTGATGTTGCTTGCCCACCTACTGGGCCCTTGAGGGTGGGGGTAGAGTTGGCGCAAAACCAAGACACACAGGTTCTGGGAGTCAGTAAGTGGCATAAGAAAACCAGACTCATTTATTTCAGGAATACAAAGCCCCTTTTATCCTCTCCACCCAGTCCAGCATCCCATTGGCTCCCAGAGTACAGAGTATTGGTTTGGCTCATCTCATCTCTGGGCATGTCCAGGCAGGTCTCAGGCCTTGTTCTGCCCAGTGGCATGTCTAGCGTCTCCTACAAATTGAACATAATTTTTTATTTTTATTAAAAGAACAGTCAAAACAGTTTAAAATTGTTTTATACTATCCAGAGTGAAGCAAGATTTAAGTGTTTTGTTTTATTTTTGTGGTTTGGTGGTACATGCTTGTCATCTTCACTAATAAACACCCTAAGCACTATTTAACATGCTTGAGATTCAGAAGGAACCACTGTATCAGCCTGTCTCTGATGTGTAATTGCACTGAGCTTTTGAATTCTTTTAAAGGCCATTTCTTAGAACAAGTATTCCTCCATGTGTGGATGAGTGAAAGGCAGAAAAAAAGGGGGTACACTTCCTAATTTCAAATTCCCTTTCCCATCCTTTTCAACAGGAAATTTTTTGAAACCTGACTGACCATAGACAGTTGACCCTCTTGTCTTAGTCTCAAGAGTGCTGGGATTACAGACATGAACCAATTACATCTGGTTTCCACACATAATTAGAATCACTAAATTTAAGAGGTAGGTGTTCTATATTTCAATAGTGTAATGTTTAACCATTCAGGATGGTAGTTTTGAGATTTTTTACCCATTGGGTATTTCAGAATGTTAAAATTTTAGAATATATAAAAATTTTATTTTCCTGACCTTGACATTTGGAATTATGGTGGTGAGAGTTGTACTTTAAACATACAATCAGCATTACTCTTGAGTTTTACTTCATGAGTAGTCATTGCCGTAATTCAGGCCTCAAAAAATTAGAAGGATCATTTTAAACTGTATTGTAGAAGTACTCAAGTGAACTAGCCTATCCTGAAAGATTCATATGCAAATATTCAACAACAATAGAATGTCCAAGGAAGAGTACAGAACTTGAGATCACAGACACTTGTCATTCCGTGTTTGCCTTGGGCTCAGCAACATCAACATACAGAGTGAGCCCTCAGACCCATGCCCATAGTACTGAATCAGTGTGCATTTTAAAAGAAACCCCATGTGACAGTGCACATTAATGGTTAAGAAAAAACCAACAAGGGAAATGTGAATATGGGAGTGATGTTCTTAGTTTCCCAAACAATAATGCTTTCTGTTAGAATATTCTGACCATGGTGCTACTGATGTAGTTAAGAAAGAAAACAAGAAATGAGAAGATGAGAACATGAACTTAATTCTTAGCTGCCCCGAGTCTTTGTTTTCCTTTCTTTTTCTATTGAGTATATGATTATCAGGACAAATAGTATTTCGTAGCCTGAACCATAATGAATCTTCAATTTCAAATTTCAGAATTCTATTAAATTATTTGACAAGTGCTTGCTGTTTTTCATCAAAAGACAAATAACACATAACTGTTTTTTTAAAAGTAGTTAAAGTATCATCATGTTTCAGGGTAACAGTGATGCTGGTAGCTGGTAATCTTACACATGTGCTTTATTTTGATGTCTGTTCTTTTTAAAAATACCAGATAAAAAGGAAAAATGGCAGCAGTTTGGGATCTGGAAAATAGGGAAGAAATGAAGACATAAGACACTAACATTCAAAGTCATTTCATAGCACTGACCTAAAAACCTAAAAACTTTGTCCTAAAAGATCTACAAATAAGTTAAGTATCACTATTCACATTTTGTGAAGAAGTTACACATTATTAAATTATTATTATAAATTATTGAATTATTAAAGAAGTTTAAATGATTAAGAACTTAAAACCTTTTACATAGTGACTTTTATTTTGAATTACATTGCATTTATTTTGAATTGAACTGCATTTAAAATATAAAACTTGCTACATAAAAATATTTTTTTCATGTTTTCTCTGATCTCTCTTTCAATGTTTATATTTTCCCTTCTAAATTATATTGTAACATTATTTATTTATTTAGTGTGTGTGTGTGTGTGTGTGTGTGTGTGTGTGTGTTTGTGTGTGTGTGAATATGTGGGGACACATGCTGTAAATATGGTAATCAGTTTGGGGAACTTGGTTTTCCTTTTCTACCATGTGAATCCCAGAGATTGAGCTCAGATTGTCAGGCTTGGCAGCAGGTAGATTAATGTATTGAGACATCTAACTGACTCTCAGTTTTTACCTTTTTATCCTAATAATCTAGTTGTCACTCTGGAAGATAACAAATGGAGTATCAAATCTCCTCTAACATTGCTATCCAGAGTTTGCATGTAATCAATTGTATAAACTTTAAAAATGCAAACAGCTAACCTTACCTCTATGTATTTTTGTACTGTTTGTATGTGAGGAATGGTGTAGGTTTAAAACTGATTAACTAACAGTGACATTAATATATAACTCTACCTCTGTAAACTCAAGCATTTTGTTTTTAAAATTTATTTTCTCTTCAGCAAATTTAAAACTGTCTAACTCTGACTACATTCTCTCAATAAATGACCCTGAAAATATTTGTGAGTCAGTATCACTTAGCATTTCCAGCCACAAGCTCAATAACATGCTGGGTGTTGATGGGATCTTAATACTAATGATATCAGCTATTCTATCCTGTAGGGAATCTAAACCATACATCTAACTCCCATGTGATGGCAGATTTCTTCCTTAAGTAACACAAGCCGCTCATTCATGTCCCTATAGACTCACATTTAGACAAACTAGCTTTTCTTAAGAAGAGTATATGACCTGAAAACTGTACCATGAACCTTCTCTAATTCATATATCACTGTTTAAAAGCACAGCTTGCAGCAAAAAAAAATCTTGACAGTATCAGCACCATGTTACACATATGCTGACTTTCACACTCTCACTCAGTTATTCCTTTTGTTTTTCATAGCTCCTTCACTGATTTTTAATAATTTAAATGTAAGTTCCTCGACATATCAATACCTATACCACTATTGTTCCCCAAGGACACTTCATCCTACCACAGACACTTGTTCAACCATGGTCATTACTGCTTTATTCATAATAGCCAGAAATTGGAAACAACCTAGATGTCCTTCCACAGATGAATGCATAAAGAAAATGTTGTACATTTACACAAAGGAATTTTACTCGGACATTAAAACAAAGGAATTTTTCAGTTAAATGCAGAAACAAAATTAATTAGTTGATTGATTAATTAATAAAAAAAAAAACATCCTGAGTGAGGTAACCCGGACCCAGAAAGACAAATATGGTATGAATCATTTATATGTAGAGATTAGCTGTAAGGAAGCTCTAGTCAGTAGAACCAAAGAGCTTAGGTATAGAGTACAGTATTAGAGGGGGACAGATAGAATTCCCTATGAAATAGAAATAGAATAAATAGTAATAGATGGATAGTGGGAGGGGATCAGAATGGGAGGATCAAGTAGGATATGGAAGAAAGAGGGGGTGAGGGAGGAAATACAACTAGAGACAACTAAAATTAAGGGCCATTTGAAGAATAGTATGAAAATCTAACACAGTAGAAGCTGTCTAAAGTATATACATATATGGAGGCAATTTGCACAAAAGTGCCAAATAACTGGGGTGACAGAGCCTGAACAAGACATCTCTTGAAACCAAGTGAAGCTTTCAGATCCAGAATTAGATTACATCTATTTGGTTTGTTTACTAAGGGGTACCTTAGTAAACTCCTAAATAACCCAGGCTGTTGCCAAGTCTGTAAATTGGTCTTCACAAACTTATAGCAAGGCGCCGTTGCTGAAGACAATAATCACAGAACTCATTGAAGAAGTTATGCTGGAACCGAAAAAAAGATTCTACCCCTAAGTTCTAGGACCTTTGGTAGAGGAAGGTATACTACATGCTATCAAAGGATAAATGTAAATATAAACACCAACTCAGGCACAAACACTTTGATCTACAATGGTGTCCTGCCTATAAAATATGCTAATGCAATGATGACACAAAACTTGTGAGAGTAACCAACCAATAAATGCTTTGACTCAAGTCCCATTCTGAGATGGAACCCAATCTGCTTGGGTGACCAAGAACATGAGACTAAACATGCATATTATATTAATCTACATATTATTTAATATAGAAAGGCAGATGATAGACAGACAAATAGATGATAGCTAGCTAGCTTGATAAATAGACAGATAGATAGATGATAGATAGATACTTAGATATGATATGATATTCCTTCTGCAGCAGATGGGATTAATTAAAGAGGCCCATAGCCAGAAATTATATAGAGAGTGAGAGACTTTATAACACTCATCCCTAAAAAGTAGATATATCCATCAAATCCCTCCCCTTGGGGCTCAGGGAACCCTGCAGAAGGGGAAGCAGGATTGTAAGAACAAGATTGGATGGGGGACACCAAGAAACCAAGGCCATCTAAATCAATTTGATCTTTGCAAACATGAACTCACAGAGATTCAGAAATTATTTACAAGGCCGTCAAGGTCTGCATCACATGGGGGTCCTAGAGTTTAAAGGAGAAGTGGATATATTTTCCCATCCCTAATCTAGAAGCAGTCTCAAGATTGATAACCATTTGCAAATGAAAATTTAGTTTTCTCGAAGGGAGTCTCACTGGAAAAATAAACAACTCTTTAAGGTAAGCTGCATGCCAACCAGTAGATGGTCAGCAGAAAATGCACTCAATAGCATCTTTGAGTACCTGCTCTCATAATTTAGTGTCAGGTCTTTTCCTTTTTTTAATTCCATCTTTAAAAAAAAAAACATTTTATTTTACTTATGTATTTTTGTTCTTTTTTTCTTTCATTTTGCCCAAAAGATCCTTCACAGATATATTATGAATTACAGTTTAGTTTTCTATGGGATTTCTAAGTGTGCAAATAAATGGATCTCGTCATCTATAACTGGTTTTTTTTTTTGCATTTTCTTGAACTGTTGTTCTTGTTACTGTTGTTGTTGTTTGACTTTTCATTTTGATGTATTAGCATTAACTTATCTTACTATCTTATATTTTATTTTATTATTATCCATTAGAAGCCTATTTGGTTCTAATGGGAGATAGAAAGGGGTTGGACTTAATGGGAGTGGAAGTAGGGATCAACTGATAGGAGTAGAGGGAGAGGAAATCATAACAAAGATTATTATACAAGCAAAACATTAATTTTTAATAAGAGGGGAAAAGCATAAAACTTTATTTCTTATTTCTCAACCAATTGTTGAGCAAAATTTACTGGCTGATAGTAGGCATTAATGAATAGTAGCTAGATATGTGAAAAATAGATTAGTTCTAAGCTGACATTTTTCAATTTGCAGCCCAAGTTTCTTGTCTATAGCATTTATTTCCATAAATTAAATGAGATTCAGCTTCCCACTTACATCATTTAAAAAATTTTATGGGTTAATGACTCAAAAGTTACATTGTTAATGAATTTAGAAAGTTCATTAGACAACAACATAGATATGTATATTAAATTAACCATCTTTGAAATTTTTTAATCCACTTTCACTTTTAAAAATACTTTGTGAGAATTGTGGTAAAAACAATGTCTAGCATGAAGTTACTGCTAAATATACATTTTTCTAAATTAACTAAGACATGAAGAATAAAGGCACAAATGAATAAAGGAAATTTGACTATTTATTGATACTAATTGACTAATTAGTAAAGAGGAAACTGAACAAAAGCATTTAGATGCATATGTGGAATTGTCTCCACTTGAAATTACACGTTAAGATTTGAGAGAACACATATTTATAAAACATGAACAGATGGCTGTGGAATACATGAAAAACAGGATTTACAGATTTTCACTGTTTGAACACATTGGATCTTAAAGTACTCAGAATAACGTAGTTAGCAAAGCATTTCTACATGATCAAAACAATTTTGAACTGAAATTTCAGAGGAGAAAATTATCAAACAAAATGTAAAACAAGCTACACTTCCAGCTCTTGTCTGTAGTTTTCAAGAATAGTCAACTAATTGAATATAAGGAAGTACACAGATACAAAACAAGCCACAAACTATGCAGGGACAATTTTACTTACCAAATATCTATTTCTGTTTCAACTCTTGCCGTCAGTCAGACCTATAACCTTGACTTTGAGCAATACTCTAGGAGCAATAGTGAAACATAGAACCTCTAAAACAACATAAAAGCACATGATTATCTAGCCAATTGTGACATTCCAGGTAGTAGAGTTCTTGTCAGAAAATAATCACCACTCCAAATACTAGAGAGACATATATGTTGAACGAGATGCTTTTGTACTGAAGCAATTTAGATATAATGATTAGTTTTATGTCCAAGAAAAAAAAACATGCATATAAATTTGAGCAGCCAAGTAACACATGCATGTGAATGAGAAATCTTGTTTATGTTTTATATGGAATTTTTTAAAATTGATTTTTTTTTAATTTACCCGGTAAAAATGCGAAGAAGTTAAAAATCTGATTGGCTTTTTAATGAAAAAAATATTTAAAGAGTAATTGGATTGTGAAAGCATCTTATGATCAAAAAGTGATTGCACCAGATAGTTTTATGTAAACATGACACAAATGAACGTCATCTGAGAGTAAGGAGCTTTAATTAGAAAATGTCTCAATAATATCCAGGTATAAGCATGCCTGTAGAACATTTTCTTAAACAATGATTGATGGTAGAGTGTCCAGTCCATTTTGAGTGGTGCCATCCCTTGGCTGATGATCCTGTTATCTATAAGATAACAGGTTGAGCAAGCAATAAGGAACAAGCTAGTAAACAGCACTTCTCTATGGCCTCTGTTCCAGTCTCCAGGGTCCTGCCATATTTGAATTTCTGTCCCAACTTCATTCAAGATGCACAGTGCTGCAGAACTGTAAGTCAAATTAACTCCTTCACCCCCAAGTTGGTTTGGTCCTTTTGTCTCTCTACTTTAGGGCATTCCTAGGACTTCCAAGGGATTTAGCTGTCACACAGATTTATTGTTTGTTACTTTTACCCAACTATCTCTCCCTTCTGTGTTCTCAAATTTGAAAACCACTTCAGCTCACCTTTTTTTTTTTCAAATCTTTTCCCCCCAAATTACATCTTCTCATGATTTGTTCTTTTCGTGGATACTGTCCTTTTATACTCCTACTGATGTTGATTTAGGCTCAACATATAGAGAGAACTGTAACTCATATGCCATCTCTACACAACAAATTTAAAGAACAGCCATGTTTCATTGAATAAAGTGAACATCAAGCATAGGTAAAGATAGAATCGTTGTACATTTCCTGACACTAATGCTACTTTTATTCTAATGACATTGACAAAGATCTTTGCAATGTGATGAAATAAGAATAAGGGAAAATAATTGGTTTTTATCAGAGCTGAGTTTAACAATGTTTGCAGAGCAGGAGATTATATTCCTTTGTATTGAAATCTTTGGCTAGGACCTTTCCTTATATAATTTCCTTTTTATAAGATAATTTTTAGATACATTACCTTTAGTAATATTTCTGTATTAACTTTTCAAATAATTGTGTGCCTCTGGAGAAGATTCCAAAATAACTATCTTTCAAACAAACAAAGTTTAGTCTCTGAATTCCAATTCAGTTTGAGGATGAATTTCCACCTGGCAGAGAACACTGTGTAGTGAAAAATGTAAAGGCTGTAGCTGTAGCTGCCATCAACACAAACTAGAAAAAGCCAGTGGAGTAAGCTGCAGTTCTTTGTACAGCATTGACTTATCTCTGTGGAGAAAAGCAAGAAAACTTTTAAATCTCTTTTAGAATTCCATTAGGTCACAAATTCAGAGACCACATTCAAACTTTATCATTGATTTCCTCATTATTTTTGGCCAATATTATGATATGTAGAGCCAAATACTCTATATTTCATAAAAAATGTAGTGAGTTATACCATTAAACATCAGAGTTAAGAAATCAATTTAGGCACAGATAACAAAATACTAGATTGTCATAAATAGCAGCTTTGTTTAAATTTCAATTATTGTAAGAAGTGAAAACTCTACCTACTTCAGTTTTGTACTGTTTTCTTATTGCAGTACATCTGAAAGACAAGAATGAAAACACATGAAAGCTCTGACCCTGTTCATGTTCATGTCATTCATGCTTTTTTTTATAATACTTTTATTAATAATTTGAATTTCATACAAAGTATCTGGATAGCACCCTCTTCTCATTCCTCCCTGTTCCATCCTCAAAACCCACTACCACTGTGATCTCAAAAAGAAAGAAAGAAAGAAAGAAAGAAAGAAAGAAAGAAAGAAAGAAAGAAAGAAAGAAAGAAAGAAAGAAAGAAAAAAGAAAAAAAAAAAAAGAAAATTATGTCTATTTTGTGTGGCAGGAACTGGGATAACAGCCATTACCATGATCTTTGGAGACAGCAGGCTATTCTGATCTTGGGCATTCACCTGTCCCATACTAGACCAAGAACAAGCATGATAGTATTTGATCTGAAGTTGGACCTCACTGCACAAATCCACAGGTACCTGGGCCTCTAACAGGCACCCAGACATCAATCAGGCACCTTGATATCTTACTAGCACCGGGGCATTTTTCAGAGACTCAGACATCTTGCAGCACCTGGACATCCTTCAGGGAATAGGACCTCCTTCAGGCATCCCACAAATGACTGAGCATCATGTAGGCACTATGCCAACCTACAGGCACCCAGACCCCCTTGCAGGAACCAAGGAATGCCCTGGATTCCAGAGCATAATGTAGGCACCCAGATGTCCCTCAGGCAGCCAGACATCTTTCAGGCACCTGGATATCCAGCAAGTACCAGGGCATCCCACTGACACCAAGCAACATAGGCTTCAGGCATCCTGCATATGCCCAGGCATCACACAGGCACTGGGTCTACACACACAGACACCAGAACATCCCATAGGCACCAGGCCCTCTTGCGAGCATCTGGACATTCCACAGTCATCAGGACCTTCCTTGGACACCAGGGTATCCCTCAAGCATCTGGACATCCTGTAGGCACCAGAATCTTCTGTGGGCACCAAGGCATCCCACAGATGCCCAGGCATCATGCAGGTACTCTACCAATAAACCAACACCCAGGCATTGCACAGGTCTTCCCACCGGCATATAGGCATCACACAGATGCCCACTCATCCCAGAGGTACTAGAGTGTCTTTCAGGACCAAGACATCCTACAAGTGCCTGGTCATTCTGAAGGCACCAGGGCATTCTGCTGGCACCAGAAATTCCTGTGGATACCAAGGAAATCACACAGAAGCATCAGCATCTCAAGCCCTGGCACCTTGCAGGCACTTAACCACTCCACAGACACTGGGCCACTGTGCAAGCACCCAGTTTTCCCATGAGCATCTGAACATAGGGCAAGCAACTTACCATCCCTCAGGCACCTGGCCATCTCATAAGCACTAGAGCATCTCATGGACAACCAGTCATCCAACAGGCACCCAGACATCCCACAGGCACCAGAGCCCTACATAAACATTAGGGCATCCTGCAAGTGACCTAACATCCAGCAGGAACCAAGACATCTTCTTGATTCCTGCACATCATGCAGATGCCCAAGCATCATGTAGGCACTGGGCTAACCCACAGACATCCAGACATCTCACAGGCACAGGAATATCTGGCTGGCATATGAATATCACACAGGCACCCAGACATGACTCAGACACAAAGACATGACACAGGCATCTGGACATTCTGCAGACACCAGGGTCTCCTGCAGGTTCCTGAGCATCCTGCAGGTGCTCAGTCAACTCATGTTCATCTGGAAATCATGCAGGTAACATTTACTCCCATAGGCATTGGGCCATTAGGCAGGCACTGGACCAGCCCCAATGCAACTAACATCTCACAAGCCCCAGGGTATCTCACAGGTCCCCAGACATCCCACAGACACTCCAATATCTTGCAGGCACCCAAGGGTACCTTCATGTACATGGGCATCCTGCAGACACCTAGACATCACACAGGCTCTCTACCATCCCTCAGACACATGAGTATTACACAGGCACCCATTCCTCCTACAGGCTCCTAGACATGGTGCAGGCAGTCAGCCATCCCTCAGGAACCCAAATATCATTGTCTACTAGTCCTCCTGCAGGCATCTAGCCATGCTGCATGTACCCAGACATATTGAAAGTTCCTGAGCATCTTGTAATCACCAGACTCCTGGATATCATACAGGCTCCTGTACTTCAGGCAGACAGTCAGACATCTCCCTGGGCCCCAGAGTTCCTGACAGAGTCAGCACCTCATGAAGCTAGGGTCTAGTGGCGAATTTTGGCAGTTTCAGCAATGTAGGCAGAACTTTAACTTTCCTGGTCCATATAAGCATCTTTTATTTTGTTATTTGTTTAGTTTTTCAAGAAATAATTCCTCTGTTGTAACTGGCTTTTCTGGAACTCACTCTGTAGATCAAGATGACCATGAACTCATAGAGATCTGCCTGGCTCTGTCTCCCAAGTACTGAGATGAAAGTGATTAAGGGTGTGCCCCACCACTGCCTGGCTCATATTGAAGTTTTTAAAACCCTCTCGCAAAGAAGGAGACTCAACCCCACTGATGGAATATCCCTCAGTGGGTACATACTAGTGTTGCTCAGAATCATGATGCTCCTGAGGTTTGGCAGTACATTCCCAGGTCAGGACCTGCTAGAACTCCAGGTAGCTGGGTTCTGCCCTAACCTTAGCACTACCTGTTCATCTCATTACCTTAGCTTTTGTACCTGTAGCCCTCAGGAAGTGCTGCAAGCTGTGCCCTCTCCCACTCTATCAGAAAGGGCGCTATGAGCAGAAGCACAGTCAAGAAAGCAGTGATTTGCTCTAGTCGGGCAGGTGGTGAAGTGGCCAAGTGGATCTCCTGGTAGCTGGAAGCTGCCTTCTCTGGTGCCCTTTCCCAGAATATGTGACATTGTTTAGCTGGAATATCTTGCCAATTATTCTTGTTCAGAGCTATCCTCTGCTTTGGCAGTGTGGCAATAAGCAGGAACCACTCAACACTCCAGATTGTTGGGCCCCACTCTGACATCAGCACTGTTCATTCTGCTCCCTCAAGCCTTTTGCCTGCAGCCCACAACTCTTAGGTAGCAATGCATTGTATGTTCTCCCCTACTGCATCAGGGAGGGCACTATTTCCAATAGACAAAGCAACAGAAGCAGTGGTTCTGGTCTGGTAGAAGCCCGAGGACCAGACTGTCATTTACCCTGGGTGCACTCCCATGTTTGCCACTGCATCCAGTTATGTGTTTCTTTGCAGCTATTACTGTAGTTTCCCCTGGCTGCAGAGCCCACAGGTCTGTGTCACTTCACCTTGAGTTCCTTCACTTGCCATATTAGTCATGCCAACATTTCTATTGTGCTTCCTATTTAGAGTCTTTCTGCTTGTGCTGGGTGGAGGGTGGCAATGGCCCCTGCCTCCCAAGTGGACCCCAATATCTATTCCCACCTTGACTCTGATTCCATGTATCCATTTCATAGTCAGCTTTAGTCCATCATCTTTTCACTTTCTACTAATGGGCAGTCTTTTTTCCAGGTCTGTTGTCTTTCCAACCATATGTAATTCTCAAAATTTTCCCTGCTAGACTTGATGACAGAATTGTTTCTCCATGTCCATGAAGTAAAGGGACACTGGCGACTGTATTGGGGAAGTGGGTCAGGTGGCCAGAGGCCTATGGAACTCTGCCAACTGCAATTCATGCTTTTTAAAATAAAACTGATGTGTAATCCTTCTAAATATATGAGCAAAAGCACTAGAATTAAACTAACAAAATTATGTTTCAAGGGTCTAACCTTTAGCAATTTCTATGACATTTGAGTCAGCTTTGAAAAGAAAATCCACAAAATACTGGGTTTTTCCACATATTTGTCTTAGACTTCTTCTATGTCTCAAATTATAGGAAAAGTTTTATTTTCCTCTAAAGTTTCATCTGAGTAAGGAATATTCATATAAGAGAAATTGACATTAGAAATGTGTTAATATTATTTGTAATGTGAAAGAAAACATAAAACTATAAACCTGTGATGTTTGCACATTTTCTATTATTTTGGTTCATGGTAAGATAGAAATTATTAGTGGAAATTCTGGCACAGTTCTAGTATGTACAGGATTAGTTTATTTTTATTAGTAACTCACAAGTGGTAAATTCCAATATATTTTTCCATACCTTAGCCTTCTTTAAAATGTGTGCCTCTCTTTACACAAATTAAAATGACTTAGATGTGGGATATTAAAGCTTTTGTCTCTTCATTTCTCTAGGACTTATTTTAAAAGGAATAGAGACAAATACCCTCAATAGTAGAATTTAATTAGAGACAAGGGCCATAGAAATTGGCATCTGTAGTTTCTTGTTATTTGTTTTATACCTACATCAAAACTTACAGCAAACCAAACGCAGTTTTTAATAAATTTTGTATTAGTCATCCTTCCACTTCTGTGTCAAATACTTGAGTGAAACATTTCAAAAGGTGAAAAATACATTTGTTTAATTGGGGTCACTATTTCACAGGTTTTATTCAATAGGATTTTGACTCAATTACTATAGGCATGTGGTGAAGAAAGCATTATGGTGAATCAAGTAGAGTAAGCAGCTCTGCTCCACATTGACAAGACATATTTTTCAAAGTCATTCTTCAAGTGGCCTCCAACTAGGCCTTGCATGTCCATGATTCTACCACCTCCCACTGCCATCAAATTGTGAATCCATCTATGAATTAATCCATTTGATTGCCATCCAATCATTTCTCAATGATAGTATATACCAACCATAGAGCAAGTCATCAGTACATAAGCTTTTGAGGAATAGTTAATAATCAACAACCAACAGAGATGCTTTAGTTTCTATGATATTCTATAGAGGGGCATTTTATAGACACGTACAAATTTGGCAGAGACATTAGAATAGAAGGTGCTTGAATTGACTTTCCATTTCATCAGACCTAGAGGTTTATGCCTTCACTTTCTGAATCAGTGAGTAGTGATTCAATTTGTTTATTTGTTTTTTCCACATTGAACTCTTGGTCTCTGCACTGTTATCTAAAATAAACACCCATATCAGCTGTGTTGCAAAAAGAAATTATATGTTTTCAGATAAGCAAAAGTAATGACAATGATAGTGATAATAATAAAAAATAGTAAATTAATAAATAATAAAAGAATACTAAGTTGATGAGCCTTTGCATCTGAACTAAGATCTCTGAATATCTGTATTCTAATACAGATGAAAAGATAAAATGGGTCAAAGATCTATTCGAGAATGATGAAAGAGTTCATCTGAAGGGAACTCCTGCTAAGAAAGCTGATTCTTTTCAGTTCATCAAAACCAATATAGATCTGCAATGCCTTTACAGTTACCTGAGAACTGGTATGTATTTAAACAGATAAAGCTCAGCTAGCATGTCCCTTGACAGAAAATAACTACATTCACTGTCAGTTTCAACTATCCTTGGGAAGCCCCATAGTGTTGAAGTAAAATAATTCCATGATTTTCAACCATGTAGTGTTTTGCCTTGACACAAAGTTATCACCCAAAATGGAACTCTGTTTGAGCAATTCTGCAAACAAATACAGATTAACTCATTCTGTATATGTAGTCTCAACAAAAGGACAAGAAAAGACAAACATTCAGGCTGATGTAGGTTTGGTGCTGTTGTACACTGTCTTTTTTTTTTTTTCTTTTATGTGGTTCAACCTGAAATAAATGCTCTGTAAGAATAAAATCTTATCTCTAGCTCATCTGATTGTCTATAGCCAGCTGTCTAAATGGCCTTGCCTCAATTGGACATTGCACAAAGGTAATAATCTAAACTGCTTCATGTCATAGTTTGGGGAGTTGCACAAAAAGATAAATTCTGTATGATGGGACAAATAAACTGTTACACAAAGGAAGATGTAACCTCAGAGTCTGATCTGGATATTAGAATACATCTACTTTAAGAGAGGTTACCCAAGTTGTATATTTTCCATCATTCATAAATCCAGTTTCTATTTAACTAGAAAAGTGGAGATATTAGTGATAGAACAAATGACTAAAAGTACCTCGTTGTCAGAGATGTGTGCAAAGTATGTTTGAAATGGGATTATGTGTATTTTATATGTATCTAATGGGAGAATACATATACATTTTAAGAATATTAAGATCAGAGTTGACATTTGTAGAACTAAGGTAAACATGGGTGAAAAGTATCAGTGTTTGTCTCTGAATGAATACATAGGAGTTGGTAGATTGCTCAGCACAATTTCAATTTGAATTTCCATAATTCCTTCATCAAATATTTGAATAAATTTTTAAAAAGATAAGGAGAATAATTCTAAAATTGTTACGTATTCTGCATTTACAACTTTGAATTCAGAGTTTCATATATATGTTTTTCACTGCATGCACTCTTGATGCACACAGAGGTCCAAACAGGTGGTTAACTGCCTGTAGTTAGAGTTATGGAGATTTGTGAGCTGCCATATGAGTACTGAAAATCTAAAGGGGATACCTTAAAAGAATAACAAGTGCTCATAGCTGCTGAGCCATCTCCTCAGCCAAAAGAAGTGGACATTTTAACTGCTGATCCCATACTGTTATCTTTAGTCGTTAGTGTCAAGAAATTGACTTTCACTGAGCAATGTTCTCACTTATCATTTGTACCCCAGAGCCTTGCTTTCTTTTCACAAATACTTTTATTGATTTTAGTCAATTTTTCCAGTGGAGAAACTTCCGAAATGAATGAATTCCACACTTACTTAAAGAAGTCATTTGTGTGCATTTATTACTAAGTCTCCTTTGCCAAGTGTGCTGATTCTGCAACACTCTATCTTGCCATGCTATCTTGTCCATGATACTGCATTTCCTAGGTTTCAATTTCCTTTTTTTTCAGTCACAGTGAAAATAGTAGCTCTATATACTATGTATTAAGTCTTTGCTTCAAACCATGCTGCTCTGGCTACTGGTTTCCTCTGTTCTAAAAAAAAAAGTAAAATTAGATACAATAGGTAATGATGTGCACAGATTCTTCATGTCTTTCTTATATTTTACAATCTCTAATGTATAGACCACTGTCATGAATAGAAATTAAGTAAGAATACTTTAAAATATGAAATATATTCTGAATAACCAGAATAGTGTGTTACATATAATTGAGATGGGAGTTTTGGTATATGTGCCTGGATGAAAGAGTGGTAGATGTGTTCTTCTACAGAGATGAGTGTTGATCATGGTGATAGTGTGTGTGCAGTGAGCAATTATAGATTAATCAATCATAGTTTTTCCTCCCAAGGAACCAGGAATATTTAGCAAAATTCTCTAGTCAACAAGCCTGGGATTAAAAAAAAATCCAGGTCAAAACACAGGACTTACATTATAATTTAGCAAGTTATCAGATAATGCTAAATCGCATATAATAATTTCTCTTAAGATCATCCTCACCACTTTTTGCCTTTAAAAAAATATCATCAATTGGATAAAGCAAGGTAGTAGCCAAAGTGAAAATTAATACTTTTTTAAAATGGCAAAAGAATCTCATTCTAAACACAGATATTGGGTGAGAAAACCTGTTTTATTTTTTCCAGTTTCTATAAGAAATAGACATACTGTTCTTTATATATCCTATGAATAAACTTTGGTCTTGGGTCTATGCTTTGGTCAGAATCAGAGAGTTTTTGGAGCAGTTAAAGATGGAGTTACAGACTGATGAAGCAATTTATCCTTTCCATACTCACACAAACTTACTTGAAGCTAATCTTCTATTCTGAAACATGACATTTTCTAAGTAGAAATATCTGAGAAATGTAGTTATCATGTGGACTCTTGCTCTCCTATTTTCTACTGCTTTCTTTAAAGTAACTATTATAAGACCATCTGTGATAACCTCAATAGACCAGAATGTCACTAATCATATCGCATCTCCATTGAAGTTTGATCAAATAGATTTCTTTAGTTTTCATCTAGCCTATTATGCACAAATTGGATTTAATCTACAATTTTAAGCTATAAAATTCTATACAGTTAATTAATTTTGGTGGGAAGATGAAGCAGTAGAGAGAAGATTTTGTATCAAAAAATCTGCAAGGTGAATCTTCCCCAAGTGAAATGAGAATGAATATCCATGAGTTAAACATCAGTCTTTCTGTTTAGGTCAGGCCCTTAAAATCCTACAGGAAAGTGTGTATAGATTTACTTTCCACATGAACTGTTCAGATGCCTGGTAATGGTAATGGCAATGGTTGACATTTCATAGGAAACAATGGAGTAACTCTACTTAAAGTACATTCCAAGGTAACCACCAACATGATTTTTATTTTTTGAAAAAATTTGTATAACAGGAGAAATGTTCACAGACCTGACAAGCATGATGATTGTTCTTCCTCTGGGTAATAAAAACAGCTTCACTCTTCTTGATTTTTCCTGCAGTTCCTAAATGCAATATAAAAACGATTATCATATGAAATAAACATCTAAGTTTCTCTTCCTTAGGCAAGTATTTTCTTTCAAATCTGGATCTTCTGGGAGAAATGAAAATTTCAAAGCTATGTTAGATATATCAAAACTATTTCTGAGACTTGCAGGCTTGTTTTAAATATACATAATTTATTCCAATTAAGGCAAAGTCAGTTTATTCTATAATTATAGCAAAAGATACCCCTAGCTTGTTATATTAAGAAAACAAAAGAATCAACAAAGGCCACAATGTCAATCATTTCTAAAAGCTACTTTGCCATATTTTGAAGCTAAAATAAAATGTATTTTGAGAATGGTAAAAGTTGATTGGAAACATATGACACTATTATTATTAGACTTTTAATTCATATATTTGGCTAGGATAATAACAAGTGTGAGGAAGGAAAATAAGGAAGCTACTTCTAAGAGGCAATTGAAAAGAAAGAGGAAGGAAGGAAGGAAGGAAGGAAGGAAGGAAGGAAGGAAGGAAGGGAGGGAGGGAGGGAGGGAGGGAAACAGGGAGGGAGGGAAGAAGGGAGGAAGCAAGGGACCTTGGAATCCATAAGTGGAAGGAAGGAGTAGAGAATAGGAAAGAAAAAGAGAGAAAACAAGAAGAAGGGAAGAAGGATATAAGAAAGAAAAAGTAGATGTAAAAAATGTCCATAATATCTAATTTTTTTTTCATCAGGATTACTTGCTTCAGCAATTCTGCCTACACAAAGATCATCGTAGACCAGAACTCTGTTAAGTAGTCAGAAAAAGAAAGAGAAGGAAAGTTCTCACAAATAAAAACATATTTAGTTATAAAAATTAAAAATGAATGAGTGGAAATGGCTGCCAACAAAATATGGAGCACATACCTAAAGTATTTATAAGAAAATATTAATCCTTAATCATTATATTTCTTCACAAATAAGAGTGTCTGTTGACTATACTAGTTTCTATATTGAATATGTAAATTTGAAAAAACAATTTGTATAGGTTTTCAAAAGGTTTTCAAAATATTACAATATAGCATCCATATATATATGCTATTTAAATCCTAAATAATATTGATACATAAATATAACTGGCAAATAGTGATAATACTAGACAAATAGCATGTTTACAGGACTATATAACAGAACTATATCCCTTATCCTCAGTATTCAATAAGAAACCTAGAGAGTGACCTGATAGCTATAGACAGTGGGTTGGAAGAATGTTGTAGCACATTGCTGATGGGGCCGCTCAGCAAAGACGACACAGAGGCATTTCATTGATGTGAACTTTTCCAGACTTCCACAGAGGGAACCACCTTGATGGCCACTGCCATACTGAAGTGGAACTCCACACGCCTGAGTTCAGGTAATTTTATTGATCCAGAACTACTCAGGTTTCTACTGATAGCAAGTGTACATCATGGGCAATCAAACATCCCCCACATAAACTGCAGACAATATAAAACAATAAGAAGTCGGCAACTCATCCCTCAAGAGTGCATAAAACAATTATTTTATCCATAACTTAAAATAAACTTCCACAAAGGTAGAACATCTACAATAACTAGACAGAGTTCAGTATTAGATAGAAGGTCTTTGTTCACCAGAAGGACAGTCGACTATGAGGAACATTTATCTGCAGTTGCATAGAAAATATTTTTAATTGTTTTTCTCATGTCATCTAGTCAGACACTTAAGGCATAATCAAGTTTTTTTTTCTTTCCAGGTTAATCACCCCTTTCATTTACAGTTGCAGTTTTGATACTTCAGATACTTCATGGTCTTATAAAAGATCCATTATGTATAATTCAGTTATCAAATGTAACTTTTGTGCTTCCCAGCTGAGAACATGAAATTTATTTCTTCCACAGAGAAATGTCTACTATCTGAATTAGGAGCTGGATGAGGGCAGATGATTGAACTAAATATTTTGCATATATGTCATTAATTAAGGCAAGCATGTGCTAAACTATATTCACAGTATTTAAGACATCCATATCAGAACAATTTTATCAAACAAAGGAATCGTTCGCTGTTATCTAAGGCAAAGTATCTAAATTTGGTCTGACAAAAATGTCTGAAATCTGGTTCATAGAAGTAGCAAAACAATTTTAAACACATGTAAAGAAAGTGGACTATTTCTATGTAGGCAAAAACAGAGTTCTCCAACTGTTTATTATATTAAAATTAGATAAGACAAATTTTCAAAAAGAAATTATAATCGTCAAATGCAAAAAGATTATGAACCTGTTTATTCTCTGTTATTGTATACTTTGAATTCTTTTAATTATACTCTTATTCTACCACTATCATCTTCCTGATACTGATTTATGCTTGTCTTAGCTACTTTTCTATAGTTGTGATAAGAATCCATGACCAAGAGGTTATTTGGGCTTAAACTTTCATAGATTTAGAGCCTATTACCATCATGGCAAGGAACATGGCAGCAGGGAGGCAGGCACAAAGCAGAGTCAATAGTTGAAAGCCTAAATCCTGACCCATACATGTGGGACAGAGTGAGAATGCTAACAGGCTTGTAGCCTTTTGAAATTTCAAATCACAGCCCCAATGACCCTCCTCCTCCAATAATATCCCACTTCCTAATACTTTACAAACAGTTCCACCAGCTGCAGACCAGGTATTCAAATATATGAGCTGAAGGGGACCATTCTCATTTTAACCATCATAATACTCATTACTTTTTCTTGAGAGGTAAAAGAAGAAAAAAGACATGAAAGACAAAAATGAATGATATTGGGTATAACTAAAAGAATGAATTCAGTAATCATTTGATAATCACATATTACACAAAATTTGAAAGATCAGATTTTGGATACTTCCAGCATTCTTTACAGTTATATACAGCTGAAGCCATTTAAATGTTAGTAGAAAATAGTTCTTTAAGAGAGTATAACAAAGCTTATATGAAGAATCAGATGACCTTTTGCATGGGGTTCTGCCCTTCCATTGTCCCAGTGGATCATGCTGGGAGACTAGGCCATAGACTGAAGATTTCTGACTGAGATGATATCCCAGTCCCACTACTGGAAGACTTGCCTGGTTACAAAAGATAGTCTGTTCAGGATTCCTATCCCCCATTACTGGAGGTCCTTGCTAGGGTTAGCATTGTAGATTCTAGTGAGGTTTGACTGATCTATATCTCTCAATTACCCTCTAAATCTCTTCCAATTCTAGTCACCTCTCCATATGTTCTCTTTTTCCTTCTCTATTCCTGCCTCTACTCCCATTCTCATCCTTTCCTAGGCCACCCGCACCATCTGCTCTATTTTTCCTTTAACAGGAAGGTCCCTGTGTTCCCACTGGACCTTCTTTATTGCATATTTTCTATGTGTCTGTAGATACTATTACCTTTATCCTTTGCTTAACAGCTAATATCCACATATAAGTAAGTGCATACCATGTTTGTCTTTCTGGGACTGGGTTGCCTCACTCAGGATCATTTTTTTCTAGTTCTGTCCATTTGCCTACAAAATTCATGAGGTCATTTTTTTTAAATAGCTGAGTAATACTCCATTGTGTAAATGTACCATAATTTCTTTATCCATTCTTCTGTTGGGGGGCAGTTAGGTTGTTTCCAGTTTCTGGCTATTATGAATAAAGCTTCTATGAGCATTGTTCAGCAAGTGTCCTTGTGGTAGGACAGAGCACCCTTTGTATATATGCCTAGGAGTTGTATAGCTGGGTCTTAAAGTAGGCCAATTTCTAGTTTCCTGAGGAATCACCACATTGCTCTCCTTCATGGATATTCAAGTTTGCAGTCCCACCAGAAATGAAGGAGTGTTCCTCTAGCTCCACATCCTCACCAGAATGAGCTGTCCTTTGTGTTATTGATCTTAGCCATTCTGATAGGTGTAAGATGGAATCTCAGAGTTGTTTTGATTTACATTCCCCTGATAGCTTGGGATGTCAAACAATTCTTTAAGTGTTTCTCAGCAATTTGAGATTCCTTCTTTGAGAATTCTTTATTTCGATCTATATTCCATTTTTTAATTGGGTCATTTGTTTTGATGATATCTAGTTTCTTGAGTTCTTTATTTATTTTGGGTGTTATCCCTTTATTAGAAATGGAGTTGGTGAAATTATTTTCCCTTTCTGTAGGATACAGAAGGTCAGGCCAAGAACTAAACTGATGTGAGTGTATGCAGAGGCCCAGGGCCAAATATTGAGCAGAGCTTTGGGAATTCTTCAGCAGTTGGGGAGGAGTGATTTCAGGGACCAGAGGGGTAAAGAACACCAGGAGAACAAGTCCCACAGAGTCAAATAACCAGCACTGTTAGTTCCCACAGAGACTGAAGTGGCAGACAAGGAACCTAAATACATCTTATGGTGGTTTGGCTTGATGTTCTTGCAAAACACCTACAGGCTAGAGTGGAGGAGTCTCTGTTCCTTTTCTCTGCCCTTGGGTCTCTTTTGCTCCTGCTGGGTGGTCTAGTCCACCCTTAGTGTAGGCAGTAGTATCAGATCTTCTTCCATCTCGTTATACCCTGTTTGAATAGTAACTCAGGGAAGATTGCTCTTTTCTGGGTAGAAGCAGGCATGTGGTTCATTGGTGGGTGGAGGCAGGGGGGTAGACCTTTTGAAGAGAAGAAATGGGGGAGCTAGGAGGAGTAGAGAGAGAGGAGAAAGGAGGGGAGAAGGGGTTTAGCATTTATTGTACAAGAGAATAAAAATTTAAAAAAATATCTGATGACCAAAGAGTCAGAATAAGTACATATTTTCCCTCCAATATAAACTCAATATTCATAGTCAAAACCTATGAATTCTATTGGATTCTAGAATATTTAGAAAAATTAGAATATATATATGTTTGTCATAATGACTGAGAATTGTATGAACAATAAATTATTGATGAGAGTGTCTACATCTTTATAACAATGACAACAATGTGATAATAATTCATTTTATGATTTGAAAGATCAATATGTAACTTCAATTTTTATATTTAATTGTTTTATAATTAATTTGTCTATATAAATACTGAACTATAACTATTTGGCACTGAGTTTTCTATATAACAAGATTATAGAGCACATTCATCATTATACTTTTTTTATCATTGTTATTGGAAAGGCATCTTGTTCTTCTAAACCTGAGAATTTCTCAACAATAAGAAATATTTCTGATATATATATAGTTGGCAGTGTGAATTTGGGAATATAGATCCTAAAAATGAGGCAGACTATAACCAACATTATTTAAAGAATCATACAATTTATATTCTGAAGTCACATGAGTAAAATTCACATAACTTCAGACTTACACAAACTCAATGACTGGCAATGCTTGGAAACATTTTGAATAGCAAAAGTAATATAAATAATGAGTAATCTGAAGTAAGACCACTCCTACTTCTTAATCTGGGAGTGGCAAGAAAGCACATTCCAAGAACAAATGAATGCTTAGATGGAACAAAGGTAATACAACATCTCTCCCTTTTCCTTGGGATTTTCTCACAAGCTCTCAGAATTCTTCTAATGTAGCTCCATACTTGGTTCATGTTCCAAAATAAATCTGTACACTTGTTGAAATTATTTAACATGATAGAATTGAACTGCTTGTGTTTGTTGACAGTTTTTAGAGACAAAGCATTTTTCATACAGGCAGGTTGCAATAATTAATTTTCTGTTACCATGATGAAATTCCAAGACCAAGGCAACTTACAGAAGGAAAAATTTATCTGGGCTTACTATTTCAGAGGCATAATATTTTATCATAGCAGGAAGTCATGGCAGCAAGTGGCAAGCCTGGAGGCAGGACCAGAAAGCTGAGAAACAACATCAGCCACAACAACAAAACAGAAAGAATACTGGAATTGAAACAAAGCTATACTCTCAAAATTTGCCCCTAGTGATGTTCTTCCTTTAGTAAGGCCTCACTTTAAGGTTCTGTACATGTCCCAAACTGGGTATAGATGTTCAAATATCTGAACCTATGGGGAACATTTCTTATTCAAACTATCCTATACATCTTTGTAAATTAGAATATATGCATATTCATAACTATTTTTCCAGTAAAGTTTATCTAGGCAATAATAATTTTAATTTAATTAATAACATAATGAAGCAGTACCACCAAAAATAGTTGTATGTGTTGTACTGATATATATATTAAAACCTTTGTATCTGGCTTTCTAGTGAAATGTACAGTAAGACCTTTGTGTCCAGCTTTGTAGCGAAATGTTTCAGCAAAGTCTTTGTTATGTCTGGTTAATTCAGGAGAGGCTGAGTGTTGTTTTGAGACTTCTTGAACCTTGAAGAATTGTTGATTCTCTGTAATGCTTGCATTTGGTGCTATATGACAGTTTACAGCTTCATAGACCTTGGTCCTAAGAAACTCCTGGCATACCTGGAGTTCTTACTTTTGATTATGGTTAGATATAATCAAAAGGGACTGAGATCTGCATGGGTTGTTTACTCTTTTGGGCTACAAGTATAATATGACCTATGGTAGTTGGAACTTTTCCCAGCCTTAATTGACTCTATGCACACATACACACACACACACGCACGCACACACGCACATACACAAACACAAAGATTCTAAATTAAGTTACAAGTAGGGAACCTAGTGCAGACATATGCAAGGTCAGTGTTTGCCACCTCAGTCTCTGTGAGCTCCTGTGAGTCCTGGTCAGTTTACTCAGTGGTACATAATCTCCTGGTGTCCTCAACCCCTCTGGTTCCAACAATTCCTCCTCGTCCTCTTCCAAAAGGATTCCCTAAGCTCTGTCCAATGTTTGACTATGGACTTCTGCATCTGCTCCCATCAGCTGCTAGAGGAAGCCTCTCTGATAATAATTGAGATAGTCACCAATCTATGAACACAGCAGAATCATCTCTGGACTATCCAGTCTCTTGTTTCCTGCCAGCCCTGTAGTGTCAGGCATGGGCTTCCTCCCTTGGTTTAGGGTTCTGCCCCTCCATTGCCCCAGCAGATCCTGCAGGTGGGATAGGTTATAGCCCAAAAGACTTGCGGCTGGATTGGTGTCCCAGTTTTACCACTGGAAGCCTTTCCTTGTTTACAGAAGATTGCCTGTTCAGGCTAACTATTACTTTTTTAGAAGTCCTTCCTAGGTTAACCCTCATGGATTCCAGGGAGTTTTCCCTGCACTAATTCTTCAGATCACCCCCTAAATATATTAAGGTTTCCTGGGTTTGTGTTCTTGTAAAACTCCTAAAAGTTGGAGTAGAGAGGTTTCTAATTCTTTTACCTGTCTGTGGGACCCTTTTCCTCCTGTTGAATTGCCTCATCCAGCCTTGATGCAGGAGCTTGTACCTGGCTTTGTTCCATCTTGTTATGCCATGTAAAACTGGTAATACTGGGAGACTGCTCTTTTCTGGGAGAATTAGTGGGGGAGATGTAGTGGAACTGGGAGATTAGGATATTGGGAGGAGCTGGGAGTAGTGGAGTAGTGGAGGGAGGGAAGGCTATGGTTGGGATGTATTGTACCAGAGAAGAATAAGTTGATAGATAGATAGATAGATAGATAGATAGATAGATAGATAGATAGATAGATAGTAGATAGATATAGCTAGATAGAAAGATAGATATAGCTAGATAGGTGAAAATTAGACGATAGATAGATAGATGAATAGAAAATAAATAAAAATATTTCTGAGTTATATTCCTATCAAAACTATATTGGGATACCTAGTTCTCCTCCACATTTTCCAAAAATAAGAAAAATAAATAGCATTAAAATTTATGGTTTAGTTTTGCAATTTTAAAGAAAGATCACTCTGGTCATGTTGTTCTCAGTTTTCAAGTGTTAGTTAGCGTCATACAAATCCAGCAATTTACATGTGGATTTAAGTCTAGAGGTCTATGGTTTTTGAAAATGATAATATTTTTATTCATTCTTTGATAATTGAATACTTGCATATAATGTTTCAATTATATGAACCTTCTGCCTTCACTCAACTTCATATAAGTTAAGAAAATAGCACAGTGTTGTCTCCTAGGATGACTTTATGGAATGATTTCAGCAACAGAGTGAGTAGAAACAGGTTTGAGCAATAAAAAGAGTTGACTTTTACTTTTATTTTTAGTTGTCAAGAATATTTTCTACAATTAATTTCATTAACCACTATTAAAAATGTTATAATTGGAGACATTTACAATTTAATGAGCAAAGCAAAAATCTCATGTAAAACACAAAATTTAATGTATTTAAACCAATGTGGATGACACTGAACAGGAGATTTGAATATGAGAGAAGAAATATAGGTAAAGGTCAAGACCTGCATATCAAGAACGCTAAGAATTCTTTTTAATTGTGTGTGTGTGTGTGTGTGTGTGCATGCACGTGCACTAACATGTGCATGCATACCTGTGCACCTGTGCGTCTGTGAGTGCAGGTACCCAGAGAGCCTAGAGAAAAGATTGTCAGATACCATGAAGCTAGATTCACAGTCTGTTGAGAGTTGCTGATGTAGGTTTGGTGACCAAGCTCAGGTCCTCTACAATAGCAATATGTATTCTTAACTGCTGGGCCATCACCCTAGCACTAAGGATTAATTTATATCTTTAAATGGTAGACAGAACCTTGAGAATTTCGTGATCATCACTGTCACCTTTGGCATTATTGGAAATAAGAAAATGCTTCTAAAATTAGCACATGAACTAAAAAAGACTATTAAGGACAACTGCTAAAAACATGTTGCCTAATTAGTTATAGAATAAGGGACTGGTGGTAAAGTGGGGAGATGAAAGGAGGAAACAGATAAGGTTGGACAGGGTGAGGTAGGGCTCTGGAACAGAGCATCATATCTGGAAGAGGGAATGAGGGAGCAAGAAAGAGAATACAAGGAGAGACAGCTAAAATTAAGAGCTACTTGAGATTTGAGGGTAGTATGGACACCTAATACATTTGAAGCTTCTTTAAATACACACACACACACACATACACACACACACACACATATGGTAATGAAATCACCAAATAATGGGAGAGGCAGAGCCCCCAGAATTGGACATCTTTTGTCACCAAATGAAACTTCCAGTACCGAGGATGTGTTTCATCTATTTGAGTTGTTGGATAAAGGGGTCCCATGGGAACTAAGCCATTTCCAAGGCTATTGCTTGCCTGTTTTTCAGAAACTTACAGTAAGGCCCTATTGGTGAAAACAACAACTGTTCAACTCATTGAGCATGGAGAAATACCTACATAGAGCCTTCACTTCTATAGGCTAAAGATCATAGCACTGGAAGGTACTCTGTAAGCTACCAAAGGAGAAAGGTAAACACCAATCCAGCTATAAAACCTTCAGTCTACAATGATGAATTGTATGGAAGGTATGCTAATGCAATAGTGGCAAAAGCTTGTGAGAGAAACCAACAATATCAGATTTGACTTATAGCCCATTTTACAAGATAGTACTAGAACCAACACTCCTTGGGTAATCAAGAACCTACGACCAAATTGGCCAGGAACTTAGTATTAAATTTATTACTATTGTTCTCCTAAAGGAACACACCAATAAATTATTCTTATGGACATTCTGCTTTACTCATAGATCAGTTCCTTGCATAGCCATCATCAGAGTAGTTTCCTCCTACAGCAGATAGAAAAAAAAATAGAGAGACCCAGAGTCAGACAATATTCAGAGTGAGAAATCTTGGAACACTCAGCCCTAAATGAGATGTCTCCATCAAATTCCTCTTTTCGGGGAACAGGGAATTCTATGAAAGAGATGGCAGAAAGAATGTAAGAGCCAGGGGGTCTGTGTAACCAAAGAAACAAGGTCTTTCAACACAGCAGGACAGACATATGAACTCACAGATACTGAGGCAGCATGCACAGAGTCTGCACAGGACTACACCAGACTGGGTCATGAAGCTGAGAAAAGTGATCAAAAACCAGCATTCCTAACCTTCAAGCTATTCCTGATTGATAACCATTTGCATGTTTATATAGAGAGTGAATTCATTTAACTCTTTTACAATGAAGTCTCTTTGTTAATAACCTGACCCTGAATCTATGCCATGGTCACTCAATAACTGAAAAAAAGAACTACTTTTGGTCTCAAGGGTTTGTTCATGATTATTAACATCTGAATTAACCTTTATCAATTACCAAATATCAATTTTATCTTCAAAATTAAATATACCTTCATGAGTGGAACCTTACATATGGAATGAAATCCCCACAATAGAAGTCTTCTAATTCTCCCTCAAAGTAGATTCTCCATGTCTTCTCACTTATCCCCAATCCACAAGGTAAAAATTCTTGTGGCCTTTTCAGCATTTTGGTTTAGGACATTTAAATATCATAAAGATCACTGTGTTTCCTAATTGTTCATCTTGTGAGATATGCTTTCCTCTTAGATTTATTGAGGGATGTTTAAATTTAGTGTAGTTGGAAATTTGAAATTAGAAGACAAATGTTTGTTTACATATCCAAAGAAAAATCATTTAATAAGCAGCTCCTGTCAATTCCAACAGCTTCTGTGCAGGTTGAGTTCGCTCTTCTGTACAATTATGCCTCCTGGAAACCACGGATGACTTGTAATGCCAAGGATAGTCAGGTCTAGCAAAGAAGTCTGGATTCTTTGTTATTATCTCCCTCCGACCAACATTAGTATGCATGGATTTATTGTTTTGTCTTCTGGGAACTCTTCCTAAAATTTTCAGGTGTATCACTAACTTGTAGAACTAGAAAGGTATTGTGATGGGATGGAAAGATGGCTCTGGGATTATGAGAGCTGGCTATTCATGCAACCACCTACCTCAAGTGTTTCACGATGTTACCAGAGTCCAGGAGAGATTAGCACTCTTACACAGTTTATTACCCAATTTAAAGTCTTTATTCAGCAAAGTGGGACTACACTCAGGTATTCAGAGACAGCAGGTATAGCCCTGAGTGTCAATAGCAGCCAAAGGAGGGCTTCACAGAAGCAAGTAGTTTATTAGAAGTTAAGATAAGCAGTTAGCTGGAGGGGTTCTGCATAAGCAGGCCTTTTATTAGAAGGTAAGTTAGGTGAGGCATCTTCACCTTGAGTTTCTAAAACCTAGTTTGATAATATACCATGGTATTCTCCATTAAGGAGATTCAATTCTAGTCACACCTCAAATGGCCTCAGTCAGATTATAAGATGGAGGAACCTGTGCACTTGTATTCTCACCAAGCTCCAGGGGACATTACACTTTCATCTGTCCTCTGTGGGTACTCACACACACATTCATATCCTAACAGGCACACACACACAAACACATACATACACACACACACACACACACACACACACACACACACACACACACACACTCCATATAAAAAAGAAAGATACTTTGATAGAGATAAAGAATTTGATAGAGTTAAAGAATTAAGCATCAAGTTGATAACTACAGGAACTTCATTCTGTGTATTAAACCTACCACTGACTTGAAAAGTATGATAGAGAAGGTGGTGAGGGTGAGGAAGGGGAAATGAAATGGGAATTTGAGAAGCTGAGGCCAAGTTTTTATGATGAGAGTTCATATTAGCAACGTCCATGGGCTTCTCACACATCTCTTCTGAAATGATAAGGGATGTGCTTGACAAACAAGACGAGGAAAGAACTCTCTCCAAACTTGCATAGCACAAATAATATTAAGTTTAAATGCAGACCTCATTTCTACTTTCCTAAGTATCAACTTTCAAATAGCTAGTGCATTACCTCCTGCATATCTGACACTACTTCATTTACTGTAGGCAGTCTACCAACCGTTACATATTTTAGAAATAGTGCTAATCTGGGCAAACACTAGAAAATCTTTAAAGCTTAACAAGAGGAAAAACTTTATAGAGTGTGAAAAAATCTTATTGTGCTCATATCTTTATTTTTCCCTTGGTGATTTTTATGTTAGAATGACTGCTGTGATTTTAATAGTGACACTTTCCGTTCGCCCAGACCTAGGGAAATAGTGATTAGAGTTTTAAATAATATAAGAGATTCATTATTAGAAAGATTTAAGATAGTCAGAAACTCTAAAATGGAGCTATTTCACTCTCCATGGGTTCACTCTCAGCACAGCCTTTTATTTAAATAAACTTAAGTGTAAATAGCTACGTAAAACATACATATTTCTAATTCGTATTTTTTCCTGGTTTGAGGCAATGACTAGACATGAAAGTCAACTTTTAAACCACATAAATATTCTCACACAAAATTCCTATACATTTACAATAGACAGGATTAAAAGAAATCAACACATAAGTAACTGTTTAATTATTTGCCAAAGATTTCAGGATGAGAAAATCTCTGGTAGGAAATGATGCTGTAACTGCAGTTATGAGGGTCAGATTCTGGGCTCTGATAGTTCTAACAAGCTAGGTCCAGCCAGGCATCTTCAAAGAGCCAAATAAATAAATAATGGAGAAAACAGAAAAGGGAGATTTATCCAGTGTGGCTGTATTGGGAAGAAGAAAATAAGATCCAGTGGCTACCTCCAAGTCTATCATCTAGGGAACTATCCTGAGATTAAGTTTAAATAGAAGGCAGGAAGTAAATGTAGCTTAGCGTCTTCCTCATCCTGTGACTTGAGACAAATGTCTACCTGTTTTAAGTTTAAAACAAAGATTTTGTAGTCTTTTCTTTCCCACTTGCAGGCTTATACTGATAGACTGGCTCAACAAATTCCAGTCCAGATTAGGACTTGTTACACAGCAGATATGGTACAAACAATCATCCCATTTTTTTTTAAGACTGACAAACTCTATATTAGGGGAGGAAATTCTTCAAAGACTTACAAAATCCCAGCCCTAGAGAAGATACTGGAGATTTTTAGCTTCCCGAGTCTCCCCTATGTTTGGCAGAGGACAGTTCTCTGTGTGCCTGCTGCATACATGTATTTTCTCACTCCCAATAAACACCCTTCTTAAACTGTTGTCTGCATTGTCTTGAGATTTCTCTGCTGCTATCTGTTGCATTCAAGATTCTCCTACCTTTTAATTATTTATTTAGTATAGAAAACAAACATAATCGTGATTCTTAGACAGCAACAAACAAAATGCCAAAACTGAGTTGGTAGACAATTCAATTTGTTTTTCACAGTTCTGAAAGAATAAAGTCTGGTGAGGGTCCACTTTCTGGTAACAGATGTCACGTTCTTGCTGAATTCTCACATAGAGGAAGGTCTAGCTAGCTCTCTGTGCTACTACAATTAAGGACAAGGATTCCTGACATGAAATCTCAGCTCTAGTGATCATATCTGCTCCCCAAAGCCCTCACCCAAGGCCCATCGGTCTTGGTGCTATCATTCATTCCAGGGAATTCTTATTTTGATAAATGGAGTTTTGCACTTGGATTCGATCCACAGAGCATGAAATATTGGAGATGCTTAAGGCAAAGTGCAATCAATGGTGAATAATGTTAAAAGTTGAAATTTGTCTTACCTTTCAGGGACTTTCATATTTCAATCAATTTAGGAATTTCCCCAGTCTTTAGAGAATATATAATGTAGTTAACTGTGAAGCACAACTTCAGCAAATAAAATTATAACGAAATAAGGGTTTAGTGTCTAATGTTTGTGAAGACAGGATAAAAAGATAAAGAAAATTATGCAGACTTGAGAAGGAAAATAAGAACCTCTTTACATGGTATTGATGATGGTTCTCAGTAGTTTGTAAGCAAGATTTTCAGTCCAATTAACATTTGCTGTGATGGACACAATGTATAAAGAGAGTATCCCTTTCATATGGTACATATTTTACGTAAAAATGACAGTGGATAAGGCTAAAGAATACATATGACTCCGGGTAGGACTCCTGATTCCTTGATTTCTTTTCTTGGTAATCTGAGAAACTGAGACACATATATTAACTTTGTTTACAGTGGAAATAACCACCTTCTTGCAGTCATTTGATCTTAGTTTTCCCTTAGGAACAATCCTGTGATCCTATTTAGATTTCTTAAATTTTTGAAATCAATTGTATCAAACATCAACAAAATACTAGTGAAATGGGAGGGTGCAAACCATAGGATCCTTGAGAGAAATGGAGGCTTCCTCTCCTCAGATGTGCATATGTGGGACAGAAAAGCCAAAGGATACCAGAGTTACCTAAAGCCAGTAGTATCTAGGGAATTTGTCTGGAGTACCAGAAGAATGAATTTCATAAAGGTTATATTTAGAAAGAAGTCTATATAGAAATATAAGGAAGAACTTAAGAGAAAGAAAGAGGGCAGAGTTCCTGGGTAGCAGAATCCTCTGTAAGGAAGAAATTGAAGTGAAATATAAATGAGTTGTGCCTCCAAAGAAGTGTCTTATTTTCTCTCACATTTTGGCTAATAGCTTCCAGGGAACATCACAAAGAAAGTTAAGTGAAACTGTCTTAGAGAAACCCATGATGTAACATGTGTTTTCCTTCTTCCCTAGAACATGTATTTTTTTTTGACCAACATAATTAAAATTTATGTTTCATATATCTTTGAACAAAATAATCATAGTTTAGAGAAGTCAATATTTAGTCTATTTGGTGTGTCTTTCTAAACTCTACTCTTTCCTTTGTAACTCTCATGCTTAAGCTTATGTTAAAATATATTTTCAAAACATTTATTTATTGTCATTGTGCATATGATATACATGCACAAGGACATGTACATGCAACATGTAGACATCAGAGGACAATTTTTGGAGTCAGACCTCTCCACACTTTGTGGTTTGTAGAGATCAAATACCAGGCTTGAGTAACGAAAACCTTACATTTTGAGCCATTTTACTGGTCCCTATTAAGATATCTGTAACACAATCTTAACTCTGCTTTGTACTGGCTATTTCTGAAATGATGATTATATTAGTAATTACGTATGATTATTACATATTATATTTATTATTATTTTATATAATATTTATATATGATATATCATTATTAAATATTATTATTAAATGACATTAATTTGCATCAATGCTATGAAGTTTGGTTTTTGCCAAAGTTGAGGTCCCTCAAATACAAGGAGACCCTTACATCCTTGTGAATAACAGGTGATACCTTTGGAATGTGTTATCTGACTAATATCTTCTATCAACCAAAAGACTAAGGATGTTACAGATAGAAGCTGAGGCCTATATATAAATGTACTACCTTTGGTTTGACCTACCTAATGTTTCCACCACATTATTTGGGAAGTATGGTTTGGGATTTTCTTTACTACTTTGGGACATGGAATACAGACAATCTTAATCTGTGTTATTAGGTCATCACCACTCACTTGGCTCCAGAATAAACTATTTTTGTCTTTGAGCTGTAGTAACAATACATAGATGCAATAGGAATGTATTTTAATGCTTTATATTTTGAAAATGTAATAGAAATTTTCTAACCTTCAGAGTCACATGAAAAACTGAAAATTCGAATGTAGTAAATTTTAGATTATTCTTATTGCGATTTTATAAATTACACACAGGCCTAGCACACTTCTGCTGTCGTGTTATAAGAATATTGCTGAAAATTACATTTCTAGCCTGATAAAAATAAGAAAGTTGACATGTGTAGCCTCCTGAAGGATTTGACAGTGAAGGAAATTGCTCTTTATTGCTACAAACTTGAAAACTTATTATTTTCATGTTTGTCAAAGAAAAAGTGGTAACTGGTTACAGAAATATTAAAAGTCATGATGTTAGTTTTTGATATTTATCATAAAGTTTTACCTGTGTTCCGCAGCTCTTTCATGCTTTCTCCAGGTCTAAAACGCCACAAAACTTTAAAGAGAGAAGGTATTTCCCATGTGCCATCTCGCTTGCTTGAGCCTAGATTGTTCTGAATGAGAATCTAACAAGTATAACAAAGGATTACTGATTTCCTACTTACTGCCAAACACTATACTCATCACATTCTCATCAGAACAGATTTCTGCTGTATACTATTTGTTTACCTCTCTGCTTTCTTTTTGAGAGTGTATCATTAAATTTGATGTAGCATAAACAATTGCTAAAATGATTTAATGTATATTGTCCATTTAGTATTTTCCTTTTAAAGATATCTTTTAATTGGTTAAATAAAAGTGAGTTTGCTGGTTTAATAGGTAACAATAGTACATCTCCTTGGGTGCAATCACAAGTCACATGCTTTCTACTTATGCAATTAATAAATATTTCTACAGTATCTACCATGTGCTAGATGTGACCACATGAAATTCAAATTTGGTGAGAGACACAGTGCTAACCATTCAAGAAAATATTGTAAAACTAAAATAAAATTAGAAAATGTAAAGTATTATCTTTTATAAACAATATCAAATAGTAAGATTTAATGAACAAAAGGACAGACATAGATTTACTCATTTTTCTCTGTTTAATAGAATATTTTCTTGGTTCTTTTATTTACATATAAAAGGTAATTTAATCATATTAACCTACTACTCTTCCCTCTAACTCCATTCAGATTTACCACACTTCTACACATCACTCCCAACTTCATATCCTCTTCAAAAAAAAAAAAATCTTAAAAACCCAGGGAGTTCCATTTGTGCATATATTCACGGTTGTTTGGCCATCCACTGGAACATGGTGCAACTACCACGGGCTACACCCTTAAAGAAAACTGAGTTTTCTTCCTCTAGGAAACACTAGCTGTTAATAGTTGCTCAGCTAAACATGGGGTCTTATGAGCCTCTGCTTCTCCATGTTTAAATGTTGACTGGAATGATTTTGTGTAGGTCTTGTTGTCTTGTGCTGGTTACTATAAGTTCATGAGTACAGTGGTCTGCCCTTGTCCAGACACTGCTTCACCCAATATCCCCAACTTTTATCTCTTACCATCAATCTGATTCTTTTTCCGTGATGATTCCTAAGCCTTAGAGGGTAGATTATATGATATAGATATCCTATTTTTAGCTGAGCACTACGCAGACATGTATTCTTTGCACTTGGATCAATTTTAAGTTTTGGTGTTTACTCTCCTGTTCAATGTAAAAAGGAACTTTTCTCATGAGGTTTGAGAGCTGTGGTAAACTATGGACATAGCGATATGAAATTAGAAGGCACTTTGAAACTATATCCATTCAGGAAAATGATAGGGTTAGGTTCACCCCCATGGCTTATGCGCACTTCACCCATAGGTTCTTGGCTAGTAACAGGCATGCATTTTCTTCTTTGGAAGAGAATTTTTATCTAACCAGAAAAAGATTATTTATCCCCATAATATTCATGCCACTAGTGTAGCGATGTGTGTACCTTGCCCTCCATGTTATAGCTGCCAGTGTTCACAGCTAGGTAAGACTGTTGATGCTTTTCCTTCTCCATCAGCCTGGATTGCATCTTCTGATAATAAGAAAGCTAGCCATTGGGAAAGAAGCTTTCTGGTCAGTACCGACTTGATTTCTTGGTTTCTATATGTCTTATGAACAAAATTATGTGACTTCCTCAGCAAAAAGGGTCTTGTCATCAAGTTGGTATGGAAAACCAAGGGCAATGACAGAAGCCTGTAATATTTTAAAGGCCTCCAAAACACTCCTCACCAATAATTTGAGGGGAAGTGACGACATATAGTGCTGGGTTTTTATTTGAGCACCTATGACTTCTGGGAGGAACATTATTCAATGAATAGAATAATTCCAATTAATAGGTAGATGTGACTTTCAGTGAAAACAGGAAAATATAGCAGTTCAGCAGTTCATTCAGCACCATGTGTGCTTTCTACCTTATGTAAATTGAGGCCTGTCCTGCCTCATGTCAGCCTAATCCACCAGGCTTCAAAACATCAACTCAGATTTCATACTTTTCTCTCAATATAAAGAATTAAGAATATGAGTTTACTTTCAATTTAGCATAGCTCATACAGTGAATTTCATTCTTGGTGTAGAAACGAAAACAATTTTGAGGCTAATGCCACTGTGGAAGAAAATGAATAAAGTCTTCATTATTTGTATAATTCTTCAACACTCTTGTAACAAGATTTAAAATATTTTACTTACCTTAAGCCTTTTCCAAGAAAACTAAGTTTGTTACTTGTTTGTGTAAAATCATGGTCAAGAATGAAAATAAATAGGAGGAAATGGGACAATGAAGAATCCAAAAACAACATGAGAGAATTAGCAAAATCATTGAAGCTAATGACAGTAAAGCTAATATAATAATAATAATAATAATAATAATAATAATAATAATAATAATAGTAATAATGTTTTAGTGTTTCAAGATAGGATTTCTCTGTTGTAACTCTGGCTGTCCTAGAACTCACAGAGATCCACCTACCTCTTCCTCCCAGGTACTGGGATTAAAGTCATATTCCAATGTGCCACCACTGCCCAGCCTATAATACTATTTTTATTTGTTGTATCTAATCATTCACACACACAAATGCATGTGCGAGTGCGCACACACACACACACACTTTTAAATAATCCTCACAATTCTATTAGCGAAGTTTTTCCATTTTCTCTAACTCACAGAAAACAATAGGTGTTATATTTGAATTCACATTAGTTTTGAATTGAATAAAGATTCGTTAGACTGACAAGTGCACAATTTTAATAGCAATAAAACATATTTATCCAGTTTCTGAAACTTTATAGGCAGAGGGATTTCCCAGACAAATTTATTCCTCTAACAAGATAATAATGATGCAGAATTTTTGTGAGCGATGGGACATTCCTTGGCTCAATTTTACATGACCCAAGGACCTAAAATGCCATATACTCACAGTCATCAAAGATCAGTCTAAGACAGTCCCCCAAGTTTGTTGCCTGATGCCAAAGAAGATTAATGATTCTGATGCTTGTGGCAATATGCAAAGCAGCAGCAGATTTTATTTAGAATTATTACATAAAAGCGAGAAATTGAGGAAAAGTCACCTACCTATTCAGGACAAGTGAAAGAAACCACTGAAAATAAGAATAGGTATTCCAAAAGAGAAAAAGCCCCTGAATTTTCTTTCCTAGGGATTTCATAATGTAATGGTAGAAACTGAGCAAAGGCTTACGAAACCCTTATAGAGGTAGCTAACTCTCGTGGCTATTATTGGCTAAGCCAGTAGCGCACCTACATGATCTGTGCATGTCACCCTAACCTAACCAGTGCATTATCATGTGACATTAATATATTGACGTAGTGTCCATCCAGTTGGGAGAAGTCCCTTTTTGTCATCTGTGACTCCCTATTTGATCCTGACTGTTTTCTGATGGTCACTTGGCCAATGTTATTAACATCTGACCCTGCATGTGACTGAAGTACTATTACATATACAAAGTTCTCCGCTTTCATATTACATAATGAGATTGTTACTTTACCCTGGCCGGGAGTGAACTCATCATAGTCACAAAGATGTAGTTGCGGTCTATTTGTCACCTCATATTTAGCTCATTTTCTATGAAATGAACTGGAGTCTCCTTCTTGAAGTGAGTGCAGTCTTACTAGAAGCCATTCTTATTTAGAATTCAGTCTGTTATGATTATTTGTATTAGAAGTAAGCATATTTGAAAAAACAATAGTCCTTTACATGTGTTCTTTAAAGGTTTCCTCAAGACAAGTGACCTGTGGTAATTGACCCTGAGCACTGTTTCTCTTCTTATCGACCAAGCTTGGTTATTTCACACCAACCCCATGCCTTCTATTAATCTTCATCAGAAATATATATTTTGCCATTTTAACTTTGTACTTTGTTTTCAACTACAGTTTTTTTGCCCTGCAATATTTGGAGCAATTTTCACTCTTACCGTTGGTCTTTCCCCCTTCCCTTACTAGAGATAGGTCCTGCCTCAGTACAAATATTTCTTTAGGGAATGGAATTAAAGTAAATTTATGATGCATTGTTATTATTTTATTATTGGTATTTGTTACCAATTAAGTGTTTTGAAATTCAGTAAATTAATTATCCATACCACCTTATAATCTTTTAAAACCTTAGGAGATCTGATCAAAAAAAATTTTAACTTTTAAATACACATCAAAACAGTGGCATGGGCAAAGTATAAAATAATTAAGATCAGTTTTCTTTTATTGACCAATCATTTTCTGGATGTTAAGAGCTATAGTAAATGTTTTGTACATTCTATCTTAAAGTGCCTCTTAATGTAATATACTGTGAAATCTACATGTAATAGTTATTACTCACCCCATTGCTCTGGACATCATCTAACTCTTAGGACACTTTGTCTACCCTAACTCTTCAGAGTTTGTATATTACCCTCTAGCTGTAGAAAAATAAATATTTTGAACAAATAATAGTTCCACTGTTTGTGGGATGTTTCCTATTAAATTATTTTTATGGATATTAATTACTTTGTTTACATTTCTTAGATAATAAAATATTACATGAAAGCCAGGGACTTGAAAGATTACCTTCTAAATAGAACTATGATGTAGCTTCATATGAATGAATAATGGAATTACACTCACACTGTTATTAGCATTAGCTAGACCTTAAGAAATACTGCAGATTGATGGTAAATGAAGAGATGGTCTGGGTAGGTATCTTTCTTCTCCCAGGTTCTCAACAAATAGGATACTTTTGACATCTACGAAAATTTCCAAGCAGTTCAATCTAGGGACTGGGAATAAGAATAAGAATCTCACAAAATTGTTCTGGCATTGCAAAGTTAAGAATTAATGATGAAATAATAGTTGCTAGGTACATGAAAGAAAATTTAAAGGAAATGCAGCTTTAAGAAATTATCTCACCATTTTCTTTTCTCTTGATTTTTCTCCTTTTATCTGATGTGTGTGTGTGTGTGTGTGTGTGTGTGTGTGTGTGTGTGTGTTGTATTGGTGTGTATGAGTGTGTGCCTGTCACCATGTTTCTGTTTTATGTGTGCTGCATATGTATGTATCTGTGTACATATGTCTCTTCCTCCCTACCTTCCTTCCTCTCTCCCTGACTCTTTGTGTGTGTGTGTGTCTGTGTGTGTGTGTCTGTCTGTGTGTGTGTGTGTGTACGAGTGTGTAAAATATAAGAGCTTCAGTTGATTTAGAGGAATTTGCAAAATCTGGCTATAGCTTACTCATGTATTTAAATCATTAGAGATGACATTTCATAAAAATTTTACTTCCATATTTGAGTTAGAAAACAAAGGGTGGCAAGAAAAATGTTCATGTCATTTTACTGCTTTCCTCTTTATAGTTAAAGTAAAAGCATAACTACATGAAATAGTGGGCTAGGAAAATAAATTAACAATGTTAATATAGGTTATAAAAGTCTAAAATCAATTGCTTTTCGGGTTGAGGCTAGAGAAAGGCAGGGACCCTCTCACTAAAAGTAACCTATAGCTGTTTACTTCTCCATGTAGTGAGGTTGCTGAGAGTGTGGTGCTGAATGAAGATGAAGGAAAACTAAGCATAATCCTCTGCTGTGTTCCCAATAGGAAAGCATGCCTCTGTCACAAGTAATAAAGTAAACACAGAAACTGCAAAAATCCATCACCAGAGGAAAACAATAATTTAAATGAGTGATAAAAAAAGCACTTCATCTATGCATGATAAGAAACCACTGAACAAAACAAATTATACAACACACCAGAATGGCTCTCTGCCCAAAGAAATTGCAAGCAGCTTATGATGAGAGAGACGGGAAAATCACAGAGATTCAGAAATGAAAGAAGAATGTCCCTCATAAAAAAATTACCAATGTTATTTTCCTGAAAACTTCTCCCAGAATACTGTTCTAAGTCATGGATTTTGTTAAAGCAAAAAAGGATATTGATGATAAACAATGTTGAAATCGAGCTGTGCTCTACATTTCTCCATACTGCTGAGAACAATACGTTTTCAGACTGTGCTTTGTCCTGGTGGTCTCCATTTTGCAAACAGCTTTTTACACCATTTTGAGGATGCAGGATGACTCTGCACCCAGCAGACAATTGACCCAGAATGATCCAAGCAGCACAGGCTGAAAATGACTTTCTTAGACCCAGAGAAGGCAGGAGCCTATGAATTTATTAGATCAGAATGGGACTATAGTAGTACATAGTCATACTAAATACATATCAGAAAAATAGATTAGAGGACTTGTCAGGCACACCAGATCAACGAAAGGGTATGAATGCTCCTCCTGGACTACGTAATGAGATGGACACTTAACAATGTGATGATAATGGGACTCACTATCCTGTCATCTGACCACCTGTCTGTGTGTCAAGGACTGACAGAGAACACCTGGTTTTCCCAGGGGACTCAGCTTAGCTTAGAACAGTACCCATTGTTGATAAAGATTACTCAAATATCATCTGCCTATTCACCTGCCTAGATCGGTCCATACGTCTGTCCATTATTCCATTAGTCTTATCTTCATCTCTGTAGCTTCCCTCCCAAACTTCAGACCTTTAGCAGACTGACTTACAACAGCAGCAGATGCACGGGTTAGTTATCTTATATATCAATCTATCACAGAGTATCTGTTCCCATCTCTATCAGCTTCTGTAGAGAATACTTGATAATTCATTCAGCAGCATGGCTGCACTGGAAAAGTATCATCTTCAAGAGCCTGTGTTCTAGGAATTTGATCTCTGACCAAGCAGCATGGCTTCTCTAGGACAGAAAGAATGCTAGTCGAGTTAATCCTGTCCTCTGTTTGTGCTAATGCTAAATGAAAGGGAATTCTGTGGTTCCTCTCCAGCAACTAATATGGAGATATATGGAACATCCTGTGTCTAACACTCTGAGCTTACCTAGTGGCAGCAGAGTTGACTGGCCTGGCATTTGGGAAGTGAATTATAGGATTGTCTTCATTAATACAAAATAAGACTGTATCTGAAGGCAACATCACACATGCCTTTAAGTAAGCCAACTCAAAAGGCAAATGTAGCACAATTCTTTAATCCTAACTATATAAAAGGAAGCAGTTACTAGAACCAGAAGGTCTGAGAAAGGACACAAATGGAGAAACATGGTAAAAGCAGAGGTAGAAGCCGAGTGAGAAGCAAGTAGCAGGAGATTTAAGAAGCAGGCATGTAGAGAAAAGGCTGTCGAGAAGACAGCTAGTCAGAGTTTAGTTCAGTCTCAGAGGCTGAAATCCGTTAGGTCCCAGGCTTGCATGTTGAAGATTGTATCTCATTCTTCCTTGAGCCCCCATGAATAAAAATACTTTTACAAGCTTTTTTTCCTTCTCAGGACTTCTGAAGATTTCTGAATTTTGCTGCAATCACATGACGCTTTGCCAGCACTCATGTGTAAGTTGTGGTTTTAGAGTTAATCTTAGTGATGTTATCAGATTTAGGTACAGGGCAGAGAATCCCCTAGAACTGGAGTTACAGTTGGTTGCAGACTGATGTGTTGGTGTTAGAAATTAAATCCAGTTCCTCTGTAATAACATCAGGTGCTCTTAACTACTAAACTATTTCTCAAGCCCTGACTTATATGTTGTTAGAATAGGTTTTAAAATTGACAAGAAAGGGTGAAATTAATTTTTAGGGATAGTGACAGTTTTCCAACATTGAAAACATATAGTAAATTATGGGTAGATTTTTAGATTTTAAAGACATTTAATACAAGACAAAGACAAAAATATTTAAATTTATTACTGTAGAAACTAAAGAAATGCCAGACTGAAAGTAGCTAAAAGAAAAAAGAGACTTTTTACAAGGATTACAATTAGTAAAGCAATCTTTTAGCTCAAAAATTACCAAAGAATCTTTACAAATGAATTTGCTTATTTTAATTTGTAATAGGGTGCCACAAAGTAACTACATTGGCTTCTGAGATGTCCTCCTATGTATACTGCCAAGCCCTGAGATTATAAGACATGATTGGCGCTGCTGTATAAGCTTATTACTACAAAGGCAAAGAAACTACATATCCATCAAAAAATGTAAATAAATAATCCTGAGTCCATCCTATCTCAAACTCTGTTTTGGATCTTTAAGATAAGCGGAGTTAAAAGTATCAACATGAATAACAATAAGTTCTTATGTAGATAAACATCTATGTGCAGATAAGTTATCCATGTGTACAAAATTGAATATTTCAGCATAAGAACACTTCTCTGAAGAAGTGGTGAGGTTAAACAAGGGTCATCCAAGAAACAGGATTTACTTTGTTTTTCTTCAACATTCCCCAAGAGACATGGGCCCTGGCCAGAAGACTCTTTCTAGCCAGTCTAAAAGACTCCACCCAGCAGTGGCCACAGGCACATCAGCCAGCAGCACTCCCATGCCTTAAGCACTGAGGGCACAGAAACCATGCATCTCCATGTACAATCTGTGTGAAAAAGAAATGAAGAAGAAAAAAAAGTGAGATAAAAATATGTATTGAATATTTCAATGTCATTTTTGTTAAATTTTTGAAAATATCGTAGGCTTATCTACCTAATTTGAAGAAAAAGTTACAGAATGTATGGACGAAGTCCAGTGGGAAAGATTAGAGAGCTGCAGATGAGATTGAAGATTGAAGGTAGGCAAGTGCTTCCTCTGTGTTCAGCAAGGAATAAAGAGGAATCAAAGTGGGAAGAAACACTGACTTTGGATGAAACTTCAGAGGAAAAAAGTGCATTTATTGTTCTTTTAAAAATATAGGTAGATAAATGATAAGCTAATTTTAAGAAAAGGAGTATGGATATAAGGAAAGAAATAATTGTTTTTAGTAGCTATGTATGGAAAAACAGAAGATCTGAAGAAACATGTATATATATACATATATGTATATATATATATATGTGTATGTATATGTGTATATATAAATTATATATATTACACTAAAGAATGCAAAGGACCCAAAAGTAGGAGGTGGAGGTGACCAACTGTAATAGATCTAGTAGAAAAAGATATGTTAGCTTGATTCAAGTTTATGGGATGTGTGGGATAAATAAAAAAAAAGAGAGAGAGAGAAAATGATTTAGAAAAAGGAAGAAATGAAACAGAAAGAGATATAAAGACACAAAATGATAAAAGTAGGTAAAAGACATATAAGTATACCCTGTGGATAAAAATAAACTGAACTAGAAAAATACATGACATTGTGACATGAACAGGGTGATAGAAATATCAGGTGCTGTTTGAATCCAGGGTCATTTTTGCTCTCTATTATGTCTCATTTTTAGTGATAATCACAGCTGATTCTTTTTTTTTATTGGAAACTGGAATTTTAGGTCTAATTTATCTTTGATATGTTTCCAATTTATAGACTGGTAATTGGCATAT
This sequence comes from Cricetomys ansorgei, assembly GCA_026225945.1. NCBI lineage: Eukaryota > Metazoa > Chordata > Mammalia > Rodentia > Nesomyidae > Cricetomys > Cricetomys ansorgei. Next base: position 6,896,854 of record JAMJFZ010001131.1, on the reverse strand, counting down.
CATTAATACTTAATAATTATTCTCACCTTTTTGAATGCTTCCTAGAATTAATATTACATTGCATGAGCTTTGTTGTGTTTGATTATTTGGATGAGAAGCTTTAGAATATAAACAAAGCATCATCATTTGTCAATTACCATGCATCAGCAAGAAGAGTACTGTGCAGCAAATACAAACACTATGGCCCTCCCTCCCCTTATTCACAGATAGATAGCAATTCTATCGTAGAATATCACAAAATGTGAAAATGCTGCGTGTAGGTGTGTGATTGTCTTTATAGGTCAGGTGTTTTTTAATGTTCCTGAATTAACATGATGGAATCTAAACCATTTTACGCAACTATATTATTTTATCAAGACATTAAATTACTGCCAAAAGTTCGCTATGCACCAGCTCTAATTTTCAAACAACTGTATCCAATCAATAGTTGTAATAAGGGCTGTGAATACAGCTCAAATTTTTAAGTATTCTCTTATAGTGTACAATGCCTTTCATTTACACTAATCTCTCTCTGTCTCTCTGTCTCTCTCTTACACACACACACACACACACACACACACGTACAATCATTTATCTTAGTATTTCTAAATATACAAATCTTCATGGCTAAGAGTTTAAGCTTAAGTAATTGAGTATTATCCAAAATTATAAACTTCATACTATAGAACTTGTAAGGTTTTGGCATTGAATATAAGCACTGTGCCATGCCAATAAATTTGCAAAAGCCTTTATAGGAAATTACTCTTACTTTTTCAGCTATGAAAACATAAGGTGTACTTATAAGGAGCAATATCTTTGTCTTTTTCAAGCTATTCCCAAGGATTGTGAGCAAAAAGGTACTGAAACGACTGCTGAAATATCTTCTGTTAAAGCTGCCAGGCTGAAAACACAGGAGATAGGATGGAGAGGGCAATATACTAGTTCAACTTCAATTTCTTATGAACTACTCAGACTTTAAATGAAAGAAAACTCTCAAAGAACTAATACTCTTTTTAAATCCAGAGATCCTGATAGTAATTACATTTGAATATGTAGAGTACTTTTGACAAAGAGCACACACTGATCCTTCAGTACACAAATTTGGTAGCCGAGAAATACCTGTAACACCTGTTCCAAGAAACCCAGAGACCCCTTCTGGACTCTATGGGTTCCTGGGTTCTCATTTCTTTGATAGGCAACACAGATGTATGGTACTATATCTGGTACCTCTGTAAGAAATTTCAGACTTCACTAAGGGTTCTGAAGAGAACTTTTATTGTTTGGCCAGTGTACAATTCCACACAATGGGTAATGTAACAATTGATGCATGAAGGAAAATCAAAACAATTTTCTCCCAAAGATTATTGTACCTGCAATTCTTAGAACTGTAGAAGATACCCAAATTTAACCTAATTTAGCATTGAAGATATATATTGTTACCACAGGCAGAAAGTCACACAGAGCATGGACCTCTGAGGTTCATAGACTGCTTTCCCTGATTCTAGACTATTTTTGGTATCCTCACTAAAGAAATAAAAGTCTGCATGTTAAACTAATTAGTAGTATCTATGCCTCACATTGATTAACACAATTATGCTTTATATCATACTTTGAGCAATTTTAAAGTATTAGTGCCAAGTTACATAATTTTGCCTCATTATATTTTTAAATTGATCTTTATTTTCTATTTAATAAGGACTTGTTGTGTTGATTTATAAGAAATAATGTGAATTGTGCTTCTCACAGCTTGTGTCAGATTTTGTTCACTATTGAAATACAGAGTTTGGCAAGACCATACCTTAATTTCAAAACATGTTTTCAATAATTAAATAAGCATAGTCACCAAGATTTTAACTAAATATGAAATTCCATTATGAAAATTCAGACTTATGTCAGAAATCCTTGGAATGCATTCATTTGCATCAGGAAAAATGCAGGCTTACACATCACAGATAAGGGAGTGAAGGAAGAATCTATCTGCCAAATAGTCTCATAGAAACTCCTTGAGTTTAGTTAGTAAAACTAAATAATGGAGAGATGCTTGCTGCAATAACATATAAATGAAGCAAAAGTGTTGAAACAATGGATGATGGTGTTTTTGGTAGTTATGTTATCTTTCCATATGAACACTGGATTGAGGTCTAATCTCAAAGCTCTAGCTGACACCTACTTTTCTTTCTTTCTATTATATTCATGTCTATAGTTAATCTTATTGTAATATAAATTTAAAACATATTATTTAGAAAATTAAAAAAAATTATCTTCAAAGAAAATGATACTAGTGTGTGTAAAAAAGCTTATAAATCCTTTGTACAAGTACAGTACAGTAAGTACTACTGAAGAGCCTAATATAAAGACACTGAAATATATGCTGTGCTTTTCAGCCCACAGTAAGTCTGCTATGGCTTAATATCAAGTTGTCAATGTTTGCAACTACTAGTAAACTTTTTAGTTTAGGGAGACCCTAGGCCAACTGTTGGGGAAGTTTATTTTTATTTATGTTTGAAATTGTTGTATACACTGTTGGGTAAGGGGCTACCCTAGGTCTTGAAGTTTTCTATTGTCTGCAGTTGTTGGATTTTTGTTAATGATCTGCATGTGTTACCAATAGAATACCTAAGGAGTTCTGAAAGAATAAAACACCTGAACTCAGATCCTTGGGGTTCCATTGTTGAGGATGGTGCTTGCCATGGCAGTGGTTCCCTCTGCTGAGGTTTGGTAGGGCTTCCACATATGAAAATGCCTCCCTGCATCTCTTGATGAGCCCTAACTGCAGCCTACTACTACTAACTATACTACCACTACAAATGGTGCATCAATGAGGGGGAGGACATCATGTCAGCTGATGTCCAATTTGGAGACAAGGGAGAAGAGAAAGATACTCGAGACCTCATCAAGTCCAGTAAAGTACGCTCAGGGCAGCTCCCAGAGGACAGAGATTATATATATGTAAAAATATTGAGTTAGAGCACTCCTGAAGAAAGAGAAGAGAAAGGGAAATAAGCCTCTATGAAGAGAAAGTTGTGAAAATTAAGTGAGAAAGAAGGCATAAAAGTGAGAGCCACAGAAAAGAGGCCTTTGGAAAAAGACATTTTCATGGTAGAAACAAAAAATTCAGCTGGGAGCAGGAAAGAAGCAAGGTTTTCTTAGCTTTTCCAGATCATGGAGCTGACTCTCCGTCCTGCCACAGCAGCATGGAAAACGGTAACCAGAGGGTACTGCTATTCTACAAACTGAATTTGTTGATGGCTTTTTGTATGTGTGAAGCCAAAGAAGGCCTTGTGTTTGAGATCTATGAAGAAGGATGCATGTTTACCTGTAGTGGTGGTGAGAAAAAAATCACCAAACTGCCAGAATGTTTCAACTGGAGATTCTTCCCACTGACCCAGGACACCCTGCTGTTTCGAAAGCCTCAGTTTAGAGCCACAAAGCAGCTTAGTTAAACTGAACAGTTTTGTTTGTGTGTTTGTTTGTTTGTTTTTTCTCTGCAGACCTGTCTACAAGAGGTCCAGATAAGACACATCTGCTGTGGTGATGAGAACTCCATCCCATGAGGGGACCCTCATTTCAGTCAAAGTGATCAGTTATTTTTGCAACAGACCAGAGTCTATCTTAAAATCTGGAAAGTGTTTCCTCAGGGTCCTCACACAGAAGCTGTCTTCCAGAACTGGCCAAGTTTGTATCTAGTGCTGGTAGCCAAACTTGGTACAGGAAGAGTCACACAAGGGTTTCTGGTTTAAAAGGCACGAGGGGGTCACTGGAGATCAGCTGAGGCTTGGCACTGGAAGAGGCCAGGAGAGAACATTGGTGAGGTGCAGCCACAGTAGTATGGAAGGCCCAGATAAAGAGATCATGTAAAGAAGTTGAAGCTTGACACCACGAAGAAAGCCTAGGAGAGGCTATTGGTGAAAGTACAGGACAGTTGCATCAGAAGACCCCAAGATCAAGAACAAGAACAAGAACAAGGGGAAGCTATTAATCTAACAAAGGAGTAATTCCCCAAATATACAAACAAAAACATCAACAATAACAAAAGGACAACTAATCTAGTCAACAGTTGGGCAAATGTTGTTGTTTTCCTTTACATACTTGGTATTTGTTGTTGTTGTTTATTTGCTTTCGAGACATGGTGTCAAGTACATGGCTAAGTACACAGCAATGGCTAATCTCAAACACACAGAGCTCTTCCTGCCTCTGCCTCCCAAGTACAGGAATTAAACTGAATGTCAAAAATCAAATAGTACAACTTAAAAAGTGGTACAGAATTAAGCAGAGAGTTCTTAAAAGATGAAACACAAATGGCTGAGGAACAGTTAAAGAAAAGTTTAATATAAGGGAAACCCAATCTATAACTATTTTAACATTTCACTTTCTGTCAGTCAGAATAGGCATAATTAATAAAATAAATCATAGTCAAAGGCTACAAAGATGGGAAATGAGAATACTTATTCACTGATGGTAGAAGTGCAAACTTGTATAGCCCCTATGGAAATGAGTATAGATGTTCTTCAAAAGGGTGAATAGATTTCCCATGAGATCCAGCTATACCATTTTTTGGCATATACCCAAAAAACTCTACATCCCACTAAAGAGATACTTCCTTGTTCATGTTCATTACTTCTCTATTCACAATACCCAGAAATTAGAAAGCCCATATGTCCATCAATGGATAATGAAAATTTACACAAAAGAATATTATTATTCAGATTTTTTAATGTCCTTTTATGTTTTTTGGGGGATATTTTTGATTTGTTTTCTTGGGACAGGGCTTATCTGTTTTAACTTTAGATGTCCTGGAACTCAATCTGTAGATCAGGATACCCTCGAACTCACAGAGATCTACCTGCTTCTGGCTCCTTTCCAGAGTGCTGGGATTAGAAGCTCATGTCACCATTGTCAAGATATTATTCAGATTTTAAGAAAAAAAATATGAAATTGGGAGGTAAATGGATGGCACTAGAAAAAAATCTTTTTTAGTGAGATAATCAAGATATAAAAGACAAATACTCTGTTTTCTCTTACATGTGAATGCTAACTTTCAAACTTTCAATATATGTGCTACAATCCAAATAACAACAGAGATTAGTAAATAGTAAGGAACCAGGAGGGAAGAAAGAATAACCCAAAGGAAGGGAAGTACAACATAATGTTGTGGGGTGATAAAAATAGAATAGAACAATTAATTAGGGAAAGATATGGAAGAGAATGATAAAGAGAAGAATATGAGGAGGGACTACTAACACTTCTTATGAAAACCTACTATTGCAGAAGCTTTTTAAAATGTATACATATATGAAAGGAATTTAAATAGACTTATCCAATAATATGGGAGGCAATGCTCTAACTGTACATGTCAGTTGTGGGTTTCATTTCACACCATTTGTGCCAATATTGTACCAGTATATCTTTCAAGTAAGCTGATGTAAGTCACAGGATTTGTAGTTGAGTGACATTAACGATTACTTTTCTCATGGAGTATCTTGCAGAGTATCTTATAGTGCCATGCAAACTAGTCAGTAGAGGTGAAGTTTCTAGGCACCAGTTCAACTTTTGAATACTCTTGGACATGATAAATGTTATCTTCAGCAATAGCTCCTTACCATTAGGCTATGAAGAGTAACCAAAAAAGGTAGTAGTCTGTGATGTTTGGGAGTTTCTATCTGACCCCTTTGGCCAATCACTCAATCAGAGGTAACCCATTCCTGGAACTAGAAGATTTTGTTGGAAGCAGAAGATGTTGATTGCTATTAGCAAGAAAAAAACCTCAGGAGAGATAACTAACTTTAAAAATTTTTGAAAAAAACATATGGAAACACTCCTACTCTAGAAGCTTCTTAAAATATATGCATATACATATACAAAAAGTTCAAATGTTGCTACCATATAATAAGGAAGGAATACTACTACTAGATACTGCTGGATACTGAATACAAAGTCTAGTGCCAGAAATTGGTTATTTCATATGGAATTGTTAGCTAATAGGGACATTTTGATCCCCTCCAAGCATTACAGTTCATTGTCATTGCTCTTAGGTACCCTACATAATTTAGTGGTAAGACCATTAAGAGTCTGTTGTTAAATATATCACATATTTCAATCATAGGTCAGGAGAAATATAGCTGGTACCAATCTAGAATCCTCAGGCCCACTAGGTTACATTCAGAGTCCTGGGAATTTCTGTGCATAATTCCAGGGAAGAAAAATAATATACAGTTTTACAGAGCTGTTAAACCTGAAAGCTTCAATAATGACTGGCCTGACATTATATATTCATTGATGCAATAGTAACATAAATGTTATGTAAATAACCAACCACTTTCCGATTAGATTTAAAAGCTACCTTACAAATCAAGACATACCACAATTCATGTGTCCTACCATTAATTGTGCCAAAAATCTTTGACAGAGAGACACAAATCAGACTTTGTCTCAAAAAAGAAAAAAGAATGAAAAAATATATAGCTGATATCTCATCTGATTCCTTTGCATATTTGTATTAGTTAGACTTATTTCTTATTCAATAGATATTATTTGACTTACTTTAATGTTTTTCAAGAATTCATTAAGGAAAAATTATCCCAATTAAAATAGATAAAATTTAAAAGTTCAATATAAGATGTTTGCAACAACATGGGAGAAACTGCAAACATTGTATATTGCTTATGTGAATATACAATGATATATCATTACTTAGGTTACTAAGTGTATAATAACACAAAGACAGTTAACTTATTTCTTTATGAAGAAATTCAGACACATATCTCCATAAAATCTTGTGCTTGGCAGTTCATAGTGGATTATTTATAATGGTCAAAACATGATAATCATGCGATGACCGTCGCCTCATGAATGCACAAGCAAAATATGGAATTCATAAGCAAAACAAGGTATTTAATTACAGAAAAGAATTGCTACTAATATCTAGGATAACTTTGAAGGATCTTGAATACACATTAAGGAAAGGCAAATGCACGACACTAGATAGTGTATTATTCCGATTCCATGAAACTTTTAGAATTAGTAATTCCATAGAGACGGTAGTGTATCAGTGGCTCCTTGAGAATGAGAAAGTGAGCTAGAGAGCAGGTGGTTATGACATGAAGCATTTTCTTGAGGTGGCAAAAGTTATGTGAATATACTGAAATTTCTATTGACTTTTTTACACTTCAAACAGAAATTTTATGGTATTTAAATAGAGTTAGTTTTGCTTTATAGTTACATATCTAACTTCAAGAATTAATCTTGGGGAGATGAGAAGCAGTTACAAGATATTTATGTTCCAAGTTTGACCGTCTTGCAAATACTTCAGTTTCACAGCATGAAAAGCCCTCTAAACGGTGCTTTTTATTTGTCATGTATGACCTACTAAGAGTTGAATATTAATAATCAATTAAAGTTCTTCCTTTGTCTAAACAATGCATTGTTTACAAAACGAAAATAAATTAAACAAGTCATGAAGCAATTCACATACAAGAAATATAGCAGATGATATACGATCCACCAAGGGAAGAGCTGTAAAACTTACTGTAATTCTTTAATTTTGCTTGTTATCTGTACAGGTTTCAGAACTCCCATGATCCTCAGCACCACTGCTCCTGATGGGTCTGTGAGGCTTTTTCACATGATACAAGAAGTAGTTTGTTAAGGAAATTAGAGAAACCACAGGGGGAAGGAACAAATAAAAGATTGAGTAAATTGGAAAGAGAAGGAGGCCAAAGTTAAAGACTACTTCCCAGACAGTTCATTTGCAGGTGCCTTTTATATAGTCCATGCTTTAGGTTTACTGTTCCCATGTCGTAGCTCATAGAGAATTTCAGATCTCTCCCTTCCAAGTACTGCTGTGTGTGTGTGTTAACAGAATATCCAAACTATTGTTTTCTGGACCAATTAATCAGGACCACCTGTGAAGTTATTGTAACATGATGGTTTTATAACCACATCCTAGACATACAGAAACAGAAAAAAAAAAAAGTTTGGTTATCAGGTATTTGTGTTAATAAAAATCTAAAAATAAAAAATGGAGATTATAAGAAATAATTAATGTTGTGTATGAACTTTAAAAATATCTGTGTGGGTATGCCTATGCATGTATGGTGTATGAGCTCACATGCATATAGTTGCAAGTGCCTATGATGAGACCAGAGGAGCATGTAAAATCTCTTGCTGTTTCTCTCCCTGTCTTATTCTTTTGAGGTAAGATCTGTCACAGAACCTGTAGCTAGGATGTCAGCTAGCAATCTCCAGCAAACCTTCTATTACCACAACTACAGAGCTGTGGTCACAGGTATTAGTGAGACACATCCAGTTTGTTCCAGAGGTTCTGGAACCCAAGTCCTTATTGTTTCACAGCCAAAGATTTTACCCCTTGAGTCATCTCCCCAGGCAATAAATTATTTTTATTTATTTATATTAAATTTATAAACTTTATTATTTAAAAATTTACAAATAAATAAAAACATTACAACCAAAATTAGTCAGACCCAAAGTCTATACAACCTAATGAAATTCTATATAGTTCAAGTTGATATTCAGAATGGAATTTGTAGAGCTTCACATTAGATTTTACACTTTTACTATCAAATATATTTTATGCACTCATCCACCATTGAAATAAAATAGCTTATGACAGAATTAGAAGTAGGAAAACGATTAGCTTTATATTCTTTATCATGACTTATGCCCTTTATCTGCATTCAGTTCTTCCTTATCCCTTATATTTAGTCTTTCTTGTTCTCCCTTTTTCCTGTTTACTGTGCCCACATTTATATTTGTTTACATACATATAAATATTATTGGCTGCATTTCACATATGAAAAAACATGAAGTATATTTATTTCTGAGATTGTGTGACTTCAGTTAGTATTATACATTTTAAGTCCATCTGTTCTGCAAAATTTTTATGTATTTATATTTTATATTTACAAATAAAATATGATAACATCACTTCCCTCCTTCCCCTTTCATTCCAGTCCCTCCCATGTCCCTTCACCTCAAATTGAAAGACATTTTTACTTTGGTTATATTTTAATTCACATATCTATATGCACAAATATACAGTTACAACTCATGGGATTTTCTTGTTTTTGCATATAAGGTTGAAGTTCTAATGAGTTTTGATTGGATAACCAACCAGAGCTCAACCCTGTCCAGTATTAATCTTCCTACTCTGGACAGTCATTAATTGCCTAAAGTCTTTTCAGACTAGGAGTATGACCCTGTGAGATTTCCCCCTTTCTTATTAGCGTATCTGTTGATATTCTCATTTGTTCAAGTGATGTTTATATAGCCATTTTGAAGAGAGGCAATCTCAAGGCAGATTTTTCTAACAACTAGAGTTGAGCTCATACAATTAATTGATCTTTTCATTGTGTTCAGGAAGGAGATTGTGTCTGGTACTAGAACCCTTGCCAACTATCTGGGGATAGTGAAGCCACGCATCTTAGGAGCTAATCTAATATCAACACTTCTCTGGACCAGCACAATTCCTAAACTATATTCTAAATATTATCCTTATATATAATCATATGTGTAAATATCGTATTTCATATCTATTCATTATCTATTTTTATTATCCATTCATCTGTTGACAGGCAACTAGATTGATTATAATTCTTCACTCTAGTGAATACATCAGAAATAATCATAAGGATGCAAATGTCTGTAGGATAGAATATGGAGTTCTTCAGGAAGATATTCAAAAGAGAAATAGCTGGGATGTGTGGAAGATCTATGTAACCCTGTATTGCCTAAAATCACTCTTAGGAGTGAGATTAAAGATTATAAAAGTACAGAAAAAGTTGGTGGAAATATTAAATAGGAATTTATATTATTAAAGACAGCCCTATGTCTTCTGACATCGTGCTTTTTTAATTATTTTCATTTTCAATTCTACAGGCATGTAACTGACAATTAAGTTGTACTCCTACAATGCCTTGTACAATTTCTTGAATAAGCTTTAAATTCTCTTCATATTCAGGCACCAACTAGAAGTTTAATATTTTTTTAGAAAAAATTTCAAACTAAATAATATTTAAATGTCTTTGCCTGGGAGATTATTTTCCAGTTGAAAACAGGAAGCAGCGAATGTCAGTTGCCTCTGAGAAACACAATAGTGATAATGCAGATTAGTATTCTACACTGCACACATTTTAGAACTGTTCTTTTTTTTTTAAATGCTTATTAGCTTTTCACTTTCAAAAGTAAGGAAAAAAACCTGTCTTATCAAGGAAAAATCAGTCTTTTTATTGCTAATTTGTAACATAAATTTACCAGATTAAAAAAATACACTTATTACCTAAATGTTTCTGAGGATCAGGAAATTCATACGAATCTTAGCAGGTCATCAACAAGAATGCTATTAATTTTAGCCAGGGCTACCCTTTCATGTAGATACTCAACTATGGAAAACCTTCTGGATGCAATCTAGCTGATGTCAAAATTAAGTAAGGCCATAAGACCTGACTCTTGTTTCCTGTTGACTGATCAGTAAACAGGTACCTCCCATGGTTCTTGAGATCCAAAAATACTTTAATTCTTTGAAGATCTTAGAGGCCTTAGGTCAGACAATGGCAGATATGCCATCTCATCCTTTCTTTTATCATACTCTATAGGAAGTGAAAAGTCTTAAGCCTTCCTTTCATTCAAGGACAAAGGTGTTCAGCTTGAATAACACCTTACATGTATGACCAATGACTTTCTTTACTCCATATTTTTTCTTTTTCTATCACACTATATCCTAATAGAGACAGACTACAGGCTAAGAATCATTGTCATCAAATTCCAAATTTGAACATAACCCTGAAAGTTCAGAAAGACAAATGTGAAAAGATTGAATGTGGAGAAAGCAGATGTATTACTTATTCAGCTAACATAAAGCTTTACTATAGAGTTGATTTGGTCTCCATTATTTTCCATTACTTGATTCAATGTTAACACTTTAGATATTTGTTAGAAATGAGCATCATTGATTTTGGATCAAGTTCCATGTGTATTTATCAAATCTGGGTTTTAGAAGGAATGCAACGGAATTCCTAGTTTTAATTTTATAAAATGGACTTTCCTCTGATAGTCAAATTGACTTAAATGTTCCAATTTTATTTCATAATCATCATTAATTTCTGTATCTTGAATTAATAAATTACTAAAAATGTTCATTCCCCATAAGTGGCAGCTTAAACTTCAGTACAATATTTATTTTTCTTAGCTCATATCTTCTATAATAATGGCAAAAGTATTATTGTTAGGGTTTTCTGACATCATTGAACAATCTTTTGAATTTATTTAAAATACATATAATAAAAAAGGTATGAAAATTTATTTTGTTAAAGGAATCTTATCATAATTTTACATTGTTTCTGACAGCGCTATCATTTAAAATGAATAAATGAAAGTCCAAAAGCTAAGAAGAAAAGTGAAAATTAGTAGTTGTTTCAGATGGTGTTAATATGAGCTATGTGCTGCTGTCAGTGTTAACAACATATATTTCATATTATAAGTGAATGTTTTTATACTGAATCTCTTTTTATAAATGTACAAGTATGTATGTAATAAAATTATACATAATATTATATATTTTGTTGTCAGATTGTGTTGACCTCTCAGTTTACAGATTTTTAAATTTTGCTCATATATTTAGAAAAACGAAGAATGCTTTGGGCCCAATGAATTATATACTGTATTTTGACGTTCCCGTGGGTGTAATGAAGAGTTTAATCCTTTGAATTAATCCCAAACGAATAGGAAACTAAACATAAATTTTGGATACCCTTTATTGAAAACAGGGTGGTTGATGATAAAATTCAAAAAAGGTTGTACATGAGGTTTTAAAAGGATGTTTCAGGCTTCCCTGATAGGACAAGAATCTGAAGATGCAATTTCAGTATGCACCTGTACACAGAGAGATGCTCAAATCATGAAATGTTCAAGACTATTTTCTACACAATGTAATGTTAATCTACTTACTTGTTTGTTTACATTTTTTCTAACTTTGTGGGAATCTAGTTCTGGAAGAGCTCTTATTTTCCAAAAATTAGCATGCATCTGAAGAAACCTTAGAGTACTTAGGGTATAAGAACATAGATACGTGACATATTTGCTTATTCCAAAGTTTGCCCCTTTTAGGCTTCAGAGACATTGTGCCAGTTGGAACTCCAAATCTCTGCCTTTCACAATTTTTCTCCTAGGATATTTTCCAAAGAAGGATGGATATTGTTGACAAGGAATTAAATGTAATAATCAGGCAATTAACCAAGGGTGTTTGCTGCACTATATAAAGAGACAAATTAAGACGACCATAGTAGCTAGAAGCCATCTGTTAACCAATGTCAAGTTGATGATAAAGAAAATTGAGTTCCCTTGGCAGTTGGTTTTTCTCCAGCTGCATGCAGCTATAAAAGAGCCATCAAAGACAAATCTGCATTTGTTGTTAATTCAGAAATTCAGTAGGCAGACATTGAGAAACAAACATCTAGTGACAACTGAAAGTTGATGATAAAACTCTGAAAAGGTTGTACATTGGGTGTAAGTGAACAACAGGGGACAATGCAGTTCTGGTATGTTCCTGCACAGAAAAATTTATTCATTTACTGAAGTCATAAAAGGGACACTTTTGTAACAATTAAGCCTATAAATGTTAATCTGTAATATTTGTTTTGTTATTTTATTTGTGTGATTATTTTGCCTATAGGCATATAAGTATACCACACATGAACTTGTTTTCACCTCTGTTTTTAATCAATTGTTGTCAAATACATTTATGTGTACGTGTATACATCTAAGTCCACAAATAAAACCTTGTGCTTCAAATTTCCTTGACTCCCTTGATGATTTACTCTTTGGTTTTAATGTGTAATATAACTATATGGGGTCCTTAGTGTTTGACAATTCCGAGTAATCTTCCTGTTTGAAATCCAACTAATTAACTAGTTTAATTGCATCTTCAAAGTTCATTTTTGATATATAATATTATGCATTCACAGTCCATAAATATGGAATTTTCTCTGTAATTAAAATTATCCTTACATACCTAACCTGATATATCATAATTTGAGAGATATTTATTACTGTATGCAAGGTAAGAGCATCTAAGTATAATTTTATCATACTAATAAATTTCCTGAGCTTACTTATATATTTAAGATTTCACACTCAAATTTGAATATGAGTTTATATTGATGTATTTATTTTTGAATATAGCTAATTAAGGCATAAGATTTGAGAGATGAAAGTGAAAAATGGAAGTTGATACTATAGTTTATAGTATAGCCTCCTACCTTCCCTTGAATTTCAAGAGTCCTTGGTAGAATACTCAAGTACTGCAATGTAGAATAGAAAATGAATGAGCTAGAGACTAACAAAATGAAAAGCAGCTGTTAGATATACAACATATTAGAAAAGATAGCTATACCTTTTTTCCTCCCTTCAATAATAACAGAATACAAATTCCATCTGTAGATATATATGAGAAATCTTTTTATTTCTCCCTGACATTATTAAGAGTTTTGATGAAATAATGATAGAAGAGTCAAAGTCCAGGTATTGAATAGACATTTACTATAAATGGAATATACAATATATAGTTATTTTAATTATTTTTTAAAAACGTATGGACTACCACTGCCAGGAATAGATTACATATTCAATCATTATATTTTATGTCTAAAGAAAGAAATAATTTTCTTTTGGCCAAGTATTGAGTCTACGATAATCCAATCATAGCCCTAACGGGAAGCTGAGCCAATTTCCCTTTTACTTCACTGCACTGTGGCATCTAATCTCTCTCTATTGATAGTCAGTGCATGCAGTCTTCATTAGAAGAGCTTTAAACATCAGAGGTAACATTGGAGACTGTCACAGATTCACAGAATGCCTTTCATATTCGCTGTATTCATAATTAGGTTATAACTTTACAAGAAAGCACACACAAGGCACTGGGTCACAGCTTTAAAGTTATAGAAGCAATAAAATCACCCAAGGTTAGGCCATTATTTTTAAATGACTTATAAGCAGTTTCATTTTATTGCCAAACATTTTTATAATTCCTTTTTCCAAAGACAAATGTACTCAGCTTGATTTGTGTTTGTCTTTGCATTTAATCACGTTGGCAGTCACTTTTGGAACTCACAATTAATCCTTCCAACATTTATGTAACACTTCTAAACTTTTCTCTATAAATTTATCTTAGTGTGTGATTGCTTATTACATTTTTATAATGTTGTAATCATTATATAGACTGAACATATTTTACAATTGTTTTATTAAATTGTTCAAACAATTGCAAGTAACAAATTCATAAAATGGAAAACATGAAAACCTGATACAGATCGCAAGATATTCAGAAACTCTCATGAAGTATAATGTTTTATATAAACACAAATTAATATTGTTGACATTACTGGGAAATTTGGAGGTAGATATAGTTAACTGTCATCAGATAGTTGCAACTGGTTGGGGCATGGATGGAAAGAGAGAACAGGCAACAAGAAATGTATTTTTTGCAATCATTTACAACATTTCATTTTCCAAAGCAAAATAAAGAAAAATACTCAGAGAAAAACAGTAGGAATGAGAATGAGGTAGGTGAGATACAATTATAATAATAAGTCTTCTACATAATAAATATACCAGCATTCATTTAACTCAAAGGTTGTTTGGAATGTATGGAAATTTAGGTGACAGTAAGCTGCTTTCTGCTTTACATTTGAATTTATAATTGCTAAAGTGCATATATATATATTGATATGTGTGCTTTTGGTCCTTGAACTTATCTGCAGAAATTTGAATAATAAATTAACTATAATTAACCAGACTTCCACAAAAGTAGAATCAATAAGGTAGAGATACATATTAGGTATAGATAAATAAATATAGATGATAGAAATACATATAGACAAACTAGAAGGGTTTGACTAATTCAAGAGATTATAGAGAGTGAGAAGTCCTGAGATCTTCCATATGAATTTTAGAAGCCCAGAAAACCCCACAATGTTTTTGTATTCTGAGCCTAAAGACTTGGGAGTCAGGAGTCCTGGAATCCAGGGATAGAAAGCAAATGACTCAGATCCATAAGAGAAAGCAATTTCCTTCCCATTACACGCTCCCTGCCAAATGGGGCATGTTCAAATTATACTGGGAGGGGTATACTACTTTCTTTAATTCACTGATTAAATATTACCTTCTATTAGAAAAGCTTTCACATACATGGCTAGAATCAATATGTTTTTCAGCTCACTGGATTATTCTTAATCAAATGAAATTAATACAAAAAATAACCCATGATAGTATTTGGATAAATGTTTAAAAGTTTTAAAACATGGTTAACG
This sequence comes from Cricetomys ansorgei, assembly GCA_026225945.1. Taxonomy (NCBI): domain Eukaryota; kingdom Metazoa; phylum Chordata; class Mammalia; order Rodentia; family Nesomyidae; genus Cricetomys; species Cricetomys ansorgei. The sequence continues at coordinate 6,881,555 of JAMJFZ010001131.1, read as the reverse complement.
CTATGAGCTTCATATCTATTTTTGGTCTGTATATGAACCCAACAGTCTTGGTATACTGGAAGAATACAGTAAACAAATTATTAAATGTAAACTTTCTAACTTTACAGTTGGTTTCATCAGGATCACTGTCCAAACATGTATTTTATATGAATAGGTATATTGTGAGGCAATAATTATTTTTATTTGGAATGATATATTAAGAAGTTATAGCAGGAGAAACATTAAATGGTTTTGTAATTAAAATTAGGAATCCTGATTGATGAATTGTAATAATATGCTAGCTCTGACATAATAAGTAAAAACTGTGAAATGAAAAGGAATATAATATTAAAATTTAACAATGTCCATTCACGAGATATATTTCATTAACCACTTCTCTAAAGACTTGTAGGTTTTACTTAATGAATGGCTGAAGTCCAGAGGAGACAGTGAGTTTATCACATATATTCTTTCTTCCTCTCTGACTAAAGTCTGGTGAAATGGAAGAAAAAAATATTTTTATTTTGTGGTTAAACAACCATGCAATGACAGTTTGAACACAATGATACAATCTTACTAACAGATGAAACAAAGGAACAGAGCCATAGTACAAACAAATAAATAAGACAACAATAGATTTGGAAATAATATTCTTCACCAAGGAACTAGACAACTAAACAACAACTGTGGTTCCATGGATGGAGCTAGGAGCTTGAATGAGACAAAACTTGATTTAATATGTTATGTACTCTGTATACAATTTTGCCCCTTCTCCACCATCACTCTGAGAATGTAGCCCTTTGATAGAAAAACAGGATATCCTGAACTTTCTGCTACATTTGAAAATTTCATTGATGTATTTGATGTAGAGTAATAATATTAGCAAATATAAACATCATTTTAGTGGAATGGAAGATTAACTTTATCTATTACCAGGTGCACACAGTGGGCTGGATGACATAGTTGCACAATGGCAGTTGGAGCAATATTAATATCAGTGAGTTATAGTGATTGTGCTTATGGTCACTGGCACCTGTGTAGCTTTACACTATATACTACATACAGGTCATTCAGTTATGTCTACAAGCCACATTTGCCCAATCTTTCTAGTTTTGTTTGGTTTCCTATCCAAACATCCTTCTTTATGTATAAGAGTTTATAAATAAAAAGTGATAATTAACAATTGCTGTAATTTAAAAAGTTTCTTCTATGTAGATTTTCATTCAAAATATATTAAAAGAAATAAGTGGAAATACCTTAAACCTAAACAGAATACAATAAAATGCTGTATGGGAGTGACTGTGCTAACCACTGGCCCAGCTAAGGAGATTCGTTTTTTACTCTGTGAAGAAAAAATTGCCATGACAGCCAGAAGTTCCTGCTGCATGGCTGCTGATTATGTCCTGATTCAGTGCAAATACATCTGAAGAAGATATTAGGCAGAATTCTCTTATTACTTCCCTTCTGCTACTTATTGCTTGCCCAGGTATTTTTCAGGCTTGAAGACATTTTCAGTCATTGTCTTTGTTTTAGTGTGGGTCTGTACTTTCCATGTGGAAATGCTTTAAACTATACAGTCATTAGCCTTAACAAATTAATACAGAAATCACAAGATACAGAAATAAGTTGCATTTCAATATAATATTAATTAATATAATGATTTAAAATATCATTTATAACAAAATACTTAGGTAAAAGTATATAAAATATTTTTTAAAAGTACATATGAAAAACTATAATATACCAAAAAATCAACACATTTAAACAGAATGATTGTGTTTATGGATTTTCTGATAGCTGAAGTCAATATTGTTAAGAATTGCATGTTTTAAAAATTGATGTCTGCAATTTATATGAAACCAGTTAAAACTACAGAGGATTTTTAAGCTGTTCTTAAACTTTATATGAGAAACAAAATAATCACAGTTTTGTAAAACCAGCAATGTTGAAAGACTCATCATATTGGCTGAAAAGCAGCACAATCAAAATAGCTGTAGTAGGAGAGCAAACACATCGATTGACAGCATAGGCAGAAAGTCCAGAAGCAGATAAACACAACTAGATGGATTATTTTCATCAAATCTGCAAAAGTGAACTATTAGAAAAGTGGATATTATCAAACAAATATTCTTGGAATATTTGGATATCCATCAAAAATTTAAAATTGATAAATTGTATTTATCTCTCACATTCTATAATTAACACAGACCACAGAATAAAATGTGAAACTCCAAAGGAAAATTTGAGACAATCTGATGAAGTGTAAATCAAAGTACTCATAGATGTAATACCATTAGTATGATCTTCAAAGGAAATATTAATAAATTGTACTTCAATAATTTGAAAAAAATGTGAATGATATTAAAAGACAAGCTAGATGTAGGGAAGGCAATTGACGAGGTTCTGTCCATTAAAAACTTGAATTCATAGTATAGAATAATCTTAAAAATAAAAATTAAAACAGTGAAAAAGGGGCAGAAGCCTTGAATAGACAGGTCATGAACGATGATATATGATCAGTATGTGAAAGAATATTCAGTGCATGAGTCATTAAGGTATTAGACCAAGACATAAAGATATGTTAGTGAATACCTGTGGCTGAGGAGATTGCTCAGAGGTTAACATTTTTTGCTGTTTAAGCATACAGACTAGATTTCTAATGCTCAAAAACACATGTCAAATCTGAATAGGAATCATAGCAGGCCTATAATTCCAACCCCAGAAGACAGAGACTGGCTCCCAAACACAAGAGAGTTAGCAAGACTAGCCATTTCAGGGAGCTCTTAGCTTGCTTAAGTATTCATTCCTCAATGAAAGAGAAATGAAGGTTTGATTCTTTCCATAGACCATGTGCACACATGTACATCCATGTTCACCCCACTCACACATGCATTATAGATATAGGTGAAAAGAAAAAAAGAAAGAAGAAAAATTAAAGCATACTTGTTGATGTTCTTTAGACCAGCTACAACAATTACATCAAGCATCTCACAAAAACACATGTACCAACAACTCTGTAGAGTCAGTCAAAATGTTATCTATCCATTTCTTTTATAAATACAAAAAAAGCTACAGCCAAAATTTTAGCATTCTATTTTATTTTTAAGGCACGGTTTTTCTAGCTGTCCTGAAACTCACTCTGTAGACCAGGCTGGCCTCCAGCTCATAGAGATCTGACTACCTCTGCCTCCCAAGTCCTGGAATTAAATGCTGCCTGGCTAGCATTTTCTTACATATTCTAACATAGAATTACTATAGAACACAGGGAATTCTTGTCATAGAACTTTTATATATGGAAAATAAAATATTTTGTTTATAATATTTTTCACATAGAGTTTTAAAGCAGCTTATTTCTAAGTTCCAAAACCTATAAAAAATAAGTACCCTTCAAGGGATAAAGGAGCCAAACTCATTGAGTGGAATGCTATTATGCAATAAGAAAGAATAAATTACTGATACAAGCATTAATGTATATTGTTGTGAATATTTTTGGTTAAAATTATTGTTTTTCTACATTGTTGGGAAAAGTCTGCACATGCTATTAGTAGAACATCTGAGGAGTTCTGTATCAATAAAAACACCTTGTCATGATGGTGGTTGCATCTGCTGAAGTCTGGCATGAATTCCACCTATGAATATGCCTCCGTTTCTTCTTTGGTGATCCTACATCATAAATGTCCTACTTTAAATGATACTCAATGTAGGAGGCAGAAAATAAAAAAGGGCAAGACATCACACCAGCTACATACAGCATGGAGACAAGAAAGAAAAAGAAACTTCAGAGTTCATAGAATCCTTTTTTTTTTTCTTATTTCTGCAAAGTTGTCTACAAGTGTTTTAGATACTGGTAAGGCAGCCTTGACAAGACATATCTACTATAGTGATGTGTATTACACTCCACAAGGTAACTCTTCCTGCAGAGAAGGATCAGATGTTTGTTCTGCAAACCAAATTTACCTTAAAATCTGGAATGTGTTTCCTCAGGGTCAGCACACAGAAGCTGTCACCCAGAACTGACCAAGATTGTATCTTCTGCTGGCAGTTGAACTTGGAACACAGTAAGGGTCATCCATGTGGTATTGGTTTTAAAGGCATGGGGGGGTATTCATTGAAGGTTGGAACTGTGGAAGTTCTGAAGCGGCTACTAGTGAAGGTGTAGCCTTAGTGGCAGGTGAAAGCCCATGCTGAAAGGCTTGTGAAGACAATTTGAAGTTTGGGATCATGAAGAGACTCCAGGGGAGGCCATTGGTGAAGGCACAGCCTCAGTTCCAGTTGAAGGTCCATATTGAAGTGGTTATGCAAAGAAGTTGGCACCATGAGGAGAGCCTATGAGAGGCCAGTGGTGAAAGATCAGCCCATTTGAATCAAGGGACCTCAGCATTCTGAAGATGGCAGCATCATGCGACAATCACCAAGAAAAGTAGCAGCAGTGGAGGGGAGCCACCTGTAACCTGGAATACAAGCTGTATGTGCTAAAAAGGGCAGAGCAAGAGAAATGACCCAAGCCCTTTGGAGGAACCAAGAAGATCATGAGTGAATTCCAGATCACTGGACATTGATAATGTTTTTCTGCTGCCCAGAGACATTGTAAAAAGCTTGATAGATGTTTGGTTTCATTTGATCCTGTACATTGCCAACCCTTGTGATTTTTGTCCTTGTAAATAGTTTTGCTATTGTAGTGTTAAATTGTGTTGTAGAGATAAAGCATTTTTCTTGTCTTATACAGAAAGGGGAAAATTTTGTGGAAGTTTATTTTTGTTTAAAATAATTGTTTTGTGCCTTGTTGGGAAAGGGCTGCCTAGGCCTTCACATTTTGTATTGTCTGAAGGTGTTGGATTTATGTGGGGGATATTTGATTACTGATCTGCATGTGCTATCAATAGAACACCTGAAGAGGGTTTTATTCTGTATCAATAAAAACACCTGAGCGGGGCTGCTCAGGGTTTCATTGTCTAGTATGGCACTTGCCACGATAATGGTTTCCTCTACTGATATTTGGCAGGGATTGCACCTATGAAAAATGCCTTCATGTCTTCCTTTGAGCCTACAGAGTAGCCTACAGCGACTACAGTGTGTGAATTGCCAAGGCATTATAAGTGAGAAATGTAAGGGGCAAAGGACTAAATATTGCCTGGTCCTATTTACGTGATCAATAAAAAAGTAAAGCTGTGCAGACTCTGAGAACAGATGATAATAATTTCTAGGTGATTACAGATACAATGCTAGAGCATGTTCTTTTTAATGGAACTGCTCATTTGTTGCTAAGTGTGGTAGGTACAAAAATCCCTACATTTTCTAAAAGTAATAGACACACTTTAAACCAAAATAGTGAACATTACTACATGTAGATTATAATTATAAAGGTATATTAGAAATCTAAATTGTAGAAATCATGAAAGTCAGATTCAATAGCTGTGACAAATGCCTGAAATAAGACTTAATAAGAATTAAAGAAGGAAAGGTTTACTTCAGCTCACTGTTTAGGGACATCAGTCTATGTCTGTTTTCACCTCACCTACTTTCTCCAACTAAAAGCCTCCGTCTACAGTTCCATCACTGTCTGTACTTTCAATTTATTATTTCTGTAGTGGCTTTAATTTTTTATTAGGTCAGAGTTACTATGATTTGATCATCTCTAAAATCACATGTGCATATTTCATGCCCCTCTAAACCTGCACGCAAATACTAATTAATCTCTTAGCCAAGTCAACTGTCAGGATTAACCATTATGATGTGTACATCATCATTACACATTTTTGTGATAAAATTAGAAAACAAACAATATATGTGTGAATACTAGAATAATGAGTCAATTTATGTTGTTTATATTTAATTTAGAAACAGAAGTCACAATATACCTGTATTTGATTATTTAGAGAGACTGAAGGAATTAAAATTTTAAGAATGAAATTAAATTCCATTGATGATGCTCAGATTTTCTTAAATATATACAAATGTTTTATATGGACAAACTATGTGGAATTACTTAGTTTGGTAAGTATAATTCCAAGAATTATAGTGCATTAATGGGAAGGTATGCATGACACAATGGCCTTGTTTAATGACATGAGCTTAGTAATTTCCTATAATCTTTTCTGTTTATTTACAAGTATAAAGACAATGAAAACATACATCTTTGGTTAATATTGGTATGTGGATCCATAGACCCCACATCACAATTACTTTATGAAATTTTAAATGAAGTAACACGGAACCCAAGAAACAGTCCTCCTGAGCCTACATATTATTCATCTTATTTTTTATTGAAAATAAATTATTTTCATACAATGTATTCTGTTCATGGTTGACCCTCCCCCAACTCCTCACTGATCCATTCATTCTACTGCCTCACCCATTAAATCTTATGCTTTCTTTTCTTTCTTTAGGAAGCAAAAAAAAGATAAACAAGAAAAGTGAAAAAATAGAAAACAAAACAAAACATAAGAAACACATACAATGCACACACCCACAGACACAACTACTATAACAACACAAAATCTGAAACCACAATATATAAGCAAAATACCAGTACACAAAAAAATATCCTAACACAAAGAGACGAAAATCAGTATGTATTCTAATTTTCTCTGCAGTGTGCAAAGTAGTGTTTATTATTACACTGGGGAATTCTAAGAGTTCTAACTAACAATGAGGAAGAAACTATAAGATGTGTGGCAATGCTTAGTGCATAGCATAAAATTTTAAACACAGAAACGTCTCTCAGGGATTATATCTCAGGAGATACACAAAATGAGCTGTCTGGAAGCACAGAGTAATTTCTTGTCTCTGCTGCTTAGTACATTTAGAAGAAATAAGACCAAGCATTATTCTGACCTTGATAAATACTCTCTTTTCAATTTAAAAATACAATACAGATCTGCCATACAAAGGAAGGTTTCCATCACAGGTCGTTATTAAACAGTACAATTTCCATCATGACAAAAGTTGAACAACCTTCTTCAACTTCCCTGTACTTATTTTTCAATTTTATAGAAACCCACTTTCTGGAAATTTTTCATGAATCAAAATGAATTAATAGCCACTGATTCTGAAAAAGAAACATTGACTACAAAGAGAGGCAAACATGACTAAACCTGCTGAGCTGAACAAAATCCTCAATCTCCTCATAATAGCTCCATTTAGATTTAGGGTTCTTTTCTTTTACTTAATATTCCTTTCCTAAATTTACTACATGTTTAAATACATGTTCTAAAGTCAGTTTATTTCATGGAGAATTCAGAAGTTGGAACCTATATGTGGCATTATGCAGTCTACTACATTTTTTGAAGGACTATAGAATTGCCTCTGCCCTGTTTCTCATAAGGCATTCTAACAAATTTATCAGTACCCTCAGTCTGTCTGCATTTTAACAACACTAAAAGAGAAAAAAATATTGAAGGAAAGCTTATTGAGGGTAGGAGAAGAATTACACCTCAATAAAGAAATAGATTTCACTTTAAGTACCCTGGAGATTATTTTACAAGGAATAATAATAATAATTTTTTTAAAAAATTAGTGCTTTGTATTGGCCTTTATGTCTAGAATATTGCTTGCTCAATATAACCCCCATTGAGGCAAAAACAATATTAACAAATTAAGTTAAAGTTTGCTGTAATTCTTAGTATTTTATTAAACATGGTCATAACACGCTAAGTAAATTAAACTCCTTAATCTTTCCCATCATTTGACTCTGACACTGCACTGCTGCAGTTCGAAAGTAATCATTCTACAGACAAAGTCACTAATCATACAGGATTGATTAAAAAGAAAAAAAAAAAAACTTTTGTACACTCCTGGTGACCTCAAAGCTGAAGTCTTTGAATAAGAGATTAAACTTTAATTATTTCAATGTTCAAGTTCACTATCATCCATCTTGCCATTCACCAATTTGAAAGTATAAATTTTCTGGGTAAAAAGGGTCCACACTTTCACCTTTCTATTTTAAAAGAATTTGTATTCTCAACTTCTAGATGAAAAACAACGCCGTGAGTAAATCCTAACATTTTTTTTCTTTTTTCTGCTGACAAGGATAGAAAAACTAGGAGATTACCTAGAATACTAAGAGAAACCCATATGCATAAATCAATAAAGCTTCTGACTATGTTGATAATCTTCTTTTCAGACATAGAACACAAATATTTCTGAAAATGCAGATAATTTTGAGACAAGGTATAAAAGTGTTTTCTGAATCTTAAGATATAATTTTCTTTACTACACTATTTAAATGAAATTGTTTTATATAAGCATGATAAACTACTAAAATCAACAGCTTTGTTTCCCCACACCCATCATACTCCACCAAGCAAAATGACACACCAAAAAAGTAACGTCTGTCCCATGTATGAGCATTCAGAAATGATGCAGCAATACACAAATATTATTTTAAAAACATTTAAACAGGAAATTTTATCTTGAATTGTTTTCTTGAAAAGTAGTCTTTATGATGGTACAAAGCAATCGATAAAGAATTAGTATACTTTTGGTAAATGTTAATAAAAATATGTGCAGAAACAGCTAACCCTGGTGTTAACAGTCCCCTTCTGTCCTTCCCTGCTATGAACAGCCATTCTGAGCCATTTGAGTCTTCCCCAGGACGCTGTACCAAGTAGAAAACAACCACATGCCAAAGCGTGGGAGTTTAACTTTCAAGTACATTAGTTCTTTATCATATGAATAATGGACAAGTCTTGAATTGACATATGCCTCAGCATAAAAATCAGGTAAAACTATGTAATAATATCTCAAAAGTTTAATAAATTATAAAACCCAACAAAAGTTATTTGCACTACTCCTAGCACAGTATAACTACTTTATAAATTAACTGGTGTGAATACTATTGCTCCTGCTTCCATTGTCCTCAAGGAAAAGAGATACAATCACCACTATGTGTGAAAATGTAAACACCATCTCTAATATTTCCTAGGTCTGTGGCCCTTTCAAAAGCTGATCTATAAGACTAGATTTATTCTGACTTCATATTTGGCTGGCTAAACACTTACAGGACCCTAGATTCAACTCCAGCAATAAACAAAAATAAAAATTGTGATTTTCCACTGCTTCCTTCTGCCCGTGTCTACAAGCATGGTTTGCACTTTTCTGACTTTATTTAGATAATTTGGGTGTATAACAATACATATCTCCCTCTCAAGCCCTTCACAGAACACACTGCGTTCTGCAACATGATATACATCTTCACATTTCCCAATGTAAAATCAATTTCCATGTTTAATTGGTGGAGTACATCCACCATTCACTGTGTAAGCATATTCTATAAATTAGGATAAGAAATAATCTAAATCCCTCAGTCTCTGTAGCCCTTATATTTCAATCTTTTCTACAACTTTATTTCCACAATACCCAGGTGCAAGGTGGTGGTTATCTTTTCCCAACCTAACAGAAAACAGAGGCTTATAAAGCATAAGCAATCCTGAAGGTGAGAAATCACAAAATGGTAGAACTTTCCTTGACTTGATATCCATATTTTTCTACATTTAATTGCTTTTGGTGAGTAAAATGTTCAATGTAAATTTTCTATAAGAGCCTTAACTATACCAGAATAGTTTCCTTCCCTCTTTCTCCCTCTCCATCTTCCTTTCCCTCTCCCTCCCCCACTTTGTGTGTGTGTGTGTGTGGTTGTGTGTGTGTGTGTAAGTGTGTATGTGTGTGTTTATATTTGTGTGTGTGAATTTATGTGTGTGCATGTGCTCATGTTCATGTGTGACTTGATGTAGCAAGGTGAGTATCATACCATTTGGGAAGAGGAAAGAGAATTGTGGAGGTGAGGACAAGAGTGGATAATGGGGATAATTGCTGTCAAAGTACAAGATGTGCTTGAATAAAAATGTCCTATGAAACTGATCATTTTCTAGGATGAATATGTACTCTCCACTTTATGATAAGAAATTTGAATTAAACACAAACATAAAGAATTCTTGAAAATAAAGGGGAGCACGGAAAACAATTCATGAAAGAGAAAAATGAGAGGAAAATTGGAGATAAAATGATTATAAATATTTATTAAATATATACATGAAACTACCAAACAGATTTTAAAAAGGAAAATAAATCTCATGTAAAGAACATTAAAGTTGTCCAGTGAGCTTGGTTGTTTTTTGAGAATGTAAAACACAAAAATGGAAGTATCTTTGATACTCTTTGAAAGATAAAAATCAGCATGTGGCGAGTGAATAGTTATGGGGCTAGGCCAAGTCTGCAAAATATTGAGGATAACTCTGAATTGGAAACCAATATCACATGAAATAGTGTAGTCAACCAAGGTAAACCTAAGAGACCAAAAATCTCTTTGCTAGGATATTACCCTTGTTGGACCCCACAGGCCCAAACCGGGACACCACACCCCCACAGAGACTCACAGATGGGATATCGATGCAAATAGCAGGAGGATTTTTATTCCAGTATACTGGGACTGCTCTAATACGTAGTACCCAGGGGCAGAAAGCAAGCCTTTTTATTTACTGTCCAAGTGGTTGCTAGGGGGCTGTACAGTTGCTAGGCACAGACCAAGTTGGTACAAGTTGATTGGTACCCAAATTGCTTTCCCATTTTGATAGGTAGGGGCCAGTTAACCTCTAAACTGATTGGCGCTAGCATATAGCAAGGTCTCGGGCTCCTAAAAAGAATACATGCTCAAGGTTCCGGGCAACTGGGTGGAGGAAACTCTTTTGCCCAAGGCCATGGGCCGTCTACGGGGAACAGGGAGCTCTTCAACCCAAGGCCTCTCTTTTGTCCAAGAAAAGTTTTTTTTCTTTAACTCTGGGAACTCTCCAGGGTCACGGTGCACCTGGCTTGGGCCTATACAATTTTGGTGCTCTTAGAAGCCTGACTAAAGTTTGGCTGTTTTGGTCTTTTTTTTTCTATACCAGGGACCTGAATCTTAGGCCCGGGGCAAGGTTCCCGACCCCCACACCCTTATTCAAAATAGTGATGGATTGGACTAATGAAAACTTGTACTTAAAAAGTCACCTTTAGATGTGAATTTGATCTGGGAAGAGTTGTGGTGAAGGGAAAAATCATAATCAGAATATACTCTATGAAAAAATCTATTTTCAATTTTTAAAAAGTCACCTTTATTGAAATTTGGAGGAAAAAAAACAAAAACAACTATTTCTTATTAAAGAACATCTGTTTATGCCATGGATCAAATGTAAAATTGTGTAAACATAACCTTTTTAAAACTACATTTCAAGTTAGTCTTTAAAGTTGTGGGCCAAACAACAGTGAAAATGGACAGTTCTCAAATCCTTAACAAACTAAGTTTTCACTAGAACCTTGTATGTTGACAATGTAAATCCTCCTATATCCTTTTATTTTCTTCTTTTTGTTTAGTTTTCCTGTGAGACAAAACATTGGATCTTAAGTTAGTGCACATACAGCAGCATTCTTTCCGCTGCTGAGAAAGGCAACTTACTCTGTAGCTAAGTGATATACCGGTGATGGTAACAGTGCTGGAGTAAGAACAACAGCATGTAGCTTACGATGGAAGCGACACCAGTTCCCTTGTGCTTTGAAGCTCCTATGAAACTCACCATTTTGTGGTTGTTAGAGTGAGTGCGTTACCTAGTATATCCTTATAAACAAATATTACAAAATAAATTTCATCTCATACGATTCATTGTACAAGGTTGGTAGAGGTTTAACAAGGATCATATATTGCATAATTGATAACAGCATAGCCAAAGCTTAACTGCCTTGCTAGGGATACTCTTCAGCAAAGCTGCAGCTCCACCTCACATGCGCTCTTCCCTTTCAAGTTTCCACTTACCTCATTACATAAGATTAACACTTTACTTACCGTATGAATTGTTGCTTAATTTTAAGTTCTAAAAACCTATAGCACTGCCAATCAAATTTCACAAGGACCATAACTTTATCTTTAATAAAACAGGTTACTTGTTTGTGCGTATCTACTCCTTAATGGTAGTAAAATTATGAATGTACTTTTTTCTTTACTTAAAGAACATTTTATACTCTATCTTTGTATTTCTGTCTATTTAACTATGCCTTCCCTTCTTGCTCTTTTCCCCTGATATCTTATCTCAAATCACCAATATATGTAGTTGTAAATAATCATCTCTTTCATATGTACTTTAAAAAGTCATTCTTAAAATATTTGAGTTTTAAGTACTTGGAGTACAGAGGAATATGACATGAACTTGAGATCTGTATATACAAGGGTAAATATTTAGATAAAGTCATTGGCATTAAGTGAAAATTGAAAAGTAATAGCAGGTGCATGTTGCCATGTGATCTTTAACAAGAAAAGGTCTTCCATGAATTAAATTCAGGAAAAAAAAAAACAAAAAACTTCTAGACAAGTAATATTTACTTGAAATCTTAATTAAGCCTGCAATAAGTTAAGAATCTTACCACAGAGTCCAGGAAGAGGACATTCAAGTAGATACAAGGGAAAAACAAATAATAGTAATGTAGTTGGAAAGAAAAAAATTACTGAAAACTGAAGGGTGAAAAGTCCATCCTCAATGAGAAGTCCAATCTCACTTCTGGGTTTTTTAAAATGCACCAATTACTGAGTAGTCACTGAGACAGAAATTACCAATCACTGAGCTTAAAATCCCAACTATCATTGAACGATATATGCATCAATCCCCATCCTTGAAAATTTTACCCTGGAAAACTCCTTCCTCTTAAAACCCTATAAAAAGCCTGCCACTGATCAGTTAGCTGCTGCTTTTCTCCTGACCAAAGACAGCCACCATTTGTGCCTTTTCCATTAAATCTCTTGTATGAAATTTGTTGTATGTTGTGACTTTCTGTTTCCTTGGATCCTAGGTTCCAGGATACCTTTCTCCCCAGAGTTGTAACACTTTTACTGAGGAAACTTCTCCCCTCACAACAGTAATACTTCAGTCCATATGGGGATATGTTTTCCCCTAAAGCTGTAAAAACTCCGCTGGAGCACCTTCCCCACCTCAGAGCTATAACACTTACACCTTGGCTCCGTATTGCCAGGATATCCTTGTGTTGGAAAACACTTATAAAACACACAAAAGACTGCAAAGTTATCAAAATACAAGGATCAATAAACATTTTTCAATAATAAAATTAAATATTGTCACAATTTTCCCATCAGAAGACACAGAAAAACAGATTAGATTGTAAAAAAGAAATCTGATCTTTTTAACTTCCAAACAACACACTTCATGATCATTGACATTAATTTAGTGTTAAAGCATTTTGTTTGAATTATTAAACCAATTTGTTTTTTGGATTGACATACAAGAGTATTGGGGAGGGTTTGTATATGGTAGTAGAAATGACTCAATGGCAATTTCATCATTAAAAAATAAACACCAGGATGTGGTTGATGACTCAAATGCTTTCTACAAGGCATGGAGGTAACTATTAAGTAGGTTGGGGAGTCTCCTCCAAGCAGCAGGTTGGTCAGCCTTTCCCATCCACAGCTATTGACTGCTACTAAGCCCATAGAAAAGGGGCCTTGTGAAATTTGTAAGTTTCACACACCACAAGTATGAAGCTTGTTTACTTGCTGAATCTCAAGAGCTTCATATCACTCTCTCACTGCTTTTCCTTAGGACTGAATGCTTCAAATCAGAGGAAACAACTACACAATATATTTTAATATTTGTCGAAATAGGTTTCAAATCAAATCTAATGAGGAAAGTGTCACTTCATTCTAAGTATACAATCTGTCATGAGCACATTACAATTCTGAAAATATGTGCAATAGTGTTGGAGCAAATTCAATACAAGGCATAACGACACAGATTAACCCCAGCAGAGTAATAATGGGTTATTCCTACCACAATGTCACCTTTAGATTGATCAGCCAGACAAAATTATAAAAAAGAAGTATAACACCTACATAAAAATCTCAGTGTGACCCACTACATAATAGACAGAAACCAAAGCACCTTTTCAATAGATATAGAGGGAGTTTGACAAAACCCAATATCCCTTCATGATAGGAGCTGTGCAAAGACTGGTGAAGGAGGAACCATATCTCAAAATAGTAAAGGATGTATATGATAAAACTAATGAAAAAGTTATAGTAAATGGAAAACAAATTCGAAGCATTTTCGCTAAAACAAAGAACAAAAGTTAAGTGACCTTTCAACTCCTATTTAATATGTTGCTTGATGTCTTAGCTAGAGCAATAAAACAAAAGAAGGAAGTAAAAAGGGATACAACTAGCTGAAGAAGAAGGATATGATTTTATACATGAGAGACTCTAATAATTCTACTAGAAAATTCCCACAGATAATAAATAATTGTAGTAAAGTGGCACAGGATATAAGATAAATATACAAATCAGTAACTTTCCAATATACTAATGAACATGTTAAGAAACAATTTGTATAAATAATCTCATTCATAAAAACCTAAAAATTCATAAAAAAAAACCCCACCTGTGTTTAAACCTAAGCAAGAAAAATCTTCTACAATGAAATCACAGAAGAAATTGATTGAAAGAAATTAATTGAAGAAATTAAAAATATAAGCACCTACATCCCAAACTCATTGATTAGTAGGATTAATAGTGTGGAATTGGTTCTCATAGGAAAAATAAATCTACAAATTTAACACAAAAACTAACCAAAATTACAATTCCATTCTTTATATCAAGAGAAAAAAATCCTTAAATTCATATGGAGACATATATCATCCTAGATAGCCAAATTGATAATGTTGTTCTGGTAAAAGGACATCGTGTTTGACTGCCTTCTAAAACATATATAGATAGGAAGATAGATAGATTGATAGGTAGATAGATAGATAGTTAGAGATAGATTAGATATAGATACAGATATAGCTATATGTCCATGTATAATACACATATATAATATATGCATATATCTAAACACACACACACACACATACACACACACACACACACACACATGATTAATGCTTCTCAAACCTTTATCATAATTTCTTCTTCTTGCAATTGGTGGTGCCTATGCACCATCTCTCTTCCATCCCTTGTATTCTGTTGCTGTAGCTTGCCTCTATAGTTCCTGATCCCTTTTCTAGATTTTTCATTTCCAAGATTACCTTGGTTTGTCTTTTCTTTATTACTTCTATTTCCATTTCATGTCTTGGACAGTTTTATTCATTTTCCTTCCAGTGTTTGCTTTTTCTTGGCTTTCTTCCAGGAATTTCTTTTCATTTCTCCTAATTGTATTTTGTGTGTGTGTGTGTGTGTGTGTGTGTTTTCCTGTGTTTCATTGATAAGTTTACTTAATTCAACAGGTTGATTTTCTTGTCATCAATTTCTTTGAAGGATTTATTCATTTCCTTTTAAAGGACCTCTATTATCTTCATAAAGTTTGTTGTAAGGTCTTTTTTTGCTGCTTCACCTGTGGCAGTGTATCCACCAATTTTTGTAGAAGGACAGTTGGGCTCTGGTGGTGCAATATTGTCCTGGTTGTTGATTGTGTTCTTATGCTAGCATTTTGGCATTTGGGCTTTGGGTGATACTAGATTTAGGTGCCAAATTCCTGAGTTTTTCTTTTATTGGATGAGTGTCTGGTTCCTCAGTTTCTTTTTTTCTCTCTGATATTTGTGGCCCCTTGTCAAGTAGAGAGTCTTTGCCCAAGTTGGGGGTTGAGATACAGAGCTGTCATGCTTCCTACCTGTTCTTCTACCTTGCTGTTTTGTCTCTTTCTGGTGTGGGGAGTATGTGGCCTAGATTGTATCTCAGATTCTGGTGGGTAGCAGAGGTGGAGAGAGTTGATATTGGTGGTGTGAAGATGGCAGTGGGTTGAGGTTTTGGTGCCACAGTTTGTTCTAATGGGAAAAGTGATTGAGCAGGTTTCTTACCTGTTCTTCTACTGGCTACCCTGTTGCACTAAAGTGTGGTATATGTCTGCCCAAGTTGGTATGTAAGACTCCTATGAGCAGAGCCAGGGGAAGGGGTAAGAGGGAGCAGATGTGGGGAATTGGAGGTTTATTTGGGTTTGGGGGGATGAGATGTACTGGTGGGAGGGCTAGGCAAGGAGTCTGTCTTCTCTCCTGCTGGCTGGGTTGTCGCAGTCTATCATAAGATGTCTATCAGATTTGGTGTGTTAGAATTGGGCACTTGAAATATAGGTATATTTTTAAAAAAGCATAATTTAAAAACACTAATAGAAGCATGCTGCATAGTAGATACTAACTATATAAGACAACTGAGATTATTAAAATAAAAAAATACAGAGGTCAGATGATGGCAGCACAGGCTTCAATCCCAGTACTTGGGAGGCAGAGGCAAGCAAATCTCTGTGAGTTTGAGGTCAACCTTGTCAACAAAATGAGTTCTAGGACAGCCAGTGTTACAACAGAGGAAACTTGTCTCGAAAAACCAATGAAGAAAGAAAGAAAGAAAGAAAGAAAGAAAGAAAGAAAGAAAGAAAGAAAGAAAGAGAGAAAGAAAAGAAAGAAGAAAGAAATTACAGTAAAATGTATACTACATCCCTTTACAAACTTAGGGAGATCACAAAGATTCCTAAAACATCACAGGCTATTGCTGATATCCTTGGCTGCACACCAAAACTCACAACTGGTAATATACCTGGATCAAAAGTCCTATGATTTATGTGAGAATCCACTATCCTTTTGCTAACTGGATGCGATGTCTGCTTCTTTTTGAAGTGGGTGGACGTCATAATTTAACTTTAATTGTCAATATGACACATCTGCATGAGAGAAATTTAATTGAGGGATTGTCTCCATTGGATTCACCTCTGGGCATGACAGTAAGGTATTTTCTGGATTTTTATTTGATGAAATGTGTAATAATTTTTGGAGGTGTCATATGTGGGAAAGTAGCCATGGCCTAAATAAGAAAGATAGCTAAGCAAAGAGTAAAAGGCATTCTGCACTGGTCTCTGCTTTAGTTCTTGCTCACAGGTTCCAGCTTTAGCTTCTGCCCTGGCTAATCTCAATGTAATAAACACTTTCCTTACTGTGTTATTGTTCAATGTTTTATCACACCACCAACAGAGAAACAACTAACACAGTGACTCAAAATTTGCAGACTCATAACTAGTCAAAATGAGAAAGAAAAACATAAGTGATTGCTTAATGATGGACCCTCAATAGGACATTTATATCACCATCTCCAAGGCTCAGTAAATAATTTGGAGAAGGGATTGGAAAGAATGTAAGAACCAGAGATTAGTGGGGAATGCCACAGAATTATGTCTTCGAAGTATCCACATGGTCATGAACTCACTGCAGATCTTGCCTGTACTCTATCAATGTTAAACTGGGCCAACTACCATTTCATTATGCACAGCAGATCTCATGGAGTCTCACTCCTCAATGAAGGACAATGGGCAGACAGTGAGTGCTAGTGGTGGAGTATCATTTTCTTCACTGGAATAGCCCCTTATAAGTTACTTATGTTGGAATAAAAAACTATTTCTCTTCGTGTAGGCAAACCTAATTAAATCCAATCAATTACCACCAAAAAACAGAAGGCATCAGATTAGGAAGGACCTTCTTGGGACGAAGAATGTCAGCTACTGAGACAAGGATATAGTTGGGAGTAATAGAAAGTAAGAGTAGGCAAATTCAGCATGAACTTATAAAAAAAAAACAACCAAAAATATAGATTTAAAAATTGATGTTTCATTCATAGAAATACCACTAAATATAGACATTTCAGTGAAGTGATGTCCCAGGGGAAAAACAGTGCATGAAAGTTGCTTACAAGTATTAAATGGCTTGAATTTATTTAAATGATTGAATTTTGTTTGTAGTTAGATCAAAATTGTCATTAAGTGACTCCAGTGTTAACTTTTGACTATCTCCCATGAAGCATCCATCACTTGCTGAATACATAAATCTGCAGCTTGATTGACTATCAAAGCAGAGAATTATCAAAGTTTAACAAAGTGGACAACAAAATGAGACATCTGCTGCTAAGGAAAATCAAATCAACAGGTTACATCAAACACAGCACAAAATAGATAGTATTTGTTTTACTTTAGTTTGTATACCTAGGATGGATATATATATATATATATATATATATATATATATATATATAATTTTTTAATCTAATAGAATAAAACATTGTAATCATAAACAGATAAGAAAATGTCTAGATTTCATTACTCAATTTAAGGTAGAAAATGAAAAAGAATGACTGATATGCTGAAATCTAATAAAGATGTGGGCCTTCAACACCATATCTATTGAAAATCAAGGGAAAGAGATATTTACTTATATAAATATGTATTAGCAACTTTTACCATCAAAATCAATTTGAAAGGCTTTGTAAGTGGTATTACAATCACCACTAAATTAAAAAAAACAAATATATAAATAAATTTATGATCATCAACATGGTTACAATTAAAGATAAATTTATTTAAAAGTCTACTCATGGGGTCTGATAGGACACAGATAAGAAATGCTGCAGAAGGCTTTTCTTTTTTAGTAAAAGTCACGTTTTCCATTTTCATCTGCCCTAATCTACAATTATCAAGCATACATCAATGAAAGTAAAAAGGTATCACTTGCTTCTGCAATGAGTGAAACTCACATGAATTGCTGATATATCTCTTATGCCTAACACTGTAAACATAAACATCAAATGAACCCAAATAAGATAAAGGTAAATTAAGGAGAATTCTGTTCCGGTATAACTTACTCTGATATATTAGGGTATATCCTTTAATATTTAATTGGGTCTTCTAGTATTGTACTAACTAAAATCTCTAGAAAAAAGCAAGTATATTATAAACACAAAGTACAGAAATTTTGTCTAATATGTTTAAAATTCTACATATATTGCATAGAAAAAGTGAGTAATAATGTACAATTGTTTAAAAAGTGATTAAAAAACTAAGCATAAAACAAACTAAAATAACCAAATAGTCAAAGAATAAATAAATTCAATTCTAAAACAGCATTGCATATAGCATATGCAATAAAGAAACTCCTCAATTTATTTGGTGAGATACTTGAAGCCTTATTTCTAAAACTTGTCAAGGAATCAAACAAAACAGTCAAATCTCAGATGAACATTTAGGTGCAGAAAACACATCTAAATTAATAATAAATTAAATTAGTTGTATATAAATTAATATTGACTATTCATGATGAATTCATGATATAATTAGATATTCAATTAGTGCAGTTTAAATATGAATAGAAAATAAAATTACAACATCAATAAATGAAGTTCTTATAAATTAAATATACACTTGATATTTATAAAACACAGCAAACCTGGCTCTTTCTCACAGTATAATATGTACTTATGAAAACCCAACAAAGTCTCAAAATTGCAGGGTTTTCATTGATCTTATAAGGCATAACTTGAAAAATGTAGGGAAAGGTTTATGTCTGTAGCTCAAGAGTCTATCTCAAATAAATACATTGTAGATGAACAGACTTGTGTGAAAGCTAGGAAGGGTCTGTATTCCAAGGGTCAATATGAAGGACAAACATTCAGAGGTCTGTATGGATGGGATGGAATTTTAGGAATCTTGGTAAACACCTTTAATACCAGTAAAGCTGTGGTAGCAAACATTTTTAATCCCAGAATTCAGAAGGCAGTAATGATCCATGAGTTTAATCCCTAACACAGAAACAGAGTGTGGAAGCAGACAAAGGAAGCAGAGCTCAGAAAGAGTCAGTGTCACACAAAATGTGACATTTGGGATGAGTCAGAATGAATGACAGACAAAGTGAAATCAAAGAAAGAATTATCAGAGTGAGTTTGAGTGAGTATACACACCCAATTCTCATGCTAGAAAGGCAGTCTGTCAGCTCAGAGCAGAGTAAGTTACAGAAGAGTCAGTTACACCAGGCAGTATGAGGAAAGCAGTCTGAGGCAGGCAGGCTTGGCAAGAGACATAGAGACACAGTAGCAACTCCACATAAGTCAGTATCAAAGGGAAAAAGAAAGTCAGTTTGAAGCCTAGTAGACAAGCTCAGTTTGAGGCAATCAGACAGTCAGCCAGTGTCTGCCAAGTCTGAAGAGTTTGGTCAGAAATAGTCAGCCAGCTCGGGTCAGTTTGAGCTAGCAGCTTGGAGGAGAGTTTGGGTCAGAAAAAAAAGTAAGTTGCATTGAGCCAGAAGAGTCAGAGTTCAGAAGGAGCTAGCCAGGGTGGCTCAGTCAGCAATAAATCTCCTAATTTTAGGCTGAAGGTTTCTAGGTCTGGGCTAGTAGTTTAAAAGTAGATTGTATGGAGGCTGAAGTTTTCCAATTCTAGGCTTAAGAATACATTGTACAGAGGTTGAAATGTTCTAATGCTGCAGGACTAAGAACCAGTGATTTAGCTAGACAAAGAATAAACCGTCTTCAAACCTGAATCTATGTCTACAATACATTCATACATACATACATACATATTTACATAAATATACCTACATACACAATACATTTAAGAATATATTAATGTATTGGTCTAGACACAATAAACAAGACAAGTACAGAATATTTCTGCACACAAATAATGTATTAGACTAATTATTCATTCAATAGTATTTTAAAGTTGTAAATATATAAATATTGATGGGAAGAAATATAACTTATTTTAATCCATACACATACTTTTTCAAATGGAATTCTTACATTCGTATCAATATATTATCGGAACTAGAAACAGAAGGTATAGTGGTTTCTTGTTTAAAATGAATAACTATTCAAATACAAATAGACTACCATTTTGTTAGCTAATCCCAAAGAATAAAAACAATATAAAGCATGATCATAATTCAGAGATATCTTATAGTATGAGCAAAAATAGAAAGTACTTATTTTCCTGGAGAATGGATGGATGCAAAATTAGTGCTCACAGCTCATAGCTAGGATTTCTGCACAAGGCATACACTGTAGTAGCTGGGAGTCATACTCCTAGTACAGTTTTCTGGTTGGATGAAAATGAAAACTAAAGCTAAGAACTGGTATGAAAAGGGAATCTGGAGACAAATTGTTTTGAATTGTATCAAGCATTAAATCAAATATCTTAACATAATAATTTCAAGCTTTTGGTGACTCAGATCATCAGGAAGAAAAATATCATCAGTTCACATATATGTAGTTCTAACAGCTATTTCAATACAATGAAAACAGCCTAATAAAAGTTAATTTTTCAAAGTTCACTATTTTAATGTATGGAACAATCACTCAGAGTGCTTACCAAAACATAGATGACTTGATAGTTTCCTGCTTGCCCAGAACTTTATCTTCTGAATATATAGAGGTATGATTTGATCCTCAGCTCTACAAAACAAAATAAAGCAAAAATTATCTGTGAACAAAAGTCATTAGCAAATGAGTGGTCTAGTAAGAAAAAACAAATAACTTTGAACTAATTGCAAACAGATGTGCCTGACTTTATAAAGCATAATACATGGATAGAAGAGTACAACACTGGATTTAAAAACTGGACTTCAGATTATTACACAAGATTAAACATGAATGAATTTCTTTAATTTAATTGTTTCAGATTATAATAATCATCACACAAAAGACAACAAATCACTAGTATGATTCCATCAGTTCATGAACATAAATCATTATCTTTGCTTCATGGTTGAGAAAACGTTTGGCAACTATGAGTTCTTTTTAATTATGAAGATTATTTTTATTGCAATGTTTTTATTTCAGATGTAAAATATACCCTTTTCCTTAAAATATTCTTGACTTAGTTTTCTAGTATCCTATAGGAAACACTTTCTTCACATTTAATTTCTCTAAGTTATATAAAATATTTTAATTGATGAAAGTAAAATTGGAAGTTGCCATCCTACTTTTGAACTGAGAACTGACAATGTTAAAATGTAAGTATGTGCAGTCAGAATAATATGTGAATTTCTATTTATTTTATTTCCTAAGCAGTTAAAAAATTTTTATCACACACTGTCTAAAAATGTTTTCATTTTTTAAGAAAACAAAATAGGGAAAACTTTATGTAAGGCATTTTATGTTTCACTTGCCTTTGTTTACTATTTACTATTTCAAATGAAGAGATAGAAAACACTTAAGCAAAAAATGAAGAAAATGATATTAAACCATTTTTTAACCAAATAAATAATGATTTGTATTTTTTTTCCTCATTTCCAATACAAGATGGCCCATTGAGCTTTAAAACACAATTAACTATTTAATCATCCACTAACATTTTACAATCTGTCCTGAAAGAAGAGACCAGTTTCATCGGCGTTCCTCTCAAAGATTACATCAGATTTTAAGCAAACATGAAACACAAAATTATTGCCTAATAGACGCAGAGCAAGGAATGAAATGTTTGGCTAACTGATCTCCCAATGCTTAGGTTATCTCCTAACTGTCACACATGGGACTCTTTCCAGGGGTTTCTGGGAAGATTAATACAATGTGCAACACAGAAAACATGACATGAATCCTAACAACAAGCCAAAACTTTCAGCACAAAGGCAGCACCAGGATTTACAAAAGATTGGCACACAGCAAATTCTGTAGTAAATTTTGCTATGAACATGATTTTTTCTCCAAGGCTTCAAAACTGAATAAAGAAAAAAACTCACATGACACCACTCATAAAAACTTTTCCTTATGTTTTGGGCATTTTCTAAAATCTTAAGATAAGGGTATTCTTCTTAATATTTGTGAGAAAAGTGAGTTGGGGCATATTTTGAGTTTTGTATTTTTTCCTGCTTTCCAGAGCACTTTATATAAACAAGAGACTCAGTGATCATTTTGATGTTTAAAACAACATTTATTGATTCACTATGATTTGAATAAGCATTTTTCATGGTTATGCATTGGGCAAACTAATAGGTATTTCAACAATAATATTTAAAGGTACTTATTATCTCTTTGCAATTTATAATTATGTTTTCCTAAAAATTTATCTAATCTGGTAATCAAAAGAAAGAGACCTTAAAGAAATATCTACATTCTGTTATTTGAACCACAAAATAAATTTATCTAAACTTGATGTTTCATTATATTTTCTTAATAAAAGCCTTTGCAAAGCTGAAAAAAATAATCTTTACTATCATTAAAATTATGTAAAGTTTTATGTAAATCCATTGATAATCTCCCAACTTCATATGTACTAATCAGTTTTGGAGAGCATTATATATAAATTATGAGTGAAGTAAAGATCATTTGTGTGTTTGAAGATGTTGGATTTCAGAGACCATAATAACACAAAAGATGACCCTCTTTTTTTGCATAGATTGACTGAGGCAAGAGAAATAAAAGTTCTTCCTCTTCTTCTAATATATCTTTTATGAAACAGACTGGTGACAAGTACACTGATGAAAATATTTCATTTATGGGTTACTTTGAATATATTTAATGAGCTCATTTTGATGTTAGTCTAGATACTAGGAACAACTGGAAGACTATAATTCTATTGATATTAATATGACATTGAGAATCAATTATCAAGTAAGGAAATTTAATTCAAACAGTTTAGATTACTCAGAAAACAGAAAACTCAGATGTCAAACATAATGCTGGATAACTTATACTCACATTCTTGATAAAGGTCCATGTTTCTTGTTTTGCTTTTATAGCCTTAGTGCACAAATCTACTGGCTGTAATCTCACTATGCCTCCACCAATTACACAGAACCACTATCACCATGGAGGAAGAGATTTCAACTTTCCTCTTTTTGCAATAGCTCAAATCTACAACGTGAGAAGATTCAGCTGCTCTTGTCATGAGTGGTGCCGGGCATGTATTCATTTATTCTTTACAGGGAAAACTGAAGTGTGAGCACTTTAAAATAATCAAATCTCATCTTATCTCAAACTTCAGTTATGTCATTTTTACCAATGAATGATCTGAAAATAGAGATTTCTGTACCAGGTAGTCAGGTCACAAGCAAGCTTTGCTAACATGAGCCGAATCTTTCCCAGATTTACCAGTTTTTTATACATTTCTTCATTTCCTTTATTCAGCTTTTCAATTCCAACATTCTCTCTTTTGAACTCATTTCTTCCTAAAAAAACCAAGTGTAATGAGAAGTTAGAGACATATTTAACTGGTTTTTGCATTATAAACAGTAAAGCTATGAACATATCTTTGGGAGTCTTTTCATTAGTTTGTTTTTTATAAACCAAGTTGTGTATTTAAGAAATTTTTTTTCACCACTAGATGTGTGACTCATTTTTGAAATCTCCAGTTTCACACACTGGTTTTATCTTAGAATTGTAGCAGACCATTATAACTTTTTCCAATGAAATCATGCTTAAATTCAGATATGTTGAAATGCTATTTTATCATAAATATTTTCATACTTATATTTTCAAAAACATGAGCGAGAAATCACTAACTTTTCAATTCATATTGTAATTATATATAAAATTTGGAATGTGTAGAACCAATCCTTTATTCTAAGAATGTAGCATATTTGATATTAGACTTGAAAAGCTCCAGGTGACACAACATTGGGTAAGACTGGGTCTACTGTACTGCCAACTTATCTTCATCTTATGCTGATGGATTCATGAAGTACTTTTTATGATAAGATGATAGAAGGAAAAACAGAAGATTATGCATACCATACTGGTACATGATAGCTAGCCTATGAACATGTCTGTAATTGTTGCTGACTGAAGCAGATACTTGATATAGACATGTATTTGTATAAGAGTTTGATGATTTCCATTCATGACAAGTTTACATTGGAGTTATCATAGCATGCAATATTTATTCCAAATTATTCTTTGAAGGAAGTTTTTTTTTCAAAAAATACTGCCAATTACTTGTGATTTTATTCTTAATTCTCTAAGAAAGAAAAGGCACAAATACTTCTCTCTATTCATGAACATGCAACTCAGTATATATTTAGAACTTTTTGCCACTCCAGGCTCCTTTAAATTACACAGCCTAAGAAAAGAACTTGTATATGATAGATTATGTGAGTGTTAATTCTGTGTGCAAAGAAGGCTAAAATAAGAAGAGGCAACAAAGGAGTCCATTGTGGGCAAGGTGTTTCAACAATCCTTCCAAAAGAGAATATATATTGTCACTATATTGTCACTCAAGTGAATACTGACAAGATGGTTTAGCAGGCAAAAGAACATGCTATCAGTGTAATGGAGTAAATCCAGTCCTCATAACCCACATAGTAGAAGGAAAGAACTGACTTCTGCAAATTACCTTTTGACCTTCATACATTCATGGGTGTGTGCCCCCAC
This sequence comes from Cricetomys ansorgei, assembly GCA_026225945.1. Lineage (NCBI taxonomy): Eukaryota > Metazoa > Chordata > Mammalia > Rodentia > Nesomyidae > Cricetomys > Cricetomys ansorgei. The sequence continues at coordinate 6,856,438 of JAMJFZ010001131.1, read as the reverse complement.
ATATACATACAATCAGTCAATCAATTAGTCAGTAAATAGTCAGTGTAAAAACTGTGTCTGAAGTTGGAAAAACCATTCATCTCTTTGAAGGTCACTCTGGTAATGTTTAGTTTTATATATTTGTGATTGTGACAGATATGTTAATGTTCATGCCATCCAAAAACCTGATATAGAATGGAGATGATATCCTTAAAGTAGTCTGATTTCATTTCCTTCTTCCTAGACACCATTTTAAATGATCATGATTGTCTTGTAGATTAGTTACTTTGTTGTCAAAGATTATAAATCCCATAAATTTCACTCTCTATAATCCTGTGGTTTTATTTTTTATTTTATATTATCTATTACCACTAACCATGAAGAAAACAAATGACACAGCAGTATGTATTTTGAGTTTCAGATTTAATTTGTATATGCTACCACTTTGAAGTAGACCTCCATCCTCAGCTCTCATAGTTACTGGGGTTGATTATTTCAACAGTTTATAAAGTCTTTTCTTGCTTTCTTTTTGTTCACAAATATCAAAAGTGTGGATAAAACCTGGATAAACTATTTCATCTATGACTTCCTATCAGTCAAATCTCTAGGTTAGAAGCATAGGAAATGTATGTAACTCAGCTCCTAGAAGCAAGGGAGTTAATCCAACCTTTATACTATGGTTAACAGTATATCAGTTGTAGGAATTGGAGATGCAGTTTCATAAATCATATTTCACTGAACATCCTGTATGTATCCTGAAATAGTGTTCCAACTCGTCAGGATGCCATTCACAATTGATGCTTTCTGAGTCATTCATTGGCTTGTCTTTTTATTAATGTTTATGCCAGTTATACTCTTATATAAAAAAGATACACACAGGTTTGGATTCCATATTATTGCAGAAACTCTGTCCATTTGCCTAAGGCATCATTACATGAGAATTCCATAGAAGTAAACCTGATTATTCAAGTCCTCAGAAGAGTATCTCTCAGAGGTTGATGAGCTGTAAAGATAACCCACATAAAGAGTTTGTCTGTATTCTAGTGAAGCTGAATCATTATTCTTTCAGGGATGAGAAGAGACTCTTGTCATTGTTTGGTTACTAAGGTCCAATAAGAATGTTGGATTATTGAAAAGTTGATTTATTCTTATTTGCTCCATACAGTATATTAACTAAATAAAGACTGCAGAAGTGCTCAAGTCCCAGCTAGATAACTACAGAAAACATAGGCAAGCAATCTCAAGCACATCACAATAAGCAATAAAGGGTGATTTGGTAAGAAAAGTGGTCATCTTTTTGTGCATAAAAAGAAGAGTTTAAAGAAAGAAAACATACTTATGTGTAATGTCAAATGGCTAAGCTTGCCGATGACAAGACCAGGAGAAATGTTCAAACATATAAAACAGAGAAGAGTGAGAAGGAGGATACATTAGGGTAGTCTACAAATAGAGAATCCTCTAGGCTTCAGGAAAATCTTCATATCCAATAAACATACCTCCTCATAGACCATTGTGATGGTTAATCCTATTGTCGAATTGACAAAACATAAAATCATCAGACAAACAAATTTCTGGACACGTCTGTGAAATACTATATATATTAGGTTAATAAGGTGACAAAATCTTTATTATGAATGGTTTCATTTCAAGAATTGGAGTCCATGACTAGATAAATAGTAGAAAGAAAACAGAGCAATAGCATTCGTCAATCTTTGCTTCATAGTCTGGGAATGCAATATAACTAGCTTTCTCCTGTTCCAGCTGCCGTACCCTCTCTGTCATGATTGACTTCTCTCTATGTTGTAAACCAGAATAAACCAGTCCTTTTTAGGTATATATTTTTCACAACAATGAGGAAACTAAATAATACAACCATCTATTAAATTAAGTGTCAGTGGTAACTATCCTCTGTTAGTGCCTACTCAGGACTGTTAAATGGACTCACAAGCACTGTAGCTATAGAAACAGGAGTAAAGATTATCTGTGTGACCAAGTGAATGATTTACCAAATTTACAGTATGTTTCACTACTATAGCTAATAAAGGCAGTAACTGAGACTAACTCTAAGCCTTGACTATATTATTCCTTTGAAATTATATTTATCTTACAATGAGCTAATTACAGTGTTTAAAATATGTCATAAAATCAATGACTGGTCTCATCAAAAGTAGAACGAATATCATAAAAAATACACTGTACTGTATTTTAAAATGTCTCAATTAAAGTAATTTTAAGCCTGACCAACTAAGATCCCACATGATATAGGCCCACTGTTCAGCAAAGGAGACTTGAAATTTAATATAAAGCCTTGTGATCTTTTGATTCTATAACCTAGTCTAGCTCACATGTAGATGCTTTTGGCCTCAAAGTGGTGCATGCTACAAAAAGAGAAAGGTAAACACCAACCAGTATAAATTCTTTGATCTATCATGATGACCTACTTGCAAGTTTTGGTAGTACAACAGTGACACAAAGCTTGGGAGAGTAACCAATCCATATCTGTTTTAAGTTAAGGCCCATTTCATGAGATGGGGACGCATCCCCAACAATGCTCATGCAGCCAAGAACAAAATACCAGATAAGCCATGGACTAAAGGGAAAAACAAATACTACTGTTTTGCTGAAGGCTTAGAAGGATAATCGGACTCTTAACAGCATTCTGCTATGATCATAGATTAGTGTCTTTCTCAGCCCATCAACAAAGAAGCCTCATTCTGCAGCAGATAGGAACCAATACAGAGACCCACAACCAGATAATGTTCAGAGAGTGAGTTACCTTGAAACATTTAGTACTAAATTAAATGTCTCCATAAAATTTATCCCCCCAGGAATCAGAGAATTCTATGGAGGAAGTGATGGGAGGATTATAAGAGCCACAAGGGATGGAGGACACTAAGAAAACAAGGCTCTCTAAATACAACAGAACCAACACACATATGAATTCACAGTGACTGTGGCAACATGCACAGTGCCTACATGGGTCTATGCTGGAAGATGTCCAAGTGCTGAAAGAAGTGGACACAAGCATCCACCCCTAATCCAGAAGTTATCTCCAGTTGATATCCACTTGCAAATGAAAAATTAGTTCTCTCCAAGGGAATCTCACTAGGAATACAAACTACTGTTAAGGGAAGGGCCTATGCTCAGGAGTAGATGGCCAACACAAAATGAACTCAGTGGCATCTCTGGAGATTCTTTGTCTCATAATGTTTTATCAGGTCATTTCTTTATGCTTCCTTTTCCTTCATTCAGTTTTTCTTTTTATCCTTGTAGGTCCTTTGCTTCCAGTTTTCTATATTTATGTATTACTCTGTTTGTGAATCTGTGTGCTTCTCCATATATCTGTGTTTCTTGTGCTTTTTCTTTGCCTCTGTTTCTTGTGTCTCTTTCTTTCTTTTGTCATAATCCAGTTTCTTTTTTCTTATTTTATTCTTCTTCTCTAGGTGTCTATTTGTTTTCTAAGGAGTGGCAGAAAGTGTGTAGATTTAGATGAAAGAGAAAGTAGAGAGGATCTTAGGGGAGTTTGAAGAGGAGAAACTGTAATCAGAGTATATTGTATGATAAAAATATATATTCAAGACAAGAAAAATAGAGGGGACAAAAAAAGCAGTTGATTTGCAAGCTTGAATATCCCCATTTGCAAAGACTGGGAGATAATTATCAAGACTCATTGTTTACCTAAATCAGAGGCATTTGTTTCTGTGTCTTCAATTGGTATAATATGACATGGGTTTAGTAATAATGGATGAAAATAACAGTGGTAAAATTTACTATAAAGTCTGGGACTTAAAATCCCCATGATTTGGGCTATGCGACATTAGTTCCAGGCTCCTAATGACATATTTTTCCTGAGGTGAAAAGACAAGCTCTTTTAAACTTTAATCTTTGCTATCACCTGAGAACATATGGCTGGAGAGGAAAGTAACTCTTACTTTGATTAGACAACCACAGATTTATTCAGGGGTAGTTTGGCCATGAGGCAGTCTTAAGCTGAGGTGATAGTAAGTAGATTGGCAGTCATGATATAGTGGTTTTTATAACTCATAACATGAGAAGAAAAAGAGAATAGTTGCTGATGTCATGTTATCATGCTTTTAGACAATTATTTATGTTGTCTTTAATGAGATTTGGGGTTTCCCACAGGCATTCCTGCATTTCTGGATGTAGAAGGGCAGGTATGACTGTGCGTTCTTTCATTCATGGTTGCCTTGGACTTCCACTTCTTTTGCAATCCTGTACTGTAGAGGAATAGGCCTGTGGGAAATCTAGGAAACGTCTATATTCTAGGGATATATATGAAGGAATCTTTCAGAGGCCTGTGTGGTCTGGATAGAATGTAGAAAAAATGTTAAAAATGTTGGTACATACCTTTCATCTCAGTATTCAGAGGGCAGGGGCAGTCCACATCTTTAATCCCTAAGACAGAAATAGAGTATAGAAGCAAATACAGGAAGCAGAGCTTAGAAAGAGTCAATGTCATACAAGAAGTGACATCTGAGATAAGTCAATGAGGGACAGACAAAGTAACTAATCAGAGGAAGAGTTAGAGTAAGTCAAATTGAGGACATGCTCAACTCTCAGGGTAGAAAGGCAGGGTGAGTTAGAGGCAGTTACAGCTGTGAGTTATACCAGAGTCAGTCAAAAAGACAGAATGAGGCTTAGGCAAACGGTCAGAAGCAGGGAGACTAGGAACAAGACACAGACAATGAAGTGGACTAAGTAAGGTTAAGGCACAGAAGCAGAGAGACATAGAGGCAGTTTGACAGAAGAAGTTAGTATCAGATGGCAAGAGTGAATTAGTCTGAAGCTAAGCAGAACAGTTCAATCTGAGGCAGAGAGTCAGCCAGAATCTGCCAGAATCTGAAGAGTTTGGTCAGAAACAGACACCTGGCTCAGAAGTTCTGTTTGAGCCAGTGGCTTGGAGGAGAGTTTATACCAGAACAATAAGTGAATTGAGTTGAACCAGATTGAACCAGGCCAAAATGGGCTCCAGGTTAGAATGAATGACTAAATTAGCCAAAAAAGATAAAAAGCCTTTTCACCGAATCAATGACTATATCTTGTATCTACCTCTACATTTGATAGTCTCTTATGGGCGAGAAACTCCCTAACACAGCAGGAAGCTAGCCCAGACTTAGTAAAAAAAAAAAAAAAAAAAAAAAAAAAAAAGCTGGAATAAGAATAAGGACTCTTAGATAAACTCCATAATGATTTGTTAATTTTAAAGTTTTTGAATGCTAAGAAGCTTTTTTGAAGCAAGATCAACAGCTGACAAAAGACACTAGATTGTAGAAAAAAATTAGCATTTGTACTATACGGATGTGTTAATATCAGAATGGAAGTCAGGGAATGTGTTATGTTGGGGAAGGGATTTTAGTTCCACAGGAGATGAAAAACTTGGAGTACCATCAAAATTGATAAAGATTCGATTTTAGTAAGAAGTTTCCTAGCAGAAAGACAACTTAATAAACTGGCTAAAGAAAGAGAGGTGATAGTTCCTTAGACTGGAAAATTTGATGATGAAACAGACATTTGCAGAAGGAATATTGAAGAGAATTTGATAGATCATCAGGAATGATGGTTGCTGTTATTACGGAAGATCATCTCATGGATGGCTGAAGTGGATCTACAAAAGGACATTCAGACTGTTAAGTCTATGGGATCAATAACTGTTCCTATTATAATAATTAAACTGTGTAAATGTTATTTTCACACCATCATTTATATATTAAACATAAAGAGGGAACATGTAGAGGAATAGGCCTGTGTAAAAGGTAGAAAGGGTCTATACTCCAGGGGTCTATATGAGGGAATCACATTCAGTGGCCTGTGTGGTGAGGATGGAATATAGTAAGAATGTTGGTACAAACCTTTGATTCATGTATTCAGAAAGCAGTTGTAGCAAACACCTTTAAGTCCAGTATTCAGAAGGCAGTGGTGGTTCATGCCTTTAATCCCTAAGAAAAACAGAATCGGGTAGCAGCCACCAGAAGCAGAGTTCAGGAATCAATACCACACAAAAAGTGATGTCTGAGATGAATCAGAATGTAGAACAAGAGGAGTGACTAATCAAAGGAAGAGGTAACAGAGTCAGTTACAGCAGAATCAGTTACTACAGGCATTTGGGAACAAGACACAGAGACAAAGACGCAATCTGACTAGATGAGAGCGGCTGACTGACTTAATATGGAGTAATGAGAGCTCAGGAGAGACACAGAGTCTCAGAAACAGCTCATCAGAAGTCATCATCAGAGAGGAAGAATGAACCAGTTTGATGCTAAGCAGACCAGTTCCATCTGAGGCAATTAGTCAGCCAGAATCTGCCATAGTCAGAAGAGATTGGTTAGAAACAGTAAGCCAGTTCAGAAACTCAATTCGAACCATGCAGGTTGGAAAAGAGTTTGGGCCAGAACAACAAGTTAGTTGAGTTGAACTAGAAGAGTCAGAGTTCAGAAGGAGCTAGTCAGAGTGGCTTTGTCTGCTGTAAATCTTGAAGGTAGATAAGATTGTAGAAATGCTTAAATGCTCTAGATTGTACAGAGGCTAAGGTTGAAACCTGCAGTTCTAAACTTAAGAGTAGATTGTAAGGAGGCAGAAGCATTCTAGGGTTCCAGGCTAAATGTTTTAGATTGTAAACAGGTCAAAACATTCTAGGGCACCCAAATAGAATTGGTGATTTAATCAGCAAAAGAAAGAATAGCTTTTTGCTGTGAATCTATGTCTATATCTACACTGTACCCAATATACAATTTCCTCACCACATCCAAAATATTGTTGGTAGCCAGCAACACTTCCAGAGAGCAAATCTAGCAAAACAAACAAACAAACACACAAACAAACCAAAAACCAAAACCAAAACAAAACAGTATTTGTGGATGGTCAAGAGTGAATTGAAGTCATTATGTCACATGTGGGCTTTGACAGTAAATGATGGTTCATCTGCACTCTTGGTGGACCTCTCTGTGTTTTATCCCTGTTTTCCCATACCCAATAGTTATGTAGGTTCTAAATCCTATGTTAGTTATCATTATTGTAATACTTTTAGCGGTTCAGTTTTTCTGAGTTAAGTAATACTTAAATCTATTTCCAACCAAATAACTTAATGGAAATTTTAACCAGAAAAGTAATATGTGAAAGGGAAAACAAAATTACTGAAAATATAACAAATGGAACAAGGTACTTAATTGAAGTATTTAATAGAGCTTAAATACAGATGTACAAGTATTTGATGACTCACAAAAATAAGCAAGTATGAAAGTGCACAAATTAAAGCACAGTGTGAAAAACTGTTGGAAAACAATCTGAAAAAACATAAGTAAAAAATTAACTCTTAATACACAGGTAATTAGTGTTCCAGAAAAAGAAAGAAGTGTCAGAAGCAATATTTGAACAAATAATACTATCAAAAATTTCTAAGCAGAGAGTCTAAAAAGCAGTCAACAAAGAAACATCACTTCAAACAATCTTCACGTCTATGATCTATGACAAACATACAGAATAGACTGAGAACTCAGAGGAATTAACCTAAGATTGAAACAAAGGCAACTTGGCTATCAGAAACGCATGGGCTACAAAATAAATGAAATGGATTTTAAAAGAACTAAATTATAAGATATATCAAAATTGAAATATATACAAAGTTGAATTCAGGTATACATATTACAGAATCTTACTTATTTTTGTAAATAAAAAAATAAAATCTAAATTTCTCTGTAACAGATGATATTTCTTAAGCAAGACAATGAAATAAACCTGGAAAGGAAAGGAATTAATTGTGCATAAGATACCACTATAAGCTTTCATTAATAAGTAATAAAAGAGGATGCCAAAACTTGAAAGAAGATATTTGTAGTACATAAAACCATTACAGGCATATCTTGTGAAGTATTTAATTTATAAAACTAAATAGGAAATAACAGACAATCCAATCATAGAACAAAATGTAAAAATGACTTAGGAATTTCTCAAAGGAGCATATATACATGAGAGAAAGGCTTCCAAAACATAAAGTGTAACTTCAAGCATGTAACTGAAAAATCATCAGAATGATTATTTCTTTACTTGACTAAACCAATTAAATGTTTATGAAAATATGCAATAAAAAAATCTCTTGTGAAATGTGGAATAAAGAATGATTGATTATAACCAGTTTTAAAGATTATTAGGTATTAAACACTAAAGATGAAAATATCTATACTGTCAGAAAATGGCTTGCAACTCTTGCTGTTTCTGAGGTGATGTGTAGGGCAGAAGAGTGAAACCCAGACATATTAACCAATCTGAAATACAAGAAGAAATTAGACAATTGCAAGTTGAAGACCTAACAGAAACTTCTAAATTTCTTGAACAAAATGAATCACTTGCTAATGTCTAACTCCAAGGGGTGGAGAAGCATGCTCAGAAAAAAATATGGGCTTCAAATATCCACATGAGCTAACAACAACTAGCATGTAAAATCTGTGATAAGCTCCCAGAAGATGGTGTTGCTTTAATTTATAATAGCTTTTCAAAAGAGGCATGATCAAAAAGATAAGAGGTTGATACAGCCTATTTAAATTTCTAAAACTTCTCTGGAAAATTATTTGCATAATCTTTTAAGTACAGGATGTAAACTCAGAAGATTATTTTAAAAATCAGAAGCATGTTAGATATTGTAGAGCCACTTAACATTTTCCATGTTCCTTGTTTGAAAATTAATATGCAAATAATTTTATATCTTTGTATTTTCAGGTAAAAACATCCCTAAGCTTTAGAATTTCAAAGTTACTGGGTAAGAGAAACATATGTGAAGACATAGGCAGATGAAGTATATGAAAACCCTGGCTAACAAAATAAGAAAGTAGTAGCTAAATCGAGAATAGGATCATGCAATATTCTCAGAGCAAAGATTCTAATGATGTGCAGTGATGTATAACCCAGAAAGGGAATCACTATGGGCTTTCATTATTCTTGTTGTCACTTTTCTTTACCATCACTCTTCTCTTTACTCCAAAGTTTTAAGTCTTGCATTTCCAGAGACAAAAAAGAAAACAAAAACCAAACCATTTTTTATATATTACATTTAAAGTAATATAAACAAAAATAAATATTATTCTGAATTAATGTTAAATATTCAGTACACTAAATATGCAATTATTTAACACATAATCATGATGGCAATACTTCAATTGATAAAAATTAAGCAAAAGAATACATAATGTACCCATATGTTATAAATTAACAATGTATTTATTTTCCTAATTTTTACATAGTAAAATAGAAGGTAAAGCCCTGAATTTGGACAAAATTCATTTAATGTTAGGGCTGAGACTTAAAAAATGTGCACCAATTATTAGTCAGAGGAGAGTATGAGAGTTCCTGCAAAAGGAACAAAGTTGCATATTTTATTGCAGGTTTTGAAGATGGTACTTAAAAGTTATAGTAGTATGCTGCTGTTGCAGCCCAGCAAGGAAGACATGGAGACATATTCATAACTGCAAACCCTGCCAGATCTCAGCAGAGGGGACTACCATCCTGGTCAAAGCCATGCATGAGCAGCAGTGGAACCCCAAGCTCTGAACTCAAGTGTTTTGATTCTTTCGGAACTCCTCAGTTATTCTACTGATAGATAGCACATGCAGATCATTAGTAATCAAGTATCCCCCACAGAAATCCAACACCTGCAAATAATACAGAATACCAAGACGTAGGCTAGCCCTCTCCCAACAGTACACTAAAGAACCATTTTAAACTTAACTAAAAATAAACTTCCCCAACATTTTCCCTTTTTCTGTATAAGCCAAATAAAAAATTGCTTTTTATCTCTACTACATAATTTAATACTATAACAGCAAAACTATTTATAAAAGGGACAATAATGAGTATTGCTAATGTACAGGACCAAATGAAACCAAACAACTATCATGCTTTCTCAATGTCTTTGGACAGCAGAAAAACAATATCAATGTCCATTTATTTGTAATTCATTCATGGTCTTCTGAGCTCCTCCAAAGGGCTTGGATCATTCCTCTGGCTCTGCCCTCTGCTGCACACACAGCTTATCCTACAGGTTCCAGCTGGCTCCCCTCCACTATTGATGCTATTTTTGGTTGTCATTCCATGGTAGTGGCATCTCAAAAACTGCTCGGGTTCCTTGCTGCAACTGGGCAGCACTTTCACCAACAACTCCTCCTAGACTCTTTTCATGGTGCCATGCCTCATCTTCTCTGCATGACCCTTTCACTCTGGACTTTCATCTGCTATTTTGGCTGCATCTTCACTAACAGCCTCACCTGGCCACTCACAGTGCCAAATCACAGCTGCTCTCCAAAGACCCCTTTATGCCTTCAAAACCAGCACCAGCTAGGTGACACTTACAGTACCAAGTTCAGCTACAAAATCGGCCCATTCTAGAAGATAGTTTCTGTGTGCTGACCCTGAGGAAACACTTTCCAGATTTAAAGTCAGAGTCTAGATTGCAGGAAAAATAACAGGTCACTTTGTCTGCAAGAAGAGTTCCCTCTTGGGATGGAGTTCTCATCATTGTCACCTGTATCTGGACTGCTTGTCTCTCCTTAGTCGGGTTTGCAGAAAAAAAAATTCTGATCAATTTAACTAAGCAGCATTTTTTACTCCAAGCTGTGGCTTCCATAACAGCAGAGGGTCCTGGGACAGTGGGAAGAATCTCTGTTTGAAACATTCTGATGGTTTAGCATTGTTTCCCACCACCTCTATGCATAATCATATACCCTCTTCATAGACCTCAAACACAACATCTTGAGCTTCACACACATACAACTATTAGAAAACTCAGTTTGTGTAACAATACTCCACCACAAGTGGTGAGAGGGAGCATCAGCTCCATGATCAGGAAAAGCAGTAATAACCTTTGCTTTTCCCTGTACCCATCTAAATTCTTTATCTCTAAGGGTCTCCATTCTGTGGCTCTCATCTCAGTGCTTTTTTTTCCTCATTTCAACTCTCTTTTATAGAACTTTCCTTGCCTTTCTCTCTCTCCTCTTCATTCAGGATTCTTTTACTCATTATTTTGTGTGTGTGTGTATGTGTTGTGTGTGTGTATAAATATATATATATATTTATATATACACACACATGCTGCCCTGAGCATACTTTATCAGAGTCTTGGAGGTTTGAAATTTATTTCTTATTCTTCCTTGTTCTTTGTCTCCACATTGGATTAACTAGTGTGATGTCTTGTCCACATTGATGCACCATTTGTAGTAGTATGTTGTTGTAGCAGCCCAGCAAGGAAGACAAGGAGGTATATTCATAACTACAAACCCTGGACCTCAGCAGAGAGAACCACTGTCCTGGCCAATGCCATACTTGATCAACAATTGAACTCTGAGTTCTTAACTCAGGTTTTTCTATTGTTTCAGAACTCCTCAGGCATTTTATTGATAGCACATGCAGATCATTAGCAATCAAACATTCTCCACAGACCTGCACAATCCAACACCTGCAGACAATACAGAATGCCAAGACTTGAGCTAGTCCCTCACACAACAGTAGTTTAAAAATAAACTTCCCCAACACAAAGTAGCTCTCCGAGAGGTTCCTGGATTAGGTCATGAGTCCATGATTCACTGTTTTGGGAAAAGGAGCTAACTATGAAGTGGCATAGATATGACACAATTTTAAATAAAAGTATTTCTATTTATTTTTAAATTACTTAGAGGGTAGAAAGCATGAGAATCAGTTATAATAAATCTAGTGAGAAACTGTGGATTGAAAAATAGATACCGATAAGAGTCTGCAGATAGTTAGATTGAACTAGTGGCAACATAAACTAGCCTTAATAAAGCGGAAACTGGAGTTTTCAACCAAGTGATATGAGGACATTTATGAAATAATCATGCTAAGATGCCCAGTATAAAGTTTGATAAAGTAGCTTATACATGAAGATCTAGTAGTAATATAATTCAGTAAGTAAAGAGCTTGCCACTCAAGGAGTACCTGATTTCAAACCCTGAGAACTGATGATGGAAGATGCAAATTCAGTTTATACATCTGTAATTCCAGTACTCCTTCAGTGAGATGCTGGCAGAGATTAGCAAAGCCTTAGACCCTCAGAAGTCCGCTAGTCTGGCTTACACAGTGACAAAATCTGAGAGACTTTCTTAAACAAGGTGGATGGTAAGTCATGCGGCATATACCCAATGAACAGAGAGAGGCAGAGAGACAGAGAATTTAGAGTTCACAAATAAATGTTAGCTATAAAGATATCTCAAAAACAATCAACACTTAGGTTTAGACTGTAATGGTTCTATTTTATGCATTGGTAAGATCATCAAATAAGAGTTGAAGATTAACAGACATAAAAAAAACAACTATAACTAAAATTGGAAAATATTGATAGTTAAAAGAGACAAGCATATCCTAAGTTTTACTTGTATTGCAAGTGCTTCGCTATCAGGAACATATCTTTGGAATGGTGGATTTGGCTTCATCTTTTACCTATGTTATTACCGATGACTTTATTACAGACAATGCCAATATCACCATATCAATCTAAATGCATCCATTTTATAAATGTGATGGGTTTATGATCCTGAGAAGTGATTATTATATAAGCACACCAAATCTAAAAGCAAGAAATTATTGAATCACCAGGAAATTCTCATCACTGCCAATATCTACTTTCCCAATCTTTATTTCTGCTTACACATCTGAATAGGTAATTGACATTTAATTAGCAATGAATGTCATTAAGTTTATTTAATATATATGCAATACTTCTGCCAAAGAAATTAAATTGAAATAAAGAGAAACTTTTCCATTATAACTAAATATTTTCATGGACACTAGAGCAAAAATTACAGTCTACTACTTTTCAATTCCATAACTATTGTCAATTTTAACTAACCTTGAGAGAAAGGGTAGAATGTAGGCATATTGATATGAAAGGGGTTGTGAAGAGCATTCCTAGGAACAGCATGAACACATGTGATTACAGTCAATGACAAATGTATTGAAGAAGTTCACATGGAACAGAAGCCTTGGTTAAGAATCCAGGTATCTATGTTAAAGGAGGGAAACCATAGCCAATATACCAGGGTAGGCCAGGAATTTGAGTCTGGACAGACAGGAGAGGACTTGTAATGTTATTTTGCTTTCTTCATAGACTAATGCCTAGCCCAATCCTCAACAGAGAGGATCTGCAGGGCAGCTGAAGGTAGCAGATACAGAGGCCCAGGGCCAAACAAAATGCAGAGTTTGGGGAACTCCACAGAAGAAGTGGAGGAGGGATTGCTGGGACCAGAGAAATCAAGGACACCAGGAGAAGAAACCCCAGGGAGTCAATTAACCAGCACTCCTAGAGGCTCACAGAGCCTGAAGCAGCAGGCACTGAACAGCTCATCAGAATGTGTGCCTCAAGAAGCCAGGCTCAAGCACCTGAACTCTGACAGTGACAGCAATGCAGACAGATCTCTAAATAATATAAGGACTTGTTGATACAGATTTTAATTTTTTGTATTAAATACCTAAGATCTTGGGTCTTTTTCTTTTTTTGGCAGCCCATGTTGCTCTCATCCCCATAAGCACAGTTGTTTTTTAAATTCAAAACCATAGATTGTATATATGCTGGGTTTTCTCCTACAGCTGGCCTGCACTTTTACCAATAGCCTCCCCTTAACTTTCTTCATGGTGCCAAGTTCAATTTCTTTACATGATCCCTTCAATCTGAGCTTTCAACTGCCAGTGAGGCTGCACCTTCACCAATAGCCTCTCATAGACTCTCTTCATGGTGCCAAGCCTCAACTTCTCAGTATGACCCCTTCACTCTGGCCTTCAACTGCTACTGATGCTGGACTTTTACCAATGACCTGTCAGTGCCAAGCCTCAGTTGTTCTCCATGACAGAAACTGTCTTCCAGAACTGGTGGAAGTTGTATCATTTGCTGGTAGCCAAACTTGGTACTGTAAGAGTAACCCAGGTAGTACTGATTTTGAAGGCATGAGGGGTTCATGGAGAGCAAAAGAATTTGAAGCTTGGCACCATGAAGAGAAACCAGGGGAGACTATTGATGAAAATGCAGCCCAGTTACAGCAGAAGACCCAAGCATGCATGTAAACTTGTGGAGGTCAGAGGACAACTCCTGAAGCTTGCTGGGACTTTCTGTCATTTTGAAGACGCCAGTATCATGAGATGACTACCAAGAACAGCAGCAGCAATGGAATGGAGTCAGCCAGAGCCTGGAGGACAAGCTATGTGTGCTGCAGACAGCAGAGCCAGAAAAGTGATCCAAGCCCTTTGGAGGAGCCCAGAATATTGTGAGTGAATTCCAGATAATCAGAAATGTATAACGTATTTCTTCTGTTCAAAGACATTGTGAAAATCTTGATAGATGTTTGGTTTCATTTGATCCTGTGCATTAGCAACCCTCATGATTGTTCCTCTTATAAATTGTTTTAGTGGTATAGTGTCAAATTGTGTTGTAGAAATAAAGCAATTTTTTTTGATTGGCTTATTTAGAAAGGGGAATCCTTGTAGAAGTTTATTTTTAGTTGTGTATAAAATAATTGTTTTATGCACTGTTGGGTGAGGGGCTCCAAGGTCTTTCTTGGTGTTTTGTATTGTTTGCAGGTGTTAGATTTACGTGAGGTATGTTGATTACTAATGATCTGTATATGCTGCCAATAGAACCCCTGAGGAGTTCTGAATCAATAAAAATGTCTGAGCTAAGATATTTGGGGTTCTTCTATCCAGTATGGAATTTGCCATTATGGTGGTTCCCTCTGCTGAGGTCTGGCAGGGTCTGTACCTATGAAAATGTCTCCATCTCTTCCTGGCTGTGCTCGCACAACAGCCTAGCAAGTATAATCAGATGATCAGGTTTCTGCTGTCCAGGATGGTGCTTGCCATGACAGCCAATTCCCTCTGTTGAATTCTGGCAGGCTTCTATCTCTGAAAATGTCTCCTTGTCTTTCTTGCTGAGCTCACACAGTAACTATAAGCTACAAGTTACACAACAACATGAGGCTCGAGATCATGCCAGCTATATCCAATGTGGAAACAAGAAAGAAAGAGAGAAAAAAAACTCTAGATCTCACAGAGTCCAGTAAACTATGCTCAGGGCAGTCCTGGAAGGACAGAGTCTAAGGCATTAAAAGATAAAATAAAGAGGTGTATATGCAGAAATAAAAAATAATAATAAAGGAAAGTCTCCAGAAGGAACAGGAGAGGGAGAAAGGAGTAAGCACACCCCAAAATAAAAAGGACTCCCTAAAAGGGAGGGCAAGGAAGGGAATAAGCCTCTATGAAAAGAAATCTGTGGAAATGAATGAATAAATAAGAATGAGTAGACCCCAGAGAGGGAGACAGAAAAAAAAAAAAAGGAAATCTCTTTGAGAGAGAGTCATAAAAATGATAGAAAGTTCCAAAGCAAGAGCCACAGAAAAAAGTCTCCCAGAGAAGTGGAGATCTAGGTACAGGATCCTAAAAAAGGAAAAAAAGAAAAAGAAAACGAAAAGAAGAAAGAGAAATTAATACAGCAGGAGTTGCTATAATAAAGAACAAGAACTGTGACTGGGTCCATCAAAGCACTAGTTCAGCTACACAACCAAAGCACTCCTAAGTAGTCTAGGAATATTTTTTATTAAATGTTTAGAATAGATTTTCTTTATAAACACAAAAAATTATGCTGGAAGTAGGGGGAAAACAGATGTTTTATGCTCATGGAGCCAACCAGAGCATAGAGACTTATGAGAGGCCTTTGTTTTTGCTCAATATTCCAAGATTCTATCCATGGTTGATGGTAAATAAGACTTCAACTTAAATGTTAAAAGAAGGTGTTAGAGAATGTATCTATATCCACACATGCTGGGTTATATTTAGATATCTTTACTTCAAAAAATTTTAATTATAAAGATAATGTTTTTCTGCTGTCCAAAATATTTTGTCCCAAAATAGATAAAGATAACCTCAAAATAAAAATCAGGAAGATGCTGCATTAGAGAAGTGTTTTGTTTTTGTCTTTCCAGGAAAAAGAACAAGTAATAACTAATCTGAACAATTCAACCAGGGTATCCAGAGACCACTGGACAAATAAAACATCAGATCCATTGGGAGGAGATGTACCAAGAGAGAGCATAAACTGGTGACTCAGAGAAAAATAATACTGTTGGTCTTGCAAAATTATATTACACATTAATTTTTGGCTTGTCAATACCAGATCTAAAGGCTTTTTCGTCAGAATGAAGTTAATATAAAATGAACACATCTGTCCTAGAGACAGTATGATAGTGTCTTTCCCTGTTAAGAATAGTTTTTAGAGGTTTATGGATAATGAGACATTGAATTTGGAAATAGCTTCTCAAATTTGGCTATAATAATCACATGTGTCAAGCATTCAAATTTGAGGGGCAAGAAAGTAATGCCACTAGCTCAATGAAAAGTTAGTATATCATCAAAATATTCAGTTAGATATATTGATAGCAATGTAAATTTAAAAAATCCTCAGGTATTTTATATCTCCTAAGGAGAAGTTGTAATATGGACATTTAATTGCTCCCTCTAAGGATATATGTCTTGTTCAGAATTGCTATGACAATGATTTAGCTCAAATAAAATTGTGGGTTGTTTTTGATTCTTTTAAAGAATGGCAAGGGGATATCAGATCTCCTATTATAGTTTGGTCAGTCAGTGAAAACTAACTTATGTAGACTGCCAAATACCTCTCACATGCTCAGGCATGGAACAGATAATCAACATTAATGATAACTTCAAATGGATCAAATCACATCTTTAAGACATGTGTCATTACCTTACATGTTCCTAAAGGGACCCTGTGCTATGGCATCACAATAACTATTACATTACTTGTGTAAGCCTTATATTTTATTCATGTGTTAATGCTGAAATATTCATACATGATACTTTTAAAAATTTGTACACTTTCAGAGCAAGATGAGCAGTCCTGATACTGGTGAGGTTGTCCTGACAAAACACATCTGCTATTGTGATGAGAACTCCACCCCATAAGGGAACCCTTCTTGTAGAGAAGAGTCACCTGTGGTGATGCTGAGAAAAATACTTGCTAAAAGAATATTAAAAAGAACTCACAGATGATCAGGACTAACTGTTGCTGCAATATGAAGAAGTCTTTGAAATGTCCTGCAAAATTTGATATTCAAACAGACTTTCTTCAAAAATTTCCAGATATAACCATGCTGGACATTGTGAAAAGCTTGATAGATATTTAGTTTCTTTTAATCTGGTGCAATTTAGCTAGCCTCATAATTTTCCCTCTTGTAAATAATTTTGCTAGTGTTAAATTGTGTTGTGAAGATAAATCTTTTTTTTTTCTAATTAGGTTAAACAGAAAGGAGGAAATGTTGGAGAAAAAGCTTCCTAAGCTTTGACAGTCTCCATTTTCTGCAGTTGTTGGTTTGATGTAAACCTGCTATTCAGATATTTGCTCCCTCGTGATCTGTACCTGCTAATGATGCTCTGGCAGAGCCATTATGGTGAAGAGCAAAGCTGATATGAAGAAATTCTTGAAGTCATTCTTTCACAGTCTTAGTCAACTAGGAGAGAATACTTCCCTTCGACTTTGAGCTCTCCACTTAAAGGTGACACAGTCTGGCTTCTAAATGGTTTGAGGAATTAGACTAAGCTACAAGTTTCCTTCATTATGCAAATAGGTCTTTGGATAAGGAGGCAGAGTTTTTGTATCAATAAAACACATGAGGAGTTTCTTTCATTTTGCTTTGGTTTGGTTTTCTGTTTGTTTGTTTTTAAATCAGTGAAAACATCTGAGATCAGAAGACCAGGTTTCTGCTGTCCACGATGTCACTTACTATGACATGAAAGACCTGTGTGATAGTTAGAAGGGATCAAATCCAAATGTTTTTATCAAGGGATCATGTCCAGTTGTCTATATGAAGGGATCACATCCAGGCTCTATATGGAAGGATCATATTCAGAAGCCTGTTCAGTACAGATAGAATGTAGAAAGAACATTAGCACACACCTTTAACCTCATTATTCAGAAGGCAGTGATGGTGCATGTCTTTAATCCCAGGACTTGGGAGTCAGGAGGCAAAGCTCTGAAGGAGTCAGTGTCAGATAAGTAATGATGTCTTGGATGAGTCAGAGTGAAGGTAGGCAAACTGACAAATCAGAGGAAGAGTTGTTAGAGTGAGGCAGACTGAAGACATGTCCAACAATCATGATAGAAAAGCAGATTCTCAGCTTAGCGAGATAGAAAAGCAGTGCGCAGAGTAGCAGTCTGAGGAATCTGAGGCAGAGACAAGAGACATTTCAGCAGACATTAGTATCAGATGAGAAGAATAAGTCAGTTTGAAGCTAAGCAGAACAGTTCAGTCTGAGGCAGTCAGAGAATTTGTGGGAGTAAGCCAGAGTCAGCCAGAGTCAGAACAGTTTGGTCTGAAACAGTCAGCCAGTTCAGAAGGTCAGTTTGAATCAACAGCTTGAATTTGAGCCAGAACAGCTAGTGTACTGAATTAGCCAACAAATCTGAGTTCAGAAGGACCTAGTTAGAGAATATTCAGTCAGCAGTATGTCTTGAAGGCTTAAACATTTTAAATTATATAGAGGCTAAAACCCTCAGGACCAGGGATTGAGTTAGCCAAAAAACCTATGGCTACAGAAACTACATTGCAAATAGATTAGACATTTAAACAGTATATTACAACTACTATATGTAAAAATACTTCCAAAGGATAAAATTGGAGCAGATTGGAAATGTTGATGGGATCATTGAACTGGCGTAGGAAAAATCCAGATCTTAGTACTGAGAAAGACAAGATGGACTTGGACATGCTCCTTCACTTTTTTAAAAGTATAATTGATTTAGAAGTAAAATTGGTCACACACAACAAACAAGCAGCTAACAGCATTGCTGAGTTGACATTTTTTGCAAATCAATCTTATTAAAAAGAAATTGCTGAACTTAGCACATGGTATATTTACATGAATTTCATAGCTCTAAAATTTTTAAAAACAATTTGTTAAGATTAAGAATTGACTTCCTTAAAATTTACATCAATTTGCATATTCAGACCTTTAAAGATCAATAGTTAAAGGTTAACACAATATAGGCTATATATGAAAAATTGCTTCCATATCCCTGTTTACTAAATTTAAATCAAATAGTTTTCATTTGAATACATGAGAAATATATATTTGTGGTAGAAAAAAATATTAGTAAAAGCCTGTATTTTGTATAGTTACAAATTACAAATGAAGGACTTAATCTCCATTTCTTTTAGTGTATATGTGCAACGTCCCTTGTCTCAGGCCTGGTCCATGGCCACAACATGCATGTTCAAGCCCTAACCTGGGCCTGACCCCACAAGCTACTAAAATTCTAAGGAAGCCATAACAATCCATCCTCAACGGTAGCCAATCAAAAACAACGAAGAGCCCAAAGAAAGGAGGAAAGCCTTATTCTAAAGGAGGCCATCTACCAGTGGAGGGCCATCTCCTCCAGCTGAGATCCTTAGTTAGAGCAAACATTACTAAGAACATCTCCTCCTAGGTATAACCATATATGGCTGAAGAATGCAGGCCATCTCAGAAAGAGCAAACCAGAAATCATGTCCCTAGCTCACCAATTCCCTTGTGCTAGAACTTGCTAGAACAGAACAGCCCCCAATCCATAAACACTGGGTTAGAAACTCCCACCCGTTCATGTAACCATGATGAAAACTCTGCCTAATTGTCGCTGGTGTCTCTGTCTGAACCTGCTGCATTGGTGGATGCAGAGAGTCCTTGCTCCAGCTTGAATAAAGTCTACTTGCTTCTTGCATGCAGATTCAGTTTCTCTGGTGGTCTTTCGGGACCCAAATTCTGGGCACAATATAAGAAAAATATAACTTTGGTGTCTAAAAAACGTCCTTATATACCACATTTTATGAAACAAATGAGCTAAATGGAACAAAATATCTATAAGAGAATGTCAGTAAAAATGAGCACATTGAGGCACCTTGGTTATTTTCATAATCCCAGCACTTGGAGGATAATACAAGAGTATTGTATATCTATGGCTAGAACAGACTGCATACTGAATACAAAAGCCAGCCTGAACTAATGAGTGATACTCTGCCTCCAATGAAAGCATGAATAAATGAAAACAAACAAGGACAAGGGAGTGGTTGTTCAAGGTGTGGGATTTCATCCATTGGAGGGGAAGATAAAGCACATAGTTTTGTCCTTTTGTCTCTACTGTTCACTAAAGTACTATGTTTAAAGTCTCACGAATTTTGTCAATATAACAAACACAATATAGTTAAACTGTGAGGACATTTCTAGTAAATTGAAAATCAACAGCAACCCAAAACAAAAACAAACAAAAGTCCCCCAAACTGAAAATCCTCCAGCTACTTAATACAGAAGGCGTAATGTTTGTTATAAAGAGGTACAAATGTTTGTAGCTTTGTCCCCTCTTTCATACCATATTTTGTCAATTTAGATATTCTCTCTCTGTTGATTAATTAGTTTGGATAAGTGTTTGTCCAATTTATTGATTTTCTCAAAGAACCAACTCTTTTATTGGTTCTTTGTATTGCTCTCTTTGTTTCTATTTTATTGATTTCAGCCCTCAGTTTGATTATTTCTTTCTGTCTACTCCTCTTGGGTGAGGTTACTTCTTCTTTTTTTCTATAGCATTTATGTATGCTGTTAAGTTGATAGTATGAAATAACTCCATTTTTTTTTAGATGCTTTGTGCTATGTATTTGTTCTCTTGGACTGCTTTATTTGTGTCCCATTAGTTTGTGTATGTTATGTATTCATTTTCATCGAATTCTAGAAAGTTTTTCATCTTTTTATTTCTGTCTTGACACAGTAGTCTTTCAGTAAAGATTTGCTCAGTTCTCATGAATTTGTATACATTAGACAATCCAAAGAATTATTAGGTCATACTAATAAGGTAATACCTATACTCCACAAATTTAGAAAATCTAAAAGAAAGAGTTTTCATAATAGGTATTACCTGCCAAAGTTAACTCAGGATCAGATAAACAACTTAAATAAACCTATAACCCTCAAGGAAATAGAAGTAATCATTAAAATTCCCAAACAAAAATAAGCCCAGTTACAGAAAGTTGTAGTGCATAATTCTGTCAGACATTAAAAGAAGAATTTTAATGTCAATACTCATCAAATTATTCCACAAAATAGAAACAAAAGGACATTGCCAAACTCATTTTACAAGGCCATAGTCACCCTAACACACAAACCACACAAAGATTCAACAAAGAATGATAATTACAGAACAATTTCTCTTATAAGCACACATCCAAAAATACTCAAAGAAATAATCACAAACTGAATCCAAGAACATATCAAAAAGATCATCCACCACGATCAAGTAGGCTTCATCACAATGATACAAGCATGGTTCAGAATATGAAAATCAGTCAGTATAATCCAGCATATAAACAAACTGAAAGAAAAAATATACATGATCATCTCACTAGATAAAGGAAAAACTTTTGACAAAATCAAACACCTCTTCATGATAAAATTCCTGGAGAGATAAAGGATACAAGGACATGCCTAAACATAATAAAGGCAATTTACAGTAAGCCCACCACCAACATCAAATGAAATGGAGAGAAACTCAAAGCAATTCCTCTAATGCCAGGAACTAGACAAGGTTGTCAACTCTTTCCACATCTATTCAATATAGTATTTGAAGTTCTAGCTAAAGCAATAAGACAACAGATGGTGATGGAGGGGATACAAATTGAAAAGGAAGAAGTCAGGGTATTGTTAGCTGCAGATGATATGAGGGTATGTATAAATGACAATACTCAACATTATAGGGAAAAATAAAATCTCAGGATAGTTAAAACAATTCTGAATAATAAAAGAACTTCAGGAGGGATCACCATCCCTGATTTCAAGCTGTACTACAGCAGAGCTTTAGTAATAAATTCCTCATAGTATCGGCATAAAAACAAACATGTTGATCAATGGAACAGAATAGAAGTTCCAGACATAAATCCATACACTTATGGACACCTGATTTTTGATAAAGAATTCAGGGATGTACAATTAGAAAAATGAAGAATCTTTAAAGAATGGTGCTAGTCTAATTGGATGTTGGCATATAGAACAATGTAAATTTATCACTTTGCACATAACTCAAATCCAGTGGATCAAACTTCAACATAAAACCAGATACACTGAACTTGATAGAAGAGAAGGTGGGGAATAGCCTTGAATGCATTGACATAAAAGATAACTTCCTGAACAAAACATCAATAGTACAGGCACTAAGATCAATGATTAATGAATGGGACCTCATGCAACTGAAAGGCTTCTGCAAAGCAAAGGACACCGTCAACAGAACAAAATGACAGCCTACAGAATAAGAAAAGATTTTTACCAACTCCACTTCCAATAAAGGGATAATATCTAAATTATCCAAGAACTCAAGAAACAAGACATCAACAGAACAATTAATACAATTAAAAAAATGGGTTACAGATCTAAATAGAGATTTCTTACTAGAACATTCTCAAATGGCTGAGAAACACTTAAAGAAATGTTCAACATTCTTAGCCATCAGAGAAATGCAAATTAAAAGTACTCTGAGATTCTATCTTACATCTGTCAGAATGGCTAAAGTCAATAATATAAATGGTAGCTCATGCTGGCAAGGATGTAGATTAAAGGGAACACTACTTCATTGCTGGTAGGGATACAAACTTGTACAGCCACTATGGAAATCAACATGGCAATTCCTCAGGTAATTGGAAATCAACCTACTTCATGTTGCAGCTATACCACTCTGAGGAATCTACAAGCATGACCCTAGCAAGGACTCCTAGTAACTGTGGGTAGAGAGCATGAACAAGCCTTTTCTTGTAACCAGGCAAGGCTTCCAGAGGTGGGCTGGGATACCAACTCAGCCATAAAGCATATGACCTGTCCACAGGATTTGCTGGGACAATGGAAGGGGAGAACCTCTTGTCAATGGAGGGAGCCCATGCCTGTTGCTCTGCAGGGCTGAACAGGAACCAAAGACTGGATAGTCTGGAGAGGACTCCTATCTTGCTATGCTCATAGATGGGTGCTATGCCCAGTTGTCATCAACAAGTCATCCTTTAACAGCTGAGGGGAACAGAAGCAGAGTCCCATAGCCAAAACAAAAATGTTGTGTGGAGCTTGTGACACAGCTCAAGAAGGGCAGAAGTGATCACGAAAACTCGAGTCTTTGAGGACACCAGGAAAACAAGCCACAGAGTCAATCCCAGGACTCTTAAATACTCACAGAGATTGAAACATCAGACATGGAGCCTGCAGGGTCCTCTACATATATTTTATGGTTATATCTGGCTTGGTATTTTTGTAGAATTCCTAAAGGTTGGAGAGGTGAGTTTCTGGCCCTTTAACCTTCCCTTTCCCTTCTACTGGGTTGTCTTGTCTTAAGCACCCCCTTGTTCCATCTTGATATGCTTGTTTGAGTGGTAACCCTTGGAGACCTGCTTTGTTCTGAGGAGAGGCAGGAGTGTGGATCTGGTGGAGAGAGGAGATGAGGGAAGCTGGAAAGAGTAAAGGGAGGAGAGGGTGGTATCTGGATTTATTATACGAGAGAAAAAAATAAATTTACAGGAAGAAGTGAAAATGTCAGTCTAACATATAAAAAGATATTAAATATATGAATTAAAATTTAATTAATCAGAAAAAAATTAATGTTCAATTGGTTAATTATCAAATACATAAGTGAAAACAATATCTATTGTTTGTTAGTTGAGACGTCAAAAGCTAAATATATATTAGTTTACAGCAGCCTTCAAACATGTTTCCTTTAGAGACCCAGGAAACACAAATCTAAGCATTATTAATAACAAAACAGTAAAACCTAAGCTATGAATTTTGGTACCAAAATATATTTAAGGGGCGACTAGTAAGATTAAATTACAAATAGTAAGTTTCTGAGTATTAATAAATAACTATACAATAGAAATTTTTAAGGACTTTCCAAGGGCTATAGAGGGTTGAAGCTCACTTTGAACCCTGCTTCACCCCTAGAGGGTGAAAGCAGGAACCAATTCAGGTACTCCTTTTAGCCCTTTTAGCCCTGGCCAAAACCCAGCCAAATTTAGAGATGAACCCTCACTAAGCAAACATGCTTCTCTGCCCTGCAGTCTGGATTACTCAGACTCAAACTCCACACACAGGCAAGGCTACTCCTACATAGGATGTCCTAATCAATGGCATTCTCAGGGTCACTGGCTTCCCTCCCGCTTGTGACCCTATATATATATACCCTACACCCCGAATTAAAGATACGTGCTCTGGTGCCTGTCCTAAGTGTCTGTCCACTCACTGATTCATTGCAGGCCAGTAAACCCATAGCCTGGGCCACCATGGCCATGCTGTGTGTCCCCCTCAGCATCTCTTGGCTTGGAGCTGGCCCGTAGATGGCCACCCACTCCAGGCATGGTACCAGCAGCTTGGAAACACACGTGGAGAGGGGATTCTACCCATGGGACTACAAATGGCACCCACAACATGGATCACATCCACTTGTCTTCTGGATGCATGCCTGGGATGTGGTGAATATCCCCTCAAAAAGAGATGGGTAACTAAGGACTTTGGCTGCAATGCCATGTATCCGAGTCTCTCCGTCAGAGAGCAGACTAGTTGAGCTTAAATGATCCATAACTGGGGTGTGGTGCCTGCCTGCCCACCCCTCAAGCTTTCCGCCCAGTGGCCTGAGACCCTAGACAGTCAAGCAGTGACAAGCAGCCACCAGAGAGCTTGCCTTAAGACTCTCGCCACCAGTTCCAAGGAATGTGTGTCCCCAAGACCACTCAACAACAACCTCTGTGGACTTTAAAAGTCCCAGCCCCTTGGCAGCCATTGCTTCAGACTCTTAAGTCCAATCTCTGGGTTCTCCAATCCTCCAGCTTTCCCCCAGACAGTGGGCCAGTGCACCAAGCCATGCTCTCTTTTCCTCTCCCTACACATATTCTATGCAACAGCAAACGCCTGGCCACATATTGGTAGCCAAAAAGCTTAATGTTCTTGTTTATTTCTAACTTAAGATATTATAATTCACCCACTCCCAACAGGTTACAGTAACGGAAGTAGGCCCTGTAAGGGCAGAAAAGACTTCAGGGTGGATAGGATGGCCTGCCTCTTCTGAAAAGCTGATTGGACAGTCATAGGCCGCCTTCAATCCGTACTTCAGGCAGACATATATTCCCATACTTCTCAAGTGGTGATTGGTCAAACTATCTCTTTCCTATGATGTCCTCATTGACTTCAGCCATGTTGAATATAAGCACATGGTTTCACAAAGGCTGACAGTTTAAGAAAAAAAAATTGTCTCACTGCTAAGAGTACAATTTTATCACAACTATTATACAGATACAAGATTTTAAAAGTCCAAGGGTAACTAAAGCAGTGGTACCCAAGACAGTACTTTGTCTCTGGCACAAGATTACAAACGCTTCAGAGTCCCACCCCCCGCACAGACTACAGTTCCGACACAGGTCAGTCAACATTAACATGCAGCTGCGTAAAACAAAAAGCTTTATTTACTAGATTCTGTTTCACTTGGGGTTATATAAGTCTGCTTTTATTGCTTGTGTGATATTGATTTAACTTTGGTAAGTGGTATGTGTCAAAGAAATTATCCATTTATCTTGTATTTTTCAATTTGATGGAGTACAAATTTTAAAGTATGTTCTTAGTATTCTCTGGATTTCCACGGTGTCTGTTATGTCCACCTTATCATTTCTAATTTTGTTAATGTGGTTTTCTCACTCCTTATTTAGTTAATTTGGATAAGTTTGTCAATCATATTGCTTTTTTTTTAAATCAAAGAATGAACTCCTTTTTACCTTTGATTGTTTCTATTTTTACTATTATTTGTTTCTATTTTATTGTTTTAAGCTCTGAGTTTGATTATTTCTTGCCACCTATTCATCCCTTTTTGTCCTAGAGCTTTCAGATGTGCTGTTAAGTTACTAATATGAGTTCTCTCCAGGTTTTTTGTTTGTTTGTTTTGTATTTTGTTTTTGTTGTTCTTGTTGTTTGTTTTTGTTTTTGTTAGCACTTAACGCCTACAAAAATATTGCCTCTTAGAACTGCCTTCCTCTTCATTGTGTCCCATAAGTTTTGGTGTGCAATTCATTCATTTTCATTCCTTTATAGCAAGTTTTTAACTTCTTTCTTATTTTCAGTCATGTTCTACTGTTTGTTCAGTAGGGAGCTGTTGAGTTTCCACAAAGTTGTAAGCTTTCTATTGTTTCTGTTATTGTTCCTGTCCAGTTTTAATCTGTGGAGTTCAAACAGGATGAATTATTTTATGAATAAAACAGGGTATTATTTTAATTTTCTTGTATCTGTTGAGGATTGCTTTGTGTTTTAGTGTGAAGTCAGTTTTGAGGAAATTTCAATGAGGTCCTGAAAAGCAGGTATATTCTTTTGTGTTAAGGTGAAATGTTCTGTATCTGTTAGGTCCATTTGGTTTATAACATCAGTTAGCTCCAGCATTTCTGTTTAGCTTCTGTCTAGATGACCTATCTATTGCCAAGAGAGGGGAATTAAAAACTTTACTCTCACTGTGAGTGGGTAATTTTGTCATTTAAGCTGTAGTAGTGTTTCTTTTATGGACTTGTTTCTGATGCACTAATGTTAAAAATTGCAATATCTTCTTAGAGGATGCTTGTTTGATGAGTGTTATTGTGTCCTTCCCTATCTATTCTGATTAGTTTCGATTTGAAATATATTTTGTCAGGTATTAAGATAACAATACTAGTTTGCTTCACTAGATGCACTTGCATTAAATATCTTTTCCCATCCTTTTACTCCAAAGTGACATTTATTCTTGATGTTGAGGTATGTTTCTTAGATACTGAATAAGAATGGATTCTATTTTTGCATACATTCTGTTAGTCTGCTTGTTTGTTTGTAGATTGAGATTTTAGTTATTGATGTCAATATACAGAGTTTGTTGATTTTTGTCATTTTGCTACTGTGGTGTGTGTGGGGTGTGTGTATGTGTGTTTCTCCTCTTTTGATTTGCTAGTCTGGAATGATTTATTCTTTGTGTTTTAGGGGGGATGGTTTTTATAGCTCAGAGGCAGGGGTTCCAAAAAGAGGGATTTGTGGGCAAAATAGGCAGGGTTACTGGAGCAGAACATAACAAGGTGGTCAAACTAGGTAGTCACAACAGGTAGTCATAATAAACTTTCAAAACAAAGGTAGGGTAGCAAGATGGTCATTAACATTTTGAAACAAGGTATGTTTGCTGTTTCTTGGAACAGGCAGTAGAGAGTCATTTGTAGTCAAAGTTACAGGTGGGGCATAGCCCAATCCTTGATAAACAGAGGTTAATCATAAGCAAGAATGAGGCTTTGTTTGTCTTTAGTATAAGATAGCTTTTAAGGCTAAGATGAAAACAGGCTAGTATATCAGTACTTCCTAAATTCTATCATATTGAATTGGATTTTTGTAGATATTTTCTTTTGTATTAATTGGTAATGAAAATTTTGACTCAAATTCGGAATAGATCAATATAATAAAAACTCATGTTTGCTCCCAAAATCCAGAGAATTTTGAACCTTGTGGGAAATGGATTTCTACCTGAAGGCAAATTAGGAGAAAGGCTTAATGCAACCTCTCCCTTTTTACTATATAGATTCCATCCTTGGATTGTACACAACCCTCTGAACGGAGTGAGCATCAAGTGATTTTATCAGACTGAGGTGGGGAAAGCAGTATTTCATAGAAGAGAATATAGTTGAACATATGAAACTACCTGAAAGAGAAATAGAAAAATGTCAATGTGGAAGAGTGTGTTTTCTTGAGAACAAGTAGCTATCATCCAGTTTTCCCCCTTCACCTATATATAAAGTGTTTCTCTTTGGAAACATAAACTCTTTTCCATAGGACACCTCAAAACCCCTATCTGTGTTACATAGTCAGCTCTAAGCTCATTAGTTCTACTTGGGTCCTTTGCTCCCTAATGACCTATGAAATAAAATAGAAACTATGGGCACTCTCCCATATTCAGAATCAGCACTCATGGAATTGGGGAATGAATAAAACTGAGGAATCTCTGATTTAAGGTAAAACAACATGCCTTAAGTCAGACACACAGCATATGAGGCATACATTGAAACTTCTTTTGTTGTGGTTTGTGTTTGGTAATTTTGCTTCATTAATCAGTCTCCTTTCTAGAGGGAGAAGGATGATATTCTCTTCATCAATGTATTTTGTGACTTTTCTTCTGCCATTGGTTCAATCCACAAATCCTTATTTGTGATCAACAGTGGCCCCATATCAGTGAGTATGATAGAGGAAATCAAATATCAAGAGAATCACCTAGCTGTTTGTAATCTTCCTCTTACCCAAATGTGTAGAACATATTAGTCCTCTCCCATGTCTAACGTGTTTTAACTGCATACTCCACACATAACAGCAGCAACAACAACACAATACGTGTGTGTGTGTGTGTGTGTGTGTGTGTGTGTGTGTGTAGTGTGTAGTCCCTAAGCAGCTATATCCTCTTATGGTGATTTTTGCACAAACTGAAGTCCTGTAATTAAGGTGCTTAATATACCATCAGTTCTCAGAACACTTTGCAGTCTCATCTCTTGTTTCTCAGGGTACAAAGCAGTTGAGTTTTCTAGCTCTTCAAGACTTAATCTCTGGCTTTCATTATTCCTTTCAAGCTCTGTTCAAAGCATACTAATTCTTGCTACAGCTCAGGTCCTTATATAATCCATGGCTCAATGCATAACAGTCACGCACTTATCAACAATCTCACTTTTTAAAAATTGTTTCCTCTAAACCTTCAGGCTGAACAGACACTTGATCTACCTTCCAAATTATTATAGGTGAGAAGTTTCCTCCTTGACTAGCCCAAATCTTAAAACCATATATATAATTTCCCACAATCTACTACATGATCATGTTGTTGCTGCTTTTGTGAAAGCAAAAACTTATATTATATAATACAAAATGTATTTTTAAGGCTGTATTCTATTTCAATATTATCGCTTCTCTAGTATTTTTGGCTCAGTGGGTGAACACAGAGACACTAAAATTAATGCACAATATTTTTTTGTCATTGGTATTCTTTTCTAACTGCTTAAACACAATCTAGCCAATGATCAGGCTGAAGGTCAAATTGAGAATTCTGGGTCAAGACAGATGAAAAGGAAAACAATATTAAGACATGTGCTCATGGGTAATTTACATCAAGTCAGCCTAGATATTAGACATAGGCATGTTTTTCAAAGATGAATATTTTGTCACATGCACATTTGAGACTATAGTCTCTTGTTTGCTCATTAATAAAAAATTCTAAGTAAGAAGGTCCTTACTTTGCCAGTACCTATGGACCACTACATATTATAAAAAACACTGGAGTAAGGAAGAAGTAAAATTATTTCTATGGAGGGACCAAAAGTACATGTTGATTGAATGGACATTTTAAAATTTATAGTTTTTGGGATCAATGAGGTGACTCAGGGGATAAAGGCATTTGTCACCAAATCTGACAGTGATGGCCATTGTATCCTACACAGTGGAAGGAGGAGGATGACTCCAGCAAATTGTCCTCTGACTTCAACATCACCACTATTTAATGTATGCATGCCCCCATAGCACCCTACCACATGTGCACATAAAATAAATGAATAAACAAATGCTATTATTTACACTTATCATTTGAGAAAAACTATTTTTCTTCAGATATATAAATGTGAATATTTATAATGCATGCTATAATTTACTCATTATTCATATGTTGATGTTGATGATTATGATTGTGAACAAAAACTTCTGAAAAGAATCTGTATCTTCAGGTTGGTTGACAGATTAGAGTTCCCCATGTTGTGCACTGATTGGAATGTTGCATGTCCAGAGGCTAATTACCTTATGGTGGGCTAGTTCTAGTCCTCTGGAATAGCTATACCTTGCCTACTTCCATGCTTGAATTAAAATCTTGTGACTAATAGATTAAAACCTTCTGGTGTTTATTAACTTAGAAGACCACTACTTCTACCAGTTCAATATCTATGAATTTCATCAGATATCATCTTGGACCTTTCTCATTTCACTATAGCTCCATCTCTGATGTACCCACAAAGGCATTTTAAACTTAGCTTGCTTGTTCTGTAAAAGTATAAACCTTCATGAAACTGCTTTTATATTGGAAATGAAATTTGGGGTAATCTATACTGGTATGTTCATGCCATGGTCATTTACAATGTCTCCAGAATAAAATTTCTCATATTCTCTTCAAGATAAGAGCTGTGTGGTTTTTGCTTTGGTATGATGGGTAATTTAATGTTATATTATAATATTTTATATTTTATTTCACAGAGTAAGTTTTCCCTTTCAGAGTGGGAGTGAAAGAGATGGAAACAGAAAATGGACTCAAAATTCAAGTTTTAATAAAAGTAACTTCAGGTCACTTTGACTTGGTTATAAATATGCCAGTAAAAAGACAAGTATTACTTTTCTTTATAAAGAAACACCAATAGTTTTTTTCACAGCAGGAAGGACTTTGTGTGTCTGTAAGATTCATTTCTATTAAGCTTGTCATGTTTGCTTTTCTGATATAGTTCAGAATTTTGTTGTTACAAAGAAAGAGAACTCTAGACTTCAAAGTAGATGCATATAATTCATTTTAATGCTGGCTCTAGAGCACACCTCTCCCCTACAGTACATGTATTCCCTGCTTATAACTAATATATTTACAGCATTGAGGTGGCATTATATCTCTATTGTGGTCAATGAAAAGAAACTATTTTAGTGTGTTGATGGCATTATAGACATAATAAAACTTGAATACAATAATTAGAGTTGTTAAATATTTATTGTATACTATGACATACTTTAGTCCATTCTTCCAAAGCAAAATAACCCAAAATATATCATTATGCCTACTTTTCATATAAATAGACTTGCAGACTAAACCATACTATCTTTATAAACCCAATTCAATGTGTTGCTCATCTATTTCCTCTAATAACATATTATTTTTTTAATTTAAATATAAATTTGCCAGTACACTTCAAACAACTTTACATTTATTAATGCAGTATGCGACCAAATGAAGTAGGTATTGTTTTTAATATGGAGCAGAGAAAATGGGCCTTGAGAACCCTGCTTAATTGGTTCAGCAAGCAAGAGGGTCATACTTAGGCTGTGTGGCTTCAGGGCTTGCATATATAAATACTGCTCTATGCTGCATTTCTGCTTTCTTCCTAAAACAAAGAAAATTGTTTACTAGAGCAATGAGAAACGTTGCTATGCACATGGGCAAAGTATTTACAGTGTGTTGTGAAACACTTTTATTAAACTTGTTATATACTATTTCACCTTGTAAGCTGTTAGTGACTTATTTAAAAAAGACACAACAGTGCAGAATGTTTGAGCTTTCTATATTGATTTTCAGCCTTTATATACTGGCACATGGAAGTATATTTTTTCCTAGAAATAAAAAAATTAAATGAATGGATATAGTATCCCCTCTATATATCATCTCATCATTCTTCATTTAGGGAAACTGAGACACTGATGGATTAATTAAACAGATACTACTGGCTGAAAGAATATTAGTTGTCTCCAGGGCCAGAGATGTACCATAAAACTATAAAAAATTATTTGGTTCCCTTAGGTGAAGTTAAAAGAGAAAATTAAACAAATCCATTATCATTGTTCCCCTAAGATGTCAATTACCTGAGTGGGCATGTGATGGTGACTGTTAGTGTCTTTCTTAGTTTTTCTGCTCACCATCTTTCTAAATGGCTCAACAGACTCTCACTAATGAGCACCACCTTCACTTAAAGTACTGCATTCCCTACTGAGTGTATTAGCCAACACAAGGTAATGAGGTTGATTCATACTGAGGGCTTCATTTTTAGGTGAGAAGATCCTACTAACAGAAAGCATATTTGTTTTCTAAATCACTGTACTTGTGCCTATTCTTGTTTGCATTTTTCACATTTCTGCCACTGCTACATGTTTGTAAATAGACAAGAATGTTTGAAAAAGAGGAAAAATGATACCTGAAGAGAATACAACATTTTAGAATGTATTCCTTTTCTTATGGGCATATTTCCCTTAGGCAACATTCTTTCTCATAAACTTAATGTAAATAATGGTGAGATAAATGGTAAATGATGACTTGCTTCAGGGGTACTCCTCCAATTTGGTGACAATGTCAAAGATTTACTCTAGGACTTTCAAATCTACTTGGAATTAATTGTTTACTCTTGCATTAATAACTGCAAATGGCTTCCAAATAAAGAACAGTGTATACATTTTTGTTAAAACATTTCCTGACCCACCCTCCAGATATCACATTATCCTGGTCATCCCAAGCTTTCCCCACTCATCTCTCTCAAGGTCAAGGGAAAAGATGCAATAATGAGAAAATAGAACAAACATCAGCTAATGGCAGGAGTAGTTCATAAAAGGCTGTAATGGTAATTCCACCCAGACGGGGAAGGAATGCAACATTTTCACTGAGCATTACCTGACAGATTCAATAATCAAGGGAAGGCCTTAATTGATGACACTTCATTAGCATAATGAGTCGAAGCTGGGAAAAGCGAGTCCCTTATTAATTAATCAAGCAAAGCACGAACTGTTTCAGTCTCCTACACTCTGCCATTTTCCATTAATCAAGAAAATGTGTATTAAACTCATTTGAAATCTCTGCATGTGGATTATCATCCCGGGGAAAAGCAATGGTGAAAGGGTCTGCCCAGCTGCACACATCTGCTTTGAGTTCATATTTGCCTCAAAATCATATTTAGAAGCTAAAATCGTGCACAAAAGGCATAGAAATAGTTGTTCTCCAAGACAGGTAAATCACCACCTCATTAGTAAAGCAAATAAACCCCATCAACCTCACAAAGAAAAAAGGGAAAGACAAAAGAAATTAACTTCCTCTGCTCTTCCTATGCTGGATTCCCAAACCTCTGTTATCTCAAACCTCATAAAATTAGAGACAAGTACAAAATACGCATAGCAAACTACTCAAAACCTTTGGTGACTCCCATCTACCCAAGTCACTGTTTGAACTTCTTTGTTTCATTGGGTCACCAGAGAATTTTTTGGATGGTGTAGAGGGGAGGGTGTCAGAGGGGTGCCCAGCTAAGAAACAAAAATATCATGCTCCTTAAATCCCCAACTAACTATTAAACACAGGTGTTGAAAATCACTGCTAATGAGGTTAACAAGCCAAGATCAAAATGTGGAATCCCTATAGCATAATGGACTTGAAGAGGAAAAACCCAGGACTCTATTATTGTAAGGTCACTTCCCTGTGATGTTTCATGGAATCTTTAGGTGAGAGGTGGCTACTAACCCATTAATAAGCTAAAGAGGGTTAGAATGGAATCTGGGAAAGAAAATGCTGAAAGAAAACCCACATATTTGGAGTAGGGATCTAATTGTGATATCCAATACTCTTTCTGTACTTGGTGAGACCTTTTTATGAGTGTGACATTTAGTTTTCTCTTAAACCATAAGAGTTTGAACTAGAAGAAATCTTCAGTTGATTCTTGTTCTTATAGTTTATGATCAGATAGGATTCATAAAAGCCAGCAAATTAGAGCTAATTATGATTTGGCAGACTCATCTAAATGGCAACAGAAACTTTGAAGTCGAAATACTACTTAACAAAAATACTCATCTCCTTGGTATCTACTTTCACCTGTGACTTCATGCACATACAGTGTATGAATCATGCACAGAATGCTATCTTAACCAAACACCATCTTGCATATCGTATATAATTGTCAAGCTACCTACATGGCTATATCCACAGTGAGATATGCAGGTTTAAAGAAATCATCCTTTGAGAAGACTAAATGTGACCACTTCTTGAATGTTATATTGTCCAAACTATATTGCCAAAACTTCCAGCCACAAAAGCACAGGTTTATAAAAACTAAATTGGGTCAATTTTCTATTTCATCTATCTATGTCATACTTACATGTACCAGTTTCCTGCTAAGTTAGATTTGAAGAATTATTCAAATGTAGTCCTTCTGGCCTAGATGGAAGAAATTTAAGAAGAAAAAAACATAACAAATTTGTTTTCACTTATTGATTAGCTTTATTTTTAAATGACAGATGTTCAAAGAATATTCGTTTGACATAGAAGTGTGCTTCAAAAATTTAAATGATTAATTAAGTGGCATAACAAAATAAATTTTCACCTGAAGGACTTCTGTCATTTTAGAACTTCAGTGCACTGAGATATCACTCACCCTAAAGAGCCATTCTGCTCCTGGGGATTGCTCATATCAGCCAAATTGGCCCTAAATGCTGAACAGTATCTGTTTGAGCTCTGAGCAGACACACACATGCCTCCTTGAAGGAATATAGCCTCTATCAATTTTAAAGAGCACAGGCTGTGGTGAGGAACATTTTATAATAATAAATCACATTTTGCTACCTGAAGATAGCTGAAGCCATCATCTATAATGCAAGACGATAACTGGGGACTATGTTCTAATAAAAACATTATTGATTTTTCAAGCCCACAAATATTCCCTATTGCCATGAAGTTGGCTTAATGTATATAATAGAATCTACTCTATGCATACAAAATTAAGTCCTTTTTAAAGTATGCTGAAAAATGCCTGCAATGTTCAGGGTTTGTTTTTTTAGTTATATTGACTCTGCAGGTAGAGTCTCAGACCTTTTCTCTATGTATTTAGCCTATTTTGTGAAATATGCCATTGCAACTTGTGAGTGTTAACAAAGAAGATAAACTTTAAAACTGATTTAAAAGTGAGAACCCAGAACACATAACAATGTCAAAAGTTAGACAAGTAAATGTGAACAAAAAGGAAGGGGGAGGCTTTTCCCATAAATGTTTAGATCTCTATTATCTATGTAGCTATTTATATATCTATGTACCATTTATATATAAATCTATAACTATCATTTAAACATGTATGTATGTATGTATCTAATCTCTCTGTATCTCTCCTTTGTGTCATCTCTGTCTCTCTCTGCATGTATCTAGCTCTCTCTCTCTCTCTCTCTCTCTCTCTCTCATTTTTCTCTTATGTTTTCTTCATAGTGTCACAAATTGAATCCAGGACATTTTGCCTACTTGGAAGTCACACTATACTAGACATACTCCTCAACATATTTTTCATAAATATTGAGAAATACTACCTATTCAAAATTCAAAATACTTTCTTATCACAATGAATGTCACACAGTTTTCTTTTGGTTTTGCTAGGAAATGAGTTGCATACTTATGTAAAAACAATAAAATATAGTAAGAAATGAAAAAGATATTAAAATGACCTAACATATATTGAAAACCTAAGAGTGTAAAAGAAGGTTCACATGAAGCAGATCTCAGTAATAGAGCCATTGCAAACATGTAATAGAAATTTAGACCTTTCCAGAGTCTAAAGTTACTGCATTATTTTTTTTAATACAAAGTTACAAAAAGGTGATAAGTTTATGGTTTGCTTAGAAAGTTACCTTTGAAATTATTTTATACCTTTGAAATACCCAATTATACTCAAGTGTGCTCTTGATTCTTTCTTTTTCTTTTTCTTTCTTTCTTTTTTCCTCAGACAGGGTCTCTGTTGTAATTATGGCTGTCCTGGAGCTCACTCTGTAGACAAGGCTGGTCTTGAACTTATAGAGATCCATCTGCTTCTGCCTCCTGAGTGCTGGGATTAAAGGAGTGTACCACCACCACAGCCCAGCTTGTCCTTAGTTCTTGCCTTGACACTAATCATTGCCCTTTTTTAGCCATTTAATATAGTATTTTCTATGATGTTGAGCAAATGTATAAGTTAATTACCTAGTTGAATAAATATATAAATCCATGATTTTAAAAAATTATAAACAGTATGTGAAATATATACAGTACATACAAGTATAATTAGAGACAAACAGAAATAGAAATATACAGATTTGAGAAAGTCAATGTTAGCATGTATTGCATTATATTTAGCTTTACATTTGTAGTTTTTCAAAATCACATAAAAACATCAAAAGCAACTCTAAGCTGCTTTTTCAATAAATATAATGAGTGATACAAAATATTAAGATTTGAACTTAGCAAACCCAGAATTAAATAAAATATAACATGATGCATGACACTAAGAGAGTCACCTTAGTCAATTCAAATGCTTACATTTGTTTCAACCTCATAGCACATTCTGCTATCACTAGACAGGGAGTAAGTGCTATCCTTGCCAGATACTAGTTTTCAGTAGTTCTTCAAGTTCTCCTTGTACATTTCCATAAACAATATGTTTATAATCATAAAATATCTGGGTTGTAGGGATGGGATAATGGCCATATGACAAGAAGAGATGGTGATGAGGGAAGAAAATAAATCTCTTTGCACTAATTACTGGATCATTGTTTTCTGCTAACTCCTCTTCCATCACATTACTGAGACAAGCACATGTGCACAGTTATCCTTGATTAAAAACTATAAGGTTGGCTCATGTTATTTTAACATGATTACTGAGAAAAAGAAAATAAAATCTATACCTTGAAATTCTTTACTTTTGAGTTAAATATACAAGAAATTTCTCTTAGTAATTGCCAATGAAATAAAAATAAATAAATTTAACGCATTTAATAAATATATTTTTTAAAAGCGACTCAAAATATTAATATAGCAGAATTCTCTATGAATACAAGAAAAATCTATATTAATTATAATTTATAATGTAAAACTTACCTTCATTGGGTTATATGAAAATTTGTAGTTATTTTTATAATTCATTTTTTTAGATAAGAGAACTTTCAAGATATTCATGTTCAAAAATGAATTTATTTGGGAAATTTTTATTTTAAACAAGAGCCAATATTGAAGACTCAATATAGTTTTATAAAGATACATATGATTCTTTTTTTTCTACTCTGAATATTTTGGCAAGCAAGTAAATTAATTTCCAAGGTCTAGGAAGTGTTATAGAATCAATATTTCTATAAAACCTTTTACCAATATTAATAAAATGCTCCTGTTTTATTTAAGAGAAAAATGAAAATCCCAGAAGACTTCAAGAAGCAGCACTAAAACATGTAGAGGTGATACCATCACCTTCATGAAGATGATTTGACTGTAACTGGTGTTTCAATAGTAATTTTAATGATCTCAAGTTGTCCTATTTTTTGTAGGAGTTTTCCTTTGGGATTATTCAGAATCATATACTCAGGTTGTGGCTTAAAAACAGAGTGTTATTGTGTAAACAATTGTGCAATATAGCATGCTCATTACAATTTGTGGTCTTTAATATACAAAGTTTAATCAGTTCATTTTTTGTAAAGGCATCCAGGATGTTTGATTATGCTCATTTTTGGAATTTATGTTTAGAGTTCATTTGAGGTAGACTACCAATACTATAAAAATCAAAGTCCAATAACCTGATGTATGAAATGAGGAAAATGACACAATTTAAAGAATGTTGATAGTTACTCATTCATGTAGAATGGTCAGAGAGTGAGAATTACAAATATTTAAAAATATTCTGACTGCATTAACTTTATAACATAGTGGCTTGCTTTCATTTGTGCCTTTATTCAGTCCTATATCTATATACCTTTCCAAGGCAATAGTATAACACTGACACAATGGAGTATCTAAATTTAATCTTTATATTCAAAAAGATGTGACTTTTGTATTTAAATCTGTAAATTCTACTACTCTGAAACTGTCATGGTTTATAACGTTTTATGATCATTGCCTTGTGTATTTGTGTAAAAAACAAACTATTTTCAAAATTATTGACTCAAAAATATTGACAATTACTGGAAACTAATTTGAGATTTGACTTTTGAAGATCTTGTAAAAATAACCACAGATTCAGTGGGTTTAAAAATGCATTGGCCAGGTACATGTATGAAGAATTGGTCCCACAATAATCAATAAAATAGAGCCGGGGCTATGACTCAACAGCATGTGTTTGAGTGCTTGCCTAGCATGTACATGACCCTAGATTAAATTCCCAGCATATGGAAAAGAAATGAAGGAAAAGGAAGAAGGAAAGCAAATCTAATAGATTAATAACACAATAGGTAGTGATAAATCCTTTACTATATAGTCAGATATCTATACATGAATGTCATAAATAAAAGTAACAGGATAGTAAGCAAACATTGGAATGTAATAGTAATACATCTTTCATCTACATATATACTGTTATCTAAAATAGCTGATCCTAAATTGAGGATAATTAATAAGCTCACAGATATGAATATTTAATCACAATGTATGTGTTCATTTTGTAGTATTTTAATTTTTCTAAGTTATCCACAGTATCTATAATAAAATAACAATACAAAGAAAATATAAAGGAGGAATCTCAAGATTCCATCCATAGGAACACAGAAATAATTTTCATGCAGAAAGCACATTTCTAATTAGAAGATTAAGAAAAGTTCTGCCTCTGGAAGAGTGTAAATAACTGTGAGAAATACAACCTATGGACTGTTTGTGAAAGTCTAAGAACACTCAAGTGCAGAGAAAGCTGCAATGGCTTCCCACACCAGGATGAATAAGGCAGAATATAGTATTTTTCCACTTTGACTCTATAGCAATGATCCTGACATGAAGTGACTTCAAGTCCAGGGGACAGGTAAAGAATTGACTGTCCAGAAAAGACAACAGAGAAATGAAAGAAAGACAAAAATGAAGATAGTATAGAGGAAAAAGTTTGAGGCACCCTGACATCTTTTTCAAGAATAAGAAGAGGACTTACCTAAGGTAGGAGTCTAATGGGTCCCTCTGGGATCAGTGTCTTATAAGTCCCCTGTTTTTCCAATTTTCTTTCTTTCTTTCTTTCTTTCTTTCTTTCTTTCTTTCTTTCTTTCTTTCTTTCTTTCTTTCTTTCTTTCTTTCTTTCTTTCTTTTTGTGGTGTGGAATAACCCAGATGTTTATCTCTGAGAACTCCCTTTTCTCCCTACTGCCTTTCCTGTGAGAAAAGCCCATTAGGAAACCTATATTTCTTTTCCCTGTCAAGCTATATCCATCTGACTGTCTCTCAAATCCATTCATCAAAATTAAAAACTTAAAGTTTCTCCTCTGACTTCCACCAGTCCTATCAATGACATTTTTTGATTTTCCTGAAAATGTGCTCTAAGATGCCTATATTGTCTCCTTTCATTTGCAAATAAAATCAACTAATAATGTTTATTGATGTTTCCCATCAAATACTCTATCTATACACTCCATGTGTATTACCACACCTCTTTGTTCAGGCTGCCTTTTTCCAGCAGATAAAAAAGGGAAGTGGAGAGTAATTGCAGAGGTCACCCTTTAGAATGTCTAATCCAGTGCTTACCAGGCATGTTTAATTGGAAGAAGGATAGTTCATCCAAACTAAGAGAAAGAAAATCAGACAATGTAGGTGTTACAGATGCAGGTGAATTGACAGGAAAGGTGAAAGGGTAAATGTCTGACAACTTATGGTTTCTAAATTAAGTACAAAGATT
This sequence comes from Cricetomys ansorgei, assembly GCA_026225945.1. Taxonomy (NCBI): domain Eukaryota; kingdom Metazoa; phylum Chordata; class Mammalia; order Rodentia; family Nesomyidae; genus Cricetomys; species Cricetomys ansorgei. The sequence continues at coordinate 6,817,017 of JAMJFZ010001131.1, read as the reverse complement.
GGTCTTCAGTGAAAAGCAATGTTTAGAGAGGGGCAGAAATAGAACAGTCAGTAAAAATGTGTCAGGATTTGAAGCTTGCTGTCTACCTAACAATGTGAACAGTAGCTTTATATCCTGCAAAGGTAGGATACAAGAGCTTGTCTAAAGTTTGTTTTTATTCAATGTAGATAAACATTTTCTGGTAGTCCACTTTGCTCCCCTCTCCCCAAGATACTTTCAAGGATACTTAGAGACAATGGACCGACAGAATACTAAAAAAGTTTTGTATTGTTAAATACTTATGGTAGTGATATGCAAATACATTTTTATACACATACAGGAACTCAAAATTACCATAAAAAATTATGACAAGCTATCTCCCAGATATCTCTAATCACAAGTTTTCTCAATCATTTTATTTCTAGTTACAAAGGCACATTTTCTCCTAATATTCCTGATTAGTACTTCGTGACTTTGCCTTGACCAGACGAAATGTGTGTGGACTAAGCTTCTCTGAGTTCATTAAAAAAGCTTCCCTTGAGCCACACAGTGATTGTGCACACCTTTAATCCTAGCACTAGGGAGGCAGAGGCAGACAGTTCGAGTCCAGCATGGTCTACAGATTTTGTTCCAGAACAACCAGAGATACAACAAAGAAATTCTGTCTCCAAAATCAAAACAAAACAAAAACAAAACAACATCAAAAAAAAGAAAGAAAGAAAGAAACAAAAACAAAAGAAAGATCCTTAGTTTTAGCATTGAAGAAAAGTATGAAACCTACCTTCAAGCTTATTTATATATTCTATTTGGGGTCTTACATTCATAAGTTAGCATCAGCTCAACTTATCTTGCTTATAAAATATAACTAGACTATATTACTTGGAAAAATATAGCTTCTGTACTTAGCTCTTAGATGTAAAATATTGACTAGTCTTTGAAAAAGCCTGATTTGATGCTAAACCAATAGTGCATCTCTGTGTAACCCATGAAACCACTTCATCTCTGAAAATAGGTAATACTTCAGTTAGAATGGTATCACTGTGTCTCAGACTCTGATATTGCTTCCTGGAAACAGACAGTAATGTCTGCAAACATTTTTGTGTATATAACAGATTGAGATTGGTGAAGATATCTCAAGTATAGACCAGGGATCCTGGGAAATATTTTCCAATACATAGTGGATCTCCATACAACAAAGAAGCATGAGACCTAAAACATCAGTATTACCAAGTATTGCCAGTATTATCATCAGTATTACTCTGCCCTAATTAAGTATTAGATCATTAAGAAAACAACTGAAGACAAGATGGGAGATGTACTCTTTCTGTGTACTCAAGATTGTTCTGCCTTGGCTTATGATGTTTTCCACATGTCTTCTTATAAACCACTAAGTAACACAGTTGAAATCGGGTGACTCTGTAGACTTTGTTTAGAATGTTCTCTCTTCTTATCTAATAACTGACTCATTTTCTTAGTCATACTGTTTTGGTCACTCTTGGCATTCAAATCTAATCTCTTCATACAAAAAGCATTTCCATTATAACTTGCTTCCTACTTCTACTATAAGCTAATTTTTGACAATTTTTATCAGACCCCCTACTTTTTCCCAATTATTATACTTTCAAGCAAATAATTTTTATATGGATACACACTTGCAGTGTGGTCTTGCCATATCCTAAAATGTTGCATAATAATTTCAAATACATATGCCATTTTAGAGTGGGTATTTTTCTCTAAATATCGTTGTGACAAGATATCAATATTTAATGAAAAACTACTTCAAATTGATATTTAAATACACAGTTTATTTTGTCTTACTCAAAGTTTGGTGTTTTAAATCATTTGCTAGATATTCTTTAAATTATCAGAAAGAAAACTTTCCTGCCACAGTAGGTCACCATCTCTGGAGGACAGACATAGACTGCCATTCTACACCAACTTCCCTAGAAACAAAAAAGGAAATGTATTTATTTAATAATGTACTTATTAAATATCAAAATATTTAGGTAATCGCAAACTGCCTGGACAATAATAATCAGATGGAATCAGTTATTGCAATAAAATTCCTTTAGGCTGGAAGTACAATCATTTCCTCCTGAATCAGAGGTCTACAGCACACCCATGCTTTAGATTCAGGTCATGTATTGATAATCCTCTTTGTAACAGCCTCTGTACCAGGTATGAACAGAAACAAAAATAAGGAGAGAGTCTAAAACACATTATTTCTCTTAGTATATAAAGAATTGAAAATACAAAGCACTGAAAATTTAAGGATTTAGAACCCCTGAGAAGCACAAAATCTTTTCCAAGCACATTATTTCAAATTCTGGAGGTAAGTAATAATGTATAATAAATTAGCCTGTAGCATGTGGAGAAGCTTTAGAAAACAAGTTTTTTTTTTTTTTTTTACAATATGCCACTGAAAGCTGATGAACTGTCCTCATTTTTTACTGCACAGTGTTAGATTATTTATTGTGCTTTCAAGATGGACCAGCTCTCATCATATATTTTCTGCATATTTTATTGTGAATGATAAAATTTGTTTATGTGAGTAGAGTAAAAAAGCTCATATTTTTCATGATGAACTAGATTTGAGGTAGAGGTATGGTTCTCCCCCTCACCCCACCATCTTAAAAACCACTGAATTTGATTGCTTATTTAAATTATGTCTCTGCTCAGCTCTAAATTTGCATTATTATCTTTTGACAAAAGCCACTTCATCGTTTACCACATGTGCATGTAAGAAATGCTAAAAAAGTATGTGCTGTGTATGAATACATTTCCCAAATCCCCACATGGCCAAGCACTTAAGATAATCATTCAGAAAGTATGGACTATCTGAAAAATGATTCTGTCTGGGAAAACCTTTGATTCTTAATTGTTGCATGTAAGGAAAAAATGATTTGTTATTATTTATTTATTTTTCTTGTTTTTCAGGGGAAAAAATGCCTTTTAGTGTCTTTTTAAGACATTTTCTAGACTTTTTGACTTTTTTGTGTTAAACTCTTTTTGGTACATTTCTTTACATATTTCTGTCCATTTTAAAGACTATAATATGGAATTACAACTGAATCCTACTGACTGAAATACAAGGAAATATGCATACAAGTCAGATACAATGATCTGTTTAATCAGCGCAATAATAGTGGTGATTGTAAATAACTTTACTGCAGTGAAAATGTCTAAATGACCAAAAATGCTTTTTACTTGTTGAACTCACTACATGTCTAACAGCATCCCAGATCTTGGTAGGCCTCCAGATCTTAACAGAACTGACATCATGATGAAAGTACCATTCAATTCCTAAAGCCCAACAAAAAGGCCACAACACCTGCTAAAAGGAGAACAAAGACATAATCCATCAAAATCCATAGTACTGGGAAAGTCCCTAAGTGTACCAACCATGTTTTTCAGCTTCTATAGTTGCTGTCTAACTGTTCTTGCTAACAGACATGCATCAATCTAGGTTGTGTTTTCTGTGCTTAAAAGTTCACCCTCAGAAAGGATCATGACTACATTCAGGTCTTAAACAGACAGTGTTGACCCCATCTCCCTAATAAAGGCTTTCTTTTGTTTTGAACCTGTGTTCAAGTAGACATCCATGGTGGATAATTCAAAACAATGCAAATGTAACACCAGAAAGTGTCACCGAACTGAAATAGTTGTTCTGCATTCTACATAAGCAGAAGCTAGGTGACAGGTAATCCCAAAGAAAGACTGGCAGTTGATTGAAAATTTTACAATTCAAAGAAGGTATCCTGTAATTTAAGGGAAAAAACTTTCTGAATATATTCTTTTTTTAAGATACAAAAGGTAGTTTTTAAATTTAGTGAAAGTTTAATGTTACCATTCAAAGAATTACAAAAACAAACTGTCTTTGAATTGTTGGCAAAGTTTATTTGGAGTAACACTACCAATCTATCCCTGAATTTCTCCCATAAACAACTGAGCATCTGCTATTTTGAGGTATAGATCTATGCAGCATAGAAACACATACACTTCAAAACTATAGATTTGTGTTCAAAATTATAGATCAGTAGTAATGACTAAGACTTAATAAAGAAATAGCACAGCAACTTTGCATCCTTATAAGGATATGTAATTCAGTTTAGTTTCTTTTACCCAGGCAATAATTCTTATTATATAGTGAATAGTTAAAGAATGATTTTCTAGAGACTCTTATTCTATATAAACTGGATTACCAAATCTTACATGCCTTCTGTGGAGTATATTCCGTGGAGCCCACAGTCTGCAGCTGTAAGCGTCCACTTCTGTGGAGGGTCCAATCCTGCCATGTTCCAGTCTCTAATTACTGAGCAGGGGTCTTGGCTCCAGCCTAATGTCCCTCATCAGGACTCTGTGGACCCCTTCATATGGAGGGAGCTCTGCACCCCCCCACCCCCCCACCCCCGCCAAGCCCAGGGCTCCTGGCTCTGCCTCCTCTAGGTGCCCAGTGATGGCAGTTGGCAGATTGAGTTGAGGACTGGGCTGCTGACTGACTGCTCCCAACTCAGAATGACATCATATTGCCATCTGTATTTCTTTAGGGGAGCATATCTGACTTTTCCCAGCAGCCAGGCCCCTCCTGCAGCCAACTTCCCTTCAGGGCTGCTGATTGGCTCTCTTGATACCCTGCCCTGGGACCCAGGGGCCTATCTACCATCCCCTGTACCCACCATGAGCCCCAAATGGCACTGAGGACTACTGGGAACCAACACATTTCCCCTTTGTGGGAGTCAGACTCTGTGAGGCAAGGGGGCTCTAAGTCTTGAGATATTCCCTGATAGGACACCATGTGGTTACCAGGGACCCCCCCACTCCCAGCTGGCTGTGGGGTAGTCCACCAACCTGGCAGAACAGTGCAGAAGTGGCCACAGGTAACACAGTTGGCCCTAAGCTAGGCCTTTCAACCCTCTCCAGACTAGCCAAACAAGGACAAAAAAAAAAATCCCACCAATCATAGGTCACCCTGGGAGGCTCCACATACTTCCAGGGACTTTATATATAGACCAGTCTTCTGCACTCTAATCAGTATGGAGCACAGCTCTAGCTGCTGCATTCCTCCCATGTGGAGGCAGTCATGAAGAGAAAAAGCAAAGAAGCAATGAAAAGAAGAGAGGGAGCACTGAAAATCATCTCATCTCAGACTAGGATATTTCTCTTCAAAGCTGAAACACTGGGGAAGCTTCTTCTCATAGCAGAGCAGAGCAGAGCAGAGCTGAGCTGAGCTGAGTAGAGCAGAGCTGTTATATGAACACTCCAGTTCAGCTGGGGAATCCTTCCCTGCCTTAGAGCTACTGTGAGAGCTGTGTGATTCCTGGCTTGCTGAATGTCAGTATACTTTCCCATTGGGTACACCTTCCCCACCTCAGAAGCATGTGGCTCCTGGGCTCCTGACTGCCAGGGCACCTTCCTCTTGGAGCTATAAACACTTCCATTGACATCTTCCTCACTTCAGAGATGTATGGTCCCTGGGCTACCAATTTCTAGGGTACCTTCCTGTCATAGCTGTGTAGTTCTTGGGCTCCTGAATGCCAGGCCACTTTTCCATTTCTGTCTGAGCTGAATAAAAACACTAACAGCTATTACAGTAAGAGCTTCCATATTTATATTGAGATAAAATTGTGAAAATTGTTTTATGCTGTACAAAGCCAAAAATACCCCCACCAGATATCAGAGACTAACAAATAAAAGTCCAATGTTGGGAGTTTGTTATTTCTTTAAAGTTATTGACAAATGAAGTTCCATAGGTCCTCAAACACTACTAGCTATTATTAGAATTTTTGGTTTCAAATTTGATAAGACTGTATTTCTAAAAATACCACATACTTGAAACATACTACAAGGAGAGAAGAGGCTTTACTCAACTGGAAGCTTCATCACTACTGGCTAGTTTTCTTAGTGCTAAGTTACTATGAAGGCTACTAGGAGGGAGGAAAGTAATACTCATTCTTACAAGCTGTGCACCTTGTGAACTTCCATAATGACAGAATTGTCAAGATATGTTCCCAGGCACAATAGTGTTTAAAACTTCATAGAAATAACCAATCACTCTCTAACTGGATCTAAGTTTTACTCCAGAAGATCACATCCACAATTTGCACCATTATCAGGCCAAGAAACTGCATTAAGACAAGTGTACTGGCTAGTTCTATTCTAAGTTCACACAAGCTAAACCGATGTTGATAAAATATCAGATTTATTGGGAGGGAAGACTGTGGAGCATTTTCTTGATTGATGATTGAGATGAAAGGACAAGTTCACTGTGGGACATGTACTTCCTGAACTGGTGATCCTTGGTGTTATATAAAAACAGGGTAAGTAAACCATGAGGAGTAAGCCAGTAGTCAGAATTCCTCAATGGTTTCTGCTTCTGTTCTTGTCTCCAGGTTGTCCTGATTTTCATCAATTATGGAGCATGGCCTGAAAGTTGTAGACTGAAATAAATGTTTTCTGCCTCAAATTGGTTTTGGTTATATTGTTTTATGACAGCAAAAGAAACTCAGCTCAAACAAAAGATTATCAGCTGTAGATGAGAAAATACTACTATTATTTTGTTAGATGGACATAGCATTAAACTAACTCACAATGACTCATCACTATAGCCATAGTTGCATTGCTCAACTTTACTAGAAAAAAACAAAAAAACAAAAAAACAAAAAGAACTACTATTTGCAGTAGATTATAAACAGCACAGAGACCCTCAATTGACCAAGGTGCAGAAAATAAGAGACTGCAAAATTATCAGCTCAAAATGGAACATATATGATTCCTTCATACAGGCATTTGAATGTGATCCCTTCCTAGCTATCCCACAGGCCTTTTAATGTGGTCCTGTCGTACAGGTCTTTGGATGGATCCCTTCCTAGTTATCACATAGACCTTTCAATATGATCCTTTGCTAGAGCAGTCATGCTGCTGGATTAAAGCTGCTGGATTAACTGCTCCTCTACACCTAATAAAATTTTTAATTATAAAACTAAGTTGAGAGATAACTTTTAGAATCCTTTATATGGAGACTTTAAAGATTTATAGTACGTAAGTATTAATTTCTGCATACTTATGTTTATTCTGGAACTTTTCAAAATAGCCAAGTTACAGAATCAGCCAAGAAACCCATGAATGGAAGAAACCCATGAATGGTGCACAGGTGTACACAGAGTACACAGTACTGAGTGAACTATCATCTGTTCAACCTAAGTAGATCACAGACCTCAGAACAAATAAAGAAATCCTCTATAGCTTAGAAAGTAGTGAATTTAATGAGATTATTTACAATTATATGGGGGATGGTTTAATTACAAGAATACAGATGATGTAGAGACAGTTGTGTCACTGGGAACCTCAACTCAGTACAAATATTGACTCATAAAAGCAGCATCTCTGGAATGCAATGAACTACTTGACCCAGATGAGTAGATTAGAGCATCTCTTATCAGTAACTGTTTATTACAATTTTGGAGACTTTCTCCATGTTATTCTATAATTTCTTGAACCTTGTAAACTTTATTAAGTCTAAACCAAAGAAAAAGCAATGCAGAAAAAACAAACAAAATGGGAGTTGGGACAGAGATAGAGATATTGAAAGAAAAACATAAAATCATAATTGTAGAAAAATCAATAGAGTTTGATTCTTAATTTCCCCAGATTAAACAAAATAAGCTAGATTCAGAAAAATCAATCTCACTAGTAAAATCTATATTAAAAACATAATAAAATCCAGAAAATAGAAAGGTGAATATTTAGGAAAAGGAAAGAAATGACTAGGAAATAGGAGGTGGGATAAGAGGGTAACAGTGTGCAAATATGATCACATATATTATATACATATATGAAAATGTCATAATGAATCTCATTGTTTTGTACAATTAACAAATAAAATGCAAAAAATAAAAATATTCTTTTATAAGAAATCGTATTTATGTCATTGGAAGACTGGAAAAGAAATAGGGATTCTAAGAATTAAAATTATTCCCTAAAATAATCTAATTAATCCTGATTTATTGTATGTGGCATTTCTTCTCAAAGAATAAACTGGCCTTAACCCTAATGATAAGTTAGTTAGAATCCATGGGGTTAGTTCTGCTCAAGGCGTTTGATATTGACAAGTGGTAGTTTCTTTTTTCTTTTTCTTTTTTTTTTTTGACAAACACATTGCGAAAATGAAGACTTTCTGGCTATTCTCTCTTATGTTTTTCTTTCAGACATGCACAGTTCAATCAAATCCAATTCTATACATGCGTAAATGCATAGTTCAGTCAAATCTAGTTCTTGGAATTGTGTTAAAACATGTACATGGTCTGGCTATGTTTCCTTAACGAGTAAGCTTACAAGGAAGCTCATGGTATTTTATAGAAGAGGTATATAAGATTCTGTAAAGCAAGAATAGAGAGAAAGGATTCCAAATCTGTCTAAGGGGATCGAGCCAAGTTTACAAGAGCAATTCAGTAAATAAGATAAAGAGTTGGTCTTAGTGTGTTGAAAACACAAAACTTAAAGGAATTCACTAGTTGAGTGTATTTGCAAAATATTTTTGTTAGCTTTGCATGTAATGTATATATATATATATATATATATATATATATATATATATATATATATATATATATATATATATATATACACACACACATTTTCAACAATTGGTTCTAAGCACATATTTTCACAACCTAATGCTCAAATATTTATTCAAGTATCCAAGAAAACATTTGCAAAGTATTTTTCATTATAGATAACTGACATTAGAAACAAGGATTCTATATTCTCACATATCACTAGAAGGAGTAGGCTATGTTAGAATACTTAATTAATCTCACACAAAGTTAATATTATATACCAATGTCTCATAATTTTTGAATCATAGAAATTATCACCATTATGAATTCTGAACTTAAAAAACATTTTTTTCCTAGACTGGCAGGGGACAGTTATGATTTCAAAACACTTTACATGTGGAGCTAAAAGCATTATAAGACGAAAGAAAATAGGTGTTTGTAGCCTCCATAACACAATGTTAGAATATGTTTAAGTTACTTTTTTGTTTGTTTTGTAGTTTGAGACAGGGTTTCTCTGTGTGTAGCCTTAGAACTCACTCTAGATCAGTCTGGTCTTGAGCTCACAGAGATCCACCTGCCTCTGCCTTCCCAGTACTGGGATTAAAGATGTGCAACACCACTGCCAGGCTAGGTTACTTGTCTATGGGAAGTTCTTTGTTTTCAATTTTATATTATGACAACAATAAGATATAGGGGTGGTAAAATATAGTTTATGAGTCCTTTGTTTACCACCATTATTACCAAATAAATATTTCATGTAGTTATCTTTGGTGTCCCATGACAACTGCACAAAGCTGATCACAAATGTTTTTTTAATCAGTAAATTTCTCTCCTTAAATGTCCCCAGTTCCTGGTTGGTCACCAAAGGAACAACCTTCATAGTGCTCAGGGCATATATGATGTATCTCTTCTTTTAAAGGAGAAGAGGAAGTCTTGCAGGAGTGAAGTGCTGAGGGAGTATGTATTGTTAACACAGACATGACCTGTGTTAACACTAGGACTCCAATGCCTCAGAACTTCAGGAATGGCAAAATATATGGAAAAACTCAAGGAATGACAAACTATATATATATATATATATATATATATATATATATAGTTAGGGGTCCAACTATAAAAGTTTATGAAAGACTTATAGATTGATTTGTATGTACAAGGACTCCAGCTGAGGCTAGCTGATCCCATCTTCTGAGGTTCCCAGTTGCCAGAGGTATTAGGTGAAGTTCCATCAGAGGGCACAAGTCATACCGCACCCAAAATTCCTGTTTGTGTGTCTGTGTATCTGCCCTTTCTTCATAGGGAGACACTTTGCCAAAAAGCTTTTAGTACTGTGCAGGCTTCCTCATGATTATATGTCACTTGGACTTCTGGGAACAGCTTCGGGGGAGCTATTTAAGAGAATGTCCATTGGAAAAGTGAGTACCAATTTGGCTGCTGTCAGGGTAAAAGTGAACATTACAATTGGGTGGTTTCAGGGGAAGAGTGAGCAACTGGTTGGGTGGTGTCAAGAGAGACCATGAGCTCCAGAAACTGATGATAGAGAAGGCAGTCGGAAGCAAGGGTCGATAAAGTGAAGCCAATGGAGGTTTTAAAAAGTTACATTAGGAATCTTTCTCAGCAACAACCAACAACCAGGAGAAAAATGGGAGGTGTGTGTGTGTGAGGGGGGTGAAGTCAAGTTAACAGTGAAAAGGTAACAGTTAGGAAAGGATCCAAAGCTTAGATACAGCATTTAGACATGGCTGCAGTCTTTAAGAAACACTTACCTTTAAAAAAACATTTTGCTTTTGACCTTCAAACAAGAAGGCTTAGAGCCCAGACCCAAATATCAGAAAACAGCATTACACCTTAAAAAAAAAAAAAAAAAAAAAAAACCCTCATCACTTCTTCATTCCTTCATTGCCCCTATTTATAGTTCCAGGACACAAGCCATGAAGAATATGTCAAGGAAGTACGTCCAATACTTGACTGGATATTATCTTAATCACCTTCATGGTGCACAGAAGCATATATATAAAGCATATGCATATAATCATTGGGCAGTTTTACCCATTCTCTGGCTTTTATCATATGCTTTAGTCCTAATGAATTATTTCAGTTTTGATTTCAAAATTATCTCAAGTTCTTACTTCCCTCTTGAGCACTTCTTACATTGTATGGAATTTTCTTCCACTGGTTCAACAGAACTGTGCAAATTTAGCTTTCACATTATAAAGTAGATATCATTTCCCCCAAATATTTCCCTGTTAGTGTATTTGAGATGCATCGGTAACTGTTTCTTAAGCATTTTATCTTTTAACACAGTCTTCATTATACTTTATTTGCTCCTCTCAGTAAAACAGAAAAGCGGGGAATGTTTGTACTATTTGTTTGGTTTTTTTTTTTGGTTTTTTTTTTGTTTTTTTTTGGTGACTAAACACTTGACAAGCAACTTAAGGGAGAAGGGGTTTATTTTGACTCATGATTTAAAACTAAAGTCCATTATCATAGAGAAGATTTGGCAGCATGAATTCTTGTCTCTGGTGGCAGGAGCGGTAGGTTGCCTACTCATATCTGGCTTATTAAAGGCAGAGAGCAGAAAATAAGCAAAATCAGGCTATGAAATCAAAAGGTCCAACCCAATGACCCAATTTATTGAAAAAGACGCCAATGCCCAAAGTTTATAAGCCTCTTTAAACAGGGTCACCAGCTGGGAAGCAAGCTTCTAACACAAGAAAGTCTGGCTACATTTCAGACTCAAATCATAGTAATTCATATTTCATAAGCTTAGTGCGATAGGTAAGAAATTAATAGTTACATCATTAAAGCCCAGGTTAAAACTCCAGATAAACTCTTTGGCTTTCCAGTACGGGAGTGTAGAGCTTACCCAGGAATGTTAGGTTATTTTATTTCTGTCATCACATTGAGTTTTTCTCCGCTTAGTTCACATAATAAGGAAATGGATTTTCTAAACTCAGCAGTACAGTTCTGACTATGAGGGAGTTTATGTTGTTGTTTATTTGTTTTTGTTGACTCTGAATGTATTTCAGTGGTTTACTTGGTTCTGTTTCAATTGTAACTCCAATTTTAGCATGAGCTTTGAACTTTAATAAGATGTATGTTTGCATGTCTGTGTAGACCTATGTGTGAGGGGAGAATGTACAAAGTTTGTTGGTTTATTACTCTGCAACCCAGCCTTTGTAAAATATCTATATTGGGCACATTATTAGAAATGTCTTTTAATAATTTCTGAAATAAGGTTAAGATGATTCCTTATTTCTATGGATTGTTTGCATATATCACATCTGAAAATGAGAAATGAAACAACTAAACATCACTTCATTTGTTTCAAACAAACTAAAAATATCTTTTATTAATAATAGCCATGTTTTGTGTGTAGATTTAAATTTTTACATCACAAGATGCATTTTGTTTCTGATTGAAACAGTTTTAGTAATTACTAACTAAATTTAGTAATTTAGTAATTAATTTAGTAATTATTAATTCTATCTTACAAAACTATTAAGTCAACAAAGCATTATAATGACTTTCCAGAAATCCAATAGAAAATCACAGAACATACTTTATTCTGAACCTCAATTCTGGTCTCTCTCCTAATGGTTACAATGGATGACTGAAATTTATTAAATCAGCATTCCAAACAGCAGCTTCATGAGCATGTACCTCTTCTTTCAGATAGTTGTCTTAAATTCTCTCTTCCCACTCATTCTAATAGTTTTTACCTTATGGATGGTACAAGTTTGCAAAAGGTACATGAAAAGAAAAACAGACAGACATCAACAAAAACATATTTTAAGGAAACTAATGAAGAAACTTTGATTGTGTAAGTAATGAAGAAGCTTCGTAGATGTGAGGGGGGAGGTGCAAGCTTCTATCTTTTCCAACTGCTATCTCTTAGTTACTACGTAGAGAAAATGCTCATCTCCTTTTTGCAAATGCTATAAGTGAGATGCATAGAATAAAGTGTCTAAGAATTCTTCCAGTATCAAGTGCTTTACAAATCAAAAAGAGCATATGTCCCTTATAACTTATATGCTGAACAAATGCTACCTAATCACACTTAGTCATTGCTCCAAGTGTCCCTTTATACTAAGCTGTCTAAAAGGGCTAACATTTGTTTACTATATCATATGTAATATGTGTATTGTGTTTCTTCTTTTATTGAAAATAATTTGCATTTTTCTTACAATATATTCTGATTATTGTTTCCCTTCCATCTACTCTTCCCAGTTCCTCCTCACTCCCTTCCATCTGGTCCCACTCCTATTTAGTTTCTCCTTAAAAATCAAACAGGCATCTAAGGTATAATAATAAAATTACATGTGCTAATACAAATGAGAATAGGATAAAATGACCTAAGGAAGAAAGAAAGTCAAAGAAAAAACACACAATCAACAGGTATAAATGCAAAGACCCATTTATTCGCACACTCAGGAATCTCATAAAAACAAAACCGGAAGCCATAATAAATATGCAAAGGAACCTGTAAGTTTTAAAATAATAATAATAATAATAATAATAATAATAATAATAATAATAATAATAGTAATGATGATAAATATACATTAATTTAGAAAAAAGTAGTCCTGATATGACATTAAGAGACAAGGAAATTCCATATATGGCATTGCCATTTGTTTTCTGTTGACCATCTACTACTAGATATGCTGCTTACCCTTAAGAGTGGTTTGTTTTCTGTGAAACTTCTTTGGAGAAAATTAAATTTTCACTTGTGAGTGGCTATGACTTGGAGATTGCTTTTGAGTTAAGAATGGAGGTATGTCTCCTCATCTTTTGGTTCTATGACTCCATCTGATACAGACTTGTGCAGGCCCTGTGCATGCTGCCTCAGTCTCTGTGAGTTCATATGTTTTTTTTGATGTCATCCTTGCCCTCTGGTCTTATGCTCTTTCCACTTCCTCTTCCATAGAGTTCCCTGAGCCCAAAGAGGACAGATTTGATGAAGTTATCCCATTTAGAACTGTTACAAGGTCTCTCACTCTGCATATTATCTGGCTGTGGACCTCTATACTTGTTCCTATCTGCTGCAGGAGGAAGCTTCTCTGATGATGGCTGAACAAGGCACTGATCTATGAGTATATTAGAATGTTATGAGGAGTCATTTTATTGCTATTTCCCTTTAGTAAAACAGCAGTATTTGAGTTGTCTCCAGGCCCCTGGGCTCTAGTTGCAGGTTTTTGGTCACCCAAGCAATATTGCATATATCTTCCATCTCATGGAGTGGGTCTTACTTCCAATAAGATATTGATTGGTTACTCCCACAAGTTTTGCTCCATAATGCTAGATTTCTTTCATATATGTACATATTTAGTATTAGGTTTCCACATTACCACTCAAATGGCTCATAAATTTAGCTGTCTTTCTTGAAGTCCATCACTTGGTACCCTCTTTACTCCCTCTCCCCATTGGATCCTCCAGGTTCAAGCCGCTGTCTCTACCTATCCATATCTATCTACTCGACTTCACCTTCCATGGAAGGTTTATACTTTCCCCCTAGTCTCTTACTCTGTATCTACCCTCTGTGGTTCTACAGATTATAACTTGGTTATAATTTATGTAATTGATAATATCCATGTATAACTGAATACATATCACATTTATATTTAGGGTATGGGTAACATCACTTGGGATGATTTCTTTTCTAGTTCTACTCATTTGCCTACAAATTTCCTGTTGTCATTTTTTTAACATTTATCATTTATCATTAACATTAATATTTAGGTTGTTTCTAATTTCTGGATATTATGAATTATGTAACCATTAATATGTTTGAGCAAGTTTTCTTGTAGTAGGATGCAGTGTCTTTTGGGTATATGCTCAAGAAAGTATTGCTTGAGGTAGATGTATCCCAAGAAACCAACTTCCTGAGAAACCTCCACACTGATTTCCATAGTGGCTGTATAAGTTTATACTCCCACTAGCAATGGATGAGTGTTCTGCTTACTCCATATCCTTGCCAGCATGAACTGTTCTTTCATTTATTGATCTTGCAATTATGATGCTTGTAAAATTAATTCTCAAAGTAGTTTTGATTTGCATTTACCTGATGAAGAGTGATGCTGAACATTTTATAAGTGTTTCTCAGCCATTTGAGATTCTGCTTTGGAGAATTCTCTTTTTATAACTGTACCTCATTTTTAAATAGAGGTATTTGTTTTAATGATATCTAGTTTTTTATATTCTTTTTATATTTTAGATATTATCCTTTTACGGAATTCATAGTTGGTAACAGTTTTTTTTTCCATTCTGGGGACAACTGTTTTTTCCAAATGATGTTTTGGACAAATAATTTTTGACAATGGATCTTTGCCATGCAGAGGATTTTCAGTTTAATGAAATTCCATTAACTAATTGTTGATCTTATCATGCTATTGGTGTTATCTTCTGAAAATATTTTCCTGTACCAATGAGTTTAACATTATTCTCCACTTTCACTTCAGCCAGTTTCACTGTATCTGATTCTATGCCGAGGTCTTTGGTCCATTTGGAGTTGAGTTTTGTGCAGGGTGATAAATATAGAACCATGTGCATTCTTTTACCTGCAGACATCAGCTAGACTGGCACCATTTATTGAAGATGCTGTCATTTTACCAATGTGCATTTATTGCTTCTTTATAAAAAATCAGGTCTTCAAAGTAATGTTTATTTAAGTCTTGTTCTTCAATTTGATCCCATTGATCACTGATCAAACTTTATTTTGTTTGATTGTTTTCTGCCAATACCATGATGTTTTTACTAGCCTACTTCTGCAGTACAATTGGCGACTGGAGACAGTGATACCACAGCAGTTCTTATATTGTTCAGAGTGTTTTAGCTATCCTGGGACATTTGTGTTCCCATATAAAGTTGAAAATTGTCCTTTCAAGCTCTGTGAAGAACTGTGTTGAAATTTTGATGGACATTGCAATTAACCTATAGATTGCTTTTGGTAGGATAGCCATTATTACTATATTTAATCCTATTAATCCATGAATATGGGAGATATTTCTGATATATTTTTCAGTGTCTTAAAGTTTTCTATCATATAAATTTTTCACTTGTTTGATTGTAGTTACTCTAAGATAGTTTGTATTATTTCAGGTTATTGTGAAAGGTAATATTTCCCTGATTTCTTTCTCATTCCATTAGTCAATTGTAAATAAGACTACTGATTTTTCTGAGTTATATTTTTATCCTGCTACTTTACTAAAAAAGTACTTGTCAGTTGTAGAATGTTCCCAGTGGAATTTTTACTATCACTTATATAAACTATCTTATCATCTGCAATTAAAGATGGTTTGAATTCTTACTTTCCAATTTGAATCCACTTGATCTCCTTCATTTGTTTTATGCTCAGCTAAGACTTCAAGTAATGTATTGAATAGGTATGGAAAGAGTGGAAAATCTCTAGTTATTCCAGATGTTAGTAGAATTGCTCTGAGTAGCTCTACATTTAAATTGATGTTGGCTATGGCCTTGATGTAAGCTACCTTTTTAATATTTAGGTATGTCCTTTTTATTCCAAATCTCTCCAGGAACTTCATCATGAATGGGTTGTTCAATTATGTCAAAGACATTTTCTGAATCTAATGAGATAATCATGTGGATTTTGTCTTTCAGTTTGCTTAAAAGGGTGAATTATATTTATTGAGTTATATGTGTTGAATCATCCATTCATTGTGGAATGAAATCTACTTGATCATGGCAGACAATCTTTTTTATATGTTTTTTGATTCAGTTTGCAAATATTTTACTGAGAATTTTTGCATCATTGTTCATAAGGAAAAATGGTTTGTAATTCTCTTTCTTTGTAGAGTCTTTATGTAGTTTGCAAATCAAGGTAAATATGTCATAGTTTAATGAACTAGACAATATTCTTTCTGTCTCTATGTTGTGGAATAGTTTGAGGAATTAACTTTCCTTTGGAAATCTGGTAAAATTATCTGTTAAAAACCATTGGCTTTGGGATTTTTCATTTGTTGTTTGTTTGTTTGTTTGTTTGTTTCAGAGACTTTCAATGACTGCTTCTATTTTACTAAATGTTACAGGTTTGTTCAAATTGTCTATCTAATTGTGATTTAATTTGGTAATTGATATGTATCAAGGATTCCTTTAGATCTTCAAATCTGGTGGAGTATGGACATTTTAAAGTATGCCTTATTATACTCTGGAGATTTTTCAGTGTCTTTGGTTATGTCCCCTTTCTCTCCCATTTTGTTAATTTAGATCTTCTCTTTCTGCATTTTAATTAAGTTGAATAAGGGTTTGTCGATCTTATTGATTTTCTCGAAAACCAACTCTTGGTTTCATTGAAGCTTTGTATTTCATTTGTTTATTTTTATTTTATTGATTTCAGTCCTTAGTTGATTATTTATTGCTGCCTCTTCATTATAAGTGTGATTTCTTCTTTTTTGTTCTAATATATATATTATCTTATACTAGAATGAGATCTTCCAATATTCTCTGAGGCTCTTAGTGCTATGAACTTGCCTCTTAGAACTATCTTCATTATGTTTTATAAGTTTGGTGTTGTTGCATTCTGTTTTTGTTCAATTCTAGAAAGTTTTTAATTTTTTCCTCAATTTTCTGCTGTGACCAGTATTTCACTTAGTACATAGTTGTTTAAGTTCCTTGAGTCCATATACGTCCTTTGGTTTTTGTTGTTGTTGGTATCCAGCTTTTAACTATGCTTGTCAGATAAGATGCAGGGCTTTATTTTAATATTCTTGTATCTGTTGAAGCTTGCTTTGTGTCAGAGTATGTGGTAAGTTTTGGAGAAGATTCTATGAGTACTCAAAAGGTTTATTCATTTGTGTTTTTGTGAAATGTTCTGCAATATCAGTTAGGTCCATTTGGCTTATGATATCAATTAGCTCTAGCATTTCTCTGTTTACTTTTTGTCTGGATAATGCAATTATTGTCAAGAGTATGGTATTTAGGTCATCCACTATCAGTGTGTGAGGGTCAATGTGTGATTTAAGCTGTAGTAATAGTTTTTCTTTTATAAACATTAGTGTCTTTGTGTTTGGGGCATAGATATTCTCTATGAAATGTTCTTGGTATATTTTTTTCTTGGGTTATTATGTGACAAGGGACTTTCTTTTCTGGTAGTATCACTCCATATCTCTTCTGATCAGTTTTGATTTAAAGTCTAATTTGTCAGGTATTTAAATGGCTCCACAAGCTTGCTTCTTAGTTCCATTTGCTTGTAATATCTTCTTTCTTTTACACTATGTATTGTCTATGCTTGATGTAAAGTTGTGTTTTTTTGATGCAACAGAAGGATAGACCCTGGTTTTACATCCATTTTCTTAGTCTGTATCTTTTTATTTAGGATCACTAATACTGAGAGTTGTTACTGAGCAGTGTTTGTTTATTCCTGCTATTTTGTTGTTATGGTGTGCTTACCTGCTTTTCTTTTGAATAGCTAGCTGTTCAGGAATTATTTATTCCTTATGCATTGTTGGGTATAGTGAACATCATCAAATTAAAGTTTTTCTTGGACACCTTTTGTAGAGCCATATTGTAGACAGATACTGCTTAAATTTAGCCATATCACGGAATGTCTTTTTTTCTCCATGTATGGTAGTTGAAAAATTAGCTGGGTAAAGAAATCTGGGCTAACCTCTGTAGTCTCTTAGAGTAGACTGCAGATCAGTCTAGGCACTTCTGACTTTTCAGGTATACTTCTAAAATGTCCACCTTTATGTGTTACTTGGTCTTTGTCCCTTGCAGCTTTTAATATTATTTCTTTGTTCTGTAGTTTAGCGTTTGTATTATTAGAAGATAAAGGGACTTTATTCTCTGGTCCATCTCTTTGCCATTTACATGATTCTCATACTTTTATAGCCATCTCCTTTTCTAGATTAAGGAAATTTTTCTCTAAGATTTTATTTTTTTTAAATGTCTTATGCCTGGGTTTCTTTTTCCTTTATTCCTATTACTGTGAGATGTAGTATTTTCATAATGTTCTAGATTTCTTGGATATTTTGTTCCTGGAATTTTTTAGATTTAAATTTTTCTTTGACCAGGGGATCTATTTCTTTCATTTTGTCTTGAAAGCCTGGGACTCTTTCCATCCTATTGGTGAGGCTTGGCTCTAAATTTCATTTTTGAACTCCTAATTTTTTCAGTTCTTTATTTATTTCTTCATTTAATTGATTCCATTTTCAATTCCAGGCCTTGAACTTTTTGTTTTCATTTTTTTGTTTGTTTATGATTTCATATATTGCACTAAGAGATTTATTCATTTCTCTTTTAAGGACCTCTAACACATTCATAAAATCTATTTTGATGTCTTTGTTTTATGTTCTAACTATGTGGCAATACTCAGAGCCTACTGTAGTAAGGTTTCTGGGCTCTAGTTGAGATAATTTGTCCTGTTGATTGTATTTTTACACTATCATCTAGGTATCTGGGGTTGGAATGATTGTAATTCTAGGAGCTGATATATGGTCTTGCCTTTGTTGGTTGGGTATTTTATTCCTTGATTTCTATTGCTGGGTCTGGATCTTCAGAGAGTGTGGTAGTTATAATTTGCCTTAGGAAATGTTTCTTGGATCCTGATAAGTGAGACTACTGGAGGCTCAGGGTACAGCATGTTTCTAGATATGGGACATAAGACTTAAGGCTAGGAATGGGCTACAAAGGAAGGGATATAGGATGAGACAGTCCACAGTAAAGGAGAAACCAGGGTGTTCTACCAGAACTGCTCGGTTTCCTGGGAATGGGCCCACAGAGGGAGAAAAGGCCAGATGAGGTAGTCTGCTATAGAGCTGGAGATGACATTGGGGCAATGGATCTGGAAGAGGAGAGGGAGAATGAATATCTGAAAGTCACCAAATTCTTTCTTTGCCTCCTTGCTTCTCTGGTGGGCTTTGCCAGTCATGTTATATTTATTTGAATAATGAGCACTATCAGCTGGATTGTAGACAAAGTGGACTGAAATATTTTATAACAGTTACAAGCAAACATTACTGGTACTTCCACTTCTTAGTAAATTCAGGTAAATTTAAGCAGTCCTTTTACTATGTTAATTTCTGTCAGGGGGTATCTTAACATGGCTAAACAACTGCAATTGTTAAAGTAGTCATTTTTTTCTTCTTCATGTTATCCATTATCTCTTACTTATGAACAAAACCTTCAATTCTGACAACTGGAGACACACATGAAGCAGTGGAACATGACTGCCATAGTACAACCACCCTTGGATTTGAAATGGCAAGCTATTTTCACCATAGCATAATACTCATTCCCTCACTCATTCCCTAATCAGACATATTTCTGTATCTAGGACATTTTTGTTCAGACAAATTGCAATCAGTTATTCTCTCCTAGTTTCTTTCTTATATTCTTTTATATACTCTCTTATTATTCTGATTTTCTATGTGAACAAATTAAGCTATATTGAGAGTCTAACATAAAAATTTGTGTCTTCCATGATCTGTATGGTTTCAGGGCTTCTGCTACCACATTTTTTAGTAACTTTTGTCCCTGACTGCCACACTCCACTGTGACTGACTACATTATAAATGATTTTAAACTTTACATTTTATTTGTACACAGAAAGCCTTAATACTCTATTTTCAGAAACAGTCCTAAATTTTCACATAATTGCAGTATCTTAACTGTTAATAATTTTATATCTCATTTTTATTTTGTAATTTTAGGTGGTTATCTAATATTGTGGCTATCTTTCTAAATGTTGTCTTCCATAATATTACAGATTTAACTATTTTTCAGGTTAGATATTGGACTTTGTTTATAAAGTTGTGGTAATATCTGTCTTTGCTAGTACTTCAATTTTGAATGTGTCTAAGAAATTACATTAAATACTAGAAGTCCAAAATGCCCCCAGCAGATCCTTACAAGTTCTGTGTTCACTAACTGCCCTCTTTTGAACTTTTGTTCTAACGTGCATTGTGCAATGACTGACTCCCTCCCAGCTTACATTCTGTTATTCATAGGCACAAGATGAGATTAGAGCTTATCCCATGGTTTGCTGGAGTTTCTCAGTTAAGGCGGTGCAAAAGAATAGTGGATGGATGATATATATATACATATATATATATATATATGATATAAATTATATAAAATTAAACCACTTCCATAGAAGAAAACTTCCTTTTATTTTTTTCATCTCTCACTTTGCCTTGTAGATTCAAGAGAGTTTGCCATCACTTCTAACTCAACTCTGTAAACTAGGCAGCTATCCATTAAAATAACAAAGCATTGCAATGTAAAGCTACTAGACCCTTTTAGTATTTGCAAAGAGAAGTACCTCTATTCTCTGTATAAATAACAATATACTTCTATCTTGTTTATAGTTTCTGTATCTTGGATCTATTTTTCACAGTATATTCATTTATAGTCAAATCATTTCCTACTAAATAGACAATGCAGAAATTTAAACTATAAATTTTACCATATTATGTGCTTCTTATGCTTTCTCAAGTAACCAGATATACCATGCAACCATTCTCCTGCCAACCATCAAATTTCCCTTTCTTTTTCCAGAAAGCCAATCACGTTTCTGAAGTCAGAGGATATCGGTTTGAGTTAGACTACACTACAGACTTGTGGAAATGACCATGGCCATTTAAATTGAATCAGTAAACTAGGTAGGGCAAACACACCAGAAAATAATACAGAAGTGTAAATAAATGACTTTTCTTATTGCCTGATTCACAGAGTTGGATAATGAGCGTAGCTATGTGGAATTGTCCAACAGTGTTTTTTGTTTGTTTGTTTGTGTGTTGTTTGTTTTGGTTTTTTGAGACAGGACTTCTTTGTTGTAACTCTGGTTGGCCTAGAACTCCCTCTGTAGACTAGGCTAGCCTTGAGCTCATAGAGATCTGCCTGCTTTGCCTCCTGAGTGGTGAGTGCTGGGATTAAATACATGTGCCACCACTGCCTGGCCCAACAATGTTTTAAACCATGAGGATTGAGAAGGAGATTTAAGTACTCAAGGTCTAGATTATACATTAAAGTAATACTCGTTACTACATTGGCAGTGTTATGTACATATGCATAGGCAGCTGTGTATGAACATATAACATGCTTCTAGAGGCCAGATTTGATGCTGTTGTCTTTTTCAATTGTTCTCCATTTTACGTTTTCTGAAAGAGGTCTCTCACTGAACCTAGTCTCAATGATTGAGTTGCCTGGCCAGCCAACCACACGGCTCTTCCTGTCTCACACTTACTTCTCTTACAAACTGAAGTTATAGATAATGTGCTACCACAACCATATTTTTATGTGAGTGATAGGCATCTGAATGCAAGGTCTCATGCTTTTATGACAAGCACTGTACTAAATAAGTCATGTCCCCATAAGCACATTATCAAATTGTAATATAACTGGACATCTCACACTTTATGTCTTTTTTTGTTAAATGATATTTTTAAGTAGATATTAGGTCTTTACCTCCAAAAACTTGAGTTCAGAGGAAGGAGTTGTTGGAATATGGGTGATTCTACATTGCCACTTTTTATTTAAAATTGTATTAATTTCATTTCAGAGTGGAATCAAATCAAAACCAGGATAAAAGTTATAAGTGTTTGACAAAATAATGATTTTCTATATAAATCGTCATGTAATTTAGAGCACTGTGAGTTTTAGTATCATAATTAAAATAAAATCATATTAATTTATCTCTTACCATGACCAAGCAGATATATTCAAATGAAAACAGTACAGTACAATAGAATAAAATATCATTAACATCTGGTGTGAAAATAACCCATTTTTTGATTAGTTTACCACCTTAGTTACTACTACTGAGCTAGTACCAATGAATAAACCGTGCAGCATTTTTTTCTCCTGTGCTTCAAAATTGGTGATAAAAGTAGATAAAATATCAGTGATAAAAAATAAAGAATAGTGAATACATGTTAAGGAATGTAAAATGAAACAAGAGGTGATGAACTAAGACCATAACTTCAGCATTTAGGGGCCAGAAGCAGAAATAGTACAAGTTCAAAGCCAGCTTAGATTTTATGTTGTGTCAATCAATCAAACAAACCAAAATGAAATATCAACTAGTATGTGCACTCCTTTGGCATAGGAGTTATGTATTGTTTTATAATGGCTTTGAAACAGATTCCAGGTAAGGTGCAGAGACAGCGAGTTTGTTTAATGAAGTGGTCTGGAGAATCTGTGCGAGAGGGGAGTATAGTGAAACTAGAGAAGAAGAAAAGGCAGCTTAAGGGTACTTTATTGATCTGATTTCCACCATGAAAATCTGTCTATCTTCCACTGGCAGCATCCTGAGCAGACCTGTAGAATGCACTCCCACATTTTCTGCTTGTTGTGGAGAAATAACATATTTTACTCTTTTTAAACTGACATGCCTTTAGTTTAAAGCTAGATTATTTCTATTTTTTAATACTAATATGTAGTTATTTATGTGTATGTACACACACATATCAGCTACTTTTCTTTGTATAATTATTTAGGATACATTCCAGGTGACCACAAAGACATCAGATATTATATATGAATAAAATTTATACATAATACTGAAATTAAAATGTAAATACATTTCTCAAGTTTATCCCACAGTAAATGGCAATACAAAGATCCATAAATAATTTTCAAGGGAAACAAAATATTAGCACAACACAGAATAATTAAAGAAGGAAGTGCTAGCTATAAAGGTATCACACAAAAAAATAGTACTAGTGCTCGTGCAATGCCCCAGCAGTGAATGAGGAAGAACAGTCACTCTTATATATGAGTTAGTAAGGAGAGGTTGTTATTTTAAGGTTCAAAGAGAGCTTCACATAACAGAAAGCCACTGACAGAAGAGCCAGTCTTTTAGTACTAGAACAAGCTGCCCAAAACTGTAAGGACAGACATGGTGAGTGATCAACCTACAAAACCTGAAGATAATGTCATTCCAGCTTCTTGCTTCAGAAAATTGAGTACAAAAGAGTAGGGAACAATCCAAGTAGATATGAAACCTCACAGAATATTCCAGTAAAAAGCAGCTCAGGTTCCAAAGTCATATTTCTGTTCACTGAATTTTTAAATCATATTTTAAAAATTATTGTGTTTTTGTGAATGTTTGTTACAGAATTTTGGTCTATCAGCTGTATATAAAAATACAGAATGTAGTTACCATAGCAAGTACAACTAGACAGATTCAAAACAAAAGGAACATGAGAGCTTTATCATAGTTAAAAGCCACATGAGTAATATGGATGCACTGAAAAGATAGGAGCTGCAGAATTAGACAGGTAAATGTCATATGCAAATACAACACAAAAAATAGTAAAATGTGTGAATTCCTTTGTATTCAGAGTGCCGTGGAACAAAAAAAAGAAAAGCAAAATAAACAGGAAAAAAATTTTAATGGACAACAACCTTCTCACAAACAAATGGCCAAAGGGTCTAGAAGCACTGTGCAAATTAAACAATCATCAAAGAATGAAATTGCCAAGAAAAATAACAGAGGGAGGTCACCTGACTCAAGCAAAAGTTTTACTAGGAAAAGACAAGTGCTGGTAAGAATGTGGAGAAAAGAAACTCTTGTACAATTCTGGTAACAAAAGCCAATTAGATAGAGAATCTGCGTGAGATTTCTTCAAAAATGTGCAAAAGAGAAGTACACTATCATCCAAGACCATGGGAACAAACTTGTAGTTATATGAGAATCTGAAGTACTGGTGTGCTTTGTGCAAGAGGGTCGACATAGTTCATAACAATGTTGGACTACAGAGGAGTTCTTCATGCTTTCTATAGAAATCTCATGTAAATATTTAAGGAGACAAATTCAATCAATTTTAATATTTTCAAATGTATATCAAAATATCACAATTTACTTCACAAATATGTAAATTTTTGTGCTTAATTTAATGTATTATTTTTCTAAAGAATAATACAAATTTTAAAATGGAACAAATGATAATTAAAATAAAAGCAGTTTTTTTGATAAGAAACATAATTTGAAAACAGAATGTATTTGAAATTCAAAGGAAATTGAGTGATAAAATTGTTAGTGGATTGTTGGAAATGTAGAAATCTAGTAGGAAGAAGTCAAAATTTAGGTTACAGATGAGTGAGTTACCCAAAAACGTGGTATTTGTAGTTAATATTTAGGATAAAAAGTTATCATTCAATGATAGGTGAAGTACTTTGTACAACATGAACTATTTAATTAAGTTAGATTCATTTGGTGGATAGAAAAATATAACACTTTTGCTAAGAATGCTTCAAAATAAGTATATATAAATTAATAAGTAATAATAATAAAAGTAATAATAATAAAAAATAAATGAATCAAGTAATCTATAAATTTGTAAGGCAAATTTATAGAGTATTAGAATGAGGAACTATTTAACCTAATGTCATGGCAATAAAGAAAAGCTGCTTGTAACAGAGAACCTGCCTCAAATGTGGCAGATAGGAAAGACTAATACCATAGTTTGTCCTCTGATAGTTCCACGTGTGTACCTTGGCATTAGAGTACCTATACACATGCAGACCACAGACACATTAATAAATAAATAAATAAATAAATATCATAATTACCATAAATCACCAACCACCATTTCCATATGATAAAGTGATGATTAGAAATGATAAAATGCTAAGGTTGTGAGATGAATTGCATGAGAACATCTTTAAGAATCTTAGACAAATCTATGTTTTAAAGGACATGCAAACACAAACTATAAAGAAGGTAATTAACTAGACTAAATTGAAATTATATCAATGCAAAAAGCAAGGAAAACGTAAGGAAATTTTAAAGAAACTTGGATACATTTGTAACATGCTTACAAAAGACTGAAATACAAGATATATATAACTAGCTTTCATATATGTTCAATAGAAAAATAATGAACAAGGAAAAAATATGTAAGAGACAATACTATGTGAAAATAATAAACAAAAGCCACAAAAGAATCTTCAAAACTAGAATGCAACTATAATTTAACTCAACAGATTAGCAAAGATTGATATCCTACCAGAGTCATTTATTAGCAAATATGAGTAAGATAGGCCTTGCATGACTATTAGTCACAAAAATTGATAATATTTGTACAGTAAATAATTTGTTATTTATAATTTGTGTTAAAATTTATAATTTGTGTATAAAAGTTTCTGAAGAGCAAAGAACACCTTCACTTCGGACAAGTGGTAGCCTATATAATGGACAAAGATCTTTATCAACTATATATCTGATAGAGATTAATTATATAGAATATATAAAGGACTAAAAAAACCTGAACACTTGGAAAACAACTCAATTTAAAATGAGGTACAGACCTATGTAGAAAGTTCCCAAAATATGAATCACAAATTACTGTCAAACACGTAAAGAAATATTCAATATCCTTAGCCATCTGTGAAATGCAAATTAAAGCTACCCCAGCTTGAGATTTCATTTTACCCAAGTCAAAATTACCAAGATCAATATAACAAATGACAGCACACGCTACAGAGGATGCAGCAAAAGTAGAACAGTCATCCCTTGCTGGTGGGAGTGTAAACTTGTATAGCTACTATGGAAATTAGTGCTTCAATTCCTTAGGAAGCTGGAAATTGATTTACCTCAGGATCCAGCTATGCCACTTTTGGGCATACACCCAAAGAATTCTCTACATCTTACTACACAGATACTTGCTCAAACATGTTTATCATTAAACTGTTAATAATAGCCAGATGTGAGAGACACCCTGTTTATCAACTTATGAATTAATGAAGAAAATGTTGAATACTATCCAGCTGTTTTGAAAAATGAAATTCAAAAGTAAATGCATGGAAATAGAGAACAAAGCATCTAATGTGGGGTAAACTAGATACCAAAAGTCAAATATTGTGTGTTTTTCTTTTGTGTGACTGTTAGATTTTAAGCTTCCATATGGATGTTACATTCTGAATAACAACAGAGGTTAGGTATCTAGTGAGGGACTAGGTGGGGAGGAAAGCATTGCCAAGGAAAGAGATAGAGACGATAGGGCTATGGAGATTCAAAGCTAGAATAGGACTATTAAATAGGATCAGGAAGGGAGAAAAGGTAGTAAAGGAAGGTATACAGGGTACACAGAGGACAACTAACAGTAAAGGCTATTAGAAAAGCTATATGGATACCTATTTGTAGATGAATATTTAACCTTTTAATCTGTCAGCATGGCTGCTCTAGGGATCACATTCAGAGACCCATGT
This sequence comes from Cricetomys ansorgei, assembly GCA_026225945.1. Taxonomy (NCBI): domain Eukaryota; kingdom Metazoa; phylum Chordata; class Mammalia; order Rodentia; family Nesomyidae; genus Cricetomys; species Cricetomys ansorgei. The sequence goes on along the minus strand of JAMJFZ010001131.1, from coordinate 6,790,312 downwards.
GGTCTAGATGGAATGTAAAAGGAATGTAGGTATACACAATTAATCCCAGCATGTAGAAGTCAGTGGTCATGCATGCCTTTAGTTACGGCACTTGGTATTCAGGAAGGAGAGCTCAGAAGGAGTCAGTGTCAGAAAGGAGGTGACATCTGAGATGAGTCAGAATGAAGGGCAGCCAAAGTGATGATCAGTTGGCTGAGTGAGTCAGAGTGAGGACAGGCCCAACTCTCGTGATAGAAAAGGAGGCTCTCAGTGCAGAGAGAGTTGGGCAGTTGAGGATAAGAGACTCTGATCAGGTCCATTCTGAGGTATCCATGGAGTAAACCTGTCACTTCCAGTGCTCCCATAGAATGCCACTGAGTCATGCGGCACAGGTGCATAAAAAGGCAGAACTTATAAGGATACATACTTTCCACCAGGTACAATCAGTGGCAAACATCTATTCCGATGTACTCCCTGTCTGGTTTGTCTCCTGCCTACAAATGACCAAGCACATCCAGTGCATTTGGAGCACATCTGGTGCAATAGGGTCAACTTGGGATCTAGATACTCCCTACTCAGCAATAAGAGGTTTGTCCTAGGGCAAGGGAGATTCAAGATTATCTCACCTGAACAGTTCCACCCAACATTCCAGCAGGTTATCTGTCTTTTTCTTGTAGGCACAGAAATTTAGGCACAGTACCTAAAATTTAAAACATTACTTTTGCTCTTACATTAGCAGAGTGAGTCAGAGTGAGGCTGCCCTGAGCATACTTTACAGTACGAGGTAACTTCCTCAGTGGTATTATGGTTTCTACGGGAAGTTGACAGATGTCTACTTTCCCCCAAAAGAAACTTATCCTGAAAATTTAAATCCTTCAGAAAAGCAAAAGAACATTCCTCTGAAAACTCTACCTAGTTTATATTGAGTTATAGCCACCTGCACTTTGCATAGTGGGTCCTGAAAACATAAACAATCTCCTGTAACAATGAAGTAATGAAAGTAATAAGTGAATTAAAGTGTAAATGAAGAGAATTGCTATAGTGAACTGAGCTTCACTTCATGCATAATTCCTGTTTGCTCCTTGAATGAATGGTCACATTCACCAGTTTTAGTCAATTCCCACTTATTTTTATTTTTATTGTTTCACTACCAGAGATTAAAAAAAGCTCTTCACAACAATTCTTGAGAAGAACTTAATCAACTGAGAATGATCTGCAAATCAACTCTTTCTCTGATTATTCATTCCTGTAAAACAACCATAGAGGCTTATGCCAGGGTGTCAATCAAGAAGAAGAGAACACAAGAACTGTGGTCATTAGTAAGCATGAAGAATAGGTAGGTATAGTGACCAGTCAATGGCATGCTTATAGGTAGCAATGTCACCTCACCAATCATGATGCCCATTTGTTAGGCACAGTTCTTGTAAGCAAAGGAGTTAGCAGAGACTATTTTTTTTCAATCACCTGGATATCATGATAACTGATATTTGAGCTGTGTTTGATGCACTGGGGATGTTATCTAAACTGTAGCGATTGAAATGTACTTATGTTGGATTTCTATTTCACATATATTTATTTATAACTTTTGGGAATGGAAGATATAGATACCATATTACTTTAGAAGATACCATGTAGCATAAATTTCCAGAATTGAGTTATTTTCCTTTCATAACCTCAATATCATTAACATAGTCTACAACTAAAAGCCAAACACCCTGTTACGCTGCATATAAAATAATCCTTAAAGATTGTTTTTCTTTTAAAACCAGGATTTATTTACAGTTTACTTAGTCTCTTAATAGAATATTTATTTTAACTTGTGACCATTTTTTTTTAAATATCAAGGACAATTTTAAAATATAAAATCTCACACAATACATGTATCTGTATGTCACTTTTTAGGTGTGGATAGAGTTAGATTAAATATTTTTCTACAAATTTTGAGATTATAATATAAGTACACCATTCTCTGACTTTTCTTTTTTCAAAATTCTATCATATATCCTTCTTTGTTTTCTTTCAAATTCATGATGCATGGCCTTTTTCATTAATTGTTATTATAGGCATTATATAATATATAATCCTAGATCATGTTAATCTTTTGTATGTTTTTAAGTCTGATCATTTGGTTATTGGATAATCACTTATGTTCTTCCCTGGAGAAGAAAGACTATCTACCTGTTCTCAGCATCCTTTGGTTGCTTGTAGGGTTTTATGTGTGTGTGTGTGTGTGTGTGTGTGTGTGTGTGTGTGTGTGTGTAGAGCTGATGCATACTGAGTTTTCCCATGTCCAATTTGTCATGTCAATTGATATCATCCTTGTTCAGCTCATATTTAGGCAGTTATGCTAAATACTTCTTTCAAGAATACCACATATAACATCACATCCATAGGACATAATATTAATTTATTACTCTTTTAGGGTGCTGTACTTAATTACCAATATATCTTTGTCTGCAAAGGAAAGCTGATTCTGTTTAATAGAAAATTGGAGTTTATGCTTCTGGACAGGATTCTGTAGTCTAGACAGGCTAATGTTTCTTCCTGATGAGCTATAAACTCATCAAAAAATTGAAAAGATATTCTTAAAGGTGGCAGAAACAACAGAAAACCTACAAACTCATGGGAACTAAACTACTCTTTACTGAATGATTACCATGTAAAAAGAACACAAAGAAAGATATTAAAGACTTTCTAGAATTAAATTAAGAACAAATGACAACATATCCAAACTTATGTGATACAATGAATGTGGTGCTAAGATGAAAGTTCATAGCATAAAATGCTTACATACAAAAATTAGAGAGATCTCATACTAGCAACTTCACAGAACAACTGAAAGCTCTAGAACAAAAAAGCAATCACACTCAAGATGAATAAATGGTAAAAAATATTCAAAATCAGGGCTGAAATCAATGAAATAGAAACAAAGAGAACAATATAAAGAATAAGTAAAACAAAGAATTGATTCTTTGGGAAAATCAACAAGATAGACAAACCCTTATCCAAACTAAATAAAAGACTCGGAAGAATAGTCAAATAAACAAAATCAGAAACAAAAGAGGGAATATAACTAGAGATACAGCAAAAATCCAAAGAATCACTAGGTAAAATTTTAAATGACTTTACTCCCCATTATTGGGAAATCTAAAAGAAATGGATAATATTTGTGATAGATAAAATATACCAAAGTTAAATCAAGCAGATATAAACAATTTAAAGAGACTTATAACAGCCAAAGAAATAAAAGTCATTGAAAGTCTCCCAACCAATAAAAGCCCAGGCCCAGACAGTTTTAATGCAGAATTGTATCAGACATTCAGAAAAACAGTTAGTGTCGATATTCCTGAAATTATTTCACAAAATATAAACTGAAGGAACACTGCCAACACATTTTTATCAGGCTATAGTCAACATGTATCAACCTGATACCCAAACCACACAAAGATTCAACAGAAAGAGAATTAAAGACCAATTTCTCTCATGAAAATAGATGAAAATGTACTCAATAAATACTTGTAAATCAAATCCAAGGACACATCAAAATGATCATCCACAATGATCATGTCGAGTTCATTCCAGAGATGCAAGGATGATTCAATATATGCAAATCAGTCAATGTAATACACCACAAAAAAAAAACTGAAAGAAAAAAGAAAACAGCCCAAATGATCATCTCACCAGATGCTGAGAAAGCTTTTGACAAAATCCAATACCTCTTCATGATAAAAGTCTTGGAGAAATCAGGGATACAAGGGACATCCTAAATATAATAAAGGCAATTTATAGCAAGCATACAGCCAACATCAAATTAAATGGAGACAAACACGAAGCAATTCTACTAATATCAAGAACAAGACAATGTTGTCCATTCTCTCCATACCTATTCAATATAGTAGACATCCTTACAGTGGCTTTATTAATAATATCCAGAAATTAGAAACAATCTAGGTGCTCCTCAACTGAAGAATGGATAACAATAACGCCACTATGAGTTTAGCTGAGCGAGTGTTCTTGTGATTGAAATAAAGGTTTTTTGAGTATATTCCCAGAGCAGCATAGCTGGGACTTGAAGTAGGTCAATTTCTAATTACCTGAGGAATCTCTGTATTGATTTCAATAGTGTCTGTACAAGTTTCCACTCTCACCAACAATGAAGAAGTGCTCCCTTAGCTCCACATCCTCATCAGCATGATCTGTCACTTGTGTTGTTGATCTTAGTCATTCTGACAGGAATAAGATAAAATCTCAAAGTTTTGATCTGCATTTCCCTGATGGCTAAGGATGTTGAACATTTCTTTAACTGTTTCTCAGTCATCTGTGATTCCTCTATTGAGAATTCTGTTTGGATCTGTGTCCCACTTTTTAAATTGGATTATTTGTTTTGTTGATTCCTAGCTTCCTGAGTTCTTTGTATGTTTTGGATATTAGTACTCTATCAGATATAGAGTTGGTGAAACTCTTCTTCCATTTTGTAGAGTGCCATTTTTTCCTATTGGTGATTTCTTTTGCCTTACAGACGCTTTTCAGTTTCATGCGATCCTGTTTATTAAACATTGAAATTAGTGGCTATACTATTTGTCATTTGTATTTAGGAAGACTACTGATTTTGTTGGTTAAAATTGTTAGACAGCCACTTCACTGAAGGTGTTTATAAGCTGTAGGAGTTGCATAGTAGAATTTTTGAGATCACTTATATACCATCATATAATCTCTAAATAGTGATATTTTGACTTCTTTCTTTCCAATTTGTATCTTGTGAACAGGTATGGAGAGAATGGACAACCTTGTCTTGTTCCTGATCTTAGTGGAATTGCTTTTTGTTTGTATCCATGACTGGCCAATAAAAACAACAAAAAACAATAACAACAAAATCAATGACATGATTCATAAAGATATTCTGTTGCACTCAGTTCTTTATCTAGTTCAATTATCATCAGAGAGGCTTCCTCAGGCAGCTGATGGGACCAGATCCAGAGACCCACAGACAACATTAGGTTACAGGTAGCATCTCCCTAGGATGCTCATAGTGGCTTTATTAATAATATCCAGAAATTGGAAACAATCTAGATGTCTTTCAACTGAAGAATGGATAACAATAATGTGGTCCATTTATACAGTGGAGTGTTACACAGTTATTTAAAAAAAAATGACCCCATGCATTTTTGCAGGCAAATGGACGGAACTAGAAAAAATCATCTTGAGTGAAGTAACCTCATTCCAAAAAAGACAAACATGGCATGTACTCACTTATATGAGGATATTAGACATTAAGTAAAGGACAATCATGCTATAATCCACAGACCCAGGGATGCTAGGTAATAAGAATGGCTCTAGGGAGATACGTAGTAGTTCTCCCTAGGAAGTGGAATTAGAACATATCTTGCAGGTCGACTGGGAGCAGATGGGGTTAGGAACAGGAGGGATCATCTGGGGGCATGGAGGAAGAGAATATGGGAAGAGACATGGGAATCAGTGGGCATTACAGGGGTAATATGGAAACCTAGTGCAATGAAAACTCCCTGGAATCTACATGGGTCATCTTACTGAGGAATTCTAGTAATGGGGGATATGAAACCTGAGCAAGCTGTCTTCTGTAATCAGGCAAGGCTTCCAGTGGGGGGACTGGGACATCAACCGAGACACATAATCTCATAATCTATGCTACCTGTGAGATGTGCTGGGGCAATGGAGATGTAAAAATTGTGGGAGTGGCCAACCAATGACTGGTCAAACATGAGGTCAAGGCTCTGATGCTACTGAAGGATGGCAGAAGCAATAACAAAAATATGGTAGATGTACTCCTAAACCAGATGCTAGGAGGGGTACAGGCAAAATGTAACAGCTTTTCTATTGAATTTCATTGCATGTACGCTGCCCACCAGCAGGTGATACCCACTTTGGAAGAGGTTATTCCTCATCAGTTAATTCTTTCAGAAAATACCCTTACAGACCTGCGCAAAGACATCAAGTTAACAACAAAGATTAACTCTTAAATATTGGTTTCAGGGTTGGTCCTGTCAGAGATCGTTGTAGTAAAATAGAGAAGAGAAGAGATACTGTGTTTCACAGAAGGCTGCTATGATTAAGATTTACAGCTTCACAAACTTCAAATACATAGCCAACGCAAGTCTCAAAATTACAAAGTTTATCAAATTATGAATTTCTATGGTGTAAGAGACCAAAGGACTTAACTGTAAGGAGCTAAGTTTGAGAACTGAGTCAATATTTCAGAACTGAGCAAACCAAAACACTCATTTGTAGGCACACATCTCCAGTACTCAATGTACTTCTGATGTTGCATCCGCTGTATCCAAGCTTATGTCCAGTTTGAGCACAACTCTTTAATGAATCAAGGTCATGATGATACCCAGTGAATCCTTAGAGCCCCATCTCCTATTGCAAGAGCCTGACTTGTTTATGGTGCTACCCTTTCTCAACAAGAAGTAAAGCAGGTGACCAAACTATAAACTCAGCTCAAACTGACGTGCTTTCAGAGGCCCATCCTTAAAGGTATTAAATTTATCTTCAGAAAATGTTCATTTCCTGAAAGATTTTGTCATACCTTTCATGGTTTTTTGTTTATTTCCTTTAACAAACATTTCTGCTACTACATTTAGAGTTGTCAGCCCCTTCCCTCATGCCCAGTCATAGCATAATGGTCAGTTTGCTATAATAAAATGCCAGCTTAAAAAGGAAACATTTATTCCTCATGGTACTATAAGATGCTGGGGAGTCTAAGTGTCAGGAATCAGCATATCCAACGTCTGGTGAAGGAGTTTTCAGGGTTAGCAGAAAGCTTTATGTTGTCTTCTCATTGTATCCTCATGAGGATCACAGACTATGGAGGAAGAGATATGGAGAAGAGATAGAGGAAGGAGGGGAAGTCATAAACTTCTACTTATAAAACCACCAATCTCATTCATGAGATATCCACTTCTTTTATTATATTTTAAATTAATTGTTCTTTTTTTCCCTTTTTTTTTCAAGACAAGGTTTCTTTGTTGTAACTCTGACTGTCCTGAAACTCACTCTGTAGATCAGGCTGGCCTCAAACTCACAAAGATCTGCAAGCCTCTGCTTCCCGAGGGCAGGGATTAATGGCATGGGACACCACGACCTGGCAATTCCATTTTCTTTTTTTTTATACAGTATATTTTGATCATGCTCTCTCCCCTCTCCAAGTTGTCCCAGGTCCTCCTCCCCTTCTACCCACCAGCATACTCCCTTCCTCTCCCTCTCCCTCTCTCCCTCCCTCTCCTTCTCCTTTTCCCTCTCCTTCTCTCTCTCCCTCTCTTCTAAGAAAACAAAATTAAGAACCCAAAAGACAATAATGAAGGATTATTACAACATCAAAAAAACAAACAAACAAAAACCCCAAGTACATGCATATCAAAAGTCTTGCAGTCTGTTTGTGTTGGTCAATTAAACCTGACTATGCTTACTACATATATTCATCCCAAAGCCCATTGTGGGACTGTCTTATAGGTAAGAGTGAGTGGAAGCTGGCATGGAACCTGGTCTCATCCTGAGAGCAGTAGGAGTTCGGCTGTCTGGCCAGAACCCAGCTGCACAGGAGCAAAGAAATGTGGCTTGGCTGATGCTTTATTTGCCCAGTAGCTGGAAGCACAGATTCGCCACATGAAGATGAGGCAGGCCAGTGCCCTTGTCTTAACCAATGGGTCTCATTCTTGGGACCAATGACCCCCGGTCTGGCTGCATCCTATAAATGCACCGAAAAACTTGCATTAAAAGATACCGCCCACATGTGTCTCCCGAGTTTCAGTACTTGCATGACTCACAGAGTTTCAACCAAAGGTAGGATGGAAACTCAGTAAAAACCGCATTCCCACGCAGATTCACACCTGGGGACATTCAGCCAGGTGCAGCTATGACCTCTTTGCCTGGCTGGGAAGCTGTGGCTAGGGGAGCACTCTTGGATGAGATTTTTTTTACAACAGCCCATATCTTAATACCACCATGTTGGAGGTGAGTCTCTTAGTATATAATTTTTTGAGTACACAAATGTTTACTCCATAACACAGAAAAAGAAACTGGAGCAGTCAAGACTTTTGGAATACATTTGTGTTAAAAACAAATGTACACCCTGACCACAGACTGATGATTCTTGCTGGGCTGCTTGGCTTCCTTGATGTTGCAGCAGAGATTGAACTTTACTACACAGACCCATTCCTTATCCTTAGAGATATTGAGTTCTTGATAGAAAATATATAATTCTTAAACATAAATATTTATTATTCATTTCTCAAAATACTATGAATATCAGATTTATTTTTTGAAAATAAAAAGTTACTATACAATGCTGAAATTTCTGAAATTGAACACGCTGAGAGAGTGGAAAAGAGTCACATATTTTTCTAATTTTGTTTCAGAGATGTATCACAGAAATCAAGTCAGGTGTACTGGATCATATGAGATCCTATCACTTCATAGGCCTTGCCAAGAGATGTTACCATGAGTTCAAAACACCTTGACTTGATATTAATTTCAGGACCCTTCTGGACACAGAATGAAAATGACTTTTAAAAATGGTTTCCTAATCAAGAAAGTAAGCAATGTAAATTTAAGTAGCAGTGGCCACTATGACTAGGAACATATAAATATCAGTCCTATAGCAATCCTATTAATAGTTATCAAAATCAAGACCTGCTCAAGGTAAAGTGAGAGGATTGCTTTCATAACTTTCCATTTAGAAGTCATATTCTTAGCTTTCTTTACAATTTTTTTAAAAAGGAAAAATATTCTTTCTCTTATTCAAATGTTTTCTTCTCATCTTCTTTGTTCATTGAAATCTACTATTACTAGGTAAATAAAACTTATGTTTTGATTGGCTATGATTTTCAAGATTGAAGATCATTCAGTGAGCTCCTCAGAGATCTATTATAACTCATTTTCCTCCAGAATTTCTGACTCTGATAAACATGTCTCTCCATGGTTTTCTGGTTTTATTACTGTGTATAAAATATTTAAAATATTTATTGCTATATTATTTTTGAGAACTGTCTCTATAGTGTAGAAATAGAACTCCAATGTCATGCTATAAACCTTTATAAAGGTATTTTATGAAAATGTCCTATCTGTTTTTACTTGAGTTGCTCTTTTATTCACTACAATCTTAAGTCCTTCAGGGGGCGTTTAACAATACTTAAAGGACAGACTTTTGTCATGGCCAAAATTAAACATTGCCAAGTCTTTCAAAGCCAATGCTTCTGTTGCTTGCTCCCTGGCTGGCAAAAGAACCTCTTGCACAAATGTTAAGAGGTTTGTTGGCTCCACTATGTACTATAATTCACCCTGTTATGGAAGAAAACAGCTGTTTTGTGATCATGTTCTGGACCTTTGCCATATTGGCATACTGAGTTAAAAATCCCAACTTGCCTCTCAGCACTGCAGCTCAGTCTCTAGGCTATTGGAAAATGAATAGAAAGGAGAATCCTTAGACTTCTTCTTTTAATGAAATGAGTTCAATAGCACTCTCTTTCAAATAGCAGCCTTGATATTTACTAATAAACAAATATGTAATAATATCTAGCAATAAACATATCACTTGGAATTTCATAACTCAAATCAAGAATCCCAAAGATACCCATAGCCATTCTAAGTGAATCCCACAGATTGTAATCTATTGAGTGGTGCAATCTATCTCCATAGGATCATGAAGGCGGTTAAGCCTCAAATCATACACATAATAGTGGATGATATCAGCAGTTGGTTTGTATGTAATTTGAAGACAATAAAAACCTTTAATGTAAGTTGTCATATATGTGATATATGTATAATGTTCTCAAATGTAGGAGAAATGTCATTGAGAACTAGAACTCAATTACCCTTATAAAAACTCATTTACCCCTATAAAACTTCCTAAAATAAAACTCTTAAAAGTTAACATTAAGATATTCTGCATTAAGTATACAAGGCATGTGAGAATTTTGTGTTATATTTCAACAGAATAAAATAATCAGAAAATAATAATCAATCAAAAGAACTCCCATGGAGAAGTTCATTGATATTAAGATAACATCCCATATTCTTTTAATAATGCTACACAAATGCTGACCTTGGATACACATTATAATTCAGTCTCCAGTACTAGAAGGTTAGCATTATCAAGAAAAAATGAAGGCTGAAAGAATAACACTCATTAATGAAGGTGATTTGGGCTCAGGATGAAAGACACAAAGGTCAATCGTTGCTGAAGTTTAGATAAATTTCAGATTTATTTTGCTTATATTGATTTTATGATAAATTATACTATTTCCCCTTGTAAGTCTCTTCTGTCTAGGCTATTTACATTATATAGCTATTATGAATACAGCAGTAATGAACATGTTTGAGCAAGTATCTCTGTAGTATAATGTATAGATCTTTGGGCAGAATCTAAAAGTAGTCTTGCAAGGCCTTGTGGTTAAAGGATTCTTAGCCTTCTGTGGAACCATCACACTGATTACATAGCAGTTATACAAGTTTTGAACTCCAAAATTCAAGAAATAAGTGTTCCCAGATCTCCATAATCTCACCAGCATGTGATGTCATTTGTCTTCTTGAACTTGACCATTATGATTAAGTTGTAACCTCAAAGTAGCTTTAATTTTAATTTCCATGATAACTAAGGATGCTGAACATTTAAAAACAATTCTCAGCCATTTCTGTTTTAAGTTTTAAGAACTCTGTGCTTGAACTAAACATTTTTAAAAACTGAATTATTTACTTTCTTGATGTTCAGGTTTTATTTTAGTTTGTTTTATATATTTTAGATACTAACCCTCTATTGTATACATAATGGGTAAAGTTTTTTACCATTATTTAGCTTGCCAATTTTCTTGAAAGCTGGTATTCTGTGCCACACAGAATTGTTTTTAGTTTCAAGAGGTCATATTTATTAATTGTTAGTCTTATTACCTGTACTGTCAGTGTTCTGATCAGAAAGCCCTTCCCATTGCCAAAAAGTTCTAATATATTCCCCACTTTTTTTTCTACCAGGCTTTGTGAATCTGATTTTATGTTGAGATCTTTGATTCATTTGGAGTTGAGTTTCTTCTGGGTGGTAAATACGGATGTAATTTTATTATTCTCCATGAAGCCATCCAGTTTGACCAGCCCATTTGTTGAAGATACTGCCTTTCCCCCAGTGTGTATCTTGAGTTTCTTTGTCATAATCATGCATCCATAGCTGTTTAGACTTATGTCTGCATCTTCAATTCCATTGATCAATGTGTCTGTTTTTATGCCAATATCAAGATTGGATGATGAAAACTTGGCATATTTACATAATGGAATATAATTAAGCTGTCAAAAATGAAATCCACTGGTAAATTTATGGAGCTAGAAAAAAATAATACCCAGAATGAGGTAACCCAAATACAAATTACAAGTATTGCATGTTTTTTATATCTTGTATGTGAATGCTAGCATTTAAGCCTTCAATATGTGTGTTACAATCTATATAACCACAGAGAACAGGTACTTAATAAGGAACTAGAATATACAATGAATAGGGAAATAGAATGTAGGGTTATATAGAAAAAATTGAGAAGCTATAATATGAGGATTTAATAGAGAGGGGATAGGAGAAAATTGGTGTATTAGGGATGAAAAACCATGGAAGCCTACTACTATAGAAGATATATATGGTAAAATTGCAAGAGTCAGCCAGCACTAATGGTTGACTCTGAGGATTTAGTATCTTGTAGACAAAACATAACTAATGTCCATGTGAATTCACTGAGATTACGGTAGCATGTATAAGATCTGACAGGTACAAGTCAGATGGGATCCCAGCAACAGTGGAAACAGTATACGAATCCTAACCAAGAATCTATCTGCAATTGATACCTGCTGGCAAAAGGAAAGTTAGTTTGCTCTTATGTAGCCTCATGGGGATATAAAGTACTCTTCAGGGCAGTCCCCATGCCCAGGTGTCGTTGGCCAATAAAAATTTAACTCAATAGTATTTCTGTGTAGTTTTTCCTCATTTTGCTTTCTTTGACATTTTTTGTTTTATTGGTATTTTGCTTGAATGTTTTAATTTTCAGTTTTTTGCAAATGTTTTTGCTAGTTTTATGTTGTTTTGCTTGTCTGTTTTTGGAAAGAGATGCTTGAGAAAACAAACATAAGGTTGGTTGAATATGGAGAATCTCAGAAAGACTGGGGAGAGGAAAATAATAAAAATATGCTGTTTGAAATTTTTCAATAATAACATTACATAGAACCAACAAAAAAAAAGTCTGTTACATGTAAATGAAGTAAAACGAATACTTTATAATAGTAAAAGCATCCTACAAGTGATATCATATAACTTTTGTATAGTATGCATTTTTTTCCAAAACTCTTTAGCTTGGGGCTGGAAAGTTGGCTCAGAGCTAAGAATCTATACACCTAGTAGTTAAGAACCATCTGTAACTTAAGTTTCAGAGACTATAGCACTCTCTTCTAGCTTCAGAGGGAACATGTAGGAGGGGGGCAAAGACATATATTATTTAGGCAAAACACTCAAACATATAAAAGTAAAAAATAAATAAATATTTTTAAAACATCTCTGTATTATTTAAAAAGGTTTTTATGTCCTATAGTCTCAACTATTCAATCCCAAATACTGAGCCCTAAACATATGCACATAAACATTTAACAGGACCAGTAATTTGCTTGTGTGTGTGTGTGTGTGTGTGTGTGTGTGTGTGTGTGTGTATGCATGCATGTTTATACAACCACAATAATGACAGAAACTCATGAGTTTGACAGAGAGTTGAACAGACAGTAGAAGAGTTGGGAGGGAAAGGGGACAGAAATATTGCTAACACAGTTCTCTTTTATGAAATTTTCAAAAATTTAAATTAATAAAAGATAAATAGGTAATTTGAACATTTATAAAGATCATTTATTTATTTATTTATTTATTTATTTATTTATTTATTTATTTATTTTACATGTTTTGCCTACTATATCTAAGCACAAGGTCTGTGCCTGGTCCCTTTGGAGATCAGAAGAGATCATTTGGATACTCTAAAACTGGAGTTCTGGCTGATTGTAAACCACCATGTAGGAGCTGTAAATCTAACCTGTGTTCTCTGCAAGAGCAATCAGTGCTCTGAAGTGTTGAGCCATCCCTCCAGCCCTTAATAATGTTAAATCTTTTAATCAATATTTTATAAATAATCAAGCCATTATTCTGAATATAAAGTTAATTATTTTAAGTTAATACTTTTACATGTTTACATATTTATACATAAAAATACATCATGCTAAAAGACCTATGAGTGAAGCTCAGTTCCCAATGTGAGGCAGGTCTTAAGAAAATAAATGTCTTTGCTCTATTCTATATTGTTTACCACCAAATCATCCCATAATATTTTACAAAGTAATTAGTTGGAGACTAATGTGAGAATATGCAGGCAAACACAGATCTGTTCAGACACTCAGCAATATTTCATACACTGCTTTTCATACATGAAAATCTGCTGTATTGAGTAGATTGAGATTTTAGTGAATAGATTGAGTTAGTTCAATTACAGAGTAACTTAATAGAATAATTGTAGCTCTGTTAGGTTTGGTAAAGCTCATAGATAAACAAAATGATACACTTACTCTGTATGATTTTTGTTTTCTGGAAAATTCCAAGTATGAATTATAAAAACACATATTTCACTTAGGTAATTTATTCACAAATAGTAATTGTTACAAGTTTGATTTATAATAAAGATAAACTTATGTGATCTCTTCCAAAAGATATTTTAAGAGATTAGAAAAGAGATTTCACAATTCCTTTCTTTTTCTTTCCCATTTGACTAATGTTTAACTTGCTTCATATTAAGTTTTGCTTATGTCAGAATTTTCTCTTCTAATACATTTAACGTCTTCCTTTCTTTTAGGCCCATGGATATAAAAATACTCAAAGGGAGTAAGAGATAGTTAGTTCTGGATATAAATATTGTTGTATGGAAGCACAGATTTAGTTTACCCCAAATTCCATGCTCTAAGTTGGAAGCAGTTTCATGAAACTTTTATAGCAACAGAATGAAGAAAGTCATATATCCAGACACTTTTTACAGACATTGGTAGAGACATGAGAAAGATGGATGTGGTGGGTTGAGTAAAAGTAACCCCCAGAGGCTCATGCATCTGAGTATATAATAATAATAGGTGATTAATCACTGAAACTGTAAGCAATTATCCAATACAATTAGATATTTTAGAACAGTTGAGTTAGCCATGGTGTCTCTTTCAGCATAATAGAAGACTGACTAAAACAGTAGGTACAGCAAAGAGAAAACCTGAAGCAAAGGTTTCAGATGCTATCTGATGGCACTTTTATTTCTGGGGTTGATGAAAGCTACTGGTTTGCTAAGTTAAGACTTTCCAAAGAAAAGCAATGTTCTACTTTTCCATTCAAAGTGATTAACCAGTAGGCACAAAGCTGTCACTCAGGTACAGAGGTGGAGAGTGGATGGCTATTCAGATGGCTAAAGGTCACCCAAGATATTTTCTCTCTGGGTTTGCAACATATCCAGCTTCCCAAATGACTAAAGTTCTAATCTCTCAATCCTCCTTTCAGAAGAAACTGGATGATGCAGATTCTTCCTCAGAACTTTCACTGACAGGTAATCATGTAGACCTAACACTCATTTTTATAGCATTTATTTTTTATTATTTTTCTCTTTGGCATAAAGAATCTTCCATCTCCATTTATATTTTAAGCATAACACCAGCAGTAACGGCTACCATTTCACCTTTTCCCTCACATTTTCTTAAGGGTTCTGTCATGATTCAGTTCATAGCTTCTGTGCTTCTGCAGAAAGCAGGGTGGAGGGTTCTGCCTGCAGGATTCTGGAGGCTACATTTGCAAATGCAAGTGTTATACATTCTGCTTTTATCTCCAACACTCATCATGTCATGATTGAGCAGTTATCAACCAAGTGCCTGCCTTCCACTCCACTACTAGGTCAAGTTTCTTCCTCACTCATGCACTTTCCAAATTCCCTTCATGAAAGCACTTCTTTAGATACCATTTCACACATAAACAACTACTCGTGCGTAGATAGAGTAGCATAACTTCTGTCTTGACCCTTACATCAATTTGATTGCCAAACCCTGGATTCTTAGCTCAGCAGCTGTCAAATCATGTCTCCTCTCTCTCTGGTCTTGGTAGCAGAGTATGACCTATCTGCAGAGAGTCCATTTTTCTCTCCAGAAGAAAGGGAGGAATATGAAATCGGAAAGGGTAGATTAATTAGTTTAAAAGGACAGTTGTATGCTAACTTAGAATGAATTATAAATGTAAAGATGCTTTACATTAATCCCTCTGTTGTACAAACAACTGTTAAATATTTAGAGAGGCCCTACTGAAGTTTAACTGAATAAAACAATGATATCTAGAAGCAGCAGTATGGTTTGTCAATCTGGATTTTTTGGCACATGTTTGCATTGGACCAGGGCTTGTTTGGGAAGTCTCTGGCTAGGAGCATCTTGAGGAGTAAGTGAAGTCTATTGTCAGTGAAAGTATATAGTAGATAGTAGATAGTACTAGAAGGTAGCTTAATGTCATTGCTGTGGCTACAACTGGCACTTTGTTAGGCTGTCTGTGTCACCAAGAAACTCTGTCTCTGGCCAAAAGACAATCCAGCTATCAGTTTTCAGCCTGAGTCTAGTGGCCTGGAATGAACTTTTCCCTAGGCACCGAAGGTTATGCAAGTTGTGTGATACTTAGTATCACTTTGGTCACTGTTGTTTACCAGTAGCAGTAAAATAACTCCAAGTGTATTTAAAAGTGACTTTATCATCTCAAACGCAGAAATATTCTGGTAAAGGCTTTTGTTCCTTGACTCTTATCCTGATATCAGGACCTGATTCTGTGGATCACATAAGTTGATGCTTTCTTTGTTGCCTCTGTTCTTTCACAAGCATTGCCAGCTTTGTGCCAAGGTGGATGCAACAGCTTCAGCTTTATATCCCTTGACATTGGCCTTCCATAATCCCAGTAGATATCCGATTACAACTCATTAGCCCAGCCTCTGTCAGAGGCTTCTTCCTGAAACAAGTGCTGCAGCCAAGACAACACACTGCCTAATTCCAACAACTGGAAAGGAGTCAACAACTATCAATTTAGCAAGTGCTGACACCAACAAACATAGTTTACCAAGGAGAGCCAGAGTACAATTTTGAAAGGAAAAGGAAAGTATACAACAAATGATCTGCATGTAAATTATTACTACATCACACATGGAAAAACTTTTGGTTTTGTTAAAGGTTTTCTGAGGTACCAATGATATCCTTTGTAAATTAACATCCATTTATTTTCCTCTAGCTGGCCTTTGAATAAAATTTTACATGCTTATATATAAAATATTAATTCTCACAGTCTTCTAATACAGCTATATGCATAGTTATTACATACATAATTATATATATTAAATGCTCTTGATATTTAAAATATATGCATGTATGTTGACATAGGTGTGTTTATAATATTGTATTTTTCAGAGTATTTTAAAGGAACAGAAGTGATATATTATCCCAAACCAAGCATAAAGAGCTATGGTAAACAGAATGTACTAGACAGTAAGACTTATAGAGTATGCAAGAGAGATAGTGTAAGAGCTTACCAATGATAGGTTTCAGTGTTCAGATTTCATCTTGACTGTCATTGTAGGTTTTGACTCTAAAGACAAAATACTTATTTTCTAAACATTTGACTACATAAAAGTTGTAGGTGAACATACCTTATAGCACTGTATTTCGTATTGTCTTGCACTGTTACATTTCAAGCATTTGCCATATTTGGGTGCACACATGCACAAACACACATGTAAATTTGAACTCTAGGATGACTTTGATCATCTCTATAGTTTCATCTCATTTCTTATATTGTCCTATTGTCATAGAAACTTATGTCATTTTACTTCTCTCTATCTGCACTAATATATTACAATATTTTTATTCTTTCAGAAATGAATGGTTTTTAGAATGTGCACAAACTGTGAGTGTCACTCAGTGGTTAAGGAATTGTCTAACTCCTGAAATTCCCTGGGTTAGAACATGCATAAAAAACATATTCCCTCTCTCAATGTCCCTATCATCATTTCTGTTCTACCCTAATGTGTTTCCAGGACTGAAGTTATTTCCAATCAAAAACGATTTCAAGTCACTCATAAATTTCCTGTAGATTGTCAGAGGAAGCTGTTCCCAAAGTATACCCTCAGGGTTACTTTTTAATCTTCTGATCTTGTAACCACAAGGCTCAAATAGTTCCCACATTACTTTATAATCTGTAGACAACCATTGATTTATTTTATGAGTTTTCTTCAAAATTGAGGTCTGTGTTAGGCTAACCCTGGCTCTTTCTTGATACATGGCCTACTGCTAAGCAAATATATGTTAGGAGCGGAGGAAGCATGCATAGGGCATTTTCTAGCTAGTCATTAAATATACCCTAACCTGCTATTCGTCTTCACATCACCAGAAATAAAATAACAATGTTGTACAGAATTGAAGGAGTTACAACATTCAGTAATCTCATCTATTGGTAGCTTATAGTTTCTTGGTTGACTTTGCATTGGAGCATTCCTGCAGAAGTAAGGACAACATCCACAATAGACCTTACTCCCTGACATTTTCAATCACTTCTAAACAGGCTCTGAACAATTGTAATATTGTCAGTGAAACTGAGAGAAGCACTATAGTAGTTAAAGACAAAACTTTATGTTTTGTCTTGTTTTCGATGAATTGAAAATCCAAACCCTATGGTTAAGTCCCATATGACTGTCAATAATAGCTGGTGAATTTTTGTACTTAATTATTTTCTCTCTCCAAAGGCCTCAGCATTGCACCTGTGAAATAAAGCACTTGAATGAGATGCTTAATCATTTATTAGGCTAATGAACCGTCATAAACTACCAAATTCAGATACATTAACTTTCCAATCAGCATACAACCATTATGAGCCTATCAATAACCTTGGTCAAAGGATTTTCAGTAAGCAGGTCATTTTAATTTTTAATTAAATTTCTTCTAAAATTATCTCCAATTTAGCACAAATGTTATTGTTATTCCAAACACTCTTTTATCTTTCTGATTATTTTATACCTGTCTAGTTAATTACTTGATCAAGGAATTAAATTGCTATATTGCTTTGGATGATTTTTTAGACGGGTGTCTATATTGGTTCTTACAATTAAATCTTCACATAATTTATTTTAATATTTGAATTGGATGACACAGAGGATCACAATAAGTTTTAATATAGTTGCAGGAAAAATAATGAATCAAAAATCATTGCCTAGGATATGGTAGGTGAGGCAAGTGGGCCAATGATATGCAGCCTGGATGAAAAGCAGCATCAGCATGTCTGTTTCTGGTTCAGGGAATACTGTCAGGATGATTACCCGAGTCTGCAGAGGCAGGTCATTTGTGCCTAATGGTTCATCATAGAAGATGGTATCCTGCCTGGGACCTGATTACCCAGATCTGGTAGTATTTCTTCTCATATGACCCATCTCATTTCTTTACACGTGTGTATAAAATGAAGAAATCAATTCGCACATTTGTTGCAACGTTTCAGGCACTTTATTGCCATTGTTTTATCTTTTAACCCATATTCTAATCTTCATCATATTCCCAATAACCACTATACTCTTTTATGTTTTAATGACATTCTAGCCAAATATTGCCTTTTTATGTCTCCTTTGCCCAGTGTAGTATTTCACCCAAACAGATAAAGTGGTCCTTGAGCCTTTTTGTATGAAACATGCCAAGATTTCTGTTTTTGGAAATTAAAAGGCAGATAGTATTAATATATAGGTATTCGGACTCTATTGATTTTATCTGTTTCCTATAATCAGATTCAGAAACCCTCCTCCACCCTGTCTAGTTTATTATTCATGATTCTGAATTCAGTTTTGGGGCTGAGTGTCATTTGGAGTAAAAGAAAATTAGCAATTTTGGGCGATCCAATATTACATTCACTCTGCAGAGCAGACTGAATATATTTTTAGGCACTGCATGTTTATAACCTAATTTTACCTCATTACTTTACAGAGGTGACCTTGTTCTAATACCTTCGGCATCTGATGTTATAAAAGTGAAATTCTTTGCAAACCTATTCTGTTAACGTGCTCCTGCTCAAAAACAAATGAGAGATAGCATTAACATTCCTGCCACAAAATGCCGGCTAATTTGCTTGCAGTGAAGAGAGAAAGCTTTTCATTACATATCACAAACTTCATTTATGTAGAATGAGTCACCAGGCATGCTGAAAAGCCAATGAGCATCTCATCTGCAATGCTGCCTTGAGCTCTAGCATCAATCCTCACAGTCCAAATCATCTTTTATCAGCTAATCTCTCTCTCTTTTTTTAAAAAAAATTTCCATCCTGTTACAAAATTGTATTGTTCATCTGTCAAAACAGCTTTGATTTATGCTTTATTTTATATTACAGCTTCAGAGAAGAAAACAGACATATAGGTATATTCTTTTTTCTTATTAAGGTCAGAATAAAATCTATACAGCAGAAAATGAGCAATTTGATTTCAAACAAATGATTACATTATTAAGTCATAAAACTGCATCCTTGATCTTAAAATCTGCTTGATGTGTATTGCTCCATGTTAAGTTTCTCTTGAAAGTGGGTTTCAGAGATTCACTTGAATATATGAATGTAACATACCTAGACACTAGGGGAAAATTATAAAAGTAGCTTCCACTCCCTTGGTGTTGTTAGACAACAGCTTTGAATTTAGAAAATAAGTAGTTTTGTTATTTTCTACTAACATCGACCCTAATCACATTTTGTCTTTATTGTATTGTATCATACATAAATCTTGATTTAATAGTGTACTTCTCTGAAAATTAACCCTGAGCTAATTTTTTTTTAACCCAACTTGGATCATTTACAATAAGAGAAATGAAACTGTGCTATACACATCACAATTTTGGATAGACGTCAATTAAACATTTTAATGGATATTGCATAGTAAGTGTAACATTTCCCAAGTATTTTGGCAATTCAAAATTTCATTCCATACTCCTTGAAGACAAACTACTACTTTCCAGTGGAAGAATTAGATAGGTGGTTAAAATTAATCTAGTATAATCTTCAAGGTAAAATGTAAATAAAAACTAAAGAACATATTTTAAAAGTGGAAAGTGTTCTATTCTCACTCTTCATAATATACTGTATAAAATTAAGAGGCCTCTTCTCCATTTCTTAATGTACTTCTAATAACTTTGACATTTTCAAAAGACTACCAGGGAGGTATATCTTTGCTGTAAACACTAAAGCTTGAGATTATGCCCAGTTCATATCTTTGGCCTTCATGTATCCACAGCATTCTGTTGAGAAACAAAATTAAATAGATCTCCAGGGCACTCTTCAGGAAAAATACTATTGTTATACATCTATGGAAAAGGCACACGACATATGCCTTTCTAAGGTGTGTCCATTCCATCGTGTTCAAATTGTGGCATAGACAGAACAAAACAGGGGAATGTCAGTGGATTAAGCTTTACGGAGATCCCTCTCTCTCTCTCTCTCTCTCTCTCTCTCTCTCTCTCTCTCTCTCTCTCTCTGTTTCTCTCTCTCTCCCTCTCTCCCTCCCTCGTTGTCTCTGTCTCTTCCTCCCCCTCTCTCCTTCTGTTCCTGTCTATCTTTATCTCTGTCTCTGTTGCTGTCTCTTACAAATGCACACACACACACACACACACACACACACACACACACACACACACACACACCT
This sequence comes from Cricetomys ansorgei, assembly GCA_026225945.1. Classification (NCBI taxonomy): domain Eukaryota; kingdom Metazoa; phylum Chordata; class Mammalia; order Rodentia; family Nesomyidae; genus Cricetomys; species Cricetomys ansorgei. The sequence continues at coordinate 6,769,589 of JAMJFZ010001131.1, read as the reverse complement.
CACCCACGAAACAGAAGCCAGTACAGATAAGATTTGATTGTGCATAAGTCCAGTCTCATAGACCAATAAGTTTTTATTGGAGTTAGTAACAGGAATATGATTAAGGGGTTGCTTCAAGGGAGAAAAATGACTTCTAAAAGCAACTGTATCACTAGACACATCTTAGGACAGATGCAGACTAACAAAAATTACAAACCTGGAGCTCCATGCACAATTTCAGGCCCTCCACAGATTTGGTAAATCTTTCCAATAAAGTCTGTCTCCTCCTCTACAAGGTGCTTAATACTTCTGTAAAACTGGGGAGAGGACTTTGAGAATCTTCCTTGTTTCTGCCTCTGGAGTCATGTGATATTTTGTTTACTTCATGAGTTTCATGGACCTCCCCATCCTTGCTGGTAGGAATGTTATAATTAGAGGAAAATTCATATACAATAGTCATCAACACCACAAGTCTTGGGATTCTAATTCAGAGAGACTTCAGGAAGTGTCTGATTTTAATTATGCGTTCTTTTTCCAGGAATTCATGCAAGAAACTTGTACAGAGCTAGTTTATACCTGTAATGTAAAAGTTTCATCTTTTTTATTAATCAACTCTCATAAGAATTTTGAAAGCACCATATCCTCAGTTTTTCTGAATTACATCATCTTAAGACTTCAAATTTCCCTGAAAGTAACTTGTTCCTTTAATGTTTTCAACTTTTAGGAGCAAGAAATATAATGAGAGTCCTCAGTTTTCCTCATTTTCCATTTTTTCCACCTGTACATAAACGCTAAGTAATTCCCAGTATGTGTGATGCTGACAAAACAGGATATACTCTAAAATAGTCTACAGATGACTTATGAAGTGAATATTTTGTTGTATCATTCCAGATCGCACATGTTTGGTCAATTTTAGAAAATTTTCTAACTCTGCAAAGTTTACATTGAAATAACAGTGATATGTGATGCTATCAATGGACTTTTCTCCAATGTGTTTGCTGATATGTTTTTATTGTACCAAAAAGAACACTGCAGAGAACTTGTGTATGTGGTAAAAACCACTGTTTGAGAAAATTAATTTTATCACTCATTATATAAACTAAATGTTCAAAAGATCTGAGTCATAGTTTTAGCTCAAGAAATTTTAAATCATGATTTGTTAAGTCACCTATTAAACAACAGTTTTATCAGTTACTACTTGTCTAAATAAACTTAAATAGGATATAATTTGGTTAGACAAACAAAATATAATCTATCACTTCATGTTTGATGTAGCACAAACTCATATATAAAATTAGAACTACTTATATGATACTACAGATATAAATGAAAGTTTGCCAACCAATGAAAAGACAGTTATATGAGAAACACATTCTCAAGTATTTTAAGACTATGTGAAATGAAATAAGGAAGGAGTTTAAAATTCATACACATATTACACAACTACCAAATATTCTGACCAACAAAACACTAATAGGTTTAGCTATGGTATAAGGAGTAATGGTCCTGAAAATGTCCGCATCCTTATCTCTAGAATATGCATACATGTTCCCATAGACAAAAAGGGACTTCTTGGTATAGGAGAGGGCTTGGAGTTAAAGCTATATCTACTTTAATTTGTGTTTCTTATGTAATTGTTGAGGTCTTGCGCAGTAGAAGAGGAAGATAAAAGAGACAAAGGTGAGGAGAATGCATAATAACTCTACTACTTCTTCCTTTTAAGAGGAACAAGAGTGTCTGTGAGTCAAGAAATGTAGCTAGTTCCTGGAAAAAATAGAAAATTTTTCTGTTTGACAGTACATTTAAGAAGAAACTCTTCAGATATCTTGATTTTAACACAGGAAGAGCTAGGTTGAATTTTTTTCATCATTAAATTGTAGGAAAATATATCTGTGTTGTTTTAAGTCACCAACTTTATGGCAGTTCACTACAGAAACACGGTACCATATAAAACTAATATGCCAACCAGAAACATGTTTATGTCAAGCTAAAGTAGGTCCTGGAAACTCAGCCACCAAGAATAAGAGGCTGAGCACAGGGTCCAATTCTGAAAAGGCATTAAATTGCCACGAAACAAGAGGAACATTGGCAGAAAATGGGCATGAAACCTAACTTGTGTATTATTCATGAACTATTATGCATCTCTTGCACACATAATTGTTGAAAGTTTAAAAAGGACCAGAAAGACAAACTCAGTGTATTTTCATAGAGGTAGAGTTCATTGAAAGAAGTATAATAGCATTACTGTAAAGGGATTCATAAATGTCAGAGTAGCAGAATTGCAAGTATATTATAAAGAATATAAATCATGAGCTCTGTGAGGCTACAGACCGATAGACAGAAATACTTTTTAGATTGTAGTAAAGGTGTGGATGTGAGTAGTTAAGAAGACTACAAGTCCAGGCAATGATAAGGGCAGAAGGTGGTTAAATCTGAAATAGATAGGAAGAGTTAATTCACACTAACCACTGACACTGGAGGATTTGGGTATTTATATTTTTGTACTTATGGGACTTCAGTGAAATATTTTCTTCTTACAAAGACATAAAGCCCTCTCAAACGATGTGACAATCTCCTTGATGATCAATAAGAAGTCAGTGAGCAACCTTGTATTTGGAAATCTTGTCATTATTTTGTTGGGAATATAAGAGGTATAACCCAGACTTTACTTACAATAGACCAATGTTAAAGATCATGGATACAAGGATACAAGGTGACAAAATCATTCAGGATACATACATATATATATATATATATATATATATATATATATATATATATATATATATATAGTCATAGTCATGTAGTCAGGCTTGGTCTATAATTAGATATTTGAGGGAAAAAGAGTGGTCCTCAGACTCCTGGCTTGGAAGATGGTGCTATTTTTATTCACTCAACAGCCACAATCCTTATATTCAGTCATCTTATTCTTTTAGCAACCCTAGAAAGCAGTTTGTGTCATTGTTATAGATTTACTGTGGGATAAACTGAAGTTAAGTCATATGACTTTGTCATCCAGTAAGCCACCAGCAAGGCTACAATTTCAAATCTAGAGCTTTTACTCTGAACGACCATGCTGCAGATGATGAGGTATTTTTTAGACAAAGAGAACAGCTTTCATTTTAAACATGTAGGATCTGAAGCAGTCTAAAAATGAAGAAATCTGCAGCCCAGTTTGCTGTCATTAAAAGGAGACTTCAGAACATTGCTGACATGTAGAACAAGTTTGACCCTGACAGAAGATAAGTCTACATGCCACCTTATTATCATTTGATCCAGTAAATCAGCCTGATTTCCTCAGTACCATAACATTATTTTATTATTATCAAACTACAACAATTTATATTGGGATTTGAGAGAGAGAACTCCTTTCCTGAGAACTACCATGCCATATGGCTGATATAACATGTATTTTCAAAATAGCACTGTAGATGAGTAATGGTGAAGTGTCTTCCTAATACTAAGCATAACTGAAAAGTGGTCAGTAGACTGCAGAATAAACCCATGCAAATGGAAGTTATCAGATCACACATCATTTGTACTCTATGAATACAGAGAGAAGAACTAGTTCAGCAATTACATTTCAATTGCATTTGACATGTTTAAATGTGGGTAAATTTCTCCAGCAAATGTAGTTGTTGAACTACAGAAAAGGGCAGGTATTAGCTTCAATTTAGGTACAAAGTTTCCAGTATGTAATAAAAAACCTGCAAACTCATAGGAAGTCAAGAGAAACCTCATTACTACAGATACTTGACAAAATGCCTTACCACCTGCATATTACCTGTTAAATTTAGATCAAGATTGACAAAATATTTTTCCTGTGGTGCTGAGAGCTCAAAAGCCTAAACTTCTAAGGCTGCCTTGCCCTAGTTTCACTTTTTATTTTTTAGTTTTCTTTAAGAAATCTTTTATTAAAAGCTTGAAAACTCTTGTGAAACTTTTCCCCTCTTTATTCCTTTGCTGTTTGGCATTCTCCTTCAGAGCTATACCTATGTGAATGCTTTAGGATCACTACACAACAAAAACAAAAATGTAGCATCAAATTGATTCTGACCTTCTGACAGCCAGAATGGTACAAAATCTCTTGTTTAAATCCCTGCTGTATTTGGTGAATCTTCTAATTCTAAAAAGCTGACCCTTATTGATTCTCTCTGTGTTAAAAACTACCGTAACTGAAACACTTTTTCTAAAAGTCTAGACCTTTCCAACTACTTTTCTGAGAATTCTAATGTTGAATAAGGAGTCAATAATAAAGGAGGGCCCTGATCATTTTATGGAAAATATTAAGAGGAATCTTTCATTCCATTTGAAATTGAAGTTCTAACAATGTATGGCTTTCTGATATATACTGACTGCTCTAGAATCTGAGGATGTCATACATATACTCAGTCATTGTTCAAGTGAAGAATGTGAGATACACTTACCCAAAAAAAATAACTGATATAAATATAATGGAGTATTCCATGTATATATGTTTTCTTTTCTTACCATATTCATACTATATTAATTAATTTTAAATTTAATTTTTCAAATATATGTATAAATACACTCAGCACCAAAATAAAATATTCCTTATGTGATCTTACAGCATTTCAGCAATTCTCTTATATGTAAGCTATGGTTTATGAGTTTGAAGATTCTCTGAAAATAAGAGAATTGTTTTAGGAATGCTTGGGTTGCTTTACTTCATCTGTGTCACTGAGTTCAGATCCAGCCAGAATAGGATGTAGCTCCTTTCCCAAAGGGTTACCTTCTTGGTGCTTGCTGTTTTTCCTACATACTCTTTCCCTAGGGCCTAATTGGGTTACATCCAAAGTCCAGCTCAGCACAGTGGCCAGATTTCTGACACTCTTGAGGGTATTGTGAACTACATTAGTGTTTAAAATATGGATAAGCTTATGATCCAATGCAGATCAAGGAAATAAATCCTAGAAATTCAGACTATTCTAAAAGTCTTTCTAAAAATCATACCTCTAAGTATACATTAATTCAAACAATTTGAAATAATTGAAGTGTCTGATTACAATGGTCTTACTGATTTTCAATCTTAGATGGAGGTGGTCCATGTCAGTGATGCACTGGAAATCCAATAAAGCATCTGTAATGCATGCACCAAGTCTTGTGAAATTTTACTTTACAGTTGCAAGATGTGAAGTCTTTACAAACTATTTCCTAAAACTGACATTTTCACTCAGTGTAAGAGTATTTCCAAAGTAATTAGTTACACCGAAATCATAATTAGTTTTAAAAGAGTTAAAATCTATAACAAATGTAGAGAATTCTCTATTGTGACTTGGCTTCATCAGTAACAATTCATCATGTTAAAATCCCAATCTGAACTGAAACAATAAAAAAATATTTTTTCTTTTTGTTTTTTTTCAGTGAGCCATGGAAAGGCAATTGTTTTCAAAATGATGGAATGCAAAATGTCATGAATAACAGTAAGAAGTATTCTGGGTGGCAGCCAGCAACCAAAGTGGCAGCATATCACAACAATTTGTGAAGGAATACTGAAACAAAATTATCCCAAATTCCAGAGAATAAAACATTAATTGAATTATGACAAATTTATTGTCTTAGAAAAGAATGATATAGCCCATTTTAAGATCATCGAAATAAGAAACAGAGAAATCTATTTTAGCTCTTTCATGTACAGAGAAATTAACTGAAGAACAGATTAAACAGGTGATCAAATACTAAATAATCCAAGAGAATGCAATGGTGGTAGTCTAAAATTTGCCAACAACATAAAGACACTACTGTCCTTAAAATAAAAAGGACCATGAGAAAGAGTTAGGAATCCAGGGATACAAGATGAGACAGTTCATTGGAAGCTAGAACCATTCACTTGGCTGACCTAAATGGGAATGAGAGGTGATGGGAATTCATGTGATTTAAAATTCCAAACAAGTCATCATTGACTGAATAGATTATAAAGAACAGAAACAACTTTTTCATGTTTCTAGAGGCTGCATTCACAAGATACTGTGCTGGCAAATGCACTATCTGGTGAATGCTCATTTCTGCTTCACAGACAGTATGTTTTCTCTGCCAGAATATGGTAGAAAATACCAGAAAAATTGCTGGGGTATCATTAATAAGGATGTGATTTCCATTCATGAGACCTCTGCCCTCATGACCTAATCATCTTACATAGGCCCAGACCTTCCAGCATAGCAAAGTTTGTACATTAGACGTCAATATACAATTTCTTAAGGGTCATACAGTTCAGACCATTAAAAGGTACATTCTACCAGGAGCTGTGTTGTATGGTTTTCCTGGGGAAACATGAACAAACATCAGTTCCCTTCAGATAGGGCATGCAATACAGACAAAAGTTATTTCACCCATATTCAACTTAATGAACCAGTGAGTTTAGCACGTTCATTTAACAGGATTATGGGTAACATTTGTACTTGTTGCTGTTGTTGTTTTACAAGAGCAAGGGTGAATCAAAGTAAGAAGCTACAACACAGAAAGTATAACCCAACCTGTGTGATGACAGGTACAATCTTCATATCTGGAACTTCACTTACAAGTTGTAGGCTTGGGAGATAGTAGTTTCCTTTCTCCAGTGGTTGCTATTGCTATGAAATATTGAGGAAGGGCTTTGTGAATCTTGTAAGTTTCTGGAACTTCCTGAGATTTGTAGGTTTTGTTTATGCATCTAATTTTATTTACTCTCACCTGAGTCTTAATAAGCCTTCCATTAGAAGGGAATGTTTCAATTTAAAGAAAATAGCTTCAAAAAATCTGCAACCAACATAGACACAGAATCAGTGCCAGAATACACACAAGCTAAAAACAAGAGAGGAAGACATCTCATGACTTACACCTAACTTTAAACACACACTGGAGTTTAAAGTTTGTTGAATAAAACCAGAAGCCAATTGTCACAAAATATATGATAAACAACATTACAAATGAGTCTAAGAAATATAACTCTAGCCAAACAAGCAAGTGACCAGCACAGGAATTCTGAAGGAGGCCCATTTGAAGAATCTGTATCTGATCTTCAACCACTTACCTGTCTCCAAATAATCAGAATAAAATGGGTGCTGAAGAATATGTGCTATTATGTACTATTTTTTCCTAGGGAGATATGAACAAGTATTCACTCTAAATAGGGCACCAAGGACAGAGTGAAGAGTGAGTTACTGGTCCACCACACATGGGAAGAAATCAGTGGACAGACAGCTTTGGATGCTGGTCTTTCCTTTCAACTTTGTTTTTAGGCAGAATCCCATGTTATTTATCACTGTGCATGTCAGCCTAGCTGTTTCATGGGCTTCCAGGAATTCTGAATTAATTCCCCATCTTGCCATAGAAGCAATAGGATTCTGAAGCAATCTGAATGTGTCTTTACATGTGTCCTGGAGAACGGAGTGCAAGCCCTTACACTTGTACTGTAAGTGCTTCATACACGAGCAATGTCCCCAGACTGTACTTATCCGTTCTTTATCTTTTATATTCACATTTACAGTTCATTAATTATTATCATTTAGTATTGATATTTAACTAGCATGTAATTAAAGATGTTTCCATAAAATAACTTGAAGTCTATAGCCTAACCATGCCAATTCCATTTAAATTGCAGACTTCCAATTTACATAAATGCACATATCTGTTTCTGTAATCATGCTGAAGTGAATTGTCACCTGGTTTCTGAAGAGATAACAGTGGCAAATATTCCCATGAAATTATAAACGACTTTGTCTTCTGAATGTTTTCATAGTGTTTTCTGTTTAATTCATTAAAAATGTGTTTTGGTGGACATCTGTGTTTTGTTTTGTTTCTTTTTAGAACTACAGTCTCAAGCCAAATTGTAGTTGTAATAATGTTCTTTCCCTAGCCAAGTCCAACTGCTCTTTTCAAGTAATGTTTCTAGACAGATTGTATGAAGCTTTATCTCTATAGTAAATTATAACTTATAGTAAATTATAACTATATATAACTATGTTAATTATAACTTTAGTAAATTAGAACTTTAGAATGGAAGATAAGTTGTGAACTTCTTCCCTGATGTTCTTCTCATTCCTTTTAAACTTTAACCTAGTTCCTGCATAAACCATGTTTCTCATAGTTGTGTGGGTTTTATTACACAGTGCCATGCTTCCACCTGCATGTATATATTGATAAACATATGTTCACATGCATGCATGTGTCCACCATAAGTAGATATGCATATATATATAACCTGCTATATACAAATATGTAAATTTATGAATATATACATAAACTACGTGTACAATGCATGTGCTTGGGTGTAGAAAAACATATGTAAGTTTATCCACCCACTAATGAAGTCTATGCATTTTAAGGTATTGTCTCTTGCACTTATAATGGCTAAAAGTAATATTTACGGGACAGGCTGACATGAGCAGGAGATGATGCTGTAGTTTTGAGTTTTAAAGCAGACTAAATGCTGTACTATCTTTCCTTGCCTGCTTTGGAGTACCCCCCTCCCTCTCTCTTTCATTTAAGTCTAAAGTGATTAGATGAGATTCACACATATTATTAGGATGATCTGCTTTATTTGAAGCTACTGATTTAAATATTGTTCCCACTTAAAAATGACTTGGCAACAATGTCTGGACTGTTCTTTCACTGACAACCAAGTACCGTAACCACCATTGCCTAACACAAAATTTAGCCGTTCCTTTTTCCTTCACCAATAGTTCCTTCTTTACTCTTTCAGATGGCCAGAGACCTATTTTACTTGAATTATTTTGCAAACTTTATCAAGTATTAAAAGCAGTGTTATAAATATGTGGGAATTACATTTTGAACATATTAACATGCTTTATGAAGCTGTAATTATTTCTTCTAAATTTTAAGCAAAATCAGGACTTAAAATATAAAAAAAAAATAGAAAGCATGACAATTCTTACAAATTCTTCCAGCAAACAATCAAATCAATTGTAATATGAAATGCTTTCCAAAAGTAAGATTTTTTATTTTAGAAATATGCTAAAATTGCCAAAAGTTTCATTAAACACCTTAGATTTTCACAGATTCTGGAGTAGTAGATTTCTTTGCCTAAATATAATGTGTCAATTAATCAATATTTATAATAATATAAAATATATTTGTATATACTAATGAATACAATGCTTAGATATGTTTTAAAAATCAACATAAACAATTTTATTATAATTGTAATAGGATTTCATTTTACAAATCCTATTCATTTAATAGGATTACATTTTAATAGGATTACAAAAATGCTTTATTAATTTTTTTTGAACCTTATACAATATTACTTCAATGAATTATTCTATGTACGTTAGCTTTATAGTTCAGAAAATATTCTTTAAAAAATATTGTATCAGTTTTTACAAATTTACTATAAATAGAAACATGATCATAATAAAGTCAATGCTACCAAGGAGATTAACCTCTTAGTCCATGAATATTAGTTAAAAATCAGGTGTTTTTCCTCAGACATTGATCTTTTCAACTGTACAATTTTTTATCCATATAGATATAAAGCAATTGTCCTTTATTTCATTTGTTCAATATAGTTTTCCTTTTTGATCTTTCATAGTTTACTTTTTGAAACTCAGTGGATATTAATTTGATAACTTGTAAATTCCTAAGTTTTTCTTCATCTCTTAAAAGTAGGGTAATAGTTCTATGGATACAAACATGCATATCTTTATTACATAATTGAAGAAATATCCATTGTTGGATTATGAAGTCACACATAGTATAATTTAAATATATGACAGAAACTTTCAATGTTAAAATTAAGTCAACTAGACTTTTGTTTAAAGCCATATGTGAATATAATTTATAAAAATGTACAAATTATAAATTTTTAAATTGATAATTTCCTTGTATAATATATTCTTACTAACAGTCTCATCAACCTTCTCAGATGTCTTTAATGAAAATGTTTATGTATGATTTCCAATTCATAGACAGTTCAAACAGGCTGACAAACCTGGGTTTCTTAAAATATAATTTTGTTTCTCATATCAGAATTATCACAGTTATGAACACAATTATTTTCTTGTTTATTAATGATGTAAGCAAGTGAAAAAGAGGAAAAAAATAAGATATTCTCAGATTTCACTTTAAGCATTATTTAAACGAAAAAATAGAAGATTTAGGTTTCATAGTAAAATTTAAATAATTTTGAAAATTTTGTTTTCTGGCATCATAGTCAGTGAATGCTAGGAAAGATAAATGAAAAAGCATGTTGCTATCATGGTAGGGGTTGTAGGTGGTACCAAGTTAAGGAGAAAGACAATTCAAAGTCACTGGTGAGGAGCATCTAAGGATTATTATGATACAGAAAGTAAACTATTTGGTTGTTACACTGCAAACAGTACCAGGAAGAGATCAACAGAGTAAGAAGAAACATAGATCCAGAAAATCTTGGATTCATCTACTTTACTATTTGGCTAGCATTCACTTTCACGTGGAGAAACATACTGTTCCATGTTATTTAAAATGAAACATTGTTGGGCTCATGCCATGAGTAGACTTTATGGACAACAGAAGAAAGGTGTGGAGAATATAAAAAGTGCTGATACAAGAGTCCAGGCAAATCATGATGTATAATTCAATGAAGATATACTAGCAGTGAATGTAATAACGAATCAAGAAAATAGACACATTTAAAATGTAGAAACAATAACAGGAAAGTTGACATCTTTATAAAATGTAGTATTCCAATTAATGAACATGAATTAATTTTCATTTATTTGCCTTTTCAAATGATCTTTATTAAATTCTACCCCCCAGTATGGAATAATATAATGTATTTTCTTGTTCTTATAAATAGGTTTTCAGTTATTTTTGTTACTCTTGTAAGTACAACAGTAATTTATTTCTATTAATGTATATTATGTTGTATGTATAACTCTGTGTTTATAAATGTAAACTTTTTATACATAAAGTCTTTTTCTAATGAATAGACAGATATTTTAAACACTGTGTTAATTACTCAAATAATGACACCCAATATCAAACAAAAATATAATAGAAGAAAAATAATTAAAGAATAATAATTATATAAGGCAAAAGAAGGAAAATAAAAATCCAAACCAAAGTACAGGAATAGTACCAGTATGAAAACTAACATATATTTAATTATGTAATTATATAAAATTACATAATTATATGCCATTGTATTTAATGTTGTTGATAGGTTTGGAAATATTCATTGGAGCCTGGTAGGCTCATCCATGGGCATAAAACAGAATATAATAACTGGCCCTCTCCTGTAATACTAGTAGTCAATCATTTATCAATAAAAGGAAGGGTCCAGGAGCCCCTCTCTGAACTATGAGTCTCTGTATTCACAGATGCTCATTTCAAAGAGAATCTTCTTTGATTAAGCATTTGACTATAGTTATACACATAAGTACTTATCAGGCAGGTTTTACCTATATGAATTTAGCTACATTATAGTAGTAGGTTTCTAGAGGGCCGCAGATCTCCTCAGCCATGGGATTTTGAAAGGATTTATATTACTGGCTTTATAATATATTCCTATGGAGTGGGCCTCATATCCAATCAGAGCCACTGGTTTCCCCGATGAGCAGTCATGTCACCATTGTATCAGTTAGCAAATTCCAAGTAGGTTCCTATTGGAACTTCTGTGATTGTCAATTTGTTAATACCATCGATGGCTCTTGTCCTCCAGTGGCTTGCATAGCCTCTTCTGGGACCATTAAAGTCAGCCATCAGGAAAGAAGCTCAATTCCGGATCAACTTCTCTGTGTCTTACAACCAAAGAGATAACAACTTATCACCTAATTGTGGTGGGCAATCAAGAGGAATGTCAAGAGCTTGTTTTGTTGTAGTGCCTGTCGACTTTCCTTACCACAAATTCATGAGGAGGAACCCTATAACTGATAGGAGAGTTTCTTTTAAATTAAAATCTTGGGTGTTACTAACATTATCTAGCCGTGAAGACGCTACCATTTTAACTCTTTTTTATTTTAACTTATATTTTTAAATTGTCTTACAAAGTAGTAGGTTTTCATATAACTTTTTGATTTAGATGGGTTTCTTTGTTTCTTTTTAGATTTATTTCATTTTGGTTTTTTAGATAGTTGTCTGTCGTGTGTGTGTGTGTGTGTGTGTGTGTGTGTGTGTGTTGCTGTCCTGGAACTCACTCTGTAGATGAAACTGGAGACTCATGGAGACCCATCTGTCTCTGCCTACTGAGTACTGGGATTAAAAGCATTCACCACCATCATCCCACATAGCTTTTTTATTCTACTTTCATTTTGGTAAACCATTCCCCACCTTTTTCTTATTTACCTGGAGTACTCACCCTGCTTAAACATTTCCTCCTTTCTAGTGTCACACTTGTATTCTATCATCCCCTTGCATTAAGGCATATCCTATCCCACAATTCTTTTCCAGAATACTAGTTTTCACAGATACTCGAAGGTACATAAAAATCTAGAGATCTGAATTTTTAATTCACATGTGACAAAGAACACAAAGCATTTATCTTTTGGGGTATGTGCTACCTCACATAGCATATTTTTTTGAATTCCTTCCATTTATATGCATATTTCCAATTTCATCTTTCTTTATACCTTAATAAAATTACGTTGTGTATATACACCACAGTTTCATTATCTATTCATTAGTTGATGGATACCTAGGTTCAGTCCATTTCATATTGAGAATAGAACAACTGTGATCAGTAATATCTCTGTAATAGGATATAGACATCTTTTGTTGATATGCCCAGGAGTGGTATACCTAGTTGATGGCTGTTGTGATTCTTTCTTTTTAGGTCACTTTCATACCGATGTTTATAATGTTTACATAGTTTATACTCCCATTTACAGTAATGAGGGCTTCTCTTTTCCCTGCTTCCTTGCCAGCATCTGTTGAAGCTTTTGTTTTTAGAGTTTTTTGGGTTTTTTTGTAGCAAGAGTGTTACCTCTTTCTCTTACTACTCATACCTATGACTCAATTATATTTATTATTTGAAAATATCATTCACTGTGCTTTTTATTGGACTATTAATTCTAAGCATTGGCATACCAGGGAATGTGGTAGACAAACCCAGTGTCCCTCCACTTGGAGGGCAGGGGACTGATTGTCCTCTCCTAGCAGTTTTCGATTATGAATAGCTTCTTGGAAAAGGGGGGATTTTTTGGTCCACTTTCCCTCTCATTTGAGTTGAAATTTTGTCTTGGCTTGGGTTTGTGTAGATCATGTGCATGCAGTCATAAATTTGTGAGTTTGTAAGTGCATCTTTCTTAATGTGTCTAAAAATTGTTGTTCACTAGAAGCTGTCTACAACCCCTGGCCGTTAAAATCATCCTGCCTCTTCTGCAGAGATCCCAGCATCTTGAGGGATGGATTGCAATGTGGACTCCCATTTAGGACTGAAGGCTCCAAAGACTCTTATCCTCTTTCCCTCTGCTTGTAAGTTTCTCTGTGTTAAATACCATCTACTACAAGAAGTTTCTCTGATAAGGATTGGGTGATGTGGTGACTGATGGCTATAGAAATAAGTCATGAGGAATTGTTTCATTGTTGTATTTATTTATCATAATAATACTAGTAACTTTTTTGTACATTCATTCTGCTGAAGGGACACAGTAAAAACAAGTGTTGAAAGCCACAAGGTCTTATTATTATTAAAATGTCACATGATGGCTTATTTCATATTAAACTTAGAATAATATTGCTCTTCAAAATAAAGTATAAATAATTTTGTCTGATTAAAAAAAATCCCCAATAAATACAAAATCAAGAAAGGAAAACTAGAAAAGTTAAAAGGAATATTTAGAAAATAAATAAATACTAACAAGGTAGATTTAAGCTCAAAAATTATAACTTATTTTGAAAAGATGTAACATTCTCAGCAAAACAGAGATATTTCAAATTATGCTATTTATAATTTTTATATTATAAATTGTATTACAAGAACTTTCAAGCAAATGAAAATACCACACACCAAATTTAAGCAGACCTAAAGTCTATACAAATCAATGAACTATAAATAGACACATATCAGGAAATGAGATTTAAGCAGTAATTAAAAAGTCTTCCTAAAAAAGAAACTCAGTACTGGACAAAATTGCTGCTGAATTCTTTTGAACTCTTTAATAAGTTCTAACTCCAATACTTCTCAAAATGTTCGACAATGTAACAGAGCTTCAAGCTGGTATTAGCCTGATGCCAAAAGTTAATGAAGATATACTATTGAAATATACATGTGCAAGATATATCAGCAAAAAATATATATATTAATTTCTCTGATGAAAAAATATCTGAGGAGTATCAAAAATATAGTTGCCAACCAAGTATAAGAACATTTTAAGAGCATCACATCTAGGTTAGTTCTGTCTCAGGAATGTGAAAGTTCTCCAACACAGAAAAATCAAGATATACACTATGCTAATTGATATAAGGGCAGAAGTGACATGATTGTAAAAGATGCATAAAAATCATTTAGCAAGGTTTAACATCATTCACAATAGAAGTCCAAAGAGATTAGGAATAGCTGGAGAATGCTTTCAAATTATAAAGTCAATTGTGGCAAACCTACAGTCAACATCATAGCGCATGGGTGAGAATAAAGAGCATGTCCTTTGAAATCTGGAATGAGACAAGGGCACCCACATTCTTAGTCAATGCAATGTGCAAAGTCTTAACTAGAGCAGTAAGACAAGAGATAGGTGATAATGGATAGATAGTAAAAAAAAAAGAGATAAACTATCTTTATTTGTAGATAATTCTTCATATAAAAGATCCAACAAAATCCAAGTGAAAACTTTTAGATCTGTTAAGCACTTTCAGTAAAGTGGCAAGAGCCATATTAACACACAAAATACAAGAAGTCCCTATGTACAACAATAATAAACTTTCTGAGAAAAAAATAAAAAATATCTCCCTCATAACAACTTCAAAATATATAAGAATAAACATAACCATGGAAGGGAAACACCTCTACAATGAAACAGAAATTAAAGAACAAACTACACAAGGTAAAGACCCTCCTGTTCTCAAAAATTAGATTCAATCTCCTCACCCTACACAAAAATCAACCCAACATGCATCAAAGGCCCTAATTTATTTCCTGAGATTCTAAATGAAAACTTAGGGGAAACACTTGAAGATATAGATATAGGCAGGGGCTTTATGAATTGCGATCCAATAGAAAAAGAAAACAACAAAAGAAATGACGAACATGATTACATAAAGTTAAAATGACTTTTCACAGTAAAAGAAATAATCAATGGAATGAAAAAACACTCTACATATGGATTAAAGAAAATATTTTCCAGCTGTTCTTTATATAGGAGCAAAGATCTATAACATATAAACCATTGTACATTTAAACAACAAAAACAACAAAATTTTCGATCAATAAATGTGTCAATAAATTCAATATCACAGTCTCAAAAGAAGGTATACACGTGGCCAATAAAATTTTTCAATATGCTTAGCCATTTAAAGAAATGAAAACTAAAACCATTTGGGAAGTCTGTCTCACCTTAAGGGCTATCATCAAGAAAGCTAAACTCAAACCATGCTTTTGAAGATGAAGAGAAAGAATAACATTTCCTCAATATTAGTTGGACTGTAAACTGGTACAACCATTATGAAAATCAACATGAAGCTCTTAAAAAATCTATACATAGAAATTCTCTGATACCCAGCTATACTGACAAAGAGCCAGCTGTACCCAATTGACTCTATATCCTGCTACAAATATACCTGTTTGTCTATGTTTATTGCTGATCTATTCACAACTGTTAAGAAAAATGAATTAACTTATATGTCCATCTTAAGAACAATGGATATTTAATTTAAGAACAATGGATATTTAAAATGTGACACACACAAGAAAAAATGAAATTATGCAGTTTGGAGAGAAATGGACAAAACTAAGAAATATATAAAATGAAGTAATCCAGACTCAGACAAGTACTACATGTTCTTTGTTATATGCAGATCCTGTGTATTGGGTAGAAAATATGGTATTTAGGTGGAAATAAGTATGAATAGAGGTCAGGAAACTAGAAACTAGAAATTCCCTCTATAACAGAGGGGAAAGACTTTAACAGGGGCTGGAGAGATGCTCAACCATTAAGAGCAGTTCCAGAGGACCAGGTTCCATTTGCAGCTCCCACATGGTAACTGTCAATCATCTGTAACTTTCATTCCAGGGAATCCTATGCCTCCTCTAGTCTTTGAGGGTACCAAAACAAATGAACATGTACAGAAACATAAATGCAAGTAAATCACATAATTAAGACAATCATTTCTAAATAAATTAAAAATGTCTTAACGGAAGGAAGGTAGAAAGGTTATAGAATACATATTGTAAAGGGAAAGGAAAATACTTGGTGAGGATACAAGTGAAGGTACAACAAGAAGATGGGGCAAGAGAATCAGAGTAAAGGAGGAGAATAAAAGCTACTTGTGAGGGAAAATGGCAGAACAATCTGTTATTTCATGCTATTATTACTTTTTAAAAGAAAACCTCAAAAGTATAAAAATTCAACAAACATGTTTCTAAATAACATATGTATCAAAAACATGAATATCAAGATTAATAAATACTTTAGTCCAACAAAATGAAATCACAGCCTATCAAAACTTGAAGACAGGCAATTAAAGGGAAATATATATTTTAAAATTCATATATCAAGCCCGGCAGTCCTGGAGCGCATCTTTAATCCCAGCACTCAAAAGGCAGAGTTAGGGGGATCTCTGCAAGTTTAAGTCCAACGTGGACTACAGAGTGAGTTTCAGGACAGCTAGAGTTACAACCCAGAAATCATGTCTTGAAAAAACTAAAATCCTAAGAAAAACAAAAGCAACAGCAACAACAACAACAAAATCATGCATCTGATAGAAAAAAGAGGAAAGAAGCTAGAAAAAAATATGTTGTAATTAAAGTTCTGATTTCTAAAAACAAGAGAAGACATCAATAAAGTATAAAATACATATTCATCAGAAAGCAAATTTCAAAAATCATCTTTTGAAAAGATTAATAAAAGTGAAAGGCATTCCCTAAAGGTAAACCATGAAGAAAAAAGAAAAACCTATTTTAATTGATATTTAAAATGATTACAACTACGTAAGTCTAAAAGGAATAAAAAATCATTTTGTACACCATTCTGTAAATGAATATGCATGTAACATAAATAATTACCATACAAATTACTATTTTCATCAAATGCACGTGCATGTTCACACATACACACACACACATACACACACACCAGAGTCAAATAATGACTTCAAGAGAATTCTTGTAAATATTTAAGAAATGAGTAACAAACATAAACTTCCAAATCTCCACCCTCCCTGCACTGTCCCCATACAGTGGTTCTTCCCACCCAGATCCTAGCTCACCTTTGTCAACTGCACATTCTAACACCAAGCTCTGTGTACTAGTTACTTTGCTATTGCTGTGATTAAACATGATGACCACGGCAACTTATAGAAGAAAGAGTTTATTTGGCTGACTTGAAGTTCTACGAGGTTAAAATAAGCATGGCAGCAGGCAGCAAGATCAGGAAGCTGAGACATCATGTCTCTATTATATCTCTATCATATCATATATCTAAAGTCATAAATCTCTTGCATATCTCTGCAAGCTTGAAGCAGAGAGAAAATTAGAGGTGAGCAATTCTGTCAACTCTAAAAGTCTATTCCCAGTGACTAACTACCACCAGGAAGACTGTATCATCTCATCAGATAGCGCTGCCAACTTAGAATCAGATGTTTAAATATATCTCAAAACATATTTAACATCTTTAGCAATTATGGAAATTCAAATTAAAAGTATTTTGAGATTTCAATTTACCCTATTTAGAAAGACTAAGAACAAGAAAACAACCAACAACAATTGTTGGAAAGTTGGGAATAAAGGGATTGGGGAAATTTCATGCATTTTTGGATGCAGGAAAAAGGGAACGTTCATTCATTGTTGGTGGGATTATAAACTGATAATACACTATGGACATCAGTGTGGAGAGTTTTCATGAAGCTAAAAGTAGGTACCACATGACCAGTTATAACACTGCTTGGCATGTACCATGATCACTCATTATTCTACTGCTTTTTGTTTTCTGTGAGTCTCTGAACACAACACTTTGAAAATGGAATCAGCCTAAGTATCTATCAGCTGATGAGTGGATAATGAAAATGTGTTACATATTCACAATGAAATGCTACTCAGCTGTGAAGAAAAATGAAATTTTCAAGAAAATGAACGGAGCTGGAAAATATTATAATGAATGAGCAAACCAAGACCCACAAATCAAATGCTGCATGTTTTCACTCTCATATTTGTGAATCCTAGTTCTGAATATTTAGGCTTAAGTATATAAACTGAAGTAACTACAGAAGCCAAGCAACTAGAAATGTCCATGGTGTCTGGGGTCAGGCAAGGTTGGGGATTTCTAGTAAGTATGGGTGCTACAAAGGGGAAATGGGAGCAATCAAGGGAGGTAACAGGTGAAGGGGAGTAAGAGTGTATACAGGGAAAAGAGAGAAAGAGCTGTAAGGATGTTAAAATACACATGAAGAAACAATTTTATAAGATACTTAAAATACATATAGCATGTGTATGTGTTTTAAATGGAGTTACACCACACTAGGTGATAATGCTTCTCACAAGAGAAATAGGCTACCTGACCAAAATCCCAGTGCCTCATATGGGAAACCTCCTAGTCAGTTGTTGAGTAGTGAGTCCCAGAAGCACTAAGACAATACAGGCCATCAGAATACCCATTGTTTGCCTCCCAGAACTTGATAGTATGACCCTGTTGTTGAAGAAACCACATACTCTGAATATAGGACTCATAACAATTGTGCTGAAATGACTTAGAAGCTTCTTTCCTGAAGACCAAGTCTCATTTTACTCAAAGTTGCTATAGAATCAGCCAAGGAAGAAAGTCAGTCAACTGTCCTAAAGAGCTGAATGCCTTTGAATTACAACATTGACCTGTATGGCAACATATCAATTTCCAAGCATGTAATAATGTCATTTATATACTGGGGCTAACAAATAGTTGTCTAAAGTCATATCAATGGGAGGGAATTCATGTCTGATACTGTAAAGTTACCTAACTAGACATGTCTGGAGAGGTCATATGCCCTAGATGAAAACTTATTTTTATAATTTACCTAAATCAAAATAATTTCTAACTGCATTCAAGATATTAATTCTTATACTCACAGAGAAGTGTAGCTCTAACAGTCTTGTCAAAGAAGCTCTTTTTACCAGTAGATGGAGGCAACTAGAGTTATCCACACTGGTCAAACTTGAATAAAAAATAGATGATCCTATGGTGCCTAGCCTGAATTACTACATCTGCCAGACTATCTCTACACCTAAAGCTTAAGAAGCCTCAGGAAAGAGGGTTAGAAAGATTGTAGGAGCCAGAAGAACAGAATATACTATAGTTAGTGTCTTTTAGACCTGCATAATGATGATACTAGTTGACATGCCCCATCCCTAGGTGAGCAGTTTTACAGGCAATAAATGGCTGTTGAGAGAGGAAGAATACTGAAATATTATCCAATACCAAGTTGTCAGCCCTAAACACATATGGATGAGTAATGATCAGTGGACTCTTGGATAAACAGAGGGGGTGAAATTTAAGGGCAATGGAAAAATCGTTCAGGAAAAGAGGGATGGGTTGAAATGATGCAAACACAGTATCATGTGTGAGATCAAAAAACACAAACATTTTTAAAAAAATGACTAATAACATATAGACACCATTATACTCTTGAAATCCATAATTTTATAGTATTTTGTTTATTATTGTTTGTATTTATTTTGAAATATGATCAGATTATATAGCCCAGACTGACTTTGAATTCTAGATCCTTCTCAATTTGTCTCCTAAATGCAAGGGTTGCATGTATTGACATTACGTGTGCCTCTTAAAATTATAATACTCTTAATATTGAAAGTATACAGAAAATTTATATACAAACATATATGTAGTTCTATATTTAGTAGTATGGCTTGTAATATTTATTGTGTCTATGTTTGTACATAAATTTTCTATATACTTTTCATATTAAGAGTATTACAATTTCAAATTAAAAACAGACACCATTATTTTTAATTTAATGTTCATAAATCAAATTATTAAAAATTAACAAGAATTTAAATCACAGACAAGTTCCATTTCTTCCAGTGTGTGAAGCTGATTGCCCATCATTGATCACATCAATAAAATAGAGAACATAATGCACTCCATGCAGCAAGGAGAAAAGAAAAGTTGGTAGAATTTAACATGTTGATGGTTAATACTCAATGAATTAAAATTAGAGGCATTTCTTTATGTGATAAGTGATATACACAAATATTTCATTGGGCTGGTGTAATATATTCATGGTATAAACTTGCTTATAATGTGTGATTTCCAAGTTTGATCTTTGGCAACACATACACACACACACACACACACACACACACACACACAAATGAGAAAGAGAGGGAGACAGAGAGAGAGAGAGAGAGAGATCAAATATTCTAAAGGAAACATATAAGTGAATGCAATTTTTAGTAGCCGAAATATATGAAATACAGAATATTCTACTTCTGAAATCAGGAATGAGCAAGAATGTTCTTACTGGTGTTGCTGAACATTATTCTGGCCACACTAATCATAGTGGAAGTAGAATGCAAAAGGTCTATAAATTTGGATGAAATGGCTATCATTCACGCAATATAAGCATATATTTTTTACACTGGCAATTTTTCACAATATGAATATTAGTAAAATAACGTAGCAAGATTGCTGATGATGTGGAGTAGACAATATGAAAATAAACAAATACACAGAACAAATTGTTTATCTTTAATACATTTCAAGAGACGATAAGTTGCCTGACATTAATGTCTTAACTAATGTGTTGTCTCTCATGAGCAATACATAATTCTATAATGAAGCATAAAATTGTAACACGTTTTAATGCAGTAGCATTATTAGTCCTTATACTTAGGTCTGCAATGTGTCACTATGTATGTCTTCTGCACAATTTTCAATGCAGAGATCTTTCCCTAGAACATAGTCTACTGTATGTTAGTGGACTATTTCAGTCAGTACTTAGAAAATACATAAAATATCTGCCTTCTGAATGGCTAAATATAATTAACATAAATTTCTTTAAGCTAAGCAACCGTTCAAACTCTCTACTTGCATAAGAAGACTACCTCTGAGCTACTATCTCAACTCCAGAATTAAAATATTTAAAACCTCTTCTGTTTTTGCACTATTATCTGTCAAAATACCTGCCACAATCAAGTAATACATGTGACATATTCTGTTTACACCTCTGTTAGACATGTACAATTAACTGCTAGAAACAAAAAGAAACATTGAGGGTACTGTGGCTAGCTAATACCCATAGTAATTTCATTATCTAAAATAATTTATTTTATTTCGTAAGATTCGTTTCACAAAGTTGAAAAATTGGGAAGAAAAACATCTCTTAAAAGTCTACAGTAAGACTAAAATACAATCTTCTTTGCTAGCTGTTTGGCAACTATTTAGTTTTCATTATTAAAACTCAATGAGTGCACAATCCTTGCATAACTTCTCCGCTGAACCTTACAACTTCTAAGAAATCACTTGGGTAAAGAAGTCTGTTTGCGAGAAGAGATTCAGTAACTGTGATTTACACCCGTTGTTACATATTAAATAAACATGTTCTTTATGATGCTTTCTTTATTTTACATGTTTTAGGTACCATGTGTAGGGAACATAAGGAGAGAATTTTTGTACCTCCATTTGTGGGACACACAATGTTATTTTCCTGGGAGCAATGTTCTTCTTAATTCAATAAGAGTTTTGATCAGAAGACAACATATATTGTCTTTTAAGCACAAGATCGTATACTTAGAAATTGTGCAAGCTAAAACTCACCCACTATGCTCTCCAAAGTCTGCCCAAAGTACTAAAAACATTTTCTTGTTGTCTGCAATTTCACTTTGCAAAATTCAGAATATATTTTCTTACATTAGGGGATGATGATGCTCTTTTTTTGCACAAGTCAATAGTATATCAGCAAGAACGAATAGAGCCCATGGGAAATTATTTACTAAGGCAAGAAAATCCTAAAAGCAATTTTAATTTTAATGTAAGATATAAAAATATATTTACTTAAAATTTTAAAATATTTCCAAACATGGCTTAGAACTAAAGTAAATATTGCTGAGTTGGTAAGGACAGGTGATGCACAGGAAGACTCTTGACGATTAATTGACTCTATATCCACCTGAAAAAACAATAGTTAGAAAGCAATTGAAATGTCAAAAATGTAAATGGTAAATTTATGAAACCAATACTTGAGCTGCACCTAGGTTAATTTATGCACCAGAAGTTTTGCTGGTTCAGAAATTATGAAAATACAATTTATATGCAGTTTCATAGATATCCTTTATATATGAACTCTGCTTTGTTCACACATAAATAAAATTTAAATGAAACAATTGCTTTATATAAAATTTCCCAATAATAAAGTTTTCAGCTAATAATCTGTCCTTTCAATGTTTAGATTATGAGTTAAAAATTAAGAATATGGTTTTGAAGAAAACTCAGTCCTTAAGTTTATGTGCAATATAATTTAATGATGGAGTTTCAAATATTATTCTATAGATATGTTTAGGAAGTTTGGTTTGCTATAATTTTGTGGTGGAAATTTGGGTAAAACAGCTTGAAAACTGAGCTCCGTTTTTTTCTGCTTCTTTGTTTTTGGTCTTTTCAAGACAGATTTTCTCTGTTGTAACTCTGGTTGTTCTGGAAGTCACTTTATAGACCAGTCTGGCCTCAAACTCACAACTCCCCAAGATCTGCCTGCCTCTGCCTCCCAAGTGTTGGTATTAAAAGCTTAAGCCACCAGCACTTGGCTCAGAGCTCAGTTTTTTGTTTTTGTTTTTTTTTGTATATATGTTTGCTTACTTATTAGAACACAGAGTTTCAAGCTGTAGTTTCTAGTTTGTGCCATCCAAATCCTAGCTGAAAGTTCTAGAGCTCAGACTCTGAACTTGAAACTCCAAGGGACCAAAATTCAAAACTCTTTTTGGATCAACACAGAGTTATAGAAATTAATTGTAGAACTCACCTTAAAAATTTATATGCAGTTAAATTAACAAGTATTAAAAAACAACTATCATAACATACTTTTCATTGTGCTAATTACTCTGACCATATGAGAGAACAGTAACATGTACTCTGATCTCAAGGTGAGATCAGACTCTAATTATATAGTTTTGGCTTGCTTGGAACTCTCTATGTAAACCTGGTTATCCTTGAACTAATAGACACTCACATGCTTCTGCCTCCTGTGTGCTGGGATTAAAGGTACAACTATCAAAGAGTTCAAGAAGTCATTTGAACACACATTATCAATAATTTAAGAGAACAAGATAACACCATGTATAATATATGGCTTACTCGTAGAACATGGAATTTAAAGGAAGGAGAAAATTAAAAGAGATTTCAGTAATTAGTAAAAATTATAAGTAAAACTATAGGCTAACATGGCCACTGAACTAGGTGGTATTTGTGCAGGTAGGAAAAAATTCAATTCATATAAACATTGAAGACAATAATGTCATGAATAAGAACTTGCATTATGAAAAGGCAAAATTTACAACTGGAGACTTTACTGATATAAATGAAGTACAACCCAGTTTTATCAGAATTCAAATACTAGGATCCTAGATAGTGTCATTGTCCTCAAGACTGATGCTTGTTTACCATTTTTTATTTAAGGAGAAAAATGTGGAAACATTTTAAAATAAATAAGATATGTTCACTAGACACACTCTACAATATATGGTCCTTTATGCATATTCTTTTCTATAAAAGAACTCATAATTTAATTATGAAATAAATATATGGAAATTAGCAATGCGCACGGTTTCAGAAATACTTATGACATGAAACTAAATCTCATCTTTCTAACCGTCAGTGTGTATTTTTTTCACAGAAAGTATACAATTCACATAGATTTCCTCTATTTTTTAAGAATATAAAAAAGAAATGAAAATATTCATAATTGTAGGCAATGGATTTGGAAAAGATTGTGCTGCCCTACAGAGGTTTAGCACACACAAAAAGAGTGCTAAGATAAATTATAGACACTTACTTTAAGGGAATACTGTTAAACTCTGTTTCTAAAACACTGCCTACAAACAAGATTAATGTGACTACCTGAAAAACATTTCCTTGAGAACTTGATCTTACAAAGCAAGTCCATCAAAATGCTCAAAATAATTCTCTGCTCAAAAGTGCAACAGTTCTCTTGAGTGTTAAAAACAGCTAAAAAGCAGTGTCTGGTAAATTGCCCCCAAACTGGATTGGCTTCAGTTTAGCTTGATAGAAATTAGAAGCCCAAATGTTGCATTGAGGAAGATAAGAAGGAAACACCACTAAGTCATTCTGTCACTTCAAAATATCATCAGACACAAGTAAGCACATTTTCTTCCAGTGAGAGACAGAATTGAGCAGTTTCTCTTGTGACAATATTTTTTAAAAAGTCATTATGAATATTCTGAAAGCACATATTTGCCAAGCACATCTTAATGCATTGATGAAACTTAATATTTTTCATTTCCGTGATCTAAAATTACAATGCAAAAGAAATGTGCTTATTTTTCTGGAGGCCTCCCTTATTGAACCTTCCTGCCACCACCGCGTTACTGTTAGCTATGGTTTAATGTCAGTATCACTTATTTCCTTGTCCAAATCTATGTAATTCACCTTTTGTAGAAAGCTTTGCAGTAGTTTAAGTCATTGTACACTGATTTTTTTATATTTGGATACCTCATTTTCTAATCATTCACACTCTTTTTGGACTAACTGGTAGTAAGCCGACTGAACTAAGTCCAAACGGGAAATAAGTAGCTGAAAAATCTGTGATGCACATTCCACCGTGCTCATTCTGTAATTCACACTACATTCACTTCTCGCACATCTGAACTTGCATGCAGACAGCATGCTTTGTCAAGCTTTGTTGCAATACTACAGAGCACATTGGCATGGTATGGCATGACAATACCATGATCTCCATGTCCAGTCCCCTACCAATGCCACTTAGTTGTACTATTAAGTTGCTGCATTGTGAAACTTTAGCCCTGTCACAGAAACTGGCCCCTGCTCCAGCATCACAGTGTCTTGGGCAGTATATGTGTGCTCAGCTCAGTCATATAATGCAAGTTTTCTAACATTGTGATTTGTAGTTTCATTGAGCTGAGTATTTATTAAATAAAACCAAAAATATTGAGAGAGATTTCTAGAATAGAGAAAAAAATGTATAAATATTTATGCATTCAATTTCTAAATAATCTTCCAAATTCTTGCATTTGAATCTACATTTACTCCTTGGTATTATGAAACATAAAAAATAGTCTTAGCATTGTAAGGTTACCTGAGATGTTTTGTTAATTAGTGTGTTTAAAGATACATGGAAATGTGATACTTAATGATTCATATTCTAAATGGTTCATTAGATTCAATGCTAAGTTCAGATAAATTTCAGAATTTGCGTATTTCCTAATTATTGAACATCTAGCCCGCAAAGTGGAAAATTGTCTCCAACGATTGCCTCAATGGCCTCTCGCTCCCCTTCTACCTACTCAGTCCATTGTTACAGGGGGTTATGCTGGGGGTTGTAATTTCCTATTAGTCCTCATGTATAATTAGATCCCTGAATCTCAACATCTGCACTAAATGATATTTTCCACTTAAGATATGATTTCACTGAGTTATCTGTAGTTTCACTTCTCATGGAAGTGTTTAAAGGAGTACCTAGACTCTACTTCACATATTTAATTTTCTAAAGCAGCCTTTACTCTGTTTTTTCTTCTTAGGAATGGTAAGCATGCAGACTGAAAGCAGGTGCCAATCAGTCTTTTGCATATCTGTCCTTTTCCTTTTACACTATGCCCCTGTGGACTGTCCTCTTTTCAAATTTTCTTCAGAACAAGTTATTGCAATGATGACTTTTGGCAGCTGCTGAGTGCTAAACCTACATATAAAACCATTCTGTGTGTCCAGAGCCACAGTCCAAGTATTACAATATTTTTCAGCATTTTAATTACTGTGGTATTAGTCTTCGGCAATGGGCAAAGACAATAGCCATTTCACTTCACGAAAAAGTCTTTATTTTCTGCGGCTGTTGCATGGTTGAGTTCTTCATTGGAATGTCTGTAGCATGTATTAGACTTCAACATTACTTTCTCCTGACTGCAGAGAAGCTAAACCAAATCTTCTCACCAAGCATACTCAATATTTTTTTTTTCCATTCAAGACGGTAAACTATCATATTAGATACTATTTCACACAGTTTTCCTACTGCGTGTTTTTCTGCTCTAGTTCTGAAATGAAGATGAGATAGATAAGGAGATAGGTGTTTTTGTGTGAAGGCAACCTAGATTCATTCCACAACTTTCTTTACATGGAAGGAGTAGATGTACCTGGGACAACTGCTCATGTAGCATTAAAATCCTATTGCACCCATAGGTTAAACTTGATAATGTGCCTTTCCTTTATCTATAGATTAGAAGATAAATTAATAGTTTATATGACATGAATTAACATAATGTCTAATACTTAGAAGGATCTCAAACATGTCATCACATTATGATAATTACAGTAACTGCCACCTCTGCAGTCTGTGAGCAAGTGAAAACTGCCTTAGTGACTCACCCTATTGCAATATAACTCATTTGATAAACCTCAGAAATTTAAGGTCTCCAGCATTTGCACAATAGTTAAACCAATTTAGTGTTTGAGAATATACAATTTAAATACATTTACTCAGAAAGCTTTTGATTTGTTATCCTTATTTCTACTATTTAACAAACCAATCAACATAGTAATATTCTGTAATGATTTCACTGCACTGGGAAAGTTTACAAAATACTTTGTTCTTTCTACTTCACAGCATCTAAGGAATCAACTACAAAAAAAAAAACCCTCAAACAACCTAGGGCTCTCACAGTTGTTATTTCACATTCATAAATGTAGCTTAGTGGAGAACCTTCTTCTATAGCACTGAAACATAGCCCATATCTGTAGCATAGAATCCCCATGTCATAGAAGGTAGGTTCTTCTGCAATATTTCCAGAAAACAGAACTACCATAGCTCACTATAAATATCTGCATATTTGTCTTTATCAGCAAATTGTTTTCCAATGAAGATCAATATACAATAGTCATAACTAAAATAAACAGATATTTCTAAACTACAAAGGGTAATTATAGAAGCTACTGTGAGCCATCATACTGCCATATTAATCTCAAAAATACCAAGGTGATATTACTTAACAAAGAAATGTATCCAGTATGCTATCTGAACACTTACTTATCTGATTTGGCTTTATCTTTCCTCTACATTTTCTGTTTATTGACCATTTAACTGAAGAAACACAACAACTATACCATTGAAAATCAGCCTATGTCCATGTGTACATTTGAAGTTCTTCCATCCTGACATTCCCATGTGGCCAAATCTTACTCCTCATAGTAAAACTCTACTCACTGACTCCCCACCCTCTTTCTCTCAAGCTCTTCTGCATTCATCCTATCCCTACCTTCAAAGAGAAATAGAGGTATCCTTCCCTTTGTATATACATTGTACTCGTTAGCGAAATGATTGTTTTATTGTTGTGGTTTTCTATTGTCCAGTTTACATAATTATTACTTTAAACATATTTTTTATTATCACACCTGTGGGGAGACAAATCCCTAAGCCCAGAACTCAGAAAGGTTATGAGTTCTAAGATGGTGTAGGCTCCATTGGGAGATTGATATCAGCTTAGGCTGTGTAGCAAACCTTATCCAAAATGGAAAATAAAATGTCCCTAGATCCTTAGTACTACATGCTGAACGTCACAGTGGCATAAATGAACAAGGGAAAATCAGAGAAGGGAAGGGAGATGACTAGGGAAGATGTGCTGAGAATAGAAGCAAAAGGAAAGGGGATCAGGGAGGAAAGGGAAAACCTGAAGTCATAAAAAAAAGGGTACTCAATGTCTTCTAAACAGACTGATTTTAAAAAGAAATCCAGGTAACTTTTTTTCTTTGTGTCAGTAGCACTTTATGGCAATTGCACTGTAGTTAAATGATATAGATCATCATGTTTTCTGAACTTTGGCCAAGACAGTAATGAAATGGCAAGCTATACAAGTGAACTTTGAAATATGTTCCCATTAATTAATATACATTTGTCCTTGAAGCTGAGGTTATACCTGTATAAGACATTTTACATCTTCCTCAGCTATTTCAGGTACTATTTTAAGACACTGTGTTACTCATTGCGGAATTTAGAAAGAGGAGCAAAGGACTTAAGAATGATTAGTTTATGGGCACTATAGAGGTTAGAATGAAAGAACTGGAGATGCTCTGCAGATCTCCACATAACTTGTCTTCCATATGTCTCCTTTATACCTTCAAGGCCCATGAACTGCAGCCCATGCCAAGTTTGGTACATTTAACAGCTAATATTGACATGATATTTATTCAGACACTGTTGATTAGGAATCAACAAACATGTGTATGTGAAGATGGACCTCTAAATTCCCTTTTTCCTGTTCCAATAAAATCTGTTTTGCTTCCTAAGACTGGTTCTGACTCACTGTTCTAATACTGACACATACTGCTTCTGTCAGATATTTTCAACTAAAGTACAGAAACCTTTCATGTCAATAAATTTTAATCTCTGAAGTGATAACTTTGTGGTTAATAGAACTTAGGCAGAGCATTCAACAATTACTTCTTACTATTTACAAAGTTGAAAACAGATCCATCTAATCAAGTCTTGTACCATGTGCACAGACCCAAGTAGTTTACCCTTCATCTGAAACAATATGCTCTTATTCTTACAATCATTAGTTTCAGTTTCAGGTTTTTCAGAATACAAATCTGACCATCACTGACAATTGATGATACTGAAAGAAGTCAACTCACCCAAACCTTGCGCAGCTAGAGTTTTCCATTGGTAGACATATAATTTGCTAACATATTTTAACTATATCATGAATTTAAAATCAGAAGTTTCTATGGTGCCTTGGCCACTCTGAAAGTGAACTGCTGAGTGGCAGTGGTAGTTACATTTTCCTTTAGTGTGAAAAAGGAAAAATACTGGATTTGAAATACTGGAACCTATTTCAAGTAAATCTAAAAATCTGGACAAACTTTTGCAAAATAATTAAATGATTTCTGAATTACAAGATATATTTCTGAACCAACACAACCTAACCCCAGTAAATTACCAGGGTCAATTACGAAGTAAAAAGTTATACTTTCCTTTCTATTTCACGATATCCCTCCCCATTTCCTTCAGGAGACTTGCCAAACCTAAACAGATGGTGTTTGTTAAAAAGAAAAGGTAATTTAATAAAACCAGACTCATGTTGTTTATAATCCAGTTTATAAGCATGAAGCACCGTGTTTCTCTCATCCAGTAACAACAGTTCATTGCTCCCCAAGAAAGGCCAACTCAGGAGGAAGTGTTTCATGGCCTATTCTTACAACTGTTCACTGACTGGTAAAAATACCCCTTTTTGAGATAGGGAAGCTAAGCACAGAATGATCCCCAGTTCTATTCAAATTCTCAAAATGAAGTAGCTGAGAACATCGAAAGGTAAATATATTTCAAAGAAAAGGATTCCCTTTTAGAAATCACCTCAGTGCCTTCTTAGTGATGACGTTCCCACCAATTGAGGACAGAGTAAGTCTCATAAAGTAGGAATGTCTGCATTGTTTGGGTTGACTCTACTGTCTCTCAGTCTGGGATTTTGCTCCATATGGAAATTCTGACTTCAGATTTTCACAGGGAAAACAAAGTATCAAAGGGAGAGAGAGCTAAGAAATTGTGCTGAAGAAGAGTAAGGAGGAAAAAAGACCACTGCTTCTCATGATCTACAGGCTCAAAGGCATGGCTATGTGCCTTATGTTCTGACTCTTGACATAGTGGAAAGTACCCTGCAAAGACCATATGATGTCAGAGAAAAACATCTACAACACAACCTTGATTTATTATTCTATTGTTGATTTTGATATAGGGACATTTCTTACACAAGTAATCAGAGAAAGGTAAATGTGAGCATGAATTTACACATGAGAGAATTTAAATTGCCAAATTTCTAAGAGAATTGTATCTCCAAAAAAATAAAATTAAATAAAAAATGACTCTGCATATATTTTGACATTCAGCATCTTAAGATGATGCTATTACTCTCTTATGTTTGTGTGTATGTACATATGTAAAGTACATTTATACACACATGTCATGCATAATACATACATATAATACATATTTTGTTGGTGGATATAATTTTACATCTCAGAATGCCTTCTCTGAAAACAGTAATATTTTACCATTTTGGTTTCAATGTCTGCAATTCATAGCTAGGATTTGTAATAAACTGTAACCAATATTTTCACAAACAGATACAAATTTAAAATAGGAAAGAGAAAAGGTAAGAAAGGCTTTATTATGAAATATGTACCGATTTGAGAGCTTGACTTAATGACCTAAAGTTGCACAGGGTTTTCTCATTCTATTACTTCTGTCATTGAGAAAATAAATTAATAAATAAATAAAAAGAAGCTTCTATAATTTGCTAAAACACAGAATGAGTAATACTAGAATGAATGGAGGAAAACTAAACACTAGAAAGATATGTGAAGCTGTCAGTAATTCATCAGAGCCAGCCTATTTTAGCACCTAATATTTTTTTTTTTTGCCCCTTCTTTAGATGAAAACAAATCTGAACGCTGATGCAGTAAATTCTCAGAGGGGAAACCATAATTCTATTGATGTGCTTCAAGATGGCTTTTTGTTTTCAATTCTGCAAAAGCAGATCGATAAAACTAATGCAGGTTCTCTCCTAAGATTTTTCTCCACCTTCATAGGCAGGAGACTTGATAATGCCGCTTTAACTGCTTCAGCACTGGCAAGAACAGAGCACACGTACCGCAGATAAGTGGAACAAAAGGACAAAACACAGATTTAGGGTGAAGTCTTGTGATTTATCAGCCGAGCACATGAATTTTGAATTTGGCCATGTGGATTTGGTTCTAGTTGTATGTGCTAGTTGTGTGAGTTTGTCATTAGCTTCACTTTCCCACAATGTTAATGAAGATTTCTAGAACAAGAATTAAATGGGATTATTCATGTAAGGCATATTGGAAGTTATAACAAAGTTAGAGTTTCAATACATTAATTTCTGTTCACTGCTATACTGTGACTCTACTATTCTTAGTCTGTGTGTGATAATGCCTCCTGGAGGAATTTCAAAATATTGTAAGGAATGATGCTATCCAAAGAAAAAAAATTAAGATTTCTTAATTTCCGTAAAATGTGCATTTAAATGTGGATTTGGAGAAAGAGTGGGATAGAGATGTATAAGAAGTCTACAAGGAAACAGAGGTTTGAAAGAGCTGTTAACAGCGCATACCTGTTCCTTTTTCTTTTTTTTTAAAGTTCTTTTATTTTCCGCTCTCCTTTGATCTGATCAAATAGGAAACTACAGCAGTCATCCTAAAATGTTGAACAGGCCTAAGGGACATCAGAAGCATGGCTTTTAGCTACTAAGAGTATTTGAGTACTTGTTTTAAGTTGTATTTGTTTTTTAAAATCTGAATTTATAAGGGATCAGGACCGCACTCATCTCTGTCATATTCACCTATTTGGAATGCTAATTCATCCCCATCTCTTCTTTTTAAGCACTCTCCAGAATCAACCTACCCCAGTTAATTCTGGTACCATAATTTACAACACGTACCACACTGGGCAAGTAAATTGCATCTTGTCTAAGCCAGTAACAGAATATCAGTATACCTGTATCTTCATCAGTGCTTCAAAGCACCTCTGGTATTGGCAAAAAGCAAGTGTAAGAAGGAATTGAGTTTATTTGTAACTTAAAGATAATAATATAATATGGGTAGTGTCAATTATATAAATATGATTCATTAGTACTGGGAACGTACCTACTTCCTGTGGCTACTGAAGTCATGGATTTTAGAGGAGAATCTACTACCACATCTTTATTGAACTAGGATAATTTCTAACTGCATTTCAAATACTTATATTTATACACACGGATGAGTGTATCTCTCACCTCTGATCAAAAAATTTCCTTCCAGCAGATGGAGACTATATAGAGAATTACAATTGGCCAAAATGTAGAAATCAACTGCCCAGTTCCAGTGAATACACCTACAATATGGCTCTTTCACCCGAGGATTAGAGAACACGTAGGAAGCAGTGGCAGAAAGACTGTAAGAGACAGAGAGCTAGGGAAAATGCTGTGAGATTGTATTTCCTAGAAACAACAGGGAATCTTAACCAAAACCAGACCTAAAAACCTGAACCACCATTAGTCATGCTTGCATGGAATGAGGAAATCTCATGGGGCCCTACCCCTAAACAAGGAACTAGAGTTAGTTAATGAATATAGAGACCAGGAGAAATAGTCTTCCCATAGATTGGCTATCCAATACCAATTGGTCAGCCATGAAATCTTATGCATAGAGTAGTACTAAATGGACTGTGAAAGTTGTATTTATATATTTATCCATGTGTGTGTTTGTGTGTGTGTGTAACAATAATAAAGAAAAAAGGCCATAAAATTGAGAGTAGCCAGGGAGCAAATGAGAGGAGTCGGGGGAGAAGAAAGGGGAAGGGTTGGAGGGAAGAAGGGGGAAAATGATGTCATTATTTTAATTTCTAAAAATCTCTGTATAAAAGTCTCAAAAATTAATAAAATATTATTACCAAGAAAAATAAAAACACCTGCAGTCCATGAGACATGATATTTTTAGATTTTAAAGTCTCTTCCCCTTCCAAGATAAAAAATTATTGAGAAGCTAGCATGTTATAACTATTATCTAAATAAATTATTATTCCCAAATTAGTATTTTTAGGCTATGCAAAGAGTGAGAAATAAAGTTCTTCTAATTTTGTTAGTTTAAGAAAATATTCCTATGCTACAGATAAATTCTTTGATAACTTTTATCTACAGCCTGAAATTTTCTGTGCTCATATGATTTTCTGATATTATTTGCTAATAACTCCCTGGTGAGGAGAATATTGAGCAATTGTGTAGTCAAATGTATCTGAGGAGGACATTCATTGTGTGAATTTTTTTTTTTCTTACTGAAACTATTAGATTTTATTTTGGGAGTTATTTTGATGATAAGAAGAAATTGTATCCAAAGTCTAAAATTCCAACTTAATTCCCCTACATATAGTGTCTCTTATTTTTAACATTGTGCATTACTGTGATGATTTTCCCACAACTGGTGAGTTAATACCAGCACATTAATAATAATAAGGTCTGTAATTTACCTGAGTAACCATTGCTTGTATTGAACATCCCATAGTTTTGAGCAGATAAATAAAAATGTGTATATTATCATAGTCTGTTATGCAATACAAACACACTGACATCAAAATTCCTTGATTTACATCCATTTTCCCTACTTCCCAATGACTTCTGAAAACCACCAATCCTTTCACTGTCTCCACAAGTTTTACCTTTTCTAATATTATAAAATTAGACCCTTAAAGTAGGTTGTCTTTTAAAAATGGCTTCTTTCACTTAGTAATATGCACTAGCAGGGTCTCACATAGTTTAAGCAAATAGTCTGACACTGCTATAACTCCGTAAGCTTCTCCACCACTTTTTACTGATTTCTTTTTTATAAAATACATTTTAATACATTTGTTACTTTATTGTGTGTGTGTGTGTGTGTGTGTGTGTGTGTGTGTGTGTATGCACAATAGAACATGTTTGCGAATATCAGAGGACACCCTGTAGGAGTGGGTTCTATCTTGCCATGTGAGTTGCTGGGATTGAATTTAGGTTGTTAGGCTTAACAGCAAGCATTTAGTCATTTTGCTGTCCCTTTTAGGTAGGTATGTTTTTTCATATATTTTTTTATCTTAAAATTATCTTAGATTTACAGAAAACTTATCATCTTTAACATGTTAGCATGAGCAAAAACTATTGCTCTTAAAATTAGCTTTTATAAATCATGAATATTGAAACAAGACCCGAAATACTTACTTAATGAGAACAATATGAAATCAAAATTATCAGTAAGTTCTAAGTTGTGCTTGAAGGAATGATATTGCCTGTGCATAGGATTTATGTATTCATTTCTGACTTAATAGCAAAATTAACAACAGTATCCTTAGGACAGTCAAGTATCTTGATATATATTGCACAGAAGGATTTATGACTCAGTGAGAGTGCCTCACATAATCCATGAAGTTTCTTTAGATTCTGTGATTTCTTTCCTTTTTAATTTCCATTTTAAGTGAAATAGGATACCCTTATAGTATCTTACATTTATTTATCAAATAAGCAAAGAAAAATTCTGAAAGAAATCCAGAGACCTCAGACATTCCCTGCAGTGTTCATTATCTTCACGGCTCCTGAGATGACTTCCTCTCTTCAAATGCATCAAAAAAACAAGTCAAGCAAATCCATAATGTTTACAATGTGTCCTTTTTTTGGTGTTTATTTATTGCCGCAGGACATGATTTGAAAAGGTGACTTGTAGGCAATCATGTCAGGGAGACGTTATTTGTGTAGCTTCTAACATTATTAGGAGACTCAGTCTCACAGCAAACTCCCTGAACCTCTGGTCTCAAAATCCCTCCCCACTTCTGCAATGTTTCTTAAACCTTAGCTGAGGGAATGTTTATAAATGTATCTGTTATGACTGGTGACTAAACTCTGTATTTTGATTGGTTGTAGATTTCTGTAATGGTCTCTGTCTGTTACAGGGTGAAGTTTCCTTGATGAGGGGTGAAGACTACATTTAGCCTGTGGGTATGAGGACAAATATTGAGAGTGTTCTTAGGGATGAGCTGACAGGGGTCACCAATAGACATGGCTCAAGTCCACACAAAGGACAACAGTGAACTAAGGATTGTTGAGAGTAGGAGCAATAGTCCTCCCCAAGGAAGAGTACACCACTTGGCTATACAATACCAAATTGTCAGCATTGAAAACATGACAATATAGAGAAAGGTTATATTTAAAAGTATATATGTATATACATATATATTAAAAGCTATTAATGAAAAAAGAAGTCACGAATTTGAAAGAGAACAAAGAAGAGATGTATGGGAGGTTTTAGAGGGAAAAATTGGAAGGTATAAATTATAACATATTATAAACTCAAATAGTTTTTAAAAATGTAAAAAGAAAATAGGTGGTTTTTAAACATCAAATTCCTGAGAATAGCCAAAAACAATGGCAAGAGCTTGTTTTGTTTGGGGTCTAGAAGTTCAGTTGACTAATAATTCTATAAGAGGTAGCCAATACCTGCCACTTGGATTTTTATTTGATAACCTACGGTGTTTAGGAAAGGAACTTCTCCCATTAAAGTTATTGAATAACTCAATTTAATAATAATAATAATAATAACTTCTTATTATATAGGTATGTTTTAAGACACATTTACAATTTCCATATGCTTAGGGTTTCCATATGCTTTTCAAAGGTTAAGTACTTATTACTCCTGCCTGTTATCCCTCCTCTTCCCTCCCCTACCATATTTCACACTTTTTTTTTCTGAAGATACCACATATTTAACTCACAGGACATGGAGTAATTAAGCTGTCATTGAACTAAAAGTTTAATTCTTACTGGATAGCTTTTGCAGTGCTTTTAGGTGATATATATGCTGCTGGGGAAAAAAGTAAACAACAATCTTAACTAGCTGTGAACTCCTCAAGCTAGGATAATAACTGACCATGAAGATATACCCACTTGTGCAGTAGTGACAATATACTACGGAAGTAACCAATCACTTTCTTATTTGATTTAAGACCCAATCTACAAGATGAAACTCCTATCTTGTACCATTACCTGGGACAAGAACCCATGGCTGGGTAGGCCACAGGAACGTGGTGAACCTAGACATTGTATTACATTTTCTACTAAGTACTAATCTTTATACTCTCTCAAATTTCATCAGAGAAGCTTCTTTTTTGAAGTAGATTGTAATTAATACAGAGACCCACGTAGAGAAGTTTCCTCCTGCAGTAGATGGGAACAGAGACCTACAACTAGATGATATGTGGTGAATGAGAGATTTGGAACACTCAGCCCTAAATGGGAATGTCTATCCCACCATGTCTCAGGAAATTTTCTGAAGATGAAGGGAAAAGATTGTAAGAGCCAGTGGAAATGGAAGACACCAAGGAAATAAGGCATGCTAGGCACAGCAGGACTGATGAACATATGAATTCACAGAGAATTTGGCAGCATTCACAGTGCCTATACATGACTAAGTCAGATGGGGTTCTAGCACTGAAAAGAGAAGTGGACACAAGCCCATATCTAAAACCCAGAAGCTATCTCAAAGTGTCAACTGCTTGTAAAAATAATAATAATAATAATAATAATAATAATAGTGTCCTCCAATGGAGTTTTCTTAGGTATATAAATCACAATTAAGGGCTGATCCCATGTCCAGTAAATGTCAGCACAAAATTGAACTCAATGGTAACTTTGGAATTTTTAATTTTTTTTTTTTTTGCTGTTGCTTTGTTTTTTGTTTATCTTTTGCTTTTTTGTCACAATGCTTTGTCTGACATTTTTTTATCCTTATAGACTTACAGCCCTCTGCTTATATATTATGTTACCCAATTTTGTGTTTTCATGGGCTTTTTGTATAAACAAGTATGTGAATGTGTGTGTGTGTGTGTGTGTACACATTTGTGTTTCTTATGTTTTTTCTTTAACTTTTTTTCTTCTGTTTGTATTGTTCTTTTTCACTTTATTTTATTCTTACCTGTTTGTTTCCTAATAAGAGAAATAAAAAGGCATGTTGATTTGACTATGTCCTTGGGAGGATCTAGAAAAAGTTGAGGAAGGAAAATATATAATCAGAATATATAGCATGAAAAAATGTGTTTTCAATTAAAGGAGGAGGACTAAAAAATAAATAATATAGAAACCAACAGCTTCCTGGGGTTCAGTCTTAGCAACTACAGGAAGGTCAGGGAAGGACCCGAGGAAGAGACAAATGGATCAGCAAAAGAAAGAAAAACTTGAAAGCACAATTGATAAAGAGACAGCTGGCTAATGATTTAGCACGGGAGCTTGAAGGTACTGGCTCATTTGGCTAATATCATTGCTGCCTTTTGTTTACTAAAATTACATTGTAACTTTTACAGTTTATCAAGGTCAAGCACATTTAAAGCTTCAAAGAAAATGTGTAGTTACATTGTAAGCAAGAACAACCTTCATATGAAAGCTTAATCTTCAACTTGTTTTTCTCAGAAAACCTCTATCGCAGTGGTTCACTAATGGTTTGTTGGGTGCCCTGCTTGTGATTTCTGCATGTATCAGACTGACAGACAGACAGAAGGGCAAAAAGGTGCCAAAAAGAAATTCTATATTTATAGATTTTAAGTTTCCTCTAGCTATTCTACTTCTTCCCTATTTCTATCCAAACTTCAATCATATATTTCTTTAGCATTAACAGCATCTATTCCTCCTTTCCTTAATTACCCATATTTATTGTTTCTGGGGCTCTCTGTAGTTTCAATTTAGTGTACAGATTTAAGTAGTTTCAGTCTTAAACAGATTTTTAAGCTTTGAGTATAATCACATCTATCCTAGGTTTATAATTTATTATAGCTTCTTCATAGGCTTTTATCATTGCCTCTAGGTAGGCTTTTTTCATTTCTTTTTTTCTTTTCTTCTTCAAAAAGGGGCAAGTATTCTCAGTATTCTTCATGTCCTTGTCTTTCCAGAAATCCCCTATCCAGGATCCTTGGCCCCTGTTTTTACTGAGGAATCAGTGTCTTTGTGCCAGGAATAATTTGGTAATACAACTTCCTCATTTTCTGTGTCTTAACAGGTCAGAGATATTAGACATGAAATAACTCATATATGACTTGAAGGTCAGTAAGATTGTTATTATTTTTTTATTTTTTAATCACCATGTCCTTGTTTTCTACAATGTATCCCTTTCCCAGTTAGTAAGAGCTGAATTAAGGATTATTTTAAGTTTTAGCAATAAGCAAAACAAGCACCAGTACCGATAAGGCTGTCAGCAGCTGTGCAGCAGAAAGAAGTGATGAAAGGTCATGACCTCCTGGCCTGCAGAAGCCAGACCTAGTCAAACAACCACTTGCACTGCCGCGATGGTGTAGTTGCCAACAACTTGTCAAGTTGTGGAGAACAAAAGACTGCCAAGTGGTCAGCCCTGAGTAGGACAATATCCTTTCCCCTCCCCACAAGGTTCAGGGATCACTGGAGAAGACGGTGTGGAAAAATTCTAAGAGCCAGAGTTATTGGAGGACTGTAGAGATATAATGTTTTCTAGACAGGAGAGGGCTATTGCTCATATAAACACATAATGACTGTAACTGCCCAAATTTCAACATGGATAAGGAAGGCACTCACAAAGCCTCAGTGGTAGCTGAGGAACTATTGGCAATTGATGTCTGCCTAGAATTGAAGAGAATCTCCTTCAGGGATTCATCTCCTGAGAGGTTACTCAAGTTTCAATAGATGGTCCTACACCCCTGCTCATCCCAACACTAAGTGGACTCAGTGGCTTTAAAACACAGCACATGAAGTTGATAAGGAAAGTTGACAATGGAGGGGAACAGGAAAATTGGAAAGAGAGGATATGGATTTGATAAAAACGCATATGCATGTATGAAACTCTCAAACAATAAAAAGGTGACTTTTTAAAAGCTTTTCCTCAGTAGGCT
Source organism: Cricetomys ansorgei (assembly GCA_026225945.1). Lineage (NCBI taxonomy): Eukaryota > Metazoa > Chordata > Mammalia > Rodentia > Nesomyidae > Cricetomys > Cricetomys ansorgei. The sequence continues at coordinate 6,730,877 of JAMJFZ010001131.1, read as the reverse complement.
TTAAAAATGCCAAAATAAACTAAGGCCATTATCTGTTTTCTGTAAATGCTGTTTTACTCTATGTGTACAATTCTTTCTAGAAATGTATATATTCTCGATAAAATACTTTATTTTGTATAGTGTATAATCTTACCCTCAGTATCTTAACTATGTCAGGAAATGATACATGACATCCAAATTTTTATTATTAGAAGCATAGGTGTTAAAATTATGTTAAATTACCTATCAGTTCTACAACTAACAAGTTCAATCTATCATATATGTTATATAATATTGAATATGTCTATGTATTCTAAAGAACATCAAGATTCAATTTTTGTAGTCCTTTCCTTTCCTATTTTGTATTTAATTAATGACAAATAAACTATCTCATAATTAGGAAACTCTTCCTGAAGTATTGAATTTTCTCATTGTGTTTTTAATGTATTTTTGCTAAGTATGCATTCAGAATTGTTCTCATATGATGAAAACTATTTCAGCGAGGATGGAATGTATTTTAAATCATCCTAGGAGGGAGGAAACAACTATATCCACTATGAGACTGATGGAGGCCTTTGTTTATAAAAATGTCACATGTAGTGTCTCAGGAACATAACTTTTCCCTTGAATTTAAACTTGAAATTGAACCTGGAAATTTCTCAATATTAATTCCCTTAACATTTGCTTCCTTGTTTGTATCTGATATATTCGGACCTTTCTGATATTGCATATGACAGATGTTGCTTATATTTATTAATTTTGTTTGTTTTTTTTGTTTTTTTCTTATCTCATATAATACATCTCGTCCCCAGCTTTTCCTCCTAGCCCTCCTCCCAGCTCCCCCCAGCTCTCTTCTCCCTCAGATCCAATCCCCACCCCTGACCTGCACCTCCCACCTCCTCCTGCTTCCCTTTAGAAAAGAGAAGGCCTCCCAGTGTTACCAATCCAGCAGAGCATAAAAAGATGAAAGTAGGCCAGGTACAAGGCTCTACATTCAGGCTAGATAAGGCAGACCAGCAGGAGGAAAAGTGTCCCAAGGGCAGATTAAAAGGTCAGAGACCTCCTCACTCCAAGAAAGAGATACGACCTGTGTTGGGGCACATTTAGAGTTCGATCTGGGGACCTAGTACAGTGAAAACTCCCTGGAATCTAAGATCTTAGCAAAGATCCAGAGTAACTGTGGGTAGGGAGTATGAACAGGCCATCCCCTGTAACCAGGCAAGGCTTCTAGTGGAGGGACTGTGAAACCAATCCACTCATAAAATCTTCAACTTACAATCTATCTTGCCTACAGGATCTGCTAGAACAATGGAAGGGCAGAACCCCCACATCAACTGAGAAAGCCTAAGTCTGTCATCACCAGAAACCAGAGACAGGATAGCTCAGAGATAATTAGGAATGATATTCTGCTATGCTAATAAAGGAGTGCCTAGCCCAATCATCAGCAGAGAAGCTTCTTCTGGCAGCTGATGAGAGCAGATTTACTATATTTTCCAATTTTCTATCAATATGGATATCAATAGGGTCATTTGTGTGTTGCATATAATGAATATATTAAAAATGCAATGTTAATAAAATACGAATTTGTTTTTACAATATTAATCTAAATGGATTTTTAATTTTTCAAATCCAGGATATATAGTCTGAAAATTTGCACAAGTGTTCATAATGAAGGTTTCATAATTTGAAAATCTCTGTGATACCACCACCCTAGAGTACTTCTTCATTCTCTGTTTCCATACTGGGCATATTACCTAAGGAATATAGTAATGCTCAATTTTGTTTAAATTAGGTCCATGTATAACATTTTTGTTTTCAATGGAATATAAGTTTCATTTAAATCCATCTATATAATTCCCAAGTTCTAGGAATAAAACAGAGCAATTAAACAAATCACAAACAAAATTATCATCTGGTTAACTCCTGAAGTTATGACAATTTTCATCCTGTAATGCAAATAGGATAGCAAAAGGGTGATGTTTGTGAAAGAACACTCATTGATCTAGAATGGTATTGGTATGTTCTTCCATAGCAGGCAACTTTACCTGTTCATCTGTGATGTTCTGATCCTCTAGTTGTGGGTTCAAACTGCTGAGAGAGGAAAACAATGTGTTGGAATTGAAAACCAAGTCTCAGTAACATCTGCAATTCAATATGGCTGAAAAGAAACGAAAGCAAGTGCTGAGCCTCAAATTCAAGTTACTACAATAAATACGATAGAGTTTGGTTTCCCATCTCTGGAGTTTTAGGTACAAGAACACAGTGAAAATACAACAGATCAGAAAATCTGTTTACGTGCAGAATGTTTTATCCATGCTTGCATAGTGTCAGTATGAAATGACATTGCCATGATATTGACATAATCAGTAACCAATTTCCTCCATAATATGCCAAAATTGCTTCAAAGACAAAAGTACACAGACTTTAAAAAATCACTTTGCTGCTACTTAATTACTACTTACATAAGATGGCTTTTCAGCAATGAATCTCATTGTTTTCTTAAAAGAAGACATGGTCACCTAAATTTGTTGAGTCACTGTCTCTTCAATATTTATTTTTTTAATTCAAAAATAAGTGACTGGCACATCCATTTCTGAATCTTCTTAACCTTAGGATTTTTTTTTTTACATCAATTATTCTTAAATGTTAAAAACTAATTTCACGGTCTTGTCCACAGGATATTTTTTCTATTACTTTCAGAACATAAGATTTAGTAGATAGTAAGTGTGCTGGAATTATCATCTGTAAAATTTTCCAAAGACAGAAAATGTATTTACATTGCAGAAAAATAAAAGGAATGATGATTTTTTAATGCTTATGATAAAAAAATACATTTAGCCCTTTAAAGAAAAAGCATGTTAAAATATCACTAACTGGTTTAAGATATTAAAATATAATTCTTTCTCACCAATAATAAAGTATCTCTTCAGAGAATCTCTAACTATTTTGCAGAAACTCTGTAAAGAAGATATTTAAGCTGTGTTTGATGGTACAGATCTGGAATTCTAGCTACTCAGAAATCTGAGGCAAGGGAACACTAGCTCAAGATGTGCCGGAGCAACAATATAAATTCAAGACAAGCTTGGTGACTTAGTGATGGGTAGGGTTATAACTTAGTAGTAAGACATTTGCAAAACCCTGAGGTTATTTCCTAGTACTACACAAAATAAAGAAAGATATGTAAACTTGTAATCATATTAGATGTTCTAGAAGCAGAACAAGATTACCTCCCTACATCCACAAACACTGAAGAGTTATTCACACACCAAACTTTCTTTAAAAGGCCAAGTAAGCCAGGTTGGTAGACCCCAGTGTACTGACTATTCTTGGTTGTCAACTTTACTTCATCTGAAATTAATTAAAACCAAAATATCTGGTAATACTTGCAAGGGACTTTTGGGAAGACTCATTTTTTATCTTGATCTTTTGAGGTGGGAAAGTCACCTTTAATCCAGATCATTTGAGGTAGGAATATCCACCTTCAGTCTGGGTCATACCTGATATCGAAACTCAATATCAACAAAACAGTTGAAAACTATGGTGATCATATGTAAAAATCCTCAAATAAAATACTTACAAACTGAATTTGCCAATACATAGAACATTCAGTTGGGTTTTATCACAGGCATGCAAAGATAGTTCAAGATAAAGTCTATAAACAAGATCCTCCCTAGCAAATTGTGAAAGAGAAATCCATATGTTTATTTTTAAAACACATAGAAGAAACATCTGATTAAGTTCAGTATTCCATGATGAATGAAAAACACTGAACAAGATAAGTATAGCAGAAATGCATTCCAATAAATCAAAAGTAATTCATGATAAATTAGTAGATAACTCTATGTTGGATAGGGAGAAGTTAAAATCTTTCTCTCTAAAAGAGAAAAAAATAAAGGAATGATTACAATCTCTAACTTTAGTCAACATATTCCTAGAATCTTTGGCCATAACAATCAGACAAAATACATGCAAAGTGGAATAGACTTTACAATGTCACTATTCTCAGGTAACATGATCTTTCGAACAGAAATTTTCCAAAACTTCATCAAAATATTCATAATTGATAAAATTATAAAATTTGAAGGATAGGCAGTTAATGAGTGAAAAATCACTATATACCTTGAAAAATTACCAAATGGCCATGAGAAACTAACTGAACTAGAAATCAAGTACTATATGACTTAGCAACTATATTCCTGGTTTAGTAATGAAAACAGTGTGACCAGGAAGCATCTGCTCTGCCATACAAGGTATCATGTTCACAATAGCTGAGAAATAGAAACATCTAAATGTGTACCAGTTGAAGAATGGAGATACAGATTAGATAGATAGATGATAGATAGATAGATAGATAGATATTATTATCTTAATATATATAACATATGTATGTTTTATATATATAACATATATCATATACATATATATATATCATTATCTTCATATATATAACAAAATAAAATCATGTCCGTTGTGACAGCAGAATGGAGATGAGTGAAAATTGACAGGTATGATAGTCAGTTACATGTAGAACAAAGGAAAAGTTGATCTCATGGAGTTGAGAGTAGAATGCTGGCTACCAGAAGCTGAGGACAGTAAAATGTGGGACCATCTGGGAAGATTTATCAGTAAGTATTAAGATGATCATATTCGTAAGAGGAACAAAGATCTAGAAATTCCAGTGTGCTATTACTCTGTGGGCTGATAGTGCTCAATAGCAATGAATGGTACATTTAAAAAACTAAATAGCTAGCAGGGAGTTTTGAAAGATTTCATCACAAGGAAAAATATTTAAGGAGATGGATATGTTTAAACTGACGCATACATGTACCAGAATGCACATTTAATACAGTGAAATGACACTTTATATGTTTTGTTGATTAAAAAACTAAATTCAATTTAAAATTTAGATGATGTTTGTTCTGGCTTTCATTTAGTCCCTAGGATTTTTTTTTTTTACTTTTTCATTACAAATTTAAACATGCATGCAGTGTATTATAATGATATTTACTCTCCAACCACCATTCCCATCCCTCTTAAACTCCTGTTGACCCCTTTTCCCCATCTCATTCTTCTCAGTTTCATGTCTTTTTTATTGATTGTGTCAGCGACTCATGCAGGTAGCCACAACTGCTGAGTGCTCATAACTGTTATGACCATGTCATAGCTATAGTCAGTGTTATATAATATTCATATTTCCCAGATCTTGTAATCTTTGTGCCATCTCTCCTGTTATTTCCTATGGGCCTTTGAGAAGGTAATATTGGCGTCCCATTTACAGCTGAGAACTCAACAGTCACATATTCTCAGCTATTACCACTGCCAAAAAGCTACTCTGACAATGGCTGAGAAGACTAATCTATAAGAATAAACATAATTATTTAGAAAGAAGTTAAAATGCATGCCCATTTAGCAACACATCCAAAACACATTTCCTTCTAGGGTCTCTGACCTCCCTAGACATTTTCTTTCCAGTAAGTTTATGGTACTGAGCATCCATACCTTTTAATCGAACAGGTCTGAAATCCCACTAGAATGTAGTTGGTTACACAGTAAGAATAGGTGTCACTATTTAACAAGCAGGCCCAACTTACATAGTATGTTGACATTGTACCATACAGATGCACAACGATGGCATTTGTCCTCTTGAAGCTTGCATAATACCTTTAACACTATGAATGATAGACAACTTAGTGGATGTTTCCAGCTTAGGTACAGCTAAATTGCTATGTGTCTTGTATCAAAAATTTATGATATCTTTAGTAATGAGGTTCTACCCTCTATACTGGGTGGTCTACCAAGAAGAATTTGGCCCTAAATTTTCAGCCTCCTTTCAGCAGCTATTATGCATTTCATAGTCTAAATTAAAGAAGTCGTCCCTCATTGCTATTATTGGGCTATGAAGCTGAGAATTTTGCCTAGTCTTTGCCAGCTTCTGGATTGTTGTTGTTGTTGTTTCTCCTTTGCTTTGTTTTTTATTTCAGAGTACCGATGTCATCTAAATTTTCTCATTCTTAGGACCCACACATCCATGCAGATTCTTTTGGAAATTATCTCTAATCTCAATCAATATTATTACCCTCAAAAAATTAGTTTGATAGTCAGCCTTTGTTAAAACTTGACCATAATGTATGTAAAGTGTGAAGGGAGCCAGAAAGTCCAACAGCATGAAAGAAGTAGAAACAATCTCAGCAAAAGTAGAGAGGAGATAAACATCCAGGAAGAAGCAGAGATCAGCTGGATTGCCTAGAAAAAGCAAAGACCATCTGAGCTTCTAGGGAGAAGTTCATACCAACTAAGATCTCTGGAAAAGTCACTCCCCAATGCACTGAGCAGTCTGCTTGTCTGCTGGGTGTATAGGGCCCTCCAGGTTTCCAAATTATGTGAACTGTGACTTATGGTAAGGTGGGCATTGGTGATGCAGTTGTCTTTGTCAGTTCTAGTCCTATAAGTATCCTTTCACCCATAGTCCAATAAGTAATCACAATAAAGTCCATGGCTGTCCAGGTTGGTCTTTTTTGATATTCATAATTTGGTCTGTTTTGAGTTCCCTACATGTCAAATGGATACGAGTGTGTTATGTCTCTCCAAGAACAACTGCCCACAACAACTGCAAAAGCAATGAAGTTTTAAAATTATGTTTAAAAAGGACCTAACTTGATTTTTACAAAGAATTAGGTAGAAAATGGTAATGACAATCAAGAAACAATAGGTTCATCTGATCCAACACCATGGCAAACACCAGTGAAGGGTCATAAGACAGATAAAATCAGCATTATCTCAAGATTGTTCTCAGAAATAATAGGAAACCTATTTAATTCAGAGAAGCCAAGCTAAAATTAAAAACTACATTGAAGGCCAGAGAACTTTTGAAAACACTGACAAGAATTGCAGGACAGGACTGGGACTAGCATAATCTTTATATATGAAGCATACTTTGTGTGCTATTTTTTCTGAACTGATATTGAGGAAAATGGTCTAAGTTCATCATTTTAATGGTACTTTACTTATCTAAGAATTTATCTGGAGAAAGTGAAGGACAGGATTTGGAGTGAATGTCAACTGAGGTGTTTGTTCTTCATACTACTTCATTGTTTTAATCTGCTTTATTGTTTTGTTGGTTACTTTTCTGTTGCTGTGATGAAGCATCACGATGAAAAGCAACTGACTGAAGAAAGAGTTAATTTTGGCATATAGTTTCAAAGGAATAAGAGTCAATTATGATGGAAAAGCCTGACTGCAAGCAGCAAGCGTGGCAGCTAGAGCAGGAAGCTCTATATTATCGACTGTAAACACAAAGCAGAAAGAGCTAACAGGAAGTGACACATGACTTTAGGTTATCAAAACTGGTCTCTAGTACACACTTCCTCTAGCAAGGATGCACTGCTTAAGCTTCCACAAACAATGCTACTATCTTGGGACTAAGTGTTCAGACACTGAAGTCTATCAGGGGCTTTTCTCCTTCAAAGCATCAAAATTAGTTACAGTACTGTATTATATTTTTGGAAACATGATTTCATCAAATTAAAATGTTTAACAAAAAAACATATTCATAGGTGATACATATATAAAATCTAAGGATGAAAAATCTAAAATACATCAAATCGAAAAGAAAAATTCAAGTTAATGACTCCATGCCTCAAAACGTACAAAAAATTTTCAATTTAAACATGTTTTCAGTTTTATCAAAATTTGAGGAGACCTCCTATCTCCAAGCAAAACATGCTTTTCCTGAGAGCCCACAGAAGTTGATAAGAGAAAGAAATCTCCAAGTCTCCTGACTCCAGAGATTCTTTACATTTTTAACCCTTGCCCCTGCATTTCCAACAATTGTCCTCATAGTTCTGACCATTGTATGAAATAAAACTTTTATTTTGTCAAACACATCAGTTGATCCTGGAAATTAAGGATTGCAGAATCCTGTAGAAGAACATTTAATCTTTTAATCTAGTATCATGGCTGCTCTAGCAAAGGGTCATATTGAAAGGCTTTTGTGATACCTAGGAAGGGATCACAACCAAAGGCCTATTTGAACGGATCACATTCGGAAGCTTGTATGATCCAGATGGAATGCAGAAAAAATGTCAGACTTACCCTGTTCTCAGTTTGTGCTACTACTGTGTTAAACGGATTTCTGTGGTTAAGGCAGTGTAGTACAGGCCTTTAATCACAACTCAGAAGGAAGTGGAGGCACAAGTCTTTAATTCGAATTCTCAGAAGGCAGAACTAAGAGAAGAAGCAAGGTAGAAGCAGAGTGTGGAAGCAGAGTGGAAACAGAGAGGAACCAAGAAGCAGAGCTCAGAAGGTAGAAGGAGAGAAGGAAGCAGACAAGAAGCATAGAAGAAGTAGGGAGGTAAAAGCAGAGTTCAGAAAGAGAAGCAAGGTAAAAGCAGAGGTGGAAGCAGACAAGAAGCAGACAGGAGAAGCAGAGAGCTAGTTTAGTCAGGCTATCTGAATGCAGTCAGCTCACAGAAGAAGAAATGGAGAAGAGCAGAGCCAGTCTAGAATAAGTTAAGAGAGAAAGCAGAGAGTCAGAAACAGACTATTTACAATTTACAGTTCAGAGTTTGAAGTCAGCTAGTCAGACTGAGCTTAGACAGCAATAAGTCTCAGAGGCTGAAACATTGTAGGTATGAGTTTGAAGATTAGATTGTACAGAGGCTGAAGCCATCTAAGTCTGACTGGCATCTTGAATATTAGAGTGTATGGAGACTGGGGCCTTCCAGATTTTAAGATTAGATTGTACGGAGTTTGAAACTCTCTAGGACTGGGGACTGAATTAGCAAAGAATAAACTGTCCTCTGCAGTGAATCCATGAGAATAAGTAAATAAATCAATGCTCATATCTACAACTATAGAATCGTGAATTGAATAATTTGGTATCTTAATCATAATCTCAGAAATATCTTGTTCAGTAGTAAATAACTTCATGTTCTTTTATATTGTCATGATTATTCCTACTCGTTTAAAGTCAGTATATTAGCCACTTTTAACATTACTATAGAAGAAGCACCAACATTTCATGTGTCTCCTTCCTATCATTGTCTTAATTCATTGTAAAGAAATATATTTTTCTCCCATTTCTTATAAGTACAATGTCATCTTTTGTTTTGTTTTGTTTTTTGTTAGCACATTATTCACTTTTAATATTGCATAGCTTTTGCTATGTTGTCAAAATAATTCTCCAATATTAATATCTTCAATGTGTTTTATAAAATATTTTATTAAGCTACCAGGTATCATTAAGTACAATTGATGCAACAGGCATTAAGCCAGCTGCTATATAAGCAATATCAAAGGAACCACCATTTTTATAACTTTGATAGAAGTACCTTAGTCTGGAGAGGAGACTTGAGGGTAGAGAGAAAGGATCTGATAAGTGAGGTGTCAAGTCAAATTTAAAACAGCAATCAGCAAGGGTAACAAAGGTGCAGGGTATAGCATTTATATGCCTATTGTTTTTCTTCCACCTTAGTGTACTGGCAGCATCATTTTCTTTGGCCACTCTAGGATTCCTATTTTGTTTCATGCTATTGTGTCCTGCAAGTCTATCCTACTGCAAGCTCTCTGCATCTGTGGGTTAAATGCTGCTTCTTCATTCTCTCTCAGCTTTAACTTCAGCCTTCATCTTCTACCCTGTACAAAATCTAGCACCATTCCACTCTGCTGTCACTATACTCTTGATGTCATATTCTTTGTGGTTGTCACAAGCAAATCTAGGGTACTCATCAAATTCTACCTTTGCTGAACACAGCATCCTCACACATCACATGGGTATTAAATAATCTGAAGTTCTCCAACAACATGTACTAAAAATCAGAAACTGATCTCTTGTGCATTTGCCCTAAAATTCACTGGCACTAATTTTCAATAATAAGTTAGATTGAAACAGTAAATATACTCATTCCACAAGGATATAGCTAAAATACCCATGCTTCTGATAAACTACAAAATACTTTTTTTAATTGTGTGTTATCTTATAACTTTGTCTCCTCAACAGTAACCTCATTTTAATTATCAATTTATTCACTAGAGGGAATTAATCTTCAAAGAAATATAGGAAGTGTCTTTTCACTTATGTTATTTAAAATATATGTCTCTTAAAGATTATACATAATCATACTTCTAGTCATCTGTGGAATAGGGAGTTAGCACACATAGTCTTCTTTTAAAAATACCATAATAAATTATGTAGCTTATATACCAAACAATTTCATTTATCAAAGTTTTAAAGTGGGGACTTTTGTTTAAATTCAAGTAGATATTGAGTGAGAGTCTATTCCCTTCTTCATGAGCAGTGACCTCCACTGTGAATTCACATGGAGGGAGAGCCAGCTTAGATCTCTGTTTGGTTCAACTTCATGAGCACTATTCCCATTGACTATGCTTACTTCTTTAGAACCTGACAACTTCCCTTGTGCCCCACCTCTTCACCCTGGAGTCATTTTGGAGGTAATTTTGACCTAGAAATTTGAGTGGGTCATGTATCTTCAGACCATAGTATGTATGTGCATAGTACATGCAGGACATAAGAGACATCAACTTAATAAGAATGCTAGTCAGATCAAATTCCAGCCTTGTGACTTGAGTCACCAAAGGAGAAAGCAAAATTATCACTATGGAGAAGTTCATCACCATAAGTATATATACTTCATACATATAAACCCTGTAAAACATATATGCTATTGAGTGATGGAAATTTTCTGTTATATAAAAAACATTATTTTCAATAACATATATGTTTAAAAGTTATGTTAACATAAATAAGTCTAATGAATAGGAGAAAGAAGTAGAAATTTTGGAAAAGACAGAGAGAAAAAAACAAGTATAAAGACAGTATACTTACTATTTTCTAGAGAGTAGTGATTGCCTAATCTAACCTCTTATACAACTGCTCCTTAACTAATTAGAACTCCAACTATCTTTATAGTCTTATACTCCTTGAGGTGCCAACTTCAACCTAATTCAGTATGGCTTTAAGCTAAGCTTCTACCCATATTTTGAATCTGAATGGCTATGTCCAAATATTGTGGGCTTCATTTCCATCCTAGGCTTACTTAGTGAATGATACGCACAATCTTTATCTTATATTTAGTAGACCACTGTGTCTAATTATTTAATATATTTTGAAGTGTAATAAGTTACTTTGCATATAATTTTCAATAATTGATACCTGTTTTCTGTTATGAGATTATATTTTAAATCTAAGATCATAAAATTTAAAATAATGAAGATGGGTAAAAACAATCAAAGCAACTGGTTCATGAGCTATCTATCTATAAAAAATTATAAAGTTGATGTCAAATTATTAAAGATTTTAAAACTCTGTGACAGTTTTCAGTAAGTACCACTACAAACTTGCCCGTGCTACTTGTCTTAGTACTGACAAGTAGCTCTCTTGACCCTTATGACCTGTTCATTGTGATAGTTCCACATATGCTAAGCTGCATGGTCTTCACTTTTTTAAGGTATCAGTCACTCTGTTTCCAGGGAGAATTTCTACTACTTCAGCCTCCATTCCCATAGACAACTAACATATTTCTTCTTCTTTTAAATGCACAAAACGTCATTACAATGGTGTTCAATTTTGTACCATATTTGTCTTCTTCTTTAAATATACTATTTTGTTAATTCTTTAAGACATTTGTATAGTATATTTGACTCACATTCACTTCCCTCTCAACACCTCCCAGATCCACCTCACTTTCTAATCACCAAACTTTGTGTCTTCTATTTTTCAAGCCAATGAGTTCAACTTATATTTTTCAAATACTGATAGAAGGTTAGGGTCTGTAGCATTGCCAACCTATTAAGATGAAAAACCTTTAAGAAAACTAACTCTCCATCTCTCCCAGAAGCTACCAACTGCCACTAGCTTCTTAGCTAAGAGTAGGACTTCATACCCACCTCCTTGCTTCATAATGGGTTTTGTTTGGTTTGAGGTTGGGCAGGTCTTGTACAATCTATCACAATAGTGATGAGTTCATATATGCAACTATCTTCTTGGGTTTGGAAAACAGTGTTTTATTGTACTCATCAACCACATTTGACTCTTAGCATCTATCTGTCTACCTTTTCTGCATTAATTCCTAACCTTGAGAAAATGGCTATAATATCAATGTGCCATTTAAGGGTGAACATTTTATAGTCTCTTACTCTCAGAACTTTGACCAGTAATGGGTCTATGTTTTTATCATCATCTACTGCAAGAAGAAGCTTCACTGATGAGGTTTGAGAGATGCATTAATCTATGAGCAGAGCAGTAAGTCATTAGAAATTAATTTAATGCAAACTTCCCTCCTTATATTCCTTCTACCCTGACCACCACTGCTAACCCATTTTATCCTTCCTGATCCATCATTGCCCTTTCCCTATTTAATCACTTATTAAGTTCTTAATGTGCAATGGCTTGCTTCAATCTTTTATAGTATATCTGGAACAAAGCCTAAATTGCACTAAGTACCTAAGAATGCATGTGCCTCTGTGTTTGTGTGTGTGTGTGTGTGTGTGTGTATGTGTAATGATTTTTCTCTATATGATTATCAGTATTGCTAGAATTATAAGTAAACCTTGTGCCTTTTATAGAAATGCTGCCAAAGTTTTCTCTTGGTCACAATTGATTTTTGAAGCTCTAAGTAGATGCTGCTTCTAGAAGCCAACACCTCATCTTTATAGCCTATTCAAATATAACTGCTTTCCATTATGTATTCTATCATTTTAAAGAATCTCTTTCATTTAAAATTCAATCATATCAAACCTTTTGTTTTGTATCATAGGATACAGGGACATCATTCCAAGGCTTTGCCTTAATAAGTAGATGAGCAAATGTCCCTTTCCCTTCCGTGTAATCTGTCAAAGATTTCTGAGAATAATTTAGTCTAACCCTCCTCGAGAGGTTCGAGTCTTTGCCAGTGAGTTTACTTCCTGGAAGAGAATGCCAAATTTTATACCAGAGTATTAGATCAATTATTCATAATTAGTCATTGGCATTCAAGATCAGATCATTTTAGCCTAAATGTCAGTTTGAATAGCCTTTGATAACCTGCAGATTTTCCTCAACACTTCTGTGACTTGGGTGATAGTTTCACTCACAGGGACTTTGATGTATCACACTGATGCATTTTATTGATGGCGTTATTCTTATCAGACTAAGTGAGAAAAATATCAAATCTCAACTTATAGGAAAACACTCTGTATTTCCCATCTGTGAACAGTTAATAAGTTTGAAAAACCTAAGCGCTCTCTTTCTTTGTGAAATTTCTAGGGATATAGTAGTATAGGGCAGATAGAGATGTGCCTTCTGAACTGAACAGTGATTCATTGCATCTGCTTCATCTACTAATTATGAACGATACAATATCTGAGGGAATTCTGTGAATTTTGGAGTCTGTTCTTTAGCTGCATATGTGTATAACTCTGAGCTATTTCCAGAAGAACCCCCAAAGCTATTCCTTTTAAGTGAATCCCAAAAACACTAGGAGGTATTGCATCAGGTCTACCTGTTGTACTAACTGCTCTGCCACTTGGGTCATCTGATCCAGTATAGCTGATGACACACTAAATCAGTAGAAGATAAGCACATCACTCAAAGTCCTCTGGTAGATCCTATAGCACCCAAATTAAAGTCCATGTTGCTCACGTGGGCCATGCTTTTGGAAAAATTGCTTTTCATTGAAAACCCTTAGAATTTAGCTGCCATCATCTGCAGATAAATTCTCTCCTTTTGCAAAACAGATTTTGGCCCCATACTGAGTCTTAAGAGAGACAAAACACATAAGGACAATCTACTTAATGACCATGAGACCTGAACTGAAATACATATCATAGTGAATCCTGTGCTTGGTTTAATAACCTCTAAGCAAGATATGAAGACACAAAGTGAGCTATATGATGGTGTATCTCAAATGATAGGGTTCTTCATAACATACTACATTTTCCTCCCAATCCTACCTGTAGCTTCTTGGGGAAATACCTTCAATCAGTTGACACGGGAAAAGAATGCAGGATCTTAGATTGTAGACTGCTCTATGTAATATGAAGCCACAGATTGGAAGTAGCCAGCTGTGGCAAAACAGTCCCTTTCTGGGATTTTCCTGTACTCAATGTTCAGAACTCCATCATGTCTATCTACTCACTTCAAAGGAAAAGAGAAATAGTCACACAACCCCACTGCTTCATGAGTTGTATTCAGTGGATTTTACAGATTCCCAGGGACTCCCAGAAGGCATGATTGATGGCAAAAATATGGACATCATAATATATTAACAGACCTTTTAGAACACAAAAATAATGTGACATTTGTATCCTATGTGAACTTCAGTGAAGAGAGGGGAATTTTAATAATGATGCAGGCTGACCTCTGTGGGTGTCTATCATCCTCTATTTCTATCCAATCCTATATTTGACCTCAACAGTCATGAATATAAACAGCAAGGAAAGACAATATACACAGGCTTTAAAATCTGTCTATGTGCATGATAAGGACCCACACTACCAATGGCAGACAACAACATAGTATTCCTGACATGCACTCACTCAAACTGTGATCAGCCAGCTTCCTGGTTACTGGTTGATTAGATTGGATGATTTCCTTCATGGAAAGCACAATATTTTCTTCTTTCTAAAATAAAAACTGTAGATAAGGAATTAGCAAACTTATATTTAAGAATTCTGAGAAAACTATCAGTCATTGACTTGCCAAGTGCCTTTTCTACTATCACATCATTCTTCTGATTAAGGAGTTCATATCATAGGAAAAAAATCATGGCAGTAGGCACATGATCAGGTATCTCACTGGCCTTACTATCTTCCTGCTGTTCAAATGCATCTTATTTGAACAAACTAAATAACCTTCTGAAGATCCAGTGATGGTTCCATTCAGGAGTTATATTAACAATGGAAAAACAGTACAGCTATGGATGTTCAGATTTTTCTTTCAACACCATCACTAGTTCATGTGGAGTAGTTTCAGGAAAATTCATTAAACCAATGGAAGTCCTTAGTGATTTGGAATAAGAGTACACAGAAGCTCTCATCTTTATATTTAGGGTGCAAAATGAGCTCACTGCTCATAGTAGCATGGGACAGTGATAAATTATATCTCTGATTATAGGATAGAAGCTTGCTCTTGCTTCAAAAATAACTCAGACCTCACCAGAGTTAACAATTCACTGGCTTTCCTCTCTGCATTTGATATTTTGAAATGTTTTCATTTCTCTTTCCATAGGCAGTTGACTGGATTGTTTACTTCTCTTTCCTGCTGTATATTTAATTTCTTTCTCTTCCATAGAAATCCACACCATTGAATCTATTTTTACCAGGAAATAGTCAATAACAGCAGCAAGTAAGCTTCTGGGTCTCAGTGGCTAAGTGAGAATAGGAGATACACTGTGTAAAGCAAAGTAGGAATAGAAGAGGATAAAGAAAAATTTCACAAACTTTACAAATAAGAAGTGACAAACCAAGAAATTGAATTTAGATATTTTATTCTAAATCCTCATTATCAGGGTTTTTAATCAATCCTTACTTCTGTACAACCTTATGATAATAGATTATTTGCATTGAGTTATTAAATTATTGCATTGAACTACTATTTCTTTTGATTGATGTGTTTATACTCTGTGGGACTGTCATAGATCTAAGAGTGGTTCAAAGCTGGCTTGGAACCCCACGTCATCCCAAGAGATGAGAACGATAGGCATTTGGCTGCTCCTCACTTTTGCCCTGGCTAGAAGCCAGCTAAATATTAAATATTGCCTGCTTCATAGAAGCAAAGGAATGTGGCTTAGTTGGTGCTTATCTGTGCTATAGCTGGAAGCATAGGGACAGGTCCATTTACTGATAAGGTGCCTTCCTCTTTTTCTCTATGAGACCACACCTTATGCAGAAGGTGTTCTTGCAAGACCTTGACACTTAGACTTGAGCCCCACATGCAAATAAGGCTACTCCATTATCCTTGTCTGAGCCAATGGATCCCAACCCTGGGTACCAAAGACCCTCCCCTGCTTGTGGCCCTATATATGTACCCTACACACTGCAATAATGGGTTTTTTTCTTCCACCCTGTACGATTCTCTGTGCTGCAATCAGATCTGACTCACCCTGGATCCTCGTCCCTTTCCCTTCCCTGACACCTCTCTTCATGCATTCCTGCCTTTGATGCCATGCCTGGCCAGTGCGGAGAACCGATGTGAATCTGGTTGTTGTCGGGCAGGAGCAGGGAGAGGCCAGAACACTGGTGAACTTACAATGTTTCACCTATATTTTTCTTCTTTCCTGTTATCTGCCCCACCTTTGCCTGGACCTGCATAGTTTCTGAAAAATTGGGTTAAAATATGTATTTTAAAAGAAAGTTGGATATATTAAAAGAAAAAGAGAGAGTGAGAGTAATAAAAAGATGAGATACCAGTATACCTCACTGGACCAGAAGAATGAGAATAAATTTAGCAATTGACTTTGTCCCTCAGAAGAAAAGACTACTAAACTACCACAAAAGTGACAAAGGTTCTAGAAAAGAGTCACAGGGAAGAGAATGGACTGTCTTCCAGGATGGTCTAGGCAAACAGAAAACTCTGATTCCATTTAGCAGAAAAATGCCAGCATCTACCTTCTCTTTTCAAAGCAAGTCATAATATTCCTAAGGAAAGCAAAGATTCCGTATCTGTAGAAAAGTTCCATGTCAAGTGGTGGCTTGGGAATTTCAGATCAGGGATAGAATCCTTCAAATCTTCTTGAACATCTTCTCCCAGAAATAGCAGCAGTTGTTTATGAGAGCTTTAGTATGTTGCACCATTATTAGAACCAAGAGAACTACTTGTCTGGAATTCTATAGCCATGTGGCTGGCAAGTGACAGTATGTTTCCTTGAGTTGTTTGTGTATTGTTGTTGGGTTGTGAGCCTCATCTTAATAATTGTGGAAACTCCATAAAATAGTGACCTTTGGAGAAGTAGTGATTCTCAAATGTCATTCCAAATTTTTGCTATTTCTGGTTACTTTTTGCCTTGGGTATATATTTTAATGATGAAAGTGAAATGTACAAACACTCTGACCTCCCATCTGTTCATTTAGCAGGTTTAGGCCAGTTTACTTGAAACTGCAGGGCCATCCTGTTCTGAGTTTGGGCAGTTTGGGCAAAGAAAGGCTAAGCCTATGCAAAAAAAATGAGTGGACAACAAGCAGACAGAACTACTAAAGCCTTTTCAAATAAAAAGCATATTCTCTGAACAACATTTATACATATCTCCAAAAGTAAAACAGAGGAAGGTCACTGGGAGTAAACTAAACAGATGATCTTTGGACTCACCCTCAGACAAGGACATAGTTTTCTTCTGTGCAATCAAACAGAATGAATGATTCAAAAAAACAAGTTCTCTCAGCTACTTTATTGCCTCCAACAAGGTTTCATTATTAATGGAAATTGTTATTGAAAAACTTTTCCCCCCATGTATTGTTTATATGCCTGTTTAAATTCAAATTTGAGCCAGCAGCTAGGGAAATAAGATTATTTGAAGTGTATGGCAAAAATCTCATATGCCATAGCTTGATTTATCGAGAAGCATAAACCCTGAATTATACACCTCCCACTCACTTGAAATTGAACTGCCCACAGCTTTGTGAGGCTGCCCACAAGGTGTCTAATGAGTTATATGCCAGTGCTCATTTAACAAGAAAAGGAACCAAATAGAGCGTAACTGAAACCTGGGTACATTTTGTTTTTGTTTTGTTTCAGAGAGCTGTCAGATATTTCAGACCAATCTTAAAGTTGTTGCTTCCCTTTATTGCAAGTCGACTTAGGAATTTTAGTTACCTCTTGCTACAGAAAGTTTCTGTTTACAGGATGGCAGGAAGAATGAAGATCGATGGTTGCTGGGTCTGGTTGGTCATACCAATTTGTATTGCAATCTAGGTACTGCAGTGTCTGAATTTTAGTTTAAACATTTAGAAGTTTTAGAAGACAGATGTGGTCTGTATACTGCTGCAGATCAACATTGCTAGTTTCTTTGCAAGATGAGGCATCCATCAGGCTTGTCCACATAGGCATTTCATGGGTTGGAAACACGAAAGAAAAGAAAAGACAGGATGAGAGCAGAAGAGAAATGAGAAACAAATGGAATTAAGGAGGGGGAGAGAGAATGCAGGAAGGTCTCACTAATGTTTTTCCAGAAATCTTCAAAATAAAGCATAAATCTATTGGACAATGAGTCATGGTTCATAAATATAAAACATAATTAGTTTAACATTAAAACAATATAAGTTATTGAATAGTATTGTTTGATATATGTGTGCTTAATAAGTCTTCTAATCAATAAACTCCAAAGTATACTGAATATTACACATAGGCATTACTTTACTGAAATGAATTTCTTATTCATCCATGTTACTTGTTTTTGGTTCATAAACTCTAAAATTGAAAATTTGAATGTTTGCTTTTCAGTATTCATGAATTAAATGTTCACTTCCAAACAACCACGCTAAATAAATAAATCACACGAAAGTTCTCTAATTTTATAATTCAACCCCATTCCAACACCAACCATGCTACTTTACACATGTAATCGCCTTATGGTTGCTTCTTTGTTGTCCTATGAAACACCCAAGAAAGGCAGTAAATACTCACATCTTTTCTTGGTGGTGAAACAAAAATTTCTATAACTGATTTTACAAACATAAAACCTGATCGTTGGCCATGTGTGTATTTGGCTGAAGGTGTCTATTTAATTTCTGTCTTTTCACATACTGATACTGACTTTTAAAAATACCAAATTCAAAAACAAATAAAGAAAAATACTGAATGCAAAATTATTTCAGCATAGTGCTCTTGCTTTTTTGAACTTGTCTCTTAGGTGATTCAAAGTAGGAATGCCCCATCTATTGACCCATTCACGGTATCAGACTTTAATGTTCAATCTCCATTTAATTTTACCCAATAATCTTGAGTATTTTGGGTAGGAATCATTTTAGTGGAAACATTTGAATTACCCAATAACACCTTTGAAAAACAGCAGAAATAAAAATCAAGTCTCAAATAAAAAATGTGATCAGATTTGCTGAACACTCAGATTGGTTGAGTGTATGGCACTATTGTGCATTACCTCTTTAGTTTTCATTAAAACATTATATTAATTTAAATATCTCTGCTGCTAATTTAAAATGATAATGAGGAACTTAAAATAAAAGGCATTGCAAAGAGGAATATAAACAACACTCATGGCAGTTTCAGCAGAGGACAACTTTATCCATGCTGGTGCTTTGATATTATTCTTTTTATAAAAATAGTAATGTTGAAATCCTTATATAATTGAAGACTGCTATCAAATGAAGTTCATTGATTTGGAGATGAACTGGTTCATGTGTAATTATTGGGAAACTTAAAATCTAAAATAAATAGGTTTTCAAAATCTGTAGGTTATATTCACTCTCCCTGAAAGAATGAATCTCTGGGGTTTGTTTTCCAAGTGTTGTATTAATATATAAAGAAATCACTTTGATGAGAATTTATCATTGCTAGATGGTTTTCTTATAGTGATATATTTTTATAAATGGCAAGTGTTGTTTCATCTCCTATTGTGGCATTCCTGCCTAATATAAAAGTGCTTATCTATCTAAGACTCCACAATGGAAAGTCACGGTATCACTTCTAAATATTCCTGTAAGGCAGAATAACTGCCTGCATTCAAGGGAGTGTAGTCTCTTAAAAGGGATGCTGACATAATAATTTTTTTAACATTTTATGAAGAGGAGGTTTTAAGAAATGATGATTTAATATAGAACTGTTAAAAATGCACCTTACAACTTGGTTTAAAGTTTTATCTGAAAAATTAATTCAACTGATGAAAGTCATCAAGAGTTACAAGTTGAGGCATAAGAGGTGGATCCATAGCCACAAGAGGGCAGCAGATGGTGTGAAACTAATGAAGAAGTTACAGAGTGGCTGGGATCCAAGGCTTATTGATGAAGAAAGAAGGCATGGTTTACAGAGTGGATATGAGAAATAAATGGAAGGAGGCAAATCAGGACAAGAAGTGAGGATCATGGATGAAGAGTAAGAGGGAGACAGGGAAATCATGGATGGAGCGGAAGGAAAAAGGAGGAGAGGGAGGCAGAGTAAGAGTAAGAGGGAGATAGGGAGGCAAGATAGATAAAAAGATGAACAGCTCAATGGACAAATGTGCATGCTGTCCAATGTGTTTTGTGTGTGTGTGTGTGTGTGTGTGTGTGTGTGTGTGTATGCATCTAAGGGAGGTATGTACAAAACAGCTGTGTGAGTGTATGTGAACATATGCAGCTCTGTGTTTTTGTGTGTTTGCCTAACCAAAATTGTTCTTAGGCTTAGGACTAAAATGGATAGAAATTTCTAGTTTGTTTATTTTTTCTGTAATTTTCAATCATTTCTGGCCAAATGTCATGCTTTTCTGCTATACCAATGAAGCACTTGAGGAAAAAAGGATTACATACAAATTGATTCCTTACAGATCTCAAACAGCATAAGAACATGCAGAATGATTTGCCATCCTGGTTTGCTGGTAAAATTAACCTAAAGTTAAATCACCATATTTCTTTTCTAATTTTTACCTCAATGACACTGTATTGAGTTTAGATGGGTTTCAATAGACACATAGCATTGCTTCTTCTAAGAGGAGGCATTCTTAAGAAGAAGGACCTTTCGTTTATCAACACATCATGACACACTTTCATTTATTAGTTGTTAAATACAGCCTTGGGAAGACACAAAGAAAACATAAATATTAAGCAAGAGTAGAATTGGGATTATGGGTCAAGGCTTCCATGTCCTCTTAAAATTACAACAAACATAAAAAATCTAATTGTACTTGTAATGTGGAATATTAAATATCTACTCCAACCTCAGTTATAAGGATTGAAGTGTCCAAAAAGGAAGAAATAATATTTATCTCAATTAAATGCTCTCTTCTACAATGAAAATAATACTGATGTGGAATAATATTCATTTAGAATATATTCACTTTAAACTGCTTTCTGAACCCATCATTTAAAAAACAGATCAGTGTTCATGACTGTAGAAGAATATTTAATTTTTGATCAATCAACATAGCTACTATGTGATCATATTCAAAGCCTGTGATTTGGCTGGAATGCAGCATATGCCTTTAAGTAACCCAAATCAAAAGGCAGTGGTGGCACACACCTTTAAGCTCAGCTCTTCTAATGTAAAAGAAAGCAGTCGGTTCAGAAGTAGGTCACAGTTCTCAATTTACAGCTTTCAGACCATGGTTCTCAGTTCAGAGATCACAGTTAGTTCAGAGTTAAGTAGTAGAGATTGAGTGAATGGAAGGAGATTAAGTCAGAGCATACAAGAAGCAGAAATTCAGAGGTAGAGTGAAGTGCAGTGTGAGTAAATGCCTTTAATCCCAAACCTGAGAGTGAATCAGAGTGAAGACTTGCCAGAGTGGCATCTGAGATAAAGCAGAATGAAGAGCAAGCAAAGTGACAGATCAGAAGAAGGGTTAGTAGAGTAAGTCAGAGTGAGGATAGTCCCAATACTCATGATATAAAATCAGGCTCTCAGCTGAGAGAGTCAGGCAGTCAGTTAGAGAACCAGTCAGATAAGACACAGAGGCAGTTCAACAGAAAGACTCAGTGTCAGGAAGGAAACATGAGTTTGGGAGAAAGAGTCAGCTAACAGGTAAAGTCAATATGTAGCATAGCAAAACAGCTCAGTCAGAGAAGCTGTAGGAGTCAGCCACAATCAGATGAGGCAGAAGAGTTCTGTAAGAATTAGTTAGCCGGCTTAAAGGGTCAGTTTGAACCAGGCAGCTAGAAGAAGAGTTTGAGCCAGAACAGCAAATGAGTTGAATCAGTTGAGTTTAGTACAGCTCTGAGTTCAGAAGGAACTAGTCAGAGTGAGTCAGTCAGATGTAAGTCTCAGAGGTTTAAAACTTCTATGTTTAGTCTTGAAGATTAGGTTGTATGGAGGTTGAAGACTTTCAGGTCTAGGCTTAAGATTATATTGTATGAAGGCTGAAACTCTCTAGGACTGGGGATTGAATTAGCAAAGAATAACTTGCCTTTTGCCCTGAATCTATGTCTACACATGCAAACTTCATTTTCTCTTTATTGTTTGCACCTGTTTTCTATTAAGTATTTTCTATATGAGCAAGAAAACAATCAAAAATTGGACTTCAAGTGGTGAAAAGGTTTCATAAAGAAAATACACAATACATGAAGTTATAGATAGCTCATAGATCACTTTGAGGGGAGTGCACCACTTTGTTCCAGTCAGAACACTTGGTAACTTAGAAGGACATAATGAGCATGTATTATACACCAGGTATTCTTCCTAAGTGCTCTAGATGCATGACTCATTTTAGTCTATAAGCAAGCCTATAATTTGGCTTTACTGTTACCATATCAATTTTATAGTTGAAGAAAATAATATGGGGAAAATCGAGTCATTTTGCTGAGGTCATACAACAAGAATAACAAAATCTTACTGGAAAATCACCATTTCATAAATGCTGGTCTCTCAGGTGGGAAGCACAGGGAAAATACAGAAGTGATTTTCTGGTAGCAGCATCAGAATTATACCTTCTTTATTCAGCAGAGAATAAGAAATTCAGCAATCTTGAGAAGCTCCCAGAAGGAGAGAAGGAATGGGAGCAGTTACAGGACTAGAGAAGAGCTCTGGCTACAGAGAGTTGGGGCCACAAGTATCACAAGGAATGTTGAGAAATTATTTTAAAAGCTGCCATGCTAATTTCTCAATATATGCTCAATATTTCATGTGCCTTTAAATCGTCCATACTTACATATAGTTTTGACTTAGGAATATTTGTAACCCACATCCTTAACTTTAAGAAAAGAATATTAGTATGAAGTCAGAATAAGTGAAAAGAAGAGGAAGGTTTTTAAGTCTGTGGAGGAGGCCTCTCATATCTCATTCCTCTTTATTTTTATAAACTATCACAATAACAACAATCCATTATATCTTTGTGCTTACTATTTTCAGTTTCACCCTTTCTTTTTCTCGTTTACTCCCCACCAAGAGACAGACAGAAGTTGTGACCACACAGCTGGCTCTCTTGGATGATGGTTCAAGACAATTATTTCCATCATCCAGTTTCTAGCCCATTTAGTTGTTACAGCTTTGTTTATTCACAGCAGCAATAATATTTTTCCTGTTTGGACTTTAGGTTAATAATCCTGCCTTATTCCTAACTATCATAGCTCCAGATTTCATAGTCAGCATTCATTTGCTCTTTACAATAGTATTTTCCATTTAGTTAAAGAACGAATCTAGCCACTTCTAAACTAGTTGTGCATGTGATATGCTTCTGTGTGTGTGTGTGTGTGTGTGTGATTTTCCACAGCCTCCTCTTTCTTACTACTCCTGTCATCATTGTACTATCAACTTTTATTATTCTTCTGTGTTCTTAAATCACATAACAACCTATTTCCAACCTTTCAAGCATTTTTCACTCTAATTCATCTTCCAGAGAACTGTCAGAGGAATCTCCCAAAGCATGATTCTAACCATGTTGCTTCTTTCCTCAAAAGTCTTTGGTGGTGACCATGTATTACCAGTCTCACCTGTACATGTGACACAGTGATTAGGGTTCTTTGGAGTATAGAACACAGAGAGCATATTCTTCAGAAACCAAATTAAAGGCTAGAAACACTCAGCTGCACTGGATACTAGCAACCATGCTCCTCATTTTCTTCTTTCTCTACTGCAGATACTCATGATCAACATGAATTCAAATATTTGCCAATAATAGAAAAGACCACATTTCTAAGATATATGCTATAATCCATTCACTAATTCTGCCTCATCTGTTCTTCTTGTAAAATATCTAACCCAACTTGTCAATCATTAGTATTATATTAAACTTACCAACTAAAAGCTTTTCTGTTCCCAAAATTTTTATGAACACCACCACATCATCACTGCTCAGGCAGTTTCTCCTTATTTGAGTGCAACAGCAATCGGCAAGGGCAATGTTTCCTTCCTTCTAGTACCTACTTAAACCCTGTGCCTTATAGGTTTTCAAAAAATGGGATGATTGATTGAATTATGACACAGGAAAGTTAAACAATAAGAAATTTAAGTTTCTAAAAATAGTTCAAATGAAATAAGTATGCCCCAATAAATGCCATATACTCGTCATTCAACAATGCACTGGCATCAGAGTGTTGCAAGGACACTGACAGCACACAATCACAGATAGGGAAGAAAGTACCTTGTGGCTTGACCTGTGTCAAAAATATATCCTTTTCTGACACAAAGAAAATCTCCAAAGAAATCATTCTGAGCACAGCTATGAGTGAGAGCTTGGAAAAAATATGTCAAAGAAATAACCCAGCATCTTTCAGTGTTTATAGAAATCTTTCTTCATAAAGATTCAGTTCAAATACATAAAAAGAGAGTGTGCTACTTCATACATAACAACCATTTAATTGAGAAAATTAGATATTAAGGAGAACATCTATTCATCACAAAAATTTAATGATAGACTTCATGCTTTATTTCTGTGATTTCAGATTTGAATATAAATTTATTCAGCCATATCAAGAGATCAGAGCATACTACCTTTCTTCTGGTGGACTGGACAAATGTCTGTATTTCTAAGAAGGATAGTCTTGACCCATGATATGTAAAAATCAATCAACTACAAGTCTTAAAAATATGTTCTTCCATTTGCCTGCAAATTTCATGTCAGTTTTTGTTTGTTTTTATGAAACTTAGGAATACTACAATAGTCTTGAGTGAGGTAACTGAGACCCAGAAAAGCAAATATGGTATGTACTCACTTATAAGTGAAAATTACTTGTTAAGTAAATGACAATCATGGTGCTATATACAGACCCAGAGAGACTACATAGCAAGAGGGCTCTAGGAGTACAGCTCAATCTCCCTGAGAAGGGAAAATAGAATAGATTTCACTGGTGGACTGGGGCCAGCTGGGGATGGGAACAGGAGAATTCTGCTGGCAGGAAGGATGGACTGAGAGAATACTGGAGAGAGGACAGGAATTCGAGGATATTGAGGGGGGTGATATGGAATCCTAATGCAGTGGAAACTTCTGGAACTAGAGGGGACTCCAGCACGGACTTCTAGTAGTGGAAGATACAGAGCCTGAGTTGCCCATTTTCTGTAACTAGGTAGGGCTTCCAGTGGTGAAACTGGAACACCAACCCACCCACAGGGCCTTCAATCTACATTCTGTCCTGCTTGCCTGCGGGATGTGCTGGTGGTGTAGTGGGTATGAACCTGTGGGAATGGTTAGTGTCTGGCCTGAGACCCATGACAAGACAGGGAGCCCATACCTGGCACTTACTGGATGGCCAGGAACGTGAGGCTGGATGGCCCAGAGACTTGGGATGGAGATAAACATGAATAACCAAAAAAAGAAAGAAAAAGAAAAAAAAATCAATAAAATGATTCCTAATGATATTCTGTATGCTGATACATCAATGCCAATCCTCATCAGAGAGGCTTCCCCAACAGTTGATGGTAACAGATTCAGAGACCCATAGCCAAGCATTAGGCAGAGAGAGAAACTAAATTGGAGATCTCTATTGGGTCCCTGCCCTAGCATCTCAAAAGAACTTCATAGAAGTAGGAAAGGAAGAATTATAGGAGCCAGAAGCATGGAAAACACCAGGAGAACAAGGGCAATGGAATCAACCAAGTAGGACTTACATGGGCTCACAGAGACTAGACTGGCAATCACAGACCCTGGATATGTGCCAGGTCCTCTGCATATATGCTTTAGTTTGGTGTTGTTAGTTGTTGTTAGTTTGGTGTTTTGTGGAACTTCTAGCAGTGGAAATGAGAATGCCTCTGATGCCTTTGCCTGCTCTAGGGACTCTTTTTTTCCTCCTGCTGGCTTGCCTCCTCCAGCTTTGGCATGAAGTTTTTTGCCTAGTGTTATTGCATCTTGTGCAGTGTTCAATTTATGTGCCTAGGATGCCTACTCTTTTCTGCTTTTCTGAAGGGAATCACAGGGAGAGTGGATCAGGGGAAGAGAGGAGGTGAGGGCAGGACTGAAAGGAGTAGAGGGACAGGAAACTGCGATTGGCATATATTATATGAAAAGCAAGAAAATTTTAATTAAAAAGTTATGATAACTATAGTAAATTTGATTATTGTGAATTTGAAATGAACCAATAAATAAATACATCTTGCTAAAGTAAAAAAGAGGGATCTCAAAAATTGTTACTTCACACTGATCTTTCTTAAAACACTAAAAACATAGCATGGAGTGTAATCATCCATCACAAACAGAACAAGACAGGCATCATCAAATGACATCAAAAACTATCATTGAATTTAGATATCTATTAATATTTCAGATAAAACACATAGATAAAGATGCAAGAATATGCATATCAGACAATTTATCTTATCTTTTGCAACAGAATTGCATCCACTGCTAAAATCTGGCCTTTTACTCCATCCCTCTTTGTTATTCATAATGTTCCTGAAGCTCTGGGAAAATATTTTAAACCATTTAAATAAAAACAAAAATACAGAGCCAACCTGTCTTCTCAAAGTTTCAAGAACTTTTTCTCAGGAAGGTGATGTCTTCCAATGCATGTCAACAGTTTAAAGCAATGAATTTGATAGATTTTTGGAAGAATATTTTGAAACCCCTTGTCTAACAAATTATTCTTCAAAATATTTTCCATATATTTAAATGAAGTAATAAAATGCCAGATTCCCATGCTCAGATAATTGTAACAAAGAGACCCATGAACGCTTAATGCTATTGTACACCTGGTAGTGGTTTCTTCAGCCTATGCTAGCCATCTTGAACTTCATTTGTTCATTTTCAATCAACTATACTTCTAAACCTTCAGAAATTTGTAACTTGTCACTGTGCTGTCCTCTGTGATACAAAAGCCACAACTGTCATGTTCTTCTCCATATCATCTGTCTTACATGGAAACACATCATTGTGTTTTGTTCTTATCACAGCATATTTGTGGCCAAATTTTCTGGATACAAATATGTATCTATGAAAAACATATCAGGCATGTAGTTTGAACATAGATTTCAGGTCAAGCATATTCTGTATTTTGTCACAAAGACTTAAATGTCAACTAATAGTAAATATTTCCAAGAGATATTATAAATATATGATCATAGCATCAAATCTTTGGGACTTCAACCAATACATAAAAGAACTGTGGTGACAGAATATGCATAATCTAGCAAAAAACTTTAGCACTCTTAAAAGAGATAAATAGTGCTAGCAATGCAGCAGAATCTATCTGTCAGAGAGACCCCCAAAAAATAAATCATCAGAATACATGTTCACCTTAAGAAGACAAACTTCATAAAATTAAGAAATTACAAGGAGGTTTAGAAAATATTTCCTACTGAATAAAAATGTAAATTACACACACACACACACACACACATATACATATATATATATATATGTATATATATGTATATATGTATCAATGCTTGGGATGACACTAAGACAATACATGGAAAATGTGTTACCAATGTGGTGCTTGGATCAAGCCTAAAGCCTCAAACATAGTAGGCAAATACTCTTCCACTAAATGTGGAGCCATAGCCTCTAGCCCACATTTTCATTTCAAGTGTTTACAATAGAAAATAAGTCACTGAGATTTATGATCTATTTTCACCAAGAAGCTTAAGAGAAAGAAAATGAAAAACCAACAGAGAACAAAACTAGCAAACATTCACAACAGAAAATAAGAAAATCAATGAAAACTTGGTAAGGAATAATGAAATTGGTAAATCTCTGTCTGGATTTATCAAGAGCAGAGAGAGAAGGCGAAGGAAAGTAAAAAGACAAAATTAGCAACATTGGAAAGTAAAAACAGGATTAGTAAACCTCACAGATCATAAAGGAAAATAAAAGAATCCTACCAAATATCTGCAAATAATTTTGGAACCCTAGTTTAAAAGGATTTGATCCTTGAAAACTATGTGAAGAAACCATTTAGGAAGAAATTAAATATTTGAGGCTAGACATGATGGCACATACCTTAAATTCCAGCACTGAGAATTCTAAGGCAGAAGGATTACTGTGAATTCAAAGCCAGCCTATGCTACCCAGTGAGATCTTTCCTTGGAGTAAGAAACAAGTAATTAAAAATTAGACCTCACAGCTGGGAGGTGGTGAAATATGCCTTTATTTCTAGCATTTGAGAGGTAGAGGCAGGCAGAAATCTGTGAGTTTGAGGCCTGCCTGGTCTACAGAGTGAGTTTCAGGACAGCCAGAGATACAACAAAGAAACCCTGTCATGAAAAAAAAAAAATCACATCTTTAATCCTACCACTCAGGAGGTAGAAGCAGGCAGGTCTCTCAATTTAAATGCAGCCTGTTCTACATAGCAAATTCCAGAAACAAATCAAACAAGCAACCAAACAATAATAGAAATCAGAATGTTTCTAAAGCTACTAAAGAAATTAAATTTTCAGGGAAAAAGAAAATCTAATGTTGGTGAATCAAAACATCAATATTGTTAAGATAATATAATGGAAGTTTAACATTTAATAGAAATCAATAAGCTCTAAATTTTATAAGAAAATTGAAAGGAATAAGAATAAATAAAGTGATTTTTAAAAAAGGATCATGAAAGAATTCTTACTTCATTTCAAGAGTATAATGAGGTCCAATAGTTAAGAATGTAATACTACTTAAAGATAGAAAAATAAATTGATGAAACAAAAATTCATAAAATATAATAACAAAATTAATTTTTGAGAATTTTCTAAGATAACGAGAAGATAGTTTTTAAAATGGTGCTTGAACAAAATATTTTATGCTGGAGATAAAAGAAAGAAAATAACTCAAATCACACCTCACTTCACACACTAAAATTAACTTAAAATGAGCCCAGACCAAAACAAAGAAATTAAGTGTATAAAACTTTGAGGAGAAAGTTTGTGACTTGAGCAGGTTATACTTCTGGAATTAGGAATGTGTGTGTGCATGTGTGTGTGTGTGTGTGTGTGTGTGTGTGTGTGTAACAACAATTAATGAAAAAAGAGGCCCTGAATTTGAAAATGAGCAAGGAGAAGTTTATGGGATATTCCAGAGGGAGAAAAATAGAAGGGGAATTATATAATTATATTTAATATCAAAAAATATTTTAAAAAGTATTTAGAATGCTCAACAATTCAAAATTATAAGATAAACTATGTGATGACTTGCACTTATGAGATAGAAGTATTGAAGTCAAGGACTACTCCATGAAATGGAGCCATGCTTGACACAGCTCAGGTGGTCAAGAACCTGAGATTAGACAACCATGCATCTAGAGGAAAACTGAACATAGAAATAAAATAGCTTGTAACTGCATTCTACTATACCCATAGATCAGTGTCTCACTCAGCTATAAAAAGAGAAGCTTTGTCATATCATAGAGGGGAACAAATACAGAAATCTACTGCTGGACAGTGTACAAAGCATGAGAAATTTTGAAGTACTAACTTGGATGTCTACATCAAACATACCCTTAAGAACTTAAGACACTACTTTGAAGAGGGTGGAGAAAGAAGGCAAGATCTAGTAAGGAGAAATTACACCAAGGACATGAACTCACAGACATGGTGGCAGTGTGCACAAGACCTGACTGCAATAGTCCAGAAGTCCCAGCACTGAGAGGAGGAAGCAGACACAAGACTCTAGTTATGCCCAACTGACAATGTCTTGCAGAAGAAAAATTAATTTTCTCCAATGGAGTCTCACTAGGTGTACAAACCATACTAATGGCAGTCTCCATGCCCAGGAGTAGATGGCCAACAAAGAACGAACTCAATGGCATTTTTGGAGTTTTGTTTTGTTTTTTTGTTTGTTTGTTTGCCTGCTTGTCTCATATTGCTTTGTTTTACTTTACTGGTCTTTATGATTGCAGGTTTTGTTTAGTTTTTAATGGGTTTTAGATGTGTTTGCATATATATGTGTCAGAGAAAGAGAAAGAGAGAGAATGAGTGAGGGAAAGTCTCTATGTGTGCTATATGCTTCTCATTCTTTGACTTAGCTATTCTAATTTTTCTTAGAATTTTTTGTTTATGAATAGGATTCATCTTTCACATATGTGTATAATGAGTATCAAAAAGCAAATATAATTTCATATACCCAATAATTCAAAGAAGTAACTGAAATGGATATTCTAAGAACTAAATTGTATATATTTTTAATTTTTAATTTCAAATATCTTTTTATTATTTATTTTTCCTTTTGATTAAAAATTCTTTTCTCATACAATACATCCTGATTACAGTTCCCCCTCCTCATCTTGCTGGTTCCTCCCTACCTCCTCTCCCATTTAGCTCTACTCTAATTAGAAAAGGACAGGCTTATAAGAGATAATAATATACCATAACATAACCAAAAAAATATAACAAGATAAAACAAAAAAAATATCACATTAAAGTTGGACAAAGCAAATCAACAGGAGGAATAGAGCCCCAAGAGAAAGCAGAAGAATCAGAGACTCACTAGTCAACACATTCAGAAGTCCCATAAAAGTACTAAACTGAAAGCTATAATATATGTGCAGAGGACCTGGTACAGACTCTTGTAGGTACTGGGCTTACAGCATTAGTCCGTAAGTTTATATGAGCTTTTCTCAGTTGATTTAGATGACTTTGTTCTTCTGGTGTCCTCCATACCTTCTAGTTCCTTCTGTTTCTTCTTCTGTGAAGCTCTTTGATCTCTGAGAAGAAGCATTGAAGAACACCACATTTAGAGCTATGTGTTCTAAGGTTTCTCTCCATAAATAATATTTGGCTGTAGATCTCTGTATTTGTTTCCATCTGTTGCAGGAGGATGTCTCTCTGATGATGTCTAAATAATGCACCAATCTATGAGTATGGTAGAATACCATTTATTGTTACTCTTTTTAGACCATAGTATTTGGTTTTATCCTAGGTTTATGAGCTACCTAGTCTCTGGTTCTTGGTCATCTAAGCACAGTCAGGTATGAATTTCAACTTCTTTATGAGCTACCTAGTCTCTGGTTCTTGGTCATCTAAGCACAGTCAGGTATGAATTTCAACTTCTTTGGGACTTAAGTCAAATCAGATATTAGTTGGTTACTCCCTCAAATTTTGTGCTACCACTGCCCTAGCACATTTTTGCAGGTAGGACATTTTAGATCAAAGGTTTTGTATCTGGGTTGGTGAGTACAGTTTCTCTATCGGTAGCCTGCAGAGAAACTTCCTTTACCAACAAAATTAGAATGTAGGTTAAGGTTCAACACAGGCACAGCTCAAACTCTCCATGTTCAACCAGTTGGGTGCTGTCTTCAGCAATGAGGTCTTCATGTTACTTTGTGGAGAGAAACCCATTTGTCTTGGCATCAGTCTGGGTTGTTTGGGGATTTCCAAAAGACCCCTTTGGTCAACAATTCAATTGGATATAACCCTGTCAAGGAGTAGAGACTTTATTTGGTGATAAGAGATGGCCAATTGGAACTCTGTCCCCCTCATTAATTGGAGATTTCAGGAGAATTGTCTTCATAAATATTAGAATATTTCCACTATCCTAGGTTTTCACCCAACCCATAAAATGCCCCTCAATTGCAGCAGTATTTCCCCACATTCTCTCTCAATCCCTTCTTCATTGCTCCTCCCTGCCTGACTGAAGTCCAGCTATAAAATCTATTGTATTTCCCCCACCCAGAGAGATCCATGAGTCTGCCCTAGTGCCCTCCTCTATACATAAGCTCTCTGGATCTATGGACTGTAGCATGGTTATCATTGGGTAATATATGAATATAAGTCAATACATAGAATATTTATCTTTTGGGGTATGGCTTACCTCATTCAAATGATTTTTTTCTAGTTCTATCCATTTGCCTGCAATTTTTTATAACTGATTTTTTTCTTCTCTCATAAAATACATCCAGACCCTTATCCTCTCCTCCTTTCATTCCTCCCAGCCCTCCTTCTCCCCCATATCCACCTCCTGGTTCCCTTCAGAAAAGAGTAAGCCTCACAAGGTTACCACTCAGACAGGGCAGAAAAAGATGAAACAAACCTGAGCACAAACCCCTACACAAAGGCTACACAAGGGAACCCAGAAAAAAGAAAAAGGTCAAGACAGATAAAAGAGTCAGAACCACCCACATCTCACACACACACACACACACACACACACACACACACACACACACACACACACACTCCAGCTTTTAGGATTTCTACCAGAATACCAACCCAAACAACTATAAGATATATGTAGGGGAACATGTAACTCCATGTCTGCTGCTTTGGTCTCTGTGAGCCCCTAAGAGTGCTGGTCAATTGACTCTGTAGGGCTTGTTCTCTTGGTGTCCTCAACCTATCTGGTCCCCACAATCCCTATTCCCCATCTTTTAAGCATGGGGTTTACTGAGTTCCCCTAAATGTTTAGACTTGGGACTGTGCATTTGCTCCAGAGGAAGCCTTTCAGGTGTTGAGTAGGCTGGTCACCAATCTATGAGCAGAGCAGAATATCATTAAGAATCATCTCCAGGTTATACAGTCTCGGGTTTCTGGCACTCCTGCAGTTTGTGTGCAGATTAGAAGATATCATTTTTAACAGCTAAGTAATACTCCATTGTAGATGTAACGTATTTTCTTTATCCATTATTCTTTTAAGAGAAATTTAGGTTGTTCCTAATTTCTGGATGTTGTGGCTATAAGAGCAATGACCATGTCTGAGCAGTCATTCTTGTGGTACGATGGAATGTCTTTTGAGTATATGACTAAGAGTGATATATAGGTGGTTCTTGAGGTAGATCAGTATCCATCTTTCTAAGAAACTGCCACATAGATTTCCATAGAAACTATATAAATTTCTACTCCTACCAGCAATAATAATAATAATAATAATAATAATAATAATAATAATAATAATAATGGTGTTCTTATTCCATATCTTTCCAGCATGAGCTATCACTTGTGTTATTGATCTTAGCCATTCTGACAGGTATAAGATGGAATTTCAAAGTAGTTTTAATTTACATTTCCTGGATGGTTAAGGATGTTGAAAATTTTTAAGAGCATCTCAGCCATTTGTGTTTCTTCTATTGTGAAATCTCTGTAGAGAATTGTACATCTTTTTAAAAAGTATTTTTTGCTATCTAGTTTTTTTTTAGTTCTTTATATATTTTAAATATTAGTCCTCTATCAGATGTGGAGTTGGTAAAAATCTATTCCCATTCTGTAGGCAGCTTCTTTGTCAAATTATGGTATCCTTTGCATTACAAAACTTTTCAGTTTCATGAATTTCCATTTATTAGGTACTGATTTTAGCACTTGTACTAATTGTGGTCATTTAAGAAAGCCTTCTCCTGAGCCAATGGGTTCAAGGTTATTCCTCAATTTCTCTTCCTTCAGGATCAGTGTATTTGGTTTTATGTTGATTTCTTGGATCTATTTACAGTTGCCTTTTGTACAGTGCAATAAGCATAGATTTATTTGCATTCTTCTAAATCTTCATATAGTTTGACTAGCATTTGTTGAAGATGCCTTTTTTTTTCCAGTGTGTATTTCTTTCTTTTTATTTTTTTTAATCAAAATTCAGTTGTCCACAGTTCTGGTGCTTCAATTTGATTTCATAGACAGATGAGAATTCTTTTATGCCAATACCATGTATTTTTTACTACTGTAGCTTTATAGTACAACTTGAAATCAGGAATGGAGAGACCTCCAGTGGTTCTTTTATTGTTCGGGATTGTTTTAGCTATCCTGAGTTTGTGTGTGTGCGTGTGAGTGTGTGTGTGTGTGTGTGTGTGTGTTTCCATATGATGTTGAGTATTGTCCTTTAAAGGTCTGTAAAAATTGTGTTGGAAATCTGATGACAATTGCATTGAACCTGTAGATTGTTTTTAGTAGAATGGACATTAACACTATGTTATTACAATTATCCATGAGCATAGGAGAGTTTACCATATTCTGATTATTTCTTTCTTCAAATACTTTAAGTTTTTATCATATAAGTCTTTTCCATGCTTGGTTAGAGTTACCTTATGATATTTTATATTATTTGAGACCACTTTGAATGTTGTTGTTTCCTTAATTTCTTCCCAGTCCATTTTTGTATATAAGAGGGCTACTGAATTTTGTGAGTTACTTTGGTATCCAGCTACTTTGCTAAAAGGGTTTTTCAGATGTAGAAGTTTTTCTGTGGAAATTTCATGGCCACTTATCTATGTTATCATATCACCAGCAAATAAGATATTCTTCACTTTTTTCTTTCCAATTTGTATCTTCTTTATCTCCTTCAGTTATCATATTATTCCATGTAGTAATAGATTCCAGATGCAGATATCAATTCCAGGCAAATGGGAGTTTATTCTTTATGTAATTGAATCATCGGTTCTTATCCTCAGACCCTGGAAGATTTTAGCCTCTGTACCATCTACTCTTAAGCCTAGAACTGGAAGGCTTCAACCTTTGTACAATCTAGAATGTATAAAACTCTGATAGTCACCACTGACTGAGCAACTCTGACTAGCTCCTTCAGAACTCAGAGCTCTACTGAATTTAACTGACTCTTCTGGTCCACTGTTCTGGCTCAAAATCTTCTTCAAGCTGCTTGGTTTAAACTGACATTCTGAGCCAGCTTACTGTTTCTGACAGAGCCCTTCTGACTCTGGCCTACTCTGTCTGATTCTCTGATTGCCTCAGAATAAACTGCTCTGCCCAGCTTCAAATTGATTCACTCTTCCCATCTGATACTGACTTCTGTGGAGTTGCCTCTGTGTTTCTGTGTCTCTCCTCCTACCTGCTTTCCTCACACTGCCTACTATAACTGACTCTACTGTAACTGACTATGCTAACTCTTCTTCTGATTGGTCATTTTGCCTGTACTTTACTCTGACTGATCCCAGATGGCATTTCCA
This sequence comes from Cricetomys ansorgei, assembly GCA_026225945.1. Classification (NCBI taxonomy): domain Eukaryota; kingdom Metazoa; phylum Chordata; class Mammalia; order Rodentia; family Nesomyidae; genus Cricetomys; species Cricetomys ansorgei. The sequence goes on along the minus strand of JAMJFZ010001131.1, from coordinate 6,696,041 downwards.
ATCTGACACTGACTCCTTCTCAGCTCTGCTTTCTGTGCTTGCTTCTGTTTCTGTCTTAGGTATTAAAACTGTGGACCACCACTGCCTTCTGAATACTGGGATTAAAGGTGATGGCTACCACTATATTCTGAATATTAGGATTAAAGGTGTATCTACTTTCCATCCAGACCACACAGGCCTCTGAATGTAGACCCCTTTATTATAGACCCTTCCTAGCTTACACACAAGTCTATTCCTCTAAAGCTCCAGCTAAGACTTCTAGTACTCTTTGTTTCATTGGTTCCTTGTATTGTTCTCTTTGTTTCTATTTTATTGATTTCAGCCTTCAGTTTGATTATTTCTTTATAAGCCTTTTGGATATGTGTACTTATTTTTGTTCTTGAGTTTTCAAGTATGCTGTTAAGTTTGTAGTATGAGCTCCATTTTTTTTAATGTAGACACTTAGTGCTATGAACTTTCTTCTTAGAACCACTTTCATTGTGTCCCATACATTATACACACATACACACACACACACACAAATGTGTATAATTTGATATATATACCTCTAATGTATAATCATTTTCATTGAAATCTAGAAAGTCTTTACTACCTTTTGTTAATTCTGTCTTGATTCATTTTTAATTTAGTAGAGACTTGCTCAGTTTCCATAAGTTTGCAAACTTTCTGTTGTTTCTGTTATTGTTGATAGCCAGCCTTAATCTGTGGTGGTCTGATAAGATGCAGGAAGTTATTATAATTTTCTTGTCTCCGTTGAGATTTGCTTTGTGTCTTAGTATGTGGTAAATTTTGCAGAAAGTTTCATGAGGTGCTGAGTAGAAGATAAATATTTTTTTTAGTTTGGGTGAAATGTTCTGTAAATATCTTTTGTCCATTTGGTTTATAACATATACTAGCTTCCGCATTTTTCTGTTTAGTTTTTGTCTGGTTGATTCTCACCATTGGTGAGAGTGGAGTATTGCAGTCATCCACTGTCAGTGTGTAAGGGTCAATATGTGATTTAAGCTGTATTTAACAAACATATGTGTCCTTGAGTTTGGGGTATAAATGTTACAAATTGAAATGTTCTCTTTTGGATTTTTTTTTATTATTGTGTGGTGAGGGGATTTTTATTCTGGTCTAATCTAGTTGATGTTCTGTGTGCTTCTGGTACTTTCATAGGATAGCAAATTTTTCTTGTATGATTTCTGTCAAGAATATTTTCTCGGCCTTTGAACTCGAATTCTTCTGTTTCTTCTATTCCTATTATTCTTAGATTTGGTCCTTACATAGAGTTTCAGATGTTCTGGTTGTTTTGTTTCAGAAGAATTTTAGAGTTAGCACTTTCTTTGATTGATATATTCATTTATTCTGTAGTATTATCAAGGAATGAGATTCTCCTAATCCTTGTATTCTGTTGGTGAAGCTTGCCTCTGTAGTTCCAGTTTGAATTTCTAAGTTTTTTTTTTTTTTTTTCATTTCAAGAATTCCCTCAGTTTGGGCTTCTATATTGATTCTATTTCCATTTTCAGATTTTGAAGAGTTTTATTCATTTCTTTACACTGTGTTTTCCTAGATTTCTTCAAGGGATTCTTTCATTTCCTTACATTCATTTCTTCTTTAAGGACCTCTATAATTTTCATAGGGCTTTTTGGGGGTATTTTTCTGGAGCTCCAGGTATGTTAGAAAATAAGAGCCCACTGTGGTATATATGGATGCTGGGCTTTAGTGGAGACATGTTACTCTGACTGTTATTGATATGTTTTTATACTAGTGTTTAACATTGAGATCGGGATGGTTATATGTGTAGGTGCTGACATCTGGTTTTGTCTTATTGGATAATGTTTTGTTCCTTGTTTTCTGTTTTCTTCCTGGATTTTAGGAAAATGTGATGGCTGTGTGTTGCTTGGTAGGACATATTCTATGGATATATTTCAGTGTCCTGCTGAACTGGAGTGTTTCCAGAGAATGTCTGCTTGAGTTGGAATCCGGAATAATAGAATAAGTTAGGGTAAAGGAAGTTGGAGGAGAGATCTCTGATCCCTTGGGCCTGAGGTCAGAGAAAAAAGAAAAACTACAGCAAATGTTCTGCTACAGAGTTGGAGAAGAGACTGGGAAAATTGAATCTGGAGCAAGAGAAAGAGAGATGATCTGCAATCAACCTCCCTGCTTCCCTGGAAGCAGCAGCCTTTGTGTTAGCAATGGGTTTCTGAGAGGTGGGGAGCTGGAATAAAGTAATGAGTGGGGAGAGGAATATTAGAAAGGGAAGGTCTATGGGATCCACAGGAGATGGTAATTGGGGGGCAGGGAAGGCTGCAGAAGGTGTTCTGGTGCAGAGCTGGAGTTGAGACAGGGAGGAATATTGGACCTGGGGAACAGAGGGAGAAGTGGTGATGACTGAGGAGAAGATGAGTGAGGGAAAACTGCAGTGAGAATTATTTATTAACATTAATTAAGAATTCTTAATTAACAAATAAGAAAATTAACCCACCACACCTAATTAAGGTATCTCTAAACATGAAGATGGAAAGAAATAATGACTCTCACTGGTAGTGTTTATCAGGGTAAAAACTGGGGTAAACAATGGGTAGTATTTCCCCTTTGCATTTCTAAACACAGGCTTGTATCTATAACACAGCAAAAAGTATTGCTGCTTATTAAGAAGAGAAAATACATTTACAATGTTAGAAAAAGACTTTATAAAATAAAATATTAAAGGTAATATAGACAACTACTGCATATAAGAAAAAATATTCAACATTACCTCCCTCTAGAAAGGCAAGTTAAATACTATGAAATACCACTCTAAATTGTTATAGGCTAAAATTAAGATCGTCAGTGTTAAAAGTTGGCTAGTATGTCAAATACCTGAATACACAGAATTTTCTAGGGAGGATGAAAATGTTAACATGTTATGTTAACAAACAGTTTGAGGGGATTGAAGAGATGGCTCAGCAGATAAAGGTGCTTGCTGTTCTTCCAGAAGACCTGGTTTTGATTCCCAGAGCACACATGATGGCTTACAATCATTCATAGCCACAAACATGGTATGGATACATATACGCAGGCAAAATACTCATACACATAAAATACAATAACAATTAAAAATCAAAATGAACATTTTTAGAGTTTCTGAAAAACTCCAGCATTAACCATACTCTGTTGAACTATAAGTAAATAATCAAATTTATATTTTTGCACAAATATTTGTAGCTTTTTCATGGTAATACAATCTTGAAACTGACTATCCCAAACATCAATGTATAGATGACTAAGAAATCAACAACAAACCTATCAGAATATTACTCATCCATAAAAAAGACAAAGCCATTGAAACACAGAGTGAATATAATTAACTTTCAAAATATGATGATGAAAAAAAAACCAGACACAGAAGAGTGCATCTGATACCATTTATGTGCAAAGAAAAATATGATATATTGAACAATAGCAGATCAATATCCAGGGATGGAGAGAGATTAACCAAAAATGAGTGCTAATAAATTTGTTAGGGTCATATAATTTTCTACATCTTGTTTATTATGTATAGATTGAACTTAACTCACTGTTCTTAAAATCTATATATTTTATACATCGTTAATTAGATCTCCAGAAAAAGCTTATTAAAATTTACTTTCTAGGATAAATAGACCAGAATAAGATGACTATTTGTATTAAAAACACATTTTATCATATCAGGGCCACACAGCACCTTTATGCTCCATCTAAACAAACTGACTCAAGCCAGTTCACTTAATGCACAAATTGATCAACACAATGGTTTTCCTCAAATTATCACAAGGTAACAAATCTTGAGGATATCACTTGTCACTGAGCAATATGGGGAATGTCATGCCTGCGTTTCTCTCCGAAAAGAGACTGCCATTGATAGTAGAAAATCTTAAATTATCCAGGGAGTTCCAGGACATTTTAAAGGCTCTGTGGAACCCAGGTTGAGTGAGAAGACAGACAACTATTTTGTCTCCACGTTGAAGTTCATATGAATACAGAGGCCATTTTTCTGTCAGCCCTTAACAAATGTCAGACCAGCAACAAAAGACTAACATTAGTAACTGCAAGGAAGAAGTGAAGTGTGGAATTTGTTTCTAGTCTGGAACTTGTAAGTACCAGAAGTGAACAAATTTATTCTCAATTCGTTCCTCTCAGTCTTTGCTTTCTCAAACTATTACATTTTTCAATAGACTTAGTAAAAAGGAGAAATGCAACACTTTTATTTTCCTGTAAAATGAAAAGACACAAGAAAGTAGCCAATGAAGCACCTTGCTCCTTCCATGTGACTGGTCTGGCTCCTAATGAAACCACTGGCATGCAGACTCAGGCCTATGTGGGGACACACCAACCCCAATTCTGGAAATTGTTGTTTCATTTGATCAAAGGAAATTAGCACATAAATGTCATACCCATTATCATTAACTCCACAGCTCCTTCAATATTGCTTCAATATTATTCTCAACAAAACTGTGGCCCCTATGCTATTAGGTTCCCCACCTCAGAGCTTAAGTTACCTCCTTACTCACAACCTGAACTTGCATCTGAATACATCACTCTGTGTGCATCTGCAAGACTGAATGATTTGCAAACACAATTACTGAAAACCAATCCCATGAACCTTTTCCATATGGATTGGCCTCCACGGACATGCATCAGTGGCTGGAGAAAGTGAGTAGAATGCCTCTAGTCTAACCACCAATGTAAATCATAAAACTGAAATTCAGGATAAGAGTCCAAGACAGGAGTTTGAACTGTCAACTTTGTTTTCCTGTGCAAATGAACTAAAATTCACAGTTAGGCTGATGGCAAATGTTACTCATATATTGAAACACAAGGTCATAACAAAGGATTGGCAAAAGGTCCTAAAAGTTAGACTTCTGGCTATTATTTGGTGCAGGTCTATTTCACATTTAATTCCCACATTTAATAATGACATCTGGGGATTTAATCACTCAGTGTATGAAGCACTAAAGCTGCTATTTTGCCTCTTAGCATACAAACAAGATGCATCATATTTGCACACAAATATTATTAGGGATGATCCTGAAGCTGAACTTTCTAGTGTATGCCATGAATGCACAGTAAAAGTATCCTAGAATTGCTCATCTTATCTAATACTAGAAAATTGAGTGTCTTTTTCTATAGAATCAAAAACAGAAGAATCACTTCATTTTCTTAACACAATTTAGCAGTGACCTGCAGAAACTCCAGGGCTGAGAAGCAAGGCAATGTCTTTCTTTCCACTCAGTGACTGGCCTTTTTGCTGAAGCTGCCAATGTTGGTCTTAATTAGTGCCAATTACATTACATTTTTTAAATGTGGACACCTGTATTATGTGAACTAGATGGAGAATCCTACTCTATTTTCAATCAACTTGCACAGCTGTCAGCAGCAGATACTTCCTGGCTGCTATTGTTTAGGCAATAATTCAGAATACCAGTCCAAGGTCTCCTTAGATCACATTCCTATAATCCTCAAAGTACTGAGTCCCCTAATATTCCCATTTCTAACTTTACACAGTTATTCTTTTATAAAAGAAAATACAGAAAATAATCAATACCATGCCTGCATTGTATCAACTACTTTAAAAGTTATTTTCATCATTAGCATTAAGAAATTACATATAATTATGAAGACTAAATCCAATTACGGGAGAGATTCTAAATTGACTGACAGCCTCCTTATGTAAACGCTGACTTTTCAGCTCCCTCCCTTCACCACTATTTTCCATGGATACATCTCAGAGATGCCTGTAAAAATAAAAGAGAAAAACCATAGCCGCTGCTTCATTACTCCAGTAGCTGCCCAAAGGAATTCTGTTTTTCTGTAGCTGGGTATGTCTACAAGATAAATTTTTGAAATTCTGCAGCTAAAAGAATTTGAAATTGTTGCTATATAAAAAAGGAGACAAGAAAGAAGAAAAGAGGAAGTAAGAAATTAACGATTACTATTTATGAAAGGAAATATAAAAGGAAATGGCTACACATGGTAACACATGTTCTAGAGGCAGCCAGGCACCCATACAATCATCACATTACTCTTCCTGATAGAAGAGCAATAAAACAACTGTGGGATTTCATCGTCAGTTGTTGTTTAGTCTGTAAGAATGTACAGCAAGGAGATTTGCAAAAAAAACATTGGAATAGCCCATCTGTTCATCTTAAAGAATGAAGTACAAGAAATGAAGTTTGGGAAGGAAAGAGTAAAAGAGATGAGATACTAGGAGACATTGCTTTGTTTCATATTTTAAGTTATAGCTTTAAATAAACCCCATAGATTCTGGAAAAGTTTCATGGTAGAAAATTTTACAGAGAAATTGGTTAAGAAATAAAAAGTGCACATTGTACTTCTGAGTCATTTCAGCTTTATATAAACTCTTCTACCCAAACACTTTATACAGAATGTCAGGACTCATAAATGCATGAAAGACTCATTCAATTATTCACTAATTCATTCAGCGATTATTAAGCAATAACTAGATGCTAGACATTATGTAATATGTGATTCAAAAAGAATACAGTGTGGAATAGTAAATTATCTAAAAACAATAGGCAAGGATAAGAGTTTTCAGACTAGAAATTGAAAGTCTTCCTCATGGAGTACTGCTTAGGGAACAAAGCCTGGTTACTGAAGGCTGATGACAGTGGGGAAAGAAACAGTAGTCAGTTAGCAGGGTACAGTGTTACAGTTAGCAGGAGGAGTGGCTCCAGTGCCCCACACCAGGGCCAGTTAATTATAGTCAACAATAAGTGACTGCATGTTTCAAACTTTCTAGCAGAATAAATGTTGAATATTCTTGAGTCTTTAAGGTAGCAGATTTATGTAATACCCCAATTTTCCCTTACTGAAAGTATGCACATTCGTTAAAATATCACACAGTGTCCCATACACTTGTGAAAATATTATGTATGAATTTTAAAAAAATTTTAATTCCTCCTATTTTCTCCATTTTTGCGTTGACAGCCCCAATGGCCTATGATACCTTCATCTAGTTCTTGTCTCCCAGCTCCAAGAATATCAGGGCAAGACATTATTGCTTAAGACACCAAATACTTTTTACACAGACCTTGGAAGAATCAAGCTAAAATTTTAATGGAAGCCTCCTTAGATACTAGCTCCTATAGTACCTGATAGTGCTATGCAAAGACTAAAGGTAAAAAATGAAACAAGAGTTCTACCGAGCTGTGGTGTCCATGAAGCAAAATAATGACAAGCGTTGCAAGACAAAATCAAGAGTGCAATAGTGACACTTAGATCTTAGAGGTAACCAACAGCTGTCTAATTGAACCTAAGGCCCACTGAACAGAAGAAAATAATTTCTGGTACAATAAAACTACCCAACTACCTATAGCTAATGCAATCATGGAACCTAGAAGAGTACCTCCTATTGACAATTTCCTAAATCATTGTCTTAGCTAAGATTACCATCACTGTGATGAAACAACATGGCCAAAAGCAAGTCATGGAAGAAAGCTTTTACTTGGCTTACATTTCTGTGTAATATAGTACATCACTGAAGGAAGTCTACTCAAATAAAATTAAAAAGGAAGTAACTCAAATAAAGTAGGAACCTGGAGGCAGGAACTGATACAGAGCCCATTGAAGGTTCTCCTTACTAGCTTGCTCCCCATGGCCTACCCAGCTTTTGTTTTTATACAACATAGAACCTGTACCTCAGGAGTGGCACCACTCACAATGGTCTGGGCCCTTCCACATCAGTCACTAATTAAGAAAGTACCCTACAATTTTGCCTGAAGCCTGATCTAATGAAGACATTTCTCAGTTGGGGCTCCCTCCTCTCTGATGACACAAACTTGTGTTAAGTTGACGTAAGATTTGCCAGTACATTCAGTATAATTCCAAGCTATGTTCTAAATACAGATAAACATAGTTCTCGCCCCTCACCAAGTCAGTTTCTTTTTGCAGCGGAAGAAAACTATCAAAAAAAAAAAAAAAAAACCAGCAAAACTTGTGAAAATGCAGAGAACAAAGGATTGTGCTGCATTCTACCTCAATTGATACATCTACATGTAGAGGAACACTTAATCTTTTAACCCAGCAACATGTCTGTTATGGGAAAGGATCACATTCAAGTTGAGTGTGATCTGGCTGGAATGCAAAACATACCTTTAACTAACTCATACAATCCAATCTTCAAGATGCTAGCTCCAACCTAGGAGGCTTCAGTGTCCACAGCACTAGTAGGCATGACTTGCCTGCCATTTTCTGGCCTACAGACATCCAGGCTGTGGGACCTCTGTGGAACAGAAGTCCTAAGCATAGTCTTTGGAAATCCCTTTTCTGGAAAAGCTTATAAGAATGATTGTAACATGAAATCTCACAACATGGTACATGTTATTTTCTTCATAACACTGCAACCTGGAATTTATATTATATTATGCAACATAATATTATATTAGAGTGTGAAATTCTTTATTATCTAAGCTATCTGCATGAAAAATATATGCATTCAATAACAATTGATGAGAAAAGAAGCCATGAATTTGAAGGAGAGCAGGAAGGGATATAGGAGAGGGTTTGGAGGAAGGAAAGGGAAGAGTGAATGTTATAAATACATTATAATCTCAAAAAGAAAAAAGAAATAGAAAAATATTGTACATAAAGCATTATATAATTCATCCATGGTTGTCATTGGATATAAAGAACTATCAGAAAAAAAGATAAATTCCAGCATTCAGAATTTGTTTATGCTGTAAATAACATCTTGTAAAATCTTTTAAAAGCCCAACTCAGTGATTTCTAAGGAAATGCACAACCACTTCCCTGTTCATACCCTTATCAATATTCTACTTTAGATAATTTTTGCATTTTTCTTTCTTTTCTTGACATATTTTATATTTTGACAAGGATTCCTGAGTTCAGTCTGACCTTGAACTCATTATGTAACTAAGGAAGACCTTGAACTCACGATTCCCTCGTCTTCATCCCTCAAATGATGGGATTATAGGCGTGCATTACATTCCTAGGTGTCTTTGTTTTTTGAGTGTTTTTGTTTGTTTCTTTGTTTTATTTTCTTTGTTTTATTTTCTTGTGAGGTTGACAAGTATCCCATTTGAAATCTCTCCTTGTTCTGGCTCTTCATTGGCAGTTGATATGACTAATGTCCCAAACCCCTGATCATTAATCCACTGAGTTATTACCTTCTTTATCTTGTTCTATTTTGGGCTATGAGTGGTTCACTCAGGCTCAGGTCAGAATCCTGTTCTCTTCTTTCCACTCTTCTCACTACAGTCTGGAAAATTTTACAATGCCACTTGATAATCCTAACATATATGCTAACTATTTGGCCAAATCCCTATCTTTGTCCTTAATTTTAGCAGATAATCTGTCCATTTCTCTGTCTGTAAAATTCTGTTCTAAACCCTCAGGTATAGGGCACAACTTCCAGTGACATACCTACAGAAAGCTCAATATTCTCTGAACTTTGATGTCATTACCAGTCTTTTGCATTTTGATTTGAATTTGATTTGCATTGAATTTCTCTCTCTCTCTCTCTCTTTCTGTGTGTGTGTGTGTGTGTGTGTGTGTGTGTGTGTATGAGTAAGAGAGACAGAGAGAGAGAGAGAGCAGCTGTTTAGTTCGTTTTAATCAGACTTATCTACGTCTCTAAAACCACAAATTACTTCAAACACTTCAACACATAACAAAATACTAAGTAAGTAGTTTAAGACTCAGTGGTAAATATTTCTCCAATAAAGAACTGGAGTTTCTGAGATATGAAAGCTCTTAATTATTGACTATCTGGCCATTGCTGGTCTATGGTTTGCTAGCCATTTCTTTAGAAGTAGTAATGTACAATTGCTATCTTAAGAATGTTTCATTTTTTTATTTATACTTTTATAGGCATGTTAGAATGGTTGAAGCAGTTAAATTATAAGCAGATTCCAGCATAAGCTAAACCACAAACAGATCTTAGATTGAATATTAAATTGTCACCCAAAAGCATAGCCTTACCTACCACCATACTGAGACTGAGAACATTGTAAGAGAAGTAAAAAACAGTGACGTGTTCTTGGAAAATAATTAAAAGACAATTTTCATTATAATTCTTGGAAAAGTACAGGGGGGTTTTCCTCAAGATTTATAATGTCATGGCCACAATCAATGTTGGAAGTAACTCTTTGTAAAAAAATTTCCAATCTTATGACAAAACAAGAAAATAGGAACTGAGTTTTACTCATAGTTTCAGGGTACAGCCACTAAGATATATAGAAAAGATTAGTTCTACATCTTTTTACAACATCTTTTTACAGAACTCTGATTATGAGTCCATCACCAAATTATGTCAAATATCATGATACAAACACACCATCTTTACATTTTACAATAGATTGAAGGTTGTTTGTTTTTATGAGTACCCCAGGCACTACATTTTATTACATTTTTTTTTCTGATACAGTTGAATTGTAGCAAATATTAAATTTAATATTTAAAGAATGAAAACTATCCTATAAGAAAATGGTTGGCTGTAGTTTTACTCTAAATAATTTTAGAAAGAGAGACTCAGACTATGGTTTATATCTACTAATAATAACAACTACTCAAAAAATATGAAGAATACTCTTGAAGGTATCAAGTGCATTCCAACTTTTACTAAAACTATTTTGTATTTTTCCCCTACTGATTTCTAAAACAGCCTGAGACTTCCCACAAAGCCAAAGAGATTCTTCCATCCTTTAAATGATTATCTATTACAATGAGGGAACCTGGAAATGTGGTCCAGTTTGCAGTAATGACTTCTCTTTAATAACTCAGAGGGAACCAGGAGAGTCTGATTCACCCCCACACTGATGGGGAAGGCTTTGGCCCCTTCTGCCAATAGCACCTGTTGCTGTGGCTCTATGAAGATGCCCTGCACTAAGTGCTTCAATAATGCTGCACCATAGAGGAAAGTTCAGAAACCCCTGACAGAATCCATTCATATTTTTCTCTAAATATCTTCAGCAGAATTTTAGTTTTTTTTCCCCATAGCTATATTAGGTAAGCTTTCACAATTTCATTTTTGATAATGTATCTGCCAGAAGCAATGGAGGTGGAAAACAGAATATCAGCTGAGCAGAATCCCTGGTTTGTATTTTAAAGACTGTCTTTTCCAAGAGATTTTGTAAATTTTTAAGTGTGCTATCACTTTGATCCTGGAAAAATTACTGTGGATTAAGTTTCTGATTTGAATATTATAGATGAATACAGAAAAGCTTTGAAAAGTTAGCTTAACAGATGACAGGGACAACACAGTCAACAATAAGGATCTAAGGCAGGTTGACTGTGAAATTTAAGAAAACAGAAAATTTATGTTTTAAGAGGATTATGGAAATCCAACTGAAATAAAGAGAATACCTACTTTATTTTTTCTTTGTTTTTTTTTTTCCCCCCCTTGGGGCTTGGAGGTGGGTGGGAATTTTTTAATATCTCCCTGTTGGTCTGAATAGACTGTGAGTTCAGGTCCAGGATTGACTCTATCCAGCACCTGTGCATGGGGCTGAGTCATCCGTAGATACTTCACACTGCTTTGAATGACTCCAATGACTAGAACAGAAACGACTTTCAGAAAAAGAATGGCATTGACTTGACCTATTCCCCAGCTGCCTGGAGAGTAGTTCACACACAGGTCTAAGACTGTTTGCCCATCGAAAGGAAGCTCTGGATGAATGACCCATTCATCAACCCACTGTCATCAATTCAGGCTTGCTCTCTGTGAGGGTCTCTATCACCCCTCAGCAATATCAAAAAAGCCTGAAGTTGTATAAACAAGACAACTCTGTCCTCCAACCTATTGTGCAAGAAAGCTTACAATGTCTGTTTGTCTCTTTATAGGTTGCTATGATCCACTGCTAATGAAAGGATGAATAAAGGCATAAAGACATATGCTAATGAGAAGTCAAGTACAAACCAAATGTAAATAAAAAAGAGAGCTTCCTAGTCATGAAAAATACTTGTGACTTCTCTTCCTCCTTTCCCTTGGAATCCAATTATTCATAGTATCCTTTCATCCTCCCTTCAATGAAGGTTTGAAAAAATATACAATTGATATTGTTGAGATTTTATGCCTATGTACACATGAAAAAAACTATTCCAAATGGATGTTTAAACAGTGAATACAAAAGTTATTCACATTTACTGTCATTTACTAATTCATATATTTGACGAGCACTAAAGAAAGTCATAGTTTTTAACCCAAAAGTACTCAATGAAAACCATTTGAAATTTTCTAGTAACAAAACAGAGTCTTAAAATACATTTTTGCTGTGTCTTGATGAATTAATAATTATATTACTTGATGAATCAATAATAATAATCACTAATACCAATTGAAATTTTATTTTTAGCTAATTTGTTGTTTGTTTTTGATAAAAGTTGTGGAGAAATTAAAAGCAGAAAGCTATGTTATTAATAGTAGGATTCCCTCCTAATGTCTACATATTTTCCCTTTAAGGTACCTCACAACTTTCTTATAAACATTCTATACTCTGAGTCTATACTGAGAGTGAATATGGCTTAGGAAAAAGTCACAAATATACTTCTACATCTTTTAGTCTGCCCAGAGTTTAAATGCTTGTGAGAAAATAGACAAGAACAAGACAAGAAAATAAACATGAACAAGTGAAAATTTCATATTATATTTTAATGGACGCCATCTAGAAATAACATGGAATATAAAATATATGATAATATTTATAGATATTACAGAGTTATCTCCAATCAATTCAGGAAAATATAGACCATTAAAATCATAAGTAAAATTTTTGTTATGCTAGAAGCCAACTTCGTCCCTACAATGTCAAACCATGCTTTCCAGACTGATAATCATTTCTGAATAATGGCAGGATAAAATGAAGGAAATGAGCTGTATAGTGATTCTGTCTACTATCCTACACAGCAGTATGATAAACAGTGGATAATGACTTCTACTCTGTCTCTGCTACCAGACCTCAAGAACTGCAAGGAGCACCATTTAAATAATATTCTGTACATCACAGAATGTCCATTTTCAGGCTCAAGATTGAAGTTATGGTTGCCATGGAGATATATCTTCCTTCAAATTCTGTTAATGCACAAAGGCTTTGCCTTTCATGATAGCAAAAGACAAGAGCTTCTCTCCTATGTATTGGTAAAACCAGTGACAGAAATTCATGTTTACTGAACCAAACTGCAGGGTGTTGAGGCTTAGAAAATGATAGTATAAACCAAGGAACACAGAACCCTCTCACAGCAGCTATTCTTTGACCTTCTCTTCCCCTCCTTTCTCCCACACTTCATTCTTTCTTGAGGCAAGTTATAGAAAATAGATTCACTTTCTTCAAAATACATGTCATAGAAACTGGAATACTTTAGCCACAGGAAGCCACAAACCCTGAAAATATTACTGCAAATTTATTTTATATGTAAATGTATATTATGCACAAATACTCTGCTTTCCCTTGGGTATAGAACATGAGATACCCTTTCCTGAGTTTCTCCAACATCCTGAAAGAAGGATCTTTGTACATTGAGGCCAAAAAGAAAGTAGACAAGCAGCCTTGCTAAGTATCCTCCCAGAATGCATCAACACTAGACCATATTCTTGCTCCTCGATTTAGTTATTTCCTCCTGCTCATGCTTTATCACACAAAGTATGAAGATAGAGGGTTGATATAGGGCCCAAATTCTTCAGTCTAATGGTTCCTTATCCATGGAAAACTAGAATATAACTCATTTTGTATGGATTTCCCCTGTACTCCTAAAATAGAAGTTTATTTCAAGTTGACTAATATCAGACCCACAATCTTCCAGAGAAGTTTGAATTTCCAACAAAGACCACTGAAATAGTTCCTATCATAACTTTCTTAGTTTACTGAGCTAACACTACTTTTTGAAAAAAGAAAATCTAAGGCATTGCTTTGAAAAGTATATTGAGTACACAGGAGGGAGTGACTGTTCATTCAGGAATTTGCTTCCTCAATATTTCACTGTATCAGCAAACCTCTCCTCCTCCATGAGCCAAGTATACTCCCAACCTCTATGAGTGAGAAAAAGACAAGAAATCTATATAAAGAATTATAATAAGTATGTACTGGGAGCATCAATATCCTGGTAACATGGATGAAGTCTGTATGACAAGGTTCCAGAGTCCATGGCCAGGGAATTTCGGCTCACCAGCCATTTTGCCCCTTCTCCCCTTTATTGTAATGGCAACAAAAAGCCTTTCATTATGTCTGCATGGCCTAGTAATATCTCAGCTGGCTGGTGTTGGCTGAGAACAGGAAACAGCCATCTTTACTCAAAAGTAATTGTCATTGTAAAATACCTTGCAGGCTTCTAAGTCCTGGTATGTGTAAAGCTACCTATTCATAGTGATAGTACATTGTAAAGGTTATTCCTGGGGTGGGTGTTGGCCCAGGAAGAGACAAGCCTTTAACAGGTAGAAGCAAAAAGAGCCTAGTTAGAGAAAAAAATAAATATGCACCAAAGAGCTAAAACCATAAAATAAATCTTCTTTGGTGCCTACATGGCACCCTGCTCTGTTTGAGGCAGATGGAGATACTATTCAGCTAACAGTAACATTCAACCAATTATGGGTTATTGAGTCAAATGTTCTTTCACAGCAAACAAGATAACCTTGAAGTTTGTAAGTCCCAGGAGAAAGGACACCAGGCTCCTCCCTGGGTGTGATCCACTTCTAGGAGTGACTACATCTGCATATCAAACTCATTCCTCTGAAGACCTGAGCAACATCTACATACCCAAAAAAATACGCATTTGGCATTTTAAACTTCTTGCCAGAGCAGTTCTCCCTGTTTTTCTGGTGTGGTTCTCCCCTGGTAATGTACATTGTCAGTTTCTCCCTTCTTTCTTTTTTAGTGTGGTTTTTTCACTGACAAGAGATCATTAGTCTCTTTCTTGCCCCTCTCTTTTCTTAATATGTATACTGTTAATTCCCCTATTAAAAACCCTCTAGCATTTTACTTCTAAAGCATTCTATGTGTCATTTTAAAGCATGATCTTGAGTGCCATTTCCTTGGGTCCCATAAAAGAACGAACTGCTCTGTTCATTTGTCATTCCTCATTTTTCCTGTACTCTTACTCCCTCCTGAATAGAGTTTTTGTGAACCCATTTGTGGAAAAGGTTGGATCCTTCCACAAGTATTTACCTTTAAAGGTTAAAAATTTGAACTGTTTTTATATGCTTATAAAGAGTTTCTATATTCTAAAATATAAATGAAAGCTTCATGAACCTCATTAATCTTCATTTAATCTTAGCCATTCTGCATAAATGGCTTCTGAGACCTCCATTGCCACATCTCCCTTTTGTTCTTACTTAATGTAATACATGTTATCTCCTCATTCTATTTACTTTCATTTGTACTACTCCTCTCTTTTCATACCTTTATTCCATTGGCTAGTGAACTCTCCTGCTGCCTAGCTGCAACTTCAGTTAGATTTCCTTTAGGATATCTACATAGGTATACCCTGTCTGTTCTCTTGTCCCTCTACATCTGTAACACAGCAGTCCATTCATTTTGTCAGTAGTTATAAATGCATTCTCCAGTCATATTCTAATATTGTTTAGTCAAGTATGTCCTTAATGTTTGCTTTCACCTCTACCTCAAGGCACACAGAAATAATTATTATATATATATGCTAAGTACCTGTGCTGTTCATTGTTTGAGAAAATAACACAAATCTAGAGACACTTAAGAAGATTGAATCTCAATTCAGAGATTGTCTCAATCAGATTAGCTGTGGGCCCATTTCTGAGATATTTTCTAATTACTAATTATGATGGAGGCAGACCTAGGCTTGGGTAGGCAGTGGTGCTTCTCCTTGGCCTATGATCCTGAGTTTTATATGAAAAGTACTAAATGTAAGCCAGCCAGCAAGCCAGTAAACATTCCTCCATAGTCTCTGCTCCAGGTTCCTTCCTTGAATTTCTGTCTTAGCTTCTCTTGATGATGGACTGTGAGGCATAAGGTGAAATAAACCCTTTCTTCCCCACATTGTGTTTATTCATAGTATTTTTCACAGCAACAGAATGCAAACTAGAACAGTGTCATAAAAATAATGTGTTATCACTGAAAACATGCTATTATTGTAGCATAATTCTAACAGAATATTTTAAATTTTTAGTTAGTTTTCTAACGTTAGACAATGGATTTGGCTTTAGAGAGCATTCTCTTCTCACTGTTATAACTGTCAAGTGTATGCTATTTTCAGATGACATCGTGGCCCGTTTAAAGATGATCAGTTCATTTAGAATTCAGTGGATACCCCTGTTGAGAGCTCTTTCCTACATATAGAGATCTGAGAAGATACAAATTAGGTATTTCTCTTACCCTTCAGGAGTTTGTAATTTATTCTGGATCCTATGAAAACCACTGCACACAAACAGAACAGACAAATATGCAAACTAACAAAGGCAACATAAATACAAGAAAAGTTACAGTGGCTATTTATTTCAACTGTACATATTTACTAGAGCTACCCAGGATGCTGCCTGAGTCTTCTTGAATCATTTCTAAAATTTGTGAAATAAAATATGAGATTTTGCAGCAATGAAAGTGTGATTCCTGACCTTGTTGAAGCTTATAGTCAAGGTGGCAATATAGTTTGGAAAACAAAAATTCTTATGAGACAGAAATCCCAGAACTGAAGAAAAATGTCCTAAGAATCCCCAGAGGAAGAAGTTTAAACTGCATAGAGAGAAAGTATCTTTCTACAACACATCAAAAAGACATAGGTCTTCTTAAAGTTTATGGAGACCTTGTAAACTAGACTGACAGGGAAGATGTCAATAGAAAAAACAAACAAACAAACAAACAGAGACTTTAAACCAGGAATAGACATATTTAAAAATCAGTATGGCAGTCACCACTAAATCATTTAAAAAAAATATTCTAGTAGAAATGACCAAAGGATAAATTGGAAAAAATAATTTCCAAAATTTCATATGCATTCTCTATAACTCATAGCCATCATATTTATTACAGTGTGGTATTTTAACCATAGATGAGAATTACTAGAGACTAATTATAACACCATGATAGAAATACCAGTACAAACTGCCTTTTTTGGTTTAAAACTTATTTTGGAGATTGTATTTTGATTTTAGAACTTCTACCTTTCCTTTCCTCCTTCAAATCTCTCCCCCTAACTTCTGTCCCTTAATTTTGTAGCCTCTATTATTTTCAACTGTTATTGCATACATATATATATATAGAGAGAGAGAGATGTATGTATATATATATATATATATATATATATATATATATATATATATATTTGTATATAGGCATATATTCCTAAATATAATCTACTGAGTCCATATAATGTTATTTGTATGTATGTTTTTAAGGCTAACTCTTCGGCAGTGATAACCAATTAGTTGTATTCTTCCTTGAGGAAAGCCAACTCTCCAGATCCCAGGATTATTCTGTTACCTGTAGTTCTTTGTGCAGGTTTAAAGCCTTGTATAGTTTTCCTTGCCTAGTTTGGCATGTTTGTTGGTGTCCAGCTTGTTCAGCTCCTGTTTGGTAGGTCATGCTGGGGAAATCTTATGGGCATAGATTCTAATACTAGGAGACACAATCTCCCAGTAGTCCCTGACCCTCTGGGTTTTACAATCTTTCCACCCCCTCTTCAGTAATGTTCCCTGAGTCTTTAGTGTGGGAATGTTTAGTAGATGTATCCATTGAGATAGCTCTGAATTTTGATTGGTTGTGGTTTTCTGTATTGGTTTCCATCTGTTGCAACGAGAAAGTTCTTTGATGAAAGATGAAAACTGAACTTATCTCTTGATATAAAGAAAAATATTTATAGATTGTTGTTAGGGATTAGGCTGCTTGAGAAAATTAATGGTTTTAGATTTTCCTCACACAACCATGATTTCAGTTTCATTAACACTGTTTAGTTAGGTCCCCAGGAGTAAACATAGTATCCCTATTGTTGGGTGGGTCTTACGTCCAATTAGAGAATTGTTTGTTACTGGCAAGGTATGTGTGGCACTATTGCACTTGAGAGGTATCATGTCAGGCTGATAATTGATGTAGTTCATAGGCATTATAGCTATCTGGGACTTTTGATGGCTTTCTCTTTTGGAAGGTTGCTTGATACCTTCTGGTACCATAAAAGTTAGCACTCAGGGAGGAGTCATTGAGGTCAGTTCCAGCTCAGGAGCTTCTAGGCCCTCTGGTTTATGGTATATTAAGCAATTGGGGCTTTTCTTTCACCTTTGGGGATCAACCAAGGGAAATAGTAATAGGCTGTATATTTTGAGAATTGCTTAGACAGCTCTGACCAGCAACACCAAATGGACTCATGTCTCGTATTGATTTTTATTAGGTGATCTTTGGCTGTTAGAGGGACTGCCATAAGTCCTGATTAGAAAAGTTCATGGAAACTGCATGTAGACTTACACACTGTTTTATATGCATTAACATGTGTTTTTTAATGGTTTGTTTACTTTTATTTTATGTGCATTGGTGTTTTGGCTGCGTATATGTTGTGGAAAGGAGCCGAGTCCCTTGGAACTGGAGTTACAGACAGTTGTGAGTTGCCATGTGGGTGCTGGGAATTAACTCACGTCCTCTGGAAGAGCAGTCAGTGACCTTAACTGTCTAGCCATCTTTCCAGGCCCATTTTTAAAAACATAAATAATTAATACATTTTTTGTGGTTTTTTAGCCAACCATATTATTCTACCCCCCCTTCCTTCTCCTGTACTTACACCCTCCCTGTTCCTAAGGAGTCAACTCATTTTCCCACTTCCATGCTATTTCCCTCTCTATTGCTTTCCAAAATCCCTATCCTGGCAAAGGTTCCATCTTATTTTCCTGGTTTCTGTAATTACTGTAGGCTATATATTCATATTTTAAGATTTGGAGCTAGGAATCTCCAATAATAGAGAACATGTGATGTTTGTGTTTCTAGGTCTGGGTTACCTCACTCAATGTGATCCTTTCCAGTTATATCCATTTACCTCCAAAGTTGATGATTTTATTTTTCTTTAGTGTTGAATAGTATCCCATTGTGTATATGTACCACATTTTCACTATTAACTACTCTGTTTAAAGACATTTATTTCATTTCCATTTCCTAGCTACTGTAAACAGAACAGCAATGAATATTGCAGAGCAAGTGTCTGTGGAGAATGATATGGAGTCCTTTGGGCATATGCCAAGGACTGGTCATATAATAGATTCACTTTTAGCTTTTTGATAGTTCTCCACATGAATTTTCATAGTAACTGCAACAGTTTGAATTTCCACCAACAGTGAAAGAGTGTTCCTTTTTCCCTCATCCCCTCCAGCATTTTTAGCTTGCTGTTTCATTGGATTTTACCATTTTACATGGGGTTAAATGAAATCTCAAAGTTATTTTGATTTGCATTTCCATAATTGCTGGGGATGGTAAACATTTGTTTTGAGACGTTCCTTAGACATTCTTTCATTTTTCATCTTTTGGGAACTCCTTTTTAAAATTTAGCTATTTTTACTTATTTTGATGTTTTCCTTGCACCCAATGTGTGAAGTGTCCATAGAGGCCAGAAGAGATATTAAATCACTAGGGACTAGAGTTACAGACAATTCTGATCGACTATGTGGGTGCTAGGAATCAAACTTAGCTTTTCTGTAAGAGCAGTCAGACCTCTTCACCACTGAACAATCTCTTCAGCATCTGAGAACTCTTTATTCAGCTCCCAGACCCAGTTTATGCACAGATCTTTGTATATTTTGGGCATTAAACCTCTGTCAGTAGTATAGCTTGGAAAGATTCTCTCACCTTGTGGGCTTCCTCTTTGCCCAGTTGATTGTTTCCTTTTTGCTGTGCAGAAACTTTTTAGTTTTATGAAGTCCCACTTTCAATCATTGGCCTCAACTCTTGGGCAAATAGAGTCCTATTCAGGAAATCCTTTCCTACACCTATAAGCATATAAGTATTGCCTATATTTTCTCCTAGCTGAAAAAAATGTCCTTTTGCTGCTATGGAATTATGTTTTACCCTGACTCTGGTAGCCATAGAGCTACACCACTAGAATGATAATGCATACAGACTGTGAGAGAAAAGGCCTCTGGTTACTTTTCTCCAAGATACCATAGCTTCAAAAGTGAAATAGCTAAAATTTCTCTTTTACCTGAACACTTTGAAATATGGAAATACTATACTCTTAGGAATACTGGCATGTATTAATGCCACCATCAAGGAAAACAAGTACCTATTTGCACTGAAACAGTATTTTTGTGGTCAGAAAAAAAGAAATTGGCACTCTTACAAGAATCTCAAATAAAAACAGAATTTTACTTAAATATGCATGTTTGTATCTATGAGTGGTAGAATCTTCTTCAAATTCCTGGAACTTTGCAGAATGCATTTTTTTTAATTTTACTATTAGATATATAAAGTAATCTTTCTTTTATCACATTTAATAAGCTTAGAAATTTCATTTAAGTTGTATTTATTTTGAATATTTAAGAATAAAAAGGTATTGTTAAATCAATTAGTATAATTTTTAGTGAAAAATATTCAAGATATAAATTCTAGACTGGATATTTGTCAGCTTGTAACACCACATTATGAGAAAGGGAAAATTTGAACAATGAAAAACTTTATCTTGGTTAGAAGTGACTTAAAAAGAAGCTGAAATATTCTATCATTAAAAACATAAGAGTAATTTTAGATTTTTCTCAAGTTTTCAGGAAAATTTCCAAGTTTAAAATTTTGGAATACTTATTTCAATGTTTTATATGTTTTCAGAAATAATTCAACAGGATCATGTTTGCATTTCCAAAAAAATATCTTTTTAATGGTAGCTCTCTAAGAAATGCTTTGCTATTCTGTATGTTCTTCTTGTGAAGTCGGACAGTTCAAAATAAACAACTTTTTCATAGGCAACTCAGGTACTCAGCTCATGCTGAACATATCCCTCATCTTCCTGTGTCTCCTGAATTATAGTTGGGAGATGAAAATAATCAATATATTTAGAATTTGAATCTAACAATGCTTCTTAAAGTTAGCTACATTTATAATTAAAACATTTATCTCACATGTTGATTCTATGAGATGATTCACAGGAAATTATACATTAAAAAACATACAAATCAGTTTGGTAATTAAATCCCTGAGATTATGCACAAAATTGTGTTTCCCTTATTCTCTACCCTCATCCCTCCATGTAGTGCCTGGACTCTTTCTTTCTTTGAATCAAATTCCCATATGGACGCATAGAGAACAGCTTATAGGAACGTACATAGGAACAGTATATATTTATGCTTGCTCAGACCATTCTCGTTACAATGAACTCCACAGGGCATGATAATTTTCATCCCTTTATCTATTCTCTGCAAAAGAAAAACTTCATTGTCTGCCTCTGCACACATATTGTCAGTTGGGACTGACAGTAAACAAACATAAAATAAAATATTCAGGTTTCTTTACTGTTACTTCCCTGGGACAAGGAAGTGCATTACAGGTAAAGAAAATATACATAAGGGGCTCTGAATGATGAGGAACATGGGAGTGACCATTAAAGGTTCTTTAAAGAAAGGAAATTTACTTTTAAAAATATGGATTAAAAAAAAAAAACAAAACCTAAAAACCTACCTGATCTTTTCCCATCCAGTTTACTAAATGCCTGTGAGGGGCTAAATTTGAGGAGACCCTGAAACAGGGAAATCTCTATGAAGGATAAAATGTTGCTCTTCTAGAAGTTGTTGGAAATTATTTAAGATGACTTCATTTGAGAGAACCAGCGGTGTCTTGCTACGAATACCTCTCTGTTGGAGGATTTAAGGTTCTGCTTTGTTTTAAAACTGCTAGCTTAAATTTACAACTGGAAAGATACTCACAATCAGCTGATACTTATCTGCACTCAATAGGTAAATCTGCATTGGCACTTCTTTAGCATTAGAAAGTGGTTTTTTTTAAAAAAAAGAAAATCCCTGTTGAACAGTATATATATATATATATATATATATATATATATATATATATATATATATATATATATATATATATATATATACACATATTACTGATCAAATAGCAAAAGCAGCAGATACAGAATATTGATGGAGAAGTGAAACATTGGATAGTCATTAAGTATTTTCTGCAGAGAAATGTCTTTGTGCAGGCAAGCATTTTTTAAACTACTAGTTCACCAGTTGTGAGTATACACATAACATTTTCCCCTTCTGGTCTCAGAATATATTGTCTTAAATGATTAGAAACAGGAATAGGAGTTTCTTAAAACTGAATTATGAACACATACACACACAAACACCACATTTCTATTCCAGATGTTTGGGCTGCATATTCCTTTGGAAATATGTGTGAGGGATCTCTCGACACTGTTTTGGTTCAGAAATCTTAAACATACTAGCCTCTAGCACTGCTCCCACTACAGGTGACAGCCCTATCCTTTTGTTTATTTCACTATAAGTAGTCTTACACAGAGGAAGCAAACTAGAGATTTCATTGTTGGTAAATAAACGGTCATGCATGAGTGCCTCTTAATAGCTTATGATCCTGTGTAATCAAACTGAATAATTGCTGGAGAGGAGAGTTGCTGTACATTGGCAGTTGTCTGTGGGCTGAGCTCTGCTCTGGAATGTCACCATACAACAAAGCCCTGCCTGGATAATGCATCAGCGGCACTGGGCTCTAGGCATCTGAAGCAGGTAGGGAAGAATCAGCAGTGTGAGGTAAATGCAAAAGTACCAGTGACACAGGAGTCGTATTAGATGGATGGGGGGCAAGTGAAAAAACCAAGAAGCCAAGAAATTGAAGAAAACAGCTTTCACCACTAAATGGAAATTACCTTGAATGCTGCATTGCACCAGTGACTTTGACAGCTGAAGCAGCAGCAAAGAGAACTTGACTAAGATATTGGCCACGCTATTTGCTTTGCAAGGGGCTAAGTGTGGTTGACTTTCTCTGACAAGATCAATCACTCTTCATACAACACAATAAGCCAAATTCAAGAATGTTTTCTTGAGGGCATTTCTAAAAATATTGAAAATCAAAAGTCACTGCTATGCCTGTATCCACAGAGATCCAGATATTCATTCCCTAAAGCTTCTGATATATTTTACAAATGTTTGCAAATATTTGTTAATGTTTACTATTTTGTTACGTAATTGTCATACTATTTCTCAATAAAAACACCAAATGAAGAAATTCCAGATAATCTTTAACCCTGTATATATTGTCTCTTAATATCTTCAAATTGCATGTGTTTATTTATTTAGAGTTGGTATACGCATGTGACAGTGCACATGTGTAAGTCAGAGGACAACCTGAAAGCAATATTTATCTCTTTCTACCATGTGGATCCTGAGGGGGCATTCAGGTTGTTAGGCTTGGTGGTGATTGCCTTTATCTATTGAATCAACTCATTGGCTATTTGCTTTGCTTAAATTTGTGCTTGTAGAAAGAGATATTAGCCTTGTTTTTTTCATCCACTTTCTTCATTGTCTTCTCCTACAAGACATGGTATGCACATGGCACACTTAACAGAATTTCCTATTTTATTTTGTAGTGTTAGCTATGTCTTATGCATATTCTCTCTCTCTCTTTCCCTCTCTCCCTCTCTCCCTCTCTCTCTCTCTCTCTCTCTCTCACACACACACAGACACACACAGAGATGCACACACTTTAAGTGAATCTCATTATAAGATGGCTTTCTATGTGACAGAAGAAGACAGACAGATAACATTTGTACTGTTTTGTCAGCAAACATTTTGTCTGCTAGAATTCAGTTCAGAAATCCTTTAAAACACACTGCTTCCCCTTTCCTTTTCTATCCTTTACAGGAGGATGTTAATGTAAATTGAAATTCCAAATTAACTGTTCCAGATAGAGCTGAAGGTGTTCATTAATATTTAATTTGAACTATCAGGCATGATGTTGTGGTATTTTGTATCAACAGCTTGTACTGAGAAGTTTTTATATATTAAGCTTTCTTCATTTTGAAAGGAAAGGAAGAACTGATCTTTTCTTTCAAACAATACCTGAGCTTTCTAAGAAACAGCAAGCAAGAGAGGAAGCAATAACTTGGGTAGAATGTCTGTCAGGGCATTTCACCTTGAACACTAGAGCTACAGGCTTCATGAAATGGATTCATTCTGCCACTTATAAAGGAAGCAACTGTAGTTACTCAAGTTGCAATAGTGTGATACTTTCTCTGCATAGCCTGGTCCAAAGTAGGTTCTTAAAAATACATTTAATACTGAACACATAGAAACCTGAGCCAGGTGTTATGGGAAACATATATGCATTACAAACAGCTTCTAGCCTAGATTGTATTAAGGTATGGACAAAATAATTTTTAGGTTCTACAAGTACACCAGGAAGACTTTCTAGAATTGCATTGGCCATATTCAGTCTGAATGAGTGGAGTAATGGAGGTATCCCAGGACAAAATGGAATAAGATACCTAAACAACTAAAACACCAAGAACAACAAGTAATATTTTAATCTGTTGAAGACAATGTAAAGAACACTTATGTTCTAGGATGTTCCAAAGGAGAACGTCCATGTTAGGAGCAAAAATATGGACATAAATGCTGAAACAGATGCTGCAGTTTTGTCCTGAAGCACTGTGAGTGCCAGCCTTTCATACCTTCCAATCTCCTCCACTAGAAAATAGCTGACCGAGGTTATACGATTGAGAGTATTCTGGAAATAATTGTATTGACAACATCGGCTTAACTACTGTAGAGTCCTGGCTGTCTTTCTAATGGGAAAATACAAATAACTGCCTAGGTTGCTTTAAACTTTCTATGTAAGAAGCAGAACACCTGGAGGCATGGCTACTCAAGGGTAAGTCTCATATTCAGGAGTAGTTGACCAACCAAATATGGTCTCCACAGTTTGTGTGTACCAGCTTTTATTTGGTTATAGTTTTGTTTTTGTTTCCTTTTGTTTGTTTGTTTTCTTTTTGAATGATACTGTATTTTGTTTTCTAGGTTTAAGCTGCTGAGTTTATTTCTGGGTTTTTTTGTTTTGTTTTTGTTTGTTAGTTTGTTTGAGAAAGAACTTAAAGTTGAGTGGGTAGGGATGAGGCAAGGATCTGGACTAACGTGAGAAAGGGGAAAATATGACAAAATATATTTAAATTTAAACTTGTTTTAAATAATAAAGCATTAAAAGAATAAAAGAAATATTCCATAGATCATATACAATTTAGCACAGTTCTTAGAATGTCAGCTTTTAAAAATTCTTATGCAATATCACATCAAATATTAACATTGTTGTAATTAGTACTATTTCTACAGTTACATATAACATCTATGTATCTTTTTATCTCTCTGTCTCTTGTGAGTGTATGTGTGTGTGTGTGTGTGTGTGTGTGTGTGTGTGTGTGTGTGTGTGTGTGTAATTTTGCTTGTGTTTATCCAGTAGTGGACTTTTGTACTCATAGATCTTCACTTCTCAAGAACAATAAAAATACAGATCACTTTCTTTACTATAGGACTTCTTCCCATCAAGTCTGTATCTCTGCATTTTCTACTCTTGTTCTTTATAGGAATCACTAATCATTCCATTTTTGTGTTTTTTAGTGAAAGAAAGGACTGGTATAGAGAGGTCAGGAAGGATCTGAGAGAAGTTGGAGAAAGGAAAAGAATATGATCAAAGTCTATTGGGTGAAATTCCCCCCAAACCAATAAAAGTGTAAAAATATGAAAACAAACAAAAAAAGGGAATTTTTATCTTGTTATATTTTTCTCCTGAAGCATTTCACAATGTACCCTTTGTTACTCAAATGTAAGAAAAAGAGTTTTTGCTAGTGCCCACCCATCCACCTTTGTAGATTATTGACAGTCCCACCACCAAGATTATTTCTTTTTGGATGTCCTTTTTAACATAATATTTTCTTAATTATTTGACAATTTCATACAATGTATCCTGATCATACCCGTTTCCTATTTATCCCAAGTCTACTCTCCTACCCTGTACTCTTAAAACAAATAAACAAAATGTTAATTCTATGTTACCATGTATTCATTGGAGTATGCTCTGGCTCCCAATGGGCAGAACCTTTCTCCCCCACCGTCATCAGAAGCCACCACTGTGAAGAGCTGTACTTCAGCATCTTTATTACCGTTACTAAGGATACTCTTCAATAGCTTCATGTCTGGATTATTTCTTTTTTGAGGGGGGAGGTAAAGATGTTGTCACAGAAATCCTCAATGTCTCTTATTCTCAGCCCTGAATCTGCAGTTATTGATACCACTGCAACAGAAGCTTTCCTGCCCATAGCTGCTAGTTGCAGCGGGGACCGCAGACATCAACACAGTTTCTAGTAGCAAGATGGATCAACATGGACTCTAGTGGGAATGCAGATCACAGTCATCATCATGGTTTCCAGCATGGTTCACTGACATCAATTTCAATCACAACTTTATTAGTTTAGTTTAAGATAGCTTTCCTATGTCAGTGCTACGATATTGCCACACACATCTTTAAAATAAATGTCTGACCATGATATGCCCAGAACGCTCTGCTATTGTTGTTTTAATAAAAATCACAGATGATTAGATAGACAACAGAATTAGATAGACATCATCTAGCTGTTCACATGCTCTGTTTCTTGTTCATGCTTAGTCTCCATGCTTCAGCCACACTAGCCTTAGCATCCCTGTGCTTTGCTTGTGGAATACTCTTTTCATTCTTGACTGATCTGGATAGCTATATACATCTGAGATGTAGCCTCAAAAATACTCATCACATAAAATTTCACTTACCTTTCATCAACATCAAAAAATTGCATTTTATAGGACTCTGATATATCTGTATCTTATTTTACTCACATCTGTAAGTCATTTAAAAAGAATCATTATATGTCACATATGATTCATGCATTGTATTAGGAATTCAAAACACAGCAGGGAGAAATTAAGTCACAGAATTATCTTTCATATTGGTGAGGATAATGTGGCTATTTGTTCCAAGCTGGACATGATTATTATCACCTTCAATCAGAGAACTCTGGTCTTCCAGTGGAGGATCTGATGATATTGTGGATGGAGTGGTAACACTCACAAGATTCTTTTCTTCCCTGAAGATACATAAATGGCAAATAGTAACTAGAGAGAGAAGTGTCTTCCATGGGGCAGGTGCCCATTAATTGTCCAGAGGATCTCAATGTTGTAACTGTCATGAGTCATCATCCAAGATGAAGGGAGACTTTTCCACAATATAGCTTCCTCAGTCATCCACAATCTTTCATTGTAACTGAAATATATTCACTGGTTCTTCAGGCTGGACTTGCATGGTACCTTTTATTAGTCTGTTGGTGCTTTATCTATTCAGGTGACTAAAAATAAACTCAATAGAGGCAGTTACATCACTTGGATTCAGAAAGACTAATAAAATAAATATTATACTATTAATCCACTTTAAGGCAGAGAAAGCAAAATATATTAACCATTTGGTTAGAAAAACAGACACTACTACAAGTTAAGATAAGCAAGGAAATTATTTCTGTATTCAGGGTATTGGAACAAAAAGTCATAAAAATTGGGTGTATATATATATACATGAATATATGTATATATTCATAAGAAAAATCTAATCAGAGATTCTTGAAGTCAAAGGACAAGGAGTAGCAGTATGCTGGGCAAGTTCAAAA
Source organism: Cricetomys ansorgei (assembly GCA_026225945.1). Lineage (NCBI taxonomy): Eukaryota > Metazoa > Chordata > Mammalia > Rodentia > Nesomyidae > Cricetomys > Cricetomys ansorgei. The sequence goes on along the minus strand of JAMJFZ010001131.1, from coordinate 6,668,426 downwards.
TCCAACAGAAGCAGCAGTGTGACCAGAGCTGAGGAGCTGGAAACAGACACCCAAAGATGACCTAATGGAAGCACTAGAAACCAGGAGAAGGGCTGGAAAGGAGGATTTTAGTCTGAGTATGTTGAGAAGGTAGTTATTAAGGAGGTTACTTGTAAACCCTTTAATGGCAGGAGTTACACAGGATATATCAATGAGAGAACAGAAGCAAAGGATCAAGCTGGAATGCTTCTGTGGTGATATGAATGATGGTCCACTTGCCTGAATTGGGAGGATGGTTATAAAGAAACAGTGTCAGTCAGATCTTCAATGAGTTATTACAGAACAGACAAAGGTGTGTCCTGACCATTTGGAGGTGGAACACAAGATTCAAAGACTCGAATATGAATCTACGATTTATGCTGAGCAACTGTTAAATGGTGGTATGACATATACTGGAAGAAGGGCAAGTTGATGACAGTTTAGACTTTATACATGATAATTTTGTTATGTCAAGTGAACATCTAAATATAAATATCAAATATGTAGTTGGCTATATAAGCTCAAAGTTCAAGATTTGGAGTCATGGTTTGCTTGTTGAAGACAAATTTGTTTTTATTAAATATAAAAATTAACAACTTAAAGAGCAAGAATTTAATTTCTTCATAATAATTTAAGAATTGTTGCTTGTTTTATTTCATAAACAAGTCAAAGCGAAGATAATTGGATTGTAGTTATGATGCTCTCTGAGATAACTATAAATATGAATTTACTCTATAGAGTAACCTTCTGGGCTAAACTTATTCACTGATGGGTCTGAAATGTGCTGAAAAAGCACTGGGTATTTTGCTTTTATGTATTTATTTTTAGTAACTAAGATAAAAAGAAAAGAATCATGATAGTACTGTAGCATTTGATGTAATACTGATATAAATTTACCAAACACAATTTGATAACTGTCCAGCAACAAGGAAATAAGAAAGATGAGGTAAAGCACATAATAGAAGAAAGAAAATTAGTATTTATGTCCCAATCTTCCAAAAATACACTGTACAACTTTACTTGGTACAATACTTTCTCTACTATTCAACAAAATCTAGTTTAAGAGGCTATATAACTCTAACATTTCTGTAATTCAAAAGAAATCAGTCTCATTTCTTTGATCATTAATCTTTTGAAATGTCCTGGTTTATGTTTGCAGACCCATTTCAGAAATTCCTTTAAATTGAAATATGTGCCATTAGGACAACATTGTTTCCTATCAATCAAAATTAATGTGTCATTCTCTTTAGCTATATTTTTTAATAAGAACTATAATCTTATCTAATTTTTTATACATTTCTTAGCCATTTCACAAGGAATGAAATTAACTGCAACTATCAAGGACAATGTGGGAATGATTGAGAATTTCAGAGGATTCTGCACTGTGGTGTTTAAAGTAAAAGTCTGTGATTACTGACATCTACACAAATTTTGAAAGCAAAATAAAGTCTTCCAAATATAGTATGGGTTCTATGATTTGTTAATAAAAACTTGCTAAGTTTTAATAGTTGATCCAATATAGCATTATAGATATTTGTAATAGGAATAAGAATATGACCACAAAAGCCAGAAAGACTTTCATTTATCTTTGTTTTTTCTTTAGCATATTTCTGATTTATAACTGTAATAGATTGGCATGTACATCCTTTATATGTCTCTATACAGTACCAAAGAGCACAAAGAACAGCCTGACTTCTTCTTGATTTCTAGGTACTTTACTAGTAAGTATCAGATAGTTAAATAAATAATGGTAATATTATTTACTTATTGATATTTTATATGGGCCATTCAGAGGCAAAGAGAAAGAGGAAGAGAGAGAGAGGGAGAGGGGGAGAGAGAGAGAGCGAGAAACTTAATTTATTGTTTCTATTCAGATAGACAAATTTCCTGACCCAAATTAAGCACTGCCTAGGTCCTAATGCTTTTTTACTTGCTATTTGACTGATCATTTATTTAACATGTTGACCAACTTGTTAAAAATGTATTTATCTTTCAAATTCTGCTTCACATATTTCTTCTGTGAAACATTCCCTTTCCCATATTCTCTTACTGATAGTTCAATATCCTCTCTTCTTCCTATTCTCTTCTGGCAGTTCCTCTTCTATCAGCATCTTGGATCTCAGGAAGACTGAGACTCTTTTATAGTGTACCACAGCTGTGAATATGCCTTACTATCCATACACTTCATTCATGTACTTTGCTTAGAAGCTTACATATATGTATTTAAGAAGTTATAGAGTTTATAAAGATATAGCTTTCTCAAGAAGGCATTATGTAATATGTACAACATGGCTCTATTACAACAACTTCTGAAATACTGATTTATATAACAAAGTAGAGAAGAAAATGTTGCAAAGCAATTGGCTTAAGTGTTTGCAAACATGGCTGATTGTCAGAATCATACCAAGTCTCTTTAAAACTATGCATTAGAAGAACATAGTGCAGACTTGAATTTTAAACTCTAAACATGGTTCCAGTATCCAGTTTACTCAGATATTCATATATTTCTCTGCATTTCACCAAAGAAATCACATTCAATAGGCTCTTTATATTCACCATGTCATTCTGGGAAGACCTGATGCCACAGAGTATAAAAGCAAAGTGCAGAGAAATAGAGACCCCATTGCTTTCCACCTTCTCTGAAAAAAAAAACTGTCCACAGATGAGACCCAGTATGATCCACTTATAGCAAGTACTGGGAAATTAACTCCTATTCAATTGTGCAGACAATTCGGACCAAGTAACTCAGTCTCTAGAGCAGGAACCAGAAATTTGTCCTATGTATTAGGTGGAAAATTGTTAAGGATTTCCAATTTGGGATGAAAAGGAGCACTGTTAAATCTCAATCCTATACTGGCAACTGTACATGGCAGTCAGTTATCTACTTCAAAGGACTTTGTAACAAAAACAAAGGAGAGTACATGTGAAATGTGTCACACCAAATCTAACAGTCAAGGCATAGTGATAACTGTTCCACTGCTGCAGCTGTTGCTCATGGTGAAAACAACAATCCACTTGAGCCCTGTGTGCAATATCACCTCTATACACTTTGTAAGATCATATTTACCTTATCCTCTACTCATTAATCCTGTAGATAGCAAAATTTTACTTTGTATGCATATAGGAGTTCCTGTAGCCCAGCATTTTTAATTCCTATCTCAAGGGAAGGACAATAATTAATATGTATTGTGGATATGCATGATCCAAAATAACCATGAAAATATTTTGACTTTATAAAACTTTTTGACATGTAAATGTTTTGTTGTTGTTGTTTTGTTTTGTTTTACTTATGGGTGTTGATCTTAACTGTTATTGTAGTTTTTCAAATGATAAAATAGAGGTCTAAATGCCTTAAGCAACTCAGAAAACCATGCAGGAAATACACATGTGTTAATGCTAAGATCCAAAATTCTGAACTCTTCTACTGTCCTAAAGTGGGATATTTAAAACATTTTCTGAGAAGTTAAATGTTTGCTCAATGAACATGAGAATAAAGATAATCACCACAAAGGAATCATGGAGAAATTTCTGCTTCATAAAGGAAATATTGTGTGGCTGGAATATAGAATCATGTCTAATTTATCTCCCACACTCAACTCCTGGTGCCATTCAGACAATTACTGTTCCTGTGTAGACCAAGCATTTCAAAAGTTCATGTGACTCTCACCTTCTAAATTATGGGCTCTAAAGTGAAGTTCTGATCTATCTCCTTCTGAAAACCAACTAGTTTTATAAGATTTTTTAAAAGTTATCCTAAAATGTCAGAAGCTACACCCCTAAAATTCTCATCAAACTGGCCACCAAAACAGATACTGAACAAGAATAGTAGACATGACAAAGTAGACAGGGGAAAACCCACCAGGACTCAATGACATATACTGTATGACTAACACCTAAAGAATTCCAAGAGCAGGAGAAATCATCTTCCTTAGGGAAGAGGACAACAACTGGCTATCCAATACCAAATGGTCAATGTAAACATAGAGGTATGCATTGATTTATTATTTATTCTCATGGGTTCATGGCAGAGGACAGTTTATTCTTTGCAGACTCAATCCCCAGTCCTAGAGAGTTTCAGCCTCTCTGCAATATACTCTTAAGCCTAGACCTAGAAGGTTCAGCTTCCATACAATCTAATCTTCAAACTATACTGTTTCAGTCTCTGAGACTGCCGACTGAGCTCACTCTGACTAACTGTATTCTGAACTATCTCTATTCACTCTGAGCTGTATTGTGAACTCAGAGCTGTAAATTGTAAACCATCTACTTCTATCTCTATGAATTCTTTCTGCTAGAATAAGTCAGAATAGACTGGCTCTGCTTTTCTTGATTTCTCTTATCTGTGAGCTGACTGCACTCAAACTAACTCTTTGCTTCTCTTCTCTGCTTGTCTTCTTCATCTCGGCTTCTACTTGTTTCCTTCTGAGCTCTGCCTCTTGTCTATTTCAACTTTGCTCCTCTCTGTGAATTCTGCTTCTACCTCCCTGTTTCCTCTCTGCTTCCACTCTACATCTACTCTCCTTCTTTTTGCTTCTTTCTCTCTCTCTCTCTCTTTCTCTCTCTCTGAATCCTTGCTTCTGAGCTGGGATTAAAGTCATGTGCCACCACTTTTTTCTGAGTTAGGATTAAAGGTGTGTACTATATTGCTTTAAACACTGAAATTCCTTTCACTTAGCAATAGCACAAAAAGAAAACAGGATTATCCTGACGAACTTTCTTTCTGCATTCCAGCTGGATCACACAGACCTTTGAATGTGATCCCTTCATACAGGCCTTCGGATATGATCTCTTCCTAACTATAACATAGGCCCTCCAATGTGATCTTCTGTTAGAGCAGCCATGGTGCTATATTAAAAGATTAAATGTTCCTCTACATATCAGTCCTGAAAATATCCATACAAACTGAGCACATAACATAAATATCTAGCCATATATACATATGTGCATGTGTTCATAATGTATATATGCATAAGCTTATATAGCAAGAACTAATGAAAACATTAGCAACAAGTTTGAAAAAGAATAAAAGTGGTGTACATGTGCTTTAATGAAGATATATCACATTACCAAAAAAAGTTTTTCCAGTCTTTTCTGGCAGCCTAAACAACTACAAAATAGTCCTCCTTACACTTCCTATGCAAGATGCCTTTTGTTTGTGATTGTAGGAAAATTCTAGAAATATGATGTTAACACCTAAGAATACTTAATGTCTTAAGAAACATATAAGAACAGATACAGCCAAAACATAAAATTAGACTGAATTCAAGGATGAATATGCTATATTACCAAAAAGACATCTCCATTTCCAATCTTTGATTATGTTAATGGTAGTGCTGTATTCTTCCATTACCTTTGGGAAGGTATTTTTAATTCCAAAATGACCTGCAATATGTGTGCTCTGACAACAACTTCTGACTTGCTACTATGCTAACATAGTATTCTGAAAATATTCTGAAAAACATAAAATATGATATCCTGCTTTTCTATTATCAATAAAGAGATTAAAGAATAAGAGCAATTGAATGCAGAGTTGGTCCTGGAACAACACTAGTGTGACATGCACTATTCCACTTATTTGTAAATTATTCTCAGATTTTCATCAATTTTGAAGAAAATTAAAGATGAGCTCATAGTCTATAAACAGCAAAAGTAATTAAAAAGGCAGGTCATTAATGCATAAAATATATATACAAAATACCAAATATTATCCCTTGCTCCTGTAAAATATATACAAATCTACTCTGGAGAGTAAAATTTATGAAAACTTATGCACACAAATGCAGATGCCCATTGGAGCCTTTCTCAGTGGAAAGAAGGGCAATAAAATATAAAATTGATGTGCTAAATTATAATTTTGTGGAAATAATATTAGTATATACTGAAATAACCTAGTAACTGCCTCTAAAGATATTTTAGTGAGTCAAAGTGTTGCATTTGTTAAAAAATGTCATCTTATAACCAACTTGTCTAATAAATTTCCTATCTAAAAAAACAGATGATCACTTATGGTGTATATGAATTTTTCATCCTAGATAATACATATAACATCTGAACTATGTGTCATTGTACTCTTTATCCTTCTCTTAACAATAACCAAGCTTAGTAACTTAGTATAAGGGGAGCTAAAAATTATATGTGGTGTTCCATGGATGTAGAGAATGAATCTCAAAGAGCCCTAAGCGATGTAACTACTGGCCTAGTCAGTCACACTCAGAGCTATCCAACTGAACTGATTCAGTAGCCACCTGCTGACAGGTCAGCAGCACAGCAAGCCTGGACTGGAGAGTTTCACATTGTACAAAACAAGAAAGTTATTGCAGACATGATTTGGGCCACTAAAAAAAGTGGTGTAACATAAGAAACAGACAAAGCTCCACCACCAGAAATAACACCAAAGAAGTGTATTTATGCAGCTGACTGCCACAATGAATTATCCCACCAAGAAGTGTCTTTCAGAAAAGGCGATAGAGAAACTAAGGTGTTGATATTGAAAGAGAAAAACTTCTGTAGGTAGAAAACATCACACTTTAGTTAAATTTCAATCCAAAGCAGTAAATATATATACCTCATACACATGATAGACATTGGCCATGATTTAAAGGTTCACTACATTAATCAGTAGAATTCTGGAAGTATGAGAATTGGGAAATAAATAAAGGATTGTAATATATTCATAAAGGCCAGACCACACAGTGCATGTTCTACCTCCAGGACAGCTTCCAATCTTACTTTATGTGAAGATGGTACACGCATCAATCCCAATGGTCTAACCAACCCCTCATGCAAGTTAAGTAATGGAGACTGCAGAAAGTTGGCCAAAAACAAGGAAGACCAGTGAGACACTTTTGTAATATGGTTATAGAGCATGAATCTGGAAATACCCCTTACAGTCATCCCAAAGCAACAAGAAACAATGCAGAAGACATTGAAAATATAGGGTAAGACTGGATGGTCAGCTTCAACCTCATTGTCCACTGTCATAAATCCAACTCACAAGGCATACCCCAAGAAAATATCAAATGACAACAAAAAATCCAGTTCACCAGGTGAGACCTCACTCACTCCCAAATTATTCCAAGTTTGGGTTTGCTAAATATCTGCTTATTCTCCCTACCATCACCTGATCTCATAACAAGAGAAAATGGATATGAAAGGGAAAACAAATTTTAAAAATACAGAAAAGAACTGAAGACCATTAACATGGTAACAACTACCTACATCATCTATGAAGCATTCTTCAGAAGTCTGAGCAAATTGTAGGAATTCTACAAATTGTCAAGTCTACATAACTACTGACAGTCTATCTACATCTTTGTGTCTCTACCACTTCCATTGTGCTTGGTAAATTGGGCTGAATGTGAGAATTGATCAGATTAATGAGAATCACTGAAGAATATCAGATAAAAATTCTTCTAGCCCAAAACAACAAAAACATGTAGAACGTACATACTCCCCAGGCTAGATTGCAGCCAAAAAAAGTAAGTCTTCAGGACTCTGCACTCATAACTTTCAGAGTACAGAGAATATTTTATCACATGCACAGTTTATTCTGCAAAGAATCAATAAAATTATATCCTAAGGGTCATCTGCACATCATCTACATAGCTCCAGCTATGTAGAATATCATTCTAAATGGCACAGGAAAACAATTTTCCCCATATTTAAGGAACTCAAAAGTATAGACTTCTAAATATGATATTATGACTCTTCATGAGTACAATGAAAAGGACAACCACTGAAAACAAGGAGATTAGGCTGCGTGACATACATTTCCTGGATAGTTGCTATACATAAATCTATTCATACCAGTTAGGGGAGCCTATGACAGACTAAAGTATGGATACCATCAAAGATCAGTTTGGTGAACTAATAAGTTTTATTAGGTTAGTTTCATGAATTTTGGGGCAGGATTATTTATATAGGAGCACAAATGACTCAAAGACAGCTGCATCATGGAAGCCCATCTCAGAAGGGGTGACAGCTCATTAAAGCCAGGAACATAGAGTGTACTATAAGCATGCAGGCAACTCACAGATTGAAGAAAGTTCCTTCCAAGTGATTCAGTTGGTCTAAACCTCTTATAGACAGCTCAGCTGGTTTCTGCTTCTTCCAGGCAGCTAGTCTGATCTCAGAGTCTTTTGTCTTATGTGGACAAAAGTTGCATTTACATAGATTATCTTGTCCTTAAGGATCATTATTTTTTCATGTGCAATAGAATATACTGACTATGTAAATAATATTTGTATAACATTTCTATGGTATTAGGTACAAAAATTGATCTAGACATGATTTAAAGTGAAGAGGATTGTATCATCTGTTACATAAACATACCATGCTGTTTGTTTAAGGAACTTGATAATCTGAAGATTTTGGAATTTTAAGATTCCAGAGACAAAATGGAGACAAATGAACTTGTATATATTCTGTGCATAATCTTTTCTCAAATTAAAGATTTTTGTTCAAAGAGCAAGCCTACAGAATTAAAAATTTATGTAACCAAAAGTTGCATTTTGAGGAACACGGAATAAAGACAATATCTAGTATGAAGCAAGAAATCTTTTAAATATTCCTTTATTAAAAATAAATGAAGTCCTTATGTTTACAGAGAGTTTGTGTTTAAGTCAGCGATTTTTAACATCTTTTTTCTACTTAATATTTTGTTATTTTGAAGTAAATGCTATTTATACAGTAATTGTCGTTATAACGCGTTTGAAAGATCTCTAACTCACAATTGAATAATGTAGAAAAACAAAAGTAATAACTTTAAAGTAAAACCAAGAAGATAGCAGAAGAAATTCAAATTGATTGCAAGACTATACAATAGGCAAATCTAAAAGCACTTTTAGTTTAAATTTTTAAAAGGCTCATTTCTTGCTATGGCTAATTTGGTTTAATTGGAGATCTTCAAGCTTACAAGAATAAAGCTGCAAAATGCTACCCCAGACATAACTACATCTTTTGATATGAGAACTATATAAGCATGAGCTAAGTGCACTTTGCATACATTCAGGTAATGTTTCTGAGCATATTACACCTACATATGCTATGCAAAATGTTGCAGAAGATTAAATTACCCTAGCCATATTTGAGAACCTGCAGTATGTCTGTCATTGCATGTAAACATATGCAGATTTATGCAAAATAGCCTCAACTATGTGTACCTAAAGTCTCAAACTCCCCACAGACAGATAAAGCCAGAAGGCTTTGTTTATTTCCAAATTATTGGAAAATCTATAAATGGAACTAAAGAAATTGGTAGGCTTGTTATGTATTTCAAATTTGGGGCATCTGGATAGATATTTTCTTTATTATCTTCTTTCTTTGTTAGGTCATTTGTACAAGATTATATATTTATTTATAATGTTCTATACAGTGGACATAAGCACAAAATTTCCTCTTGTTTGAAGAAGTCCTCAGAGAGTTTGCAAGAGTGTGTTTTTATATGATTTTATATAATGAAGCTGAATCTGTCAGTACCCAAGACCCTCACTTATTGGTTTGGCTATTTGTTAGCCACATAGGACCACTCTTAACCTTTTCAGGTTTTGCAAAAGGATGTGATATATGACTGAAGGTAAAGCAACTAATTGCTCAGGTGACTGATCACCCACAGTGAATTGATCTCCAGATAGATGAATCCGATATAAATATCAATGGTAGCTCTGGTGGCACCAGGAATGGCATAGTGTGAATAAAAGTGAAATAATAACACAAGTATTTTCTGAAGAGTAACTTTATGCTTTTCACAATGGAAAGTTTCTGAAAATGTGTGTAAGAACTCAATTTTTGATCCAGGGTTATACCTCAGAAGCAAATATATGAAGCAGTTATTTTGATTGGCAACACAAACATTAATTAACTAATTAGCTAAGACAAACTTCTTTAGCAGCAAAGAATTATCAAAGAACTGTGTATTATTTTAAAAATAATGCTCAAAATTTATTTTTAATTCATGTATTTATTTTATAAAACAGTATCTCAGGCTGGCCTCAGACTATATCTCCTTATTTCTAGAATTATAAAAACATCAAAATATCTAGATACCATCAAATTCCGAACCTGCCCCCCAGAGAGAGGTACTTTTCTTTTCTTGAATTGGATTCTGACTTCTTAACAACAAAATATGAAGACAGGAACATGATGATGAATTTTCAACCCAGGCTTCAGGATCTGAAAGTATGTAATTCTCAATTTTCTTATGATGTTCAAATTTGTTACACAATCACCATTTGGGGTAAATTGTAAATTTATACTGTAATTAATAGGGTATTAATTAACACCATGGACTAATTACTAATTATTAATTAACACAATTAACAGTAAATTGTGTTGCCTTTAAATAGAAGTAAGATAAAATAATCTCTAGCCAGTGGTATGTAGTCATAGCCAGACTCCTAAAAACAAAGAATGCACACTGCCAATGAAGGGTGAGTCTGGAGAATCAACTGATGAGTTAGGGCTCCTGGGACCATCTCACTAAAGTGTTCAAATTAGATCTGAGGTATAAAGGTGTTTCTTTTCTTGTGCAGCAATATTTAATTGAAATAGAAAATATGTGCAGTACCTTTCTTTGCATCTATGCACATGAATGCACATGTTAAATTAACCATTTAGATTTCCTAGATTTGAAGCTCTTTGAAATGCTCTATGATTTCAAAAGTTCTTAAAGAATCTGTGAGCTATTGTCACAGACTTAATGTGGCATGAACACAACACATCCCAAGTAAAATGGCTGAAAAATATGTCTCTAGTATTCACTATTCATCCAAGATAAAGGGCAGATCTATATTAATTTAATCACATAAACTTTACTATTCATATTTCCCTGCATTAAAGATGGTAAAATGAGACAGTGTGGATATAGTCAATGTTTTTAACCACCTTGTCATTGTGTAGGTTCAGGAAATGTATAGCAGTGACACACTTGGGAAGATGGATGGATGTCTTTGGTCTATTTTCCACTCATTGTCAAACCTTCCCCCCTTTTAAGGTCTTGTAGTCAAATTTAAACTAGAACTGCCTTCAATATAAAGTTGCCTTGACAAGTATTTCAAGCCTGTCATCACCTGATGATGTGCTTGCTAGATACTTGGTTGAGTGATTCTGGAACATCTTATATGCATAACCCCAAAAGTTCTACCATTAGTGCCTGAGGATTCAGTATGGGAATGAAAGGACAAGTTAACAATTATGTAATTAAATCCTTAATGCAAATTGAATTGTCAATTCCCATTTTAAGTAATATCTAGCTCTTAGTTTGTTTGAATAATAGGAGCAGAAGGGATCTTACTTTACTCTCCTTGGGAAATCAGGTGTCTGTCTATACGGGCATGTGCAAAGGGACACAAATATAATGGAGTCAAATCTTACTCTTTGTCTGACTTTGTTGCTATAAATCTGAGTCCAGGAACATATGTGTGTATTCACTGTGTTCAATATATTTGCTTTCCATATTCTTTTTAGCATCATTTTACATTCCAGGAGACATTTAGGCTTCCATCTCACTGGGGAAAACTTGGCACATTCCTGTTCATTGACTGTTTATACTCAAAGAGGGAACAGACTTCTCTGAGTACTCATTGCCAGATACTGAGGCAAGAAAGTGAATGTGGTTGTGATGCTTCAGGCTCCTTGAGATGCTCATTATTATTCCAAAGTAAAGTCTGTACATCACATTATCTAATTCTCAAGACAATGACTTTGTTTTCTGTTCCAAGAGTTGCCCATTAGCCAGTGGCTTGTGCTGTCATAAAAGCACACATTGTCAGTAGCCATTGTCCTGCTCCAGTTTGAATTGGTGTCAGGGTACTTCTTCAATCCCTTATGATCAATGTTCTATAGCTTTTATAGACATCCTTCCTCTGCATAAATATTTCCTGATCTGCTTCTCAGCTCTGCCCAGGAGATCTATAACCATTTTCTAAACTGGCTTTAAAAAATAAAAGTATTTCTTTCACCTATATTAAAACATCTCTGCAGCAAATGATAAGAGACAAGCATTATTTCTGTCATCATTATTTCTTCCAATCTGTTATGCATATGCATGTCCTTACTCCCCAGATACTGCCTTGTATATTAGCCTCTTGACAATGCAATGTGATACAGATGTGATGTTTTCAAAGTAAAGTAGGATAAAAACAGTCCTTTCTAATTAGATGACTATTTTCTGAACATTTACTGCCATTTTTTCCATTAGGTTTTTGGTTTTATTTTTAGTTTTTTAAAGTATAGACAGCAGATATATATGCAATGTTTTTATTTATACCTTGACACAGTAATAATTCTTTCACTCTTAGCGGATGCTATTATTTGTCAACTTATGTTAATTCAAGAACATTGAAGGAAGAGAACGAGACAGAGAGGGAGGAGAGAAAGAATCCAAAATGAGATCAAATAAATGTTCAATTATTCCTTTACAAATTAACTCATTTGTACCAAATTTAAGCAGTTTTAGAGTTTTCAGTAAGATGAAAGCAATACACATCCTGAGCATCGTTACTGCATATTGTAGTACAAGGTGTTGTAGTAGATACTGATGACATGGAATGTTGAGGTTCACAGAGTAAAATAGCAGAGAAAAGGACTCGTTTTAGCCTTAACTGTGGAAATCCATACACATTTTCTTTGCTACTTGAAATGACATTGTATGTATTAGTCTTCATCTTACAAATGAGGAAATGGAAGTTCATGAAGGCAAAGAAACTTGCTTGTTAGTTTGAAACTGCAGCAAGCTTTGGATATCCATTTATAATCCTGATTACCACTATACATTAGGTATATACACAATCCAGATATTTAGAGATCCTAAAGGAATAAAGGATGAACAAATACAGCAAAAGTTTTCAGTTTGGAATTTATAATTTCAAACTCATAAATAAAAAACTTCCAAAGCTTGTTTAAAGGACTGATAAATTGGGAAAAGTTGTATAAATGAGGAAGAGAATGAGAAAATAAGAACATCAGCAATTTGCATTTATGCTAATCTTAATTACTTTTTTATTGCTGTGAAAAAACAGCATAACTAAGGCAACTTCTGGGAGAATTTATTTGGAGCTTACAGTTTCAGAGGGCTAGAGTCTATGACCATGATGTCGAAAGCATGGCAGCAGGCAGGCATGGTGCTGAAGCAGTAGTCGAGAGCTTACATCTTGAGATCCATCTGTGAGGCACAGACTAAAAGTTTTGTTTTTGAGCTTTTAATTTTTATCTGGGTTGTGGTGTCACATACCTTTAACCCCAACATTCTGGAGGCAGAAACAGGCAGCTATCTGGGAATTCAAGGCCACCCTGCTCTACACAGTAAGTTTTAAAGTTACAACAGAGAAGCCCTGCCTCAAAAAAACAAAAAAGAAAATGAAAACTCTTAGTTCTTTGGGCATTTCATACAATATGTTTGGATGCTAGTCATTATCCCTCATAATACCAAGTCTTCCCAGATCCATCCTCCCTTCCTTATTCACCCAATTTAATAATAATTAAAAAATTAAGATCAATTTATGCTACCTCAATATAATTAGACATGTGACCTTCTATGGAGTGTGATAGACTTACCAAAGGCTATGCTCATAGTGAAAATTGACTCTCCTCTCCCAGAAGCTATTACTTGTCAATGGCTCTACTTTCACTGGCTCTTATTCTCTTTCAACACTTTCTTCCATCTATAATAATCTCAGCCATGGTTACAGAAGGAGGTATGGTACATATGTTCCATTTAGAACTGCACATTCTGTAACCTTTTATTTTCAATGACTTTGCCAATTGTACATCTCTGACTTAATTATTAGCTACCTCAAATCAAAGCTTTTCTCATAAGGATTGAGAAATACATTTATCTGTGGTTTTAAGATTAAGTCATGTGGAGTCAATTTTCACTATGTCCATTTAGCAACATAATAGTAGCAGGTTCTTACCTTCAGCCAATGATCTTAATAACCACAAGTTTTTTCCCTGGTATTAGTACCAGGTATAGTTTTAATCATGTGAAATGAGACTTAAATCCAATCAGAAAGTGATTGGTTAATCTCATGATATTCACACCACTATTGCATCAGGGGACATATTTTCCAGGCCACTCCTTACTGTTGTTTTCAGGGTGCAAAAAAATTATTCCCTTGCTCCTCCAGCATTTCATAACATTACAGAAACTAGAGAGTAGGGATAAAGTTTCCAGGGAAGGACCCATTTGATTTTTCTCCATGATTTATGGCTCAAGTATGAGACATCTTCAGTAATCATTTTGTAGTCAATTTCTGGAGGGTGGCCTATAGCTTTGGTAACAGCCTGTACTATTTTGAGGTCTATTGGACATCACTGGCCAAAAGAGATAACCCACCCCGGCCCAGCACAGGATTTTATTTATTGCCCTGTGATTGCTAGTATGAACATTATTGTTCTATTAAAGAGTAACATCTACATATGCACACACACACACGTTTCTGCAGCAGCAGACAAGTTTCCATATTATTTTTTCAAAAGGTGTTTAATGTTATGTATCCCTCCCATATAAGAGATGTCTTTAGTTGATAATAAAATTAGGTTTCTAATTATTTTATTTGTTAACATTTCATAATATCATATATATGATAATAATATCATGATATATATGATATTATGAAATGATGCTGAGAAAACAGAATTTCAATGTACAGGAAAATTAAAGCAAATCTTTAAATGGGTTTTTTAGTCTTTGTGTTTTATGTCTGATATGGGTAATTTCAAAATTAATTAAACTTCTGGGCTGATCATTTATTTCCTTAGATTTTGAATATATAGGTTAAAAATTAAATGAGAAGCTAATATTGAAAAGAAACAAAAAGAACAAAAAATATTGTTTACTTTGAAAAGAGAAAAATATCATATCTAATAGTTAACATTCAAAGGACGCTTTAGAAAAGCTCCAACACTTTTGAGATAGGCTCTTAAAAACAGGCTGAAAGAAATAAGTTTATGAAGTCATTTTTCTGCAAGAATGAATTGATAACAGTTGTCAACAAGAAAATGAAGACTCATGCTCTACAGTCATTTCCGTGCATTCCTGTAAATAAGGATATAATGAAGAAGGAATTAGCAAAAATTCAGGAAGAATTTCTGGATGTAAAATATAGGCATCCAAACACCAGGTATCACAATATGGTGATGTTCCATAGAGTACGTGACAACTTAGTTGTGTTGCAAGATAAACAGGAAGCAGAGTTAAAGGTTTAAGTATCTACCACTCCAAAATGATGAAGTACAAATAAAGCAACATTTATTTCAGTATTAGGCTTTCCCCTAATGTATGACTACGACCCCACATCGGGATGGAACTCACATTGCTTCCTAAATAAGTAGTTTCATTCAAAACAATTGATATTTCTTTAGTAAAGTGCATAGCAATCATATATTTGCTGTTTTAATTCTGATGAAATTTTGTCCTGGCTCTTGACTGTTTGGAAGCATTTCTTCCTTTTCTTCCTTTTTTTATGAGATAATTTGAGAAGTAGTTGTGTTACATCTTTTTTGATGCTCTGGTAGAAATCTATGAGGAATACATCTGTATTATTCTTTTATCTTTCAATCGGGAGAATATGTAAAATGGGTTGGGTGCTTCCTTCCAAACTATTGCTTATTATAAGTGTATTTAAGTTGTTTACCTCCTTTTGGTATAACTTTGGAAGGTTATAAGCATCAAGAAATTCACCCATTTCTGTTAAACTTTCCTGTTGAAGTAAAAATAATAATTTCAGGTATGTCTTCATGATGTCTAAATGTCAACTATAACTGTTGTAATATCTCCCTTTTCTTCTCTAATTTGATCAAGTTGGGTCTTGCTCATTATGATAGTAGGGATAGAAATGCTTAAATCAAGTGAAGCAAGTCCCTGCAATCTCCATGGCTAGTAAACCATTCTTGCAGACTCAAAATAGGTTGAAGAGAAAGCATTGAGGTAAATTCAGGAAAGTATCACAGAATGCATTTATCCAACCAGAAGCTATGTGACCTTGTGAGCTCATTTCAACTCATGTATAGCTCCTTTGAATTTGAATATTTTTATGTGATCTACAAAGCAAATACAAAAAATCTTGGAGGTAGGGACACTGGTTTGAGCACAGAAGCAACATCAGTGTCTGGTTAGGATGCAAAGGCTATTCCCATGAGTTAGTAGGATTAACACTGTGCATTTTTTGTTCTAGTGAGGTGAATCTTGTTGAGATAATCTGTGGACTCATTTATGTATTTATTCCATGTGGACTGTCATAGAGCTAAAAGTGGGTCGAAGCTGGCTTGGAACCCTATGTCATCCCAGAAGTTGTCCTAGGAGATGAGAACGGAAGGCATTCAGCTATTCCTTTCCTTATCCTGGCAGCTTCACCAAAGCAAAGAAATTTGACTTGGATTCATGCTTTGTCTGCCCTGTAGCTGGAAACACAGGTTTGCCACATGCAGATGAGGCTACTCCCAGTACACTTGCCTCAACCAATGGATTCCATTCTTGGGGTCAATGAGTCCTCCTTTGCCCACCCTATAAAAGGCATCCCAAAACCTGCATTAAAGTTGAGATCGCCCAACTTTGTCTCCTGAGTTCCTGCATACTCATCTACTCACTGGGCTCCGCCAAAGACAGGAAAGGAAAGCAATAAGAACCAGGCACCCATGCATGACTTTCTGCCTGGAGACTGCAGGCTGCTGGCAGCTTCACTGCTCCTCTGGGCAGGAGAGCTGTGGCTAGGAATGTGCATGTGGATGAGATTTCTTTTTACAATTCCATGGACACCCCTCACAGTTACACCAACTACGTGGATATGGTTACATCATAGTCCAGCTAATTTTGCATATAATATCAGCCTTCACAAGAACCCTTCCCACTTAACGAGATTCTTTGTGTCCATTTAGTGAAGACCAGGAAAAGCTGAGGTGAATAACTATTATAAAAATCCTGATATGTAGCAAATGTAGTCAACATAAGTACTGTGTTGGAATGAAAAATGACTTCATAAAACCCAACACTTTGGACAATAAATACACAATAAGAAAAAACTTAAAATAAGAAAAGAGACAAATGTATTCACTCTCAACTCCTATTCAACATCATGATTCAAATCTTATCTAGGAAAATAAGACAAGAGAAGGAAAGAAAAGGTATATAATAGAAGTTAAAGTGTCTGTAGTTGCAGACAATATGATTCTATACATGAGAGACCATAAAGACTCTACCATGAAACTCCTAAGGCTGATAAGTATTTTCACTAAGGTAGTAGAAGACAAGAATAATATGTCAAAAATCAGTAGCTTTCCTATGTGCCAACTAAGAACTATTGATAAGAAATAAAGAGAAACAAGTTCATTAGTGGAAGCCTCAAAAAATAAACTAACTAAAATCTTGCTAGAATGGGATAACTTATGAATCAGAAATGTACTGTTCTGACTTGGGTCAGAAGGCATTCAATTACAGTCATCTAACAGAACAGAAGGCAAAATGCCCAGAGCTGAATGTAAACTGAAGAACTAGAGTAACAGTTGGACTTCAAGCCAACAGGTGCCAGAGCAGAAAGAAAGAGGAATAAACAATGAAGTAAAAAAATAGTTGGCTTTTCTCAGGAGGTTGAAAGGTCTTTGGCAATTTTGTTCCTAATGGACTTGAGATACCATCAACTTTTAAATAAATTGTTTATCTACCTTAATCATTCCAATAAAATACTATTATATATTATAGACATGAATCTTATATATTATCTTTCACATATATAGATATATATTTTATTATATTATGATAATGGATCATAGAATGGCTCGATAATTCTAGTTAACGTGTATTTTCTCAAAACTGTGCCATTTTCATGGTATGGACACTTGCAATGTACTTTCCAGGAATACAATGCATTATTACTCAGTTTAATCACTGCATTTTGCAATGTATTTCTCAAAACTTATTTGTTTGACTGCATTTTTAAATTCTGTAGCTGATATCTTTCACACACATACTCAAACCTTTGGTACTTCCACTTCTTATCTCTTATTTTAGTCCAGTAGGTTCAACTTTTTGTACAGTTTCCATGTCAATGAGAATACTTTAAGGAAGAGGCAACACAAGGTGCTATCCACATTTCACCAGGATCTCTCTGATATCTTCCTTGGTGACTTGTTCAGTGTAGAGACGAGGAGAGTTTCATTCAGGACTGTAGAGGTAACAAATAATCTTGTTCTACAGACAGCCACTGGAATTGTCAAAGGACTGAAAGGTATAGTTTGCTTATCCTACTGTACGTAACATGCAAAGGCAAAACTCAAAAGTCTGCATAGTTTTCAAAATTTTCTGTGGAACTATGGAAGATTATTTAAATATTTAGTCAGAACTTTGTCAGCTCTGCATCTTCATTATTACACACAAACACACATTCAGTAAAGAATAAACTGCTTGACAGCATGAAACTGTGAAGACATTAACTCACACCTAATATCCATGGAGACCTAATGACACAGAAAGATCTGACAAAAATTCAAAGAGGATGATAAATTCATAGGAACACAGGTTCCCCATTAAAAATATTGTATTACCACATTACATCCAGTTATATCTACTGTCTATTGTTAAATGCTTTGAAAATACTATCTAAATTTTGGCTAAAACTTATAGATCTTCACTGTATCACAAAGGATACAGAGCTTCCACTTCATGTGTGAGAAGAAATATTTCCTCTATCTTTGCCCAGTATATTCTCCACCTGCTAAATTGTTATGAATGACAGGATCTCCTGAAGTAAGTAATGAAAGCATCTATGCACCCGTAGTAAGGAAGTGCTAAATTGCTAAGACAAGGCATCAAAGACAGCCTTCTATGTCTTTTCATGTCATCCTGAGCAGTAAGCCAGAGTGTGCAGTGTCTGCTCTGCAAAGGAGTTGCATTAAAACAAGAACAAAACTGTCTGGGTTTCAGACAAACTGTTCATGTTGGATGCATACCATTTTTCAAATGAATAGAGTTGATCACTAAGTAACCTACATGGGATTGTACAATTTGTTACAGAGGGAATCTGCAAAACTTGTTCTGCGACTGTACATTAAATCCATTGGTTTTCTGTCTCTATAGGCTCCTCATCTCTGGAAAGGGTAAACGGAGTTGCAAATAGTGAGAAAAAGTATTCTGTCTGCAATATGCTAGCATATTTTGTGACATTTGAAAAAATGAAACTGGATGATTATAAAGAAAAGAAGTTTATTTTGGAACACATTTATGAAAGCTGGAAAGTCCAAGGTGGAGTACCCCCTTTCAGCTAGGTTCCCACAAGAGCCTTACTGCAGACAAACTGAAGACAACTGAGAGTGTGGGAAAGAAGAGATTGTGCAAGAGATGAAGTAAAAGAATATGTTTCATAAAAGTTTATTCTCTTTGGTAACATATTAATTCATTTATGAACGAAGATGCTTCATGACCTAAAGTACTTAAAAAAATCCATATCAACACACTGGATTTCAGACAGCAATATGAAACTCTGTTATAAAAACCATATTTGAAGCAAAGCAATACTAAACATGTTCTGATGTATGTCTTGTTCCTTATACAGCACAATATAGCAGCTATTTGTACAGAATTCACACTGTAGTAAGTACAAGAGGTAATTTAAAGCATTCAGGAGGATTGCATGATTATGCATAAATCTTCCACAGTGCATTTTTGGAAATCCTGGGGTTCAAGTGCTAGAGGAATTCTCAAATTCACTCTATGACTCCACTGTATTCACAGTGAGATGCTATCTAGCCTTGACCAGAGCATCCTGTTTCAACAAAATATGCATTTACTACACATATTAAAGTACACAGTGTATTACAGAGTTTTGATGTTTGGGGTACATTTGGTGTGCTAGTGTGTCAAAAATTCCCATAAATGTTTAAAATTAGACTATCAGAAAACTAAAAGGGAAATACAGCTATGGTAGTGGAGTGGCATCTATAATTAAAGCCTAGACTGAACTAGGGAAAATGTATCAGTATATAAAATGTATTCAAGGCATTTATGAAGACCTGAGTCAAAATCCCCAAAATCCACATGAAGCTGAACTTGTTGGCACCTGTCTATAATTCCAGAGATCTTATGGTGAGATGGGAGGCAGACATAGGAGATCCTAGGAATGTTACCCTCTAGCCATGATGTCATATGCAGTAGAAAACACCAGTGATAACCTGGCTCAAGAATGGTGGAAAGAGAGGGCCTTCATGCATGCGTAAACATGTGTGCACATGCTTTCACACATGCACCATACACATGACACACACCACACATACATATATCATATACAATAAAAAATTTTTAAAATTCCAGAAGAGTCTTTTAACACATGGATAAGATCAATCAACTTATTTCAACTCTATCTTTTGTTTTTCTTCTCTTAAACAGAGAAATTAATGGCATCTACTTCAGAGTTTAGTAGTGAGGGTGACATGAAGCAAAAACTGTAAATCATTTAGTAATGTCTCTGTTCATAGAAAGAACTAAATAAATATTAATACCATCCTCAATAAGTTCATTCTACTGAGCTGACATTAAGAAACTCTCTTTGGTAACTAATAGTGTTCTGATTCTGCAAATCATTTCCTTCTGTTGAAAAGAAGCAAATGATTCAAAGTGAGAAAATAAGGCAGTATATGGCAAATGCTTAGTGGCTGCTGTGTGCCCTGGAGGTGCTGAGGTTTGCTGTGTTATAAATAACACTGCTCACATTATACCTCCCGAGTGTCTGCAGCATGGCAAAGGTAATAATGTGTAACTGATGGAGTTTCAAATAAAGCATTATTAACATATTTGTTCAGCGACCTTCTTGCTCTTTGCCTTTTGTCTTTTGTGGCTGTTAATATTCCAGCACAATCTCTATTCATCTTAAATATTTCTTTCAGTTCTACTCAGGACATCCTTTTAATTGGTTCAGGATTCCTATGTTATTTTCTACTTGGAAATAATAAAGGATTAGTAATAGCACTTCTTTAAAAATGTAGATGCTGTTTTGAGAAGGCCCAGTACTAGAAAACGGCACAATGGTTAGTATCACCCTCTTCCCATAAGAGAAACAACAAAAACGGGAGTGTTCCTAAAATTGAACTGTTTCATTGTGTGGGTCTACACCAGGGACTCTTAGTAGGGATGAATGAGAACCTGCAAAATTGTTTTAGGAAGATTCTAGACTCTGGGTGTGTGAGATGGGGAATTGGGTTCTAAGAAGCATCTTAGCAAAAAACTGCTCCTTTAGGAGCATGTCTATAACATTAAGAACAACAATTCTTAAAGTTCTCATGCGTTGAATTACAAAAATGAGAAAATATTCCCTAATTCCAAGTTGATAAAAACTACAGATTTATAGTTTCTTGATCAAAGAAATAGATCATGTTGTTAGTGGATTTATGGGCAGAGAAGGCAACAGAAGGGGAACAGCTTCAAAAGATGGACACCCAAAGTAAGCAGTTCACAAAGCTATAGATTGAAATACTCCAAGCCACAGTGCTCAGTAAAGGACATGTATATGTTCTAAAAGATGAAATCTTTGCTGGATCTAATGATAGGAGAAACATGATGAATGATTATCTCAGCACACATCTATGCAAATACTAAGAAGTACTTAGTAAACTTAAACAACAATAAATGTGTTTTACCATACTGTATTTCTAAACATTGTGTGTGTGTGTGTGTGTGTGTGTGTGTGTGTGTGTGTGTGTGTGTGTTTGTGTGTGTTCTAAAGGACACATCTCTTACAAGAGTGAAAATTTTTATTTGAATTGCTCTCTGGATGAAAATAAATATGAACAATCATTTGTAATTGTGTGAATCAACAAACAATTGCATTCAGAAAGCTACAGAATATTGTAGATGCTTGGTTCACTTTGCTGGTGACTTTAGTGAATGAATTTTTGCTATGTGCAGGGCTGACTGCTCTGATGCATAGGCAATGTATTCAAAATTATGTGTTTGATAGTGGATGGACAAAACTATAACACTGAATTATAATAGATATAATGTATTTGAGACACCTGTAAAAATAATAATTTAATATGAAGGTTAAAAATAGAATTTCCTTATTATCCAGCCACACCACTGGATATGACTCCATAAAACCAAAATCACCTTACAACAGAAATAAATACATTTACATATAAAATGTGACAGTATCTATTCTATCCAAAATATGAAGTTAGCCTAGGTGTTTATCAGATGATGAATGGTTAGAAAAATGTGATACACACACACAAACACATACACATTGGAGTTTTTCTCAGCCATTAAAAATGTTAAATTATGTTGTCTGCTTGAAAGAGGATTGAACTTAACATCATCATGTTAGGTGAAATAGGTCAGACTCAGAAAGACAAATACCTTGTATGTTGTCTCATATGTGCAAAGCAGGGAAAAGGAAATGGAGAACAGAAAAGTAACAGAGGAACTATTGTGATTCAGTAAGGGAATGTCAAATGGGGTGAGGCTTAAAAAATAATGAGGGGATAGATTTAATCAAGTTCGTTATGTGTCCATATAAAATACCAAGTAAAGTCACTTACTTTGTACAACCAATGTATAATATATTTAAACTATGCATAAGCTTTGTTTAATTTTAAAATTCTGATTGAGAGCAGTTAACATTTCGGCTCATACTAAAGCCACTATGATTTTCTGTATATATTCACATTCAGAGGATATACCACATTTCTATTACAGCTTGATCAAAATTAAGTTGAAAATTTCCCATCAAGTATTAACCTTTAAGGTATATATATATGACCTAATAGAGGTTATGGGTCGTAGGTTAAGAATCTCCACTTCAATTGCATTTAATCCGGTTTGATAGCCGCAGTTTAACTGAGGAGGACACTAATGACCGTAAGTCTGAATCTTTTCCCCTTTATTGAACAGCAGTCCCTGATGGAGCTAGAAGTCTAACAGAAAGAAACTATCTCACTGAACTTTTTAAATTTTGAACTAAATTCTTGTTTTATGTCCATACATTTCTGATTTAAGTAGTCCTAACAACAAGGGCGCATTGTGTACTATGTTTTCATAGAAGTGTTACCATGTGCTTACTATCTGTTAGAGTGATTTTTATTCAATGTCCCATAGATTTTAAGCGTTACTAATAAGCCGAATCAATAGATTTTTAAAATTTAGGTCCATTGGGGTTCAATCTCAGATAAATTAATTATTTCTTGATTGGTCCATAAATTTTTCACATGAGGTAATTCTCACAGCAGACTCATGGAATATTCCCATTCCCCATCCCCAAATGTTGTTTCATGCTGCTTTGTTGATGATTTTTTTCCTCTCTGTCTTAAAAAAGCATAGGAGAAGCGTTCATTGGTTTTATTTTGTATTAACTTAACCAAATAAAGAAAGAACACAAAAGAAAGCTCACAAATTTTATTATATTTTCAGATTCTATATGAAATAACTCTTTTTTAAAGGATTTTTAAAAATAAACTTAGACTTAAGAAATCAATATCTGTAATGATAAAACAGATCAAATGGCATTAGCATTAAATGTCAGGCGGGAGAAAACTTGTGTTGAAGAATGTTTCACAGTTGGCTTGTACACACGAGACAGGAGAGGTAGTAAGAGTCACCGTAGACAAGGATATCATGATTTTCTTATAACCTAACTTCCTTTGGAGTCTCGTCACATTCCTTACCATCTAGCCCGTAATAGGATTACAGCTACGAGAAAATTCATTTGTGAAAATACAGGAGGCATCACACATTCCAAATTGTTCTTAGTATTTAATTCTTTGAAATTTACCAGAAGGATGGTGCACATGACTCACCAAAAAAGAACAGAATTAAATTCATTCAAGCAATCAATTACTTGATTTAATGCACACAAATGAGGCATAATTGACTTTGTAAAAAATAAATAGATTTAAAAATAAAATTATGATAACTAGAGCTTGGTTGCTGGCCTTTTTTTTTTTCAGTTAACTGAGACTCCAATACTAAACTATCTTCAGTCTAACCGTGAGCCATAGATTTAGAGAAAATGCCATAGATTTTTTTGGAATGTGTGTTCTCCTTCTCTGATTAGACTTTTTAAACACTTCCTAAAGAAACTTGTGATTAATGACAGTTAGAACTTATTGGACTTGAAGGACAAATACTTGCTTCACCAGTTAAGGAAATGAGCTAATCAAATGAAAAAGTGCAGAGCAAGAGGGAACAGAGAGAGAGGAGGCTGTGAATCTGTATGGATCCGCTTGACATGATGAGCTGAACTGTTAACTTTCCATTTACTGCATCACAAACTCGACACAACCTTTGTCTGTATTAAAAATAATGGAGTTGTTCTATTAAAAAAAGTATAAAACTTCTCAAATTAAGCCTCTATATTTATTTTTATAGCTTCTGGCAGGTATTATTTCAGCCTCTTCACAGAAAGTGCTTCACAGTGTCTTTTACAGATAGGAAAGTTTCCCACCTCCACAGTTACAAATTCTATTCTAATGACCCAAGCTGGCTGTTTCTTCAGGGACTATGCTTCATACTTCAACATAAAATTGAGACTGAACTTTTTATTTTCTGAAAGGTAACACAATTTTCTTTCCTACTCCATGGTCTCATTCTTTAACTTTGCAGTGACCTCAAACAGGTGGGCACTTCACATATTTCAGTACTGGGTTTTCTGTGAATTGAAGAGAAATCAGTCTTGCCAAGGAAGCAGAAATCCTTTCAGTGGAAGAGTGCCAAGTAACAATTCTAAGATGTCACATTGTTCTTTGCTTTGAGTTCATAAAAAAAAGACTTTTGATAGAAACAAGCAGTCTGTAGCAGTGTAAGCTAGCTGTTTGTATAATCTTGTTTTCAATTAATTTCTGCAAAACAAAAGAGAAATCTGAGTAAAACAAAGGGGAGGTTACTAATTGCCTGAAACATGTCATGTGCTTAATAGGGGGCTTACTGGAAAAGCAAAGTGTATGCTTCATATGGGAAGATTACTAATCAAGAATTATGTCTTTATTGAATATGAAGAAAAAGATGTGCGAACATGTGATGTGTTTGTATATAATGTACAGAGAGCTTTACTGTACTTGCAAACTTGAAGTGCCCCTTTGTTCTTCTTAGAGCTCAGACAAGCTTCAGTTCTATACCTGCTCCTCTAGGTGTGCTGACCATTATAGTCAGCAGCACAGGGACAAAGCAGAGTGACATCTATGAGATGAAAAACAAAAAGTATCAAAAAGCGATGTAGTGATTTCTAGAACTACCTCAGGCTTAAGAACTCAAAAATAAGATAAATATATATCACTTCTACATTTCTCCTTGTCACAAATCCCCTTTTCCTGAATGACCTTATGAAGAACACTTTTTCCATCTAGAGTCTCCGGGGGCAGTAAAAAGAAACATAACTCTCTTCAAGTTGCTCCCAAAGCCATATGTGACCTCAAATGCCTGTTTGATTTGGCATGTTCATTGGCTAGTACTTTTCCTTCAGTCAATTTACTGAACAGCCTGACCTTTCTTACTCCTTCCAGCCTTCTTAGACACAGAAGTTCCTCATAGCCTCACAATATTTGAAAACAGTTCTTAGAATGTTCATCCAGCTCTGTGATTAAGAGGGATTTTTATACAAACTTAAGAAGGTTTCATAAATTTCATTTTCAAACAACTCTTCTATAATTCAGGAAATAGTTTCACACTGTATTTTCTGGAATGAATCCTGAATACTTAAGTGCAATAGCCATGAATTTGAAACAGAGCAAGGGAGGGAGGTAGATGGGAGTTTGAAGGGAGAAAGGGAAGAGGGAAATGATGTAATTGTCATATAATCTCAAAATTATTATTAAAAATAAAAATGACTTCAGTGATTTATTAGTGCTTTAATTAATTTGTTAATATCAGTAATGGTTCAAGTTTCTTATCTATTCATTGAAATTAGAAGATATTCATTTCAGACCATTTGTTTCTGTAGTCAACTGACTTTTTATATGACCTAAACATTTAGAAGGGAACATTTAGATTAAATCATAAAAATGTACCCTTGTAACTAATTCTAAGATATCTTTGAAGATGTTTAATAAAAATAAAAGCAATATTGGGAAAGAGTGAAGTAGAAGGAAGGGCAGTATTTGATTATAGGACCTAATATTTTCACAGTAATCAAGACTGTGCTATTGAAGAGAAGATGGATACATAGAACAATGAAACAAAGCAAGAGTGAAGAAATAGAACTGCACACACACACAGCAACCTGGTTTCTGACAATGGCTGAAAAAATTCACTGAATAATGATGAGTTTTGTCAATAAATGATAGTAGAACAATTGGACTAGCATGTGCAAAAACGCATTTCATTTTAAATCCTCCTTGCAGAATAAAGAAGACAGACATTCCTCCCAAGCCTAAGTGATTCTTAAGGAAAAGATACTCTACTAACTTTAACAATAAAAAGAAATTAATTGTTAATTTTGGCTGCTAACATGATCTTAAATACCCAGTAGGAAAGTATAACCAAACCGTAACATGATTGATTTTTTTTTTAATAGTCAAGGTCTTACACCCTGGAGACACTGGGCTTAAATCTATATCAAATGCTATCCAGACAGCTATTTCTCATTAATGAATTTCTTCTTGATAATAACAATGCTGCACAAATGTAAGACATCATGACTTTCTTCCATTTAAGCACTATAACACCTACCTGCAAGCAAGAGGCCCACTATTATTTTAACCTAATATTTGAATGTTGGTTAATTTTTTTCTCTGGAAGTCATTGGTGGAGGAATCTACACTGTAACTCTAGCCACTTGAAGAACTTGAATGTAGATCCTGTGTTCATCTTTCTCAATTTTAGCCAGGAAACCTTAAAGAATTAAGGAAGAGCCCAATAAATGGAAGCTTTTATGAGCTCAACAGGGAATTTCAATGGTGTTTGATCTGGATATTTTAAAATTCCTGTGTTCTATCTCCTAGCTCTCTGCCTATGTCTTATAATGCTAATAACTCTTGCTTTTACTTCTGCCTATCTTTGTTTCCAAGCACCAGTCAATGGAACTACTGATGTACTTTTTGGATCTTCAGATACTGGAGGCATATACTGATTGCCACACCCTATGCTCCCATTCAGGTGGAAGCCTTGAGAACAATTACAGTCCTCACTCCAAAGAGGGTGCCTTCTTTGCACCAGAGAATGATGAGAACAGGACTTAGGAACTTGTTAAGACATTTAGGGTAAAAATACCTCCACAAAAATGTAACCAGCTTCATTCTTGGTAAAAGCCATAAATGTCTTTTGGTTTCCTGGTAGCATTGTCCTTCCCAAGGGCCTGAAATGCTAGAAATGTTCAGAGGCTCTGAACCTTGATTTGGTTTCTGAATGATTTTTGCAGTTTCTTCTTTAGACTTGAGAATGTTACAGTGCCAAATAAAGTTCCATTAAGGAAAACAATCCTTCAGGTCAAGAGAATAGAATCTCTGGCCTGAGTAGACACCAAACATTTCAGCTGGGCTGGGTCAATCACCTGCCAAGAGACCCCTTCTAAGAAGTGAGTACCTTAAGCCATGCTAAGACAATGGGCAAAATAACTAGTCCTTTAATGAAATAATGTGCTTCTTCTTCCCTTCCCTTAATGTGGTCCTTATGAGCTACCAAGAGTTTCAGCTGTGTCTACTCACCTTTCTAGTGCAAAATTTCCTTTTTCCTGTCTCTTTCTTTTAGACATGAGCCAGAATCTAAGCATATTTTTTCTGTCATGTGTCTGGTATCAAAGGCAGCCTAAAGAGCATGGATTTCTTTCTCCTCTTTTTCTTTTCCAAACAGTTTCTGAGATATAAAATCTTCCTTGCTCTTTAGTGTTTTTCTTTAAATTTCAGTAAGCTCCAAAAAAAATCAAAAGCAACAACAAAATGTGTCTTCTTACACAAAAAGTAATCAAAATAAAAAAGATGCAAACATAAAATGCAACATTATAGATTTTTAAGGAAAATATAAGAAAAAAACATAATGATATAGTGAGTATGAAAGGAGTTCAAAGACAAAATCTTCTTTAAATAAAGAAAATTAGACTTAATCAAAATGAACAGGTTCTTTTTCTATAAAAGCACTATCATAAGAGCTAAAGTCATGTTTTAAGTTTTAATTACTGTGTCTAAGAGATCTATAAAACTAAAGACAAATAATCATGTGATACTCACTTGTCCAAAGACATAACTTCTTGAAAACCAAGGGATAGTTATGTAAGATATCAATACACCACGTGTTTCAATTCCCTAAGCAAGTTTGGTTGATCCAAATGCATAGCATGTGCTTGATCACACATAGGCAGGAGGTTTGTAGGCAGGAAGTATGTCAGGGTGTATGCTTGCCCCTGATTGAATGTAGGCAGAGGTACACATGCAGGAAGTGCATCAGGATATACACTTGCCTCTGATAGGATTTGGTGGGTAATGCATAGACTTATGGGTTTTGCCTTTATAATCTTCTGCAAAATGTGAATTCTCACCATTTTCTGGGAACACCAGAATGGTCCTTGCCAGAGTCCATCATCCTGGCCAGCGTTTAAGTAAAGCTTGTTTCAAATTTGGCTCAAAAATAGTAGTAGTGGTCTTATTCTTGACGAGTGGGATTAACACTGTCAAGAGAATTAAAGCACAAGCTGTATATTATCAGTATGTATTTGTGGAGCAAATATCTGATCCAGACTATATAAGCAGACACTAAGGAGTAAGCTTAATTATATAGAAAACTTCTGTCTCAAAAAATGAAACATGTACAGGTATAAAATAAGTAAACACATGAAGAGAAAAATAAAGTTCAGTATCAGACTTCAGTTTAACAACCTTGAGGAAACACAAATAGTATTGAAATGATAGTTCACTATACAGAAGGCTAGTCAAACTGAAAACTGAGTCAAGCCCTGACAAGTATGAAAAGTAATCGAAATTTGCCATAATTTGTTGCTGGGAACACAACTGATGTTCACAATAATCTATAAATTTCCTATTAAATTCAACTATACTGTGACCCAACAGTCACATATGTAGATATTTACCCTGAAGACTGAAAATTTGTTTCACAATATGTACCCAGACCAAGCCTGGGAACATCTCACGCATTCTTCACTGAGAAAAGGCATCCAAAAATATGAAGAGTCACGTTGTTGAGACTTTATGACAGTTAACACATATGAAACATTAACATTATGACATAATACATATTTCTTGCACATTTTTTTTCGGGAAACAAAGTGTGAACCACAGAAAGTAAAGATAAATTATAATAAGAAGAATAACACCCAGAATAGTACAAAATTAGCTGTAGCCATTTTTATATGGGAGTGTTATGTTCCAATGTGCATAGATTAAAATGGGTGTTCTCAAAAACATAAGGAAAGTCTTAACTGAGCAGTAACCTGCTATGAATGAACATGAAAATGTAGTAAATAGCATATCAAAGAAAACGTATGAAATCATCATGTTTCTACATGTAATTTACCAGTTTTCACATGTTGACTATTTACAAATGGAAAATATTTTGAAATCTATTTTTTATCTACTCTCTATAACCCATGAAGTAATTGGTCAGAAACAGCCTATGTCTTTTTTTTTCCTACCTTATACTGCTATCAGTTTAGAGTGAGGGCACAGCCTTGATTTCTTTGCATGCCTTTCAGAATAAGACACAGATAAATGCATTAACTCCCTAAGTGTTTGTTGATTTGCATTTGATTTGCATTTAATTTAATTATTTGCATTTAATGTGATTAATAAACAATGATCTTAATATCTTTGTGCCATTATCATATACATGACTTATCTAAGTACATAATTTCTTACATAATATTGAATTTATTTTTAACTTATATGTAAAAACATACGTATTAATGGAATGACGTATGAAATTTCAGTGAATGTATAGTGCAATGTTTAAATCAAGTTAAATACAACCACATAGCTAAACTTTTAGCACTTACTTATGGCAAAAGCATTTTAATATTTTTATTTAGTTTTTTGAAGTAAAAAAATTGTTACTTTTTATATTCAGTCACTTTCCTACCCAATAACATATATGATAATTAACTCTTACAATAATTTAAAGACTTAATCTCATCTGTCACTTGGTTCTCAGTCTCTAGGAATTACTATTTTAGCTCCAGTTCCATCAGATCACTTGTTTATGACCATATGTGGTTTTGATGGTTTGTAGTTACATAAAAATGCAAAAGTATTTGTGCATTCATATTAGATTCAGATTCAGTGCATTCAGATTCTAAACTCCGGAAATAAAGGGCCAATTTCATTGTTGAATTCCTTCAAATAAGTACATGCGAATATTTTTGCAATGTTGAAGAATCAACATTTTTGTAGACATTTATTCGTGTTCAAAAGGCAGTTTATTCCTTTGTCTAATTCAATCCCCAGTCCTAGTCCTAGTCCTAGTTCTGGAGCCCTGCAGCATTTTGGCCTCCATAAAATTTGATCCTAATCCTAGAACTGGAAGGCTTCAGCCTCCATACACTCTAAAACATTTAAGCCTCAGAGACTTATTCCTGACTAAGCCACTCTAACTAGCTCCTTTCTGAACTCTGACTCTTCTGGTTCAACTTACCTGCTGTTCTGGCTCAAACTTTTCTCCAATGTTTCCTTGGATTTCATCTCTTCCTAGCTATCACAAAGGCCTTGCAATATGATCTTGTGCTAGAGAAGCCATGTTGCTGGATTAAATGATTAATTATTACTCTATAAATTTTAACCAAATAATCTTCAGTTATAAATTACTCTTTACTCTGTGTTAACTTAATATCATATACCTTCCCAAAGAGAAAAACAAAACAAAACAAAAATTATAATTTTTTGGATTGTATTTCTGTAAATTCACTTTTAGAAGGTAGGTATATCCTTTAACCTTTTATTTTTACCATTTTCTGTGAGTTTATCGTTACCATGTGAATATAGGAGCCCACAAAGCCTAGTAGAAGGGACAGATGACATGGGACTGGAGTTATAGGCAGTTATGATATGTCATGAGAATTCTGGAAATTTAACCCAGATCGTCTGCAAGAGCGGCAAGCCCTCTTAATTGAGCCATTGCTGCAGTCTCTTTCAATGGTCTTAATGCTGTTTCTTCTTCATTTTGTAGAGGATAGTTTGGTAGCAGCCTTACAAAGATTAATAGATCATGCAGCATAACATGGAAAATAGTGCCAGAAATATTCTCTCTTAAATGCTGCATGCAGCAGAATTGCCTTTTTATTTGCTGAGCTACAGATTCAACACCTCTTTGCTGACAGAGTTCTTGTCCTTTTCATGTTTTTCTTGGTTCCTTAACAGAATAATTTACCAGTAACAGTTTGGTCTAACACTTTAGAGTCATGGCCTTGACCTATTGTCTTCCTTGATCACAAGATTAATATATACGTACTTGTTTACTCTGTGGTCATTCTGGATAGACATTCCAATTGCTAATGTCTGGAGTAGGAAGTGTTTACTGAACAAAACATGGTGCTTAGCTTTATAAGTTAGCTTACTCGGAATGTACTGTAGGGTATAACAATGTGCAAAGTGATTTCATTAGTCTTACTCATTTATAATTTACTGTAATTCATAATGACCAGGAAAGCTTATGATTAAATATAAATATCTTATGTATTAAAAGTAGAAAAACTAAGGGATTGAAAAGAAATGTGTCTTGGCCAGAGCCTTTCAGCTCTGAAGTGTGCAGGCTCACCCTTTGCCTGCCTGTCCTTGTCCATGCTCTTTTGCACAAATTCACACCATTTGCAAATCTACTCCTAGAAGAATGGAATGATTAACAAATACAGTGGCTTCATAAATTTCTCTTCTTTAAAACTTAAAAATTTTGAAATTTCTTGCAGTAATAGAGGCTTACTTTCTGTTTTAAGCATAAATATTTAATGGGCAAAGACATACCCTATGCCCTGCTGTGTGCCCAAGAAGATATATGACCAGGCTTACAAAAATCAGGTAGCATCATAACAGCAAAATTTAACACACTCAGCATCTTATTCTTCTTCCATTCTTATTAATTTTGCATGAAATGTGCCAATAAATTAACTCTTAGTACCCACTCTGTAAGATATGCTGATACTTAGGTTTTCTAGTTTTATGGAAAGGAAATAGTCTGGTATAAAGAAAGTCAGTAAAGGGGGAAAATGAAGTGGGAAATAAAAGTAAGGGTTATGCCTTGCTTTCAGAGGATTTTATGTAGAAATTACTATATAATTTCTAAATAGATTTTACTCCCATTTCTGTATTACTCTTTCTGCATCGCTTTTATTTAATAGAACACGTTCTTACTCATCAGTGAGATAGTGTTGTAAGTAGCCTCACTAAAGAGCACTGGCAAATGTCTAACCCTTAGTTAAGAAGCACACTCAAAAACACAGAGTTACATGTGTCTCAATATCAATACAAAGGACATGTACATATACTAAATAGAACATTAGTGTGCTTAAAATACTTGCTAATATCATGGGGTGAAGTGAAAACATCAGAGAGAAATTATTTTAAACACATATATGGTGGTTATAACAATGCATATGTCAAGATAATCAAATAGCCTAAAGTTTTCTGTATTCTCTATGCAATTCCATCAATTAAAATCATATTAAAGAAGACTTAGTTGTCTTTTAAATGTTGCTTTGGGGTTTTATTTTCTTCCTTAATTCATATTCACTTTAATCTTTATAAAAAAAATCTTTATTTTTAAAAACACAAAAGAAATATCTAACTCATTGAATATTGTTTGTTTTGGAATTGTTTACTGATGGTATAGCTTTTCAGATTTTTGATCTTGTTATTAATTTCTCATTTTAATAATTTTAATAAGTTTCTTGCAGTGAATACAAAGTCTGACTTTTATTTTCTTTCAGTTCAAACTTATATTTAATACCTTGTATTTGCCTATATTGAAGAGTAAACTCTGCTTCTGTTCTCTCTCTCTCTCTCTCTCTCTCTCTCTCTCTCTCTCTCTCTCTCTCTCTCTCACACACACACACACACACACACACACACACACACACACACACACACATACACACACTGGATAATTGACTCATCAGGCTCAACAAACAGAGTGCTTGCTACCCGGCTGCAATTCTGGGCAATTTCTCATTTCAAATATTTGGTGGTCTTTCTTGTTCTTCTTCTTGCAGAAAAATTATCCTGTTTATTATTTAATTTTGAATACAGAAACTAGTGAATTTCATCATTGTATTTTCATACAAAGGTGCCATTATACTTTTCTCTCTTTCATTGAAACTATTTATTATCTCTTGAGAAAAGATAATTCTAACTTGTCAGAATTCACATCCTTTCTTTTTTAATCTCATAGATTACATTAAACCTTATGCTATATTTACTTAAACTTGAACTTTTGGTTCATACCTTATTTATATTTTGTATTTTTTTCTAGATACATCACTTAATATTTTACTAAGCTTAAATCCTTATCAGTTTACTTCTTATCCACTATTAATAACAAACACATAAGCACTTCCTATTTCTTGCCTTCTATAAGCATGATTCCTTATTCAATTTTGATCTACTGGCTATGATGATTTCTTAATCTCAGCACAAAAAATTTGGTTCTCCACAATTGTAGCTAAAAAATTAATGAGTTTAGCCAAATTCTGCCAGTTAACAAATATATACCAAGTCCTGGTTCTTAATCCCAATAAAGGTAGAAGAGCTAACTATTCTTGTGAAGTTGATATTGGAGTCCTGAAATACAAATGAGAAAAAAATAAAAACCTTAGAAATAAAGTAAATAGGAAAGCACTGGGTTACAGTAGTATAGAGAACAATATCTGTAATATTACTGACCCTTTGAAAAGCACACCATGCACCTCATTCAAATATAATCAGGCAAGCATTAAGTCTGCCAGCAAATTTACATGGAAAAATCATTGTATTGGAGGTTCTTTTATCTCATTAAAAGCAGCAGGTTCTGAGAAATTGCTAAAAATTTCACTTCCAGCTATATCTACTGTTAGGGTAAAATGTGACTGAACTTAATATAAATACTTTCTCTATTGAGCTTGATGACCTTAAAGGATATGGAAATACCACTCATCAGTGCATTCAGACATCAGCACACACTTTGTTATCTCCAGTTAGTTCCTTGTAGTACTACTTCCTTCTGCCCTCTCTGCACTTGAGCTGTTTTGTTGTTGTTGTTGTTGTTTTAATAATGGTCTACCACTGAGATCTTTGCTGCACATATAAAAAACTGAGGCATTTTGTTATAAAACCATTTTAAATATCTTTCAAGGCATAAACATAAGTGTCAGATCATAAGTAATATAACACTTTAGTAAGTTCCCCTAGATAGATTTCAACCTTAGTATGTTATAATTTTAAATCTTTAAGATGTTTTTCTGAAAAAAATATAATTGTTTTGGATTTGAAGAATGGAAAGAGTATTAACTTTTTTCTAAAAATGTAAAAAAGAGATATTACATGAATGACATCAATGAATATGCCAAATTGCATGGGGAAAAGCTCACAAGACTTCAGCTCTACACAAAGAACTTTAGACAGTTGTATAAAGTTGAAAGAAAGAGAGGTGATTCTCCCTAGGGAAGAGCACACTAATTACTCACATATGCCAAATGATCCTCACTGAAAATATGCATACAAGTAATATTATATGCATATATTTAAGTTTTTAATTTACAACTTACATATAACATATTTATACGTATATGTATATATGTAAAAAAAGGTTATATTTAAGATATATATGAATACAATAATAAATAGTGATAAAGAGGTCATGACTTTGAAGGAGAGCAGGTAGAGGTATATGGGAAGGTTTGGAGGGACAAAAAAAGGGGAGAGATGTAATTAAATTAGTATGTCAAAAATGAAGAAAAAGTAAAAGTGGGAGTTATATTGGTTCATATAATCAAATGCCTGTATTTTAAAGGCAAGTTCTCAAGTGTCCATGAATGTAAGCCATGCACTGAAAAAGCAAATCGATTAGTTCCAAAATCCAGAGGATACCAAATCTCCTTACTTCACTATTATTCTCTCAATGTATAGAGGAAAGAGTGTCAGGACATAGTGTAAGAGGGAGTTAACTTGAGTGAATCAAGTCTGATGGTGACAGACATTTGAAAGATAGAGTAAATAGGAACACAATAATGGCTTTTTCCAGAAGTATGGAACCTAATAGACTCAGGGAGGTCAGAAAATCAGTGGAAGAGTCGATGTAGCTCTGCAAATGCATAAAGAAGGAAAAGAGAAGATGAGGTTTAATATTCTCTCCAATTTATTAGGAATTATCTGTCTTTATTAGCATTCTTCATGTCATATTAGTTTCATGATATATTCACATGCATTTCAATTTACATTACAAAAATCATAGTAAAAAATAATCAATACAGATGGATAAAACATGAAAATATAGCCTTTGATTTCTCCTTTCTTCAAAAATAATAATGCAGAAGTTTATCTTGTAGTAAGTCTATGTTCGTTTTTGACATAAATGTTATATTTATTAATATGTGATAGGTAGTTATGTAGTGATTTTTTTTAAGTGTGATGGGGAATGTAGCACAGTCGAAGTGCCTTCTGCATCTCATCTAATCCCTAGTTTGGGGGGTTGTTATGCATTTTTAAATTCAAAATTGGAATGTTCTTTGGAGAGTGATTTTGAATCCTAGAAAACATGTGTAAGTCTATATACACATCCACCATGACAGCTGGCAATGTTATTGGGCATCTAAAGGGTCCAAATCAGGGATAATGAACCCACACAGTGCACAGCAGACACTACATTAAAACATATTCACTCTCAGGTAGAAAATTATTGATTCTAAATAACATTGTTCAGTGAGTATGAGTATGTATTATTTTCAAAATAAACCTACCTATTATTGTGACTTATTGATAGTTTGCATAATTGATTCCTGTTGTGTCAATATTAGAAATTAGAATAGCATTTTTTCTCCATTTGCCTCAATTTTTGTTGTTTGTCTTATTAATTTCCATCGTTATAATTTTATGTTTTACTTTCTTGAAATTCTAATAATTCATGATACATACTATGTTAATTATTTTGAGAACTCTGAACCATTAAATGCACTTTAATAATATTCATACTAATATTGATAAGGACAAAGGTTATCACTAAATGTTAAGACCACTGAATTGAAGTGATGATGAGCATTGTAGATAGTCTCATCATATTGATTCATATGTTATGTAATCATTTTATTAATTTTGACAGAAAAACACACTGGTAATAATATCACTGGTGTTATTATCTTAAACAGTAATCAAACATATAACGGAAAGGGAAAAACTCATATTCCATGCCTCAGGATATAATATTATACAAATAAATAACAAAACATGAGAAAATAAACCCATTTAGAATTTAGAAAATTAATGAAACTACTATCCTAGGTTCTTTTAAGCTTTGCATACTATGATAGTCAACCAGGAAGTATATGAGTACTTTCTTTGATGGAAGAAGACCAAAAATGAACAATTATACAATAAGAAGAATGTTATTAGTGTTAAGAAGTACATTTCAAACATGTTTTATATACAAGTATAGAATGAATTTGACATGAGATTACTGTTTCCACATTGCATTTCTCATGATCAAAATGTGCTAAATATTTAGAGGGGGGCCTAAATAAAAATCTTCATAAAATGCCAGAAAATTATCTTCATATTTGCCTCTTTAGAGAAAGTAGAGTAGAAGGACAGAGAGAAAAATTGCTGTTTATGAGCTGAGATAAAGAGGACACGTAGATTATTAGTTCTATTTTTTTGTCTCTACTTCATAATGCTATAAATGTTCAAACTAAAAATTATTAGTAAAATTTGTCAATAGTTCAAGACTTGAGAATAAAAGACAACTTTTTACTGACTCTTTTTTAAATTATATTTTTTAATTTTTCATACTATAAAGTTTTATCATATTACCAACCTCCTTATCCACCCAATTTCATATTTTTTCTCTCTCAAAAAAACAAACTTAAAAACCAAAATACAAAACCACCAAACAAAACCAAACAAACAAAACAGCACACAAAAAACATGGAGTCTGATTTGTGTTAGTAAACTACTCAAGTTTGAGTTCTGCCCTGAAGTGTGGTTGATATATCCAGTGTCACCGCATTGGGGAAAAATATTTTTCCTTCTCCCAGAATAAATCAATTACAAATAGCTTCTTAGTTAGAGGTAGGTCTTTGTGTATACTCTCATCTTTCCATGCTGAGGTTTTGTTTGGCTTTATCTTGTTCAGGTCTTGCATGTGTTGTTACTGTCTCCATGAATTCATATGTGTGTCTGCTCTGCCCTGTTCTGTTTGAGGATACTGTTTTCCTGGAGTCACCTACCACCTATGGCCTTACAATATTTCTGCATCTTCACTTCTTCTTCCTTATAGGTCCCTGAGCCTTGAGGGCAGAGGTTTGACACATATATCCCATTTGGGCTGATTAAAGAATTATTTTTAAAAGGTAACTTTTTCAGTAATGGAGTGACATTCACTCCATGAAAATAAAGTGACTCAGGGAAGGAAAAGCCCTGATTTGCAGTATTCCTCATGTTTGTCATGCTGTATTCTTTCTTATCATTGATTTGTTCGTGTGACTTTGTTTTTAATGTTATAAGTGGAGTTTTGTAAGAAAAATTTGGAAAATATATTTTTGGTTCATATGTTACCAGGAGACATTACCTGAGAATTTCCTTGGGATCATAAGTCTAAATAAACTAGAAACATTCTGACTTCATGAAAGCATACTGGTCACCTGCAAGACAGTGTTCTAACAGGCCAATATGTTTATTCATTTTTTTATATTTTTATAGGTTATCTCAGAGTGTCAAACAACCTAATTTGATCATATTTACTTTCCCTTCCCCAAGTCTTCTCAGATCTAATTCCTTTTCCTTCTCACTCAACCAACATATCCATGGGTACTAAGGACACTTTAATTTTAAATACGCTAAAAAGAAACATAATTTTAAAAAGCAAAGATCTGTAAAATTTAGTGGAATAAAGTAATCCTATAGTATCATTTTATTGAAGACATACATTTTTGGGATATTCTACTTCTACTCTGAGAACTTTTGTAAATATATATGTTATAAACATTGTTCCAATCTCTATACAGTTGTAGATTTGTGTATTGTAGAGGAATGTAGGTCTATAGTTATGTTTTTTTAACTTGATATTTGTTTTAGGGGCAAATAGAAACCTACATGTTAAAATTTGAAGTCAATCAATAGTATTATGAATTCTCAGTACATACTGATTTTGTTATGAATAGTGATTTTTGTCAGTTATTTGGGAATATGACACTGGATTAAATCAGTAATTATGACAAAAATAAGAATGTTTAATCATAATGTAGGTAAAATGGAAGTTCTTTGTTGTATGAAGATTATGGTAAAATCTATTATGACCCATCAAAGTCAAGATTTATTTTCCCTTTGGCTCCCTACGGCTGAAGATATACATCAGAAGTAGAGTGCTTTCCCAGTATGATCAAAGTCTTAGTTTCAGTCACCAGGACTTTAAAAAATCAAAGTTTTTTTTTTTTTTGGAAAACCAAAACATTAAGAAGCTCATTATTTTGCATGTTACTAAGTGCAAGAAACTGACTTTTCTCAATTTGTAGCCAAGGATGACTTTGAACTCTGAACCTCCTGCTTTTATTTCTCAAATCCTGGGATTACATGGGCGTGCCAGCATGGCCAGTTATGTATTGTTAGGAGTGAATCCTAGAATTTCCTGCAGCTAGGCAAAACTCTACTAAATTACCAATACTTGAACCTTAAACTCACTTTTTGATCCATTGAAGGGAACTGTGTGAATTACATTGTTGAATGACATGATTGCATCCATTTTCCACATTATAATTTCTTTTCTGCCTACTTTAAATCACTGTTGATCATCATGGAAAACTTCTGGCCTCCTAGTTTGCATTTCATAAAAACATTTTTAAAAAAGTGTTAGAGAAAGAATATAGAGATAAATTAATATTCTTCTAGAAAAGTTCTATATTTGTATGAACACCATACACATAAAAACAGCTTTAAGAGGTTTTTCAAAGCACCTATACAAAATGCTATTTTAGCAAGTACAGTCAGATAATAAGTTAAAATATATTAAGTCACCAAGTATAGAAAGCCCAGGTCATTGAAGATATTCAACTTTATAATTTTAACATACACATACACACACAAATACATGTTCCACAACCAGTTCATTTCTCTATCTGTTACATTTACTTCCTTTTAATAAAATTAGTTCTTGACTTTTTGTTCTTTTCTAGTAATGCTGCTATATAGAGACACCTGCTGGGAAACAAATGAACAGAAGGAAATCCAAACCTATGCTTTGCAAACAAGATCAGCGTTCCTCATATAGTGTAAGTATGCTTGCCTCAAATAACACATTTTATTTGGAGGAACACCTACCTCTGTAATATATCAATATGCATGTTTATCTAGAGTTTCACAACTCACCTAAAAATCACCATCTGAACATGTAGTTTCACGAACTGACAATTAGAATTAATGCTCTCCATAATAAGGTATCCAATATGAGGAAATAAAAACAACTATATATCAATTAAGTCATTTATTACATAATTATATTTTTAGGAAATACATGAAGAATGTTTTGGGGAGTTTTAGTAATATATAGTTTTCATATATTTTACATTTTAGCAAATATTTATTCTTGACTGATTTCATACAATTATAATATATTAAGGAAAAATTGTCCTTTGAACTTCTGTCTCCATTAACCTTTGTTGTAAATTTCTACCTAAGTAGGTTTCACAATTATATCCTAGTAAGTAAAAGACATTAAAAACTAACAATACAAAATATAATATTTAGTTTAAAACCTCGCTTTTTCAATTGTGTTCTCAACTTCATAACATTTGCTGAAGTAGGCTGATGCCACGTGTATCATGAGATCATAAAGTCTAGAGACCATGTAGGCATATGTGGTTCCTTGAGTTATTTTAACAATTTCATTTACATGGTTGGCTGAATTTTGAATAGCAGGGCAAGACTGTAGCCAGGTCTTGGACTGCAGC
The DNA here is from genome assembly GCA_026225945.1 of Cricetomys ansorgei. Taxonomy (NCBI): domain Eukaryota; kingdom Metazoa; phylum Chordata; class Mammalia; order Rodentia; family Nesomyidae; genus Cricetomys; species Cricetomys ansorgei. The sequence goes on along the minus strand of JAMJFZ010001131.1, from coordinate 6,628,380 downwards.
CACTACAATAGTTTTCAAGTGATATTCACCATAATTCAGCTGAACATGTTCCAGTCATGTGTGGAGAATAGATGACAGCACGATTTCCAAGCACCTGCTCTATGCTCCAAACCAGATAGAGAGAATATATTACATGGTGACAAACTGATATCTGGCCTTCAACCATGTGGCAAAGATGCTGACAATTGTTTCAAGCCAACCTAACATATGAGTCAAGATGGGGTGAGAATTATATCATTTCAGAAGAGAAGAGAAGACACTTTGAGAGGGCAATTAGGTAAAAGAAAAATGCCCTTGTTATGTGAAATTAAAGGACATTAAAAACTCATATTGACTTATTTATATTATACATACAGAATCATTCTAAGATGTCCAAGGCATCTATTAAAAGAGAATAGTTGACAACACAAGCCTGAAATCAGACAAACTCATTCATTCTCCACTGAGTAGTTGGATTAAAGGCCATTTAAACATTTGATACAGATTTTTACTCACTAATACAAAGGAGCAATTAATAAACGATTGGAAAGATTGATACAATCTATCCATAGGATAATGAATACAAAGTAAATAAGAGGATATAAAGAGGATAGATTATATGAAATATGGTAAGCCTTCAGCCAATGTTTTAGTGCTGGTCATCTGCTACAGCGGAAATTTTTATTATATAGTTATATCTTTTCTGTTACTTTTCTAGGGAAATAATGTAATCATTATTTATTTGTTGGAGAAAGTATCTCCATTATTGTAAATAATGGCTTTTAGAACATGAAAAAGATAGTTTCAAAAATCAGAATGAAGGGTGCACAATTTGTGTGTACAGTGGCATTGCATAAGATCCACATTATTTTCAAACATCTTCAATGAAATTTGAATTTATTAAATTCATCACCCTGAGATCCCCTGATTATACTAAGAATAATGAAGCCCAGGCAAAATATTTAAGGAAGTTTCAGTGAAAATTCTAAAAACACTGGACATCTGTCACAATGTAAACTGCAACTTTGCTGTTTGTTATGAGGTTAGAGGATGGAGAAGAAAGCACTTGACTCAGGATAGTTGTGTAAAGAAAAGGTAACAGAAGAAAATATCAACTAAACAACTGCAAACTGAGGGGCTTCTGTAAGCTTTCTGGTGTGCATTGTTAGTTGTTACATAAGGAAACAAAGCCAGTGATGCACATATATTGTTTTTGTGTCTGTGATTATAATATATGCCTGTGACTATTTAAGAAGGAGGAATTTGGAAAACTGAAACCTCTCATTCCAGATTCCATTACCTTATAGCTTTATTTGAGGACATTTCTTGGTTCCAAAAAGTATAGTATATACATGATATGGCAAGACGCTAATTTATTTCTAATTAGTGTGCTTGGCCTATCCTTTTATTCAAGGAATAAAGTTCCTTCTTAGGAACATCATAGATGATGATAGCTAGATATATGATAAATAGATAGATGATAGATAGATAGATAGATAGATAGATAGATAGATAGATAGATAGATAGATAGATATAGCTAGATAGGGTACCAATTAAAGACAAGACACTGGCACACTGAAAATGCTTAGAAACAGGATGCTATTGTTCAGAACAGCAAAGGAAGGCCTCATTGTGAAAATCTGCATCATCTGGCTATGAGCAATAAGGAGTGGTAGAATTCCTTTGGTTGAAGCTAGGCCACATTGAGAGGGATAGTGGGTTTCTGGTTACTTCCTCTCATTCTGATACCACTTGCCCTGAGGTAACTTGTCGCACATGCCTTCCTCTCCATAACATTCTGCCTCATGACACACCCCAAGTAATGAGATGAAGTGCGTATATACTGAAACCACGAGTCAAAATAAATATGTCCATCTCATTTGTTGATTACTTCAGAAATCTTGTCACAGCTATAGAGATCTGACTAATACTCAGGATTACTTTGAATTTACAGATGATCATGTGGGTGGGGTAAAGGTGCACAGTAACAATGCAACAGGAAAGTAAGTCAGAAACAAAGATTAAGAGACTTAACAAGAAATGTCAGTTTGTAAAAAGAAAAAAAAAAAGCTTCATGAAACTAGTGTTTTGGCCAACTTCTTGTCTTTAGAATCAGAGGACAAATTATAAAATAATAACTTAGTGTTCTGCTTATTACTTTAGCTAAGCACTTTTCGTGTATGTACCTTACAAACTGGACCCAGATATAAGCAAGACTGAACTCATTATTGTCCCCTGATGACAGCATGATTCTAAATCAGCTAAAATATGAGGCTCATGGTAACTTTGGGGCTAGTAATAAAATTCATGGTGCTTAAATTGCTCACTTCTAATGCATATTTTACAAGTCTCAAAGGAAACCTTTGGAACTCGCATTCCCCCCTTTTCTCATTACTGTATCTGATACATTTTCAAACTCTGTGAGATGCATTTGATAGTTTCTATAGGACTGAAAGATCCTATCTGAGAGAATTCAAAGATGCTGTAGAATAGATCCTGCTGAAAACTGTCACCTTATTTGTCTACATGAGAAGAGTGATGAAGCTTGTAAACAGAACCATTGGATCTGACATCACGAAAAGCTCAGTCACCTACACCATGTTGGTTTTTGCAATGTCACTACTTAATCTACTGAGAGATGAGTTCTTTAGAAGAAACATTGTTAATTATATATATTTCTATATGGATTGACTTCTATTTTAATTTATTTATACTTTCATTCCTTCCTGTTAGGTGATATACTTTTGACATGACTAAGTGGTGGAATATTGCTCTAAGAAAAGACAACATTTACAGCCTCTAAGGAGCTGGGTTTAAGACCATTATTCCATTGTCACTTTTCTAAACTAGAAATCAAAACCACCAGAGAAACCTTCCTGGGAATTCTGTCCTTCAAAGGAATACCAACTCACTCAACTCATGATGATTTTTACCATATCTCCCCAACTTCCACAAAATTAGCAAGAGACATTTCCATAATCATTGAGTGATGTCAGGTTTTATACAGTAAATTTTGCATTGTTGGGGTTAAATATATACATCTATCAAAAGTGTAGATAAAGATTGGGTGGAAAAGAAAACATTATTTCAGCCTTTATTTTTGAAGAATTCTATTCCTTAGAAAGGATTTATTTATCTTTACTTACAAATTCAGAATGAATAAAGAACTCTGCAACCTTACCCCAGTTGCCTTACCTTTGTGTTTTACATTTGATTCTAACAGCAGATCAAATTGTGGATTGCTTTTTACTTCTTCTGTTTGGAATCATTTAGAATGTCAAATGTATACATTAGAGATGTTCTTCTCTTCTAGGATATTTTAAACCTGTGTTTGGTCACAAACTGGCTTCCCTTAGCATTTTTTCCTTCACTTTCCCTGTCTTGTCTTTCTGTATAATGCAACATTCTCACCAAACACTTCATGTTTCTTTCTTTTGTATTTTTTTTATTTATTTTGAGAATTTTATGTTCAAGTAACTAGTATAGGATTTACATTATGTTCACCATCCCTTTCACCCTTCCAACTCTTACAGTGTTGCTCTTAATTCCTAAACACACATGCACACACACACACACACATACACACATTTAGTATTGCTCAGGTAGAGTTTAGGTAACCATATTGTTGAAATTGCACAGGTGCATGCATCTTCTCTGTCATGTCTAAAAGATGTATATTTCCTCATAATTTTTTTAATATTTGCTTTTGTGTACATACTCTGAAACTGTTTCTTACTACTTTTTGTTTTCCAGTTCACTGCTTTTTTGTCATTGTGTTCACTTGACTACTGAACATGCACATTGGTTTTCCAATTCTTAGTGAGTCTGAGTGTGGTTTCTTTTATGGTTTATTTTATGGTTTATTTTCCTAGAAATTTTATCAATTTTGATTTTTCTTCTATAAATACTGTTGATGTAATTTGTGATATATAGCTGCTTATTTTAAATTAATGATATATGAACCTGCTTTGCAAATATTTATAACTGAATCCTAATTGGTTCTGCCTTCTTGTTCTATTTTTTCTTTCTTTCCTGGGATATCATCATTGTTTTCAGGGATTTATTCTTACAATGTCTTTGCAAATTATTAATTACAATGTGTGTTCCTTTGCCAAGTTGTGAGTGAAGAAGATAGTTTTTGTTATACACTCACACTGAGAATACAGTAGTTCAAGGCCATATTTTCATAGATAAAGTGTTGCTTGTTACTCTCTGCTTGGCTTAATGTTTATACTGTTAGTCCTTAACCTGAAATGTAGTCAAGCTAAACTCAGTCTCTTTAGGGTCACCGGCCTTCCAGTAGTCTACTTAGCTCATTTACATATGCTTTTAGATTAAACTGTTAATTTTGACATTAACTCTGTGGGCTTTACTATTTGTTCTTATAGCCACCAGTAAGTGTAATCTTAATTCCCCAACAAAGAAACTTCTTTTGACAACAAATAGAGACTGTTACAAAATCCAAAAATGATTAAAATATATAGTTGAGGAGCTGAATCTCAATGGAAACATCTATACCACAATTTCTATACCTAAGTCTCAGAGATCCTTGTGGAAGAAGGCACAGAAATATTGTAAGAAATAGAAGAATAGCAAATTTGCTGTGAGATTGTGTCCTCTAAAAGTTTCAGAACCTACACTCATGAATTCTCACAAACGTCACTGCCTAGACACAGCCTGAACAAGAACACCAATAGACATGCTAGCATTGATAAGGGAAAGATCATAAGTTCTTAAACTTATACAAAGAACTATGGGAAACTAAGGAATGGTTAAAGAAGGAGAAATTGTCTTCCCAAGGAATAAGTATGCAAATTGTTTATCCAATACCAAATAGTTAGCTGTGAAAACATATAAACAAGCTAATATATGGACTGGATAAGATATGTCCCTCTCTCCATGTGTGTGTGTGTGTTTGTGCTATGAGTGTGCAGAAAGGGAAGGGAAAATAATGTAATTATATTATAATTTCAATTTTTTAAATCATACTACTGCTGCTGGTTAGCTACATTGACATAGAGTCAACTCATCTCTGTAAGTACAGAGAGAGAAGACTACATAAAATGTTGAAAATTCATTATGGTTGATGGGTAAGCTTTAAGTGAAACATTTATATATCACCTGAAGACTCATGGATCATCGTAGAAAACAGACAGGAAAAAATTTAGTGCTTGATGATAGGGAGAAGGACTATAAAATACCATCTTCTAAGTACAACATAATCGTTTCAATCATGAACTAACAACAGCTACAGCTACTCTCACTGGGTCTACATAAGACTGAATGGGTCAATGATTAGCCGAGAATTAGGAAGGTGGTCACAGAGCCCTTCATCTTATAGCTAAACTACCTAAACCACTGGCAACTGCTGTTCTCTAAGTGTGGGATGTCTAGTTGTGTATATACCATGAGCCCACTAGACTCCAGTGACTATCTCTAAACCCATGGTCACATAGAAGGCATTAATATAACTCAATGGGACATAAGACAAAACACAAAGCCATTAATAAGGAAAAATTTGGAGGGAATAAGAGGAGGTGGCAGGGGTGGGAGATAGGAGAAGATGCTAGAAAATAATCATAATGCATTATATATAATGTATGAAATTGTCAAATTTAAAATTTATTTTTAAAAATCTTAAAATATATCATGTAACAAACAAATCTTGCTATTTATTAAGAACTTTAGGAAAAATCATGTAGCCTCTTAAATGTGGGCATGGAATACTGGTTTCTTTCTCCTCTGTTATTTTTTAGTGCCAAAATTTTTCTTATCAAATAAGCTCCTTTGCAACAATTTGTTGATCCCAGGATTTTAAGGAGAATAGTTAAAAACTACAAAGTTCAAGTTGTAATAACAGTCTTGTAAAATATAAAGAAATCATCATATGTAAAGGTGATTATTCTGTGTATTTTACATTTCGTGTGTGAATGGTATTAAAATAAACTATGTAGAAATGATTCAGATTAGAGTACATGACAGAAATAGAAGCAATGTTAGGGTGAAACTATCTTACCTAGGTGATGAAGGACTTTACAATATAATAGAAAAAGTACTATTATCTACCAGACATTGACGTGGATCATTTTGCTTATTTTCCAGAACTGTTCTGTAATTATGTTCCTTCAAAGGAGATTGCACAGATCTTATCTATGCTTAAAATTTAAGAGCAACTGAACTGAGATGTAAATCCAGGAAATAACCTGGAACACACTAGGCTATTCTGCAAAGCCATTATGTGATAGTTGCTTGTGGCTCCAATAATAAATAGAATAATTTTTTCAAGTCCTCACATCTGTAAAAACACATGCAATGTATAATTAAGAACAACTATATCAGCAATTTTTTGTCTTTGAAAAAAAACGTAAACACAGACCACCACTTGTTTCTATTGTTCATTTTCTGCAAAACACTAAGTGTACAATTTTTACTTTTTATATGAAAAATAGTTAAGTTAATCTTCTATGTTTCATAACCCAGTCATTCTTAATTCAGTTTCAAGAGGACAAGAATCACATTTTTGTAGTTTTTAAATGCTGGTTAAAAACAAGCAAAACAGGAAGAGAGAAAAGCTAAGATCAAAGTACACGGTGCGTATTAATTCATTTCCATAAATACTAAATTAATTCTTTTTGATTAACCTCCTGGTGAAGTAAAATGAGCTCAAGTATTAATTGACCTCTTTTGTTCAAAGGGCATTCTAAATATATCTGTAAGCCTCTTAGATAAAACAAGTGTCATAATACTTATTTCTACTTTAAGATTGCCTTCTGGAGTTCAGCTTGACTGAATGAGGTTGTGGATTAGGCAATGTTATCTTAGTCTTCCTAGTGACAGCAGCTAACCTGGAAACCTCAGAAAGGTCTTCTGCAGTCATGCTCTAACCTCCATTCTGAATTTGAAGTCCAACCTCTAGGGTTCCAAACAAAGGTGGATTCTAATACAAAACATATTAAAAATACTGAATATCACCCATGAAATGATTGATGTATGGTATTACTGTTACATGAAGCTTGACTGATATGCTAGAAATTTTCTAAGACAGCTGATCTGTAGCAAAAAAAAAACTGTGATTGTTTCAAAAATAGTAAAGAAATATAAATTTAAAACTGGGTCTGGTTGAGATTGAGGGGGAAGACAAAGCACGTGTACAATGAAGCAAACTGAAACCACTATTCCAGGTGAGGAAATAGTAAATTGCTCCTTCATGTGTTGGAATGATTTATCAAAACCATACCTCAAATAAATTGATGCCATCAAAGTGAAACTCAACTTTAAAAAGTTGGAGACAAATGACTCTGTTATTTGATAGCTGTTATAGGCTGAAAGTTAGATAACATACTGCAAACATAAACTACCAACTCTTCAAATATTATGACTCAAAGTCTTTCAGTCTCTTTGAGGGATTCCTTGTGGCATCCTGTACATGCTTCACATAAAAACAAATTATCTTTATTTTTGCAAATGGAAGGAAAACTTTTTTTGTATGAAACTGTATATCATTTTTGTTAGGTAACCTCAAAAGAAGAAAATTATAGTGTAAGTTCATCTTCCAGATGACCTATAAATGGAATGATATGCTCAGAAATTACTTTTTATATATTTTGTTTTAGCCTTTTATTATTTTTTTCTTTAAAAAAATACATGTATGGATATGTTTGTTGTTGGGTGTGCGAATGTAAGTGCAGATGTCCATGATGGCAAGAGGAAGGTGTTGGATAACCTGGCTCTGGATATACTAGTGGTTGAGAGCCACCAGAGATGTGCTAGGAAACAAATGTGGGTCCCTCAGTAGAGCAGTAGATGCTCTTAAACATGGAGCCATGACTTCAACACTTTGGTATTTCATTCTACATTGCCATTTTAGATAATGGGTTCATAGGATAACTCATCACATTTGCTATATTTTCATACTGTGAGAATGTTTTAGGCCTAGGCATTTTTATCCTTACTGTAACCGTAAGCTTAAATGAATCAACAATTATGCTTTAAGATAGCATGATTGGTTGATTTAAGATTTGAATGACTGAAGGAATTCGCCAAACTTTTATTTCTTGTTTTCAGAAAACTTGACACATAGTTTCTCAAAACCACCCAAGCCATTATTAAATGACATGAAAGGTGTTTACTGCTTCAAAAGGCAACCTACCAGAATATTACTTTTCTCCTCTGAGCTATAGACCTTTAAATGGCACTTTCTATAAGTGTATCTTTCCTAAAAAGAAGCTGCACATATTGTGAAAAATCTTTAGGCCTCTGAGCTGTTAATCTTGGGCTGAGTTTAGACTGTATGCTTCTCCGTGTTTGTGCTTCTTTCTGAATATCTCATCTTTCTTAAAAATCTATGGAAAGGACATATATTCTACACATTTATGGGGAAAGTAGCTAGAAGTATTTGATTTCATTACAGAGTTAAACTGCAGGTGATTTCAGTAAGTTCAACGTATGGCATCTTTTTAAGAACCCATAAATAAAGATTAAACTCTCTGTGATACCTTCAGAATAAATTCGTTCATGTTTTCTTCTCAAAGACTTTCTAACTTTAAATGAAAATACAAGACAGAAATTAGTGTTGGTTTATAATACATTACTACAACAAGCATGTAAGAGTAATAAATATACAATATTGGCATGGAATGTGAAGGACAACAAGGTACTATCTACCCCAACAATGCCTGTTTCAGCACACCTCAACTTTCCTAATCTCTGCTGCCTCATCTGACCCTAAACATTCTGTCCCTTCTCTATAACTTCACACTGATGTAAGCCCTTTGCATTCCTCACTATTTCTTCTCTTCTCTTTCCCAGGCTCCATAATCACTAAGCTAAATCTTTATCATAATTTTAAAATCCACAATAACTCACTGACTTTAACTTGGAAACAGCAAATTTTGAATTTTATCAAGACTATGAATGTTGTGAGGAGGCATTCTTTCCTCCTCTCTTCTGTCTCTTTATAAGTGATCAATTTTGATAGCATCTGGAGCATCTGATAATGCTAGAGCAGAGATAATGCATTAGATCCATTCACTTCAGACTAATTATATTAATAACCCCCTCTATTGAACTCATCTCTCACCACTTCATCAAATCTCTCTTCATTTTTTGAAAACTAAAGTACATATTAATATCATTTAACTATCTGTCTTTTTGTCCATTTCTTTTACTAGTTCATAGTGTTCATCTTTTGAATGAGGATTAGCATTCTTTAAATTCTATTCATTACAAAGTCAATAGATGTTATAACTGCATATCTAGAGATTTCCTTGAATTTCTCAGCACACTGCTTCCTACATACATGAAAATGTATTTTTTGAAACCAGCCTAAATATTATTCCTTTGGAAAGATGATACAGAGCTCCTTTCTTATCCCACCTTCAATCATTTTTTCATCTCTAATTCTCCAAAGTATTCGTCACTCTATCTTGTTGATGTATTAGTGTTACATGTCTTTCCTTCATTAAATAATGACATCTTTCAGTCTCATTTTCAGCTACTAAGCAGAACATTAGTGGCAGCCTTGCTTGTCACCGTGCTCCTGTTTCCCATTTCCTGTGGATCATACTCATCTTCCCCTTCTAACTTCCCTTCCTCAACCAATCATTCTATCCCAGCACCAGCTCCAGTAGATAACCCTGCTTATCTACAGACCAGGCCTGCCAGACAACCAAGCAGCCTGCCTGAATATCTTCCCTTGTCTCTCTATTCCCCTGGAACCAATACCCCAGTCTCATCCCCAGGTCTTCAACAGAACACCTGTAGCAGCCTTGGGGAGACACAAGCATGGTTCCTTCCTGGCAACAAGTAGGCTGAAGGTTGCTCCAAAACTATCTTTTTATACCTCCAATTCCAATCCCTGCAGTCTCAACCCCATGTCTGTAGCAGAGAGCCTGCTAAAATCTATCTTTTCTCATCGACCCCACCCCTAACAGATTATGAAGATCATCTCCTCCAACCATGGTTCCCCAAACTCATTTCAATATTCCAGCCTCCAATACCATCAGGCATTCCATGTAAACACAACAGCCAAGCAGGCCAGAAAAACAGGCAACGCAGAGCCATCACACTCTGAAAATCCAGAGAGAAAACAGAAACCAGGACTCATACTTCTGTTGCATGCAAGAAACACACCTCAAAATCAAAGATAAATGTTATCTCAAAGTAAAGAGTAGGAAAAAAGTTCTTCCAAGAAAATGGACCTAAGAAGCCAGCTGTCATAGCTATTTTAATGTATAACAAAATAGACTTCCAAAAAAAGCTACTCCATAGAGATAGGAAAGAATAGATATTCCATATTCATCTGAGGAAAAATCCATCAAGATGACTTCAGTTTTTAAGGTCTATGTCTCAAACACAAGGGTATTCCAATTTGTAAAAGAAACACTACTACAGCTTAAATCATGTATTGACCCTCACATATTGATAATGGGAGACTTTAATATCCCATGCTCATCAATAGACAGGTCATCCAGTCAAAAACTAAACAGAGAAATGCTAGAGCTAACAGAATTTGTAAACCAAATAGACCTAATAGATATTATGGAACATTTCACCCAAACACTAAAGAAGATACCTTCTTCTCTGCATCTCATGGAACTTTCTCTGAAATTGACCAAATACTTGGACACAAAACAAAACTCGACAGATTCCAGAAAATTGAGATGATTTCCTACATCCTATCATATCACCACAGATTAAAGCTAGACATCAACAACAGAAACAAGAGAAAGTTCATGAACACATGAAAACTGAACAATTCTCTACTGCATGAAAATAGAGTCAAGAAAAAAAAGACTTTCTAGAATTCAATGAAAATGAATATACAGCATACCCAAACATATGAGATACAAGCAATTCTAATAGGCACTAAGTGCCTACATAAAAACCAGGAGAGATCTCATACTAGGAATGTAACAGCATACTTGAAAGCTCTAGAACAAAATCAGGGGAATCACAGCCAAAAAGAGTAGATGACATGAAATAATCAAACTCAGGGCTGAAATCAATGAAATAGAAACAAAAAGAGCAATATAAAGGATGAATGAAACTATGAGTTAGTTCTTTGAGAAAAATAAACAAAATGGAAAAACCCATATCATCATTAACTAAAAGACAGAGAGAATACCCAGACTGACAAATTCAGAAATGAAAGGGGGCACATAGCAACAGACAACAAGGCAATCTAGAGAATCAAAAGGACATGCTTTAAATATCTGTACTCTACCAAATTAGAAAATATAAAACAAATGGATAATTTTATCAATATTTATCACTTAACAAAGAGAAATCAAGATCAGAAAAACAATTTAAATAGACCTATAACCCTAGTGAAATAAAACCGATGAAATCTTCCAATCAAATAAAGCTCATAGCCAGGTCATTTGCACCCAAATTCTAGCAGATTTTCAAAGAATAGTTAACATCAATACATCTGAAATTATTCCACAAAATATAAATGTAAGAACATTACCAAACTAATTTTATGAGACCACAGTTACCCAAGACCCAAACCACATAAAGACCCAACAAAGAGAGAAAATTTCTGACCAATATCCCTTATGAACATAGATGCAAAAATACTCAATAAAAAACTGCAAAAATCCAAGAACACATCAAAAAGATTATATTCCATGATCAAATAGAGTCCATCCCACAGATGCAGGGATGGTTCTACATATAAAAATCAATATATACTAACACCACTTCATGATAAAAGTCCTGGAGAGATTAAGGAAGCAAAGCCATATCTCAACAAAATAAAGGCAGTTTACAGCAAGCCTATAGCTAACAACATATTGAATGAAGAGAAACTCAAAGCAATTCCACTAAAATCAGGAACAAGATATGGTTGCCCTTCATATCTATTCAATATAGTATTTGGAGTCTCATCTAGAGCAATAAGACAACTGAAGAGATCAGGAGGATATGAATTTGAGAAGAAGAAATCAAAGTATTCTTGTTTTCACATAATATTAGTTTAAATAAAATGACCCTAATAATTCCACTGGGAAACTCCTACCACTGATGAACACTTTCAGCAAATTAGTTGGATACAAGTGTAATTCCAAAAATCTGCAGCTCTCATGTACACAAATGGCAAATGACTGAGAAACAAATTAGGAAAACAACACCTTTCAAAATAGCTCTGATTTATATATAATATATTTGGGTAACTCTAATCAAGCAAGTAAAAGTCTTTCAAGAAGTAAACTGAAAAAATTATCAAAAGGTGAAAGATCCCCCATGCTCATGGGCAGGTAGGATTTATACAGTAAAATTTACCATCCTACCAAAAGCAATCTACTGATTCAATACAATTCTCATCAAAATCCCATTCAGTTTTTATTTACAGACCTTGAAAAGACAATTCTCAACTTCATGTGGAAAAACAACAACAACAAAAACAGAATAGCTGAAACAATTCTGAACAATAAAAGAACTTATGGAGGTCTAACATTCCTGATATCAAGTTGTATTACAGAGAGCTACGGTAATAAAAACCACATGATATTGGCATAAAAACAAACAGAATGGTCAATGAAATTGAATTAAAGATCCAAACATAAATCTACATAGTTATGGACATGTGATTTTCAGTAAATAAGTAAGAAAAAAAATTAGAAAAAAAGACAGCATATTCAGCAAATGGTGCTGATCAAATCTATTGTCTGCATGTAGAATAATGCAAATAGATTCATACTTATAATGTTCACAAAACTCAAATCCAAGGATATCATAAACCTAAAAAAAAAAATACACTGAACCTGAAAGAAGAGAAACTTAGGAATATCCTTAACCCATTGGCTCAGGAGAAGGCATTCTGAATATTCTGAAAACTATTAGTGCAAGCACTAAGATCAGCAATTAATAAATGAAACCTCTGTTTCAATAAGGCAAAGGATACAGTCATTTGGACAAGGCAGCAACCTACAGAATGGGAAAAGATTTTTTAGCAACTCCATATTTAATACAGAACTAATATCCAAAGTATATAAAGAACTCAAAAATCCAGATATCAAAAAATGTAGCCATTGATTCAGGTTCAATGGCTTCTTTTTTCCTTGGTTAATTCAATACCTATTCCTAGTCCTGTAGCCCTGTAGCATTTTGGCCTCCATATAATTTATTCTTAAGCCTAGAACTGGAAAGCTTCAGCCTCAGCCTCTGTACAATCTAGAATATTTAAGTCTCCAAGGCTTACTGATGATTTTCTTAACTCAGAGCTGTACTGATGTCAACTGTCTCTTCTGGTTCACCTCATTGCGGTTCTGGCTCCAAGCTGACTGGTTCAAACTACCCTTCTGAGTTGGCTGGTTCTGACCGAACTCTTCTGACTTTGGCAGACTCTGGCTGACTCCCACAGCTTTTCTGACTGAACTGCACTACTTGGCTTCAAAGTGACTCACTCCTCCAGTCTGATACTGACTTTTGCTGAACTGTCTTTGCCTCTGCCTCAGACTCCTTTCTTTGCCTCTGAGTCTTGTCCCTCTCTTAGCTCTCACTGCTCCATAGTGCCTTAGCCAGTCTCTCTGCTTCTCTGCCTTATTCCAGTCAGACCACTTCATTGTCTGTGTCTTGTCCCACTGCCTGCCTTATATTGCCTCTGTGAACTCTGTATGCTTTCTGAGCTTAGAGTCTGCTTTTTCTACCCTGAGAATTTGATATATCCTCATTCTACTAACTCTTCCTTTGATTCATCACTATCTGACCTTCAGTCTGACTCATCTCGGAAATACTTCCAATCGGACACTGACTCCTTCTGAGCTCTGCTTCCTGTTGTCCAAGTGAGAGGATTAAAGATGTGGACCACACTGACTTCTGAATACTGGGCTTAAAGATGTGTATCAATATTCTTTCTACCCTAGATCAGCCATGCTGCTGGAATAAATGATTAAATATTCCTCTACACACGCAAAATAAATAAATAAAATGAACAAATAATGCAATTTTAAAATAGTGCACAGGTTTACAAACAGAATTCAGGAAATTCAAATGACTGAGGAACACTAAAGAAATGTTCAATATCCATAGCCATCAGGGAAATGTAAATAAAAACTACTTTGAGATTCTATTTTATGCATGTCAAAATGGTTAAGATCAGTAACACAGGTGACAGCTCATGCTGACAAGGATGGGGAATAAAGGAAATTTTCATCCATTGCTGGAAGGAGTGCAAACTTATATAGCTGTTATGGAAATTGGTGTTACGTTTCCTCAGAAGACTAGAAATCAGTCTACCTCAAGATAAAGCTATATTCTTCTTGGGTATATACCCAAAGGATGTCCTACTCTACCACAAGGACACTTGTTCAGCCATTTTCATTGCTCCTGAATTCATAATAGCCAGAAATTGGAAACAACTTAGCTGTCCCTCAACTTAAGAATGATAAAAGAAAATGTGAGATTTTATACACACACACACACACACACACACACACACACACACACACACACACACATAAAGTATTAGTTTTAAAAATAACACCATGAAATTTTCAGGCAAATGAATACAACTAGAAGAAAATCATCCTAAGGTAATCCTGTGAAGTAACCCAGACCCAGAAAGATAAATGTGGTACATATTCACTTATATGTGGATATTAACTGTTAAGAAAATGATAATCAAGCTACAGTCCATAGACCCAGAGAGGTTAGGCATAGACAAAGGGGCTAGGGTGGACAAATATTTTCCTGGGAAGGAGAAAGAGTAGAAAGTTGGCAGTTGGGGACATGAATAGGAGAGCAGTTGGAGAGGGGGCAGAGGGAAGATAGAATTGTAGGTGAATAGGTCTGCATGAAAGCCAGGAAGAGTCTATATTCCAGGGGTCTATATGAAGGAGTCATATTCAAAGGCCTGTGTGGTCCAGATGTATTATCGAAAGAATGTTAAGAATTTTGGTACACTCATTTAATCCCAGTATCCAGAAAACAGTGGTGTTTAGAAGGCAGTGGTGGTCCACACTTTTCATCCCTAAGACAAAAAGAGTGTGGAAGCAGACAGGATACAGAGCTCAGAAGTCAGTGTCACATAAGAAATGATGTCTAAGATGAGTCAGTGAAGGGCAGGTACAGTGACTAATCACAGGAAGAGTTAGCAGAGTGAGGCAGAGTGAGGATACACTCAACTCTCATGATACAAAAGCAGGCTTTCAGCTCAGAGCAGAGTTAGTTACAGTAGAGTCAGTTATAGCAGGCACTATGAGGCAAGAGATCTGACTGAAGATAAGGTGGGGAACCAGAAAGGCTGACTGAGGCACTATGGGGCAGTGTGAGCTCACAGAGACACAGAAACAGTCTAAAGTATTGTTGGTATGGATGTAGATGTATATGTAGATTCACCAGATGTAGACATTGGTTAAGGGCAGAGGACAGTTTATTCTTTTTGTCTAACTAAATCATTCGTTTCTCCCTAGAGCCCTGGAGCCTTAGAGTTTTCACCCCCTTTGGAATCTAGTCTTAATCCTTGAACTGGAAGGCTTCAGTCTTCATATAATTTAGAACATGTAAATTGCTACCCTGTAACTTGAAGATTTCAGTCTTAGCCTTCCAAGACTTACTGCTAACTGAACCACTTTGACTAGCTCCTTCTGAACACTGACTCCTCTGGTTCAACTCAATATATGTTCTGGGCTTTTTCTGCTGAGCTCTATGCCTTTCCCTATGTCTTTGTGTCTTTCCCTGAGCTCTCACAGCTCCATTCTGCCTCTGTAACTCCCTGTGCTACAACCACCAGCCTCAGCTTCTGTAATTCCTCTATAACTAACTCTTCAACTTACTCTGTAACTGTTCCTCAACTGACATCTATAACTCTGAAATGAGAGTCCACCTTTCTCCCATGAGACTTGGGCGTGTCTTTACTCAGATTCACTCTGCTAACTCTTCCTCTGATTAGTCACTTTGTCTGCCATTCACTGTAACTCAGATTCACTCTGCTAACTCTTCCTCTGATTAGTCACTTTGTCTGCCATTCACTGTAACTCATCTCAAATGTTACTTCCTGTGTGGCACTGATTCCTTTTGAGTTTTTCCTCCTCCTCCTGTGCCTGCTTCCACAATGTTTTTACTCTTAGGGATTAAAAGTGTGGACCACCACTGCATTCTGAATAATCCGATTACATTCCATCCAGACCACACAGTCCTCTAAATGTAGACCCCTGGAATGCAGACCTCAACTTTCACATAGGTTTCTTCCTCTAAACTGAAGAGTCTGAGTTAAAAAGGAACTAGCCAGCAGTAAGTCTCAAGTTTAAAAGTTCTAGATTATATGGAGACCAAGGCTGAAGCCTTGCAGTTCTGGGTCTAAACTGAAGACTAGATTGTATGGAAGCTGAAACACTCTAGGGCTCCAGGACTAGGACCAGTGATTCAATTAAGCAAAAGAATAAATTACTTTTATTCTGAATCAACTCGTCTACATCTGGCTTTAATTGTTGTATAGGGTAGAGGGGGAGAATACATGGAGAGAAAGCTGGAATTTGAGAGAGGATATGGAAACCTACTGCAGACAAAACTTCCTGAAATATATCAAGGGGATCCTAATAAGGTCTTCTAATAATATGGAATATTTGGGTAGGATTCTCAGCTGACCATCTCTTATTACCAAAGGAGGCTTCCAGTAGAGGGACTGAGTTGTATTCAACTAAGTGGTTCACAAAGGAGGTCACATAGAAATCCTCAAATAACTCAGATGGTTGCTAATACAATGGGTTGCAAATGATAATACCAAGCAATCCATTGAACATGGAGAAGTCCAGCTGGTGCCTACATGGAACCTTCACCCCTGTGTTGGTACCTTTTGTGGAGAAGGAGAAACTCAGCCACAAAACAGCTACAATCTGTTTTGCCTGCCAGATATGCTATGGAAATGGTGGCGCAGATCTTGTGGGAGCAGCCAATCAATGTCTGATTTTATTTAAGCTCATTCTGTTAGGAAAAAAAAAAACTATATGTAATACTGCTTGAGGGAACCAAGAACCAGAGACTTTATAGCCCAGAAATCTAGGATGAATCAAACATTACTGATATAAAAAATAAAAGTATCAGTAAAATGACTCCTAATGATATTCGACTATACTCATAGATCAGTGCCTCATTCAGTCATCCTCAGAGACGCTTCCTCCAGCATCAGATAGGAACAGATATAGAGACCCACAGTCATATATTTCACATAGAGAGAAATTAAATGGTTGTCTTCATCAAATTCTTCTACTCAGAATTCAGAGAATCCCAGGGAAGAGAAAGTGGAAAGTTTAAGAGCCAGAGGGAATGGAGGACACAAGAAAGCATGGCTCTCTACACCAACTAAGTCAGAAGAATATGAATCCACAGAGACTGAAGCATCATACACAGGACCTACACAGATCTATACCAGGTCCATATATATTATAGCTTTAAGCTTAGTATTTTTGTGAGAGAAGTAGGGCTCTGATTCTCATGCCCACTCTCAGGATGTTTTTCCTTCTGTTGGGTTGCTTTGTCCAAATTTGATGTAATTGTTTGGCTTTATCTTATTATATTTTATTTTGCTTTGTTTGGCTGTTGTCTCTTAGAAGACTGTTCTTTTCTAATGAGACACAGAAAGGGAGTGAATTGGAAGAAAAAGGGAGGTGGGGAAGAAGCGGGAGTAGTAGAGTGAGGGGAAACTATAATCATGATATATTGTGTGAGAAAAGAATCTATTTTAAATAAAAGGGAAAAAATAAAAATGACATCCTTGTGGGAATTAGAATTGGGTCCATTGTTCCTCCGACCCAAATCATTTAAGCACTTCCAGCAAAATACCTTACATAGAATAGTTATTCAACTTGCATTTGTTGCAATAAACTTGGCCCAACACTCAAGAAGCTCATTGTCTATTATATTCTTAATATCATAATAGATTGTATTTGCATAACCTGGTCTTTTATCTTTTCAACAATGTGTTTCAAGGGAAATTTAAGTTTCTACTTACCTAGTGACTCATAACAATTATTTTCCCATGACAAATCAATGTTCTTATATTGATATTCATCTAAAAGGAAATTTTCAAAATTTAATCCTCATTTTTGTGAGTATTTATGACATTCAGGTTTGTTTAATATAGTTTTGCTTGTGGTTTTGCACAGTTTCATTTGGTTAGTTGTTTCAGCAAATGACAGTCCACGATTAATGTAAGGCTAAGTCTCATGTTGGTTTGATATTTGTCACAGTTTAGTTGAAATTAAATAAGCAAAATTTATTTTATCCAAAATAATTGTAGCCTTCATGCCTTCAGCCCTCATTAATCGATGAAAATCTTTCCTTATCTATAGAATAAGCACAGCAACAGGAGGCTCCAACACAAAGCTAAAATCACTCCCAACTTAATAGGGAATTCAAATATTAAATAAAGAAATATTTTGAGAGTCTGGAAACATGGTTCACTAGTGAAAATATTTTGTTGTTCTTCCAGATGACCCTAATTCAGCTCATACCATCCATTTCTTCCTGCTCACAAACTTCTATAAATCGATCTCCAGAGACTGTTATGCCCTTTGATCTCTGTGGTCATATATTTATACATATGCACACACACATATGTGTACATATTTAAAAGAAAGATTTTTAATCCAGGTCCAATGATACATGCCAGTAACCCAGGACAAGGCAGGATATCATTCCACACTACATACTAAGTTGGGGATAATTCTGGGCTACATGAGACTTTCTCTGAAAAGCAAGTAAGACATAGACTCTGATTCTCCTTTAAATTTAAACTGCATCATTTAATCTTAAGTGTGAAGATAAAAAATTATGTCTAAATAATATCTTTTCATGTTTTACCAAGTTGAAAATATGAACTAATTATAGAAATATTATAATAGGAATTAATTACTATAAGACCCATAAGACTGTTTACTAGTGAAACCAATAATGATTACCTATAACATTCTAGTCACAGACAATTAAAAATATGTCAAGACTCATAATGGAACAAAAAGCCACATTTATAATTTAGAAGTTTATGTTAGATAGGAGCATGTTAGCTCCAAGTACATCTTCTAATATTGCAAATTACCCATGAAGATGTGGATAGAAACGAGATCCATTATCACAATATACTACTATAACTAGTTTGTTTTTTTTTTTCCAGGCAGAAGGCAGGAGATTTATTTTCCATAGGAATGTCCTGGCCAAATGCAGTAAATGTAAGAGGACACATGAAAGACACAGAAATTAAGTCTGTATCCATAATTCTGATATCAAGACAATCTTCTTTATACCTTCTTTATATCTTTCATGAGCACATGAAACTTGTACCTTCTTGTACATGATATTAAAATGTATTCTGAGAAATGCAACTAAATGGACATATACAAATTAAAAGAATCATAATGATTTTCTCTGATAAACATCCATGTTTGGTCACCATATACTGAAATCAAATATTGGTAAACTCCATCTTCATGCAAAGAGATTTTAACTAGATATTCAGGAGGAAAAGTCTTTGAAATAAAGTATAAATATCAAACAAACACGCATTCATGTTACAGAAAATAGGTTACATGGCACACTTATTTGGTCCCCTCAAAATACACAGTAATTTTTTGTCAAAGTTTCAGAGACAAAAAAAAATGGTTATACTAATTTTATAGAAAAAAAATCTCTTTACAAACCATGAGGTATTTTATATGTGGTACGTATCTTTAATCTCAGAATGGTGACTGATTCAATAGGGTCTCAAGTTGATGACCATCCTAAGAAACAAAGAGTTCAAGTATAGCTATGAAGTAAAAAGTTTAAAGAGGGTTGGGGTGGGACTGGTGGTAAATCTCAGTAGTAAAGGAGATGTCTAGAATGAACAAGGTCATAATTCCAATTTCTACAACTCCACAAGAAAGAATAACAAAGCAGGAGAGGACAAAAATTATTTATTATAAATTTCTAAAATCAACGGTAAATTTTCAAGATTTAGAAAGATTAGAAGTTTAGAAAAATTTTGTAAAAATGATATATATATATTTTTAAAAATTACAAATGAGATATTAAAGATAAGAAATCAAAAGGGTTGCATATTAGACTAAAAGTCTAAGAAATTTCCAAACACAAAATTAAGGAGACATCAGAGAAAGAACTTTTTAAAAATGCTTCAGAGGATAACAGATATTTGCAGACAGATTTATAAAACGAGTACTGAAAACAATGGGCAAAAATAGACTGATCAGAAAGATGTCTGTGGTGTGTTTCAAAGCATCAGAGAAATGGACTCATGAAAAAGTTTGCTTTTTTTTTTTTTTTTTTAAAGAGATAGAGAAATAATGTATCTTCATGCAGGAATGTAAGAGAATAACGCTGTTTAGATTGCTCAGAGAGATATTCCTTTTGCCAGCAGTTGACTCCTATCATAGAATTCTTGATCTAAGCAAACTAATAACAAAGTAGCAAACAAACAACTGTAGACTGTAGACTGGTGTGAATCTTTAAAAAATCCTTCTGTTGCAGTGGGACATATTAAACATCTGAAGGACTGTCTGCACAAGAGTGAAGAATGAACCTGCAAAAGAGAAGCTCAAAGGATGTAGGGAATAGTGTTCCTAAAAAAGAGAGCTACAATGTGGAGAGCATACTGCATATCTGAAAGTCTAGACCAATATGAATGGAGCCCTTTGGAAGGTTCTGGGAATGTATCTATATGATTAAAAATGGATGAAATCCATCATTTAAAATTGCATCATGTAAAAATTATATAACATGAATGATAAAGTAGTAATAAATAATTTTTAAAAACCAGCAAGAGCACATAAACACAAAAGGTGGTTCACAAGTGCAGGCCTTGTATTGTTTAGGGAGCCAGTCACTATTTTGATTATTTCTATACCTGATCATATCATTTTAGAATGATATGATCCCATTTACCTAATTTTGCCTTTATTTCCAATGTTGGGGTCTTCTTAAAATTCTCACTATATAAATATCCTGAAATATATTTCCTGTCCTCATCCAGTACTTTTGTATTTTAAGGTATTACATTTAAATAATTTTTGAATTGTAGACCTTGATGTGAGCATTGATTTTATTAATTATTCTCATGGGTTCATGGCAAAAATGTTTTTTCTTCGCTAATTCAATCCCTGGTCCTAGAGGCTTTCAGCCTTCATAAACTCTAATCTGCAAATCTAAACCTAGACTGTTTCAGCCTTACTTACTACTACTTATTACTTAGTACTTAGAATTACTACTGAATGAGCTCACTCTGACTACCTCGTTTCATGCTGAGCTGTACTTGTGAACTCTGAACTGTAAATCGTAAACTGTTTACTTCTGACTTTCTGCTTTGTCTCTATTCTGGACTGGTTCTGCTCTTCTTGATTCTCCTTCTGAACAGTCTGTAAGCTGACTGCATTCAAACTGCCTGACTGACTTAACTATTTTCTCTCAGAGCTCTGCCTCTTATCTGTTTCCCATCTGTTTCTACCTCATTTCTACCTTGCTTCCCTCTCTGACCTCTGCTCTTACTTTCTGACCTCTCTGCTCTGAGCTCTGCCTTTTGAATTGGGATTAAAGGCATGTTCTAAATTCCCTTAACCACAGAAATTCTTTTCACCTAGCATTAGAACAAGCAGAGGAAAGGATTATTCTGACTAACATTCTTTCTACATTCCATCTGGATCACATAGGTCTCTGAATGTTGTCCCTTCATACAGGCCTTTACATGTGATCCCTTCCTAGCTATCACTCAGGCCTTTCAATGTGATCCTTCACTAGAGCAGCCATGCTGCTGGTTTAACAGATTAAATGTTCCTCTAGATTGATATTTTTTTTTTTTAATTTGTGAGAGATAAGGTCAAGGTCTTTTCTCCTGAATATGGATGTGAGATTTTATTTATTGAAAAGACTTTCCTTTTCCAGCTCATGTTCTCACTTTGTTCGTTGAAACATTAATTAGCAGCAAACACATGAATTTACTTCTATCCCATCTTTTCCCTTTATTTGATGGTTTCCGTGCTGTTCTAGTTACTACAGTTTTATAGTGTGTTCTGAAGTCAGGTAATATAATGTCTCTTGATTTTTTGTCTTTTATTTTTCTCAAGTTGGCTTTGAAATTTTAAATAAATTTTGGAATTTTCATAATTATAAAAAGAATATTATTAATATTGTGATAGGTAATCATTTTATCTCTATGTTGGTTTGGATATACAAACATTTTAATGATACTTATTCTTCAACAGTAGAAGGTTGAATATGTTTTCAATTTTTTGAGTCATTTAAAATTTTATCATCAATGCTTTTAATTTTCATTGAAAAGATCTGTCACTTTTCTTGAATTTATTCCAAGGGATTTTATTTCTTGTGACTATTTTTAATTGAATTTTTCATTGATTTCTGTATTCCCTATTATTCACATTAGCATACAGTAATAATACTGAGTTTAGTGTGTTAATTTTTTACTCCACAACTTTTCTTAATTGATTCATTAGTTCCACTGGATTTTAATGATTTAAGATACATATGTATATACATATACAAACACATATATGACTATCTTGTCTGTGGAAGCTATTCATTTGGTTTCCCAGTCCAGACATTAGTTGAAAATTTCCCTTACCTAGCGCTTTGGCACTAGGAAGTCCAGTAATATATTGAATAAAAATGGAAAAGGTGGACATTTTCTATATATACCTGATGCTAAAATGCTTTCAGCTTTTCCAAGTGAGATATAATGTGAGATACTGCCTAATTTATTTTCAGTGCAAATTCCTGTTATATATATTTTTTTTCAAAGATTTTTTTCCTGAACGTTTTTTAAAAATTTTATCAAGTGCTTTTTCTGTATCTGTATCTGTTCCTGTCCTTCATTCTGATGATATGAAGTACCATATATTTGGTTTGTGTAGATTGAGTCATCCTTGTAGATCTGTAAGATTCTCACCTTAAAATGGAGGAGTTAAGGAATCTGATACCATAGCCAGTTGCCTTTTAAAATGGGACATTTGGAAATAGAAAATCTATCATAATGAAATTGTAAATATGTCTTTAAATGAAGATTCTCACTTAGAATTTTCTTTGAAATGTTCCATAGCCAAAGACTATAGAATAATACTCAAGTGTTTATTGCAAAAGGATGTGATCCAAGGATTTTATGTTCCATTTAGTAATTCTCTTTTAATGAGCCAAGGAAGCTTTTTGAGACATATTCATGAATGAAAGAACTCATAAAATAAATTATAGACCTTTTCCTTGCAAAATCTAAATCACTGGTGCCATCCAACTATAAAATAAATGCAAAGAACTAACAAAAGTCCCCTTCAGCTAAAAATAAAGTAAAAGGGACAGTATTTGACATCTTACCTTTAACAATCAAATAAATGCTAAAACATACTTGAAATGATATATTCAACACCATATATATCAGATAACAGGATATATTAATCCTCTGAGACAGAACATAAAGTGATGTGCTTTTCAATTGACCAAACCTATCACGAGGAAAGAGCTTCTATTCATTTTTCAGAGAGATAAAAGCCTGCTGAGTATAGCAGATTATCTAAATTAAGAAGACATAACTAAATCCACAGACAATGGTGAAGATGTGAACTGGGTGAGGAACTTCAAGCATTAGCAAAGCATTGATCAGTGGATACCTGGATGGAAAGTAGATGACACTAGAAACATACTTGCTCAAAAGAAATAGAAGTAACACTTCCCAATACTGATACAATTCAAGTAGTAGTACCTGATTTCATTGATTGGATTGAAAAGCACAAGACAAAGTTCATTAGATTACCCAGCATAACTTGGCTCTGTAATAAAGAATAAATATTCCCAGACTAAGGACTGTTTTTTAATAATCATCCGGAAATCTTAAAAACACAAAAGACCAAAGTATGTAACTTATCTCTAGAGATTGGTAGGGAAAAATATCTTGAATCTTAAAAGAAAAAAAGAAAAAACAAAAAAACAACAAACAATGTCTGGCTTCTTATCAACAATTTTCATTCCAAATCTCAGGAGAAATAGCAGTACAAACTTTCAGATGTGAACATGGAGAATGAACATAAATGTTAAGCATTGATCATAATTATACCATGACCTAAGTTAGGGTGTGGAAGATAAGACCAAAATCCCTAAATAAGTCATCCAAATAGAAAATGGTGAAACAAGTCATTTGAATAAAATAGAAACACATAAAATCTAGTTATTTTAAAAAGATTTTAAAAAATAAATTATCAAAAGTATGTCTAAACCAACAAAGAAACAAACACAGAAAAGTAAAATAACTAAAATCACAAATTAGAGCACGTATTCTTCCACTAATAAAAACATAAACAAAAGGATTATCAAAAAATACTGTGACTGACCATATGCTTAACTGTATTGGCTAACTATACAAATAGACACACACATATAAACAGAAAATATATGAATGGTAGTAGAGATTAATTAGCCATAAGGAGAGTCAACAAACACCTACAAAGTAAAGGTCCAGAACCAGATTACATCATTCACCACTCCTCTCAAAGAATTAAATAATTGGCACCAAGGTTCTAAACATTTTCCAAAACAACTAAATGATACTGAGAGCCATTTCTTAACTGACTTTGTTTTGACAATATTACTATAACATGCAGACACATAGTAGTTCTACAAAATTACTTCTTATGAATATCATGTTGGAAACTCTCAATAAGCCACTACTGCTGTGATGTGTTTGTGTCCCTCCAAACTTATGTTGATATCTCTAAACAGTATTATGCTATCAGGAGGTGACAAGGTCACATGATCTAAAATATTATGAATAGAATGAATGTCTTTATAGAAGAAGCCTATGGCTTCTATGTTTTTTTCCATTAGCTCATCTTGTAGAGGAATATTTAATACTTTAATTCAGCAACATGATGGCTCTGAGGTAAAAGGAATGTTGGTACACACCTTTAATTCCAGTATTCAGAAAGCAGTGCTTGTACACACCCTTAATCCCAGCACTTTGGAGACAGAAAGCAGAGCTCAGAAGGAGTCAGTGTCAGACAGGAAGTGATGTCTATGTTGAATCAGTGTGAAGTGCAGGCAAAGTGATGAGTCAGAGGAAAAGTGAGCAGATATAAAAATAGGAGGATAAGAGACCGAGAGACACAAATGAATAAGACACATATCTGACTGAGACAGAATGAAGCAAGCAGTCTGAGGAGTCTGAAGCAGAAACAAAGAGATAGCAACACAGAGGCATTTTGGCAGAAATTAGTATCAGACAGGAAGAATGAGTTAGTTTGAAGCCAAGCAGAGCAGTTCAGATGAAGCAGAGAATCAGCCAGAGTCAGAAGAGTTCAGAAGCAGTCAACCAGCTCAGGAGGTCATTTTGAACCCTCAGCTTGGAGAAGAGTTTGAGCCAGAACAGTGAGTGAGTTGAATCATTGAACCAGAAAGTCAGATGAGTTCAGTACAGTTCTGAATTTAGAAGGAACTAGTCACCAGTAAATCTTGGAGGTTTAGATGTTCCAGGTTATGTGGAAGCTAAAGCTGAAGCCTTTCAGTTCCAGGATTAAGATGAGATTTTAAGGAGGCTGAAAAGCTCCAGGGCTCCAGGACTAGGACTAAAGGCTGAATTAGCTGAAGAATAAACTGCTTTTCACCCTGAATCTACATCTATGGATGCATTTGGCACCTGCATCTAAGGCTCCACTTCTGCCTTATCTTCCTGAAGTCAGCATCTGTATGGATCAAGGTTTTAGCAGTCACCAAACATGCAAGCTCCTTGAAATTATCCTCAGACCTCAGAAATGGGAACAATACATTTCTATAGTATATAAATTGACCAGGCTAACGTACTCTGTTCTTGTAGTCCAATCTAGCTAAGTAAAATCTGGTTCATAGTAATGGTACTTTTAGTTATAACAAATACCTAAAACAAAGAAGCAGTCTAAGGACTAAGAGTAAATAGGTGGAACTATTTGGGAATTATTTTCTGAAGAAAGATTTTATTGCTGTGAGTAGAACATTAGAAACAGTGCTGATGTGTCAAATAAGTTGATGAACAGCTTTCAGAGGAAGGTGGAACTGAGTGCTCAGGGAACACTTTGCCCTTTCTTCACTACATATCTCAAAATACAAGAAAAGAACAATAAACTAAAGAAAATAAAATAAAATCAAGTGGATGGGGATGTGTAAAGAGATGGCTCAGCACTTAAAACACTGACTGCTCTTCCAGAGGACCAACGTTCAGTTTCCAGATCAAATATGGTAGCTCACAACCAGTTGTAACTCTAGTTCTGTGCAATCCAATACTCACTTCTGGCCTCCCCTGGCACAGATATATACATAGTACACAGACATATGAGCAAGTAGAACACACATACACATAAGATAACAATAATTTTTAAATAACAAATAAATAAGATGGAATAGGAGACAGGGGTTAATGATTTGGAATATTCTCATCTGGCTATATTATAAAGACCAACAAAAAAAGGTTTGAGAAGATAATAAGGATATGAACAGGAAGGAAATGGGTGCTATTCATCCAGAAAATGAAAAGCTTTAGAATTTTTTTCAGAGATTTCTAGAGTTGTCTTATCTGGACAGAACCAAATTAAAAGGGTCTTGAGAATAGAAAATTATCAAGGCTCCGTGACATGTATTTTCATGTCTCTCTTTATCCTCCACAGCTCTGGCATATGCAGGTCTGTGTGTGGCTAAGACCAGTCATACAGTAGGAATTGTAGAGTGCCTGAAAGATACAACATGGGGGATTATGAGTATCTATTTTGAATACAAAAGGGCCATTCTACTCCACATCTGAACTATATGAGACTCACTCTGCTTACACTTCCCAGCCAATCATTCTGAGTTTCTCTTTCCAGACTAGTCCCATATCTCCAGTGTGTAACCATATATGAATTTTTTATTTCATTTAGCCAGAAGTTGACAAAACTTGGGCATTTCAACCTCCTGAAAGCAAAATTATTTTCTATTTTTTCAGTGTAATCTCGTCTACATTCTACATAAGCATGCTAGCACCGTTTCTATTGCTTGCCCCTTTTGTTGACTGGGGAAGAGAAAGATGATGACAATACACAGTAGTTATTTGCAGCAAATAACAAGTACAATGCAAATTATTGGAAACGGTCTCCCAAAACATAAAAGCATTGTGATAAAAATACATGCTTAGTATTTTATTAGCTTGCCTTAGTTGGTTCACCAAACTTATATGCAATGTAAATCTTTGTGGAATAAAGAGTTTATATGATACCAAAATGTCTTCTCACTTTAACAAACCAATATTCTATTAAACTTCATACATAAAAACTCATTAAACTATTCTCTCTATATTGATGTGATTGAAGATTTTCATAGTGGAAAAAGTAAGAAAAATCTTCTGTCAACAGAAAATGAGCAGAGAACATCCATTGACTTGTGGTTCTGCAGTTCCTAATCTGAAGAAGCCTAATGTCTGGGGAAATTTCAGTTACTCTTGGATCACATTAAGCAACATTCCAACTTCTGACTTTTGCTAAAACTCCATTGCTTCTCATATTTAATGTATTTTAAACTATTTGGTCTTTCCTTTAAGTTTATTTTGTTTACAAGTGAAAATGGAGTCAAATCATAAAATGTGCTATTGAAAACAAATGACAGAATGTTCTCCAGAACAAACATGGCTGCATTTGAAGTACTATTTCAACCTATTTTTGCCACCAAATTAATTTTAATTCACTATGTGTGTAATACTGGTACTTTTTCCAGTTCATAGACTTTAAACTATATATAATGACTATTATCTTACATTTTCTTTTGTTTTACTTTTACTAATCTACTATTTACATTTCCCTGTCTAAGGAGCTTTTCATGTCTTTTGTTTTGGCTTTTAAAACTTATGTGATCTGTTGTGCCTAGATGAAAATATCTTTGGGGCAAGTGAATCAACTTTAAAAGACATTTTGTTTTGGTTTAAAAGAGGCATTAGAGAAAATGCAAACTTTTAATTATATAACTGAAAGTCTAGAAATGATGAACTAATTCATGATAACATAATAACAAAAAGTAGTTATGAATGCATCATGACTGAAAACTTTCTAGAAACTTAGAAAAAATAGTCTTAGCGAAATTGAAGTGCTCTGTACTTGCCTTATTCGAGAGAGAAGTAAGTGGCAAAGTGCAAATCATATAAAACCAAGGATGTATGAAAAACTCCATAATAAAACTTGATATTTAATCTAATTAAAGCATAAAATGTCTGTAAGTGTTTGAATAGAAATGCTGCAC
Source organism: Cricetomys ansorgei (assembly GCA_026225945.1). Lineage (NCBI taxonomy): Eukaryota > Metazoa > Chordata > Mammalia > Rodentia > Nesomyidae > Cricetomys > Cricetomys ansorgei. Next base: position 6,600,185 of record JAMJFZ010001131.1, on the reverse strand, counting down.
AGGTGGATGAAATAGCTCTCAGAAGTCATGTGTTATTAAATGAAAATCCCAATGCCAGAGGTAAGCTAACTCCTAAGTTGTTGGTCAGAGAAGCCCTAGGAGTGACCAAATGAACACAGGCCACTGTTGTTGCTAAAGATACCACATATTTTGGCTACAAAATAGAAAAGTCAAATGCAAATTAAGCTCATATTTTTCTCCCTGACTTCTTTTTGCCGGAAATGCTATGCAGGTTGCAGAAGAAAAGTCATTAACAATCTGAATTTATTCTAGACACTACATATTATACTATTAATTGAGCAGGCAAGATATGCCTTCCCATGCAATAATGGCAAGTGTGTTTTACCACATCTACCCACTTCCAGATCGGATTCAAGGCCTGCTACACAGCAGGGAATTCATGTCATGGTAAATTCAGTTATGGTAAAATTGATCAAAATTCTATAGCTGAGAAGTCTTAGGCCCACAGTGAAAAAGCTATAGCTATTGTTATGCTAAATGAATATGATGTTTCCATCAGATTGCTTTCTTGATAATTATGTTTATGCAATAAATTTATTCTACTGTCATTTCTCACCAGAGTAGCTTCATTTGCAATAGGTAATGGTAACTGGAAGATTCATAAAAGATTAGTGTGAAGAGAAAATCAAAGAGTTGAAAACTGAGCTCTAGAAAGAACAGTATCATACCATCCAGGGCTCTGGAAGGTAATAATGAGTTGTAGAAAGAAGGTGAGTGCAAGAGGAAGAAATGGAGTTTTGTGGCAATCTGTCCTCTCAGCATGATAAGATTGGTTTCTTCAACATTCTATCAAGGGGGGTGGGGGTCATGAACCCCCAACCCTCCCTGAAGATTTATAAGGTGTGAAAGGTTGCTGAGGGAGAGAGATCCATTTTCTTCAGTGGTGTGCTATCCTTTCTCCTGTAAATAACGTCTCACCCATGCTCCTGATAGTAAACAAGCCTAATGAAACTTACTGAGCCTCTGTCTCTCACACACACGCACACCACACACACACACACACACACACAAATATGGGGGAAAAGTGAAAAAAGAGACTAATTGAAAAATGAAGGGGATAGGCCACTTTTAAGGGAGACAAGAGAGGGTAATGTAGGATAAATACTTAATATATTATGCACATGTATGAAAATTTCATGATGAAATTCATTACCATGGTTACTTAATGTATGCTAATAAAAACATAGAAATATATTGAAAACTTAAGTAAATAATAAAACTCAAATGTCTTCATGTGGAAACAAACTTACACAATACTAATTTTATACATTGTTTCTGTGCCTAATATAATCTAAATCAGACGTAGATGGGAATCAGGGGATGTTTCATACTGAAAGAAAATGCTCTCTAGCTTTGAATTTGCTGAATGAGCAAAAATATGTGTTACCGAAACCCAGTACCTGATTATACATGGGAAACATACTCTGTTCCAACAGAGAGAAACAGGAAGGAAAAAAGTGCAGCATGTTCCAAGTCAGTTCTAAGCTTAGCAAGCACGGTACAGTAAATCATGAGGATTAAGAATAATCTTCTTGATTTTAAGGCCCACCCTCCCTTCTCATTGAAATGGAGCCTGGTCCTCCAGCTTTTGTCTGCTGGCCACAGCAGACACTGGTACTCTTATGGTTCCCATGGCTACAGTGCTCCTAACAGAGTTGTGTACCACCATTCATGTGTCTTTGGAATGGGACTGTTCCCATAGTTTCATCAGGCATTATCTTACTGGGGATTATGGCAGCCTTACTTTTATGGCTCTTTATCTATGCCAGGCTGCTTTCTGGAGGATCCCTTGGAAATATAGGTGGAATCAAGAATGTTCCTAATTCTTTCAATCACTCATATTGATATAATGCCTCAGAGACCACAAAGAGGCTGTCAGCAGCAGTCTATGCTGCTCCTGCTGAGCTGGAGTAACATTTGGACTGTCCAAAAAGACACTAGATTTCCCATCTAATATCTTTCAAAAGTTTCACCTGTTATGTGATTGGATGCTGGTTTTGAATATTCACATTTTAGGGGACATTAACCTCTGGACTAAAACAAATATTTGATAACAGCCTATTTGTTGTTGGTGGTGGTAGTAGTGGTGTTGTTTAGTTCTCTTTCGTTTTTAAAAACTGTTGTGTCATATAATAGCATATATCTTAAATACCAAAGAAATGGAAAGATACTGTTTTAACTTATTCAGAATTATGACTACAATGACCTCTAACTGACTCTTCCTCAAGTTTTCTGGTTGTTCCTTTCTCTGACAATTCTCTTCCTAAAAACTCAGGGAAACTATATTCTAAATAATCTCCAGATTCATGTATTTGATAATGTGATATATTTGTCTAAATTTAGAAAGTGTTAAAATCTTGATCAATATAAGTAATTGCATTGCATTACATTTGTTACTCCAATCAAAAAGTTCATAGTCCCCTTTGTTTAATTCTTCAAAATCACAGTGTCACTAGGCAGTGGTGGTACATACCTTTAATCCCAGCACTCAGGAGGCAGAGGTAGGCAGATTTCTGTGTGAGATCAAAGCCAGCCTGGTCTAAAGAGTGAGTTCCTGGACAGCCAGAGTTACAATAGAGAAACTCTGTCTGGAAAAAACAAACAAACAAACAAAAAGAATCATAGTATCTACTCACAATTAAGTCAAATATACAGCAGAACTAATAAAGAGACTTATAGTCCTTAGTGCAAAAAGAATTCAAAGAAGAAAGAGAGACCAAGAATTCGTGTGTGTGTGTGTGTGTGTGTGTGTGTGTGTGTGTGTGTGTGTTGAGGGGGCCATCTCCCACTGATGAACCCACAAAATTTTGGAGCATATGAGGCAGATAGAGATTCTGGTTTTAAAGCACTGATGTGTACAAGCTAAGAAATATTTATTTCCTGGAGAATATGTTCATTTGAGCATGGAGAGGTAGCATTCTGGATATCTGTGTAGATTCAATTTTGTATAACAGGAATAAAACTAAAACTACCTATGAATATGCAGAGTAGTGTGTGAGAAAGTACATGCACAGAGGGTGTGGGGGATAAAATAGGCTGGAGTGTTTCCAATGTACAAGTTCATGTTTGCTAACATGAAATAAAGGGGATAAATATTTATAGAGTCTGCCTTTTATTTTATAAAATCTCTCCACGGGAGAAGAAAAACATGAATTTAATTATGAAAAACAATCATTGAAAATAGTATGAGAAAAAATGGCTGCTTTGTCTGGAGGGCTTGAGAAAAGTTATACTAAACTATTTCCAGGCTAAAGAAAAAATGAATGCAGAATACCTCTTCATGGGAACTCAAATATCCAGTGGGAGATTACAGAGGGGAAGATTTTCATTTCTGTCTCTTGATCCAAATAAGCAGGAGCAGGAAGTCTAAACAGAACCCTGTCTGAATACATCCCAGCCATGTATTAAACATGAAAAAAATACAAAATAAAGATATTATTGCGCAGACAACTATGTTGTATTTTTAAAAGACAAACTTTAAAATATTTTATTTTCGATGATGATAGAAACATGGGCTACAAAACAAACTTACATTTCAATCATCTTTTTTTTTTTTTTTAAGTCAGAGAAGTAAATATAGTCTTTAAAAGGAGACTTTCAGTTTTGGAGCTTTTTTAAAAGTATGATTGAAAGCAAAAACAAATTTTATATATAAATATTTTAAATTTTTTCCTTTTCCTGTGTTTAAATGAATATTATATGTACGTTTTTATATAAAAGTAAATAAAAATTTATAAAGTTTTTTTCTTTTAATTCTATCACTCACATTTTCAACTGAAATTGAACCACATTTTAACTGATAAAGTTTTCCCCATAATAATGCAATTAGGTAACTCAGATAAGGAATTGTTGAAAGGTATAAGGCAAAGAAGAAAGGGGAGAGGAGAGATGAGGAGAGACACAGAGAAATACAGAAAAAATCCAAAATCTGTCATTTGTTGTAAATTATAAAGCTCTAACACGCCTTTGCTTTAGTTCTAATGGCTTGTCAAACATACTTCTCTTCAAATGTAGATACACGGGTACCAAAGGAGGTTAACTAGGGTGATATTAGACGTGCTGTTCCTTGAAGACATGAGCAAACACACATGGATACCAGTAGCTCTGTTTGATCCATCCACACCTTAAAGATACAATTACCAACTATACTAAAGTGACTTTTTTCTAGGACACATGTTTTGGGCTTTCTTTAGGAAGACTTAAGAAATACAGGAAGTATTTTATTATTCTTGGTTGATTAATTAAGCTATATATAATGTTCCAGTGGAATCAATGCAGCATAAGTTATATCAATCTTTCAAGAACTATGTGGTAAATAGTTTTATAAAATGCGGAGTGGGGTGGGATTAGATTGGATAATGTGGGAAGCAGTCTCTCTGGATACGCTGGCTTGAAATACAAGGCACCCCACTTTTTAAAAGCCCCGTTTCTCTCTGGCCTTTATGGACAGAGTTCGGACAAGGTCAGATAGCCTAAAGCTGCCCAGTTCTGGGAAACTGCCTGCTTAACTAACTCAATTTTATTGCTTCCTCATTTGGCGTTTCCACCCTTTTAGATTACACAGGAAGCCCTGGAAAAATCTCACAGCTCCATGCACTTCCTTATCGCTCGCTCTGGGTCATCTTAACACTACGTAGTGATACCGGATAGACCAAACCAGTCCGCCTGCCAGATAGAGTTACCATAGCAACCTGCTTACGCACCCCCCCCCTTGAGAATTGCATATATACTGGTACTATGTGTTTAATAAATTTGAGGCTTGATCAGAAATCAGACTTGCCTTCCATCTCTCTTGTATCCCTGACCCATGCCCCCATTCCCACGCCCTCTCCTAGAATCTTTGTTGCAGAACCTTTGGGCCGGGAGAGGACAAGTAGAAGAAAAGGTGTGAGTGTATGTGTGTGTGTGTGTGTGAATGTGTGTATATGTAAATATATAGTATGGTTTGTTGGGCAGTGTTGGATAGCAATGGTGGTATTGTGTTGTAGTATGTATGATGTTTGTATGTTTTATGAATGTTTTGTATGCATGTGATATATGGTGTCTCTTATATGATGTGTGTATGGTGAGTGTGTGAGTGTAGTATATGTATGTGCTATGTATGTGTGTTGTCTACACTGGAGAGCATAACAACCCATGTTTGACTTTAAGAGAAAATGAATGACAGCAACACTACTTTCAGCTGCATATCCATGTGTGACTGTTGGAAATCAGGTATGGGCATCACCAATATGCTCAGTGTATGACCACAAATCTGGAATAAATGTCAGTAAATCATTTAATTTCTTAGCTGTAGGCAAATCTATGCAGTGAGAGTATGAAATCGGGAGCTCACACATCTGAATATCAGTAAACAGAGTTCAAGGTGTAATCATGCCAGGCAACTGCTCCTCAGGTCTGTTCCTATAGCCCTACATCTGCTGTCTAGGTCCCATTTACAAACAATTCCACAATCTCCCAAAACAGCATCAACAACATGGATAAGCTATTCAAACATACAAGGTGTGGGGAATATTCACACTTGTAGCATAACAGAGTTTTTGCTTTGCTTTTGTTAATAGCAATTATTAAGTGATATAATGGTAAGCAAGTGTAATGTATGACTCATGTACAGTCTAAAGTTGTTTGTTTTTCTAATGATTTCTTTAATTCCAGGTTTTCAATGATCTGTAGTACTGGGACCCAGGCTTCTGGATCCCATAGAAAAGCACCAATGATTGCTAAAATGAGAGAAATCTTTGAATTATTAAGCTAGAACTGAGAAATACAGACAAAATACAAACTATAGTCATTACCAAGGTTAAGTGAATAAAATAACTTTATCATTTACTTATATTTGCTTTGTTTGTTGCCTGTTTTCCTAAATATTTTACCCTGACATTTACATTTTCTGTTTTTAATTGATAATCTGTACAATATATTCTGCTCATAGTTTCTGATCCCATATCTCCTCCTAGATTCTCCTCACTCTCAACCCATTCAACTCCAAGCCTTCTTCTCTCTCTCTTTAGAAAACAGGCAAATAAAGAAATGAAATTTACCAGAATAAAACAATAATTATTTTTTAAAAAAACAGTTTAAAAGGCACAAGAAATTCTCAATCTATCTCTCTCTCTCTCTCTCTCAATCTCTCTCTCTCTGTCAGACACACACACACACACACACAAAAGAAAGAAAGAAAAAACAACTAAACCCATAGAAACATAAACTCAGGGAACATGAATGCCGAAATACAGACAAAGTCTATGAAAACACCATTGTTTTCTTTTGTTTTTTATTGGCCATTTACTGCTGGACATGGGGCCTACCCTTAAGTGTTGTTTAGATATCCAGTGAGTCTCCATTGGAGAGAACTAATTTTTCCTTTGCAAGCAGTTGTCAATTGGAGATAACTTCTTGGTGAGGGATGGAGGCTTATGTCCATTTTCTCCTCTCAACACTGGACCCAGTTTGACTTGAACATGTGCTGGCCTTGTGCATGCTGCCATAGTTTCTCTGAGTTTATATGTGTGTCATAGACTAAACATTTACTTAAGAGAGCAGAATAGAATAGAATTTCCTGGCATGGGCAATGTATGTGGTGAGAACAACTATATATCTGAGGGTATGGATAACAGCCTTCCATCCTCTTCATTACATTTTCTGTCATATACTAAGCTCTTAGTAGACGACACCCTGGGGGTGAAGGATGGGTTTGTTCCTCAACTGCGCGGGAGCATCAGGGTGATAAGGGTAGTTACAGAACAAATTCCAGAAAACAGAGCCACTTGAAGAAATTGTTAGAAACACTCTTTTAAAGTGCATGCTGCCATAATATCACACATGGAATTAGGAATCTGGATAGTAAAATAAATGTTGCCAATTGTTTCTGAGGTTATACAGGATTGGTAGAACAGATAATGAGGTCACTGAGGAAGAGCTTGGCATCTTATTGGGAGAAGAGATAGACCTTCACCTCAGATCTTTGGTCACAGGACCAGGCATGAAGGACATAAATTGAACTACAACATTTCTGTCATTTGTTTTTGTTAAAATAGAGTTCAAGTAACTTGAAATCATTGAGATTAAACTATGCTCAGTAACAGAAGTTGATCTTAGTCTTTTGTTGTTAGTGGAGTAAGACAACACTAAGAAGCTGCAGCAAGGCTTTTCTCTTAGCTCTCCTAAGCTCAGAACCAACTCAAATTTCATCTTCTGGGATACTTATACTTTCCATGGGAAAAACAAACTCATTTTTAAATCATCAGTTCTTTCCATGTGCTGGGAAGTGGACGTCTTATCTCTATTATCAAATACAAACAATCTTGTTAACACCAAGGGTGTATTAACAAGTTAAATTTGGTTTATTAAAATATCTGTATTTAAATGTTAAATAAGACCAAGCAACAGCGCTGACTCCAGAGGGTTTTATGAAAGGAGAGCGTTGCATCATGAGAAGAGGAAAAGAGCAGAGCCACTAGAATTTTACTTTCCTTATCTGTTTAGTGTCATGCTTTCAATATGAAGTATACATCCCCACTCCTCCCAACCCCAAGACTCATGTGTTGAGTACATGGGGCCCAGCTGCAGAGTTTTTCAGAGACAATTTCATCATGAGATGGTTAATCATCTTTAGGTTCAACACTTGGAGATTTCATAGCTCCCTGAGGTAGTAGGTCCTGGGGACTTGTTTGAAGAACTTGATGAAGAAGTGCATACCTTTAAAGAGTGTATCTTGTTCGCAGACCCTTCTCATCTTTCTTCTTTGCTTTTCTCTGTTTCCTAGAATACCTAAGGTGAGTAGTTTTGCTCAGCTGTGTCCTCTCTGTTAGGTAATGGAACCAGCCAACCATGGAGTAAACCCTCTGAAACATGATCCAAAATAATGTCTTCATCCCTTTTGAATCAATAGTTGGGGCACTATTTTAACCATTTTCTCCCTCCAAAATCAAAGGTTTACATAGTATACTGAAAAGAAGCTTCTTTAGATAAAATGTATATGACCTACCAAATAATTATTTTTTATTTGTGAACATTCATTTGATAGTATCACATCTCTGGTCTCAGATTCTAATGAGATACAAAGTCTCAATCTTGAGATAAAATTGGCCATACTCTCATCAATTAGCATAGTTAAATTTGTTTAACCGCTGTCAGCTATAAGAATGCTGAGACAATACTGTGAAGGAAAAGCTTTAAAAAATATCTAGGGGAAAATGAAAAAAAAAAACTTGAAAATTAATATTGCTGCACGGGATGTAATTGGCCATGTAGAGGGAAGGCTAGATGGTAAAGAAAGGTAGATAAAGGTAATAAAGTTAATTTTAAAACTGAAAGTAAATACATTTTGATTGAAATATTTCTTGGGAAATACTACAGAAAATTTAATAAAGGAAATAAGTAGATAAAAAGAATTAATTCTTAGTAATCTAGATTCATAAAAATTAAGCAATAATGGTTCCCTCATTTATTTCATTACTACAGATTAAAACACAAATAACTCCAAGAGCAAGATGGAGATAAAAATCTGGATATGAATGTAAATATTTGTACTCTTAACTATTAAAAATGACACAAAGATGTTTCATTAAATAGGTGTATGTCAATATGAGAAGTCTGTAGACACACAGTAAGAGACTATGGCCTGGTTTCCCTCATAATAAACCCTTGGGCCTTTGATCTGAATATAGAGTAGGAAGTGACAATAATAATAATAATAATAGCTTTTATTAAATCTCAGCTATGTGTAAGACACTTTGTTAAACATGTTTTCTATTTTGTTCCCAGTATTCCTCATAACCATTCTCTAAAATGGGTGCTACAGTCATCTTCATTTCTTACAGTTAAGGAACTTAGGCCCCTAGGCCCCAAAGGGTGCAGTAATTGTATATTTAGTCATAACTGTGCTGTCAGGCTAAGAACTAGGATTGATCTCACTACAATACCTTGTGTCAGTCTATACTTCCTTTGAGAGCACACATGTTTATTAAACTAAAAGAACTTAACAAACCGGGCCTTGAACATATTGAATATCAGCATTGGACTACATGAGTGGATAGGCTGGCACTGGAAGCAGGAGCTAGACTGAAGTATTCCATCCTACACACTTCCCCCAAAGTTCAGGTCAATAAAGGGAGTGGAGAAGGAGTGGGAGCAGCCTGCACTGCAATAGAGATTTGGAGAACATGAGCATTTTTAAAATCCAGACTAGATAACAGAAAGGTCTGGCTAGGATTTAAGCACCAAGCAGACATATGGACAGAGCATTCAAGCATCTTTCCAACCCTAATATCCTACAGTCACAACATGCTTGACTGTTTAAAAGAACTCAGTGTGGTTCAAGAAGGAGAGACAGAAGGAATGTGTATTTTCTATACTCTTTAGTTTCAAGTAAATGGACAATCCATCAAGAAAGCAGAATTATATTTGAACTGACAAGCTTCATCCACTACACACCTCAGGCAGTGTCCTCATGTCACAGAAAAACAAACTGGCCCACCCTGAAGAGAACCTTGTAATCTTGATGCCTAGAAGCTTGAAGCCTCACTGTTCAGTGAACAGTCAGAGGGAGATTGTCACTACTGATTAGCTGAACACAAAGGAATAAACTAAAAGAGGAGCAGAAAAAGTACAATATTCCTTTGCTGAGATGGATCAGGCAACACAGCTGAGCTCTTATTCGGGGTAAAGGTAAGTTACCATCATTAGCAGTAGTCCAGTCCTGGCTGGAACTGGAAAGCAGTCTGCCGCACAAAAGCAGGCAAACCCTAGCACCTTTGCTAAAGAGATAGCTTCAGCCAAGCATATGTGGACTCTGACTGTAGCCAGCCAACCTGGGCTTTCTTCCAGTTAGGGGCATATGGTAAGGTCACAGTGGCTGAAGGGGCTTAAACAGAAGACTTGATTCAGAGTCAGAAAGAATAAACCCATCAAATGCAGGTGCACAGAAGTGAGGGGATCAAACCTGCTCGTTGTGATTCCTGTTATGGTTTCTGTGTTTTCTCACCCCTATGCTCAGTAACTTGTCAGCATACCTAGGTGGAACTCGGGATGCGATAGGAGACAAGTAAAAAATAAAACTGAAATATTTTCAAATAGCACTGTGAATCTTGCAGAGTGTAGAAATTCTTTTACACGGAGCAGGAGTTTTTGATTATTGAAGCACCAAGAAATAGCACTGCTAAGAGTTCACAGAGCTGCGGCTTTTCTGACCGGAACTGCGCAGCAATGGTCTCCCAACACCATGACGTCATCTGTGTTAGTTCGGGTGGGATTGAACTGAATGTGGCTGAAGCTGACAAGAAAGGGATTGTGTGGGTTAGTGTGAGCAGGAATGCATAATTTACAGGCAATTCCCCACAGAATCAGGAATTATAGTTCAGATGGAAGTTGCAGCATTCTTGTAGCACAGAATTCAGGATATAAGATACATTTTTCTGCCAGGAAGTAATTTGTTGCAACTCTGACCCAGTTCTCCACCCACCTAAGTCCATTAGGAAATAAATGAAATAGTCTAAATAAAGAGAGGCATATAACTGAGGTTACGGTTTCCAGAACAGAAAAAGCCCAGGCTCTAATTAAAGATCTTCTTAGCCCCACGCAGAGCAAAGGAGCTGGAAAAGAGAGGACACGAGGTCCTGCTTTGCACGACAATAGCACCATCTGACAAGCACAGCATCTGTCCAAATGGCCAAACACATGAGCAGCTCAGTGTACAATCGCTAAATGTACATATTTAATTTAGAAGTGTGCAGAAAAAGGGAGATGCAGAAAAATCACAGAAGAGCTGGTCCTGAGCTTCTAGAACCATTCCAAGACCAACCATATATATCATAATCATTGATGCCAACAAATAACACATATATATGTGTAATTGTGTGTGCGTGTGTGTGTGTGTGTGTGTGTGTGTGTGTGTGTTAGCTACTAGTAAGCATAGAAGCAGACCCTAAAATGCTTACAAAGGAATTTACTTTTACCATTGTTCTTTTCTATGATCTTGTGTGAGAAATCAATACTTAGTTTACCTCCCATCCAGTGTGTTCTTTAAAGCCTGAACAGAATCTACCTTTCCCATCTGTTTCAGTAGTTAACCAGTTTAATTTTTTTTTTTTATCTATTAAATTAAAAATTAGAGTAAGGAACAAAAGCCAAAACAATACTGCTAATGAAAACCTGCCAGTGTTTTAAGTCATTAGATGCACAAAAGAACTTCTGATTTATTAGAAAAATGTCATCTGCCAGCAGCTAACATTTGGACCAAGTCTTATGTCAGTGTCCTGACCAAACTATAGCAGAACACAGAAATTGCTTAAGCAAAAACAAGGACAATAAAAACAAAGGTTTTCTAAATTACTGTTGCCTGTGTCATTAAATTTCATATTGTGCATGGAATATAAATACATCACTTTGTTCTGCATGACAAGCAGAAGTGAGCATTCACACATTACTCAGCCACTTAATTAAGTGCCTGGGATATTTGCAGTTAGCAGAAACTAATAAGGGAATCGCATTTAAATTCAAATCACTCCTCAGGGTAGCTGTCTGCAACATAAGCAAAGCTTACTGGGTAGATGTTCCACTAAATGCTCAGCTAAAGGCTCAGATTCTCTATTTGTGAATAAAGAATAATTCTACTTGTGATTAAAGGTGAAAGTAAAATAAACAATTCTGCTGGGGATTTTTGAGTGACATTTTCTTTTGCCGGCATTAAATGAACAATCTGTCTATTATGATGCTTGCTAGAACAAGGGTATGATTTAGAGCACTGCTGGTTTAAAGAGAAGGTTTTATTTAAAAAAAAAAAAAGCATGATGAGGCTGACCCTTTCTATGGCAGCCTCTCAACACAGCTGACACTGAGTCCCTGCACCGCAGACAGTAAACAACGACATTTTAAAATCTCCATGCAAAAAAAAAAAAAGAAAAAAAGAAAAACAAGCAGCAGCTAAAGTGATGGAGGTCTATGAGAGGTGAACTGGGTGCTGACAGAGTGGGAATTCACATATTTATAACAAGAAACCAAAACCCAGCATTTTAAACTCTGAGGAATTACCTCTGCCCAAGTGTGAGTTTATTTTAGCCATTCATCTTTATAAAATTTAACTTTTCTGGACTAAAACAGTCCCATATGGTTTCAAATCTGCCCTTGATTCCAAACAGCCCCCACACTGAGCTGTTTCAAAAATTTAAAACCATCTGGCCACTAGGGATAGTAGAGACCTTACAGTGTCCCTTCTCATACATTGTGTGGTTTTGTAGGCTCTAGGAACCCAGATTCTCAGATCCCTAAACAGTTAAAGGTAAAATTTTATGAAATAACCCAGCTCTTGAAGAGAAACATGGTCTAATACAAGACACTTACAGAGAAGTGAGTAGGAAGGGTTACATTCAGATTGAATACCCATGTCCTTCCACCTATTAAAATTATATAACCTCACCTGCTACTGTGCATCACGTTGCTACAGAAAATGTAAATCCTCAAATTCCAGATTGCATTCTAAAGTAGAAATAAATCAAAGTGAGCCTGAATATTTTAGCATTGCATTTATAGTGAGAATAATGATTTTTGTTAGATAGAAATTTGGCATTTTCTGTAAGTCATAAAACCTTTGAAGCATAAATTCCGATCATCACAATAGGGTCTGTCACACAGCATCACCTCAGATATTTTCAAGGCACCATCTGGCATTAGTTAGGCAGCAGTAGATGGAAAGAGGTGTAGGTCTAGAGCCTAATTCTTTAAAGTGCAGAAATCAATATTCGTTCCTGACTCAAGAATTATTACATACAGGTCCCATGGAAAGAAATATCTGCAGAAAATTATTTGTGATGTATAAAGGAAGCCATTTTTTCTTTGTCTTTTTTGGTTCTGGTTTCCTTGAAACAAAAGTTTACTGAGTTATCCAGCCTGGCCTTGAATTAACTATGCAACCTAGGCTGGGTAGCACTCTCAGTCTTTCTTCTCAGTCTGCTAAATGCTGGGTTACAAGTGTTTCACCTGACTCCATCAAAGCATATTTATCCTTAATGTAACAGACCAATAAGAGAGTGTTTATAGTCTGTACTGCAAAAAATAAAGTCCAGATTCTCCAGACTGTGTAACAGCTCAGCTGCATTATTCTAGATCAAGACATGTCTACTTTCATGAGTGGCCTAAGAGAGAGAGAGCTCCAGTTGTGGTTTCGCTGCACTGGATTGCACTGGATTGGCTGTGATCACTTCTCACTTTGTACTCTTATATCACTTATACCCATGGATTATCCTACCTGTAAGAAAATCTGATTTAAGTTTTTGCTGAGAAAGAACAGTGAGGAATATTGCACTAGATAGAATAGTTCTTCTGATTTCTTCCTATTTTGCTGTCTTCATACCTCTGAGATTAAGTGGACAAGACTTCTGAGGATGGTAAGAAGAATATATTCCCTGACCTCCTTTTAATGGTGTTGGCCATATATATTTTGGTTTTGGTAGATGAAACATTGACAGAATTTATTGACAGAAACATTGACAGAAAGCAGAAATTTTAAATATATTAATGAATTTTGCTTACTTGATATTTTTCTCTTAAACTTTAACAGTGTATCTTATGAACAAGAGAAATGTAAAGTAGATGAAACTGGAACTAAACATAGTCAAATGCAAGCTTCAAACAGCCAGTTTAGTACAACATACATAAGCAAAACCATAATTATTCCATAAATCTATTAAATAGTATCAGTTTATAATGTATTGAGGGAAGGCATATGAACAGTTGTTATACAATGTTGTAATTAACAGACTCTGTTTCAGTTGTCATCTATAAACAAATATATTTTAAAAACTCTTCAATGAACACCATTTCAAAAACAGTATTTGCCTGCGTTCTAACACTAGGTATTACTGTAATTGAATAAATACTAATAGAATTGTTAAATTGATTAAAATTTGGTTCAAGTAGCAAATTGAATGAGAAAGGACACTGCTTAGGTTTTCTTCTTGTTGTTTTGATTTCTTTTTTCAGCTTGAAAAAAGCTAGAATCATTTGGGAAGAGGGACTTCAACTGAGAAAATTCCCCTGACAGATGCATCTGTGGTCAAGCCTAAGGGAATCTTCTTGATGAAAGATTAATATGGGAGAGCCTAGCCTATTTGTGGGAAGTAATGCCCTTGGGCAGGTGGTCCTAGGAAACATAAGAAAGCAAAATGAGCAAGTCAGGATGAGCAAGGCAGTAAGCAACATTTCTCCACGCTTCTGCTTCAGTTCTTGTTTCTAGGTTCCTGCCTTGAGTTTTAGGAGAAAGTTAGCTAAGATAAAAGGCAACTTGGAAAATACAATGTCCTTCACCATTTTACCCAGACTCCTTTGTATAATGATTTATTATAAAAAGACATAAAAGCTGGGATGTGGTAGTATATGCCTTTAATCCCAGCACTTGGGAGCTAGAGATAGGAAGAACTTTGAGAGGTTGAGGTCCGCCTGGTCTACAGAGTGAGTTTCAGGACAGCCAGAGTTACAACAGAGAGACTCTGTTTTGAAATAGTAAAATAAATAAATAAATAAATAAATAAATAAATAAATAAATAAATAGATAGATAGATAGATAAATAAATAGATAAATAAATTTAAAAGTAAATTAAAAGACATATAATTTTACAATAAAATGGAATGTATGTGTAATCAAATGCTAATCCTGTGAAAATCCTTTGCAGGAGTGAGACAAATGCAGTATCTGTGTGTCTCTAACCATGGACTATCATCTAAAAGAGACTTATTTGTGACAAAAAAAAATGTAGATTTATACTTTCCATGCCCATGTTAACAGCTAGTTAGAACTTCCAACAAACTATGAGAAAAAGTATACATTTTCTTTACCCCTGTTCCTAAATAAGTTAATGTCAGTCTTTTTAAAGGTGTTATCAAATTAATTTTTGAAATTAATTTTTTTTCTGCTCAGTTTCTTTATAATCCCTCATCATTGATGAAAAACTACTCTCTTAATTTTCTTTATTGCTTTTCACTGTTTAGTTTTACTAGTATATGACAGCTGAAGAGTTCTTAAAAATGAAGGGCACTGTTGAAGTTCACATTTTCTCAACTACACCAAGCTGTTTCTATAATTAATGTAAATGCACTGTTTAACTGATAATATTTAGGCAAATTCTTGACTAAAAATTCTTGACTAAACTTAGGCTCACTAACAAATGAGAAAATAGCTTCCCTACTTACACAGACACACAATTTAGCTTTTTTCTTTTGATTTTACAATAAACTTTCATGATTATGTTCAACCAACCACATGGTTACTATCTTATTATGATAAATTAAGTACTTATAACAGCAACTTATAGAAGAAAGGGTTAATTTTGGATCACAATTTTCGAAGTATACAGCACAGATATAGCACATCCTGGGCATCTCTGGTATTCCCTGGAGCTTGCAGGAGGTTCTGGTGCCTGCAGGAGGCCCTGGTTGCTGTGGGATGTTAGGTAGCCTGCAGAATGACCCCTGTTTGCAGGGTATCAGGGGTCCTGCTTGGTGCTCATGTTTGGGTGGTGAAGCCCAACTTCAGGACAAACTCTTGTCATCTCAGAATAGTATAGGCCAGATCAAAGTCCACAATCATAGCAGCGTTCTGCCTCCAAACACCCATTATCTGTGCCCCTGCTTGACTTAATTTTCTGTTTGTTTCTCTTTGGATTGCACAGTGGTGGGAGTGTGGAACAGGGAAGAATGAGAAGAAGGTGTTATCGAGATATGCTGTATGAAGCTCAAATTACTAATAAAAAGTATTATTAAAAAAGAAAGAAAGAGAGAGGGGGAAGGAGGAAGAGAGAGAGAGAGAGAGAGAGGGAGAGAGAGATAGCACTGAATAAGCCATCAAGAGCAAATTAGTAAGTAGTGTTCCCTCAGGGCTCCTGCATCAATACCTGCTTTGTGTTCCTTCCTTGACTTCACTTAATGGTGGACTGCAATTGTAAGGTGAAATATAGCCTTTCTTGGAGGTGAGTGAGGGTGAGAAGGTAGATGACATGAGCCTATGTAGTCAGAAAGCAGAGATCTATGAATGCTGGTGCTCAGTTGGCTTACACTTTTTTCCTCTTTTTCCTTAGTCTGAAAACAAAGACTATGGGATGGTGCTAGCCACATACAGAATAGGTTTTCAATCTTCAGTTAAACCTCTCTCGAAACACTCTCAGAGACATGCCTAAAAGTGTGCCTCCTAGGTGATACCAAATTCTAGTTGAGTTGATAATGAAAATTATTCCCACATGTGAAAAATAATTCACAGTTATACATTCTAATGGGGGAAAAAGTGATTTATCTGTAGACTAAGAATTAATGAATTTCAAACCCCGAATTTCCCACACTTTGGAAACAAACAGAAAAATTCAAAACATCTCCACAAATATCTCTAAAACATTTCAAAGAAATTAATGAAAAAATGAATTTACTAGGTGGTGAAATTTTGAAAAAAAAATAATAATTTCCAGCTGTGACGTTTAGTAAGCAGGAAATATATGTTTAGCCACTATAACATAGCATAGATTTTAGGAGATTTTCTGTGATTGACATGTATTTAAGAAGTATCACTATCTTCTCTACCAGTCTGATACACTTAACATAATAATCACAATAACACAAAGCTGCCCAGCCAAAAATGATGTTAGTTCACAGACACTGGGATTATATTTATCACAAAACAGAAGTGGCCCAGGAGCTGAAGAGTCAGAACACAGTCGATGACAAGCAATACAAAGAGGTCTCCAACCCCATGAGATCACTGGAATCATGACACCTGCCCCACCTATTGAGTCAGCCTGCTGGTGGGTGGGGTCTGGAAAAGAAGTGGGTGACAAATGTATTTTCCATGAACCAAAATAGGTTCGGGTACATTTAGGTCATAAGATTATTTCCTTATTTAACTATTCTAAGAAAAATTTGGGATAACATGTTTATAGTACAAAGATTTCTCTTCACACATAATTCTAGGTCCTGCTGCAACAGAAGCACAAAGTATAAAGGTTGCCTGTTTCTCTTTCCATTTTTAATTACAAGCAGTATATAATGCCAACTTTGTCTCAATATGTACTTTCTACTTTAAAACAAATCAACAAATACAGTGACAGCTAAGTTTTTTGTTTTTTGTTTTTTGTTTTTTTTGTTATTTTTCCTCTGTTGTAACTCTGGCTGCGCTAGAACTCATTCTGTAGACCAGGCTGGCATCAAACTCGCAGAAATCTGTCTGCCTCTGCCTCTGCCTCCTGAGTGCTGGGATTAAATGTGTGCGCCACCACTTCCACTTCCCAGGGACAGCTAAGTTTTAAAGAGGTCGCAAATCAGCCTAGAAATTAAAGGAAGTCCTTTTCCTGCCACAAGTGCAGACACTCTTCATCTCTTTCCTTTTAATGTAGTAATTCTAAAAGCAGAGTGAATTCTTAGAATTTTCTCTTAATACATCAATAATCATTAATTAAATAATAGAAGATAGGTTTATTCTCCAGGAACTCATTTCTAAGGTTATCTTCTCTTTAGAATAAAAAAGAGAGCAAACACTTATATCTTTATAAAGACACATTTTAGTCATCATTTTTCTTAATTTCAGTCTTGCAATAACTACTCTCAGTGTCCATTTTGTATTTAATTGACTAACAATCAGAACTATATCTTGCTTTAGCTGCTGTGGGGATATGGTTCAGAAGTTAAGAGCACTGACTCCTCTCCCAGAGTATCAGGGTTCAAGTCCCAGCACGTATATGGTAACTCAGACAGTCTATAATTCTAGTTCAAGTGGATCCGACATCAACTTTTGGCTTCCATGGGTACTGTATGCAAGTAGTTCACCAACATGCCTACAAGCAAAATGGTCATAAACATAAAATAAAATTTTCCTGTTCTGTGCTGAATTTAAAAAATATGAAGAAAAAAGAAAAGCAATATTCTCAAAATAAAATAGCAAGCTGGAGTTGTGTCACAGTGGTACAGAACTTCCCTATCATGAACAAAAGCCCTGAGCTTGACCTCTAGACCAGGAAAGAAAAAACTGTATGTTTGCTTGCACATGCACCCTCTTAAAAACTAGTTTGTTGGTTTTTTGTGTTTTTTTTTAATTTTTTCTATCTGGAAATGTGTCATTGACTATTCTACCACCTAATTTTTCTTCTTCAGACATATATTAATATATTAATTTATGTCATTATAAATAAAAATCTTAAAGATTACTTAAAAATTTTATGGCAGAGTTCATTGATAATCAGTTTTAAATTTTTCTAAAATGAAAATGAAATAGAAAATCTTCCATCGAACATGTAAACATGAATTTGTCTATCAAAAGCTTAAGTATAAAATATTTCTGAAAAAAGAATGATAGACTTTTCCTTATAATCTGCTTTGTAAGCTTTTCAATTTGTTTTCTCTTTACACTAGTACTAATCAATTAAATCCTCAAGCACAGCTGCAAATATTCAGCATGACCATCTTCATAGAGCTTTCATTTTCCACCATCCTGTTGCCCTTATTTTGGTCACAAAAGTAGGACATTGGTATTTCAGATTAATTTTACAGAACAATCTATTTTTAAGCTGAGGAATTTCTTTCCAAGTTGCATTAATAAAAGTAAATTCTTTATTTAATTTTCTTGGTATTCTTAAGTAACACAGTTTTTCCCTTCATCCAGTTACGAGTTGTACACCTTTATTTGACAAAGACAAGAGCTATCTTAGCAAACCGCCCTGTTTATCTCATACAGCTATACATTGCATGGATCTGTATCAACTATGGAGATTAAAGTAAAATATTATCTTCAAAAAATGTGAAATCCCCATTATTATGTCTGTTCTATCTTCTAGACATATTTGTATCCTATATGTGCATACTTGTATATCAATTTCTTTTTGATTCAGCAAGCTTCTCTTAGAAATGTATTCATAGCAAATCTTGAGAGAGTCTTTGACATCACAGGGTATATTGTGTTTGAAGGGTCTTTCTCCAACTTTTCAACCTCTTCACGAAGTTAACTTTTCAGTGTTTTCATGATTGGTGCTCTGTGTTTGTTTCTATTTTTTAATTAATTTAATATTGTGCAGTGTTCTATTTTTATATTCTTTTTATGAATTCTTCAAGAATTTTATACATTGCACTTTGATCATATTCACCCTTCACCCAAATGCTAACAAATCCAACCCACCTTCCTGGCCAGACCAACTTTTCATGTTTTAGCACATATAGTTCAATTTGTACTGCCCATACACTCCTGAGTGTGTGGCCTTCTAGTTGAGCATGTCTGACCTCTCTACCCTTACCATAGGAGCGTCTTTATACATCGAGATTAGCATTGATACACATGCTGCTCAAGGTGCAGAAAAAACAAGATTGAAGAATGTCCAGCCCTAAATGATACTTCTATATCACAACCTC
Organism: Cricetomys ansorgei; assembly: GCA_026225945.1. Lineage (NCBI taxonomy): Eukaryota > Metazoa > Chordata > Mammalia > Rodentia > Nesomyidae > Cricetomys > Cricetomys ansorgei. Next base: position 6,580,793 of record JAMJFZ010001131.1, on the reverse strand, counting down.
TATCTCCAGAGGTTCAGGGATCCTTGCAGATCTCTGAAGAGGGAATGGAAAGAGTGTAAGAGACAGAAGTGGAAGGTGTCTACAGGGAAACTTTGTTTTCCAGCAGAAAAGCTTCAAGCTCCAACTCACAGAAGTTGTGACAACTTGTGTGTCACAAGGCCCGTGAAAGCACATGCAAAACAAAATCTCAGCATGGAGACAGGAAGGGGCACAAAGTTTCTCCCTTTGCAGAGGCACCATTGGCAATTGTTATGTGGTGTTCTGCCTCATGCTCCATTTTAATTTTTGACTCTCCAGAAACACAGTCTTTTTGCAATTTTTCAAGAATGTCCAATTTTTCTTTCTTCTCTTTTCTTTTTGATGTGTAAATATGTGTGAGTGCTCACATGTGTGGGGGTACACATGAGTGCTTAGGCCAATGATTGATATCTTTATTGATCATTCTTTATATATTGAGGTAAGATCTCTTACTCCTACCGAGAGCTCACTGATTTTTGCTAGTATAGCTAGAAATTTGCTAGACAAGGGGCCATTACCTCTGCTTGTTAAACATTAGAATCACAGGGTCTGGTAATCCCACCTAGCTTTTACATGGTCTCTGGGAATTCAAACTATGGTCCTCACACTTTCTCACCAAGCATTTTATTTACTGAACTATTTAACTAGACTCTACTTTAATTTTTGGGTGAATTTATTTCGTAGAAATACAGTTGCTGTGATGGAGTTGTAGGGAGTGTAGTTTGAAATAGAATGATCACAAACTCACATATCTCAAAATACCTAACAGAAAGTTAAGAGTGGTTCTGAGTCTATTCAAATGCCTTTGAATGAATTTTCATCACTTTTCTCTCTTTTGAGATTAAGTAAACTCTTGTCTCATAATTATAGATGTAGCTACAAAGACAAACAGAGAGATAGCCTGACTGAAGTATACTAGAAGTATTTTAAAAATATGAAGATGGTGATATGCAGTAGAAATCACAATTTAAATTGTCATCATGGCACATGCTTACAACCCAGGACCAAGCAGGCAAAATCAAGAGAATTTCAAGTTAAAGTCAGCCAGTCTGAGGTCTACAAAGAGAGAAATTTTCATACATACACACACACACACACACACACACACACATGAACACATAAAGACAAAAAGAAATCATGATTTCAGAGCACTGTTCTCCAACCATAAACTTCATATCTAAAGGGGTTGCTGCTAAATGGCACTGATAGTGGCTAGGTTATTCCAAAGGGCAACCTATACTCTCCTCAAACATTCACAAAAATAAGTGAATTTCCCTGATAGTTATTAAAAAACTACAGTATATTGGGAAGCTATATTCCACAATGGTGAATCTGGCTTTATTGGAGACAAGTCACTTGACTTTTTTATAGAATAGAATATATAATCAGTGTATATTTATAAAATTATTATATGAAAATAATTTTAAGGGTCCCTAGATCATAAACTATATTTAACTATGATTTAAAGAAACGAAACAACTATTGGCAGCATAAATTTTAACAATTATTGCTGAATGGAAGTGTAATTAATTGTAAAAAACATTTTTTGGATGGACATTATCAAAACAAATAAATGCTACCAAGAACAAAACCTACCATGCAGTTTGCGTTGCACTTGTAGCAATCATTTGTGTCATTGGTTATTCTTTACTAAAAAAACAATTTTGGACAAGGCATTAGCATTATTCTGACTGTAAAAGATGCTATTAATTATATTTTCTCAGGAGGTTGGAAGAAAAGACACACCAAAAAGAGGGATGAAGAGAACTGTAGACTGAGTCCCCATACTTTATCCTCAGGGTTTTAGCATTCAACTACATTTTTTTTTTCAAAACTCTGCACTTTAAATTCATAGAAAGCCAACCTTCTACTAAAATTATAAGTTTCTATGAGCATATCATGTAGAAACAGACATTTCTCTACCCAAATATGTCCATAATTCTCTTGTGTTTCTTCCTAAATAATTCAAAGTATTGTCTAAATAAAATAATTTAGAAATAATCCCCAACTCTTATTATGCATTTATATTTACGAGGGACAATTTGTACCTCAGACTAACAGAAAGAAGAAACCAGGGTCCAAATTTTACTGCTGTTTTACATATGCTTTTTCAGGGAACTTAGTAGTATCCCAATAATGAAAGCCAAATAGTCAACTGTAGAAGAAACATTTGAACTATTTCATGTGGTATGCTCAGATAATTCCATCTAAATGTTTGTTTTCATTTATAAACATCACACATAAAAATGCTTTCAAATATTTATGGTTTAAATTATATTATTTTAAATTATATTCATCTTTCCTAGATGCTAATAATATACATTTTGGGGAGTTATCCTAAGTGAAACAGTGATGACCAAAATTCCTGCCTCACCAAATATGATAGCTGCTTGTCTGCTGAGACAAAATAGCTTATAAAGTAACTTAAGGAAAACTTCTGGCAAGAAGGCATGACAATGAGAACAAGAGGTAGGTGGTCACACTGCTTCAGTAAGGAAGCAAGAAGGAATGGATTCCAAGTTTCAGCTAGTTATCTTCATTTTATGAGTTCCTGGACTCCAGTCATGTGAACGGTGCTGCCTAAGACTGAGGAGGGTATTATGGCCTCAGTTAATCTAATGAGGACAATCCCTTACTATCATACTAAACATGTGTCTTTTCAGTGATTCTAGATTGTGTTAAGTTAACAGTATTAGCCACCTTATTGTCTAGGAAAAGGTATCGGTTTAATATCATGTGCCTTTTTGATTATATCCTAGACCTTAGCTGCGTAATGGCCATTCATTTTCAATGATGCTAAGTTTAAGAAAGTATATAAATGGAAAGTGGTAGTATAGAAGACTTACCCTTGAAAATTAGAGGAAAGATAACAGTGAAAACAATACACAGTAAGCTCTAACTCTTCAAGAGACAAGGTCTCTAAACAAACTTACTGAGACTAAGAGATCTCTGTAGCTAACAGGTATAAAAGCTAAGAATTGCCATGGCAGTGGTGGTGTGTACCTTTAATCCCAGCACTTGGGAGGCATAGGCAGGTAGATCTCTGTGAGTTCCAGGCCAGCTTGGTCTACATAATGAGTTTCAGGACAATCAGAGATACAACAGAGAAAACCTGTCTCAGAAAAAAAAGAAAAAAAAAACAAAAAACCTAAGAGTCCAACACAAACTCTGTTCAACTGAGAAAACTTCACTACCACCATACTGAATAAAGCTGGGCAGAAGGAAATGTAGAAGCACTGGTCCCCAAATACACTGAATATATGGGACCAGAAGAAGCCAAGGTAAAGTGCAGTAGTCTAAGAAAGACTTTAAGAAAAGAAACTACAAGCTCCATTTTTCCACATACCAGAACCTAAAGAAACACAAAAGCTGAAAAGACCAGAAGCTCCAATTTACCCCTATTCCATATACCACCAATTGGAGCCTTATTCTAAGAGGGAGAGGGAGAGGGAGAGAAGGAGAAAGGGAGAGAGGGAGAGAGAGAGAAGGAGAAGAAGGAGACTGAGAAGGAGGAGAAAAGGAGAAGGAAGGAGAAGAAGGAGAAGGAGAAAGACAAAGGAGGAGAAGACAAAGGAGGAGGATGAGGAGGAAGCGGAGGAGGAAGGCTATCCAGATGGAGGAAGCATTTAGAATAATAAACAAAAAGACCAGAAAAGAACCTCTCATTGTCATAGCATAATTGCATCATTAAATATTCAGAACAAAGTAGGCATACTGAAGGCAGAAAGATAGATTGCAAAAGGCTCAGCCTATCAAAAGTAATTTGCAGATTCAATGTGATCCCAATAATAATACAAACTCAATTTGTCACAGAAATGTGAAGAAAGAAAATCTTAAAATTCACATGGAGGTACACAAGAGACCTCAAATAGCCAAAGCAATGCTAAGTAAAGAGGAAGCTCTAGGATATATCACCAAACCTGATTTTGTGTTATTCTACAGAATTGTATTAACAAAAATACCAAGGTATAGTGCAAACACACACACACAGATCAAGAGATACAAGGCCACACAAAGCTCAAAGCCCTTAACATAAAACCTGAAACTTCTTAAGGAAAATGTAAGAAGTGCAATTCAAGATTTGGCATAGGTAAGGATTTTATAAATTAGATTTCAGTCATTCAGAAATAAGGTCAATGACTGACAATTGGAACTTCATAAAATTCAAGTAATTCTATATAAAAAATGTTGATTTAGTGGAGATGTAGTCTATAGAATGGAAGAAAATCTCTGCTTGTTATATATAGAATATTGAAAGAACTTGAGAATGTAAACATGAAGAAAATAAACAATCCTATCAAAAATATGCTACAGAACTCAGAGGTTTACAAAAGAAGAATTATAGATGTTAAATTTACATTTTAAAAGTATTCAGGATCACTACCTATCAGGGAAATACAAACGAAAACTACTTAGAGATTCTACCTCACTACAATCAGAATGGTTATCTTCAAAAAATTAAAATGAAATGTTTACAAAATGTGAGGAAAGGAGAACCATTATCACTATTGGTAGGAGTATAAATTGGTGCAACTACAATGAAAATCACTGTGGAGTTTTCTCAAAATGCTAAAACTAGAATTACTACATGATTCAGCAATGCCAGCCCTGAGCATGTGCCTAACGGGCTTTATATCACACTACAGAGATATCTATACCTCCATATCCATTGTTTCTCTGTTTATAATATCTAGGGAATGTAATCAGCCCAGATGACCATGAATGTATAGACTGGTGATGAAATTGTGATATAGAATGTGCTCTGTAGGCTGCTTAGGGAGAAAAGGTATCAGTGGTCTTTCCCTGCTTGCTACCATACCAACCTGCAGGAAGATGTATGCACTAGTGCAATAATGGCATAACTGTTGTGAAGGCAATTGACAGCTTCCTGATTAGATTTGAGGTATTCTCCACAGGAAAGAATTCATGCCTGATACTAAAACTTGGTTAAAAGACCAAAGCTGGGGTGTCCTAGGCCTTAGAGAGGAATCAACTTCATTGACACCGTTTAGGGAAAACATGGTTGTAAGCATTAATAATATTCAAAAATTCTTCTGGCAAAGAATTTTAGCATGAGCCTATCATTGTGAGGGAAAAAAAACAGATCTTGAAATTTTGCAGTACCTATTCATTGTGTTGCTATGCCATCCATTATGGAAATTAATCCATTATGAAAATCAAGTAGTTTAAATCCCTCCTTTGACAATGATTGTGTTATTATATGCAATATGTATCTTCAAGGCCTGAAATCAAATTTTGTTTTTCTTCAGCTCCTCTCCTTGTCTGAAGAAAAAAAGAATGTGTAGAAAAATTAGGAATGACTTGAAAAATGAATCTATAGATTCTGGTATTTCCATTACTACATTTTGTACTCTGCAGTTCTTTGTAACTGATCTTGTACTACCAAAGAGAACAAAATTTTTCTCAAACACTATTGGTTGTGGAAACAATATTATATAAATAAAGGAATTAATTAAAATCCTGAAGGAGCCATTGCTAGGTGGCAGTTCCTTGGCTGTGTTTGCACCCAGGTCAACCATCAGACATCATTTCATGTTGCCTAGAAACATAGAACAGGAGCTTTCTGACTCAACAATTTCTGGAAATCTGGCAGGGCCTGCCCAAGTTTTTATGACTAAGGTAAAGAGACACAGATAAAGTCAGATTATAGAAAGAAACAACAAAGAAAAATTATATACTGTTAAAACAGTGCTGGGCTCTTAGTTGGTATTTGAAATATTAATTAACAGAAAGCACTTTCTCATCTTATGATCATATAATCATATAAATCACAGGTTTAGAAGTCTCCCTTTTCTTATTGTTTTTAATAACTTTTAAGAAAGACATACAAATGATTATGTTGGTTACAGATAATCATATACATGGATAATCTGCACAGTGTTCAATCTGACATTAGCACTTAAAGAATGCTTAGGGTATTTGTTAATTACCAGCTCAATTTATTGTCTAACATATGTAAATGTGTTTTCATATATGGAATATGCATGATCAGGGATGCAATTTCGAATTTGTGCTTCTATGATGATGTTGGCATTTTCTTTCCTCATATGTCACAACACACTTTAATTATTTTTAAGAAGCCTCTGGGAAAGAAAACATCTTAGAAAGATAACATCTTAGAGCATCATGACAGGGAAGTGAACCTTTTAGTTGGAGAAGAATGGACAGTAAAGCCTCTTATAATCCTTCTGCCTTTAATTATTCATATGAACTGTGACAAAGCAATAGAAGGTATAATTTAGAATCCCATGATTGCCTACTTGTAATATGTACTAAAGAAAAGATCAGAATGAGGAGTGACACTGAGTAAAATTTGCAAACAATGTAAGAACTCCAGCACTAATCTTCTACATATTTACTTCTTGCATTTGGTCTTATGCGATAGGTAATAACTTCATTTTACCAATGATTGAAAATGGTGCTCAGAAAGACTATGTTCACAACCACACTATTAGGAAAAGGAATGTTCTTTCTGACCTACTGACATCTTTTGCCTCTGAAGTAGTCTAGGTCTACATAAAAGCCAATTGCTCAAAGTTGGTCTTTTATCTAAGCTCTTTGGAGAAGGATATACACTGAATGCCAAGGCTGTGCTTAAGTTAAACTTTAAAGAACATTAATAATATCTTCATATCCAATGCAAACTATCAGTTAGACATATAGAACAAAGCAAGATATTTTAACAATAGGGTGTGGTGGTTTGAAGAAGAATGGCCCCCTAAGGTTCATATGTTAGAATGCTTGCTCTCTGCTTAGAGGAAGAATTTTGGAAGGACTCAGAGGTATGGCCTTGTTAGAAGAGGATTGTCATTACGAGTGGGCTTTGAGGTGTCAAAAAGCCCACACCAGGCTTAATCTGACTCTTTCTTTCTTTTTGCTGTGTGCTTAAGAGAGTTAAGCTCTCAGGTTCTATACCAGCACTGTGTCTGCCTGTTGCGACCATGCTTCTCACCAAGATGTAAATGGACTAACCCTCCAAAACTGTAAGCAAGCCCTCGATTAAATGCTCCCCATCATATCTTGCCTTGCTAATGGTGTTTCTTCACAGCAATAGAACAGTAACTAAGACAAAAGCAGAAGACAGAAAATGGGGAAAGAAGCCACCAACACTTACGGCATTTGCTTAGGTAAATATGATGGAAAGAGAATTTAGTAAATAAGGCTGAAAGCTCTAAGATTAAAAGGAATTCAAGGTGACCCAGTGTTCTTGCTATTCATGCTTACCTTGATAATTTGGGAATTACAATACCTAGAATGAAAAAATGGAATGTTTAAAAAATTAAACCTGGGGTTGTGAGAAGGTTCAGCAGGTGAAAGTACTTTTTTCCAAGCCTGAGGCCCTGAGTTCCCCCCAGGAAGCCACATGCTATAAAGAGTCAGGCATCCTTAAATTGTCCTCATAAGTCCACATGCATTCTGTGATATGCCTGCAACCACATGTCACATACAACTAATTGTTTTGTTGTGTTTGGTTTTAAATTAATAAAAGATGCTGAAGCAATGGTTTAGTGGTTAAGAATGCATACATGTCTTACAAAGAACTGGAGTTTGGTTCCCAGCACATATATCCGGTACTTTTAACTCTAGTTCCAGGAAGTCTGATGAGAGCTTCTGTGGGCACTTGCACTCATGTATGCACGCACACACACACACACACACACACACACACACACACACAATTTTAAAATAAAATTATATATAATAAACCAAGCTGTTAGGGAGATACATGAAAAATGCTATTTTTTTTTTACAAATGAAAAATGGCTGAAAATGATAATTTCGTATGTTGTAACTTAGTATGTTGTTAGCACTCAACCATACACAGGGGAACATTAAAGCATTATTGCTTGATACATAGCAATAACTGAATTATTTTAAAGTACGAGTTTGCGTCACTTTTTTTTAAACGAATTTGGAGATATGCTTTCTGATATATCCTCAAAAGAGGGTATTTTGAGCCCTGAAATAGTACTCGGAAGATGAGCCTTCATCGTGACAGCAATTTGACAAACCACAGAACCAAATGTGTAAACAAGGGTTTTACTTCTCCAGGGCCAAGGACAGTTTCTCAGGCAGAGCCTGCAGATCTGTGCTTAGCTTTTCTCACAGCTGTGGCAAGGCTTTAGGAGAGAACTCAGCATAATTTATGTTCAGCCTATTTAATTTTTAAAGGGCAGGCCTTCAAGGTTTAGCATAGCTAAGCCTGAATTAACATGTTTGCAACAAGGGTTGAAGCAAGCTGCTAATCACACTGGCCAGCATCAGCACACACCAAACCCCTGAGGTTGTCTACCACATGCTTGAAAGGCCCTGTCTCCATGGCACAGACAGAACAACATCTCCTGGGCTCCCAGTGAACAAGGGGCTGCACTAGCATTTAAAAGTGATCCTTGGAGCCAAGAGGGGAAAAACAAAGCATTTCAAAGCATGAAGAGAATTGGAATGAAAGTCAGCTGATGTCACTGTCAGGCTTCGAAGAACGAAGAGGCAGCAGACAAGCCCATAGGAAACAGTCACACTGAGTAAGTAATGCTGATCTCTAAAATGAAAAAGCGATCCTGGAGCCCCTCATCAAACAGCACCGTGGCGTCTGCTCTTGGGAAGCTCTGAATCTGCACAGTGAGCTCTTGCTGAATATGATTCCTTTCACAGAATGCTGGGAAGAGACACTTTCCTTTGTGCTTTTCTCCTTCTCCTAAAATTTAAAGGGGGTGCTCAGTTTGCACACACTGCTCTGCACTTTAGTTTCAGATCCCAGATACGAGAGGACAGTATGAAGAAATAGCCAAGAACCAAATCAGTCTAGAAATGAAAATTCTTGTTAAGAGTTACAGATAGGGCAGGCCAGGAACTAGAGCCTGGATAGCCAGGAAAGGAATTCTAAAGTTATCTTGCTCTCCTCACAGATCTTTGCCAAACCCAGTCTTCATCAGAGGGCTCCCTATGGCAGCTGATGGGAGCAGATGCAGAGGCCCAGGGCCAAACTAAATGTGGAACACTGGGAATGGCACAAAAGAAATGGAGGAGAGATTGCAGGGACCAAAAGGATCCAAGGACACCAGGAGAACAAACACCACAGAGTCAACCGACCAGGACTCTTGGGAGCTCACAGAACCTGAAGTGGCAGACATGCAACCTCCTGGGTTCCCAAATATGACTTGAGGTTGCCTACCCTGGTGCTTTTGCAGAACTCATACAGACTAGAAATAGGAATGTGTGTCCCTGAACCTCTTGCCTGCCCTTGAGACCCTTCTCCCCCTACTGGGTTACCCATTCTAACTTTGAAGTAGGGAATTTTACCTGACCCTGTTCCATCTTCTTGTGCCATGTTTGAGCACTAACCCTGGGAGGACTGTTCTTTTTTGAGGAGAGACAAGGTGGGAGTGGGAGAGTTGGGAGGAGGGCAGATCTGGGGGAGAAGGGAGCTGGGAGGAGTGGTAGGAGGTGAGGAAGGGTGCTGGGGTATATTATATGAGAAGAGAAAAATAGACAGTAACAACAAAATGAAAACATAAAGTAAAAACGAAAAAAAATTGCTGCCACAAAAAAAAAATGTTATATATAGTAAGTATATGGGAGTTAGGTAACTAAAACATCTTTATATCTACATGAATTGAATTTCTAGTAACTTAAGTGAATTGATGATTGTCAATATTTTGTTTTGTTTTGTTTTCTTAAGGACTGTGAACCCTTGAGTTTGTACCTTTCTATATCTTCCTGTGCTCCTAATATAAACTCTTGGGGTTTTTGTCCCCTCTTTAACTCTGCTTAAGGACATAATCCTTAATGTGGTAACTGAAAGTTTATGTATACACTTGTTGCTTTAACTCTAGCTGGGGCTTGTACACAGTTGTGCTTTGTACCGTGGTATTGGTTTTGATTGTCTGAAGCATATGTGACACTGTCAGTAAAGGTGTTAAGTAAAGAAAATCCAAGTGTATTTTAGACATTCCTGAGGTAATACTTATTATCCCTCATGGTAACAGAAATTATATATAAAAATACATATTTAAATTTAACTTATTCATTATAAACTTTTCTAAACAAAAAAGAGAGGTAGCACAGTAAAAGAGAAAAAATATTCCACTGTGCTTCCCATTTGTCACAACTTCCCCTTGAAATTCTACCGTGAAATCTGCCCACACAATTAAACTCTGTGTGTGTGTGTGTGTGTGTGTGTTAAAAAAAATTACCCGTTTTCTTTCACAAAATTCTATTACTAAGAATTGGCTTTCCCATTTTTGTTCATACTTGGATTGAAAATAAATTAGCTATTCTTTGGCAATTTCATACATAATTACAGTGCATCTTGAACATTCCCCCAACTTCTTTCCACTCCCTACAGACACACCCCTCCAACATGCACCCCTGCCCCTTTTTTGTTTTCTTCTTACTTTCTTTCAAAACACACAGAGTCTAATTAATGCTGCTCGTGTATGCATGAGTGTGGGGCTATCTGCTGGAATATGACAACCTAATAGGCACCACTGACAAAAAAATGACTCTTCCTTCCACAGCAGTAATAAGTTCTGGCAGCTTCAGCTGCCAATAGCTTCTCAGCAATGAGTGAGGCTTCCTCCACTCATTGCCCCTTTCCCCATTCAGGCTAGAAGTTGCTGAATATTGTGCATTTAACATGAGGTAACTATGGCTGCTGTGAGTTCATGAATGGAATTGCCATATCGTGTCCAGAAAACCTCATTTTCCAATCCTCCTTTTCACCCTCCAGCTCTCATATTCTTTGAATCCCATTTGGGCATAAGTATTGTTATAGATTTTGCAACCAGGGCCAATAACTTAATAGTTAGTTCTCTCAGTATCTTGACCAGTTAGGGAGATATCTGTATTTATTGCAGCCCACTGCAAAATAAAAATAAAAACTTTTCTAATAAACGGTGAGAGCATCATTTATCTATGGGTACATTTAGAAGGCAGTTTGACATACTGACCATTTAGCAAACAATCATACTAGGTTCTACCTTAGTGTCTATGGCCTCCCAGTTTTGGGCTGGTTTACATACTAGAAACAAAGTCTCTTTTGTGGAACAGTCCTAAATCCAATCAGACCCATTTCATTCATTTCACTGTTACAAAAGTGAAAACTTCTTGCCTGAGAGGTCAGTATTACAGTATGCAGTTTCCAGTGCTGGGAAATACCATTGATGCTTTTTCTCTCCCAATAACCTACCTAGTGTCTTCTAACACTAAGAAAGCTAGTTTTTAGGAAGGAAGTTTTCTGGTCTGTTCCAGCTTGATTTCTGTCCTTATCACAAAATGTTGCTTGAAGGGCATATGGGCCCTCCTTGACCAATAACAAGGGAAGGTATCCCTTGGCTTAAGTGAGATTTCTGTTTAATAACGCATATCTTTTGGGAGCAGCATTGTTCACCCATACAAAGTACGTTCAATTATATATGAAATTTTTTAAAAGAAGGTTTTAAAAGCACAATTATAAATTTTTAAATTAGCATATAATGCAGCAGATTTCCATAAAGATTTTTCATACACCCCTTATTTTGGTTAACTCACCACCATTGTTCTTTCCCATCATGCCTTACCTTTCCATCCCTAACTTTTTAATCTAATGGATTTGACAAAACATCATTCAAACAGTGTAGCATCTATATGATGCTGTTTTCTACTTAAGTTCTTTTTGTATGTCTTTGATAGGACAGAGATTTCCTTTAATAAACTATAGTCATTTTATGTTTTTCTCTCAATGTCCTTTCTTTCTAGCTCTCTGACTTCCTATAGTATCCATGGTTTCCTTCCCTGCTACATTAATGCTGGGCTATGCAACTATTTGCCTGGATCCATGGAAGGTTAAAAGAAGGTGGCATAAAAGCTTCAAATGTATGCTAGCGTTGTCCTGCAGTACCCCTCAGCAACTTCCCTGAAAAAAAAAAAAAGATGCCCCTCACACATAGAGATACAAGAATGTTCTAAAGACAAGCATGGTAAGCTCAGACAACACCATATCAACCCTAGCTATTCCTCAGACACATGAATAAGAAATAAGCATTTGTGGGACAAGCATGTAGATTCAGTGGACGAACACACACAATAAATCAAGCAATAAATATAAAAAAAGAATTGTGTTTATTTTTACACAATAATGATACATAACCTTTTTTGTTTGCTTGTTTATTTGTTATTCAGTATCATTGGCACAGTATCTAGTGGATACAGTATCCAGTGGCTGTCTTACCCTTGTGAATTCTCATGAGACTTTCAGGGAAGATTCTCAGCTTTTGCTAAATCTGAAGTAGAAGATACACTTTAAACCTCATAGGCCATATTTATGTTATAGTTGAGTAATTTCCAGTGGTGAAATCTAGGGAAGGAGCTAACATTATAGAGAGAAATAGGTGACTTTGAAAGGATTTAAGAAATATAAAACCTAGGAATTCACCTGAGTGCTTCGCGTTCGAATGGAGAGACCCAGAGAACGGAACTACGGGGCAATTAACCTGGACAAGGCTGCCTCAAGGATTCAAGAATTCTCCTACCATCTTTGATGAGGCTCTCCATCAAGACCTATGTGAGTTCCGGGTCAACAACCCTCAGGTGACTCTTTTACAGTATGTTGATGACCTTTTACTTGCTGACTCTCAGGCCAGCTGCCTGAAAGGAACTGAGGACCTGCTAATCGAACTAGGGAACCTGGGGTACCCAGCCTCTGTGAAAAGGCCCAGATCTGTAAAGAAGAGGTAAGCTACTTAGGGTACCTCTTGAGGGGAGGCCAGCGGTGGCTGTCGCTGGCTCAGAAAGAGACTATCCTCCATGTTCCCCCACCCAAAACACCGCAACAGGTGCAGGAGTTTCTGGGTACTGCTGGATTCTGCAGGCTATGGACACCTGGGTTCGCCAAGATGGCAGCCCCCTTGTACCCCTTGACTAAGAACGATGACGTCTGGGAGTGGGGAGAGAGAGAGCAAAAGGCATTTGAACAGATTAAACTGGCATTAAGTTCTGCACCTGCCCTAGGGCTCCCGGATATAACCAAGCCCTTCCAGGTATATGTGGCTGAAAACAAGGGCATGGCTAAAGGGGTCATAACCCAGAAGCTAGGCCCATGGAAAAGACCAGTGGCATACCTGTCAAAGAGACTGGATCCTGTGGCCTCAGGGTGGCCCCCTTGCCTATGGATGTTGGCCACAGTCGCAGCTCTAGTCAAGGATGCCAAAAAATTGACCCTGGGGCAGCATTTGACTGTAACCACACCCCATGCCATTGAGAGCCTGGTAAAACAGCCTCCTGACTGCTGGCTGACTAACGCTGGCATGGCCCATTACCAGTCCCTCCTGCTCAACTCTGAGAAAGTCACCTTTACCACACCAGCGGCTCTCAACCCTGCTTCCCTGCTCCCTGATCCAGACCTGGACCCCCGCTACATGATTGCACCGAGGTGTTGGCTGAGACACACAGATGGAGAAGAGATCTCTCTGACCAGCCGCTCTCTGACACAGAGGTCACCTGGTTCATAGATGGGAGCAGCTTTATGGACAATGGACACCGAAAGGCAGGGGCCACCGTGGTAACAGAACATGATGCGGTGTGGGCGGAGCCATTGCCAGCCAGGACTTCAGCACAAAAAGCTGAGATCATAGCCTTGACCAAGGCCCTGACCCTGGCTGAAGGAAAAAGGGTCAACATCTACACAGACAGCAGGTATGCTTTCCACACGGCCCACGTTCATGGGGCCATCTATCAACAAAGAGGGCTCCTGACCGCAGAGGGAAAGACCATAAAAAATAAAAATGAGATTACAGCCCTACTTCAAGCCCTGCTGAAGCTAGAAAAAGTGAGTATTATGCACTGCCAGGGACACCAAAAAGGGGGAGGATCTGGTCAGTAGAGGCAACCACCTAGCAGACAAGGCTGCAAAAGAGTTAGCCCTGCAGACCAGTGAGACTTTGCTCATCAGACACCCAGAAGAAGAGCCTTACCCCAAGCAAATTAACTCCCCTGAGTACCCCCCTCATGAGCTAGAAGAAACCAGGAGAGACCCCACTAACTATCTAACTCCTTCTCGTCAATGGAAGATGGCCCAAGGAAAAATCATACTTCCCTACCGAGAGGGGAAGGGGCTCTTACATGAGATGCATCACCTCACTCACATGGGAGAAAAAAAAATTAAAACAATCAGTGAGCAGATCAGGTGTGTGTGTGCGAGATCTGGCAAAGTTAGCTAAGATACTGGTATCAGAATGTGAGATATGCAGGAAGGTAAACGCTTACCCTGCTGCAGGGTAATTAAACCAGGAAAATATGGGTTTAGATATTTGCTAGTGTTTGTAGACACCTTCTCTGGATGGGTTGAAGCATATCCCACCAAAAAGGAAACTGCTTCCGTGGTCGCCAAGAAGATCCTAGAAGAGCTGCTCCCCAGGTTTGGTATGTCTAGAGTCATAGGGTCAGACAATGGGCCTGCCTTCGTGTCTAAGGTAAGCTAAGGGTTGATAGAATATATGGGAATAGTTTGGAATTTCCACTGTGCATACCGGTCCCAGAGTTCAGGCCAAGTGGAGAGAATGAATTGGACACTAAAAGAGGCCTTAACGAAATTAACCTTGGAGACTGGCCGAGATTGGGTGATGCTCCTACCTCTGGCCCTCTTTAAGGCCAGAAATACTCCTTACCTGTTCAAACTAACTCCCTTTGAGATCCTGTATGGGACCCCTACCCCCTTAGCTCCCTCCATTCATCCTCCATGTATCACCAACCAGGGAAAACGGATGTTCCTAATTAGACTACAGGCTTTAGAATTTGCCCATAAATAACTGTGGCCGAAACTCCGTGCCTTCTATGATACAGGTCCCTCCGGACTTGTCAACCGATATGAGTCGGGAGACTGGGTCCTTGTCAAGAGGCACAGACAGGAGCCATTAGAGGCCAGATGGAAGGGCCCCTACCAAGTGTTGCTAACCACATCCACAGCCATTAAGGTGGACGGGATAACTGCATGGATTCACCTGTCTCACGTCAAGCCGACAGCTGGACCCAGTTCCTAGAGAGCCACTCATCACCCTGACAACCCATTCAAGCTTAAGATCCAAAGAGAATTGGCAGAGAATCATCAACAGTGACTGTGAAAAAGACTCAGGCTGGATGGACAACTGTTCTTACCTTAGGACTCTGCATGGTAACTAGTGGATGGATAGATCCACATACTCCCATGAACAATACCTGGATACTCAGAGGTACATATGGGGAGATCCGGGCCTCCACTAGTAAGTTATCGCCCTCCAACACTTGGTTTCCAGAACTGTGCTTTGATTTGACCAAGGTAATGAAAGATGGGCGAAGTCAATACTTTGCAGAGAACACCAAAATTCATTTTTATGTGTGCCCTTCCCCACATGGCATGCCATGGCGGGAGAAGCATTGTGGCACAGCTGATGATTTGTTTTGTGCCAGTTGGGGTTGTGAGATACAAGCCACCGAATGGCTGCCAGTATCCCAGGGACTTATACAACTTACCAGGGTCCCTGAGCTAGATAGATGTCCATGGGCCATAAATGTAGATGACCCTAGGCCCCCTCCCAAACCCTGCAATCAGCTGAAGCTCACCTTTATGGAACAGGGCATAAAATATAACAAGTGGGTACAGGGAATGATGTTTGGAATAAGATTGTGGAAAGTTGGGCGTTTGGGGGGAAATCATCCGACTACAGCTAGTTCTCTCTCAAGGTTTGGACCTGGGCATAGACCCCAACTTGGCACTTTCCCCACGGCCCCACCCCACTCTACAGACTAGGCGGGGCCCAAAGCCTACTCTAGACCTCAGCGTGGCTAGAATCCCCTCGACCATCCCTGCCCTAGTCACCCTAATTAATGCTCCCTCCAACCCGTTGTGGGAACTGATTTCACAGGCAGCAGAGGTGCTTAACACTACAGACCCTAGCCTGACCAGAGCCTGTGTTATGATGTAAAGCCCCCTTATTATGAGGGCACTGACCTATTGGACCCCTATACCACCTCGGGAGATGGTGAGGGTTGCAGATGGATAAAGGACACAGGAAAGATAACTCTTGCATCAGTCTCAGGAAAAGGCCTATGTATGGGGCAAGTACCTACTGGCCTTATCCACCTCTGTAACAAAACTATCTCCCTAGTTGACATATCTGTTTACTATGTCCCACCACCAGGAGGGTGGTGGTCATGTTCCTCAGGGCTCACCCCTTGTGCCCATGGGAAAGTGCTTCAAGATTCAAATGGTTACTGTATTTTAGTGCAGTTATTACCCCGTATCTTATACCATGACGATAAAACTTTCCTAGACGCCTGGGAATCAGGAATGAAGCTATCATCAGGAATAGTCCTAAGGACAAAAAGGGAGCCAATAACAACTGTCACCATTGCGGCTCTTGTGGGACTTGGGCTAGCAGAAGCAGGAACAGATGCAGCAGCATTAATAACACAGGAACAGGACTCCAAGGCCTTAGAATGACAGTAGATAGGGACATTGAGAGACTAGAAGATTCCATTACCAAGCTTCAGGAATCCCTCTCGTCACTGGCAGAGGTAACCTTACAAATTAAGCGTGGTATGGACATAATGTTTCAACAACAGGGTGGGATGTGTGCTTCCCTAGGAGAGGAGTGCTGCTATTATGTAGACCACCCTGGAGATGTTAAAAAACTCCCTGGCTAAAGTAAGAGAAGGGCTAGTCAAGAGGAAAAGAGAGTGTGAACAACCCCAGGGATGGTTCAAATCCTGGTTCAATTCTTCCCCCTGGCTAACTACCCTTATTTCTGCCTTGACAGGGCCACTTTTTATCTTATTACTTGCTTTAACCATCAGACCTTGAATAATTAATAGGCTAGTTGCTTTTGTTAAAGAAAGGGTTAATACAGTACAGCTCATGGTCCTAAGACAGCAGTACCAATCCCTGAGACGCCAAGGGACAGATACATATGAGATGACAGAAACAGCTGCTCCATGATTGGAGCAGTGCAAAAAGAAAAAGTGGGTAGTGAAAGGATTTAAGAAATGTAAAACCTAGGAATTCACCTGAGTGCTAGCAGTCACAGGAAATTCACCTGAGTGCTAGCAGTCTTGTGTAGGGGAAGATGCCTCCTATTGAGAGATGCCTTCCCAAGTACAGCCATTAACAGTACTCTTCAGTCTCCTCCCCACTCACAGGGAAATGACCATTAAGCTTAACACCTAGCAGCAGGATTCTTCCTTCTCCGGCATACCAGGCACCACCCTGTCTCAAGGACCACTAGTCCAAGGGCACAGATTGACCACCACCCCTGGATCCAACGCGCATGCAAACTTCCAACCAATTAGTCTAACACAGAGAGCTCTGAGTCAATCAGAGCTGCACAAGCCCCCATCCCCAGACCCCTTTCCCCTGAACCCCATAAAAGTGCCTCCGGGGAAGGAATCGGGGCTGCCATGCTTATCTCCTGAGTGAGAATAGGCGGGTCCCAACGCGCTAGATAAAAATAAAGCCTCCTCGTGGGTTTTGCAGTGGTTTTGAATGTCTCGTGGTTCGTTAGAAGTCCGCCTGGCTAGCCCTAACAACTTAATAATTTAAAAAGATTGGAATCCTAACAATTCCGTTCCCTCACAAAATATCTTAGTTTTTAATGTCTGGATGGTAATAGTTTGGTTAACTCATCTTTAATATTTGGCATAAAACAGTGTAGATACCCACAAGTGAGGACTCTTAACTCTGAATGTTAAACAAAGATACAATTATAACAGAGATTAAATAGTAAGCGAAATCTGAGAAAAGATAATTTAAGTATGAGCAACTTTTTTCAAAAGCCACATTTCTAGAAAAAATAAATACAGCAAGCAAATACAGCACAGGATACATGATTTACCTCCAGCGAGTGGCAGGACGCATGATTCAACTCTGAAGGATACCGGATACAGGATTCACCTCTGGCAGATGCAGGATTTATGACCCTGGTCCTTAATTGTCTGGTGCCTGGTTAAAGACATTCCAAGGACTAGGATAGGTGACGTTTTATCTTGAATTACTCATGGCCCTTCTAAGATGAGCCTCTATTCAAGATGAAGTTTGTTAAGGCCTAACACTTTTTCCTTGCTTCTCTCTCTGAGCTTTGCTTCCACCTCACTTCCACACTCTGCTTGTACTATCTGAGATCTCACTGCTTCTTGTCTGCTTCCAATTCTTTCTGAGAGCTCAGCTTCCTGTCTCTGCTTCCACACTCTGCTTCTACTCCCTGCTTCTCTCTACTGAGCTGGAATTAAAGGCATGTGACACCACTTCCTTCTGATGGGGATTAAAGGCCTTAATCACAGAAATCCCTTTCACCTAGCACTAGCATAATAGAGGATAGAATTAGTCTGACTAGCATTGTTTTTTAATTCCATCCAGATCACACAGGCCTCTGAATTATATTATAGTATAATATTGTATATTATATTATAACTAGATTGAGATCATCCTAGAATTCCAAGGATACTAGAAAAATATCTAATTTGTTACATTCATACTGCTTTAGATACTCAAAGCCACATGGGTGAAACTCACATATTTAATTCTAAGCAAAATGAGTCAGTGTCAAATGAATATAAAATTACACTTATAAAAATTTCAATCACAGACAAAATTAGCCTATATTGGTAGAAGTGACGGTATCATTTAGCAGATGCATATAGAGGATTCCAGCCTCCCTTGACCATACATGCACAAAGCAGGAGGAAGGAAACTTGGACTGGAGCTATCTTTTCTCCTGTATGTATTTTTGGGCTGCTTGTCAAAAATCAGTGGGCCATAGGTGTGTGAAGTTAAATCTACGTTGTCAATTCCAGTCTACTAATAAATGTTTCTGTTTTTATGCCCAAACTCTGCTGATTTCATTACTACAGATTTAGCAGTTCTTTTACTGTATAGGACTGTTTTGACTCTCCTGTGTGTGTTTCCATCTGAAATTTAATATTGTTTCTTCTATTATTTGAAAAATCACTTTGGAATTTTGATGGGATTTGTATTTAACCTGTAAGTTGCTTTTGGGGTGATGGCTATATGGTCAATATTAATCCTACCAATAAAGAATGTGGAAGGTTTTTTCCATCTTCTGATATCTTCTTCAATTTAAACATCATTTCTAATGGCTAGGCTTCCTAGTGTTGGAAGATACTATTCATATTACTAGTAGAAAAGTAGTCATCAAACAACAATTACTCTCCTGGCAAGACATGCCTGCTTGTGGAATAGTATCATGGATATTTTGGAAGTAACTAAACACTTTTTTATTGGACTTAAGGCTCAATCTATGCAATGGAACACATACCTAGCACTGCTGTCTGAGCTAATAATCTGTGGCTAGACAGGTCATAGACCATAGGGGTGACTCTAATTTGAAATTGGCACAGTATTTAACTGACTCCTAATGACTTATTTTTATACTTATATATCAGAACATCTCTCAACACTCATCAGGGAATCTCCTTGTAGTAGATGACAACAGAGAAACCCACTACTAGTTAGTTAATGCATTGAGAATAAATGACTATTGTTTGCTTGACTCTAAATGAGACATCTGTGTCATACCTATAACCACCATACAATGCTCAGTAATATTCCTGGAGAGGGGATGGAAAAATTTAAATCACCAGAAATGGTGGGTGACTATAAAGAAACAATATTTTCCAGACATTATGAGGGAGTGGTACATATTAACTCATGGTTATTTTGACATTATATACAAGATCTACACAGGCTCAAGCCAGACAAAGTCCTAACATGGAGCTCAGAGAGTAAGCATGATATCTCTCCCTTAGCTGATGATCTATTGGTATTTGATCACTTCTGACAAAGGAAAAGCCAGGATTCTTTAATGATGTGACACCTGGAGGCTGGCCACACTCAATACAAGGCCCACACCTAGTGTAATATAAGTAGACTCATTGGGTTAAAAGAGAACAAGAGAAAACTACAGAGAAAGAAGAGAGAGTAGAATATTGAAAGAGAGGTGGGGAGAAAGGGAGAGAGACAGGGAGAGAGAGAGAAAGAGACAGAGAAGAGAACACAAAATTGAGAGAGAGAAAGGGAGATATTAGACTGGATGTGGGAGAAAAAGTGAATATAATGAAAATATGTTATATAAGATTCTCAGAGAATAAAAGTATATTTTAAATGTTAATGACTATAAAACTCATTATTTTCTTCCTCCACATTAGCTGTTTTGCTTAAATCTTATAAAAAATGTTTATTGATAGTTCTTAATTACATAATTTTACAATTTATTCCTTCATAATACACTTGGTGATTTCATCATAAAAGAAGGCTATAATAAATCTATATTAATATATGTATAATTAAAATTTTAATGTTTTCCAATACATTTATGGTTACAAAACTTGTTTTTCAATAACTTTGTTTTATTACTTATAAATTAATGTTTATGTGTGAATCTATACATTTTCATGAGTGCAGAATCCCTTGGAGCTGGAATTATAGTATTACACCTACTATGGCTGTTCAGCAAGGAAAAGACAGAAGCATTTTCATAGATATAAACCCTGCCAGACTTCAGTAAAGGGAACCACCATCACAGAGAGTGTCATCCTGGACAGTGGAATCCTGAGCATCTGAGCTCAAGTATTTTTATTGATCCAGAACTCCTCAGGTCTTCTACTGAAAGCATATGCAGATCATTAGAAATCACATACCCCCCACATTAATTCAACACCTGCAGACAACACAAAATGCCAAACTAAGCAGTCCCTCACCAACACAGTTCACAAAACAGTATTTTAAACACAACTGAAAATAAAATTCTATAACGAGTGTAAGTCACTGAATAAGACGACTGGGATCCAAACCAATCTTACGTGCCCTTCACCCCTAAAGTAGAAACTCACAGAGATCTGCCTACCTCTGCCTCCCAAGTGCTGGGATTAAGGACGTGTGCCATCAATTCCAGGCTTATGTTTAAGTTTTATATAACCATTCTTATGTATTTTCATCAGACACATTTCCAAGTATTTGCTATTTTCACATTGTGGGAAATACCACATTGCTCCGCTTTCTATTTGTAGCTGAAATAGATAAATATCATCCATTTTTTACATTAATTTGAACTTAAAACACTTAACAAATCCAATCATTTATGAGCTAGATCAAAGATGAAAATTTTCTATACATAATCATGTATTCTCTGAATAGTTTTCAATGCTCAGGTCCTTGAGAAAACTTCCTCATATTCCCACCTCACTACATCTTTCTCATAATCTTAATAGTATCCAGGATTGATTGATTGATTGATTTCACTATGAGTTCCTCATGTAGTCCAGGCTGGCCTTGAACTTGCCACATTGCTGAGTGTGATCATGAACTCCTGATCCTCCTACTTTATTAAATGCTTTTATTTCAGGTGTGAATCACCATGTACGTCTCTTTGTCACAAATTGAAATTATGTTATTACTGCCAGGATCCTGTTTTGACCACCAACAGTGGTTTTGGCAAATGGACACTATTTCTTTAGTAAACTAACTGAAAGAAATAAAGTCCTTGGAATTGGGGAAAATATTTAATATTAGATAAAATTATTTTAGATATTTCAGAATTTTCATTATATTATGTTCCTTCCAGATGTATAATTGTCAGCTTTACTAGCATACTGTTACTGGCAGTATTTTCTTATGAATTTGGATGATAATTAAAAACTGAGTTTAAAATTTAGTTATTGTGTGTGCATTATTAACATTGGTAATTATGGCTTTTCTTTTACCTTAAAGCTTCTTAGAATATACAAACTTGAGACAACTTTTTAAAGAACTAGCTTAAACTCTGTTTATTGCCTTTATTTTATAGTCACTTTTTAATTATTCTTTTGTATTTATTGTGTTACTGCTTTCATTTTCCTTTCATTTGGAATGTGATTGCTTTTCTAGCACTAAAGCTATAATATACCTTAGATCTCCATTTTATCTACATCTAAGAATATTTATATAGTGCTTTATCATTCACATTCAGTTCAAATAGTTTATATTTTGGGCTTCAAATTCATTTTTGATTTATGAATAATTTGCAAGTCTATTACATGCCTCCAAGATAAATCTTGTAATGGTTTGCCATTTATTCTAGTTTAATATCTCCTTGGTCCTAGTTCATAATTTGTGTCATTTCATTCATTTTAGATTTGTTTGGATTTTCTCCAGCAAATGGACAAATTCAGTAAATGTATCACGTATACCTGGAAAACTGCATGCATCTTAACAGTAATTTTATGTATTTCTGTTTCTCCATCTCCAAAGTGCTGTTTTTTTGTCTGTGTTACTATAAAGATTGTGTTTTAACATGTCCTCATGTTTGTTATTTTAGATTTTATGAATGTGTTATATATTTTATTATTTAATTCTTCCAGTACTTTTGCATTGCTCCCTGAGACCACTTTTTCTTTCTTTTTAGATATTCCTTTTTTAGAGGTTTTCTTGTTTTGAGTTAACCCAGTTTTGTTTACCATAAGGTTCATTTTAAGCAATTAAAATTTTAATTTGGATATAGAAATTTTAGTTGTTAGCTGTTTTCTAGAACTATCACTTAGGAGTTTTTGTTTTTGTTTTTATTTTTGTTTTCTTAGCTTTTTCTGATTTCTTTTATCAATGTGATTATGTTGAAAGCAATGTGTCATTCTTAGCTTAAAGTATTTTTTATTTAACCTTTTTACTTTTGATAATTTCATACACAAATTCTGGAGATCCATTATTTTTGCCTCTTCTTCTCCCTTCAACTCTTTCCACACTCCACTTTAAGTTCCTGACCTCTTCTTTTATAATTATTTTTAAAACACACACACGCGCGCACACACACACACACACACACTCTACTGATCCCATTTAGCTTTGCTCTTATATACATCTTCTTAAGGCTGACCACTTAGGCTGACCATTGTAGAGCTCGTACCTTGAAAAAATAAATTCTCTCATTCTCGGCAGCTACAAGTTGCTTGTAGCTTTTCAATTATGTGTGGAATCTTGTGAAATTCCCTCTATTATGTCATCTTGTTTAGGTGGCCATATCATTGAATTTGCCTAATATCTGGAAGCAATGTCCTCTGTTTCTTATACTCCGAAACTTATCTAAGTCTTGGATGTTAGAGTTGCATTGTAGAAATACCAATTGGGGTGGTTCACCAAATGATCCCTTACTTCTGCATTTTGACCTGTCGTGGGTTTCTGCAGTAGCCTTTTCTACAGTGCTGGAGAGATGACTCATGTAGATGAAAATGTGAACATTGATTTATTATTTTTTCTCATGGATTCATGGCAGAGGACAGTTTATTCTTTGGCTAACTCAATCCCCAGGCCTAGAAAGTTTCAACCTCTGTACAATCTAATCTTAAACCTAGACCTAGGAGGCTTCAGACTCCATATAATCTAATCTTCAAGATGCAAGCCCAGACCTAAAAGTCTTCAGATTCCATACAATCTAACTTGCAAACTTAAACCTAGAATATTTCAGCTTCTAATACATACTGCTAACTGAGCTCACTCTTATTAGCTTTCTTCTGAACTCCAAACTATAAATCATAAAACATCTGCTTCTGACTCTCTGCTTTTTCTCTACTTATTCTAGACTGGATCTGCTCTTCTCAGCTTCTACTCTGCTTCTACCCTGGTTCTTTCTCGGAGTTCTGCTTCTACACTCTAAGCTCTACATCTACTCTCTGAGCTCTGCTTTCTTGTCCCTCTGAACTCTGTTTCTCTCTGAACTAACTGCCATGAACTAAGAACATCCTTTTATATCTTGAGAGTTGGAATTAAAGGTGTTTGTGGAATTAAAGGTGTGTATTATGTTGCTTTAACCACAGAAATCCCTTTCACTTAACATTATCACAAAGGACAGGATTAGTCTAACATTCTTTTAGTCTAACACAGGCCTCTGAAGGTGATCCCTTCCTACAGGCCTTGGATGTGATCCCTTCCTAGCAATCAAACAGGTCTATCAATGTGATCCTTTGATAGAACAGTCATGATGCTGGATTAAAACATTAAATGTTCCTCTACAGACTCAGATTGAGAGGACCATGAGGGCACCGCTTCATGATGGGTGGGCCCTGACCTCATCTCTTCAGGAATCCCCAGGAATTCTAGGAAAGCCCTGAAGACAACTACTGGCCAATTAGAGCTTTCTACACATCTCTCATATGCCCCACTTTCCCATGAACCCCTCACTTCCTTGTGAAGTTTAACTAGCCAATCCAATATTCAGATTCTGTCCAAACAGAAAGATCTCCTAGCCACTGCCTATTTGGTATAAAAGGCCCACATGGCCACATTGGGTGCTACCATGTTTTATTTATTTATTTATTTATTTATTTATTTATTTATTTATATTTTATTTTTTTCAAATTGGCTTGACCTGACATGTCAGAATATAACACAGAAATAAACTGCTTTGTTTGGCTATAGATATACCTCAGTGTCTACTTGAACTATTTTTCAGACCAAATAGATGTAAAAGACTCATGTACATAGCTAAAAGAACAAGAATTTGGTTCCTCCTATTATTTATTTATTTATTTATTTATTTATTTATTTATTTATTTATTTATTTATTGTGCATTTGATTCTTAAAGCCTAACTTTGAGCCAAGTATTTTTACTTTGATTACATATTTGTCCCTGTCTCCACCCTCTTCTTCCTGTCTCATCAGCTGCAAGTTCCTGCTCTCACCATGGTCTACTTACCACAGATTCCTAAAGAATAGACACAACTGGATGTTGAATGATACTTTTAAAAACACCTAAGAAAATCTTTCCTTCTCTACTTTTTCCCCATATTCAAGTATTGAGTCCAACATATGCAAAAGTTCACTAAGACAGGAGGTGTTATACTGTTGCTCAATTCACTTAGATTCCAAATAACTCATTTCCTGAATGTTTCCAACACATTTTCTTTCATGTTTCTGGAACTCACATTCTAGCATGTCAAGCTTTCTACTGTGCCCATGATGTGTGTCTGTGTCTGAGTACACATGTATGTGCACAAATGTGTGAAGACCAGAGGACAGTCTCCGGTTACCCATTCTCAGCCATTACCCAGCTACCCTCCACCTTTATACTAGCCTAGAGATCTCTGGGACAGTGAGTATGACTGACTAGGGAACCCAGGACCTGCCTGTACCACCTTCTCATCAGTAGGATTTGAAGGGTGAGTTGCTACTTCCAATTATTTTTACATGGACGCAAGGCATCAAGCTCATGCCTGTACTTTACGTAACAACCATTCTCACCAGTCCCTATTTTTAGTCTTTCAACACAGTATTCACTATTATCTACTTTCCATCTTTGAATTAGCATCTCTTCTTCTACTCCTGAAACTGTCATTGTTTCTGAGTTGTTTATTCCTGTATCTATGTTTTCAATAATGTAATATCCTCTTGATAGTTTTAGTATATTTATTGTGTTATATAAATATAGTTAAATTTTCCTATAACAGCTAATTGTGCTCATACGATTTTCAATTTTTAATTTTAAGTGTTTAAGTCCTTATCAAGAGATCCTTTTATCTATAACATATATGTGTACACTTCAACTTTTCACTTTTTATTAGTGTCTTTTTTCATATTAGAAACTAAATAACATGTATATTATTTTTTAAAATTAAATAATTTTAATATCATAAGGAAGATACAATATTTATTTTGTGTTATCATTTACATAATAAATAAAATTTTAAAAAACTGTAAAATAACTCTGAAGGAGATTTGGATCTTTGAGAAAAGTTTTTATTGCTGAAATAGCAAAATAGTTGCTTCCTTTCTCCTAAGGTAGTATCAGCAGTTAATTGTATCAAAATTCTATGCACAATAACTGATGTTAAAATACATTTTGCATTATTTTTTGTAATTTTGTAAATATTATAAAAGTAATATTTCTTTTAAATGGATACTAAGTAATGGTAATAAACATAAATCACAATTTCATGTTGGATATTCACTCATAGATTTAATTTCTTCAAACTAAAGAAGAGAGTCTATCAAAATCATAAATCATAAAATAAAGTATTCCCTAGTGTATTCTCCTTATAAGTATTGTTGATACCTCAGTTAGTGCAGCAACTTTAAAATATTATACATTAGCTCTTGCCCTATATCAAAGCAAATATTATAAAATATATGAGTAAATATATGTCAATAGAAAATATTATGAACCAAAAGGATTCTCTTGCTATTTATCACAGTTAATGGAACCCAGCAGCTATTGTATTAAGTTAAACAGGCCAGACAGAGACAAACAAAAAGCTGCATGGACTTACAAAGGGAATGACATGGAAATAGAGAATATAATGACTGTCACCAAGAACTGCGAGGATGTGGAAATGGAAAAGAGGTAGATGTTGCTCACTGATTGTAATAAACCAAGTAAAAGAAATCCTCTCAAGAGATTAATCATAAATGGTAACTACCATTAGTAACATTATATGGTACTGTTTAAAAATGGGAAGAGAACTGAAATAAAGTATTCTTAACTCTTAAAAGGGATAACTGTGAGATACTGTCTGTGTTAGTTAGTTAGTATTAATCATTCTGGTGTATATTCTTTTACACACTCTTAAAACATCTTGGTATGCACAAAAACATTCATTATATTATCTGTAAATTTAAAGAAAATTTGTAAGAAATGAAAGAAATAAGAAAATTCCTTTGAGAATTTGAAGGAAAAACAAATTACTTACGATGTGGGGAAAACTTGGAAGAACAAGTATTTTGTGTTTGTACCAAGCATTTCCAGATGAGATAACTTTAAAAACTGGGAGGAGCCTTGGAAAGCACACCAACACTTGTGTGTCAGTTTCTGGCTTTTGCCTGCACAGAAGAGAAACAACTCCACCACGAGTAGCTTTCAGTACCTCTTGAAATGCCAAAAAACAGTTGTAACTTGAAAGATTTTAAGTTACTTACAGGCAAAGTATCATTCATCTCCTCATCTACAACCATAGAAAATATATATTTTTAAATCATTAAAACTTTCCTGGGAAAAAAATCTATAGTTTTCTTTACAGAACTTCTCAAAAACACTAACAAGTCTGGGTATAGGAATTCTGTTATAGTTGGAAAGTCACTGATAGTACTTTTACCACACAAGTATATACATGCCATTCCTCCTGATGTTGTACTAATAGAACAAGTTCCTGCTAGGATGAAAGAAGATCCTGTCAATAACAATGCTCCAGTTTAAGCACTGTTGAAGCTTCCTGTGTACTGTAAAGCCAATACACTGAAGGTTGAAACATGTGCTCAAGGAATGCTCCACATGACAAAGATGAACAACCAAATCAACAAAATGTAAGGTGATTATGTGTCTCTGAACTCACTCCTTTAAAGACAGTCTATGTGTAAAAAGAAACAAACAAACAAACGAAAGAACAAAAACCAGAGGTATGGGAGAGCCTTCTGCTGTATAGATACGCTGCTGAGAATCTGAGTGAGTCCTGACTAAATGTTTATTTTGTTCTTTGAGTAAGAATAGGAATGGGTTCCAGTTCCAATGGGTTCCAAACTCACACAGCTTGGTTGCTGGCTGACTCAAATTCTCTCTGAACCAATGCTTACCTCTGTGCAATGTATTCATACAGAACTATATCTAAGCATTTGGCTACACGCTAAAAGCTACGACATGACATGTTACAAGCCTGATGAATAGAAGTGGATGTACTGATTTCGAATCAAAAGGTAATTTGAGATGGAGAAATTAAAAATTGTAAAAAATAAAAATAACTGTGGCAGAGAATGATGTCTGCACATTAGTCATTTATGTGTGTTTATGCAAACATGAGTAAAGCAAATGGGCCACATTGTTTTATCATGTGTATTTATGGGAGAAAGTAGACTGAATATGTGAGATGGAAGCTTTAAGGTACCAATCAGTTTGCTGAATCAAACCCTTTTAACTACAGGAATGGGCTCACCCTCAGAGCTCATTTGATGATCTATGAGAAGTTGTGGATTTTCTGTAGCCACCTTTTAATTTCATCAGTAGCTACGAATCTAGTAATAAAAATTGTTCCACTGTTGAATAACAGTTGAATCATGAACACAGCAAAGGACACAAAAGTCAGATCATAACCTGCTAGGCATTTGCCAGTGATCTGCAGTGACATCCAAACAATACAAATGGCCTTCTTAGGATAATGACTATTTCTTAGGATAATGACTATTCTCTCATACCTATCTTTCTAACTCTGCAAAAGTTGAAACTTCATCAGCTTTTATCTCATACAAAAGGTTGATTCTGGAAATGCAATCCCCAGTTAAGTTGAAAAGCAAAACATGCCACTTTTAAAAGCTAAGTGCATCTATTTTTGCCTAAAATTAGAACTGTATTTTCATTTGTAATTTACATTATTGCTTTAAGCAGGATGAAACAATAATGCCTTAGTTTTGTTTGTAATGAATAAAAGTTCCTCTCATAGTGCTGAAAATTTAAAGCTTACACAGTTTAGAAATGTCACTCAAATTAAAATCCTTTCTCC
Organism: Cricetomys ansorgei; assembly: GCA_026225945.1. NCBI lineage: Eukaryota > Metazoa > Chordata > Mammalia > Rodentia > Nesomyidae > Cricetomys > Cricetomys ansorgei. The sequence continues at coordinate 6,552,283 of JAMJFZ010001131.1, read as the reverse complement.
TCAGCAGATGATTTCTTGTCTCTATATTATCTTTAAAAACTAAAGCTAATTTTCCTTCAGTTACTAGTTTTTCAATTTATTCCTTCATCCCACATATGCAAAATGTATCACTAGTCAGGAACACACAGGTAGACACCATGTGCTTTGTAATATTTATGGCAAAATCATGAGATAAAAACTTTGTCCCCTAAAAGCAATCTTGTAGGATTTATGACACTTGCATTTTTTTGTATTTTATTTTGCATTTTTTCTTTTACATATTTAAAATATGTATATATGAATCATTCTCAATAAATTCCATAGAAAGTATGGAGTAAAATATCTTCATTTGATTGCAAAAATAGGTAAAAATTTTAAAGGCCCCATCTGGCATTATTGCTGCTGTACACACAACATCCTTCCTATGCAAATTTGGCTTTATTCAAAGAAAAGAAAGGGGAGAAACGCCATGTGCCTTGTTGCTCTGTGAATTCTCCAGCCAGCAGTGTCTGAGAAGCTGCCAGACCTTTGATTTGTTTTGTAATCCTCAAGCTCTTTTAAAGGACCTTGGCATTCTGCTTCCTTCCTCATTTCACATACCTATTAAGCATCAGACTTTAATGATTTTTGAACTATAACTGGAAAATTGCTTTACTCATCCTTCTGATGTCACAGACTTTATAATATGATTCTTCCCTTTTCTTATTTGCTCTAGGGTGACATTGAGGGCACACACTTCAAAATACTTTTTTTTTCGCTCCTAGTTTTCTGTTTGGTTCCCTGGATACACAATGCTTTATCCAGCATTCTTATGTTCCCTCAAATTCACAAAGCTGCCCTGCCCCTGACTGTAAGTCATTATTGAAAAACAAGTTATTTGGTGAGCTGATTTTCCTTCTCATGCATAGTGCATACAAAGCACCTCATTACATGTCGGCATGGCTAGTAAATCTCCGAGACCTCATGACAACGGAGGAGCCCCTGCACTCAACCATCCCTGTTTCTTCATCTTAACGTGTACTCCTACAAGCAAAATAATCTCCAGTATGAAGGAGCCTTGCTGGCATCTCAGATCCAAGTCCCAGGCACCACCAACCCTTTATTGCTCCTATCACCATTCTTGTAAGTGGCATCCTGTTCACTCTTATCCAACACTTTCTACCTTAAGCTAGGCTCATACCCACTTCTTACTCATTCTTTGAACCTTTAAAAGAAGCCATTTTATTTAGTAAGCTATTTTCGTATATTTTTGCATCCTCTCAGGAAAGGGTTTTATTGATCCATGAATGTCATGACATTTCTAAGACGATGACAGTTACAGAATTTTTAACGTGGGCAAAGCTTGGTTTGGGACAAAGCAGATTGCAGACAAGGAACTTGTGAGGATCCACATTATGCACCCCAGAATATTAGGGTACCAGAGGGCACATGCATCTTTCTAGCAAGGGTTAGGACATATGAGGATCAGAAAACTGGGCCAAAATGAAGCAGGACAGAGACAAATATTTGTTAAAAGACTGGATGAAAAACATTAAAATTATAGCTGAAACCTTATATTTAGTTGTGATACTTCTAAATTTTAATTTTAATTTTTGGCATGTGAGTATTTAGACTTCATGTATGTATGTTCACCATAGGTGTGACTAGAAGCCAGAAAAGGGTCCTCTGGAACTGGAGTTATAGATGGATATGCACTACTGGATGCTAAAAGCCAAACCCAGAACTTTCACAATAGCAACAAATGCTCTTAATCACTGAGCCATCTCTCCAGCCCCTAGTTATGACCCTTATTAATCATGAGCAATAAAAATTTAATTTTGTGAGGATGATTATTTTGTTTCAATATATTTCCCAGTGAAAAGGTCTTTCTTCTTCCACATAATAAGGAAATAGAATTTGTATATGAGTAAAGTGGAAGGGAACATAGCAAACAGATAGTCATTTTGGACAGTTTAGTATCTGATATAAATTAAGAAAGAGACAAAAAAGAGGAATGAAATGGTAGATTTAAAGTTTACTCAAGTCTAGCAGCATTGGTGGCATGCACTTTTAATCCCAGCACTTGCAAGGTAGAAGAAGGCAGATCTCTGTGGATTCAAGGCCAGTCTGGTCTGCAGAGTGAGTTCCAGGACAGCCAGAGTTATTATAGAGAAACCCTGTCTTGAAACACCTCCCCACACCCACACACACACAAAACACTTGTAAGAGGAAAAGCTTAATTTTATAGAAAAAAAATATTTTTATTAGAATTTCCTGAACTAGATGAAAATAAATTTGTTCTTAACTGTTGTTTATCAGGTTTATTGACCTTAATTTTTTTTGCATTTAAATAAAAAGGTTATAAAATGTCAACACCCAAGTACCTAAGGTACTATTGACAAACATACATTACTAGATTTCTGTACACTGCAGTTTAGTCATTCTGCAAATTATCTGTTCCTCTTATGTCTATCAGTAAGGCATTCTGAAACAAGAGGTCAAAGTGCAAGTAATTTTTCATGAATAAGCAGTCTTGGCAAAAACTAAAGGTGTGAGTGGGGAGAAATTTCAAAGTATGGCATTCTAATCAATTCTAACTCCTTACTGAGACTCCTACCTAAAGAATATGGGAGTTGATCAGCACTTTTTAAAAGACTCCATATGAAACTTTTTGTCAACTTTCTACCGCAGGACAGCTGACAAAGCACCTCAGGTACTGCTCCATGCTAGATGTGGAAGACACAGGTGTGAATGGTAGCAAAGTCCAGTAACAATTATCCCCATGAAATACAGCTAAAATAATTTTGAAATAAATTTATCCCAATACAGGGTAGGCTTCACAGGTGTTTCCTTCAGCTAACTTTCCTGTTTTTTAGTACTTGGAATTAAAACTAGATCCTTTTTCACGCTAGGTAAGGATCTCTATGAGTGAGCTCTATCCATGGTCCTACTCTTTTTCTCTTAGAAATAATGCAACATCCTGTGATAAAACAATAAAGAAATTTTAATATTCATATTTGTCAATGTTTTTCATGGTAGGTTATCATTACAATTAAAGAAGAAATTAAGAGGAGTTTGCTTGGGATAAATATCAGTCTGATTAGGGTTTAGAAGAAGGCTTTCAAATGTTATTCTAACAGTAACTGTCATAGAATTGTTAAAACAATCTGATAAATACACATTGAGCATGTGTTTTAGATGATGTGGTTGTGTTTTGGGTAGGCATAAAGAAGACTTCAATTGCTTAATGGGCTTTGTAAAGATGATGATCTGTCAGGTACTTGTCAAAGAAGCTCTTAATTTCCTGCATCGCTTTTAGTCAGTTTTTATAGAGTATATTTATTCAACAAGTTGTAGTAGGAGTACATATTTTCCATTGCCTTTTGCAGGATAAAAATCTCTGCAAGTAATCATGTGATAATAAATAAGTGTTTGAAAGTCATGTTTGCAAAATTAACCACAAATTATTTCTTCACAATCAATATCTACGAAATCATAATTTGTCTAAACAATGATTGCTTAGAAATCCTTGAATTATTAGAGTTGTTAACTCAAATTAAGTTTCTTTTAGCTAATCCTGAAATTGATCAATTCTATCTAGAAAGAGTTGTGAGAAGCTTGCTTCCTAGTGTAGATTCTAATCAAGTAGAAGAAGGCGCTTTCAAATATTTAATTTATCCACCAAATTTCAGCATCTTCATATATGAAATGTGCCAAAACCCTCAAATGGAAAATGTCCAGACATTCAGATAAGCAGGCAAACTTAATTCTTTCATAAAGCAGTACAGATACCAGTTGACCATACCTGATTTTCAACATCCCAAGGACCCCATTTTTGACACTGTATATATCTGTTTGTGCTAAAGAGGGATTGCAGAGTAGAATGTCTGTTTTCAGTTACCCATATCACTTGCTCACTTGTACAAAGCAAAGCAAATCATTCTTACAACAGAAGCCCATATATTTATATTTGCAATTGAGTAGTTCAATTGCAATTGAGTAGGATCAGATATGCAGCTTATTTTCTTCAGCTTATTCTCTATTTATAGTTTCTTCAGTGACAGAGCATTTGCACAGGAGTGGGCTCTTACTCAACACATCTGCTCTCCATGTGTTGCTGAGTCACACATACTTTTCGGTTACCAGAAGTAACAAATATTTATTTTCTCCTTGACAGTCCCACAGAGTTGTTGCAACAGAAAGAAAAACAATCGAGATTCCATTCAGCTTTGCTCATATAAAGATCACTATTGTTGCTATGAAAAAATATCCAGAGGAAAGCAACAAAAACGATTTAGGGAAGACAAAGCATGAAGAAAGGTTAAAAGAATTGGTGTGTGCCTAAAACATTGTACAGATTTACACATTCTTCTGATAAAATAACAAGTTAATGAACATCCTACAGAAGAAATTCTCCAATGTCAATATTTATTAAGCCTGAGTGTGGCTTCAAGAAATATTTGAAGCCCACATCAAATATTATGTCTGTGTTGAATCTTAATTTTCTTATGAGCCTGAAATATAATCACTTTTAAACTTTAGTCTTCTCAAATGTCTTATAAATGAATGTCGCCCTGGTTTGACTGACTGATACTTGCTTCACAGCTTTTTTTTTTTTTTTTTTTAAGTAACCCAGAATGGCTGCTGGAATATATAGCAAACCTGTCCAATTTTAGCAGTCAATAACTTGAACATGTCATAATTTCTTCTGTGTGATTTATAATTATGTTTATTTATTAACAGAAAGAACTTCTGAATGAAGCTTTCGTTGCTGAAGCCATCTTATCTTGTCACTTCGTCTCTTAGAAAAGACTGGGTGTCTTCTCCACTGTCATTAAAGATCATTGCTTAGGAAGAGACTTCATCAACTAAGAAGATTGATTTCATACTGTGACAGTGAATTTGCCTTTTCTTCAAACTGGCTTATTTGCTGTCTTAATTACATATGTGTGAAATCACTAACATTCACATGAGAGTCTGTACAAATGCATATTTGCTGGTATAATGATCACTTTCCTTATATAATCTGGTAATGGATTTAGCATGGTTGAACATATTTTGAAGAAAAAAAAAATCCTTCCATCAAGGTGGCCTAAATCAAAAAGAATGTGCGCTGCTGAGAACATCAGCTGCCGTTTCATGACCTTGATTGCATTTAGATCACCTGCATTCCCTCTTGCTTCAGAAGAACCCACATTATGCTAATGACCCAACTTCCCAAAATATCTAACTGGCTCACATCTAGTTAAGTTAGTGCTACACCAAATGTGTAGATCACCCAAATGTTCAGGTGCTCACGAAAAAGGCATCCTTTTCAATAAGTCATTTGGCTTGCCAATGCAAGCATTCATGCATAAAACATACAAGCTGAACTTCAGAATTTCCATGAAAATATGAACTCTGGAATATTTTTCTGGCTTAAAAATTAAATATTGTAAAGTGTACATCCACAGTAATTTAGGAACACAGCATATGTTAAAATATATTTGAATACCTTAAATAGCTATTTTTCTGCTTAGCAATTCTATTCCTTAGCTAATAGGATTTTTTTGGTTGTTTAGTTTTATACAAATGTTAAACAGAAATAGAAATTTTCTTTCATATATATATATATATATATATATATATATATATATATATATATATATAGCCAACTTCTTTCTCAAATAAAAACTCTCTCTGTAGGATAGAAAATTCCATCTCAAAATCTAATCTTCTTTCTAGTCTTAAAAATCATCTGACAGCTCTCGAAATTCAAAGTACACATACATTTCTAAAGTCAAACTTCAGGGAATATAAATAGAATAGAGAGAAGCATTTTGCTGTCTTATCCTGTGTGGGAATGGCATACACTGATTCAAAAATCTATTAAGATTAGTCTTTCAAAACTAATACTCTGTAGTTCAAAGGTTGTTGAGTTAAATTCCCTTCATGCCTTGACATATGTTGTCATATCTCTAAAATGTCTTAAGGGCTAACATATTATCTGATGTTTATCTATGCTATTGGCCCATTCTATTCATAGCCAACTCAAGTTATTTCTTGTCAGACAGAAACTGATAAAACCTCAATAGCATCGAAGAACCATTTTCAGTAATGCAAATATTCTAGCATCCACACGGTATCTCTGGTAAAAAAAAAAAAAAGACTAATCATTGTCTATTTTCAAGCAGACTTCTTATGACTGACTAAGAACACAGGACTTTCTTTGGAAACTATGGGCTAGAAATCAAGCATATAACATCTGTAAAAAGAGAATGCCTTGAAATTGAAGAAAAATCATGTGAAGAAAAAGTAGTAATGAAACGAGTGTTATCAATGCAGACAACAAATATGGGTAAATTGCATCTCAAATATTTTTCTCAAAAAATAGAATTAGGACAGAATCCACAATTTGCAATTTCATCTATCTAGTTTTACTTCCAGAAAAGAATTCAAAATGGTAAATATTCAACAACTACATTATTATTTTTGTCTCAAAATAAGACTCTGGCAAATGAAAAAGAACAATAAAATTGTATAAATGGAAAGTGACTTTTCCATCTATGTAACTTTTATATCACACAAACTAAATTAAGTTCTTAATACCCTTGGTAACTCAGGCTACTGAATATCATGTAGAGAAAATTTATTGTGAAGACAACTCAGAGAATAAAATGTTCAAGAAATTAACACCTCACCCAAGTTAGGTTAGCTTTAATGAGAAGGACAAATATATATCAAATCCTGCCTGGATCTGGAGAATGGAAGAGTCTTATACGTTGGTGATTGAAATAAAAATTAGTAGAACAAGTAAGCAAAATTATAGTAAGAGTGTTAAAATACCTACATGTAAATCTATCATATGATCCATACCCACTGTCAAGTATATAGAAAATGAAATCATGGCAGCAAAGAGGTATCTGTACTTCCATGTTGCATGTAACACTATTCAAACAGCTATAATGCAGTCTAAAACATTTGTCAGTGGATGAGGAACAGATAAAGAAATTGAGGTATATGCATGCAATCAAATATTTTTTTGACAAAAAGAAAATGAAGTTCTGGCATTTGTAGTAATATGGATTGAATGAGAGATGACTGTTACACAGAGTAAGTCAGTGTCAGACAAACACATGATCTCACTCACTTGATCTTGTAGAAGTGGAATAGTAATCACTAGAAACTGGAGATAACAGGGAGAGAGGAGAAAAATGTTAGGTTATAGGCATAAAAATATAGGTAAAAAGAAAGAATTATTAAAAGGAAGTTGGAGTTCTCTCTTTGTGTTTATAATTTTGTTGATGAAAGAATCTAAGAATGAGCTTTAAAAAAAATCTTGAGGTCAGTTTATTAGCGTTTAATAGAAATAAACCCAGACCAGGATCACTATATATCTCAGCAATTGCTTGGAGGAAGAAGATATAGAAGAGGAAGAGAGGAAAGTATGTTCTTTTACAATTCAGCTAGCATGAAGTTTAGCCCTAGAACAAACAGGTACAACATTAACAGTAACAGAGCCTCAGGAAAAGAGTAAAGCCCAAGTGTGAGGGGAAGAATTCATAAAATAGAGATAGAAGAAAAAGAAAAAGAATTCAGAAAAGGAGGCATGTTTACAAAGATGTGTGGCTACAGTTCTGTATAAAAAAATCTGCACAGAGAACAGGGACTCTGTAAGCAAAAATACATTGCAGTAATATTTCTCTTATTTTTGGTATGGTATGGGATGAGCCCATATTCTTGAGGGTCAGTCTTTGGCCAGGTGATTGTCAAGCCCAAATTAATTAACTCTAATATTGTAAGAAGTTTGCAGTGCTCTATCTCCACTCAGGCCAGGAAAATAAATTTCTCAGTGGGCCTCCACAGAATCGGGAATTAATTCTGGTTTTCTAAAGGGCAAAAACTTGAACACTAATTACAATAGGCTTTGATATATTTCAGAATAAGTAAAGGAGTAACCAAGTTCCCAATGCATAAAATGATTAATGTCTAAAGAGACAGAAGTACTGATTAGCTTGATTTGAGCATTGCACATTGCATATATATCAGTGTATACCCTGAAAACATGCACAAACAAGACATTCCAATTAAAAACTGCAATTACTACAATAGAAGGATATTTCCATAGAATGTTTTGATTTTCAGTCATTGATGTATTCCAGCATAATCATGATTCTATTAGTTTTTCCTTTAATACTGTCCATCTTTCTTCCAAAGTATTCTACTGAGATGTACATTCTTGAAGCCTGCTGTTAAGAAAGATGGCAGAGTATGTGCAACTGAAAGTATCAATTTTGTCTCTAGTCACTCACCCAAAAGACATAAGGATCAATTTCTTATTTCAATATAAATAATTATAGAAATGGAGATAAAGATAGAAATAGGTATAGAGAAAGAGAAGATAGAAATTGAGACAGAGAGATAGAAATAGAGATTATTGTTTATAGTAAGACAGAAACTTTAGGGAAAAGTTTGGCATAAAACTCGTGAAAAATAAGAGACTTTTGTTTACATCTGTTAGGGAGAATGAAAAGTGGTGTTCTTGTTCTGAAAAAAATTAATTTCTTATTATTACATACCATCTGGATAAAACAATGGAACACCAAAAAAATAAGGATGTCAAAATGACTTATTTTGCTATTGTAAGTATTCAAAATATATTGATGTCTAAATTACTAAGAAATGATATATACCACTGTATGACCTTTTTTCAATATTATGTTAGATTTGCACATTATACATTTAGACATTCTGTGTAAAAAACAATAGACCAGGGAAATGTATAAAGAATATGTATTTAAATGAAACACTGAGCAAGCAAAGTACAAATAATGGCTTCCTTGAAGTCTCTTCCTGAACAATTTAAAGACAAGGAAGAGAAGAGAAAGAATAGATTGTGTTTTTAGAAATGCTCATTAGAGCACTATGCCAAATGTCTCTATGGAGGAAGAAAATTGTACAATATTGGAGTAATTTTTTACTCAAATTGGAAAATCAAAGTACAAAATGAGTAGAGAAAATAAATGGGAAGATCAGAAGGGAATCAAAGATGAGAAAGTTGATATTAGTGCTAACAAGATGTACCTATAAGACTATAACTCATTTAATCATTGAGTGAAACCTATACCCAGAAAAAGTTGTTTTTAGTAAAAAAAAAGATTACTATAAGAAACATAAAGTTAGTGGGAGAAGTGTTAATTTATTATAAAAAACATCAGATCAATTGGAACATATAGTTAGTGGGAGAAGTGTTAATTTATTGTAGAAGAACATAAGATCAATTGGACTTTGCTTGGAATTGAGTCTTTCTAGGTATCTTTCAGTTTAGAATAAGATACTTAACTTTTATGTGTTGATTGAAACAATAACTTAGATTATGAACTTCAGATAAATTGAATGGCAATGTATCCCAAATCTCTAATTAGGTAACCTTCCTAGTTCTTTTTTATGTGACTTTTCCTGGATAGGATTTTTCTGGATTTGTGAATGTCTGTTAGCTTGTCTAAAGCACTAATGACAGATCAAGCAAATAAACCCACCAAAATCCAATTTGACAATCTGATGAATTTGTTGGGATTATTTAAAAAATATAGGTGAAGGATTATTTACAGGAGCAGGAATGACACAAAGTCAGCCACATCACTGAATATCCTACTTTAGCCTGTGTCTCATAAAAGCTGCATCTCTGGAGCTTTCTGTGCAATTTAAAGGTAGCTCAACATTTCTGAGAAGGTTCTTTCTCTGCAGTATGTAATATACCTCTTGAAATTGATACTTGATAGGTGCATTTCCTCTACTTTCTCTCAAATTTTCTCCAATGTGGAACTGGAATAGTATCCACAACCATTTTTTATATGTCCAGTAAATGACTCCACTTCTAAAGTAGAAGGGTGTAACTCTATCTCTGGGTTACTTTAGGTAAGTTAATTTTTAAAAAATGAGTTTTCTTTTTATTAGGTTTCTAAATTTTAAACAAAAAGAGGGAACTAGAAATGTAGCTTGGTGGTAGAATACTTGCAAAGCATGTTTAATGAGTAACATATATACACACAAAAAACACACAGTTGAGGAACCATTGGAATTCAAAGAAAACATTATAGGAAGCCACAGTTCCATTAAATATATTTATTACATAAATGTGGCACTCAATTTATAGAAGAAAAGTATAACTGGTTTAAAATACAGCAGCGAAATTTGAAATTTGCATTTTATATTCAATATCAAGATATTAAATGCATGTCTGATAGGTAATCTGTATGGTTAAGAAGGAACTTCTGACTATTTAAAATATTTTTATCACTAAAATTATTATTGAGCTAAAATAATTTATAGGTACACACATGAAAACATTAAGCAAAAATGTGATTGGACTAAGTCCAGGTATCACTTGTCGGTAAGTTGTTATGAATACAAATTGTAATTTAAACAAACTCAGGTTAATTCAATTTCTTTTCAATTGCTTGAAAATATGGATCAGCTATTTGAAAAATGAAAACTAATTTGGTTTTCATTACTCATAATTATCATTTGTTAACAAATCAAGAATTGTTAAACAAGTTAAAGCACCTCTGCCTCCAAGAGCAGAAGTTCTGTACCTTGTTAAATTGAAACCCTAATTGTTGTTGGTCCTCATTGGTTACCTATAGTGAACTAGAATTCTTAACTTGTGAGTAACTCCCCTTTCAAGATTCTTATTCCCAAGGAAACATTTCCTACTTCATATGTCCAAATATCCCACCAAAGGAATATCACAATGTACTCTGAGGAATTTTATGATAATTTGAATATCTTCTTTTCTTATTTCAGGTGAAAATCAACATGTAATAGACAAGAAAATTATAGGCTATTTTTTACAATCTGCAGGTACATGGAAAGTTCTACACTTTCAGAAAATGAAACTAAATAGTAAAATAATAAGTCATTTTATGCCTAATACCTGGTTAAATCCCTTTCACATTTATTTTAAGGGAAAAAAAAAAAACCTGCTTAAACTCCCTGTGTGATCCTACTGGGTTGTCACAGACTTCTCTGTACTCTGCAATTGTTCTGCTCAAAGCATTTGGGAGATGCTGCTCACCAACTCTGTGCTTCAGTTATGTTATTCTTCCTCTCTCTTCTTATTCAAAGATTCTTTAAATCCCCTTTCTTAACACAGATTCCCATGACTTAGAAATACAAAAGGAAGAAAGCTAATCTTCTTGCTCCTGTTTTTTTTTCTCCCTAGTACATTTCTACCATGCAGAAAAACTACTTCAGGATTAGCACATGTACTTCAGCCCTTCCCTATCAGTGCTTACATAAAATGACCTATAAATGCTTTATCCTAAGTAGATCATGACTTTTTTGGCTTTATATAACTACCTCTTTTATATGTTAATCTATAAAAATTCTCTTCAGTTGAGATACCTTGAGATTAGTGACATTATCATTTTGAAATAATTTTGTGGCTCTCACAAAAATATTCATGTGCTATAATGAACAAAATCTGAATTGTATACTCAGCGCACTATTAGAGTGATTGCAGAGTTAGATCTATTGTTTGTCTACAGGTGTGTTGCGATTATATCTGTCTTCAAACACCAGCAGATATTCACTGGCCAAAACAAAATAAATACCTGATGGTATTATGTGCAATTGTAAGAAGGTGAAAAAAAATAATTACAGCATTTTATTTAATCAAATTTAAGATCTGAATGCTGAAAAAGAAGCGAAATGTATTGATTTTTAACATTGACATGGGAAAAGCATGTGGAGTGAAAGTTCCTCCTTTCTTGGTTAAAAAGGAAGATTGGGAAATGATTTTTAGGCTTCTATGTGAATCCCACAATATCCTGCTGGATTTCAACTAAAGGGTCTATCCATTTGCCACCTGAGAGTCAGATGTTTTCATCATGTACCTCCACAGGATTTACAATGAATGTAATCCCAAATATTGTAACATATACCATTGTCCCAGAGAGGTTCACTTGCTCTGATATATGTGCAAACCTCTGCACATTTTGGGAGACTCAAATGTCTTCAATATTCAAAATTAACAACCTACTAACAACTGATGAGGTAAATATTGGTGCTTCCTCTACATCAGTCAATTTAAACTTCACAAGAACTACAGCCAATAAGTAGAACCAGTGACAAATTATTTCTGCTTTACAAACTATAAAGTGGGTGGAAAAAAACAATAAGTAATTTGCACAAAATTATATTTCTTTAGAATAGCAGGGCTCAGATTTGAATCTGAAGCCTGAATTTTAACCTCTTTACTCATTTGAATTGCAAGAAAACCTTTGATTGAAATCTCTAGCCTACATGATTAGTGCTAGAAGTTTATCAGTTAATCAAAGAAACACAGTCAAAGGTAAAAAAAAAAAAAAACAAAAAAAAAACCAGAACTCTGAAAATGTATCAAACTGTACAGATAGAAGGCAAATGGATGCAGAGAGTCAATCGACAAGTGCACAGATTCGTCAATATTTTCATACATGGCCAGTTTTTCCTCTCAGCAGGCACCCTACTTTGTATTCCCTACAAACAAGTGCTGAGATAAGGATTAAGGGCAGGTGGTTTATTTGGAAAAGGATCTCAGACACTGAAGCTAAGAATAACACAGAAGTGGGTTTAAAGACAGGACAACAGCCAACAAAGTGTAGGTTTAGCTGTAGCAAGTCAAATTCAGTCATTTTTAAGATCCTCTAAGGAACTGTGTGTTGCCTCAAAGTGGATCTAACAAGGAGTGGAACTGCTGACTACAGTGTTACTTAGATGCCTTATACCTTTTTAAATCAAGATTCCTTTGGCATATTAAATTACAGCTCATTGGGTGGCCTTAACCCTAGAGTGGGTGGGATTCATATTTTTAAATAAATCTTTTGGGCAGAGGGACAGTGAAGCACAATTGATTTGTCATGCTGTGATGGTGCTGGACAGTCATCTGAGACTTCAGGTGAATGCAGAGTGCATGAGAATGATGTTCCCAGCATGAGCAGTGCTGGCAAAAGGAAGGTCCCTGGTTAGAAAAGCACATTATTTTTCTGGCTGAAACTATAGCTATGTTGTATTTTGTATAACTGTAAATTGTCATCCTCTTAAATTGAAAGGAAAAATAGAAGATTGTGAAGGTAGAATCCTTTACTGTATTTATTTCTCATATTTTATGTCTTTCTCAAACTTTTATAATTATTTCATCCTAAAGTAATTCTTAGATTATTGTTTTCTAAAATATGTCCCATAGCAAATCTCATTATCAACTCAAGACCAGCTTTTTTTTCTATTCTATATTATTTCACAATATTGAATTATTTTCTTTTCTGATTGATAGTATTCTTGGTAACTGTAACACTTAACTAATACTCTGATGAAGCCAGATCAACAACTTAAATTACTAGTCTTAAACGTTAGCTACCAAAGACAGAGAATGGTTTAATCTTATGATTTGAATATCTGAAACCTACTTTTAAAAAGTTGCTGGAACTGGCTCTCATTCTTCGACCCAGATAATGTTTACCAAGTTGTTTATATTTTATAAAAGAAGATGCAAAAAGAAATGTACCTTAATATGGCCTAGAAAGAGCACACTGCTCGCTCACTCTCAGAGTACATGTGTGTGTGTCTGTGTGTGTGCACACAGAGACACACACATACACATATATATGGGGAGAGATGTATCACAGATGTACCACAAATTTAAATAGAGATTTAAAGTACAAGTAAATATAATATATTACCTTTGAAATATTCATTAACACGGGCAACTTCTAGGCAGTAATACAAAGTGATAAAGCCCTGGTAGGCATCATATTCTGTCTTCTACAGTATGACATCACTGCTACATAAATAGGGGCACATACTAGGATTTCATGTCTAAGCTCTAGGAGAATCTACTTGAGCACTCAATTACATTTATTGGTTGAATGTAGACAATGAAAGTGTTTTATTTCCAGGTCTAGATGTTTGAAAATGAAAACATCACATGATCCATGTCTTTGATGAATTTCAAAGCTCAGGCTGAGCAAGAGGGCCACAGTACTTCTTAGAGCAGCTTGATTTCTCTTCAATATCTAGTTCCTCTGAATTGAAATATTTATTCCTAGACAGATGAGGGAGGCCTATAAAATTAATGAAACGTGTAAGGCTTGGGGATCTCACTCATAAAATTCACAAGACACCTCACAAAGGGTAGAAAACAGTAAATCATTTTTGGTGAGAGAGGTAACCTTTGTGTGGTAGCTGCTGGAAGGTTGCATAAGTCACTTCAGGGCTGCACATTTGTAAGTTGTCACCTACATTTCTGTGTGCCTTTGGGGTTGCAGGTGCCCTTGAGTCATATATGTTCTTGAAACCCCAATAAATCACTGGTTCCCTAAGGAAGACTTGGATGGAATCATTTCTTTGGTCTGTTATTGTATCTTATCTTCCCAAAAGGATCAATCAACAGATTTTGAATGACTTACAAATGGATTTTTACTCTTACTTAGCCCTTCACTCTGATCTAGAAATTCTTACAATGCTCTGTGTTTCCCAATAATATTTCATTTTCTGGGCACACAAGAAAGGTGTTGTGTTAAGTACATATCTCTCAGTTCTAGATAACAGTGTTTGAGTACAATTAATATATTTCTAAACACAGCCAGAATACTCCTCACGTGACCCTGTATTTTTTTGCTTTCTTATTATATGCAGGAAATGTATACTAAAGATGTGAAGAGTTTGTATCCAGAATGACTAAGTAGCCCAGCCTACACTGACTGTGATTTAAGTCCTTATTAGTAAGTCACCTGATTTGTAAGTTGCTTATTTCAGCAGTTATCTTATTTGAATAATACAGAAACTGGAAGATTACAGTTAGCATGCTAGAAAAAGAATTAAACCTGGAATAGGTTTAGATATCAGAGGGTAGGTGATAAATTATCATTGGCTCAATGATTGGAGTCACAAAAGTGACATTTGGTAAATTTTTACCTATGCCATTTACCTATGGGACCAGATATAGAGGAAGATAGTTGTTTATATCTGTGTGGTAATAAAAAAGACAAAGAAAGACATTGTTTAGGGCTACAACAAAACAAAAATAATGGACTCTTCATTCTTCTAGGTGTCAAATACTAAGTAAAGAGTATAAAATAAATGAGCACATTTTCGTCTGTATGTAAAAGCAACTCAAATGTGGCTCCTGGTTCATGGAACTCATACTAGTCTCACGATGTGGCTACTCATGACAGGGATTTGTTGATAAGAAAAAAAATCAATTCGTTCTAAATAATGTAGGACTTGAGAACTGTATTGACCACAATCATCAGACCAAGAAATAGAGGGAAAACCTCTGCTGTGCTAACAAGCAACACATTTTCCAGCACCTATATTAGATGCCCACAAAGAAGTGATAGACAAGAAGTAACAATAAAGTGGAAGAACCACGGAGCAGTGCCTGTGTTTTGGGCTGGGAACAGAATAGAGACTAATCATGTAAAACTCTTCTCCTCTAAGATAATAGCCTTCAGTGAAAAAAAAAGAAAGACAGTATCAGCAGTCTTTCTGTACTGGTACCTGGAGCTCTTTCTTGCCCTTTCCATAGGACAAAGTTGTGACATAGATGCTGATTTTGGAGAGAGGTCAGATAAGTATTCATTTATTGATCTTGTAGAAAGGATAAAACACCTTCAGATTCTGAACTGGTATTTGTAGGAAGTGACTAGATGAATGTGTCATCTTTCTGACTTTCTGAAAAGATCATCAGTTGATTTCACATGTCAAAGTAAGAGTAGGGAAGAGGTTCCATGTTAGAATATTTTGGGAAAGAAAATGATTTGTGATTCCCAAATACTCTTTATTTCTTGTCACACAGAAGACCTTTTTTTTTTTTATGAATCCTTTTGACTAGTTTTAGGATATTTGAATACTGGTTGTCTGAAACCACATGGGAGAAGAGATCCGTGCTGTTTCAACCAATGATCAAAAAGGCATCTATATGACCCTACATGATGTTAAAAGTTCTTTGTTGAGAATCTCACAGTAATGTGATAGATAAAACCTATGTCCCTACTAAATGTGTAGAATAAAGCCAAACTTTCAAACATATTGAACTATGGTATAAGACACACACAGGTATAACACACACACACACACCCACACCCACACACACACACTGTTAGATTTTGGAATTACTTAGAATGACAATCCATTAGTTTCTTAAGACTGACCTTGATAAGTTATTACAAACTTACTAACACCTTAAATCAACAGTAATTTACTCCCCTACAGTTCTTGAGATGAAAAATCTAATGGAAGGGTTTGACAGTGTTAAGTTATCCAAGGGCTCAGGAAACATCTTTTCTTGCCTTTCCTTTTTTGGTGGCTGCTTCAGACTGTAGCATTTTCTCACTTATAGTTGCAACAATCTAATATCTTCCCACATTTTCACATTTACATCTCCTTTTGGGCTGTGTCATCATATCTCCCTTCCCTTTTCTTATGGCAGTCCTCGTGAAATTCAGGGCTCATCATTCAGCATCCTATGAATATTTAACCTATTTGTTCTATTAAGTTTTCAAGCAATACTATACAATTTGTCCAAAAAAATATTGTTCTCTATAAAAGAAGGGGAGGGCCCAAAAACTTTTAATACTCTAAATGAATTAAGGGGACATACATATGAGAATATTAATAGTTAGATTTATCATTTTAAAGTTCATTCTTAATTAAATAAATACTATCATATAAATAAATTCACATAAAAAAACTACATGTCACATATGAGGGAAGAAAAAAAAATCTGTTATTTAGTAGAGAATATCTTATGCAGCAAGGCGATTTCCCAGATATTCTGGATATCATGGTGTCAGGAGATGGATGTCATGAAAGAGAATAAATATACTCTCTGACACTACAAAGGAGATATTTTTGCAGAAGTAGCCTTAAGGTTTTGACAAATGACATCAAATAATGATTGGTTTTGTGAAAATTTACTAGGCTTCATTCATATCCTTAATGTGGAAACATTAACTGGTATCAATGTTTTCTTTCCCACCATGTCCTCATAGGGATGTGGTTCACCAATTTTAAGTGGTCATAAACAAAAACAGAAAGTGTGTGTGTGTGTGTGTGTGTGTGTGTGTGTGTGTGTGTGTGTCAGAAAAAGCAATGCTGGAAACCACACTGAAAATTTGATTAGATTAAAACAAAGCTTTTGTAATGAAGAAAGCATTTATAGTAACAGGACTGGTGGCCTAATATTTTCCAATGAAAATACTAGTGAAAAAAACAACAGTGTATTTAATAAAGTTCCTATTTGACAAAGGTCTTTAATGCAATTGTAATCAATTAAGAATAAATTGAACTCATTTGAGAGAAGACCTGAAACCTCCCAGGACCTATTACAATTTCTTTAACCTACATGCTTACTATAAGAATTTCATCTTATACTATTGTATATTTTTTCACTGTAACCTGCATGTTTGCTGTTAAGAATTTCACTAGACATGAATTTCATAACAGTTTAAGTGAATCTATACCTATTTAAATTGGACACTATTTTAACAAGTTTTTGGCTTATTGAAAATAGTGAATTAGGTATCAAATGACAGGAATAATCTCATGAATATATTTGTGTCTCAAATTCTCATAAATCCAGGACATGGAAAGAAAATAAACACATTAATATTGATGTTAATTTACCTTTTATTTTCCAAACCTTCACATATTATTTTTTAATTTTTCTTTCATTATGGGATCCAGTCAAAGTAGTTTATATTTTTCTTTATATTTATCTAACTCTTCTTAAAATGGACTAATTTGATATTATACATGGGAAAATTGTGATACATTTTATCTCCTATTCCAGCCATTAAATTAAATAAAATTCCTTGTTTCCAATGGTTCTGTTCATTGACAGATAGTCAATTATACATTAAATGACAAAACATCTTTGATATTCTTTCATTCTATTTTCTATTTGATCATAGTAAATAACTCATTTCCTTTTGGTTGTATAAAAGTCAACCCTGTAAACAAAATTGCAATTTGGTGACTTCTGCACAATGAGTGTTAATTTTCTCTGTTGTAATCTTTCATCAAAAATTGAAAACTTTTTGGATGAAAGAAATATTTTTATTCAGTTAGCCGTAGTGGGACCAGTAATTAAATATTTCTAACAATCTCCTTGGTGATTGCAATACTCTGGCCCATGGAACATACTGGAAAAAAAGAGCTTCATTCATTTCAAGCAAACATTTAATTTTCTTGTGATTAAATTCTGACTTCATCAATGACAACAGAATTGTGTAGTATTTACCTAAAATAACAAACAATGGCATACAAAAAATCATAGAAAAATAGGTTCAAACAGAAATTGAATAGTTTTATATAGCTTTAAGGATCCATTTCAAACATAGTCTGCAGATAGTAACAATGAAAGAAACTAGTAGAATCCCCATCCTTTTCAAGTACCTGAGCATTAAACAACCCCACCAACGCCTGCTTAACCACAGCTTTCTGTGCATCTTATACATTTATCTTTCATATTGTCATGGTTCATGAGTACTCTTGGCAGTTAGAAAGACCCTCTATCTTCTTTCAGAAAATGTTTAGTAAAACAAAATGTTCAGAGCAACTCTGGCAGGATCTAATGGTTGTTCACCAGCAAGTTAACTGTTTGCTGTTATGAACAGCTCAGCTACTTTTCTCAGCTTCTTTTGCATTTAGCTGCTTGTCCAAGTTCTGACCAATAAAAAAAATTAGTAGATGTCATCTCTAGGATTTAACCCTTGCCCACTCAACTTGCTTTCTCTGTCTCTTCGTTAAGCTTCAATTTGAGTCCCACACAATGCCTCAGAAGACTCTAGTTCAAGATGTCATGTCAAATTTTTGTGGAAATGAAAATGAGTAATGCTTGCATTTTTCAATAGTATTTAGTAAATGAAACTACTAGACAGTTATGTGGTACCTATGCAGCTCAGCAGATGAAATTGTATTTTTGCTAATGACTACCTCCTATATTAAATTGTACAGCTCCAGACAAATGAAAAAATGCTAAAATGAAGGAACATGACCCATAAGCTATATATCCGATTTTACCATACCAATTCCTGATGTTGATGTTGTTTGATGAAATTTTTTGCATCCTTTAATAAGAGCTAAATAAATAAAGCAATAAATAAATAAAGCAGAGGTCAGAATTTAAACTTAGACTCAAAGTGATATAACTTTAACTTTTGCCTCCATGATTTATAATATCAGACATGTTTTCTAATCATTCCCTTTGTCTATTAAGTAGGACTCTTCCAACATATAATAAGGTTATTTCAAGCTTGAAATATTGTATAATATTTTCAGAGTGATAGCTAAAGCACAAGCAAAAGTTTAAATGATTAAAATAATAGTTAAAATTGTCATTGACCTGTTAGCAACTAAAAACATGCAAATAGTAAAAGCATCTCAAAAGCCACTCTTACTTTGAGAATTGCTCGTGAAAAACTGTTTATATGATAACAAGGAATTAAAATAAACCATGCTAACAGTCAAATCTATTTCATTAGGATTGATTACTAGCAGAAGATCACATTTGAGGATTATGTCTGAGTATTTTTAATGAGCTGAATGGAAAGAAAGAAGGAGAAGGAACTCTAACCTATGCTATAAAAATTAAGAGTAGTAACTGCCTTTAAAACATGAATAATAATAATAATAATAATAATAACAATAATAATAATAATAATTCAAGGCATATTTGAAAAAATTCCCAGGAAAGAATGCAGCATGAAATTTTAAAAGAACTTGATTAAACACACCAACTCACCTTGACTGTCATTTGTTAGACACAGTATTTGCAAAACTCATGTCTGTAGATGTTCATGCAGTCAATATGAAAAGAAAGAACAGAAATAGAAGAGAATGTGGAATTTATGACAAGACTCTTACATTAAATAAAATGCAAATTAAGCAGATTACTGTGGAAGTGTGAAATTTCCATAATAATTTAACAAATTACCATGAGCATAATTTCATATGCACTTTAAAGCCACATTTATCATCAATTTAGAAATGTCTTATTTCATCTAATTAAAGTAAAGCTTAATACATTTTGTGGTAGAAATTTATACCAAGAAACAATGCAATCTAAACCCATTATATCTTAAAGCATGTTACTTACTTTTAGTAAAGGAGAGATCAATCTATTCCAAATGATAACTTTCTCCAATTTTATTATATTGTTAAAAGTTGAAAAATAAAACAAAATAAAAAGTGAGAACTATTAGAATAGCAGTTATATTCCTTGGATCAACAAAAATTTGAGTCAAGCTTTTGATATTTTCTTAAATTATCATACTATCAAGAAAACAAATTCAAACATTTGATTTAAAGTACTCATTTCATAAGTTTTGAAATAGTACTCACCTAAAAATTATAAAAAACTAATCAATAATTGTTCTTTTTTCACTAAATATCTAAGAACTTGCTGTTATGGGGAGCTTTGATTGCTTCTTTTGTGTTATTTTGCTGCGCTCATTCCTAAACCTAAAGACAATTGAAGCACATTTTCCTTCTTAGAACATGCCACCTGGTTCCATGATTTAAGTACAATAAAAATGCCAGTGTTTTTAAGTGTGATACACCCCTTCCTTAGTCAACCATAGCAGGAACACTTGTTTCTTACACTCTCTACTGGAATGCCTCAGCTGATATAATTGACCAGATCATCTTAGTGGAGACTACCCACCTCAGACCTCAGGTTTTGGAAAGGGATCACCAAGATATATAACTTTACCATGGAGGAGAAAGGATCTGAACTCAAACGTTGACACATACTTAAAGCTTCTGCTCTGATGCAGAAAATTTCAGTTTGTTCATATCTTTATTATCCAAAACCATCCATGGATACATACATACTCTAATGCGTTAGAAAGTGAGTTCTACACATACAGAAAGATGATGAAATGGAGGAAAGGTAACACATACCCAACCCAGCTAGCCCCACCCTAAACTCAATGCCCTAAATCTAAGCACCCTAGAGTCTCTTGATCACTTCAGGTGGAAATTATTACATATCTCATTGTATGTATCAGATCCCAAATGGAAGTACTAGACACTTTTCTTTTGCTGTGACAAAACACCATGACCCAGGTAAACAAACAGAAAGTTTAACTGAGCTTATAATTTTAGAGTGTTAAAGTCAATGATGGGCTCAGAGGCAGTAGGCATGGCAGGTGGAACAGGAATGTGAGATCCGCACAGGAAGCTGAGATCCATGTCTTGAAATTCAATTATGAAGCAGAAAGTGGAGATATGACAGAGAAAAATAAATTCTTCACCAACCTCTCCTTAACAGGGTATGCTGTCAGTATTTACAGATCCAAGTCTGACCACCAGATTGCTTTTTAGAGTGAGGATAAGTGATGCTTTAAAATAAAATGATACTTTAAACATTTTTAAATATTTTTTTATTGTGAAGCACTGCAAATAAATAAAATAGATATCACAGTATAACAAATTATATGTACCAAACTTTTCAGTCAGAACAAATCTTGATTAACTAAAACTCACTGGTCTCCAAATCCCCACTGCCTTCCAGATGTTTCTTACACAAATTTCATATATATTATGTAACCACTGATATTACTGTATAAAACGGACAATATGTTCAAACTATCAAATAAATCACCTTATGTTCTTGAAGTAGGGTCACATGGATTGTGGAATCAAGTCTAATAGCTATACCTCTGCCCTCCCCTTCCTCTCTGAACTTGCTTTTGTCATGCTGTCCTTGCTCTCACTTAGTGTGGTAGAATTTCTGTTCATCTAGTATTCCCTTTACTTTAAAGTTCTCCCAATGCAATATTCCCATGCCTATTTCTTACTGTTATTTAAAACAATGGTACAACTTTAAAAATTCTTTCAGAATCCTTGTCACAATTTTGGCTCTTTTTATCTTATTATCTACTATCTATTAAGTCTTTTAGGATGTAAACAATTCTGGGGATGTTGATTTTACTTCTAAAACTTTACTTTTAGAACACTGTACTTTCCTTGGTATATTTTTAATAGTTGAGACAATGACCATTCTTGGTTCTATGCACTAATACATTTTTATACTACTTCAACTAAAATTATTCATATTTTGACATTCAGGATTAAGTCAGTTTCACTAATTCATTATTTAGAACTGTAGTACAGAAAGGGAGAAATGTCATCTTCATATTTTCAAATTAAATATATTGATATATTTGCTCTTATTTAATCAAGGAGTGAGAAGTGGGGACTCAATTAATGAATGCACAGGACACTGAGGAGCATTGAAAGACAAAAAAATTGACATTTTGAAGAATGTGAAAAGATAAAGTTTTCTATTTTCTAAGGCTTTTACAACTTAAGGCCATTCTGAATATGTATAGTTGATTTTGTATGATTATTGTTAATTAGCTTACTTCTCAACATAAAAACACTGAAAATCATCATTACAATCAATTCCTTAACCATATTTGATGCAGAATGGACATAAGATAAAATAAAATATACGAGCAATAAGTATATGGAAACATACAAGGATTTATAACTACAAACCCATTATATAAACAAACATAACTCAAAATAGAAATGTCTGTCAAATCTTTCTCAAATGGATAAGAAAAAAGGCTAGTAAGAGCTTGTGTTTATACCCATAGATAGATGTAGTCCTAATACCTCATGAAGGAAACATCTCTTTACAATAGATGGAAACTAAAACCAATCAAAAAGCAAGAGTTGTGGCCCCTAGTCCAAGAGAGTACATCTGTAATATAATTCCTGTACCTCAGGCTCAGGAAACACTGCAGATGAGGGAGCAATAATACTGTAAGAACCAGAGGATCAGAGAGATTACTGTGAGATTTTATCTCCTAGAAGTGTCAAAAGCTACACTTATAAAATCTCAATAACATGGCTTCCTATAGATGATCTGAACAAGGATGTTACCAAAAGAAATTTCAAAGTGGATGGGGCAAATACAATACTCTCATTGGCATCAAAGCATAAAATGAGATCTCCCATTTAGAACTGAACATTCAAAAGTCTCTTATTTTCTGAACTTTGACCAGCTGTTTGCTTCTGTATTAATTGACATCTACTGTGGAAAGAAGGTTGAGAGATATATTAAAGCATAGATATAAAGATAAGAACTTATAGGGAGTTTATTATTATTTCCATAACTTTGCCTTCTGAGGCTTAGGGATCATTGTTAAAAAGGGGATAAAAAGATTTAGTGCCAAAGAGAGGATGGATTTATATAAAAACAATTTTTTCAGAGCATCATATTTGCAAACGTGAACTCTCAAAGGCTATAACATCTTACACAAGTCTTATGCAAGATCAAGGCATCCAAAATCCCAGAACTGATGTGGGAAGGGCTCCTGAAGCCTAATCCTTAGCCGAGAAGCTATTGGCAGTTGTTGTCTTCTGGGAGAAGAGTATGTGAAAGGCTACCAAGCAATGTTCCAGTAAATGATCTTGCACTTCAAGCAGCACTAAATAGGCTCAGTGGGAAATTTTTTTAAAAGGAAAAAAGAGAACCTTTTTTAGAGGGGAAAAAAGTAGGGGAGATGGTTCCATCCTTGTGGTGATGGTCCAGTTTCTATAAGATAGCAGTCTGAGTAAACCATTGGGAAGCAAGCCAGTATATAGCACCTTCCATGGTTTATGCATCAGTTCCTGCCTCCAGATTCCTGCCCTGCTTGAGTTCCACTCCTGACGTCCTTTTGTGATGAACAGCAATGTGGATGTCGAAACCAAATAATCCCTTTTCCTCCTCAACTTTCTTTTGGTCATGGTGTTTCATCCCAGTAATAGAAACTCTAACTAAGACAAGTTTCTATCTCAAAAATAATAAAACCAATAACCAAGATCCTATGGAATATTCCATGTTAAAAAATTTTCACTCTAATGTGATGGAGATAGTATAGCAGGTATAGTATCGACTGAGTAATTGCATCTGTAAGATAAGGCTGTAAGCAGACGCATAGAAAAATTTCTTAATTAGTGGTTGATATGGAGGTTCCACTTTCCCCCTGAAGTTGCTTTTGGTCATAGTGATTCATCATGGTAATGATAATCCTAAGACAAGAATCTTCTTATTTTTTCCAAAATATTAGCAGTATTTATGAATAATCACTCATTAATATACTTGATGTGAAACTGAGGATTATTCAGAATATTGTATCCAAAATAATTTTCAAATCTATTTCACAGCAATTATGATTTTTACAGATCAGCTAAAATATCCCAAACTATTGTGTTCCTTGCCATATGAAAATTGAAACTAAAGACAAAATTGT
The DNA here is from genome assembly GCA_026225945.1 of Cricetomys ansorgei. Classification (NCBI taxonomy): domain Eukaryota; kingdom Metazoa; phylum Chordata; class Mammalia; order Rodentia; family Nesomyidae; genus Cricetomys; species Cricetomys ansorgei. Next base: position 6,528,053 of record JAMJFZ010001131.1, on the reverse strand, counting down.
CTTGTGAATTTATAATAAAAGCAGTTCACTATATAGTAATAAGTATAACTCTGTTGACATATTTTCCAAGTTGCCTTTAAGATTCAAGCTCACTTGAATCTCGCAAGTCACTTTCAAGCACTCAGAATGACGTATTTTCATTGAAGTGATAAACGATTAGACCCAGAAGAGGTACAATGTTTACTTGAGGTCATAAGTCACAGACACTCAAAGAGCTAGAAGTGTGTGTTCTAAATAAGAAAACTTTAGAGGTTTCTATTTACTAATAGACTCGAAATTTCCCTAGAAAAATCTAGATGAGAGTTTTAAACTTACAAAAGAATAAAATGTATGTACTCGTAGCACAGTTCACTTAACATTCTTATAACAACTGCAAAAGTATCATAGATTGAAATTTTCCACATTTCAATAGATTGTCACTTCCTGAATAATGCATTATTCTATATATCTTCAGAGATATATTCTGTTCTTAAAAATTCTTTCACAGTCTTATTTATATTCAAAAATGATTTTTAATCTATTTTTCTGGTATTTTGAGAATATAAACAAATACTTCTTTCTTGAAATATCATAGATCATGGTAGTCAAATAATGATTAATGACTATTTATTGATACAAACTTGTAATTCTTCAATAAATGATGCTTAATTTTTAACACTGGATTTTAGAATTCAGAAATAAAAGAGAGCTTTGATAATATCATGCCAAAGTGATCAGATCCAAGTGACTGTTTAATTCTAACAGACCTTCAAAGATTTGAGCAAATACAGAATTCATTACAGTTCTTCAAATAAAACTAAAGGAGAAAAAAAGATCAGTTCAATTTCTATAAGCAAGATACTGGAGTTACTTGAAACAGGCTTGTGGTAGATAGTCTCTAGGGAAAATAGTTGTTAACTCAATAAAATCAAGTCCAGACATAGAGGGGGAGAAAAACAAACCAATCAAAGCTAATGGTTCCTGATGAACCCAGATTAAATACAGAGATTGGTCTGGTTTAAATATACTCAAGGGAACAGTCCTTCAGATAAGAGTATCAATTTTCACTCTGGGTCAATAGGATGAAAAGTGTGTGGTTAAAATCAGATATTGCAAATGTATACAGCTTGAGTCAGGCGCCTGTTGGAGAAAAGGACACTTGGCAATCAGAAGCAACTCTGAGAGTATATGGAGATTTAAAATGAATATAGGCAAGTCAGGTTTATTAAAAAAATAAGAGAATTTAGCAAGGTAGGTATTTTTTAAAAAATTATACAAGACTAAGTAACTTATCTGTATGTTTATACACTACAAAATGAAAAATTATAGCAGAAAAAATTATGCATAAAATTTAACTAAACATTTGTAATTAAAGTGAAGGAAATTATGAAAGCACTGAATGGAGGCCTGGGGAGATGGCTCAGTGGCTCAAAGACAGATCATTTGATGCTTTTCAAAGGGACCCAAGTTTGGTCCCCAGCACCCATGTCAAGTGACTTATAATTGTCTATAATTCCAGCTCTGGAGGATCCAATGTACATTTCTATTCTCTTCACTGTGCACATAAAGGTAGCACATACTCACAGACACACACATACACATAAATAAAGACAAAATAAATATTTATGATAAGTAAATAGCTAAGTAAATAAATACAATTTTTAATTATTTAAAAAATAAAAGTATTGAATGCAATAAATATGTGGAAAAAATAAGTCATGACCATAAGTGGACAGTAAGTTTTAACACAATAAAGATTAAAATTTTTCTTCAAATTAATTCTCAGGTACCAAGAAAATGACATAAAAATATAAGTATTATCCTATTGCTACCTGCCAGGCTGGTGTTCCCACCCAGAGTATGGAGTGGCACAGGTGAGGAAGAAACACAAAGCTAGGGACTTGGCAGGAATAGGAAGGGTGATGAGCACTGCTAAGAGACACCTAACTGGAGGCAGGAATGGGTAAGCACCCAAGGTGGACAGATAACAGTCCTTGAGGTATCACCAGACCCTGCTGGCCCATTAGCCACCAACCAGGCTGGTCCTGGGGCTCCCATGATAGCAGCAGCTACTCATATTGCGCTCCTTGACAGGGTGGGGAGACCATGAGCTGCAACATTATCCATGAGCTGCAAGTACAAAGGCCAAGGCAGCAGGATAAGTGGAAATGAGGGTAGGATAGTACAGAACAGTCTGGAGCACAAGGATGTCCTGTCCCAGAATGAGTTGCCAAATCTCGGGATAACTCGGATCCTGAGCAACCAGCAAGATGTCCCAGCTGAAGAATACTACATCTTCAGGGTTGACTCTCCTCCTTTGGAAGAGGGGTTCTAAAAAACATAAAATGCGCGTGTGGATCAGGACAATTAGAGTTCTGTCTGCATTGCTGACCCATCAGAGTTTACTGGGTTCTTGACTTCCTGAGGCACTTTTTCTCGCAGGCTGTTTTGGTTGGGGGTAGGAGGCTGCGTTATGTCCATTTCTCTGCCGGAAGTCCAGGTGCCTGTGTGGATATCAGGTGCTTGCATGATGTCTGGGAACCTATGCAATATCAGGGTGCCTGAATTATTTCAAGTGTCTGCATAAGGTCCAGATGCCTGCAAGATATCTGGGTAGCTACGTAGCTGCATAGCTCCATACCTATGTCACTGCATAGCTGAGCGCCTGTGTGAAATCCAAACTCAGGTTGAACGTTTTCAGGCTTATTCTCAGGGTAATATAGGCCAGGTGGATGTTCATGATCCAAGCTGTCTATTCTTAACGAAAATCATGGTCATGCCTGTGATCCATGCTCTCACCACACAGGCTTAATTTATAAAGTGATATATTGAGAAAAGGCAATTAAGAGATTTTTACAATATGCTCAACGTAGCACTGCCTAAATTATAAAAATCTATTTTAAATATATAAATTAATTACATTGTTAGGCCAAGAAATGTCATGTGTTAAATAATAGCGATTTTTATTTAAAAAATTCTTTAGAAAGCCATTATACTGCATGTTACAGCACATGTATGTTTGTTTCCCTGGCTAACGCTGTCTAAACCTTTACTGCTCTCACCAAAGTTATAAAAAACCATAAGATAAGAGTATTTATGGCTAGGAACTACCTTGTTTTAGAAACAAATTTTGAGCAATCTTTGTCTTTCATAAGTAGACTACAATACATTTCTGAGCTCATAAGCTTCTCAATCCCATACCGTAAAAATCTTGATGGGAAAAATTACAGGCATTTCTCTACTTCTTACAAGAGAAAGAGAGGTTTTGTAATGTTCGTTGTTGCTAAAAATTCAAGGGTAAAAAGGAAAGCTTTTTTTCAGAAATCTTTATAATAAGAACGGAGAAAATACTGGAAGTATACTTTGTAGACAACAATTATCTTCCTATCTTTGTATTTGCTGAACTTATGATTGGGTCATGTAATCATTCATGCTTCTTATTTTCCTTACTGGACTAATTTCTATGATCCAAATACTTTCCTCTTGGCATATTACTTTTGTAGCCATAAAATTCACAGCATTCATTATCATCTTTGATATTCATAATTATAATTTCTAAAACTTTAAAAATATATATCATGCAAATTATGATTTTATTATCTTGTGCCATTTAGAGAAAGAAACTGATATTTTCTTATTATTTCTTCAGATAGGGGAAATGTTAGAACAATCAAGGTCTATTAGCAGAAAAAAATTCATCTAGGCAAGAGAATAGAATGTCTGGCCTGAGTGGAGACTTAACATTCTATCTGGACTGGATCAATCACCTGGCCAAGGAACCACCACTCAGGAAGAAGGCACCACTTCTAGGAAGGTGTGTTCAGATAGGTGGAACAATTCCTTTAATGTGACACTATACATTTTCTTCATAGATCTTGACCACTGGGAGATCAGTAGCCATAAGTTTCTGAATATTAGCATGGTACAGCATTTCCTTTTTCTTTTGTCCATCTCTTCAAAACCTAAGTATACTTTTCCCGACACTCTAGGATTCCTTACCCTTTCTCTAAAGCCACAGTCCCCACCATGTGGCTTCTATTGTCATGTGGAAGACATCCATAATAATAATTCAAGTGACATGGCATTTTTCCTTCTCTCGTCCATTCTCCAGGCAGCTGCTGATTATATATTGCCCGTCCTGAGCTTTTTTTCTTTTAAATTCTAATAAAATTCTCTCTGAGCTTAAAAAGAAGGAAAGGAAAAAAAAAGAAGGAAGGAAGGGCTCATGGCACTGCTTATTTATGAATTTATAATAACTGAATACAATATTCGTGCATAACATTTTGGGGAATAAAAATTGTTCCAAATGCTGTTTTCTACCTTTCTTTCTTCTCTTGCATAGAAGTACTCAGTGAAACCTAGGGTAAATTAAACTCAAGTGTACACACTTCAGTGTACGTAATCTCCACCTCTGTCCCATTCTATCCACTACTTCATAAAATTTCAGAGAAAAGGTACATGTCATACTGAAGGTAAAACTTGAGGTCATGATATGTATTTATTAATTCTAAACCATCTGAAATATTGTTATTAAAAGCAAAGTAGTAGCTCTTAGTTCTTCAATGGTTCATGACAATACACAGCTGCTGAAAAGAATTGCCTTTTACATACCTGAGATCTAACTGATTGTGATACTGGAATTTTCATGTATTAACATATTTTCTAACAATTACTTCACACACACACACACACATACACACACAAAATGGTCTTGGTCTTATTCATATATCTTCAAGTAGATGTGGCTACAATGTCATTCAGTTGTCTTATTTATATTAAAATGATATTTATATTCTGTATCCAAATGGAGACATATAAGTTACTGTGGCCAGCTGGTTATTGTTGGCCTTTTTCTTCTAGACAGGATATCAACAAAGTGCAAACTGCCGTCAACTTCGCTCTAAAAGCCAAAGATGACAACACCCTCTGGATTTGCTCTCCACCTCTGTCTAAATGCCACAATTGAAGACATGTATCACTGTGATTTGTGGCAAACTGGTTATTGGTCTCAGATGAGAGAGTTATTTCTCTTCAAGTATGATGAATTGAGCCATTTGGAAACATGGATACCAGAAATAAAGGAATTTTATTAAAGTCTATACATTTATTTACATAGTATTCAGGACACATCCTGAATTTCTGTGGTCTCTAAAAACACAATATGCATGAGTCAGAATTGAAATGTGTCCTCTATGTTCTGACATAGATTAATTATAGAGAAAAAGAATTTGTCATTGGTGAAAATATTTACATTTTACAAAGCGTTCAAATAACCAAGTATAAAAATATTCTGATATGGCTAGACTGCTGATTGACTTCCCAAAGTCCCATTGCTTTTAATTTCTCAGTAATGGCTTGTTTACTTAAAGTCAATATATTTCCTTTAATTTGTTTGTAGGAAAATTGGCCGTTCTTGCCTTCTTAAACCACATTTTGTAATCAATGGCTATGTTCTAATGGGAGCTCAGAAATGTCTTTAGAAATCATGTGCAGTTTATACAAATTATTTTTAGCATACTGTACCTTTAGGAACTTATCATTAACACTACATAGCAGTGAATTATTCTTTTTTCTCCCTTGCGTCTGCAAACTAACATACATTCTACTACTGCAGTCTGAATTTATAGAGCAGTCACATGCTATGAATATATTTTATTCAATAAAACCTATTTCTAAATCACATAGTAATTAATGCACCCAGGTACATGATTCTTGTGATCTTTGAAAGCATAGGCATTGGAATTTCACCATTTGGGCTATTAAACTAAATATTGAGTATGTGCGTGTGTAAAAAAAAAACCTATATGTTAAGAAACGAAAAGGGCTCTAGAGTCCTAAGACTTGAAATTAAGAGTCAAAATTAGATGGTACGAATGAGTTGTCTTTATAACATAGTGTAAACTACATCATTCATAATGAGTACTTGTTCTACCAAACATTTCCTCTTTCCCAGAGGTGAATTAGTGCATACACTTTTATTTTATTAGGAGTGTAGTTTACCTGCACCTTTTCAGTTATGACTGCTGAAATACATCTCACCAGTAGAATCCTTGAAGATCCTTGAATTTGAACACAGAACATTAATAAATTATCATGCTTAATTTGTCTGTCCTATGAACCATTCCTTAAAGGCAACCAGTTCCACAACTTATGATCCTGAATTAACAGTGAAAGGAAATCTATATTAGTGCTAAATCACCATACAATTCTATGATTGATGCATTTGGATAAAAGGCAAAGTAAAGAAGTAGACAAAGAAAAGAATAAATGAAGATATTCCCAGAAATATTATCCAAAGTTATTGTTCAAGGTACTCAAGGTACTTACACAAGGAGTTGTATAAGGTGGGTATAGGGTACCTGAGGACTGAGATTAAGCTACATGTTGTTTCTAATCAGCCTTATGTCTCATTCATTGGCTGTCCATATCCCAGTGCTGCTTCAGACTCTGCTGTAAGAGGTGGGACACATCCAAGGAAAGAAAAGGTACAACATTCCATTTGTTCATGGAGCTTCCATGTGAAAAACATCAGTGACCACAAATTAAAACAAAATTTAGAGACAGGTACTGGAGGTGCATGCCTTTAATCCCAGCACTTGGGAGCCACAGGCAGGTAGATCTCAGTAAGTCTGAGGCCAGCCTGATCTACAGAGTGAGTTCCGGGACAGCCAGCATTACAACAAAGAAACCCTGTCTCAAAAAACAATTATATACTACACACACACACACACACACACACACACACAATACATACACGCATTCACACACTTATACATACATGCACAATACACAATAACACACACAATACACACATACTCACACACACATACACACACGCACACACACAAGTGTGTGTACTTGAAGACAAAGCAATATATATTATTCTCAAGATTCTACATTATGCCAAGTCTTTAAATTATACTTTAACTTCAGTATAATGAGGAAATAATTTTCTCAGAGATCATTTTATATCCACACTTACATGAGTAACTTTTCTGACTTTGTTAGTAACAGGATTAATGTAAGATCCAATATTTCAAAATTCTAGACTTGTGCTTAGATGTATGTCTCAGCTTTCACTAGCCATAGGCGACACTTAAGATTAAGGATTATAGTATTACCTTAAGGAGAGTATTAGAATAAAACTCAGTAAATGAGGATTATAAAGTTTCAAGAGATCATGAGATCGTGAGCAAATCTTAATCTCTTTGTGTTTGTTTCCTCCCAACTGGCAAATGTGGATAAGCTTTTTAATTAAATATGAAGGATTACATAGGAATTTCTGGTCAATTTGACTGTGAAATACAGGTACTGTAATAAGTGTAAAGATGTAATGAGGAAGGCAAGTGCTAAACAATCATTGCACATGTTATAAAGTGGAGGCCAACCCCTACCTATAGGAAAGATGAGGCATTCTAAAAGGTAGTCATATATGTAAAGGAGGGATACTAATTAATGAAAGTCACGTTTGGATCTTTAAAGTACCTAGGGAGAAATAAAACAAGCAGCTATATTACAACATTAAAGGAGGCCATATTATTATAACACAGTATCAAAAACCTCACAGCGGGCCCTAACCCCAAATAAATGACATGTAAGAGTGTAAGTGATGGGAATTGATACACCATCATTAGGTGAACCAACTAATTTAAGATTTATAGGGTAGCTGTCTCTTATGGTTGATTTGGGAATAAGTGATTAACAGTCCCAGCCCCTTTTCTCATTACTTTTTGCTTACCTCATTCTCCTTTCTCAAACTACCACACTAGTGACTGTAATCATCAAAATAAAGAGGTGCTTGGACTTGTTCAGTTCTGCACATAAGTTTTTCCTCAAGGCTCAATGAGTAGTTATAAATTTTCTTCTCCTTTGAAAATCATCCAGTGGTAAGAAAAAATGAGCCATTAATGTTTCTATTGGCTTTGTTATAGTAAATGCATGAGTTGTACAATATTGATCACTTTACTAAATTCTCCTCTAACTTGACTTAAATATGAAGTTTTGGTGATTAATGAATACACACTTGCACATGCATACACATACCACGCGCACACACACACACACAGCATGCATTTTAGTAAAAGAAGAAAGAAATAGGATTTCTAGGACTCAGAAGAGCTGCATCAATTTTCCATAAAAAGCTTCACAATTTAACTAATCTCATGTAGTAATAACCTAATTAGTGAAAGCAAGAAAATAATAACATTCATTAATCTATTATCTTTTTTATATAAATTATATAATGAAATTCATTTGCATCTATAAGAAAGCAGGTTATAAATGAGCTTGATAATGTATTAACACACTGAGAAACCCAATTTAACCTATAAGCTCATACTTCTTCTCTGCAATTGTTCAAAATCCATTCACCAAATTGTTCCATCTACATTCATCTCTTACAGCAGAGAAAAACAAGCCAGTTGGGAAAAGCAGGACTGGAGGACAATGTGGAGAAAGAAGAAACTCCTAATCACATTGCCTTCTCCACAGTCCTCAAAACTCTGACACAAAATAGGACCTACTCCATAAGTTGTGATGCTTAACATAACCAGAAAGGGTTCTTGCCTCCAGTTTCAAAGACTAAGGAACTAGTTATTTATTTTACATAGCATCACGTGACTAAGACTTCAAATGCATTATCTCAAAATGGCTGTTTTCTTTAAATTTTATCTCAGTTCCTCTTTTTGGTCTCACTTGAATTTGTGTTTTGTGATGAGAGGTTCGTGCTGCAAAATCCAATGTGAACCTGAAGATCTTAGTTCTCCTGGTATTCTTTCCATTCATCAGTCCAAATGCCACTCACGTTTTGCCATCTGCAATCCAACCTTTTCTGCAGTATGGTGACAGGATTACTGTTTGAATGTTTATCTACTCACTAAATGGTGTACTTTTAGTAGGCATATAGACAAAAGAGGACAACACTGTTATACTGTACTGAAATTGTTCAGATTTCATCTACATTTGTTGTTTTCTGTGTTGTGTTTTATTTGCTGTGTTCTGTTTTAACTGATTTGCTATTTCAAAAACTATACAAAGAGGTAGACTGTGTTCTCCCACAGAACATTCTAGACAACCAACCAAAGTAACTTTTCCCCTTGTGATCTCCAAAAGGACAATTGTCAAGTGGCTATGTAAGAGTAAATGGCTCTATCTCCCATTTAAACAATCAACTTTTTGAAATACACATTATTTTAAACATTTGTGCCACATTTGTAATAGACTTATGTAAATACACAGTTGTTTTCATCTACTAAAACATCCCACATTTTCCGATCCAGTTAAAGCTCTGGGATCCTCTGACTCTTATGTACTTTCTATGACTCCCTGGTATTTCATCCCTGCCCTGTGGTATTAAGATGTAATAGATCCAATGGTAGGTAAAATTATAGGTATACTAATCTACCTCTCTGCATGAAATTACCCAAAGGAGAGACAGCATAGCTCACCATGTTCATAATGCCAGTTATCAAGAAGCTAATCATAACCCAGATTCCTCTTCCTCAGCCTTGAAGTCACACATTAGCATCCACCTGGGGGGAAATGCAGATTCTTATCAGTATTAACAGTTGTGCGTCATCACAAATACCTTTTAATATTAGAATCTTACAGGCACGTAAGTTTTGTTTTTAAAAAATTGTTTTGTTAATATGTCCTGTGAGATGTTAAGAAGAGTAAAAGTAGCAACAGTAATGAAAAAAACTTCTACAGTACCATACAAACCTCAGAAGAACAGAGAGCCTGGACATTGCCCAATGCAAGGTCATGCAGAATTAAAAAAAAAAAAAAACAGAAAAGAAATGAATAGGAAGCCTGTCTAGCTCTCTCAGTCTCCCGTTCTTTCTGCTTGAATGGACATACTGTCATTAAAGTTCTTTACCAGTCAGGTTAGACAAAGTCCTGGGGGACTCACTCCCCATCATGCGGTTGCCTGGCTGAGCCATACATTTCTATTGGCCCTATTGATTAGGCATCTGCTTCTGCTGTGAGAATGGTTTGCTCTTGTGGAACTGTGTTTCGCAGCTGTTACAGTTCAGATGAGTGTTGACAGGATGAAAATTAAATTAACACCCAATAACATTTTAACACCTGGTCCAACAACTGCAATATCATTGAATTTCACCTTTTTGAAATTACTTTTGGAGTTAATTCATCCTTACTTTGACTTTGACCAGAAGAGACATTCCTATAATTTTACCACAAAAGATTCTCCCTTCACTGATATTTATAATTCCCATGAAACTTCCTTTGATCCATGTTCAGTGACTGAATGGGAAGACCTTGAAAAATATTCAGTAACAATATTATTTTAGAATATATACCCTTCCTGATGATAGCTGAAGAGGTGGCACAGACAAAACACATTAATTAGCCAAAGAGAAGAATGACTCACTCTAGCACAATCCAGACTAACCTGATGTGTTAACAGCCATCTTTGCAGGGACAAAAAAATCTGATGAGAATACAAGTTTCATATATTCCTAATTTCAGATCCCAATTGGTTTATGAAGACAATGGAAGAGATTATATACAAAGCAGGCTTTTTACACTGACAGACTGAGGCCAGAATGCCTCATTTAAAGTCTAACCCTCATGTCCCCTAAGTATTTATAATTATTTAAGAGACGCAATCCTTAAGCCTCAGTTTCGCATAAGAGCCTGCTAATAAACACATCTGTTTCACAGGACAGTTTGGTGATTATATAATCTATGTAAAAATCTGAAGGTGACAGTGTTCCACAGGCTTGGAACTAAGTCTCAATGAGTCTTCCATTTTATGATGAATTCACAGAATCACCCAGCTGAGAGTTTTTACAGATCATTTAATCTTGTCCTCAGATTTCAATGCTAAGTAAGTGCGAGAAAGTTCAATGGCTTCTGAAGAATAGGTATACACATACTCGATACAGATTGGGGAAATCAGCTAATTTCATTAGAATTTGGAATTTATTTTTATGAATTCTACTTCTTAATAGGCTATATATTTTTAAAAGGACTATGGGTCCATTCTAAGTAATTCATTCATTTAAATTATTTCTTTATTTCTATTTCATCTCTAGGAAAAGGAATGGTGTTATTTATTATTTCCTAGATTTAATAAAAACATAGGTAATAAAACTACCACACTATTATTTTACTTATGGATCCCATAATGTGCCAGATGCTTGAGTAAAGAGAAATATAGAACTTTACAAGTTCTACAACTTCTACAAAACATAGAAATTTACAAGAAGGAAAGAAAAAAAACATGTATTTTATATTTATATTTATATGCATATTTAAAAAGGAGTCTGTTAACCATTGTTAAAAATGGCTTCCTAATTCGAAGATTTTCTTGTTTCCATTGTCTTCTGTGTTATTGCTAATTATATTTGTAAGGAAGTAGGAATCAGCAGAATGGAGAATTGCTGCATATTTTAATTTGGCCAATTTTGTTACTATTAACAACTTTTGGTAAATGAGTTGTATTTCCAGAGATTAATGTTGTAAACTGTAATGAGATTTTAGGATTAAGTGCAAATTGTATTTATTCATCTATTTTTCCTATTTGGGTTATTTGCTATACCCAGACAAAGGCAGACTACAAATTTCCTCTTCTTGATGTTTCATAGTAGATTATACAACCACACTTTTGTTTTCTCTCTTCCTGACCATGTGACAGCATTAATATGGACAAAATGTATATGATGCAATTGGAGCATGGACAGTGGTTGCTTTCATGAGTTTTAATTCAAAATTACTTTATTTATTTTACATTTAAAAAACAAACAAATTCTAAAGCTAAATTTTCAAAATCCGATGTAAGATTTAGTTTTACAGAAAGAAAACATTTTGTAAAACTAGAAAACTTAAACTTTTCTTGAAATAAAGAATTACAGTTGCGTGAGATTTAGGAAAACTAATCTGTTACTATGTCAAAAGTTGTCCGCTAGAAATGGAAATCCAATGATGAGGACACTAAGTGCTCTTAATGCTGCATAATTGCTCAGTTCCCTCACTCTTTTGCATGGTCCCTGTGTCCCCTCAGGCAAATAAAATCATTTATATTTATTTACATTTATTTATATCTTCATATAACTCTAGAGAAAATCTGGTTGCCTTGAGAAAAGGATGCATGAAAATTTGAAAGATGTAAGTATTGAAGATGTAATAATAACCCAGACAACATATTCATATTTCTGATTCCCCTGTCTTTTCTAGGTAAGGATATACCTATCCTAAGACAAGTGTGTTATTCACAAAAAGTAGTAAGATTAATGTACTAAATAAAATTGTTCTTCAGCATAAGACCTTGCATCTACAACAGGAAGACAAATTACGCAATTCTAAAGTTTTCACAAACTTAACAGTGCTGTTGTTTTAATCAAGCTTCACTAATTATTGAACACTGGAGGGCATTTCCAGTAAAACTAATATATTCATACCATGATCATAATTAACCCTTTAGTGTTGTTGAAGGAGGAGAGAATAAGAATCTTTATAAGCCTTCAAATTCAGTTGAAATTTCTTCAGGAGCATGGCAGTCAGTAGCAATCAGGGGCACTTAGGCCTTCGATATTCTGGTTCTACAACAATTGGATATGGTCATCTGTGAAATAAATGTTGCTTTCATATGAGAAGCAAGAGAAAAGTAGAAGAGAAATCAGGAAAAATCATCTTGCCCTTATACAGTTATCAAGTTGTAGTTCATGAAATCATTGAATTGGAAAATATAATATTTCATTCAATCCATGCATATAATTCCTATATGGAAACAGAAAATAAAAAATCAAAGAAAACAAGTATTGAATTTTTTAAAAAAGTAATTCATCAGTCTCTAATTAGATTTAGAAATATATGAAATTTTGAAGAAATTGCGCTTATTTTCAATGTTTATTTTATAATCAATTTATTCAATAGCAAAATGTAGGCTAACATAGACAAGCAGAACAGGTACAAAGACATAAACCACAATAAGGATGAGTTAAAATCTATAGAATCACAAGCTAAGAATTACTGCTGGGGATTTTCAAATATGAGCACTCACTTTACAGACATGGAAATGAGATAGTGACAAGTTTACAGACCATGGTCACAATATGGAGTCAGGAAAAGAGAACAATTCAAATGTTGAAACATTATGTGCAGGTCAACATCTATTTGACCACACCAGGATGACTTGTACACCATGCTCTGTGATGTTTTAGTAACAATTAAATAGAAGCAGAAACTATTTGGCAAAGAGAATCTTAGGTTCTAGGGTATGTATCAGATTTTTTGAGAAGTCATTTGTTTAACTGTCAGCTGGATTACACATGACCATTATGTACTACACATCTTTGATATAATTATAACCAAATCAAAACCAAATTTGGAAATGATAGTTCAAATGTTTAGATTTGGTACTGATATATGTTAGAATGAAAACTACATATGCAAAATTAAAATATCTTTTACTATGTAGCTAATGTAGTAACTGCTTTTAGCTTAAATATAGTCATGAGGACCATAGTTTAAGCATTTTCTGTCTCTGCTTTTGATAATCTATAAAATAAGAAACAGACTCATAATCTCCCTTTGAACATTTTTTTTCATGTTAGTTTCAAGAGGCATTTACATATTTTCCTGATTTACACTTCGGGGTAGGTGGTCTCACTAATTTATCTAGACTGGCTTTGAATTTGGAGCCCACTTGCCTCATGCTGGTGGATACTGAGATTACAGATATGTACCCTTTATTGTGCTTATCTTAGTTTTTGGATAAGCCACCATTACCAAAAAAATAAAATCCAGAAAACTAATTAGTTCCTTATGGTAACTGGAACATAGATATATCTCAATTATATACCATCAAGAAGAAAACAAAAACTGTCATGTTGTCACAGATGTGTGGGTTAGAAATACCAAAAATATAGTCTTGACCTGAAAACTCAGAGACAAGTATGCTACTCAAAGGCACCTTGACTCCTAATCAAGATACTTTGTGTGTCTCACAATGCCTACCAGTTTGTGGAATACAACTGGTGAAGAAAGAGAAACAGTGAAAGACTCACCCTTCGGCAGGTAATTTATTCACTTTATCAATACCAGTGTTAAGTAAACAAGAAAACAGGTTTTTCTCTTTAGCCAGGGAGGAAGAGTCTTTATTTAGAGATTTTGATTTGAAATTTTATCTTCGAACTGGAAACAAAATGAAGCTACATTTGCTTTCAGAGAGGAGAGGAATCAAATTTAATACACTTATGCAGATATTTTCTTTCTAGATTATAGATACTGAAGGTTAGACTCCTCACAGTTCATAAAATTCAAAATGAATTGAAATTGCCTTTGGAATCAGTTACAACGCTAGAATGAATGGCAAATAAGCTATGAGAATAGGGAAAAAACTTTCAGAAAATATATTTAGTTGAGTAAATAAGAAAAAAAACCATAAAGTTGTCATTTAATGACAATTTAAAAATTATGTTTTATATTAGCTATTGTACTCAAAATATATAAATATTGAAAATGTTTTTCATCTAAGAGACCTTGAATTCTATAGCTCTGACCTGTGAAAGGAAAAACTAGAAAGGAGCTTGACCTGAGACTCAGACTCCAATGTTGCTATAAGGAAATCTCAGGCAGAAGGATATGAGATTTTAAGCCAAGTTTCCTTAATAGAGAAGTCCAGTGTCCCATCAGAATGCCCAGTCCTATAATTGGTTACTGACCAGTGGCCGAGGCTATCCTGGGAAGCATTGCTTATAGGATATGGTGGTGAACTCAGAAACATTGCAAGTGGATATGGCTATGCTCTCCCTAGCAGTAACACTCAGTAATGGTTTTCTATGAGCTGAACATCACAGAGAAGTTCTGAATTTAACTTAGACTAAGGAGACTATAATGCTCCAAATGTGGCAATAGTCCGTATGTTTATTTACCTTCAGTTGGACATAAGAACTCAATTGTACAGCAATCACACAGGACTCAAATAGGCATTACTGCTTTCTGCAGAACACTGTACTTGGATAAATACTTAATCACTTAGACTGATAATCACCAACAGACTTTAGTTCTCCATTTATAAATGCAACTCATCTTTCTCTTGATCGATCAAATATATTTTGCAATAATATTTTCAGTAAAGACAGCGAAATTCTTTAGTTTATGTATACTTAATACGTTCTTTCTACTGCCTCTCAAAAGACATAAGTTTTATTGACAACAGGTAAAGGAATTGAAGTTTAGTTAAGGATAGTGTCCACAAGGTGAGACTCACTTGTCTCCTTTTGTGGTATTATTAATGCATGCGGTGAAACCCAGGGGTCGACATATAAGGGGAGTTATGGCTTAGAACCGAGGTGCCACTTAGGAAAAGCTGACAAGATTAACTGAACTATTGAGAAATCAAGGTAGCTACCTGAACTTTCTTTCCCCTATTTGTTATTCTCTTATTCAGATGTGAGAAGGCTGACAGCCATCCTATTCAGATTCTTCTGGAGGCAGTTTCTACATCTGGGAACAATGGTGACTAGCAGGCCAGCTCTGACAGCAATGCTTTTGGCTTAAATAAGATGAAAATTTTGCTCTGTTGTCACCAACAGTTGGGGTGTGTGGCAGTGCTGATAGCATGTTTTTCCTGTCCTTATTGAAAACATGATGGTGTAATTTTGCATAAAAAAGCCAGTGACAACTTGTTCAAAGTGCTTTTGTAAGCACCTCATTCCCTAAGGGCATTTTTTTCTGTGTGCTTCCAATTTTCTGAGCAAAAGGTGGACACAAGATCACAACACAGAGCTGTTCTGTGCACTATGCAACAGAGAGGCAAAGGGCTGAAATTACAAGGAAGGGACTATGGGGAACAGCACTTGTGTCAAAATGGGGAGCTTCTACAGAAGAACCACCATACTCTCTATCAAAGCCTAGGAATCTTGCCAAGAAAGGCAACTTAGGGGGTTAATCCAGGTGGAAACTCCTGTTTGGGAAAGCTAGTGTTTCTAACTTTACAGACAATTTCTGATTCAGTTTGGGCGAAAGGGTTTTCTAAAGCTTCCCTAGTCCTTCATGATAACATGTTCTTAGACTGTGTAGCATTTTGGATTCTTCAATTAGTGTCCTCAATAGATCGGTCATATAAACATTATTACTTCTGGATGTTAGATAAGGAACCTGGAGAGCAAAGAGAGTTTTCATAGCCAGCAAGTGATGAAATCTCTAAAAAAAAAAAATCTTTATTTTTTACTCTCAGTTCACTTTCTGCCATACAGTTTAGTCTTTTTACCATGACCCTACGCACATAAAAGCAAAGGTTCATGAAAATAAAATTCAGCCAATCAATATTTAAAATACTTAGAAGTAATAATCAGTAAATCTACAAAAATAACCTTTTTGTTTCTGACATAAATAATAAAAGAATAAACCTCTCCAGTATCAGTGTGAAAATGAAAATTTCAACAATAGAATCACATTTTCTGCTGCTAAAGAGTCTATGGTGAACTCTTATTTTTGTATTCTGAGGGCTCCAGATCTCCTCTTATGTAGAGATATTGCAGTCACCCACGCAACCCCACACTTGGTGATCATACCTCTCAAATCCACAATTGTGGAGTCTGGTTGATTATAGTTATCAAACTTTTATTACTGGACATCATGCAAGGTTACTATGTGAAATTTTAGTATCAGATGGTAATGTGGAGAGCACAAAAGCAATGTGATTTATGACATACATCTGCATGGACTGAATATATTTCAAGGTGAGCTATAGTAGAGAGGCAAAAGTCACAGAGCTATGCCATCTATCTTACACAGTCTGTCTAACATAGATGGCCAAAAATTATTGCAAGTTTAAAAAATGCAGCCAGAAATGACTACATAGAAGAGTATTTTGAAGATTATTTTGGTTCTTCCACTTCCATCCTGAGGCACAGGAGCTGTGGGTTACCATGCAGACATGGCCAATCCCAGAAGCACATCATGAAAAATTAGTCCCCCGAATCAGTGAAATGGAATCAAGAAATCCCAGACACAAAAGTTTGAATCTCTTAATGAAATGAATGCAACTTTCCATGTGTTTTGCCAAGAAGCAGAATAAGTCTGACCTGAAGAAGATATAGACAAGCAATGTCAGGGCCTTAAATGATTGGATTGAGCCTATAAAGGCCCTTAAAAGGCCTGAAAGAATTAAGACTAAGGTCTCAGCCACAAGCTCTGTAGCCTTGTTTTTATTATCTACTCCAGCTTTGAGGAGTGTTATTATGTCCGCATTGCCCTAGGTCACAGACTCAGTCCACCAAGTCTCAGGCTACAATACAGACTGTCTCAGATTCCTGCTCCAGTTTCAGCTCAGGTCCCCAAATCCATGCAGGCATGAATACCAAAGGCTTTTAGCTGCAAGAAGGAGGACAGAGAGACTGGTTTAGCTGGCTGTCATGTGCAAGTGTCCAGTGTCTGATGCTATTTCTACAAATAAATTGTATGCAGAAAAATATAATAAATAAATAAATAAGCATTAAATGAATAAAATTATAAATAGAATTTTTCTGTAGAAAAGAAACACATTTTATATTTGAATTGCTTTTCAAAATAATTTTTCTAACATTTAAATAAGTATCAAGTATATGCTATATGACCTAAATTATACAGAATATATTTCACAATGACCACATACCATATAACATTCATATTTGTAAAGAAACAGCTCAGAAAACTTAAGAACTGCTCTTAAAAGATTATAATTGTGATTACACAAGTTTTAAATTCCATCAGGTCTATAGAAATGCAAGTAAGTTAGAAAAATTCCTTAGATTCATGCTAACAGACATCTTCATCAACTATTAATTACACTGAACCTCATCGTCTGATACATTTTCTAACTAACGTACAATACTCAACAGAGATTATCTAGACTGCTTAGGTTCATACCAGCAAAAACAATATGCTTTGCAGGATAACATTAGGCTTAGAAACAAGCCCTGCTGTAGAAATACCAAAGACAGATAGGACAATAAGATATATTCTAACAAGGATCTAATCAGAAAAGTATAAGCCCTAACAAATAAATAGAAACTAGTGGAAGTCCAGAGTGAAGTATGTTTTGTTAGTGAATCAGAAATGACTCCACGGAAGTGACAAAATATGAACCAGACCCAGAAGGATGAGTAAGATCTAGTCATTCTAATAATAGTTGGTACAGACTTGGAAAGATTAGAAAGTTAATACATTATTGGTGAACATGAGCAAAAGTAAAGCAGCTTTGGAAAATAAGTAATTCTTTAGTCACTTAAACTCAGTTAAATTTGGCAGCAAATACATTCCTATTTGTATAAAATTTAATCTTGAAAATATTATGCTAAGTATGAAGCTTGTTTTAAAACTTCACACATCATGTAAGATAATCATATCAAGGTCTATAGCAAAAAACTTTACAGCCAGTTGTGACTGAATGCTAACAGGGTGAGTGTGACAAGGGCAAGTATGAAAGCCATCATAAGGGTAAGGGAGTAGAGAAAAATTCTTCATAGACATAAAAAACAACATGAGCTTACAAATAGGATTTAGTGGGTATTTTGTCTTGCCCACTTGTTAATAATTGTCATAAAATATTGTTTAAGTCAAAGAAACTTCATTTATCACATTATATACAATTCTTTACATAAATGTTTTCTTCTTCCAAAACTAAACTTTTCCTCATTATTCCATTAATAAATAACAGAGCTTAATGTCAAGTAAAATAGTATCTTAAAAGTTTGTCTCTTTAAATTTTATTTACTCTTACTGTGTTTATTTTGGTTTGTAATTATATGCTCCGGTATATCCGTTTTTCATTACTATGGGAAAAATTACCATAGTTGGACTAGCTGAGGACAATGTATTCATAATATTATTATCATGGAGGAAGAAGTCCAGAAATGACTGTTGGGCAAATGTAAGGCAGCCTGGGCTTTTCCATGTAGACTGTCAGGAAGGATCTACTAATGTACTCGATAAGGCTGTCCACAGAATTCAATCCTTTGGCATGTAGGAACAAGGATTAGTCTCATTGGTGGCTGCTAATCAGAAGTGAGCCTGAGCTTTGAAATGCTACATGAACACATTCATTTTTTTATTTACTTTTTTATTATTTTGAAAAGAGAAATTAATTTTATTTTTCTTCACGTGTAGTTGTGTATGTATACGTGCGAGTAAATGTTTACATGTCTTGGAGTGAATCAGAATCCCTAGAGCAGGAGACGCAGGTGACTGCACCACACATAGTGTGGATGCTAGGAAATCAAACTTGAGAATCTTTGCAAGAGCAACAAGATCTCTTATTCTGTGAACCCTCTCTCCAGCCCGACTTATTTCTTATTTTGTGAACCCTCTCTCCAGCCGGACTTATTTGCTCTTACGTTTATTTTTAGCTAGTAGGTAAAAACTAATAAGAAAACATGTATACAATGACAAAATAACGTGACCACTTTCCATAATTAAAAGTATATCTCCTCAAAAACATCATTTTTATAGTGAGTACTAATTTATTATTACCTATAGCCTACCTTCTATGTGGTAGTACAACAGAATATTTTGATCCTATTTTTGATAATTACAAGTCCACTCTCAAATTCCTATCTTATGATAATTATAATTCTACTCTCAATTTCTATTAAACCAACTGGTTTTATATTCCGCATGTCTGAAAATGGCACTTTACTTTCTTCACTTGCTTTATTTCAATTAGCATGATGATCTCTAGCTCTGTATATATTATTGAAAAGATAGGTTTTCATTCTTTATATGAATGAGTACTATAGGTCCAAAGTACAAGAAATAAGTCTGTGGAACAGATATTTGTCCTCCTGTGTTCACAGTATTGATAATAACATAAGTCAACAAGTAGAGGCAATCTAAATGCCCATCAGTCTACAAATGTAAAAAAATAAATAAATAAACATGATACACAGAATACCGTGATAAGTCTCTTATTTATAATTTATATTTAAAGTATAACACACAAAGCAAAATGAAGTATTTGGGAAGAGGGGTTACATAAAAGGAAGGGATAGGAGACAAGAAAGGTTAATGGGGGAACTGATCAAAGTATATGATACACATGTTTGAAAATGAAACAATGAAATTCACTTTATAGAAGAAATACAGGCTAATAATAAAATGAAAGAACAGTAGTTTCATTTATTGGAGATTATCTCTCCATGCTCAATGATTTCAGGAGCATTATGATTTTGTAAGAAGTGAGCACTTGGTGTTGGCTTATGCCAATGATATCTCAAGGGAGATCATATTGATTTAATATATCATAACCAGCATTGGCCATAGAAAGTTAAATGTAGTGGCGTAATCAGATTTAATCACAGGAGATTTGTTCTATAAATACATTCTATTTATCATAAATGTACACATTGCTTGTGATATATTTGGTAGTATTTTATGGGTTATTTTTTAACAAGGTTCAACACGTTTGTCTTAACAATGACCTTTACTGACAAATGGACGGACACACATTACTTTGCAGAACATGACAGTTAGTGAGTGGTAAAGCCAGACTGGGAGTCTATGCACTACAGGTCAGTTGGCTTATGCACTTTACCAGTGCTGTTTGTTGTTGTTATGACTGATTTTCATTGGTTTTATGTCAAATATATACGATAAATAATCTCCTAGGTAAAGATTTTTCCAGATGAAGACCTAGTAAAATTCTTTGCTAAGCCACCTGTAGAATTTATTATATAACTTACACAGAAATACTTCAGAGATGCTCTACTTATTCGTAGATGATGCAAACAGTATGGGTCTTACCTAAATAGCCATTTCCTAAGACAATTCTAGCCCATTAAAAACAAATCTGTGACTTCGTTTCAAAATATTTTAAAATCCATTAAAATAGTACTGTGATCTTAGTGCTGCACACAGAGGCCTCAGATTAAGATGACCTTTAATGATTATTTAGGTTTAAAGCAGACCAGGAATTCACTGAGGCAAAGAAATTTGGCTCCCCAGATTCAATTATACTCATGGAAGCAGGAGTAAATGGTATTAAGTATATACCATAGAATATATGGTAGCATGTAGAAGCAATAAGCCAAATTACTTTCTGCAACATAAAATGGAACTTAAAACCATAGCATGCATTAAAAACAAAATAAGAATTTACAAAAGTCCAAGGCACAGTATCATTTAGGCAAAGAAAAGTGACCTACATACATTAGGAATAAAAGAATAAAATGTTCCCTTCCCAAAATGAATACATGATTTAATGTATTAGCAACAACTAAGGTTCAAACAGTATTAAAATACTAAAACAGTATAGCAATGGCTTATAAATGATATCATTACATGTGACTGAATATATCTCCTGTGGAGTTTTCCCAACTCGACTGTCTTTTGGAAACTCTGTAGCTTCCAATTCAAGAGAGATTTTGCTTATTTCCTCCTGTCTCCCTCTCCTATGATGGATCTGTATACTCACTGGCATTGATCTTTTAGTCATCAAGGGCAAGCTTCACTACAGTACCACTCTATATAGTTGATGTGTGCACTTTTTAGAAAGCTTTCTCTTAATATATAGGACACTTTATTTTCATCATGCTACCTATGATATCAAGGATAACTTCTGGAATTTACACATCAATAATTTGAATAAGACTGATTTTCTATGGTGATATGGTTTCTATAGTGTTAAATTTTGAGCTTTGTCCCAGCATGATGCTATTGGTAGAAGTTAGAAACTTTAAGAAGTGAGCACTGAAAGGAAATATTCTAGTCACTAAATACATCCATTCGGATGAAAAGTGAGACTCTAGTATACTCTGTTCAGTTAGTCATCTCCCTGTTTTTCTCCTATCTTCTCCATCTTCCTCATTACCCCCAACTTGAAGTCATGATATTCTTTTTGCTTTACCAATTGCCCAAAACCAGTAAGGCCAACCAATTATACACTGAAACTGCTAAGACTGTGAACAAAAATAAATCTTACCTCATTTTAAAATCATCATTGTCAGGTATTTCACAGTAATGAGAGCTCAGTAACACGTTTAGAATTATCTATCCAAATTGAAACTTTTAAACAGTTTCTTAATTAACATAAATTCTCTTAAATACAAGGTGTATCTATATATGTTAAGGGTTTTACTAGGATTGGTGCAATTACCAATATTTTCTGCAATTGTATCAGGAAAACTCATGGGATATTCATGAAAATTCACATCAAATGTCTGTATCTTTGAAAAGCATATATTATTAATAATGAATCAAACATTTACTGAATATATTTATAGAAGTCACGTAAAAGACCATTATATGCAAATAGTTTAGCTAAAATAACTCAATTATAAAACAAATTTTCTCAATCTCTATAGCAGAGAAATAACAACCTTGACAACATCTATTATTCCTGTCAGTCACTTACTATAATAATACTCAAAAACAGTTTGGATGAGATTATTTTTCTTGACAGAAGTAATTTGAAAACTTTATTGAACTTATATATATAATAAAAAAAAACTAAATAAAGCTGAATATGTCAGCCATAGGCAACACAGCTCTTTGTGATTTCTGGATTGGTAGGAAACCCCTACTCTGAGCTGCAAAAGATTATATCAATGCAAATAATACAGCATGTTCTTTTCCCAATATAGATCCTAATTATTAGAAGAGAGTTTTAACAGTTTTATTTAAAATTAAATTAAAATAAAAAAAACATGTCCTTCAGATTTTTTTTAAAACACAATAATCAAAATTGAGCTTTAACAATAAATATGTTTATGTCTACTTCAGTGAATAAATGAAATGAATGCCAGAACATTTAAAACTAATACAGTTTGCTTCCACATGTAGGCAGATACAGAAGACATTGCTTCACAGAAGTTGAGTCACATGTAGGTGGTCCTAGGCTCTATGATAGGAAGAAAACACTAAAAGTCTATTTCTTTGCCTGTATATGAGTATGTTGTCCCGCATAATAAAGTCACAAGTAAGATCAAGAGAGTTATATTATTGAATTAAAAGAGTATTATGAACAGTATTTCAAAAATGACCACAACTTGGCACACAAGGAATTAGATGTTTTCAGCCTGCTGTCTTGCAAGAACATGATTAATATCTATCCTGGAAGATAAATTTCAGAAACAAATCATGTTTTTATCAATACTTTCCTTAATTAGCTGTTGTACAATATGTCTGTCTATTCAGATGGAATCTGCAGTGCTATCCTTTAAATTGACAAAGGAGAGAACGATTTTTGACTCAGCAAAACAAGTTGTCTTGAGACAAAAGATTTTATAAACCAAGAAGTTAAAGGTTCAAAGTACTGGATATTTTAGCATGGATTCAAATAAAAAGGAGTCTTTTCAAAACACTGGCCTACCACAATGCTTCTTATTTTCATTCTTTATTTCCTGATAAATCTTGCCACAGAATTCAAACTCTTCTCTTCAAGGTTAGCAATGGCTTGGTATCAGTTCTCTCATGACCTTTAAACATCAACTGAAGGACTGAATATTTGGTAGCCTGATCCTGTTCCATTCAGATTTTCCTCTGATCTTCTACAGCCACATATCCTCTGTCTTGTCACAGGGATTCTTTTCCTTATCCTATATTCCAAAATATGCATTCTTACTTTCTATCTCATGCTTTTTTTTCTTTTATTATTATTTCTGTCAGTTTCTTCTATATTGTTTCTTTGTGTCACTCAGTAAGACTGCATCTACAGTATCACTTTATCCTCATTTCTAAGAGACTATATCAACAGAGACAACCATCTTGGATCCATATTTAAAAGCATTCTACTGATGAATTCCCTATTTCAGTTCATGGCTTAATATTTTCTCAAATGCCAAGCTTTAGACTCATGAAACTATTTATTCCTCTTTACAGTTAATTGCAAGGCCATATTGAACCTCCCTTGACTATTTTTCCCTGATCCTAGTCATTACATAGCATCTTGTCTACTATATTATATCCTTAGGTTTTTGTCAACATTGACATAAGTAGCTCACCTTTATTAAAATAATTTTTATAGGAGCCTTAAAATTTTCTTTTTTGTTTCTATGCCTATGTTCTATGCCTAGAACATAATTTAAAATTTTTAATCTTATCTTAACTTCCAAGTGCTTACAGAGAAAGCATGAAACACTTAAATAATTACTACCTCAGGGAAAGTATTTAACCTTGAAAAAATAATAATGTAAAATTAAAGACAGTTTCATAGAATGTGGTTCTTTACCATGTGCATCGAATTTCAGAGTCCTGGTCCCTCAACTCATTCAACCAACTAGTCATTTAATCAACAACTACATTCCAGGCACAATTGTGAGATGAGGGAATTCACTAAAAGACAAAGTAGAATGACAACCTGCACTAGTGAAGCTTATGTTTTAGGAGTTATGAGGGAAATGATAGAACATAAAGCAGGTGGTATCAACAAGATTCTTTGTGCCACTACATTACAACACAGACAGGAGAGAGATGGGGGTATACAAGGAGATACCAAAGGACATAGAAATAGCGTAGTCCTTCATTATTTTATGTACTCTCTAAATCTATTTTTCTATGACAAAATTCAAGCTCTTTGAAACTAATTCAGACTGAACTGACAGATTAATCCCTATAAAACACTCTCCTCTCCAGTTTGCTTTGTTAAAAGATTTGTTTTTCACAGTTCCCAACTGGCTGCAGCATAAAGTCTAGGTTGTCTATGGAACTCAACAATAAGCCTTTTAGTATATGATTATCTAATTAAGTGAAGCACCTGCTGATCTTCATCCACACATTCCGATTCCCCTTCTTATGTCTGTTACCCACTTCTTTTCTATTTTTGTCCATTAAAAATATTGTTCTTACTCTTAGAACTCAAATTAAATTTTATTTAAATGTTATTACATCAGGAAGTTTTCTTTTTAAATGTATTTCATTCATTATTATTTTGTGTACATGAATGTAGCTGTGGTTATGCTACAGTATTTGTGTAAAGGTCAGGGGACTTCTTTATGTCGATATTTGGGAACAAATTAAGGTTTTTGGGCTTGTCGGGCAAGTATTTTTACCTGCTAAGCCATCTCTATGGCCAAAGATTTTTCACACATTAAACAAACTGTTGTATAAGAACTTTGTACTTGAGCAAGAAGCACTTTCTCCTTGAATCAACTTAGCAAGTTCCAGAGTTTAATCTCTGATCACCTTTTTGTCTTTATCTGTAGTCTTTTACTGTGTGAACTTGTCCTACTTTGGAACTGTAAATATAACATTTGCCAATGACTCTTAAACTGGTGCACTATACCCAGTTTTCTCATCATTATCAAGATTTATATTTCCATCTGCCTACATGATATCCTTCAGAAATAGGCTTTAATAAGCTTTTTAAATACAAGAAGTTTAAAACAGAACTGATTATCTTCCATGTGGAATTGTTCTTTCCCACCTCACAAAGAAGACCAGCATTCTCATAGTAACTCATCTGGAAATCTGGGTGTAATCTTTTGCATGTTTCTTTATCATTGCCCTTGTTCTTGCTGAAGGAGTAATTGAGCTTTTGTTTCTACAATTTTTCATGTTGTAGCCAATAATGTACTAAGACAGAAATGTCTGTCATTCCCCTCTAAAATCTGTAACTTCATAGTTTGACAAATTTCTTTTCTATTAGGATCACTGTAATCAAGTTGTACATATCTCTTTGATATAACTCACACATAAGGCAAACCCCTATACAGATACTCCCTGGGCCTAGGTTTTTTTTTGTTTGTTTGTTTTTTTCCTGCCTATAATGATTTCCTCATAGCTAATTCCTTGCATCTATTAAGTCTTGGTAAAATATCACTTTCCCCCTAAGGACTATTCTGACCATCGTATTTGAGATTGCCATTCTCCCTATTCCATGATATGATTTTCAATTCTGGTTACTCTTTTTATCGTGTTACTATATGTTGTTTCTGTTATATCTTATAATTCATGTCATCAACTCCTCTACTATATATATGATTCACACAGCAGTGACTTGAATGTTTTGGTCACAGATAAATTTTAAGTTGATCTCAAAACATTATCCATTTTAAATGAACAAGTCTTCCCAACTTTAAGCTACTTGACTGATTATATATGACAGCAAGGTTATGCATTTGTATCTTATTTTGATAAGATGTCTCCATTAGTATATCAGAGTCTACTTTGTCTTTGTTAGCAATGTCTCTAAACAAAATACTCAGTATGTTGTTTTGTGGATGAAATGAATAACAGTTCTATTCTACTATAAAGAAGATAAATTCAAATAATTATGATTTGTTAGTGAGATAGTTAATTTCCATGAATTATGATTAAACTTGCATAACTATGTAAAGAGTGTTAGTTTTTAATGATTAATCACAACAACAATAACAACAGGAATTTACAGAGTAAATTAGGAAGCTTAACAGTCTCCTGTATACCTTTTTGTCATTCAGGTTGACTCATTTCTGTGGCCTCTCTGACTCTGTATCAACTTTTCCCTAGTCTCCAACTTATCCTTAATTGTCATTGATTGGTCAAATTCATAACAAAAATAACTACACACAACTTTCTGCTTAAGTCTCACACAAAGAACACTTGAACGATTCCAGTTTTGATATATTTAGTATAGAAAATAAAAGCTGTAAAAATTATCACATTAAATTTTACTTTAATCTTTTCCAGAATATTTAAATGGTCTTTATGAGGAGAAGTCTGTGTAGCTCTTCAGACTGTCATTGGAATATTCAGATTCACCCAAAGAAATAATATCAGAAATCTTGACTCAACTGAATGATTCATCCTCACTGATTAAATGTATTATTTTGTCTTTCATTTTCCTTAAATAGATATATCAGGTTAGTTTGTATTAGCATAAATTTTGTATCCTTGTATGTTTACAATGGTAACAAAATGGAAAGACAAAACAAAAGAAAGTTTCAAACCCAACATGAGTTTGAAAGTATATAAAAGTATATAAAAATATATATAAAGTATATAAAAATATACTTGCCCAGTTTGTACTTACAGCACTGTGAACTACTTAGGTAAAATGTCCTAAGTTATAATTGTGTGTGTGTGTGTCTATTAGATATGTAATCATTATGGGCTAAATCCTATTGTGAAAAATATGTCAAATCTTAGCTCTCTGCACAAGAGATAAAACGTTTCTTACCAAAAACTGCATGTAAATTTAAAAAGAAATTAAACCCTCTCACTGCTTACTTTTTACTTGTCATTTATTTATCCTAAATGAAAATTTATGCTTAACAACTGGAGACATAGATCAAGACAGCCTTGTTTATTTGGGGTTGGAACTATCTCCTGGCCTTTCTATGTTCCATCCCAGTCCGACGATTTTCAAACATGACAGTACCTTAGCTAAACACATTGATAGAGAGTCTTCATGGAACTTCTCTTTTTCAATGGGCAAGATTGTGACCATTTTGACGAAGAAACTGCTATAGGCTTTCTGAGCCGAATCACACAAGTTTACACAGTTCTCAACTTCTTTACTAGGACTCTTGGGACCCTGAGCATTAGTAGAACTTTTCTCTAGTCATCTCCTGTAACAGAGTCAAACCATAAACATTAATTTTGTGTGGTCTGTGTGTGTGTGTGTGTGTGTGTGTGTGTGTAGGTGTATCACATGTGTTTAGTGAAGGCAGAAGCTAGAAGGGAGCTTTGAATTCCATTAAACTGAAGATACAGGTAATTTTGAGAAACTTGATATGGATGCTAGAAACAAAATTAGGGTATCTTTAAAGAGCAGCAAGAGTTCTTAATCACCGAGCTATCTCTCTACAACCTCAATGTCTTTAAAACTTTTTGTAGCTTGTCAAACAGGAATAAATAACTGAACCTCATCTCAATACATCAGCTAGTTCTTTTTTTTTTAACAGTTTGAGCATCCTATCCACTAAAAATAAATTAAAAAGTCATAGGCAGTTATGATTTATAGTAGATCTGATAAACTTTATAATAAAATATTAATGGGTGGGCCTCATTACAAATTTTTGAATCTTTAATTCCCTCACTACAAAACAAGGAGTATATACTATGTAATCCTTTAAGAACCATTCAATTTTTGCTTTTTGGAACTTATAAGATGTTCATTTGAAGCAACGGCAATGGCAGATGGGGTATGATTTATTTCCAAAATATTTAGCTCATGCATTTTATTACCATCCTTATTAGTTTTTCAAAGATAACCTCAATTCTAGAGATGATGTTAATTGTTTTAATACAGAGTTGTCATGTCTAACTTTCTCTAAATGTTCTTATATAAGGCATGTGATCTTTTTACACAAAAGATTACATGTACTTTCCTACAATATTCAGATGAGCAGCTCTTTCAAAAACCACACAGACATCATTCAATAGATGGACTATTAGGTTTGAAATATGTTTGGACAATGTTAAGCAAATACAAATAACTGGTTTGTTTAAGTGCTCTTTTGCTCCTATATATTATTTAATCCATCATTGCAGGTGACAGTATATTAATGAACTATTTCATCCTTAAAGAATATTTTTAGCCTATAGTTATTATTGTTTTGATCAAGCATTATCTACCTAAGAAGTTCTTCCTAGCTTTTCAAGTATTTCTCTCTCGGCGGCAGACGACTAGCCCTTAGTTGGGAAACTAAAGAATTAACATCATGAGCACTTAAATTTGAAAAAAGAAAATGTAGCAATTAATCAAGATTATTTAACTGCTGAAGTTTAAAATTGTGAGGAAATTCTTGTGGTAACCTTCATACCACGGATTTCCAGTGTTTTTCTTTTGAAAATGGAGAATGACATTAGAATAACTATAGAATTATATTTTATGGAGAGCATATTGAAACTTATCATTATCCAAACCTGGTGCTTTGACTAAACTGTGAAACACTTTTACTGAGGCAGTGAAGCTCTCATTAAGTAGCCCCGCTTAGTCAAAGGGTGATTGTTGACCTTCTGTGCTTAAAGCATGTGCTGCTCTGTGCAGATAGAGGCTTTTCTCCCACATTCCTCTTGATGGTGCATAATGGAGTTACATGTGCATATCGGGAGGAGAATAGACCTTAATTTGCAATATTAAGCAGCATAGACACATAAAAAGCCTTCATTAAAATATTAAAAATTGGCTAAACCCAAGAGAGCTAAGAGTTGTGTTCCTACGGGATGAAAATTCCAACCTCAAACTCGTTTTCTAATCTCAATTTCTGACATCTGTTAATAAGAAAGAAGTCAGAAACTTAGAAAGTCCAGTTATCTTGTAGCCACTGGAGTGCTAGCAGACAGCCCAGCAATTATCACATGCTTTGCTTTCTGCAGAGCACAAGAGCAGGGTACAATAAACAATCATGGGATCCCTCAAAATGCCAAGCAACAGATGCAGTGCTTATTTTTTGTCATCTTGAGTTAAGTGGTAGGAAAATAATGTCTTTCCTACCCCAGTTTTCAGAGAGACGTTGAAAGCCTAATCACAGCTGTGGGCTTATAGCTATGTCAATGGACAGTTGAATGCTTCTATTTTCAACCTACATTTCAGAACCATTACTGTCTCCATAATATCTGATGTGGAGGTATATGAGTCTGTATTTTTGATTTTTTTAAAAATATGAAATGACACATTATATAGAGACTATTTTTTATATAAGCCACAAATTAATTTAGTAGTTTCAGAACTAAAGACTATATATTTCTGAATATCTTTAAATAGCTGATTAAAATAAATGAGGTTTTAAATGTATGTGCTTTTTCTGTCTTGAAAGTACATGGGAAGGTTTAAAAGAAGGAAAAGAAAGGGGAAAATTATATGATTACATTATAGTCTCAAAAATTTTAAAAAAAGCTAATGCTATAAGGACATTGCTAATGTTTGCTAAATATTAGTGTTAAAGAAATGGCTGTAATATTTATTCATATCCTTATTGAGATATTGTTGCTTTGATTCCTAAAATCATATGTTATCTTAGGATCCATCTTAATTCATGAAAAGGTCAGGTCACAATAAGCATTTAAAGATGCTTTAATATATAAATATGCCAAAAGATGTCAATGTGGTGATATTTTAATAGTGTCAAGGATAAACATGAACTGGATCTGTAGAGTTACACAAATAAATATATAATTAGTAACAATATGAAGACTTGTGTGGTAGTACTCTAGAGTTTCCATAACAAAACTTCGCAGATTAGATTTTCAAAGGAAATTTATTTTGTAAATTTGAAAACTTGATGTTGATGATCAAGACATTGCTGCCATTGGCTCTGCTTTGATTTGGGTTCCTGGCCTTTTCTCTGTTCTCACCTGTCTGTTCCTATGCTCACACACACACTTTAGCATTCCCCATTATATCCAAAGTGTCAGTCTGAAGAGATGACTCAGCCATTAAAGGCTAGGCTAACAAAAGAAGTATCCTTTTCTTAAAAAGACACCAATCAGAATGGATAAGCTCTCATCCATACCAATCATTTTTAAGCTTAGTCACCTCTGTGATGACCTTTTGTTCCAATACAATCACAGTCTCACATACTGGAAATTAGAATTCTACATATGAACTGGGGAACAAATGCAGACCATAATGCCTGATTCATCACCTCAAAAACTCAAGAGAGAACCATGGTATGAAGGAATCTGGGGTATTTTTTGTTTTCTTAATAATAGAGAAAGACTTTGAGGTTTTTGGTGACTCAATAACTATACTAAACTTTAAAAGGGACATGAAAAATATGAAATCAGTAAGAGTTATACTTATTCTTTATTGATATACTAAAAGAATGAGCAACCACACCACTAATGGTTAGTTGTTTCAAAAACTACTTGGGAGAAGAAGATAAACGGTAAGGTCTGAACTAAGTTAAACTCAAATTGCTGTATGTGCGTCTATATGAAACCTCCTAGAGGATAAGATACTGTTGCTTGGGAATAAGCGAAAAACCAAATACTACTTACCAGTAGTTCACCAAAAGGCATCAGTGATTTGCCTGTCAACCCTAATGCCTGAGTTTATGGTTCCGTTTTTCCTGGATTGTCCCAATATATGCCTATGGTTTATCAATATTATGTCAAGTTGGCACCTTCCTGACCCAAAATTGTCCTCCTTGGATGATGTGATAATTCATCTATTACTATCACTCCTTCAAAATCAGCAGATATTACCTGTACCCACACTCACTCACCAAATTATATCGCTTTCACAACTGAAAAGAATTTGAAGAATCTGAAATTCTGTCATCTTACTCCTTGATCATAATCTTAGGTTCTAGAAAGAAAAACAAGTTCCCCTAATATTTTCCAAATTCTCAAAATGTACTCATTAGAGTAGATGAGGAAAAGGTAGATAGGCACCATCAGATTCCTGCATCTTACATTTTCGTTTACTAATCCTGAGACTGAGTGTATCATTTAAGCTGTTTGAAGCCTCATTTTCTTTATTTGTATCAAGGAGCTTTGGTGGACATTGTTGTGAAATATCCATTTTGACAATTTCAGAGTTCAAAAGAATCAAATATTGGCTAAATACTTAAAAATTATTTAAGCATCAACTAACTGACAATCACTGTTATTCTTGTGTTCAGAGAAAAATACAGCATAAAAATTAAACAAATGTTTTACACTTACCCAGGACACTGATGGTCTCATGTGATATCTTATATCTTACGGCCATTGTACAGTCCTTTCTGAATGAGTGCTTGACACTGAAAATTTGTGTGAGTGGAGCCAAGAGTGATGGTGAACACACTTCAGAATTAAGAATGGCCAAATGAGACCTAGAACTTCAGGGTAGGAAAGGGAATTGGAGGTAAGAACAGAAAAGAACCCATACTCTTCCTGCTCACTTTTAAATAAGCATTCAAATACTTGACTGATGAACACTTATGTTGTTATGAGTAGGGCTTCAACACAGACAGCAAGCAGATACGTCTTGAAAATTCTGACCATTTTCTCTGGTTACATATTCAGTAGTGAGATTGTTGGTAAATACATAGTTCTATTTTTAAATTTTAAGGAACCTCCATAGTACTTTTCATTGTGATGGTTAATATTCATTGCTAACTTGACAGGAGATAAAATAACCAAGGAGACAAGCCTGTGGGCATGACCGTGAAGGACTATCTAAGTAATGTGGGCAGTATCATTCCATAGATTGGTGTTCCAAACAGCATAAAAAGGAGACTGCTGGCTGAACCCAAGAATTCATCTCTTGCTGGGTGGTGGTGGTACACACCTTTAATCCCAGCATTCAAGAGACAGAGGCAGGTGGATCTCTGTGAGTTCAAGGCCAGCCTGGTCTCATTCTGTGAATAAGTTCCAGGACAACCAGAGTTACAACAGAGAGACTCTATCTCAAAAATCCAAAAAAAGAATTAATCTCTCTCTCTCTCACCCCCCCCCTCTCTCTGTGTTTGTGTGTGTGTGCGCTTCTTGACTACAGATGCAATGATATCAACCTTATTTACAATGATAAACTATACCCTCAGACTGTGAGCCAAAATAACTCTTCCTTTCTTCAGTAGCCTTTGTCATGTATTTTGACAGAGCAATAAGTAACTAAAATAGTCATAATTACTATATTTATTTACCTTATCCCAACAGTGCTGAAAAATCATTTTTTCTATATCATCACACATAAGTGTTACATTCTTTTTATAACAGCTATTCTAACTTGAGTGTGAAGATAACTCAATGTCCTTTGGATTTCCCTCATGTTAAGTAACATTCAGTGTTTATCCAAATATTCTCAAGTCACTTGTATGCCTTCTAAGTAAAATGTTCAAAAAATAAAAAAGGAATATATAATCCCAGAATAATACATACTTTATTTAAAAATAATATAATTTAGTTTATAAATATGTACAAACATGATATAGGTTACCTATATATGTATTATACAATTATAAATGATATATGTTATGTGCAATTAAATATAACTTCAATATATAAGTATACACATATAAAAACTCTACTTAATATTCTAGGGGACAAGAATGAATTTACCAATTTAAACACATATATAATGTCTGTACTTCTCAGTCTCAACTACATCACTTTCTTCTGCTTTCTTTGTCCTGGAATTATGACCATTCCTCCCCTCATAACTTAGCCTATATATTTATGTGTATAGCATATTTCTTCTGTTATCCAAAAATGATTGTTTATTTTCTGAGACAATAAGGGAAAAAGATATCAGATAAGCAACCTGCTATCAATGACTGCAAATCAATACAAATAGTTCTTCAATAAACACCAAACAAAATCTTTATCATCTTGAAATATAAATGCTGTCATGTGAATCTTTACTTGGCCAGCAGAGGTTTTTATATTACCAAAACTATCTCTTAGTGCCAAGGATGTGGCCATGATGCTTCTCTTGGTGATGACTTTTGGCTATGACTGTCCACTTGTAGAGGAGAATGAAGATCTCACATTTAATTTCATCAGCTCTCTGTTGCCACAGTAATGTTATGAACAAATGGCATGAAAGCTTCTGTGATCTACAAAACTGAATATCTATCTACAGATCCATGGGTAGATGGTTTAGTTAGAGCTAAGTTATACATTTCTTCTGGACGCAGATGAGCTCAATTGTTTATGTGGGTTTTGGTGGCTGTTGACTGGTGACTTATCCATGTATTGTCTCGTATTAGCTAGACCACATTAGCTCTGCATCATAAATCTCTCACCCACAGCCCATATTAGTTGCTCTTGAGGTAAAAGTGAACAAATGAAAGCAGAAATACCACTGCCTTTTGTGTATCACCTATTCTGAACTCCATTTCAACTACCTATGTTTTTCAGGTTTCTCAACTTAAAATTTTCCCTCTTAGTTCACCATTCTTCTCTACTATAATATTGCCAATATAATTCCCCATGTGTCTGCTTTATTTCTAAGTCTATATTTGTGTTTTAAGCCAATTATTGGATAACAGTTGTGAATTTATAGTTTTATAAAAAAATTGCAGTTAAACTTACAATCTAGAGGCAGAGAAATAAACTCCACCACTTCTTACAGATGATTGCAAAGCCACATGTCAGAGAGCTATGTATGCTGTGAAGGATGAGCACTTGTGTTTCTACCTTCTCTGCTAAATATCCTCCCAGCTCAGGGGAAGTACTGAGCATTTCTTCTTAAATAATTGGACTCCCTGTGAAAACAAGCAAACTTCTATTGTACACACTCTTGTGTGGATAGAACAAAGAAACATTGTTAGATAAATAAATTCACAGATATTTAGAAGCAATTTACATAGTCTTATATATACAATTGATGCTTCTTCCCTGTGGGTTACATCAATCTACCAAATGGAGATTGAAATATTCAAAACAAGTAGTCCGTAATGAACCTGTATAGGGTTGTTTCTTAGCATTTCCTTCTCCTGGCATAAAAGCAACTCTTTTTATAGTAAAAGTTAAGATAAATGCTCTAGAAATGACAACATACATAAAAAGATGAAGGCAGGTTATATGCGACACTATCTCAATTTTACATAGCAGATTGAATATATACAGATATAACCTTGAAAAAGTGAACTGAAATTAATTACAATCGATTTATATTAATACTAACCTAGAATAATGTGCCTTTGTTTTCTCAAGCTTGACACAAATACAAGCACATAAATCAGAATGATAGAGGACTGAATTTGATTCTCGCCTACATCACTTGCTTGATATAAGCCTAGACATGTGAACTAAGCTCTAGCAGAATGCTTTGCCAAAATAGTTATTTAATTATGTAAAAATATAACACTACCTCCTAAGATTCATGGTGAGGATTGGTGTGGACCATAAACTCAAACATTTGGTTGGGTTCATAGAACTTGATAGTCCCAGTTAATGGAGGCCATGTATTTGTCAATTCTGAGGTTAAGGATCATCACCTATCAGTTGAAACTTCTTTGGAATGGTCCATGTTCCACTCCTCATTCTGTCCTTGTGGTCTCTGCATCATTCTGTTGTGTCCGTTATTGATGGTTTTAGTTAATGCACTTATTTTTTCTTATATCTGTTTTCACTTGTTTTTCACTAGTGCCACCTTATGTAAAGTCATATTTTTTTTTTGAGAAAGAGTTTCTCTGTTGTAACTGTCTAACCTGGAACTCACTCTGTAGACCAGGCTGGCCTTAAACTCACAGAGATCTACCTGCCTCTGTTTCCCAAGTGCTGGGATTAAAGGCAGTGTATCACTACTGCCTAGCTGATTTATTCATCTTTTAACTGGATATTCTAGCATTAATATATTAGATGCCTAAATGGATAAATGGAATCAAATACAGATGACAGGAGCATTTTCAGGTGACAAGGAAAATGTTACAAGTGAGTTCTAGATGTGTGCATATTCTCAGGATACTAAATAAAATGGATTTTAGGAAGTTGAATTTGTCTCAAACATCTTTTCAAAAAACTATAGCAAGTAATATACAACTCATACCTTTTTCAATCAGCAATTCTTTCTAAAACCCTTTCTAGATGTCCAAAATGACACTGATTAACTAGTCTTACAGAGTAACTTCCAGACTCAGTTCCAGATAGGACTGAGTTGGACCATAATGACAGCCTGGTGGAAGGATATAACTGAGTCTACAAGTTATCCTCTTACCTCAGCAATAGCCCCATGGTACACACATGAACACATGTACATGCATGATAAATATTTTTAAGTAGGTAAAATTAAGAAGAACATACAGAAGGACACATTGTGGCCATCGTTAAGCAATACTATCATCAAGTCTACAAAATTTAGTGCATGGACCAGTGAGATACTCATCATGTAGAGAAACACGAGACACACGCAAAGAAATCTGTTAGATTCCTGGAAACTCCATGGAACAAACATGGAACCAACTCTACAGATATGTCTTCTGAGTCCCAATGCACTATGGTTTACATTTGCACCTGTACATGTTAGCATACACAGAGAGAGAGAGAGAGAGAGAGAGAGATACACCCATGCAGACAAATAATAAAAAATTTAAAAATGAATGTGAAAGTAAGCATGGTAACATATCATTTCATATTTCTACAGTATCAATACTTTTCCTGACATACAGTGGATATTTAATAGTGTTATTTAGTTTTCCATTAAGTTTCAAATATTTCTAGTATTCCTACATAGTATTAAAAAGAGAAAAATGCAATCAATATTGCAAAGCCTCCCTAAAGTTCTGAGACAAGATGGTGGCATGGTAGACAGAATCAGATAGGGCTCTGGTTTCTTTCCCAAAATCCCCATTACAGTCTCTTCCAGTCCCTCACCAGTTTGTGTACCCAGAGAAGCTATTCTGCTCTGATGGGGAAACGTTTAAGAATTAAAGGTGGTTGGAAAGGCAATAAACCTGGAAAATCATCTGTGAGTAGGAAAAGGAAAGATGGCAGAATGCATCAGGGTGTGCAGAAGAGACATGGAGCTACAGTTGTGGTGGGGACATAAATGGAAATGCTTCCATGAGGCTAGGACCATTGCTGCCTGTAGTTGTACACATACTGTTTAGCTCATCAGGGAAGACAGTGGTTTTGTCATAGGTTCAAACCCTGCCACACCTCAGCAAAGGGAACCACTATCATGACCAGTGCCATACTGGATAGTGGAACCCTAAGAGTCTCATCTCAGGGGTTTTTATTGATACTAAAGCTCCTCAGGTGTTCTATTGATACCACATGCAGATCATGAGCAAGAAAACATTTTTTACATAAAGCCAAAACCTGCAGATAATACAAATGCTAAGGCCTAGGTAGCCCCTTCACTCAACAATGCACAAAACAACTATTTTAAACATAACTAAAAATAAATGTCTGCAATATTTTCTCCTTTCTGTATAAGCCAATCAAAAAATTGCATTATCTCTACAACACAATCTAACACTGTAACAGAAAAACTACTTAAAAGAGGAACAATTATGACACTTCCTAGGATGTCTATCAAGCTTTTCACAAAGTCTTCGGACAGCAGAAAAACATTATCAATATCAAACGATCAGCAATCACTCACAATATTCCAGACTCCTCCAAAGTCCTTAGATCACTTCTCTGGCTCTGCCCTCTGCAGCACACACAGCTTGTCCTCCAGGCTTTGGCTGCCTCCCCTCTACCACTGCTGCTGTTCTTGGTGATCATCCCATGGTATTGGCATCTTGAGAATGCTGGGGTCCTTTGCTGCAACTGGGCTGCTCTTTCACCAATAGCCTTTCCTGGCCTCTCTTCATGGTGACAATCTTCAACTTCTTTACATGACCCCTTCAATCTGAGCTTTCAACTATGACTGAGGCCTTGCCTAGCCTCTCATAGTGCCAAGCCTCAGCTGTTCTCCATGACCCCTTCATCCCTTTAAAACAAGTACCATCTGGGTGACTCTCACAGTATCAAGTTTGGCTGCCAGCATGAGATACAACCTCAGCCAGTTCCAGAAGACAGCTTCTGTGTGGTGGTCCTGAGTAAACACTTTCCAGATTTTAAAATAGCATCTGATTTACAGGGAAAATAACTGTTCATTTTAAATAAGCAGTTTCTTAGCTCCAAGCCCAAAAGCCAATGGGAAGAACCTCCAGTGGAAATATTCTGAAGATTTGGTAGGCCCTTCTGTCACTGCTATGGGGAAACACACAACCTTCTCCATAGATCCAAAACACAAAACTCTGAGCTTCAAGCACAGACAAAGCAGCTATGAGAAAACTCAGTTTGTAGAACAGTATGCTCTGGATTCAATTTCCATTCCCTGGCTACTGACAGTGGCAGAAGGGAGCATTGGCTCCATGATCAGGAAAAGCAGTTAGAATCTTGCCTTCTAATGCTTTGACATACCCTGCCAAGGTTCTCATACTTTGCCAGAATGATTTCTCAATTTTCTCAGTATCCTCTACATAGCTTTCTCTTATAGAGCTTCCCTTTATTTCTGGCTCCCTCTGTGGAATCTATGCTTATTTATTTATTTTCATTGCCTTTTCTCTTCATGGAGGCTTATTTCCTTCCTCACTTTCTTCTTCCTTCCACGGACTTCTACTCAGTATTTTGTTTTTGTCCTGAGCATACCTTACTGAACTCTGGGAGGTCTGGAATTTCTTTCTTGCTCTTTCCTGTCTCTACATTGGATAAGCTAGTTAGCATGATATTGTGCCTTTCTTTGCTTTCTGCCTACCACGTTGGTGTGCCATTTGTGGCTGTTAGCTACTGGGTGGCTCAGCAAGAGAGACAAGAAGCCATATGCATAGATGTAAACCCTGCCAGATCTCTACAGAAGGAACCATTATCATTATCATGGCAAGTGTCATCCTGGGCAGTGGACCCCTGAGCATCTCATCTCAGGGGTTTTTATTGATACCTAAGCTCCTCAGGTGTTCTATTGATACACATGCAGATTATGAGCAATCAGACATCTTTTACATAAAGCCAACACCTGCAGATAATATAATTGCCAAGGACTAGGCAGCCCTTCACTCCAAAATGCACAAAACATCCATTTTAAACATAACTAAAAATAAATTTATGCAATAGCTGCTGCCCCACCTTTTCCCATCACAGGCAGAGAGACACTAAACTGGAAGCACATTCATGGCGGTGGCACAAGCAAGATGATGCTGGCAAAGGAGCTTGGATAGGATGAGTACTCAGGCTACCAGGAGGCTATGACCACAGTCCATCTGCCCTATTGCTACTCATGTAGCCAGGGCTGCCACCGGAGAATAGAAAAAATAGAAATGAACACACAGCAAAGAGATATAGAGCTTGGAGCTCTGAAGGTAGGGGGAAAATGTCAAATACTGCTAAGAAATCAGAGGCAGTGGAAGAGATGGGAGATCACCCAAAATAGACAAGGGTCAGGTCCTATCTCCAAACCAACCTGGCCCCTTCACCACCTGCCAGACTGGAATCACTGCTCCCATGGCCAAGGCTGATGTTAGTAGTGCTCTCCCTGATAGGACTGGGGAGATCATGGGCTCCAATGCTACCCTAAGTCTGCAAACACAAAGGCCAAGGGAGGTAGTAAGTCAGACAGTGATAACGGTAGGGTGGTGTACAGCAGACTGGAGCTCCAGTAGGTCCGGCCTCTGAACATACCCAACCATGGGATTGGCCTGAACCTGAGCAACAAGATATCCCAGGTGAAAATTGTCTCATTTTCTGCATTGAGTCTCTACATAAGGTATCTGCCTTCAGGCCACCACCAGACTTATCTGGCCCCATCAACACCTACCAGAGCAGAGCTGCTCTTAGTGCTTTCCCTGATAGGGTAGGGTAGAGCATAGGATGCAGTGCTGCCATCGAGCTGCAGAGTTCTGTCCGCCTGTCTGACTCTGTCAGAGTTCACTGGACTCTTGAGCAAGACTTCATGGGGTGCTAATTATGGGATGAGATCTAGGTGCCTATGTAGCATCCAGGTGCCCTGTGTGAAATCCAGGTGCCTGTGTGATGTCTGAACACCTGCATGTTAGGTCAGTGAAGCCCAACTTCAGGTTAAATTTTCTCATGTTTAATATCAGGCTAATATAGGCCATGGACACACTAATGATAAAGAGCTTCCTGCCGCCGCCAAAAATCATGTCAATGTCTATGATCCATACTCCTGCCACATAGACTGGACTTAATGTTGTATTGCTTTGCTTTGTTTTCATTTTCTTGCAGGGCACATGGGTGGGAAGGTGGACCTGTGAAGAATGGGAAGAAGGTATGATTGAGAAACATTGTATGAAATTTTAAAATAATTAATAAAAGTATTGTGTGGGGACAAAAGTAAAGATTATATTTCTTCCTTGAAGAGATACTACCTATAGAAAGGTGCTTTCAAATTCCATATGTGATAAGGTCATTTCATGGCTTGTATTTTCTAGGATGAACAGTGCTGAGGAACACTACCTCGTGGAAGCCCCATTTGGTAAGCTTTGGTGTTAATTATTTCATAGATAAAATTGATGTCTCAGTGTAGGCAATATATGCCTCACCTAAGGTTCATACATCTCTCTTCAGAGGATGTATATTATTTATTTTGCAAAGGTTCTTGAAGCACTTTCAGCAGACACGTTTGTATTCATGGAAATAAACAAAAAGCAGCCTTTGGTACGCTAGATAAAGGGTCTCCTTTCAATTGTTGCCAAGGAGACTTCATTGGAAGCCTCCCTCTGTGCTCGACATACATTGGCTCATATTCATCACTATTGACAGTCTCATATGTGTCACTGTCCTGTAAAAATCCTATCTGTTACTATTAATAAGTAATCTTTTGCAATATTGATTAGTTGCTTATCTGACCCTTACAGACAACACCCTCCTTGTTTGTCTCAGGATTCCAGTTTTAGTCAGAATGAGGCTCCTAGCTCTTTGCTCTTTATCCTCAAGGCTTTTAAGTGTATACATCTTTGACCTTAGGATATGTTCTTTGCATCTCTGTCTGAACACTAAACCAAGTCCTTTTCTTATACCTTGCTGCACTGTTAGCTCTCAGACAGTCAACTTTATCATCCATAATTAGGCCTCGATCCTTTACCTCAGCTAACTCTGGTAAAAATAGCCTGAGCTAAATTGAAATCTCTCTAAAATAACAGGCACAGAAGAAATTTCATGAGTACACACTCAAGCCCTGTTTTCTACCTGACTTGCCTCCATTTCCTGAAAACAATAACATGTTAAATGGAACTACCATAAAGTCATTAGATCAGGTCCAGTAAATCAGTGTTATGAAACATGAACTAGAAATTGGGAGACAAAGGAGAAGCTTATGCCCAATGCAGTCATGAGCTGTGCTCAAAGATGCCAGCTGTACTGAAAATCCCTGAAAAGCAAGCAGGTTGAGCCCACTGACAATTTCTTCACTCTCATATCCACGTAGAAAATACTTGTTGCTTATAAATGAGGAATTCTCTATCAAATAGGCAGACTGTGTTGAAAGACTGTGTTGGCAGTGAAGGTTTTAACTGTCTTTCTTACTTTAGAAACACAGAAAAGAAAAATGTAAAGAGAAAAAGTTACTAATAGTCATATGAGATTTCCCAAAATATTTGAGGGAGACTTTGAGAGGAAATGCCAGTCTCAGAAAAAGCTACTGAGGGGATGTTTTTAGTACATATTATTTGGTATTTTTAAGCTTGGTACATTTTGGGTTATTTGTAGAAATTATCTTTGTTAAAGAGAAAGTCATAAAATAAGATATAGAATCTTGGAAAACATAGCAGTCTAGAGGGTAGATAAATATTTGTAAGAAGTGCATCCATTGGTATAAGGAGTACTTGTTTAGTCTACCTGAGATCCTGGAAAATCACGATAATATCTAAATATAAAGATCATCAGATGACATCATGTAAATGGGTTGTATGCCCAGCATTGTGCCCAAAATATGATAATAAAAGCTGAAGGCTCACTGTCTCACTTTGGCTCCTTTTATCCTCTCCCTGCCTACTTTCCCATCTTTCCCCTATTTGCTTACAAATACATAAGACAATGGGTGCAACTTTTTGGCTGTATCTTTACATAATATGGACCTAAAGCTTACATATAGAATACAGAGAACACTTAAGAAAAATGCCATATAGAAAGTACTGGAAGAGCATTCAGTAGTATCTTCAAGTTGCTTTTTGTATCAGGATGCCACTCTGTCTCCTTTGGCTGACTGCTCATTTCCAGCTTGTTCACTGTTATCAATTCACCATAAAATTCAAGAACCATGTCACATGAGACTTTGTTAAATAACAGTTAATCATATACTTTTAATTCAATGCATATATTTTCGTAAAATAAAGCATGTTTTCCTTAAAGAAGTGAGTTCTATAATACAATCAAAGCAAAAACAAGCTGTTCCCTATGGAAACAAAAAGTCTAGCAAGTGTATTCCTCATTCATATAGACAAAGACAAATAGGTTAATTTTGTGCATTTTAGTTTTTCATTGCTCTATGCCAGGAAATCTTTTATATATGCATATATGTTTTTCTATCAGAGCCCTGTGTTTAAAGGGTATTTTCTCAAGACAAAGAAAACCCATGTATAATTGGCAGGAGTACGTTATGGGAAATTGAATTGTGTTAGCTACCATTCCTCTAATTGCCATTTTTTCATGGGCATCCATTTTTCAACAATAATATTAGAAAATAATTAATACCTTCAGGACGAGAACCTGAACTTTATGCAAATACAGAGTAGAGAAATCCAAATTATTTTTTAATGAGCTATATGTATTATGTCTTTCTATCTAGAGTTCATCTGGACTATGCTATTAAATAAGCTTAGAGTTAATTAAGCGTATTATAACCATCCCTGGCTTCTGCTTTTATGAGTATGAATCTACCAGCTCAGAGGCACTCAGCAAACATGAAAATACTTTATCAACACCCTACTCCAAAACACCTTGAAATATTTCAATCCTGTCTATACTCTTGGGAAAATTTTAGAAGCTCAAGCCTATTGGGGCTTTGTTGCAATCCATTACTTTCCTATTTATATAAATATAAATTGCTGGAACTGAGAAATCTTTTTTTGTATGTGTTGATTTATATTAATAAGTGGTATAGTCAGACAATTGTTTGCATGCACATGCACACACAGAAGGAGGATATCTCTCTCTGCAGAGATACTGGCTCAGGCAGCAGATTAAATGAGCAGATTGACTTTGCATTTCAGTATGCTAAATTGAATACAGTCATAATAGAAAATATCTACATGCAAATGAAATCAGAAGAGCCTTCTCTAATTTTCAAGAGTGAATAGGAGAATCATTCTTTCAATAAAAAAAAAAATCCTCAGACCCGACCACACATTAATAGCTGCTCATATTTTGGCACCAGCCGAACTATGTAATTTTTGCCTACTTGGAGGTTGTGTTATTGAGAAATGTGAATCTGTTGGAACTAACCCTATTAAAATCTGCCCTATATTTAAAGGAAACATCAGTTACACAAGTTAATCCTATGAAAGTAAAACACCATGAATATCAAGAGAAAAGAAATCAAAATTCATTTCCATTAGAGACTCAGTGGGGAAAGAAAGAGGGGCAAAGTCTAGCTGTATTTTCCATGGTCTGGGTCAAATATTATCACACATCCTAAGGTCGTATTTCTATAGTTGTGGCAAAATCCTTTAAAAGGAGAATGAGCTGACATTTGAAAACTTTCTTAGTCTCTTCCATGTAATTCTTTGATGAAGCAACAAACTCAGGCACTCTGAAGACGGCATGGGATATCGAAAAAGGAATTGAATTTGGATCCATTCAAACTGGACTTTAAATATAGCACTGTCATTCATTACATTAATTACCTTGAAAAAAAACAGTTAAATGTTCTTAGCCTTAGCATTTTTTCCACATCGAAGAACTCACTTCACAAACTGCCATTGAAAATGAAACACTCAGATTTTCTGATGCATAAATGAGCACTCAAAGTAATTTGTTCACTATCTCCATCTTTTCCCAAACATTATTGACATTCTATGACTTCTTGTGTCTGTTTTGTCTTTTGGGCTATCAGGTGCTAGTCTGAACCCTCAAGTTGCTTAACGTGATTTGGGTTTTCTTCTCTAATGTTCTACTTTTTCCTCAGTGTTCAGCAGTTTAATGGCATACATTACGTTTTGAAATACTTCAAGAATTTCTCTCCCCGCTGTCTCATTTTACTCCTCCTCTACTTTTGAGGAAGAGAGAATTATTCAAAAAGTCTCAGAATTTTTGGAGCTTTTTTCTAAAGGTAGAGTTTCTATCAGAAGAATAAAAGATAGCTAGGACAAAGCATATACATATTTGTGACTCTTGGAACTCATTTGCAATCTCTTAAAATTTTTGGTTGTTGTTGGAAGAGGCATTTTCACCATGCAGCCAGAATAAAGGATTAACCCTTTACAGGGAAGTTGTATCAATGAAGTGTGTGTAAAGAATCAGATAGAATGAGATCAGATACATTGGGTTAAAGGTATAGTTGACAAAATCAAAATGTGACACTGGTAGGAAAATAAAAATAAAATCACAAAAGTAACTTTGATCTATCTGAATGATGATCTGCTATATCAATGGTATTATAGTCTGGAATTGGAGTTGGAAAAATCACCAGATTCTTTTCTCACTGTGGGGGTATTTACTGGCATAATGCCTTGGTTCGGTTCTCATTAGGTCATCTCTTCACAAGAAGGCAGATGAACAAAGAATGATATAAACAACAGTATTTATGAAATAAAAAAAAAGATTGAGGAACAGCCCTTTTCTTCCTTACATACGCAAGAGTAGACATGTGGGCATGGGCTTGTGAATATGTGCTTACATAACACTCTACCATATCGAATTTGGATGCCCTAAACATATTTGTAGTAATGACTATTTTGCATGGAATAGTTGGCAGACATCTGTGACTTTGTGTTACAGTCTGGTACCTCTGGTGTGCAGGCAAACACTTTCACAAGCATATTTGCAAAAAAAAGGAAGATTAAAGTAGAAGGCACTAGCAGGGACAGCTGGATCATCCTTGGAAGAGGAAACAGAATTAGATTTTCCTAGTGGACTGTGGGCAGGAGGGATCATGTGTGAGTTAGGGAGAGAGGGAGAGAGTATGGAGAGAGATGACCAGAACTGGGGAAGGAGACAGATGTGAAAAACTAGTGCAGTGGAAACTTCCTTAATCTATGATAGTGACCCTAGTGAGGACTCTTAGTAATGGAGGATATGGACCCTGAACCAGCCATCCTATGTAATCAGGCAAGGCTTCCTCTGGTGGGATTGAGATACCAGCCTACACATAAAACCTTCTGCCTACATTCTGGGCAGATATGTTGGGGCAAGGGTGATGCAGAACACATAGAAATGGCCAGCCAAGGACTTGTCTAACTTGAGGCCCATGCTATAAGAAGAAGCCCATGCCTGACGCTGCTTGGAAATCTAGGAACCCAGAGGCCTG
The DNA here is from genome assembly GCA_026225945.1 of Cricetomys ansorgei. Lineage (NCBI taxonomy): Eukaryota > Metazoa > Chordata > Mammalia > Rodentia > Nesomyidae > Cricetomys > Cricetomys ansorgei. The sequence goes on along the minus strand of JAMJFZ010001131.1, from coordinate 6,483,304 downwards.
GGATAGAACTAAACAGGACTGACAAATGATGATGATGATGATGATGATGATGATGATGATGATGATGATGATGATGTAATGATATTCTGTAATACTCATATAATGGTACCTTCTCCAATTGTCATCAGGGAGGCTTCCTTCTACAGCTAACAGGAACAGATGACAAGACACACAGCCAAACATTAGGCAGATGGAATCTAAATTGGAGATCTCTACCAGGTCCCTTCCCTCAAAGCTCAGAGAACCCCATGGAAAATGGGGAGGAGAGATTATAGGAGTCAGAGGGGGATAGAGGACAGCAGGAGAACATGGTTCACAGAATTGACTAAGCAGGGTTCACAGAGACAGAAGCAGTAATTATGGAATCTGAGTGGGTCTGAGTATATGTTAACATTGTTAGCTTGGTATTTTTGCAAGGCTTCTAACAGTAAGAGTTGGTGTGTCTCTGACTCTTTTGTCTGCTCCTGGGACTCTTTATATACTACTGGGTTTTCTAGTCCAGCCTTGATATGAGGATTTGTGCCTAGTTTTATTGAATCTTGTTTTGCAATGTTTGGTCATTGTTTTTGGGAGGCCTACTCTTTTCTAAAGGGAAACAAAGCAAGAGTGGGTCTGGGGAATAAAGAGGAGGTGGCAGGAGTGCCTGGGAGGAATGGAAGGAGGAAAAACTTCTGTTAAGATGTATTACATGAGAGAGGAATAAAATGAACAGAACAAAATAAAAAGCACACTTTATATGTCAGGGAGGCCAAAGGATCTGGCAAGGGAAAAAGATCTCCAAGACAGAGGCTGCACTCTTCAAATGACAGTTATTACTTAGAGTCAGAACCCAAAGAATGCATTGCTACAATCCAGAGATGAGGCATTGCAGCTAGGTCTGCTCCTTTTGGTAACATCTCTATTTCATGAAAAATAATAATACACAATGAGAAGCCAAGTATATTCAAAGGCCAAATGTTAGGAGTGGGACTCAGGACTCTTCAAATAAAATGGACTTAGGATACAGATGAGGAGACTAAGGGCTAACAAAGAGAAGGCACTCCTTAATGATTACACAGTCATTCATCCAGAAAGGGGCAAGAACCCATATCTTGTTTACACTCAAAGCTCATTCCTCTAATCTCATTAGCTCTCAGCATTCCCACCAGTACAGCCTAGCTAGCAACTCCTACACAGGAATGATAGCTTCTGTCACCACACTCTCGAGTTTTGGCAGCACATCACTATTTTTATTTTTTTTTTAAGACAGATTTTTCCAAGTTACTAAAGATTGACAGTACTATTTCATGAAGTTTATTGTTCACACAAAACCATTACAAAGTATAGTAGGAGACAGAACAAATTTGATTTCAAAGTTGACTTTTTGTGCTTGGAGCATGTGATGAGGGAGAATGTGTCGACAGCTCCAGCTTACTCAAGCTTAATGACAGATCTAAATTGGAGCTTGGAGATAAAAGAAATTCTTTAGTGATGCCTCGGTTGTCATTGATTGCTATGAGCAATTTTAAAGCTATTGAAGATGAGAATTGCCAGCTTGGTTCTGAAAGGGGAGAAAGTGGTATGCGAGATTAGAGACTGGTGCAAATGCTGTCTTGGTTTAAAAGGAGAGAGGCCGGTTTTGTATTGCATGCATAGGTGACAATTGTGACTACATATAGATATTTATCAGCAGGATATGACTCAATGAATGCTTAGGGTAGGGGAAGCTCCAGTTATGCTGAGAAAGATGAAAGCCATGTGAAGCTTTCCTGTAAGGATCACCAGACACAAAGTGACTAGGAGGAAAAGAACAGATGCTAAATATAGAAAATGACAAAAGGAATAACAAAAACAATTTCATAATTTGTAGGAGATCATCTCTCTATCTGATAGAGGTCTTTGAATTAACAAACTAGAGTCCATATGAGAAATTCAGTTTCAAAAGATGGAAAGTGTATACTTGGGCAGCCTCCTGATCCCTATAGCCATTGTTACACTAGAATAAAATCCCAGGTTTCCATTCATGAATTGGACTGGTGCTTGGCAAGCAACTAGTAACTAACTTTTAGCTGCTTTCTTACTCATGTTTTGTTCTTATAAATGTCTTAATTTCTTGACATTGTTAGTTGCTGTTTACTCCCTTAAATATGTTCATTATATCATACAGTTAAAGTTGAATCCATAAATAAAAATGTTCATTGGTTCATATTTTTTGTTAATGAAAAATTTGCCATATTTGGTTTTGATAGCTCAAGAAGGTATGTGTGTGTGTGTAGATAGAGAGACAGAGAAACAAAAACAGAGACAGAGATTCAAGAACACATAACACATGCGAGAAAGAGAGAAAAGGACAGGAACACACACACCAAGAGAGAGAGAGAGAGAAAGAGAGAGAGGGAGAGAGAGGGAGGGAGGGAAAAGACAGTAATTTTTCTTTGTAGGGAGAAGACAGTCATTTTTCTTTGTAGTTCTGTGGCCTCCCCATTTGTCATTTATGAAATATAACATTCATGTTCATACTCAGTCAGTCTCATAACAAAATTGCCATCTGTATGAAGTACTTTATGCAATAGTCTTTACTTTGTCTTTATAAAGCATTCTCTGAACTTTGACTCCTATATCACTTTACCAGTTGTGAGACTGGGAATCCACTTACTGGGCAAAAATAAATATCCTCCCTCCCGCATTTCCTTAATACACAGATGTAACTTACAGCAGCATAGGATGTCATGTATTTGTGTGTCTTTTTCTTTCATGACAATATATTGTCCCTTAATATTATTTCTCCTAGTAAATGACTTAGTTTTCAATAAATTGACTACTAGATACAAAGAATGATAAAGAAATTGCTGAATAAATGCATAGATTCAGACCTTATCAACTGCATTTCATATTTCTTTGCTTTTTCTAGAAATTACAGTTGAATGTGACACCCGGCTAAGAAACCCCTACTAGTGAATATTATTTTACATATTTTCCATAAATTTATATTTTACACACTATGTAAGTTATAATAAAATTTTCATTATATCCATTTTTCATCTAAGTATTTATTTCTAATAAAATAAATTTCATAGCAATATTATGATTGTGTCGGTATAATCAAATAGACAGTGCTCCTCCCTTTATTTTGAAGCAACATAGGAAGACTCAACAGTAATCAGATAATCTATTGGCTTAGACTAGAAGTGACAAATACAAAAATGCAGAAAAAGTGTTACAGAAATTACATGTCCTTTCATAATTACATATAGGTTAAGGGGACAGAAAGTGAATCACAAAATGAACTTATATAATAGTTATCTATAGTCCACTCCTGACACTCTGACATGATTTGGCCTCACTTTTAGAACATTACATGACAGAACCACAGGACTATGATTCTGGCCTTCCTGGTACATTTTAATAAAAAAATAGACACTCTTTTATGTACTTATTTTTGTTGTGTGAGTGGACATGGGCAGAAAAATCCATATGGTGTTGGCAAAGTGAATGGGCAAATCAAGTGTAAATCATCTAGCAAATGAAATCAATGTTTACAACTATAAATCATCTGACATCTGAGGAAAATTCTTAAGTCTATAGTCGCTATATTCACTGATATAGCCAAGTATAAGTCCCATCATTCTTTTGTCTGTTACTAGAAGTAATCTTAAGAACAAAATTCTATTATCTTTTCTTCTGAATTGAGGTCTTTAAAGTACTATATTATTTTTCCAATGGAAAAATAAAACATTGCATTCATGCCTGCTTTATCAATGTACAATATTAGAAGGAAGGAAAGTTTGTTTAAAAAAAAAAGATGACAGGTACACATATCTGTTCCCTTTGAATGTATAGATAATATTATTTTCTTGCCAAAGCAAAAATAGCTCTAAATTCTCAACTGCCTCTCCAAAATTAGTTAACATGAAGTAACTCCCGTTTTTATTCAAACAGATGTGGGAAAAATCCAACACAATATTTGAAATTCCACCAGATGATATTTACCAACATAAATAGTCTTTTTTTTTGGCAATCATGTTAAGATGCAAAATTACTGAGAAGTAAAACATTTATAAGGAACACTTCAACATCACAGTTCTCATCTGTTCGAAGACCAAGCGTTTCTTATTTCTCAACCATCAGAAATCATTTCCAGGTTGATGTTACTATTTTATTCCCCCAATTGTAAAGCAGGCTGGCAATCTGGGGCTTATAATAATGCATCTGCAGCGTATTTCTCTGACATAATCAGCTGTAATCTTCTAGTAGCCAAGTCTCTCTAACAGAGCAAGTTACCCAGCCCCAGACAGATTCCTAAAAACTCTGGTAATTTAGAAAATTAGAAGAGAGATGGTAAATGTTATTCTGAACCCTCTAAGAGATAGCAAGAACTGCTAGTTTATATCCAGGAATAAATTTAAACAGTAACTGTCAATATAACTAGCCATTGACAACAGTAACAAACTCTGGGCTTTAGGAAAACATTTAGTTGCTCCTTGTAGTTTTACTTTGTAGCAATACATCTCTTATCAGGAATGCTCCACTGTGTGTTAAGTGAAAGAATTAATGATACATTTGGGCTGTGTTTTCTTCCTGTTGTGAATACCTGAAAGACACTATCTTTTCATATAGCCCAAAAATGACCAATAATTAAGAAGTCCAATATCTATATTAGAAATACACTATGAATAAAATAGTTCTTCTAATGTCAGATAGATTCAAATTATATTTTATTCTTTATGTCACTAATACCAGTGAAACACAATTTTATTAATAAAGAATGAGTATTCTTTTGTTATAGAAGTGAACATAATTTATTTGTTTTCTTTTTATGGAAAATATTTTTTTCATGCAATATATTCTGATTATAGATTTCTCTATCCCAACTCCTCCCAGATACTCCCTTACATCTAATTCCATCAAAAGTCACAGTTTCTTTCTATAAAATGAGTGATTTTCTCTCTAAAATGAGTGATTTTAAGGGGAAATTTTTAAAACTCAGGTTTTGCTATTGTTGTTTAAGTGGGAGGAAAAATCACCTTGCATATAATAAAGTGGTTTTACAATACAAATATTCTTTATTTTATTTTGAAGCTGACTAGTCGTGGATGTAAATAATTTTGGAATTTCATGTTTCCCTATATAAATATTCTCATGTTAAAAAATATTTTCAATGAGTTGGCCTGTGTGCATCTCAACCTTTTAAACAGTAATTTGCCCTTTGAAATCTAAAATAAACCATGGTTAAAATTTATAGACATAGAAAGCCCATATCAAACTTCGAAAAATTAGATTGATAACTGTATCCAAATAATAACCCGATGTTAAGCTGGATGACTAATTTCAATAATATTTCATCTGTAGTTAATACAGCACCCTAATCTAAAGAATGTATGAGAATATGGTTGAAGAGGCTGTTCTGGGTAAAAGAAAGCACACAAATAACAATTATCAAGACACCATGGAGAACACCATTATACTTACTGAAATTGTGACCAAGTGCCCCGGAATCTTACTATATTCAGAGTATTCTTAAAGTCAAAAGTGAAAGACACGTTCTTCCATGACATAGGCACCAGAGTTAGTTTTTTGTCCTGTGTTTCTTTGTGATCTGAAATTCCAGCCTTTTTGTTGATGATAAAAGGTATAATCTCTTTTGTAACTGCTTCTTAGCTGAAATTAAGATGACATTGTCAGGGTTCAGGAAGCCTGGAATGTTGGCCACAGGCTGGGAAGGGAGAGAGGAGTACAGTCTGGGGACATGTTTTTCACTCAAATCCCAGGTTCTACCGGATTACTTTGGGCTAATTACAAAGTGCAGGCTGCTTTGGAGCAGTGGGGGATGTAGGTTCCAAAGGAACACCAGGGGTTGCAAGTTGAAGATACTTTGGGAGCAGTTTACAGTTGATTGGAAATCTCCTGGAACAGATCTAGAGTGAGAACAGAGGCAAAGCTAAGGAGCCTAGAAGAAACATTTTTATCTTTTTTTTTTCTTTTTAGTTTTTTTGACACAGGGTTTCTCTTGTATAGCCCTAGCTGTCTGGATCTTGTTTCAGGCTGGCCTTGAACTCAGAGATCCAACTGCCTATGCCTCCCCAGTTCTGGGATTAAAGGAGTGTACCATCACCACCTGGCTGAAAATTTTTATTTTGGCAGTACAGTTGAAACTTCCAGGCCCATTGTTCTGGTAGTTAGGGAAGTAAAGGACTCCTAAGAAGGGGAAGGGGAACCCATCCTCAGGGTAAGGGAATAGGCAAGGAAGGTTAGGGTGATTGACAGGAATAATTATCTGGAGTCCATTTGACCTACGATATGTGTGAGTATACAAGTCACAACTCCCTAAAGCTTACAAGAATATTTTAAGTTTACAAAAGAGATTAAAACGTTAGATATATTAATTTTACCAGTATTAGTAATGTGCTCTGAAATCTACATTATTAAAAAAAAATAAAGCAGTAGACTTTGAGTCATGGTAAAAGTTATGAGAACCAAAAATTTGATTTTGGGCTAAATGTATTAATACTCTTCTGCACAGATATATAGAATAAACATAAATATTTCAGTACAATGAGAAGCATGTTTAAGTCTATACTTAGAAGACAACCAAATGAAATTCAAAGTTTTAAGCTTCTGTCTATAGAAATGATTTCCCTAATGTCAGGCTGGGAGCTCAGTACTGTAGCTCAGGTCCATAGCTAAATGGTTGATGACTTTTCTCTCTCAGCAGTGTATAGAGTTCTCTGAATGCTGGACAATAAGAAGGAAGCTTCCAACACTATTTCAGCTTGTTTTCTCTTTGTGTTATATCCAAATAGTGTGAAGTCATTGCTAAAGTGAATTATTATTGTAGTCTATTAAGATGAGCTAGGGACTCATGTGTCCCTCAAACAGTGATACAAAGAGTGTGTTTGTTAATTTTATGTCATTGGTAATCATGATGAAAGCCATTATGACTAGAATGAGATAGAATAGTAGTTTTTAATCTACATTTGTGTGTGTATTAGAGTAGATGTTTTGAACATTTTAAGAGTGTTTTCCAGCTATTTCTTTTGAGAACTCACTGTTTAACTCCTCAGTGTAGGTCTCAACCTATTGATTATTAGCTGAAACTATGAAATATGAAGTGTTCTTCAGATCTCAATCTTAGTCAAAAGAACTGTTTCTTGTACACAGAAGAAGTTTTGACCATTCAAAATCTATAATGATTCTGATATAGTAGATTTCTCATAAGTCTGAAGGACAAGGCAGGAGATATTTCTGGGTAGCAGAAAGTTCTTGAAAAAGCAAAGTACTTAACATTTTAAGATATTGGCCTGCCAGATATAATATGAAGATCACACTAATACATCTTTATTTATGTTAAAAAACACTTATAAAAATTAAGTTATACTTTATACCAATTCTAACGTGTATTCTAGTATATCTCTGAACAGTGAATGCTTTCAGACTTGAGATAAGCTCAAGTAAGTTGTAATCTGCTATCACAAATTGCTTTTAAACTATTAGTGTTATATACATCAAACTATGACAATAAAAATAAAATTACTTCTTTCTCTAAATAAAAAAAAATTATTAACCATATTCCACAAGGTATTGTACTCATAAAGGAACAATGGGAGATGGACTTGCTGCATCCTTGATTGGCTCCAGGGATGGGCTTGACTGAGACATGAAAGAATAAAGTAAAGACAAACACAGACCCACAGGAGGGATTGAATCCTGTGGACTGGGCTCTCTGATGGAAAAGAAGTAGCACACTGGAAGTGAGCTTTGTTTGTTATACAATTAAACAAAGAGTAAGATTATACACACAACTAAATCAAGGAAGCAAAGTTTATGGTATACAGCTGAACCATGGGACTAGTTTAGCTAATCTTTATAGGAGTAGACTGTGTAGGGGAGCAATCTTCAGGCCACAAAAATCTGAGGGAAAAAGCTGTGACATGTGGGTCTGTCCAAGGACTATAGTGTGTTAAAGCTGACTTGAACCCCGCATCACTCCCAGAGGGTGGGAATAATAGGTGTTCGTTGCTCCACACCTTAGACCTGGCTTAAACCCAGCCAAATTTAGAAATGATGCCTCTCTGCTCTGTGAACTGGATACACAGACTCAAAGTCCATACACAGGCAAGGCACTCCCACATAGGATGTCCTAAGCTAATGGAAATTCTCAGGGTCATAAATTCCACCCCTGATTGTGATCCTTGATATAGAGAGTGTAGGCCCCAATAAAGCGAGATGCCCACTGAAGCTTGTCCCGGGTGGTCATTGTCTGCTCTACGATTCAGACTCATGGAGGCCCGCCAAGATCAAAGTGGGATGAGGTGAAATCCATGGCCCACAACCCCTAGCCATGCGGTGGCCAAGCCCCTCCAAGCCTCTTGGCCTGGAGCTGGAGAGGCCGATGGTGGCAGTGACAGACCATGTGTCAGGAGAAGGTTCCATCATGTGGGACTACGGTGACATTTTCTGCATATGCTATCAACATCTGCAGATGGACTGGAGAAATATTTTGGCATTCCTTTGAGCCTCACCCTGGAGGAGGTGTAGAAGAAGGCTTTGCCATTTTCCTATTGGTCTTGGTCCTTGAGATAGCTAGGCCCATTTCAATAGCTCAAATTTGTATGCTCTAGGCCCATTTCAATAGCTCAAATTTGTATGCTCTTGGCTTCCACTGCTCGCCACAGAGGTGGAAGGGTGTTGGGTATACTTGTGAATTTTCTTTAGTAAGTGAAGAATTGCCCCAAGATTTTAAATTAATGATGAATCCATGTCCACAAGGCTTACATGACCAATATTACCCTATTGGTGTTACATCTATTTCCTTAAAATATTTTTTCTTTAAAATCATTCTCAAGGACATTTGGCTTATCTTCTATAAGAAACAATGTTTTCATTATTAATAGTGATGAGACATGGAGAATAACTGCCCAAGAAGGTAAAAATATATATACTTTTAGAATAAAATTTAAAAGTCATTTTCCTCTATTACATCAGAAATTTTAGATTTTCTTATGCCCAAATTTTGAAATACATGTAAAACAAGTGTTTTATATATATATATATATATATATATATATATATATATATATATATATACATGATATGTATATATATATTATAAATACATAATATGTATAATATAATATACATATATATATATATACATATAAAGAAAGAAAATGTCAATACAAAGGAAGAAATCAATGATTTAAAACCATTTTAAAGTATCCTTTCTTTCAAACCCTTTTAAATCACTTAATTCAAAATTTATTATAAACAAATACAAGCATATAGAACTTTTCTAACATTTTTCCATCAACCATCCAGTGTTCAAAATGTTGAGAAAACCACTTAATAAGATCAATTAAAATATTTCATTAAATCCTCCTTATATCTGTGTATATCAAAGAAGAGATTTTTTTTCTATTTTATAAACAAAGATCATAAGTGGTTTTACTTAAATAAATAACAGATGGCTTTTGTCACAAATGGCTAGAGTCACAGACGGCAAATGTCATGAAAATTGAATAAAGTTCTATGTTCTTTGCTCAAGACCCCACAAGGATTCTTGGGTTAGAAAAGGTACATATATACCATAATCAGGTCTAAACCACAGGGTATTTTGTTTGTTTCTTTGTTTTCTTTTGTTGTTTGTTTGATTTTTTTTCAAGATGGTGTTTCTCTGTTGAACTCTGTCCTAGAATTCACTTTATAGAACAGCGTGGTCTTGAACTCACAGAGATTTGCTTACCTCTGTCACCTGAATGCTGGGTTTAAAGGTGTACACCACCACTGCCTGTTCTAAGCCATAGTTTTAATTCCATGAATATTAAACTTTGTCAGATTCAGAAATAATGTCCTTTTGTGCATTTTGCTTTACATCCATAAATACTCATTGAAACATTCTTCTAAAGCCATTTGTCCATTTCTCTACAATCCACTGATTCATCCTTCCTTCCTTTTTTTACTTTAGTGATCATTCAAAACCAAAATAAGAGAAGGGACCTGTTCAAATAAAGCTGATGGACTAAACAATCACTGTAATTACCTCAACTTTCCTCTAATTTGTGGTAGAACTTACTATGGCTTTGTCGTGCCTTGGAACTTTCTATGGTAGGAAATTAATGTCATGTTAGTTAGTTGGAGATAGGACCTAAAGAACGTCAATCATTTGATCTCTTCTTCATATTTAATTCTTCACAACTTTTCAAGCAATTCCCTCCTCAAATAACACAGTTTAGTTAGTCAGTTCTTCTGTCTGCAACTGCAAAAAAAATTCATTCCAGGATTATTTTAAGGAGATTTCACAGAAAATAGTTTGTTGGTGTAAGAATTATGAAATAAATTAAAGACACATTGAATGAGGAAAAAAAAGTAAAGGAATTGTTGGTGTTTAACAATGAAAAAACTCAAATGGCTAGACATGACCATGTTCTTAAATCATGGAAAATAACAAAGGGTTCCAGCTCATTACTGGAAAGTATGAGGGAAGATTTCTATTCCATATGAAGAGATCATGCTTATTTAAATACAGAGTATATTAAGTAGTTTGGCCATGTGGAAATCTTTACTATTTATTTGTCTTTGGACTTACCAAAGGTCAGATTTAAAATCCTTTGGTGGGGTTGATGCAAGTCATTTCAATTGCTGCATTTAGGCTTGAATTTCATGGCCTTTAAAGTCCATTCCAACCTCAGATTCACTGAGTCTCTGAAACCCTCTCCAGTGGGAGTGTTGCCTGCCAAATTAGTCTTTGCATGAAAGGCACAAAATGATGTCAGTTGTTACAGATGCAGTGAGTCAGCTGGAAACTGCCTGACGACGGCAAAGTTCAATCTAGTTACCCCAACTAACTTTTAACGAATTTTAATTGTCTTAGAAGGCTCCATAATTGCACACTCAGTTAATGCTGTTTATTTCAGGCCATGCGCCCCAAATATTAGTGGATATAGATAAACATTTTGGATAAGCTCAACTAAAGAAACCAAACCTTTGTGTTTAAATTTTATTGTCTATGTCCCTGAACACTCAAGGAAAAATATGTCCCAGTTCATGACCTATAAATTTGAACACGGAAATAAAAGTTCTCAGCTGTACTCCATGTTGTATTTTGTTGTATTTATTAAAGCAAAAGGCCACCTCAGTGAATAGCTTTCATTGTATTTTTTTAATTTATAAACATTTTATAGTACTTTTATTAATTACTTTAATTTCATAAACTGTTTCTCCATTACATTCACTTCTCATTCCCCCAGGTGCACCTGCCACTGTGTGCCCTCAAAATAAAAAAAAAATTTAAAAAAAAGCAGGATAAAACTTGAAAATGAAAAAAAGAAAAGAAAAAGAAAAAATTAATTAAGTGAAGTCTGTGTGGCAGGAGCATGGATCATAGGCATGACCATGGTTCTTAGTCACAGTAGAGAGCTTGGATCATGGACATCCACCTGGTCTATACTAGCCTAAGATTAAGCATGAAAAAGTTCAACCCAAGTTTGGGCCCCACTGCCCAAACACTCAGGGACCCACCCAGACACCACATAGGGACCCAGATATCAGACAGGCACCCAGGTATCCTGCAGGCATCTAGACATCCTGCAGGTACTTAGCATTCACACAGGCATTCAGAGTTCATCCAGGCACTCTGACATCCTGCAGCCACCAAGATGCAATGCCATGATGCCTGCAGGATAGCCATGTGCCTGAGGGATGACTGGGTGCCTGGAGCATGACATGGTGTGTGTTGGTTGGCTGGATTTTTGTGAGATGCCATGGTACCCTTGGGACAGCTGGGTGCCTAAGAAATGTCCTGATCAATGTGTGATGTCCAGGTACCTTCATGATGTTTGGGTGCTTGTGTAAACTCTGGGTGCTTGCATGAGGGCCAAGTGCCTGAGGGATACTAGGGTGCTTACAGGATGTCCTGGTGCCAGTGGGTTGGTTGAGTGCCTGCAGGATGCCATGGTGCCTGTGGGATGCTATGGCACCTGCAGGTTGGTTGTGTACCTACAGGATGTCATGGTGCATGTGGGATGCCATAGTGCCTGAAGGATGGGTGGGTACCTTTGTGATGACCAGGTCCCTGTGTGAGGGCTGGGTGCCTGTGTGATATCCAGTTGCCTGAGGGAATTTCCAGGTACTTATGAGAATCCTGGGTATCTACTGGATGAATGGATATGCCATAGTGCCTGCGTGATGTCAAAGTGGCTGTGAAACGTTCAAGTGTCTGTGCTTTCATTGTATTGTAAGAATCCATGTGAGATACCAAGGAAGAAAATCAATCAGTAGTCTGATCCAACTATAACAAACAATGAATCACAACAATGGTTGGCACAGCAAGATTTTTCTAAAGATATAATAGTGGCAGTTAGGGTTAGCGTTAGGGTTAAAAGTATAAAAGTGTAGCTTTGCTGATACATCAAAAAGCTTCTGTTTTGTAACAGAAAATTATAGAAAGCTACAAGTATTAATTGCAGAGATTAATTGACGAAGTGAAATTTACCTTGACAATACAACAGTATTTTGACAATACGACCGTACACTTAGGTCTCAGGGACCACTGTAGAAGAGGGGAACGGAAAGATTGTAAGCACCATAGGAACAAGACACTCCCAAGAGATAGTTCTCTAAAACACAGACAGGAAGCTGGGGGAGAGTTTAGGAAGGATTTCAAAGAGATGGAGTTAGTAGGAGGGGTGAATGTGATCAAGATACATTGTTTTAAATTCCCAAAGACTTAATAAAAATACAATAGTATTTTTAAAATATGGGAAGTTTTAGAGACAAACAGATCTAAATTGAAATACTATTTTAAGCACTACTATTGGCAGGGTTTTAGAGGACCTATGTCTGTAAATGTCATAAATGTTAACTAGAACAACAACAATAAAAAGCAATTATAATTTAAAGAGCTTTATATGTGCCCTTCTATGTATAGGAGTTTCAAACGAATGCTTGTAGTTTATATAAAATTTCTATGAGATGGATGTTGCATATTTTGCAGTTGAAAAATATGAATTTGAAACATTCTGTCACTTGTCTAAGCTACACAGAATATCTTTTCATGAGAGATCTTAACCAATAAAATATAAAAGTGTCTTATATACCTAGAAACATTTCATTGAGTGTATAGAGAGCCATAACTTGTTACATCCAGACTGTAGAAGATGTCTGTGATGGTGTGATCTCTAGACACAGGCTAGCTCCAGAAAAACGCCTGAAGTCATATGTGAAAAACTCTAGGACTCTGCTGATCTAGGACCATTCTTAACAAAAGCATCTCAAAAATGAATGAGGGGAAAAATATTTCCCTCCTTTTAAGCATTTTAATAATATATTAATACAGACTTTAGTTAAATTATGCTGACCCAAAAGAGCCTAAGTGATATACACATCATCAAATTAATTATATTTTGGCCAGAGGCTCATGCCAAAACAAACATAGAGGTCTGAATAAGTATTTTTCTAATAGAAATCATAGAAGTCAAAGATCTATCTAGCAGTCAATAATTTCTTCAAATTATTAAATAGCAGATTGTGGCAAAATTAGGCAAATACTTGGCACAAATAAGTAAACAAATACATGAAATGAATGCTTAAACAGACATAAACACAAGATATTTTGAAAGTTCAGAGGTAACATTTGTTTTTTATTAAGAAATAAGGAAAGCATTTCTCAAAGCAAGTGAATTGGGTCCTGAGAAAAATGCAGAAAATATCTGGGCTCAAAACTAATAGGAGAAATAAGCAGAGTATTAACGGTATTCACATGCACAGAACTAAAAGAATGAGACATTGGTGAATATTCTTAGGAAGCATGCTAGAATTTAGACTCTGATTCATCCGTTACAGGAGGGTTCCCTAATTCTTCATTTTAAACACACTCCTAGATGATCCTGACTCCTCTATTCTATGAATCATATTTTGAGCACCAAAAATTAATGATGATTTAATGTAGATGATGTTAACTAGGGAGCACATCTGGAATTCGGTATCTGAAACACTCTGTTGTATTCTAACTTTCTACTATATCAGTTTTTAGTGTTTTATGTGTTTTCTGTTGCAGTGATTAGATGCTGTCTTTACTTAGAACAGCTACGCTTTGGAATATATTTTAGCCAAAGTATACCACAAATCACTAATCTCTCTGAGTACCTTTGTGTGTGTGTGTGTGTGTGTGTGTGTGTGTGTGTGTGTGTATGCTTGACTGAATCTATACAGTGTATGCTTTAGTTTCTTCAAGAATTAACAAAGATCTATTTTCTTATTAAAGCCTTGTTCCATCAGGATTTGTAAAAACACATAAATGCTTCATATTTCCTCCTGATAAATACATCATTCTATTTTTTCAATAATTAATTGTAGTAATCTCAATAATCACTGGAATGGCAAAGTTGCTACTAGTATTCAGCAAAAATTAGACCAGACAAAGGAAAATATTTTATATGTGAATTAACACTGGAAAAAGTAAAAATAAGTAAACTTGTAGGAATAGTACAAGACATAGCCTTCTAAGAGTTGACACATTAAAAACAAAAACCAAAACAAACAAGCAACAACAAAAATTTAGACTCCGCTATTGTCCAATCACTGAAGATCAAAACGACACAATCTTCATTCTTCAAGTAATAGAAAAATCACCTGCTGAAATCCCTACTTCTAATTCTTTCACTCTACACTAGATTTATCAGTTTCCAATATCTAATTGCTTTATCACTATTTAGAACAAGGGTAAAGATAATAAATCCTAAGTCAGTATAGAGAGCACATCCTCTTGATTGCTAGACTACTTTAGTTTCAATAGCAGATTCATGTTTGCCAGTGATATTCCAAAACATGAGAATTTCAATTTCCAAGATTGCATTCAAATGTTCCTATGGCTGACCCATAATATCTATTCTTAGATAAACATCAGAGGTAAATATATCTTAGATAGATTATCAAAATGCAGTACATAATAATCTCCACTACAAAAGCACTCTAGGTTTGAATTTAAATAAGGGTATTCTACCAGTTCTCACATCCTACATACCATTTTCCATTCTTTGACAAATTTTATTAATTTAGATTCAATTTTAATAAATTCCAAAGTCTGAATTTCCCATATTCTAGCACAAAAGCTTTCTTCGCTATAACATGTGTTCAGTGTTTACTTTTGGTTCTCTTGCATACTGCATTCTCAAAATTATAGGTCTATATAATTCCTGCCACTTAGCACCTGATTTGAACTTTGGGACAATGCTTCTCTCAGAAAATAAAATGTATTATGCATCTAATGCCCTGGGAACCACCTTATATTCAAGAATATAAAGAACAATCTCTATCAGCATAAAGTCTACACTTGAAATATGATTCTATTATGTCTGCAAATAAATTTAAAACTTTGAACTACTGTTCAACTAGACACTTCTGTTTACATCTAGCATACATTCTAAAAATGTATAGATTTGAAATTTTTACAAATTTAATTAATTTTATACTTCCCCAAAATAGAATAGTATGGTATTATTCTCAAATATTCAGCTGAGGATGTTATGACAATAAAATATCAATTAATTAATTAATATACATTGAACAGTGTCTTATGCTTTTTTTTTAATTTTGGTTAGATACTCAGGAACTACTAGATGGTCATTCCTCAGGGTGAGCTTGCACTGTTTCTCTAATTGAATAGTTTCTGCTCACAAAACCTGCAAAGGAAAACATTGTCATGAAGTACAGTCCAAATACTTGAAGACAACAATTTTATTTCACTGAAATTCTCTTTCTAAGTGAACTCTCCAATCCATGACACTCCTATGGGTGTGTCACTACCTTAATCCCTTTTCTCTATATGCATGGTGACTTTGTAATGCTTCACTAAAGCTGTGAAACTCTAGGAGAACAAGATCATGAACAGGATATAAAAAGAGCATCTCAGAATTCCTGAGACCCCAATACTTCAAAAGTTCAGTCTTGAGCACAGAAGTCACATGACCTTTAAATTGGATACCTTCACTAGGAACTAAATCAACCAATTGTTTTTGGTAAATAAAGTAACAAATGAAAATATTTGTCATTTTCTACTGTTAGCTTCAGCCAAATATGCAAGTTCTGGTGAGACTGAAATTTGACACAATCAACTATGTTATTAACTATGCCTCCCAACTTTTTCCCAACCTGAAGTATGATAAGCTTGTCATAAATGACTTCACCCAAGTAATTGATAACATTTTTCAAGAGAGTGAAGGCAGAAGACAGAGCCTTGTGGCATTCCCATGTAGCAGTAAGCCATTAATCTTTTTTTCCTCCATTTTTCCTGTTTGTAAGTATTTTGTTATGAAACTAACACAAGCTCTTGCAAACATTTGAACAATACAGATATAGATAATGTGAAAACACAAATGTATTTGACACCAGCACTCCACATGTGGTTAAGAAATTTTGATGTTTTGGAATAATTATATACCCCAGCTGATGAATATATCTAATATCCCTCTCTCTATAAGAGGGAATATGTCATAAATAATGTTTTACAATCTCTTTAATTTATTGCTACTATTCTATTTTCTTTCCAAATATTTAAAGCAATATTTTTTTTGTATGAGAGACAGGTTCTTGCTATGTAACTAAGGCTGGTCTGATATTTGTTATTCAGTCACAGCTGGCATTAAAATCACTGCAATTCTCCTGTCTTAGACTTTCACCTGCTGGAATTAATGGAAAATACCATGCACCAGCTCAAACTTAATCTTTTAAAGAATCATACTATATAATGTCATACAGTCATATTCTAATTTATTTAACTGGTCTCTTTGAAATAAATATACTTACCTAAAATTCATGTCTGAAAAAATGTAAGCTGGGCAGTGGTGGCACACACTTTTAATCCCAGCACTGGGGAGGCAGAGGCAAGTAGATCTCTGTGAGTTCGAAGCCAGTCTCATGTACAGAGAGAGTTCTGGGACAGCCAGAGTTACAACAGAGAAACCCTGTCTCCAAAAAAAAAAAAATGTACTGCAACATACATTGCCTATAGTATATAAGCTTATTTAATAGCAATAATGCATCTCAGAGAAATTCACTCACAGCTAATATTAGTGAGAAAAATTGTGGACACATTTGGATAAAATTAATAGCTTCAAAGTAAACTATGAAATATAAATTATACAAAAATATGAATTACAAATTAGCATTAACTATCCCCATTTGTCCTCAAATTTACCAAAAATGAATATTATAGTTCCTATAATTTGTCATTTTCATAAAAAAGCTTATCTTAATGTGTTTTCTTTTGGTGAATTCTTGCTTAATGCCTGAGTGTGATTTCAATTTCTTCTATTTTCAACGTCTATCTTTCCTTGCTTTTCTAAAGGTTTTTAAAACTTATTTTTATGGATTTTTGACTTATACATCCTTTGTGCATGTTATAGATTATCCCAAGTCTCAATGTCTCTTCTTTAATGTTTTTTGTTACATGTAAAAGTTTAATTGTTGAATATTTATATTTTTTTAAATTTTTAAGAATACCTTATGAGTTTCCAGGTACATTGTGTTGTATAAGGATTAGTGGAATAATTTCTTTCAGCACTTTGTTAATACAGATAAGAGCTACCAGAAGTAAATTGTCATAAAGAATGCAAAGTCATGCTTTTTACTCTCAAAAAGTAGTCAACTATTCCACTCCCATATATTGAATTCCACATTAACTAGAGGAAATGTCTACTTTCCTCCAAATTCACATATTCATATCCATATAAATATTCCATTCATTTGACTTGGAGGTAATACGCTGATTTAAATGCTGAAAGAAGCAATTTATGTTTATAGTTTCCCCTTTCTCAGGTGACTCACAGTTTATGTCAAGTTTACACCTGGATCTATGACATCCCATCCTATTTTAACTATGACACACAAAAAACTATTGTACATCATATGATTCTTTTTTTGTTAGTCTCCAAGACCCCATTTTAGTTTAATGGTGGTGAGATAGTGGATTATAAGTGAAACAAAAGTAGAGGGGTGGAATGTTTAAGCAGAGAGGCATATAAGAGTATAGGGTGGACACGAAATTGAAGGGAGGCTAATCCTAAAGGATTATGAAACTCATATGAAGCCTGCTATGTCATGACCTATAGACATAGACATTGATTCAGGGCAAAGGATAGTTCTTCCTTTGTCTAATTGAATCCTGGTTCTAGTCCTGGACCACTGGAGTATTTCTGCCTCTCTGTATTCTAGTCTTCAATCTAGAGATGGAAGGCTTCAGTCTTACCCCCTGTACAATCTAATCAACCTCTGAGACTTATTACTGACTGAATACACTCTGACTTGCTCCTTTTGAACTCTGACTCTTCTGATTCAACTCACTCTTGTGGTTTTGGCTCAAACTCTTCTCAAGCTGACTGATTCAAACTGACCTTCTGAGCTGGCTTGCTGTTTCTGACAGAACTCTTCTGACTCTGGTAGATTCTGACTGACTCTCTTACTACCTCAGACTGAACTGTTTTACTCAGCTTCAAACTGACTCTTATATGATACTGACTTCTGCCAAGCTGCCTCTGTATCTCTTTGTTTCTCCCTGAGCTCTCATTCCTCCATACTGCCTCAGTCAGCCTCTCTGTTCCTCATTCAGACTGCTTTATTGTCTCTGTATTTTGTCCCCCATAGGTCTGCTTCATGCCTCTCAGCTCATACTACCTGCTGTAACTGACTGCTTCTGTAACTGACTTTGCTGTAACTGACTGCTACTCTGAGCTAAAAGCCTGCTTTTCTATTGTGAGACTTGGGCATGTCCCCACTCTGACTCACTCTGCTGACTCTTCCTCTGATTAGTTACTTTGCCTTCACTGATTCATATCACATGTCACTTTTTGTGTGACAATGTCTTTCTGACCTCTGCTTCATGTGTCTGCTTCTATACTTTGTTTCTGTCTTAGGGATTACAGGCATGAGCACCATTGCCTTTTGCATAGTTGGATTAAAGATGTTTGTTACCACTGCTTTTTGAATTGGGAATTAAAGGTGTGTACCAACATTTTTAATATTCTTTCTATATTACATCTGGACCACACAGGCCTCTGAATATGACTCCTTCATATAGACCCCTGGAATATAGTCCCTTCCTACCTTTCTCATAGGCCTATTCCTCTACAATAACCCAATTAAAAATAATTACAGGACAGTAAAATACATGTGAAATAAAACAGAGATTAACCAGGTTTGGGGTGGGGTTATGTATGGGGTGGGGTGGATATAGTAGAACTTTAAAAGTCTCAGTCTTTAAAAACTCTGTTTAAAAGTTCAATGTCTCTTTGCAAGTTCAAAACAGCTTAACTTTTGACACCTATAAAACAAACAAACAAACTGCCTACAGTCTGACTATATAATATAAGTTTGTGAGTATTCTTTTTAAATATTTTTATTTATATGTGATGGATATACTTGTGTGTGTGTGTGTGTGTGAGAGAGAGAGAGAGAGAGAGAGAGTGAGCAATGTGGTATATGGTGTATGTATGTGGTGCATGTATGTCATTGTACAGGCACTCACACATGCTGATGAAACAGCAGGATACTGGGGTATTGCTTTCCAGTTTATTGCAGGTCCTCTCACTGAACTGAGGCACTCAGTTTTGCCTAGGCTGGCTAGCATGGGATCTGCCTGTCTGCAATCATCAATGCTGGGGTAAAGGGCCTGCATGTACTGCCACATGTGACTTCTTATCTGGGTGCTGAAGACTCACATTCAAAACCGTGTAATTGCAGACCAAAAATGTTCCTAGCCAATGTGTTCTCTCCTGCTATCTTTTATATTGGTACACAAATCAATGAGAATATACTCATGATAATAAAACTATATTCTTCATTGTCTTTCATTATTGAAGTAAAATTTCAGATATATCATTTAGAAATTATGTCGAATTTAATCCACACAATTGCATTTAAATAAACAATTAGTTAAATGGAATTGTATACTTAACAACTTTGTAGTGCACCTAGAAATTTTTTCATCTAAACATAAAAAAATATGGTAACTAGGTAAACAAATTTTATTAGTATAACTGCTGATAAGCAACATGGACGTTTCCTATGATGTAGGCATAATACACCATGCAAGTGATGCAAGCGACACAATCATGATTGCACAGGAAATACAAATTCATACATTTATTATAAGTAAGTATTATTGTACCATACTGTCAACTACCAAGAAATTGTGTGAAGAAAGAAGAAAATAAGTGGGTCTTCAACAGAAAAAGCTCCACATGAAATGGAATAATTTCCAAGATGAATGTGACACTTTCTGACATCTGCAGCAGCACAGGCTTCATTGAGAGAACTTTCAGGAAATGTTCCAGAGCTCATCCATAGGTATCATTCTTCTCCCAGTAATTAAAACTAAAATTCAACTATTAACAGCATTTTTCTGTACTTCACTTTTACAGTGATCATTTTCTTTTGGTAAGTACAAAATTCCAGAAAGTTGTAGCAGGCATCCAGAAAGAAATTTAACTTACCCATTAGTACCCTGATTACCTGTTCCAGTTAATCTTGGGGTTAGTTGTGTGAAGAAGATGCAAAGTTTTCCACAGCAGAGCAAAGCTTGGAGCACAACCAAATGGTCCTTCTGCTTGGATTGCTGAATAAAAACCACATGTGGGCAAAGAGCAAATCTATCACTGAGCAGGAATGACCTACATGTGGCCTACAAGAGAAACATGTCTTTGTTGCCATACACAATTGAGATTTGAAGGATACACACACTTTGTGTTATAGTTGAGTATTAGGAGTTGGCACTGCGACCCAGTACATCTTCAAGTCAGATAGCTTGGCAAATTCTGCATTACATGTTTTGAAAGACTAAAATTCTCAGGAGGGAATTTCAGTAGAACTTGTATTACTTATTCAAATAAGATTAGCTTAAATTACACACTGCCTTTGATTTAAGCCAAAAGTATCACATGTGAGGCTTATTTTAGCGTACATATGCTACTGGGGTCTAGGATGCAGGCAGTAAGTGTAAAACTAAAAAAAAAAACAAAAATACAGAATAAAAACTTGGATGTTTGGGAAACTTAAAAAAGAAATAGATGAGATGAGTGTTAAATGTCATGCATATTTACTGCCCTCACAGACATTATCAAAACATTTTTAGAAACTCTATGTTTAATTTGTATTTCAAAAATGGTTAAAACATGGATAGAATTGTAGCAAGTTATTGCTCATTAAATAATAAAATATATCATTTTTAATATGACTGTAAGACTTTCAGAAAAATAAAAAGTACCTCATTCAGGTCGTTTCAAATATTTGAGGACTACTAGTGAGTTTGAAAAGTAGATTTATCTCCTCTACATATTTAAACACTAAATGTTTAATGGTCAATTTGATATGGAAGTCACTTAGATGTTTATTGAGCAGTGGGAAGGTCACATAGGAAATCTAAATATACGTGCATGTGTTTGAATTTGTACTATGTATTAGAGTAATTAGTTAGCGGAGGACATTTCATCACTCTCGCCATTAAAGCATATATTGCCCTATCCAAAATCCATGTGTCTACATCACAAAACATGTCCTTTTACTTTATTTACCGATATCAGACTATAAAGAGTGGGGATGCTTTTTCTTTATTTTCACTAGCAGTTGAATGAGGTTTTTAACTATACTTAGCTGTTCAAACAATAAATGGAAAAGTATAGAGTCAGAAAAGGTGGGTTGAGAAATGTGCTCTATAAGAAATGAAGGAATTGAGCAAGTCTTAGTAATAGATAGTTGATAGGATGGAGTCCCATTAAACATGAAAGGTATAGACATAGTAGCAACAGTGTAGACAGGTAGAAAAGGGAAGAATTGGATCACTAAAAGAGTGGGAAAGCTAAAAATAATAACTGGTTGGAAGAATTTGAAAGTTAGCTGTTACTTCCAATAAATGATATTAAATAAGTTCACAGGCTTGAGCTGTAGTTCAGTGACAGAATATTTGTATAGGGTATGCAAGACTATGGGATCATTCCCCGATACACATTCTTTCTCTGTTTCTGTCCGTCTCTTTGTCTCTCTGTATCTCTCCCCTCTGAATTTTTTAAGATTGTTTATTTTCATTTCTCTCTCTCTCTCTCTCTCTCTCCCTCTCTCTCTCTCTCTCTCTGTCTATGCTGTCATATGTTTTGGATACTCATAGAAGCTAGAAGAGGGTGTAGGATTCCATATAAAAGTTATAGGCAGTTGTTAGCCACAAATATGATTGTTGGGAACAAAACCTCAGTCATATGACAGAGCAGCAAACACTCTACATGGCTGATCAATACAAGTTCACAGTTCAAAAATCTACATGTAGAAAGATGGTGACATTAACAAAGTCTTCCAGGATATTTGATATTTTAACTTGACTAGAATTAAAGCAGAATTTGATTGTGAATTGTCTGTGTAGTGAAATCATTGATAACATTTAATTCAGTTGTATCATGCACTGGGACTACACAGCTGCATCAATAGTGACTTTTCCTTATTAGCAAAACATAAAATTTGGGGGCAAATAACTTGGGTTTATTTTCCCCCTTTGAGAAAGTTTCTGGCACTCTTTAAAAATGAAAAGCAAAATGCAGCAAGTAGTGTCTGACCACTGTCTATCAACACCAAGGAATAGCCTTCATGTGATTTTCTACGTGGACACTCTGTACTAGCTCCAGAAACTCAAATCCACATCCTTGATTTTGCTGTATTTTGAAATATCACCCCTATATATACAAAATATGGCAAAATAGAAAATTTATATTTGTCCAAAGAGAAATCCTTGCAAACACATTTTCACTTTGTTGGCTGGAGTCTATAGACTTTGTAAGTGGTACATAAAAAGTCAGGAATTTCTTAGCCAGACTCCATCAAATTCAGTTAAATGATACACTCAAGACTGACTCCATAGCTTGCTACCAATGGAAATTACATTTGTAAGGTAAGCACTGCATCGTCTGCTTCTAATCTCAGCTATTCAGAACACAGAAAATGAGGGTAAAACATTTTAAGCTATCATGTGCGACTTAGAAAGAGTCCATCTCAGAACTTAAAAGGGGTCTGGGTATGGAATCATCTGTATTTTTTTCAGAAGTTGTAAAACCCTGGTCATATCCAGAGAGTTATGCTGGTATATCCCTAGCATCATGACCTTGGGGATAACTTGGCCTCTCTGCTCATGCTCCCATGTTTTTATGATTATAAATAGCAACCCCTATAAGATCATCAGCAATTCCTCTCATACTACTCACCATATATCCCCTTGAGTTAGGTTATCTGTTATAAATTTGACATTGTAAAAGAATCCATGATAATGGTCCCTAACAACACTGCCACCCAAAGGTGAGAGCTCCTCCAAGAAAGGTACATGAAAGCCATAGGACTGCCAAGAATATATATTTTATATTACTATGATCAGTGTATGAGTCATGTGATTCTTCAGTTTAATAGGAAACTCCCTATTATGGCATCTATATAATCATCCCCAGTTTTGACCCTCAAGTAGGTAAAGAAACCTATGGCAGAAAGAGCAATGTTGAGGGTATCATAATACCTGATTTCAAATTCAGCTACAAAGCCATTGTAACTGAAACAGCAAAGAATAAAAAAAAAAAAAAAACTCCACATCCTTTGGAGGAAAACCAGTAACTTCAAAAATGATGGTGTGAAACTACATGCCCACACACAGTTAGCTGAAATTAGATCCCTCTCACTTACTTTAAGTACAGGCACAGCAAAGAATTTCATGAAAATACTCAAACAGTTCAGTAGAAAATATTGAGAATTGAATAATGTGTTTCCATGAAATTTGAGAGCTTCTAAACAGCAAAAAGCAATTGATATAGTGAAGTGGCAGCTTACAGAGTGGATAAATGATTCTAGCAACAAAAATAAAAGAGGGTTGATGTATAGAATATAATATATAAAGAAATGAAAATGTAAAAAAAATAAAATCAACATAATAGAAATAAGTAGACAGTTCTCAAGAGATGGAATACAGATATCAATAAATACATAAAATTATTTCCAACATCTTTAGTCTTCAAAAAAAGGCAAATCAAAATTCTACAGTGATTCCATCTTATTCAGTCAGAAAGGCTATCACTAAGAAAACAAAGAACAAATTTTAGTGAAGATTCAAAAGAAAATTAATTGTCCAGCTTCTGTGGAAATAGGTATGGTGTGTCCCCAAACACCATGACCCTGGAAATGGCAAAGACAGTATACTACAGGTATGCATATGACTTTGTGTTGTTGCAGCATTCTTTATGGCATGCAAGTTGTGAGATTAGCCTATAGGTGCCCACCAACAACTCGTTGAGACGTACATACCAATTAATTTCATCATGCCATTAATGGAACAAAATTGTCCTTGTATTTGTAAATATGATGCTATGAGTTTACATGGCTGCTTGATCAAGTTGATTCACGATCCAATATGTTTCCTCGATGAGATCACACAACTTTTATGCAGTGGCCATACCTGTTCTGCTTTCACTTCTGTTGCTATGATTTAAAAAATGCAACTTGGAGAGGGATGATTTATTTGACTTACGCTTCCAGGTTATACTCCATGTCGTAGGGAACTCACAGTGACAGAAGCGTGATTGAGACAGCTGGTGACACTACATCCACAATACAGGGCAGAGGAAAAACAAGTGCACTCATCCTGCCTGCTTCTGCTTCTTATCCCCTGCTTTCTTCACTCGTATGTAAGAATGATATTTCATGGCCTCCCCCATAAACTACTACCACCTACAATGGTCTGTCTAGGCCTTCCTTTCTTCAGGAAGTCATGAAGCAATTAACCACAACACTTCCCAGAGACAGGACCAGAGGCCAACCTGATCTAGATAATTATTCATCAAGATTCTATTCCTAGATGACTTTAGGGTATACCAGTTTGACAATTTAAGCAAACTAGTGCAATACAACTTCTCGTTCCTGTAGCCTAATAGTGTAGTGAGATCATATATCTCAGATTTAACCTTAGTGTTACTGTGTAAATGATCTTTCTTACTGAGCCAGATTTGTTACAAATACAGTTTGTATTTTCATTTTTGTCATGCTCTGAAATAACCATTGCCCTCCTTTTCACATTCCATGGTCCTTCATTACTTATAACATTGTCACAGAAAGGTTTTTTGTTTGTTTGTTTGTTTTTCCCCCTGAGACAGGTTTTCTCTGTTGTTACTCTGGCTGTCCTGGAACTCACTCTGTACACCAGGCTGAACTTGAACTCACAGAGATCCACCTGCCTCTGCCTCGCAGTGCTGGGGTTAAAGGTGTGCACCACCACCTGGCTACAAAAAAGTATGTTTTTTTGAATTTGAATAAGACAGTAAGTAAGGTTAATATTTAAATATTTAATAGCCGTAGCAGCTACTTTTCCTCTCGCTATGATAAAGCACCTTGACAAAAGCAACTTAAGGGAGAAAAAGTTTATTTTGACTGATAGTTCAAGATTACGGTATAAAAGTCGTGGTATAAAAGTCACATCAGCAGAGGTTTGAAGAATCCTGTCATATTGCATCTGCTATCGTGAAATCTGCAGATGAATGCTTGTACCCCGATCCCTTCTCCTGTTTATAAATCCCAGAATCCAAGCTCATGGAATAGTGCCAACCACAGGGGGCAAGTCTTCTTACCTCTATTAACCTAATCAATATAATACTTCACAGGCGTATCCAGAGACCCATCTCACAGGTGACTGTAAATCTCATTAAACTGACAGGTGAGCTTGTAAAACATACAATTATCCAATAACATACATTCAGTAGTCATTGCCCACAAAAAACCAGTGTAGTAATTGCAAAGCATCTTACTGAATATATGCCCTGAGAAAAACAAATTTAAAAAATCAGGAGACTATAACTTCCTCCTTCTCAGCCTTTTGGCTAAAGTCAAGTGTAAGGAATTGTAATTTCTTTTATAAGTGTTATAAAAAACGTTGAAATTTTTAATGTGAATTCTGTAAAGTCATAATGGGAACTTATTTAAGAATTCATGTATTTTTCTGTCATTAGTGTAGTGGCTCCACAGTCTGCAGTCTGAAGTCTGCATAGTCCTTATTCTATGGCACCACAACCTGGGGTTCCAGCCTCTGCGGAGTCCCTCCCCCTACCCCCCACACACACACCATGCCCTACTCTTGAAGGATGACATGACACCTTTTATAGCAATTAATTTGGAAAGTTTTCCTAAACCTTTAAGTTGAGTTGTTGTGATGATCAACATTGGTTACCAACTTGATGCAATGTAGAATCACCGTGTGAAACAATGTCTAGCTGTGTTTATAAGGTGTTTTCTACATCATCTTGGTGAAGATAGAAACATTTACCCTAAATTTGGTGACACCATTCTGTGGGTTGAAGATCCTCAGGCTGAATAAAAAGGAGAAAGCAAGGTGAGCGGTCCAGTTGACCATTGCTTATGCCTTCTGACTGTAGCTTGTTTCAGCAACTCCCTACACCTGAAGCTGCCACTCTCTACCACAATGTGCTGTGCTCTTGAACTGTGAGTCAGAATAAAAAGAATAAATCCTTCCTCTTAAAGCTGCTTTTGCAGGGTATTTTGTTGCAACAAGAAAACAAAGAATTTATGTGGTAGCAATATTAGTTATTTCTAGTTGCTTATCATGAATATTGTATGTCTCCTTTAAAACAACTCTACTCTTTATATCAGGGGTAGAAATAAACAATCTATTCTGTTATAAATTTTGTTTTTGTTTTTTCTCTTTATTTAACTTTTTATAGCTAAGGTTCAGTTTTAATTCGATGAGGAAAGGCTAGTTTGATTGCCTTTGTGCCATTAGAATATTATTTGAATATCAAATATCAAAATATCAAAAAATATTACTGTGGCTGAAAAATTGAATAAAAATTCTTCACTCTTGTTTTGGATGACTTAGTGAGGAATGTTACAGAGACCTGTTCATGTTTATCCTTGTTGGCTAGTGAGAAAACTTCTATCTGAATCTGAGTTTTTAATAAGAGTGATGCTAGCCCCCTCAATGTATATCCCCAAGATTTTGTCAAGAGTTTTTATGTTCTTGACTTAAAAAAAGATTCCAAATGAGGGTATAACTGTTTTAGCATTAAACAGAAGCTTATTTCCATGATGTAATAATGAATAGATACTTTGTTTTCTCAGACTTATCTCATTCATTGACTTGCCCAAACAAATATTCAGACACTAAATGTATATAAACAATGACCATTTTTCTTTTTCAGTAACACTATTTAAATGAAAATATTCACAATGGGAGTGATTAGAAGATGTCAACCCTTAAAATAAATAGTTATATCCATCATTTGCTTATATGAATCAGCTTCCCAGTCATCTCAGAAGTTTCAGCTAATGGTTAACACTCTTGATATAGGATTGATGATCTACTTCCATACATACAACAGAAATTTTTCCACCTTCCTAATTTCAATTAAGATGTTTGTTTTGAAGTGGTGAAAAAATATGTTTCAGATTTGTGTTTGGTTAATGGACATATTTTGATAATATGCTAAAAACGAGTAGAGACATAAATGGAAAGAAAATATGTACCCAACCTGACATATGTTTCAGATGGTGCTCTATATCAGATTGTCAGGTCCTGGTCATGACCAATCCTGGTCATCAGAGAACAGGGAACAGAGAACAGAACAGAGAACATCCTACAATGAGGTTTCTATTTGGCTGCAAATAATGATGACTTGTCATCAGCATTGTCAACAGCAGATAAACATGAACTAAAAACATAACTTTGGTAGGACAAGATACTGATTTAAGTGTTTCATAAATACTAAGAAATGACAAAAATAGAGGATTACAACCACTTAAAATAGGCTGTTCTGAATTCTGACCACATCACACTACTTATCCTATCTTCAGCGAGTTTTTCACTGTTACTTGTTTTTCTTGCTATTCCATCTTTCTCTTTCAGTTCAGTGGGTATTTGCATGTATTTTAAACAAAGTCATATTCTATCCAGCCTTAGGCAAAATTAACCACAGGGCTATCACTTATGGCTATTTCTTCTTTTCAATTATATTGCACAGAAAGCCAAGACTCTCCCATTTTATATTTCTAAAGTTTTAAATTCTTACTGAGTAAAAAGTTCATATTTAACAATTTTAGTTACTTTGCAATGCACACATTTTATTAATTCCTTTGTACACATTGCAGTTATCCAAAAAGTGTTCAGATGTTTTCCTCTGTGGAATCATCCATTTTATTTTCAATGTCCTATTAAAATATATTTAAATTACTTTTCTAGGTCTGGCCTCAGGCCTTTGCTACTGGACTGCAGAAGGCAAGAGGGAAAATTCCAGCTCTTTTTGTTGGGGGGTGGGGTGTGTCTACAAATGTCTTCATATTTTATACACACTTTATATTTCAAAAAGACTCACTGTAGGGACACAGAAATGGCCTTCCTGACCTGCATATTTGTATACCATAGATAAGAAGGCCCTTTTGTAGCTTTTGGGTCTAGTTTCTGACATCTCTAAAATTAATTTTCAGCAACTTGCTTCTAAAATTGAATGCCCTCACCTCCCGTTCCTCTCATTTGAGACAGGATTATTGACAGAAGTGATTTCTGGGGAGAAATTTCTGATGATACTAATGTGGTTCCCCATAACACTTACCAAATGACATGTCTATCTCTATTTGTTTGAAAAGAGCTGCGGTAATTCCATCCAAAGTAAATGTATTGGTATACAACTTGCCACAGTGACTCACAACTCAGATACATTATTAAACACAATGTGGACACTATATAACACTTAAGTAGCACCTGTTGAAAATTCACAGCTAATGGGTACAATTACTTAGCAGTTTTCCCAAGAGTAGCTCTGCCTTATCTCTTTAATTCAATTCACTTTACTGCAAGGTCTTTGATATATATTCTGTGTCTGGATTTAAACAGAGCTAAAAACATTTATTCATTGGAGAGTAAGAACCTTGGTTGCTGAGAGATCCTTTATGTTTACCATTGTAGTTGGCAGCTGAATCCAAAAGAGTAGGACCTATAAATGAGATGGATGAAAGTCTCATGCAATATCCAACTCTTTTCTGAGCATCAGGCAATTTATACTCTGAGGGTTAAGAAGAATCAAATGAATAAGGTGTTCAATCACAAGGATAAGCCACATATGACAAAAATATGTTTTCCTATAGACACATATTAATGAAAGTGAAATAAACTCACTACTATCGGCTACACCTGGGCATATCATGAAAGCACATTCCAAGAACATTTCCATATTTTGAAGAAACTTAGGGTCACAATAGTCTTGTCTTGTTTCCTTGGAGTATTTTTTTAAAGCACTCAAAATTCTCATGAGATCTCATTCTTGAACTATATTGCAATACTTTACATAGCAGAAAAATATTTTCTTTATAAACTTTTGCTTCAGTCTCTTAGCTTGAAATTTTGTATGCACATTTCATGTATGAATTATTTAATATCACACATGCCTGTTTTGGTCAAGGGGCTAGTTGTCAGTGTTTCTATTCAGCTTGGACAGACATGGAAATCTGGTCTGGTATTTGGGAGTCCAGATACCACATAGATCTGACAGGAAGGTGCCTTGGTAGTTGGGAGCCCAGGGACCACACAACTCTGGGGTGGTGGAGGTGTCCCCAAGGGGAAGGAATGCTGACAATCCAGAAGCCAGGAATCACACATCTCTGAGGTGGGCAAGGTATCCCCAATGAAAGTGTTTACAGCTCTGAGAGGAAGGTATCCTGGCAGTTGGGAGCCCGGGGGATCACATGATTCTGAGGTGGGAAAGGTTTCCCCACTGGGAAGGGTATCCTGAAATTTGGGAAGCCAGGAACCACACAATTCTTGAAGCTCTGAGGTAGGGAAAGTGTCCTCAGTGGATAAGTATCCTGATATTTGGGAAGCCAAGAAATCACTCAGCTTTTTCAGCTGGGAGGCAAGGAAATCTTTCTAGGCTGAGCTGGAGCATTACAATGTAACAATTCCCCTCAACTCAGCTCAGCTCTGCTCCACTCTAAAGGGAGAAGCTTCCCCAGTGTTGCAGCTCTGAACGGAAATATTCTGCAGCTGAACAGAGGTGTTATTCTTTTCTCTTCATAGCTTCTTCCTTCACTTCTCTTCATGGTTGCCTCCACCTAGGAGAAAGGCAGCCAAAGCTGTGCCCCCTACTGAGTGCAGAAGGCTGTTATTTAGTGTCCCTGAGGGGAGGGGCGGAGCCTCCCAGGGTGGCCTGTGATTAGCTAGTCTGGAAAGGGTTGAGGGGCCCAGTTTAGGGCCATGTATGTTAGAAGGGACCACTTCTGAACTTCTCTGCAAGGTTGGGGGCTGTCCCTGGACCCCCGCAACCCACAAGGAATGGGGTCCTGGTAGTTACAGCAGGGAGGTTTCCTATGGGGAATGTTAATCCCGAGAGCACTCCAGCCTCACAAAGCTAGACTCCCACAAAGGGAAAATGTGCTGACTCCCCAGTAGTCCTTATTGGGGCTTATCGTGTGGTGACTGAGACCCCAGTGTCCTCAGCAAGATAGAGGGAGCCAAGCAGAAGCCCTAAAAGGCAGCTGGCAGCAGGTGGGGCTCTGCTGCTGGAAAAAGTCAGATTTGCTCCCTGGCAGAAACACAGATAGCAGTGTGGTGCCATTTTGGGCCAGAAGCAAGCAGCCAGCAACCAAGTCCTCACCTCAGTATGCCTGCTGCCATGGCACACTATGAAGCAACACATGGCTGGTTAAGGTGGCTTGACTGTTATATAACTGGAGGAGGCAGGGCCCTGAAGGTTGGGCCTGGCAAGGGGGTGGAGCAAAGGAAAAGCTCCCTCTACATGGAGTCTGCAGAGCCTGGCTGTGAACTGCTAAGTGGCACAGGGCTGGAGCCCAGGGACCCTACTCAGTAAGTAGACAGGGGCATGGTTTGTGGGGGGCTGGGGGAGGGGCTCCACAGAGGCTGGAGCCCCAGGCTGTGGGCTCTGTAGATTAAGGACTCTGAAGACTCCAGACTGTGCCAACTGCGGAGCCACTACACTAATGATAGCAAAATACACTTGACTTTAGCCAAAAGGCTGAAACCAAGAAGTTGTAGTCTCCCATTCTGATTTTTTTAAAATTATTTTTATTAGGACAAACATCCAGTGAAGATGTTCTGAATAACTGAATATACTAGTTGTTGGCAATGACTACTGAATATATGTTATTGGAATAGAGGAGAAAAGTTTGAGCTATGAAGACAGGAGGGAGGATTTTTGTTTGTTTCTTTGTTTATTTAACAAATCAGTTCTACTACCATAGTTCATGTGAACTCTCTATTTGGTAATGTGAGGTTATTGAGTTTTCCTGACTAAACATCTCCCAGACTTATAACAAAAGTGTTTATTAAAAGAAAATTTCAATTTTGCTTTTAAAGCTATTTTGTGAGTACAAATATTCTCAAGTTGTTCAAGTAAGCACTTGCCCATTATTTAAATTCTAAATATTTTGATTGCTTTAAAAAAAAATCACATTTAGCTTTAGCATTAAAGAAAAAAAGCCTGAAAACAGAAATGTCCCTTTTCTCAATTACCATTCTATAATTCAAGGAATTTTAAGACTAAATATGAAAATAATTGAAATCTAAAGAAGAATTTGAAGGAAAAATATTATTTAAAATTGACGTTGACTTTGGGTGTTTATTTTAAATATTTTCTAATTAAAAGCAAAGTTTAGAGAACATTTAATCATTTAATTCAGCAGCATGCCTGCTCTAGCATAGGAACACATCGAAAGGCCTGTGTGATAGCTAAGAAGAGATCATATTCAAAGACCTGTGTGATCTGGATAGAATGCAGAAAAAAATTTTAGTCAAACTAATTCTGTCTTCTGTTTGTGCTAATGGTGGATAAAAGGGGTTTCTGTGATTAAGGCAAAGTATTACATGCCTTTAATCCAAGCTCAATAGAAAGAAACAGGGAGTAGTAGCAAAGCGTGGAAGCAGAGACAAGAAGCAGAGTTCAGAGAGTAGAAGCAGAAACCAGAAGCAGAGTTATGAAAGAAGTAGAGACAGGAAGCAGAGTTCAAAGAGGAGAAGCAGAAACAAGAAGCAGAGTTCAGAAGGAAGAAGCAGAGGTGGAAGCAGACAAGAAGCAGAGAGGAGAAATTAGCTTTAATTCAGTCAGGCAGTTTGAATACAGTCAGTTCACAAACAAAAGGAGAAGCCAGGAAGAGCAGAGCCAGTCCAGAATAAACGGAAAGAAAGCAGGAGTCAGAAGCACACAGTTTACAATTTAGTTTGGAGTGAGGTAGTTCAGAAGACAGCCAGTCAGAGTGAACCCAGTCAGTAGTAAGTCTAAGAGGCTGAAACATTGCAGGTTTAGGTTTGCAGATTACATCTTATGGAAGCTGAAGCCTTCCAGCTCTAGGCTTAAGATTAGATTGTACTAGTTTATATGGAGGCTAAAACCCTCTAGGACCTGGGATTGAATTTGTAAAGAATAAACTGTCCTCTGCCATTAACCCATGAGAATAATTAACTGAATCAATGATTACATCTACACTGATAGCAAGAGTTTGAGGAATTGGTTCAGTTAGAAAAGTGCTTGCTATGCAAGCATGAGGACCTCAATTTACAGCTCCAACACCCTCATAAAAATTAGGCATGGCCCTGAGCACCTCTATGTACTAGAGTTGCTGGGGATGGAGAGGCAAATCTGTGTAGCTCATTGGTCAGCCAGCCTACTCAATCTATAAGCTCTATGTTCAGTGACTCTGTCTAAACAACAAAAAAGAAAAAGAATGTGGAGAATGTCTGAGAAAGATATACAATAGTCTCCTCTGGCCTCCATGTGCATAACCATACCCACATACAGTACACCCATCTACACACACACACACACAGACAAGTGCACTTTCAAACACATACACATATCACACAAAAGTGAAACTCTTCAGTAGTATAATAAACACTTAGTCTATTTGAAAAGATATTTTAATTTCTCATTGAGACTTAAATTATTTTAAAAGCTATTTTTTTCTGCAGAGTATGCATACTATTTTATTCATTTTTTTCCTGTAGCATGAACCAACATATAACATACACAATCAAAATTAAATCATAGGAAGATTATAATTAATAAAATTGAAAGTGATTACTGAAATTGGAGTGAAATGTTTTCTAGCTCAAGATACTCCTGGCCAGCTGAAAATTAACAAGTTCTTCAGCTTTCTTAGTAGGTAGTGTTATTAAACCTTAGCTATCATCTCACGCCAAACTGCTTTCTTCTTGTCATTGCAGGTGCACTAAATCATACATTGTTCTTCTCATAAGCACAGCTCTTAAAGAACCCTCATGACAAACTTAACACACCTACTAAAGTTTATGGTAAATCCTAAAGAGGAAAATATCTCATGTCCATACTCATATATGAAATCAGCTATAGCTGGTCTCACAGAAGTAGAGAATGCAATACTTGTTACTAAGGTTGGGGTAGATGAGAATTGGATATGGTTGGGGAGATATTCATGCAAAGATATAAAATAGGTGTCAGAAAAGAGGGATAAGATCACTAGGTCTATTGTACAGCATGATGAACAGTTATGAAGTGAATAGAGATCAAATGTTCTTACCACTAAGGCAGCACGTATGTACCAACATAGGCCTTAATAGTCATTCTACAAAGTATACATAAGTTAAAACATTGCAATGCACATGGCAAATCCGTTGATTGGTTATCCACTCTTCTGGGATCCCTGGATTTTAGCTCATTCTGCTTTCTGATCTACTCGGCATATGTCTGACACTATTGTTCTTATG
This sequence comes from Cricetomys ansorgei, assembly GCA_026225945.1. Taxonomy (NCBI): domain Eukaryota; kingdom Metazoa; phylum Chordata; class Mammalia; order Rodentia; family Nesomyidae; genus Cricetomys; species Cricetomys ansorgei. Next base: position 6,449,571 of record JAMJFZ010001131.1, on the reverse strand, counting down.
ACATTATTATTTCTTCTCTTTATAATGTTAGCCAAATGCACTTACCTCATCAGACTTTAAGTATATTGTAAACTTGCTTAATGACTCAAAGCTGAGTGTTCCTAGCTGCTTATGAGAGTCCCTTTCTGATATCTGTGCTTCTTTCTACACAGGAATGTTTCCGAGAGCTCTGGCATAGTTCATGCCCTATATCCTCCCTACAAGGTAGCCCTTTTTGTTCTTTGCTACTGCTGATCCTTCTTACTCTATTTATGCCTTTGAATTTTATCAGTGTCTTCTACAGAATCCCTACATTATTGTAAGTGTTTGGAATCAACTGTGGACATAGAATTATTGAACTCCATTATGCCCATTCCACTACTAATGCAGCATGCACTGGGCCTACACAGGTCTGTATCGGATCCTTTGCATATCTATATATATATATGTGTGTTCTGAGTGTGTGAACATATGAGTCTTTGATCCTTGTGCCTTCTTTTGGATTCTCTTCCTTCTGGTTCTTTGTTTTGTTCAATTCTGTTATGTTAGTTTTTATTTTATCTTTCTTTATTTTACTATTATCCCTTAAAAGCCTGTTTGTTTTCTAATGAGACACAGAAAGATGGGACCAGACAGATGGAGGAACTTGGAGATGTAGAGGGCTGGAAACCTGTAATCAAGATATTTTATGGGAGAAAAATATATTTTCAATAAAAGGAAAAAAAGAAAATGTATTTTTGTCAAATATTTGCATAAAATTAAATATAAGTACAATATACAATGAACAAGTTACTTACTAGAGCTATTGGTATGTGACACTATCCTGGCAAGATGCTAACAAAGGCAACCAGTTCAAGATAGGGTACCAATGACAGACTAATGTATGAATATCACTAAAGTCCAACTTAGTGAACCAATGAATTTTATTGTGATTACATAAAGGAATAAATATGAGGGGATACTTGCAGGAACAGAAATTATTCAATAGCTTCTCAGTGAGTTTTCTGTGTCTGTCTCTATTCTGGCTGTATGGGTTCTAGGAGTACAAGTGAGCTCCACTCCCTCCTGGTGTTTTTTACATGGATTCTCCTATTCTAACTTGAGTCATTAGCATAAGTACTTTTACCTTCTGGACCTTCTCACTGAACCATAGGAGGCAATGCATAACACACTACCTATTAGGTGGCATAGCTTCTGAAATTAGAATCCTTAAGGCAATTTTACTCACTATTGCACATTTATAAGTAGTTCATTATTTCTTTACATACTTGCTTAATTAATTGTCATGATACAGCATCATATTAACTGGCCGTATCACTCTATCTACCGAAATTCAAGTTTATTCTCTCAACAAGTCTCTACTCATCACTTCTTTAAAGTTCCAGTATAACCAGGAACTATGTGTTGTCCCTTCAACACTTAACCCTTCCTTCTTCTTTTAATTAAAATTGTGTTCACATTTGAGATCCAGGTTCTTCTAAGGAATTTGGTGTCACTCAACTAAGTATCAGTGGAACACATACATATTCTCATCCACTGCTCACATTTTCCAAGTATACTTCACTAGCTATAGAAGAAAAGGTGTATAAAGTCTGGAGTTATATAAGTATTGCTGATATAAAAAGAAAGATGCCTGGATATGTTCCCAATGCTCATAGGAAAGGAGACAAAAGGTTTCAAAGAAATGGAACCAGAATACAGATGAAACCTTACTCCTTGGAAGATATCTTTTTCAGAAGAAGGATCTAACTGAAATTTTCTGTCAAGGAGCTATGTTCTTACATGGCTGGGTTTGGTTATTCTTACAATGGAAAGCATGTCATCTTGATTGTTCAGTGTAAATGTGTTCATCTCACCTTTCTCCCCTAATCTCATTTGACTATTTTTCTATTCATCATTTCTTTGACTGTTAAGCACAGTGTAGTAGAATAGTTTATAAAAATCTATTATTTGGCCCTTTAATAGAAGCTTTAATGATAGAAAATCAGTTTGGGTATTTATGATGTCCCTGCCTTAGTTTATTGTTGTTGTTTTAGAGACAAGGTTTCTCTGTTGTAACTCTGGCTGTCGTGGAACTCACTCTGTTGACCAGGCTGGCCTTGAACTCACAGAAAATGTGCATGTGTGTGTATTTCTATGACACATGCTCTTCATAAAGCAAATTATCAACTGTAAACAATAAACATAAATGTGAACCTATGAAAAATCTTATCAGTACATAGACTATGATATGTGAATACTGAAAATAATTTTGCTTGCAGATCTTATCATTAATGACAAAGACCTCAATCAAGTGGTTATAAGATTTCTCAAAATAACTTGTAAGTGTATATGGCAACATGCATTGACAATATTAAACTTCCAGATCTGGTCAATATTATTATATATTAAAGTAAGTTCTCTTAAACATAATTCTATTTCTTAGAGTATTATGTCAGTGATATTTTAAAATATATGTTATAATCATTTTTTAATATTTAACTTACAATATTTGTGTTTACATTTTTATAAAATTCATAAGAAAATAAAAATTAGTAGGGCAAGATAGCCCTTAATAGTCATGGAATTTATTCTGCAATGTTCTATTTTTTTTTCTTTAGAGAAATGAAAAATCATATTGCTTATGGAAAATTCAGGAGGCATAAAGTTCTGGCTCAAAATATGTTATAAATCAATGACAAATTTTACTGGGCAGTACAGCATACCCAAGAAAATTGTCCACATTATTGAAATATGGTCCCCAAGAAAGGTAAAAGAATTGGGCGAATAACCAGAGCTTTGCTTCTCATACTGAATGTGATGAGTTTTTCCTTTCACATTAAAGAAAGTTCTGGAACATTGGACTTACTCTGATGATCATCCTTACAAACAAATTGTAGGCCTGGGACACAAAGTCTCACACTAAGATTCTACAATGAATTTATTCAATGTAGTGTATTGCCAGTTTTACTTCATTCAACAAGGAGGGATTTTTTTTTAACTATTTTAAAATAAAATTTTACTTTGTGAATGCTTTCTTTATTTTCATAAGGTATACCTAAATGATTTGCTATAAAGCATAATTCATGACTATCATGAATGTGATATGTTTATCAATTTTTCATGTCACTGCTATTGGTGTATAGAAATAAATGTAAACAGATCCTGCTGGTGGGATAATGTATAGGTCAGAGTTTTTGTAGCTGGTGTCAACAGTACTACCCCTGGAAGCCTTGCCTTGTTACAGGAGTTAGACTGTTCAGAATCCCTATCTCCCATTACATGACAAAAGAAAAAATAAATTATATTAATAAAAAGGAAAGAAAGGTAAACATAGTAATAGAATTTCTTTCTTTCGTTTATTTACAATATTTTGCAAATATCCCCTGTAAATAGTTTATAGTCACATTCTTTCAAATGGCTGTGAACTACTATTGTTTTCTTGATAAACTCATCTTATGAACATTTATTATAATGAATATATTTTACTTTCATTGTTTTTATCAAATTAACAACTTATACTTTGATATTTTGCAGAGTTTATAAAGAATAATCTTTTTGTTTCCTTGAATATAATTTGGAAAACTAACTTTTGAAACTAATTTTCTATTGTCAGAATCGAGTTGGTCTCTATTATAATCTTCTTTTCCAACTTTAGATTTATAGTCATATTGTTAACATTTTTTGCTTATACTTTCTACTTTATTTCTAGAAGTTTACAGACTTTTAACCTTTAACCTTGTTTTTACAGCATAAAGCATAAAGATTAATGGAAAATTAAATATTGAGTCAAATGTGTTAAAGTAATGCAATATTCAATGGTGTAAAAACACCCAATAATTTAAAAAAACAGAATATTCAAAACTATCAAATACGTAGTTTATCTTCATTTAATGAAAGAGGTTGTGCTTTGGGAATTATTTTAGGCTATTTCCTTTAATTCCAATTTAATATTAAGTTGTATTCTTTGTTCAAATTTTATGTTCCCTTTTATTTCCTCCTTATCTTCCTTTTCCCTATTCCTCTTCCTATGACTCTCCCTATTCTTTGACTCATCTTCCTTCTACATCTCTCAGAGCTTTTCCCTCTTGCCTGCCCTTACTCTATAGACTGATAGGCAATGGACATTATCCACAGAGACAACTCTTTTAGGAGTTTTGTTCTTTGTCCACTTTCCCTACAACTGGTGCTAGGTGTAGAACTCAGAGCTAAGCAAATATTCTACTTTGAAAGCACATTTCCAACAAGCCAGCACTTCCTGAGTAAGCCTGTCGCTAAGTTACTATATTTCTAATTTAACCTTGTAAGTGTGACCACAAAGCTTGAAATATGAGTACCTAGTACAGAACAATTGGGCATGTAACAGAGAAGTAAAGGGAAGATGTTGCTTCAGTCACTTGTCTCCCAGGTAGGAAGTACTACATTTTGAAATGAGAAGCGCCACAGCAGCAGTCACAAGTCTCAAATGGTCACCCCAATATGCCTGGAAAGAGTCACTATGACAGAAACAAGAATTACTTATATACCATTTGAATTGCCAAACTTCACTCAATCTTATAACAATATGAAGTCCAAATCTGTGTAGTTAATCTCTAAATTAGAACAATGGCCAATACAGCCAACTATGTTACAATTATTAATGTAATAATTTATTTGTCTAAAATAAAATGCAGGCAGATATGAAAGGCCTTTTCATATTTCAGTTTCTTCTGTGGGTACTGTGTAAGGAACACATTCTTTCTCTACTTTTTCTCCTTAAACCCTGCTACACCTTTACCCCTTCCATGGGGGAGAATGCATCCTTCAATGTGTGGAAGCCACCTTTTCTGTCTGCTACTCACTAAACAGTAAGAGTTGAGCTAGTACTGCACTGACTTTTTCATAAACTCAAATCAACACTTTAATCTATTGAAAACCATAAGAAACTAAGTTCTTTAAAAACATTGTTGAAAGTGCCTTCTAATAGCAAATTTACTTCGTGAAACAGAAATTCTGTGATTATGACAGGTAAGATAACTCAGGAACAATATCTACGACATTGTTATTGTCATTTTGCATTAAATCATCCATTCTCTCTCCCAATAGCAGCACAGTAACATCAAATACCTCTAATGTTAGCAATGATCATTTAACCTGTATAAAATCGTAAATATATATGCAAATCCTAGAATTTAAATCATAGACCAGAGTGTGATTTGCTTTGCTTTTCTCATTAAAATACAACCTGAAATTTAAAATTTCTAAAGACTAATCATTAACTGTGAAGATTCATCCTCAAACTATAGTCTAAATAAAAATGAACTGCACTCAGCTGAAGACAAAGTGCTTGAGACGCATAAATGTTTCTTCTGTGAGACTGGAGTAAATTTAGACCTGCCATAGCTGAGGTATCAGTAAAGCAGTCACTGGTTGGAAGCCTCGTTTTCCTGAAAACCCTATGCTCCTGCTCACTGATGCAACAATGAAGGAAGCTATGTTTCTGGATTTAACTTTGACCATGAATTAAAAATCAATTCAGGAAATACATGTGACAGGAGAAAGTCAGTTTCATATCACACTGCTTGAAATCACCAAGAAACAAACACTCAGCATAATCTGACAGGTTCCTAGACATGAAAAAGTAAATTTCAAAATCTTAGAGAGCATATCTGAATAATTTCAAAGCACTGGTCTTTTAAGAAGGTCAACGGTCTTGAAAAAAATTCTGGTAAGAAAATTATAAAATGGTACCAATGAAGTAGATGCCAAATGAAAATGTGTATAAAACAGAATAGCAAAGAAAACATATATATTTTCTGAAGCATCATGGTAGAAAACAAGCAAGATTCTTATATTAGGAACATATTTTATGTGAAAATAAAATGTTAGGTTGTTCAACAGGTGCTGTTAAGAAAAGTATTTCCAGATATGCTTGCCTATGAGGAATGTGAAACTCAAAGTGTTAAAGAAAATCTAGAAACAAAAGATTCAAGATAAAGGGAATAGCATAACTAAATATAACTTGAATATCTATCAGCTATGTGAAGGCACATTAGTTAAAAGTAAAGTGGTCAACTGCAGTACTTGAGACTATGCATTCTACAATTACCAAAAGTAGTAAATGAGTCTAAGTAGTTTCTCTTTCCCTTCTCTATGTTAAAATAATTTCAAATAAAAGATGGCAATAGCTATAATAAGAGATAAAGTTAATAGATATTCTATATATAATATTCTTTATAATTGAAAATATCCATCAGTGTGCTCACCTTGCCTTTGTCCAGATGTTTAATAAAAGCATTAGCCTGTCTGGTTAACTGGTAGTTAAATAGATTATATTTCTGTATAATCTAAATGAAGAGAAGATCAGCTAGAGAGATGAGATAACCAGCAGAAGTACAGAGACTTGTCTTTACAAGATAGAGTCTGTACTATGGTAAATGATATCCTTAGAAACCAAAGATTGCAAACAGGAAGGCTATGTTAATATAATAAATTTCAACTTCTGATGATTTTGGTTAGCCCAGACATCGAAGTCTTAACTAAGTGAAACAAAATCCTCTCATCATTGCATGTGCATTTGGACATTTTAACCTAAAACTTACCAAAATAAAGCTTACCAAAATAGAAAAAGAATATACCCCTGAGTTGCTGATATTAGCCATTATCTATTATTTGAAAAGAAAATATCTAAATATTCTATGCTAATAAATAATGCAAAAAGTGAGGAGAAAAGGAAAATTCCATGAGGTAATCTTCCTACCTTCTCTTCAGGTGGACTAATGATGCCTGATTTATGAAACAGAGTCATGTCACTGCCTTTGTGTTCCATAATACAACTCCTCACATAATTACCATATTGATATGAACAGTATCTAGATAATCACAGAGACTATGGAGAGCCATGGAAAATGATACTGAGGTCAAATTTTTCTGATTTCCATGTAAAATTAGAATGCATGTAGAAAATTACACATCATGAAGCATCCCATCAATTCTCAGCAAAATCCCAAGACCTATAATTAGGCAGATGGCTCAGGAACACCTAGAACAGGAAGAGGCAATCACCAAGAGCCACTTAAGTTTACTAGGAATAAATTATACCAGATTAATTAAATTATATAAACACTGAATCTGCATCTCAATGAGGCATTTAATGCAGAGTTCTGTTAATGTCTTTATGGACAAGATAGATGTGGAGGGAATTTTTGCTAGTTATGTAGCTATGTGTTAAACAATCATCCACAAACTGATAATTATGCAGCTCATTGCTGAATCTGTTGCTAACCTTCTTCACAATTTTAGGTTTAAAAGAAGCAATAGAAAAGGTGTGTGTCAATATAGACAGATAGTCAAATCTTCAATGAGAAAATTGTCATTAAAAAGTCAACATTTTTATTATGTGGGTTAGCACAGTGGATCAAACTTAGCAAGAAAGTATTTTAGAAAATAAACACAAAATTTAATACTTCAGTTTAAAAAGTTAATTTCACATCTAGAAAATGTCAGAAATTTTACTAGAAAGTAGATAGTCACATACGCTGATACAATTGGAACTGTATATTACGCTTTGATATTCACAGTTTCTAACACAAATCCTGACACAAAACATACAAGATACAAAATATTTTATAAAAACAAGATTTAATGAGTGAATAAATATGGTCCAAATACAACAGGTCAGGCTTCTCCAAAGACACAGATTCCCTCTCTCTCTCTCTCTCTCTCTCTTTATCTCTCATCTCTTTCTCTTGTGTATGTGTGCACATGCATGCACATGTCTGTGTCTGTGTGATGACAGAAAAGACTTAAAGGCATTGGCTGGAATGATTCTGGAAAATTGCATGTAAAATTTCTGCAGGGTACACTGGCAGGCTGAAGCTATAAAGAAGAACTGATATTGAAGTTCAAATCCACTGAGATATGTGAAAGAGAGAAGGCTGAAGATGAAATTCAAATACCAAGGCAGTCAGCTTGTGCAAAACCTTCTTTCCTTCTTCCTTGGATAGGTGAGTTTTTCTCTAAACCAGTGGTTCTGAACCTTCTTAACGCATGTGATCCTTTAGTACAGCTCCACACGTCATGTTGACACTCAAACAAACAACCAAAAGACCTTATTTTCATTGCTACTTTATAACTGTAATTTTGCTACTGTTATGAATCATAATGTAAATATCTGATATGCAGATGATCTTAGGTGACCTCTGTGAAAGGGTTGCTCAACTCCCAAAGGGGTTGAGACCCACAGGTTGAGAACAGCTGATTGGACTTTAAGGTGGTTAGATAAGACCCATTCCTGTTAAGAATAGCTATCTGCTATATTTGAAATGTACTTACTAAATATTTATTGCTTCTTAAAAAGTACATTCCAAGAGCCATCCACAATGTCACTTGGCAAACTATCTAGCTACAGTGACCCAGAAAAGTTGACACACAAAATTTACCACAATTCCATTGTCCTAAGAAACAATTAAGGTAAATCAGGATCTAATTCAAAGCTAGTAAAATATATGGCAATTTTGACAAAAATATTTCAAATTTTAAACTAAAGAAGTTTAAAAAACATCTAGACCATCCTACAAAATGTAATATATGTTTGGACTATATTTGTTGATTCATTAAAACCTTGTAGCCATAAAAATATTTATGCCTTGTATGGTTTGTGCCAGAATTTGTGTTAAGAATTGTGAGTATCAAATTGTAATATGCAGTACCAATTGTGTCAAAATATGTGACTGTCTCATTTCTAGTTACAATGTCCACCATTTTGTATAGGTAAGGTTGATTTTATACTAAAATATTATATTTTGTATTTACTTTCTAAAATTCCTTCTTGTTCAGTTTGATTCAGTGTCAACCTGCATATTTATGTTAATATCGTTAGGCTTGGCCACTACATTCTAAAATGTCTGAAAGATATAAGATAAAAAATTATGTAGGAATCTGAGAAAGCATATTTTTAACCATTGAATTATGCTAACTGAAAAATAGGATGAACACATAGGAAGAGATGTGTCACAAAATCAATCCTCAAGGAAATTGGTGTTTCAACTGCAGAGACAAAATTGTATATGATAAGAATAGGCAGTAGAAACAACTAGGCAGTTGAGGGAAGGGATCTCAAAAACAACAGTTCAAAGTCTTGTCTTTGGTTAGAAGCTATATTTGGCCTTGGTAACTCTGTGCCTTACACTGCCTTCTTGGGTTATTTCTTCCCTTTTTATTCAACCTAAATGAGTCCTGCTGCCCTAAAGGTATGAGGATGGGATAAAACCAAGTCCAAACTTGGGAGCCACAGGATACCTCATGTGTGGGCTGACTGTACTGATGAGCTCATCTTTCATGCCTAATCCAAGTTTCTCTTTAGTCCTATAAAGGACTTACAGCTTAATGATGCCTCATTTCTGGGACTGTTCCTAATGTATGAAGGCCTTAATGCCTTCCTTCCTGGTAAGTTCCCACCAATAATCCTACAATAAAACCATTTCAAAAACTTCCATTCCTATTGTCTATGATTTTCATTCATCAAATACACAGTATGGGGATGTAATAGTATTTTGATTCAAGGGGGTTCAAGGAAGGACGAGATACAAAGGCAGGGATCTGAACCAAAGCTCCAGGAAGAATAGAAGAGTCATTGGACATTGATGAACATACCAGGCAACAGATGATAGACTGAAGTGGGATCATGCTATTGAAATGCTAGGTGTCCATCACTTTATGGAATTGAGGTGAGGGAGCTATATCCCTTCCCTAGTCTAGCATGTCTGTCAAGCTCTTAGCACAGGTTCCCCTGATACAACTTTATGGGTCCAGCCCACTTCGGGTGCACAACCCTGTTACATTCCTGGTATGATTATAATGAGCCAGAGTGCCCACAAAGTTCCAGCACATCCCAATAAACTTACAGAATGGCTCCCTTTCTATTTCCAGGAGTAAGTCATTGTTCAGTCTGTGCTGAATTGTTGATGCCAGACAAAGGTAACTTCTGGGTCCACCCACTAGCTTCAGTCGTCCTTCTCCCTCAAAATAGAGTCAAATGTTACTTGTAAAGTAGAGTAACCTAGGACAGTGACCAGCCTGAAAACCCAGTGTTTTATACAATATAAAGTAACTTAGATTAAGCCATACTCTGATCTCAAATGGCACCTACTGATCCTATTCAAAATACAGGAAGCAAAGGGAACTTGAGTTGATTTATTTGTTGGGCTGAAAATAGTATACTTAATTTTGTCTTTGTGTACTTGATATACCTTCAGAAGATCCAGGTAAACAATAAATATGATGAAATATTAGCAGATAAGTACTACTTATATTATTCATACTACTTGTATTATTTAATATATATATGTATAATTTAGTATATGTATACTTAGTATATACATACTATTTGTATATGTACATGTATTGTACATGTACAATACAATACATAGTATATATGTACTAAATATGTATTATCTTTTCTTTCTTATCATGTCCATTCTGTTATTTATTCATCAAAACTATGCTTTTTTTCTAATAAACTGTATTCTACTCTAGAATAATTAGTTAGTAAGAAAATCTTAGATCCTGCTTTCAGGGAGCATAAAATTAATTACAATACTTAAGCAAATGATTAGGCTGATGCTGCCAGTGAGTAGGACAAAGCACCAAGAGTGTGGAAAACACAGGTAGGATGTATAGTCTAAAGTGACAAACCCTTGTTCTTCTTACCTTAGTGTGAAGCTTATTAAAATTACATATGTGTTGTCAAAGGTTATAAGACATTTTTACATATGGATGCCTTTCCTATATCCATCACCTACAAGAAACAAACCTCAAATGTGGTTTGCAAAGCCATCAGGAAACAACAAAAACATTGACTAAATGTTGTGAGCTGATCTTCATTGTCTACATGATTCCTCTTCTGCAAAAAGGAAGAACAAGGTGGACAGAGTAGAAGTGAGGCTACGGAGTTTATTGGGAACATAGGAAGGAAAGTGGCCAGACTAGAGAGGAAACAGACCAAGACAAACCATTTTAATGAATTGGGTATTCAAATGAAACTGTAGGAGTTACTGGGACTGAGTCATTGAGCCACCCAAATTTCCTCTATTTCTTATTACACAGACTGAAAATTATATTCATTTTTCTCTTTCCCTTCCATTCTACTGACACAGCAAAGCTGTCATAGCTGTGTTTAATGAATGAAAGAATGGATGAACTCTGATCTCTTTGATATGTGCAATTAATAAAATATTATTTGTATTAATAATGAAATACAGTTATTTAACATTTAAATGGCACAGATTGAGATTTCATTTATGATGTCTGGAACTGGGCTTTGAGTCATCAAAAGAGTTTAACTCAGTTGGAGATTCAGGCCGAATACATATGTATTCTTTTCTGTTGGTATTATAACTGTGAGTCACAGATTCTGGAACTAGAAAGATGTTCTGGAAGGACACAGGACTTTCATGCCCTCTCAAATTACCCTGTCTCCCAATGCTCTCATCCTTCCCAAGGGCATTCTATTAAATTCTTTTAACAAAAAAAAGTCAATTTGTATGGAAGCTATTTTCAATACTGAACATTAATGGATTAATTAAACTAGAGTAAATCACTGCATTTAGATAATATGTCATAGCTAGAAATATTTCCTTTAATAGCATAGAAAGTGATCCTAATACATTATTAACTAAAAGAACAAATTTGGTTTAATGCCATAGTTTTTATTAAAATAATATTCAAGTCTGTAAATAAAAGGATTGTTACTCTCTGAATGGTTTAAAATAACATTAATTTAAATATCCTTGTTTGTGTTTACTAATAATTACTTGAATTAAATAATTGAATATTGAATCTAAAATTTCAAAAGGAATATTTATGAGTTTCTGTTAGTAACTATACTGGATTTATAAGCAAGTTTTATTTTGTTCATTTTGGAGCTTTATATATGCAGAAATATTTGTTAAATATTCTGTGTAATAATGCTTCCATGATTACCATTCTATACATAGAATTAGGAGCACTGCAAGAACTAGCTGAGTTTAGTGGTTCAAGTAAGTAATTTTCAGGAGGATTTATGGATTGCACCTATAGATTAGGAAAGCAATGGATTTAGTGAAGGATCTGAGTGAAGAACTGAGGGGCAAAAGCAAGTGAGTCACTTTCTATGGAAGTCTCAACAATTTTATACATGTTCTTAAAAAGATGATTGGTCAATGGAAAATTATAAATGACTAATTCTGCCTTCATAAGCAAACTCTTCTTTGTTTTCCATACAAATAATTTCTTTATGAAAAAAGTTATGACCATCTCACTTTCATGTGTCTATGAATTTTTAAAAGTTTACAATAATGTTCCAAAAAATTTTAACTAACATTGTCTCTACAAGAAAGAGAAGGTAGCAGATAGTCAGCGTAAGAGATGCAGTAAAGGTAGAATTAGGAATAAATTGATTTCTATTTGGAAGGTCTATAAAATAGAAAAGGAATACAATCAATCATTCACAATTTAAGGCAGAATAAATGAATTTAGTATGTTAAGGATCAGTGACCTTATACTAACAGGGGAGAAAGAAGATAAAATTTCATTATAACCCAAATAAGTAGGCAAGACAATATGTTATACATTGAGTAAATGGGTGCAATAGAAGAATTTACACTAGAAGGTGGTCTGGATAAGCAGAATGAAATGAGTTTTCGTAACCTATAAATTCCTTTCTTGGTTATTTGTCCTATACTTTACAGGCTAATCTATGGGTATAGAGATAAGTCATTAGGAGTCAGTTTAATATGTCGGCTTAGTATAGCAATAGTAGTAGGTTTTGCTATAAGACCTATATGACCTGTGTAACCACAGATTCGAGGCTCTGATAATGTTACAAGTTATGGATTCCATTTCATAGACCATAACTTATGTTCATTCAGAAATTAATTGGTTATTCCTATGATATTCATACCACTATTGCACAACTGAAGATGTATTCTCAGTACATTCATTATTGTAGCTCACAGAGCTCATAGTAGATAAGATTGATGATTATTTTTCTCTTATAGTAGCATACATAGTGCTTTCCAGCACCATGAAGCTTCCAGGTAAGTATCAGGTTGATTTCTCCATGTTTTGTGACTCAAGAACGTGATACTTTCAACTATAGAGTCTTATTTTCACAACCTAAAAGGTAATCAAGAGCAATGCACTAGTTTGTATAGAAAATGCAATCAAAAGCTAAACTGATCAAAAATATAATTTTAAGTAAAAATGCTTTACATGAGAATAAAATTGACATTTTTTTACTTTATATAACACATAGACACTGCTATATCTAGTGATAGAAGGATCCTATATTTCCTGTGGACATATTTTGTGAAATTTAATAATAATTAGACAGCAAGACCAACGAAAATATCAATGATGAGCAACTGAAAGAGGAATTTCGATAAAGCTGGTGTGTGATATTTTAGTTTCAGGAGTTTAAGAGAAACAGAAACAGAAAGTAAATCAAGCAAAAATAGTGGCCAAAATCAATAAATAAGAGGAATATGAACAGAGTGTTATATCAAAAAGATTGATTTCCTTTTCTGTCATTTCAATCATGTTGCCACCAAGCAAGAGGTAAGAAGAGGCTACAGCTGTGCATTAGTCTTACAGGTCACAATAGAACAAAGAGGACAAACTCTCAGAGATTACTTTACTTTGATGTACATACTTCATATAACATGAAACCTTCAGGCAAATACTGAAGCCACTGGACACATCTGTAGGTTGTGTAGTATTTGTGAGGGGTAGAATAGCAAGCTCTCTTGACAGCAAGTTAACCTTTATAATTCTCATTTTAATTTCTAGCAGCTGACATTGTTCAACATAAAAAAGTGAAATGACTAAATTCTGGAGGTCATGTTATAGTTAACAACTGGCTGAAGCCACTATTAACAGCAAAGAAAAATAATCTGAAAATTCATGAATTAACTATGATTCTGTTAATGATGTATTGGCTGTCATAAGCAGCATGCATATCTACCCCATATCCAAGTGGTAAGAAAAGTGTTTTAAAACTATCAACAAATGTGGGTCTCTCTTACAGAAGAAAAAGTCCACGCAATTTAAGTGTACTTAGGAAAATAAAGCAAATATATTTGAAGACATGATCAAGTTTTATAATGAAGGGTTGCCATTGTCTGCTAGGGAGACATGGTTAGTCCATCCAGCAGAACCATGAAGTAGATGTACTTCTCATGATTTGCTCACTTTCATTAGCTTGGGACATCAACTTGAATTCTGGATTCATATGCGATGTATCCTTTTTAACATTTCACAATTAATTAGTTGGTGATTGCAACAAAGAATTTATTTTAGGAGCTTTTATATCTAGTGACTACATTTCTTAATATGAACTTGTTTAAAACTCATAGTATCATTTTTGCTGGAATTAAACTCTGTAATGTCAATTCATAGCTTTAAAACATTTCTACATACCTTATGAAAAGTTAAGTATGAGAAATGATAGACATTAGGGGGATGGCTTACTTTAGACTTTATTTATTTTATACTATATGAAGTGTTTTTGTTTTTTCAATTGCCAAGTTGTATTAAAAATATATACATATAATATTCAAAGGATTTAAATTTTTTTGGATGTGCATTACATCACCTGAAATCAAAGGGGATAAAATGAATCTCTGGAAAGCAATTCTGAAGTCAAGACTACAAAGTTTCAGTGTTGAAATTCTGTTTATAGTTTTATTACACACACACTGAACTCTCATTGAAATGAACATCAATAAATTGATTGACCTGAGAGATACATATTGATTTTAGAAAGCCCAAAGTCTAGATTTACGTTATACAATTCTTCATGATATTTCCTAAGATGCAAAGTCAATAAATGAATTGTTATATTTATATTCTAAATAATTTCCCCAGTTGGCAGGCAACATAGATTTCTTAATCCATTATGTAGAGGCACTGGCCGCCTTGGATTTATATTCCATGTGTACTCCCTAAAAATGACCAAGTAGAGTATCTTTCGCATTTGTCACACTAATAATTAAAATTTAATAACACTGAATAATGTTAAAATTCAGTGTTAAATTGATATTCAACATCCTTCCATTTGCAAGGGTTTTTTTTTGCATGTTACCACTTTAGTAGTTTTTGAGATAAACTAGCTTATAGACTTATTGTAGTTAATCAAGAAAAAAATTAACCTTAATTATTAATAAACATTCTTTTCAGATTGTTCACTGACAATTACAATGACATGTCGATGCTTCCATAAACTGTTCTGTTGTGAAGTGACTCCAGCATTCTATCTAGAAATATTAGACTCCCCTCTCCAGTGGTAACGTGTTGCTTTGTCTTTGATCGTTTACAGTTCCTGGCTTCAATCTATTCTATAGAGGCTGCAAACTGTCATTGGCTAGTGTTCCTGAGCTTGAAACAGGCATCCAGGCATCTGTGCAGGAACAAATTCAGAGTCCTGAGAGTGAAAGCCCCTGTTTCTGAAGGAATTCATACTGTTGGTGGAGAATTCATGTAGATAGCTGTCTATTTCAACTGATAATTCCAGGTCACAGTCTCTCATTGTGGGGAGGAAGTCAAGACAATAACTCCAAACACGTAATCAGTTCACATACACAGTGAAGCGTGGAGAGGAAAGAAAGAACGCATACTTTTTCAGCATTTACTTGCTTACTTATGTTCATCTCAATCCCTCCACTTGTTTGACTCTAAGAACCTCAACTCGAGGTACACCCACAATGAACTGGGTCTTCCTAAATCAATTAATTTATCAAATCAATTCCCCACAGAAAACCTGATGCAGACAATGCCTCATTGAGGTTCTCTTTCCAGGTGATCCTAGATTATGTTAAGGTGGAAATTAAAGCTAATCATCTCAAGATTTAATATGCTTAAATATTGTCTCAAAATAATTGCTACAGTGAGAAGTGGATCCAAGCAAAGAAGCAGAAACAATATTCCTTTTTTTTCTCTCAAGACTATGGTAGTATAACTGAGAAAATATAATGCCAAGAAACATGGAGCACTTCTTTATTGACTGTCATCCTCACCAGGTGGTTTGTATTCTCAGAGAATTAGGACTTCCATAGCTATAAACTTAGCTAGATGCTGTAAACTGAACAAGTTTCTTTCCTCTCAGTTCTAGGAGCTGGACAATCTACAGGGATCACCAATGTTGAAGTTTTTATGGGCCTCTCTCCCTGGCTTGGAGGTGGTGATCTTCTTCAGTATCTCTTTATTTTCTCATAGGCAGTGGCTATAGCTTACCCTTCTCCTTAAAGGTATATCAGACACCCTGAACAATAGCCTACAGTCATGATTTCATTTTACCTCACTTCCTTTTTCAATACCCTATTTTCAAATATGGTCACATTCTAAGGCCCTTACGTAGTAACGTAGTGCATCATAGGATTGGTAATGGGGCCCTAATGAAACACTAAGAGAGCATGAGAACAGCTGGGCTAATTCATATTAACCTGGGAATACTAGAAGTGGAATGAAAATTTTGCCTAATTAAAAGATATATAAACTAGGCTCTCTATATAGTGAAACTATTTCACAAACAAAAAAAAAAAAAAAAGATAAAAGGAAAATGTACGTAAGAGCTACTAGAAAAGCTCTGTCACCAGCTTTTCCTCCAGTACTTTCTTCAGAGTATGCTTCTGCAACCTCAAGGGACTACCCTGCTTTGGAAAGTTTTGAGTAGCTCACTGATAGAAATTCATGACATTGTCCAGGTGTCATGAGTTATCACAAAACTCCATAGGAGAGGCTGGAAAGTAGCTACGAATTAGAAGTCATTCTGGTCTACATTCAGAGTGCAGATCCAGTCAGGAATATTTAGTGAGACCTATTAAAAAAAAACAATAACTAAAATAATGACATTTAAATTTTGATTTATCCACTTAACTAACTTGATATCATAACCAAATTTCTGTGGTATATAAGTTTTGTTTTTTCTTCTTATAAATATGAATAATAAAAGTAGTCAATTTATGAAAGTGTAATGATGAAGAATGATATCCTAAAATAACTTACTGAAGTAAGTATTTTATAAATGTTAAAATTGCTTTCAAGAGTACATCTGTCTTCATTTCAAAGTAATATCATGAAATCATGAAGTATGACTTTAACCTAAAAGATATCAAGACTGCATTGTTAATATACTAGCAACTATATATCAACACAGTCATTCAAAGATGATGGCTGTCAATCTGATTTATTATATAGATTCTCAATACTATGAAAATATCACTAAGTAAAAATAAATACACTAAGAAATATATGCTGGATAATCTCCATGTTGGAACTCTTCTCCTCTTTGCTTTTAATTTGCTGTCAGTATACACATTGGTATATACATATATGTGAACTTACATATTTTATTCACATATACATATTCATTACATACATACGTGCATATACATTTCATATACATATACATATGGTGGTCTGGAAAATTTATAATAAATATATAAATAAATAATAAATAAATATAAATATAAATATAAAATATAAAATAAATTATTTGACCTGCATAAGCATTAGAAAAGCAACCACAAGTCAGGTATTTCCTGATTTGTGGAAAGACTGATACAACTAAGTGACCAGTGACTGAACATTTGCGTTTATAATGTCAGCTGTAAGACTAAGCACTTGGCATATGCTGTTTCACAATTAACATTATGAAATAGGTACTGTTCTTATCTTCAGTTACAGGTGAGGATGTCGATGCTCAGAAAAGTTAGTTCACTGAAACATGGGTGAGCCATGTTTTCAAACAATTTCTTTCTGATTTCAGAATGCAGACAGTCAAGCATTCCCTATATTCTTCTTTCCTGCACTTAGTCACGACATGCTCAGCAAACCTGCTCCTGTTTTGGTTTCAAATCATTTCAGCCCCATTTCCTTCTCCCACTTCATTTACATCATTGACTTTCACTATTTCAAAAGACCTGAGGTGTCTAGAATAAATTAATTAGTGGCAGTATAAACAAAGGAGATCTTCCTGCACCTAGCTCTCCTCTCATTGCTATTCTCTTTTGCTTCAAATTTAATATGATTTGTTAGTCACTAGAAGAAATATGATTATATATGCAAATGTAACTGACAAGTGTGATTGCCTTCTCTTATCAAACTGGTACCACCCCAATTAAAAGGACAGGAAAGAACCGGAGAGAGGACGATGAGTATCACAGAGTGGCAGTTCTGGAAGAAGCAATGCAGATGAGCAATGACTTGCAGTGCCTTCATGTCGCTCAGTTGTCTGTCTTCCACAGTAGTAAAGCACTGAGTGATACTGAATAAATACCTTCACAGGTGAGAATGTCAGTGTTTCTCACCTGTAAATTTTGGTCTGGCACAGAATTCTAAAACATCACTTGTAAAGACGCTTGACTCTTCCTCTTGAAGTCAATAAAACACTGTGCGTTTTCTTTGACAGTCCTTCGAGACTTTCCTGCTTTTTTCCTGATTACTCAAAACATACATTTCACTTGGTATGTGTGAATATTTCTAAACTTTGAAGACTATATAACAGATTTCTTGGAAAATCCTGAGGAAGCCAAGATTTCTGGAGACAACATTGATGAAAAATAGGATGTTACTTTAATATAATTTGTCACTATTCACCCCAAATCCTCCCTGATGGACTCCCACAAAGCCATCATGTCACATTTGTACAGTTTTGTTTAATCTTCTCACCTAACCCTCCAAGAACCTAATTAAGTACTTCCAAAAATACAAGCATATGCTTTATAGAAATTGAATTTTCCATTAGAATTTACCGAAACAAATGGATAATTGCTGGCATAGTTATAAAGAAAGACAGAGTGAAGATGTCAGGTAGAGAGACAAAAAAGATGGAAAGAAAATTACTGTGTCATCAAAAAGATAATGAAGTTTAAAAGAAATAAAAATGATAAGACATTTTGTAGGAAATATAAAACAGCTTGACTAGAGACAATAAAAAATGATAGAAACTTTGGTGAAGAAAATCTCACTAATTGGATAGTGTTTAAAGCCAAAAGCGACATTTTACCTTTGCCATTATAGTCTGACAAAAAGCAAACTCATCTTAAGCAGCAATAACTGTGTTCCCCTACGCAGAGCAGGGCACAAATGGTATGACATTATCTCCATAGGTGTAACCTAACAATATGACAGCGTGACACCATGAAGTGATACTGAAAATATATTTTGGAAGATACTTTGAACTTCGGTGCATGTGCAGAAGTAAGCGAATGCAACTCTGAGTTACTGGAAAGGACGCAGCTGTGTAGATGTTACGAATGTCTTATAAGATTATCCACAAAGAAGTCAAATAATTATATCACAGCCATGATAGTCTAAGATGATTCTCAATAATAGTGGCAAATATAAGTTGTCACAAATATATTATCTTATGGTTTTGAAATATTATTTTATCAAATACTTACACATCAAATATATGCAGCAACTGTTAATAGTGGAATACTGTCATAACAGATTGAGAAGACTGAAATTGTTTACAGAATCAACTGTGGACAACGATGTGAAGAATCAGGTATCCTAAAGAATAGTTGATATTACATAACATATTAATAGCTGTGGAAAACAAGATGATACTCTAGGTTAAAATGTTAAGCATAAGTATCATTTGAACAGCAAACTTGATGCCTTGGCATTTGCCTTAATAGAGGATTACAATAAAATGTATTTGAAGTGCTTGATGGCAGTAGTGGTGCACACCTTAAATCCCAGCCTTCAGGAGGCAGAATAGGTGGATCTCTGTGAGTTCCAGGCCAGCCTGATCTACAGAGTGAGTTCCAGGACAGTCAGAATTACAACAGAAAAACTGTGTCTTGAAAAAACAAAAATAAAATTTGGAGCAAAAAGCGTTTACTGCTTTTTGTTGCAAATATGTCCAAATATAATGACAAAAAGGAACTTAAGAAAAAGAAGGAAGCATTAGAAAACGGCACACAGAAGCATTATCATTTCATACAGGAAGAATAAGGACAAACATGGAATTAACTCACAATTCTGAGGTATATTCCGTCATGGTGGGAAAGGCATAGAGTTAGAAACATGAGGCAGCAAGAGGAATTAATGCTGAAACTCAGCTCACTTTTTTTTGTTTGTTTGTTTGATTGGTTGGTTGGTTAAGTTTTTTGTTTTTTCTTTTTAATAGGGGGATTATTTTATATTCAGTCTGAGACTCAGCCCATGAGATGGTGACTCTCAAATCCACATTCAGGGTAAGTCATCCCTTCCTAACACAGACATAACAAAAGGTGTAACTTCTATGTGCTTCTAAATTCAGTCATGTTGATAATGAAAGACTTGCTATGACAAATCAAACATATCACTTTTAAATAATAACATTCTACCTTAGTTCCTCAAAGTCTCATGAACATTTCATAATGAAAAATGAACTTAGTTTATCACTAAGAATCCGCCAAATCTTAATTCTAACATTGTACAAAAGCTCAAATTTTAGAGTCTTTTCTACGACTCAAGACAATCTCTTAGCTGTGAGTCCTCAGAAAATCATATACTTGTAATATATGATAGCACACAGTAAACATTCTCATTTAAATGGGAGAAAGAAAGTAATAGCAAGGAAAAATTAGACTTAAATTGTACCAAAAGCCAGTAGAAAAAACAGCAAAGGCTGAAGTTCCATGTCAAGCATCTTGAGTTTGTAATGGATTTATCTGTACCTTCTGTCCAGTTCTGCCACCTGCAGCAAACACAGCTTCTTTCTTAGACAAACTTGGATCCATACCTGCAGCTATCCGTGGTAGATATCCCATCACTGTTGCACTGCCAATATCTTGGGGTCTCCACTGTAATCTCACCATCAAAGTTATATACAAAGTCAGGGCCTTCTTTTAGGAAATCGGACTCCAACACACATTGCCTCACCTCAGTTACTTTCTAGAACCTTTGTTTAAGTAGGCTTTCATGACCCTATAATCCTTGCATTTTCTGCCTGACAAACCAATGTCGTATTGGATGGTACCACCAAGTTCTGCCAAGTTGAAATATAGTCTACTCTCCTTCTATCAGAATGATTGCCATCTCTTTGACCCTTAGTAGTTGAACCTGTGAAATAGTCATGCATTTATTTTCAAAAAGCATTCTCAGTTTTAGTCTTTCTCCTTTCAAAATTAATTAATTTTTCAGTTTAAAACTTTCCATGGGTAGAAACTTATCCTTGAGGCACATGCTTCCCCATCCTCCAGGCATCTTTAATATTCTGCACACACCAGTTCCAAAGTCCTTACACAGTCAGTTTTTTCAGAACAATAACATCATCCTTGTTTTTTCTGTATTAGTTCCTTTTCTTGTTGCTATAACAAAGTATTTGACAAAAAATCAACACAAGTGAAGAAGATTTTATTTTGATTAAAAGGAAAAGATAGAGTCTTTTTTAGTAGGGAAAGTTTAGCATCAGTTGGAGAGGCAGCTGGCCTAATGGTATCAACAATTAGGAAGTATAGATGAATGCTGGGTCTCAGCTCATGTTCCCCCTTTTAATGTTTTAATTAGTTGGGATCCCAGCCCTCTGGATGATCCTGCTCACATTCTGGGTGAATCTTTCTAAAACATCTGGGAAGGGCCTTACAACCATACCCAAGAGTATGCCTATATTCCAACGAAGTCCCTCTCTCTTCACATTGACAATGATGTGGTATCATAGGTTTGTATGTGTGGAAGATGAAATTGCTTTTATTTTTTATTGTTCATTTCACCTATCCAAGTATATGTTCATATACTTGTCTTTCTAAACAGTTTTTTATATCCAGTATACAGAGTTGATAAGGAGGGAGATGAGATGTCCCACACCAAGTTCCATATTAGTTAACAACAGAACTAGTATGAAGCTTATACTAACATTCAAAACAATACTAGTATGAATATAGCACTACTATTCAAATCATCATGCCAATATAGCCAGAATCTAAGTGAAAATAGATAGGATTGATTTGTTTGTCTCCATTTATATACACTCAAGAGCAGATTACTCTGAACTAATCATGTTTTCCTATTTGAAACACAGCTATGAAAAAGCAGTTGAAAAGAGTAATAAAGAATCATGATATAAATCTTGAAGATCTTCATTAATCTGACTTTGTTCTATGTATCATGATTAGAGTCCATTTGTGGTAGCTTACATCCACAGAATCCCATGTTGTCATTGTCAGCAGAAGGAACTAAAAGAAAGTGATGCCCAGTATGAGTTTTCAAGAAACAGAAAAGCATTGTGTAACATAGAAAATTTGTTTCTCAAAGTAAACCTTGTCTCATCTAGTAATATATTTAAAATGAGCAATCCAAGCCCAAAACTATTTTTACCAAGATCACAATAAAATATAGCATCATATAAAATAATAAATGAAGTGTTGTACCATTAAAGAAATACAGAAATCTTTACATCTATCAACTGTACCTAATATGTAATAATATTTTTTATTAAGCAGATGAAGCAGGAGTCAAGCCAATTCAAGCTGAGTGCATCACTATTGCTTTTAGAGATAGTCACTTCTTATCTAAAACCTTATCTATCTTCCTACCAGTTTTAGAGGTTTGAGGATATACACCAGTTGACAGAGTGCTTGTGTAAGTTTGCATGAAGCCCTGGCTTTGATCCACACAACCACAGAAAGCTAAATAGTAGTACACACCTGAAACCCCAGTACTTCAGAGATATATACAGGAGGATCAGACATTCACAATCAACCTCAACTATATATTAGGTTAGAGGCTACAGTGATATACAAAACCATATTCAATCAACAACAACAAAAAAACTTATAAAAAAAAAGATAAATGACTTACCTTATCTAACTGGAAGAAAAACAATCCAAGTTACAAAGACAAATGGGTAACTTTTCAAAACTCAGCATAACATCCTAGCACATCCCTGTTATGTTTTTATTTGTGAAGAAAGTTAGATGATTATGACATATAAGCAAAATAATATAACAATTATCTATAGTAATGATCTGATTTATAATTTAATAAAACAGATTTAATTAAATATAATGAATAATTAGCAACACTATTTGATACTTAGGCATAATTTTGGTCAAGAGGAATGCTCAAGGCAAATCTCTGACTTATTGTTTCTCTGCTGCAGGCTTAGTCATTCTGTTCTTTCCCAGATATCTCAGAGTATAATGCTTTGCTCTAGTGGTTTCTATGGAGGTGGGGAGTGCTGGCATCAAAAGTCTCTCCCCCATGCACACCTTTCTCCCTCTGTCTTCCTCCATCCCTCTCTCCTTCACTCTTTCACTATCATCTATCTGTCTATTTATCTATCTATCTATCTATCTATCTATCTATCTATCTATCTATCTATCTATCTATCTATGTCTCTTTTCACTGTTGTTCTTTAGCCAATAATCCCAGGGAAGTGAAATCAGACCATTGTTCAACTCATTACAGAATGACCACAAAAGGAAAAACAAATGATAAATTTGTGGCTTACTTGGTAGAATAGATACAACATGAAGTAGCCCAAGAGTTAGCTAGACCTATAAGCATAAGCACTCTTGTGATAGTCTCCCAATTTCTCCAGACATTCTTTGAGGTGAGCAAACCAATCAATTGTATATTAGACAAATTTGGCTACTATAAAAAAAAATACATCAGTTGGGTGGCTTAACATGACAGGGATTTATTTTTCACAGTTCTGAGGCAAGAAATTTCTCAGTGTAAGTAAACAATAGTTTCTCTATTAGACTACAATTATCAAGGTAGCCTATGCTCTCTTCCACAGCCAGTGCTATATGTGGCCAAAAGAATCAGACAATGAAATTCGAATGACAACAGAGAGATTTCCTACCTTCAATATTTCCCTCACACTAATTTAAATAATCATTAAGTTGAGATAAACATCCCAAGAAAGGCTGAGAAGGTTGTGATTGGGATGATTACCTAAGTCTTCAACTTAGGTTAATTATAATTACTCAGATTCCTTCCTGATATTTAAATAAATTTCACTGACAGAATTCTGATGAAAGCAACTAATGAAAGAAAAGGTAATTTAGTGTTGTGGGCACTATAGAGGAAGACAGGCATATTTCTGGACAATGAAAGCTTTAGGGAAACATTTCTGTGAAAAGAGAAATGTAGATGACCTGAAGGAAAGAGAATAAGGAAGGTAAAAAAGCAGCTAGAAAGATGTAAATGTTCAGACTCTATTGAGCACTAGCTCAGTCCTCTTCTTTCTTTATTGGAAGTGTGTTTTTATATTCTGATCATGATTTCCCCTCCCTCATTTTCTCCCAGATAGTCTCTCCACCTATATAATGTCCCTTCTCTGTCTCTCTGTCTCTCTGTCTCTCTGTCTCTCTCTGTCTCTCTCTCTCTCTAACAGGAAGAAAGAATAAAAAAGAACAGAAAAATCACAAGAAACACATACACAGAGAGAGAGAGAGAGAGAGAGAGAAGGAAGCAAAAGACCAGTAAGGTAAAAAATGTCCAAACGAAGCAATATAACTACTGCAGGAGGAAGATTTTCTAATGATGCCAGCTCTCTTCTTATAAACAGTAAGAGAGAGAGAGAGAGAGAGAGAGCACAAGAGAACTGAATCAGCATTTGACAAGAATGCAGCACCAGGTAACTTTGAAGTACATTAAAGTACAAACAAATGTTGAACAGGGACAAGTAGGAGGGTCTGACCTGGAAATCTGACTTCAAGATGGAGTGAGCACTTGAAGATGTTACTTTTCTGATGGGACCTGACAACCGGAAATCACAGCCAGGATTTCTCAACTGATGCATTGTTTACATTTTGGAAACTGAAATTCTCTGTTATAGGGCTGCTTATCAGTAGGATTTAAATAATCAGGCTGAGATGTGGGAAAGAATGATTTAGCATGCTTATAAAACGTAAGTGCTATCCTGGAATTCCAAAACCTTAAAGTATATTTCCTAACTATTTATATGTATACATATCTATTCATATAAAAAGATAAATAGTATATCAATAACATTTGCATTTCAAATAGTATATCAAAAACGTATCCACTTTCCAAACAGCATTACTCTAACAGAAGAAGTAGCTATTAAAAGAACATTATAGCCATATTTCTAACAACAGTGAGGAATCAATACAAAGAACCAATATGTGTCTATATTTGCAATCTTCCCCCACTCTCTTCCAATGGCATTGAATGCATAAGCTTTAGCAGAGTTATTCAAATTCTCTCTTCTTGCCTCTTTTTCGCCCCTCCTCCTCCCACTACTCTGTCCTACCATCCCTAAATAGTTCTATAAAGGAAAATACAAAATGTAAGAGGGAAAAATCTATGTATTATAATTCTCTCAGCAATAAGGATTTTATTGTCAATCTAAAAACAGCTGACATAGCTTAAAAGTAGGACCATAAAAATAAAATATACCTTACATCTTCCCCTTGCCACACTTGAAAGAAATGAGATGTTCTCTCAATTGTTATGGCAGCTGACAGTACTACATTTGGGAGTTTGCAACAAAGGAAAAAGAGAAAAATAGATCTCCAGGGCCTTAAAGCATCTCCTCACATTTCAGATTGAAATGTTTCCATTTAAGCGTATATATCAGGATCAGATCTTCATGGTGAAAATCATCCTTCCCTTTTTTATTTGTCTATCTTTCTCTGATAATTGTAAGACCATAAAACCAAGCCTTGCCTTAGGATTGTTGGAGTTATTTCACTTTCTACTTTCAAAACTAATATTCCTCAGAGCCAAAGCATTTCCTTCCTCTCCTAGTAGTCCTCTCAGACATTCTAAACTTTTGCACTATTTTCTCCAAGACTTCTCGTCTCTCTAGAGAATGCCTCCCCCTTTACTTTCCTGATAAATACAAAGTGTATGGAATGAATAACCTTGATTACCTGAAAACCATTGGGCCTATATCTCAGGACTCTAATCAGTTGTCTCTTGTGTTACCTCCTTCAGGACAGTGATCACTCAGTGTTCTTTATTTCACCCATTCTGTCTCCTTGTGTACTCATGGACTCTTCCTCAAAACACACTTTAGCTAAAACTTCTCTAAGTTCAGAATGATCTTTCTCTATGTATCTTTCCAGTTTTCCTCTGGCAGTTTTCTAACCAAGAAATTCTTATTTTAAAAGAGGTTTTAGTTGGAAGAAAGGGAGTTGTTTTGTTCTTTTGTTTATTTATTTGTCTTGTTTTGTTATTTTTTTTTAAGTTTTAAATGGGGGTCTTAGGTGGCTCAGGCTAGCATCAAACCTACTATGTATCCAAATCTGCCCTTGAACTTTTTTTGTCAGTCCTTTTCTGTCAATCTCTCAGCGCTGAGATTGCCATACTTCACAGAAAGAGTAACTTCAGCTCTTATGTTTCACTACTTCACTTGTAACATGGCTCTCCCATTCTCATGTATCCACTACCTCCATATACTAAAGCCCTTTGGGGGAAGCCCAATTACCAACATATTATCCAAAATTCCATATCTATTAAGTAACAAACTCAAAGTACTGAGCTTTAATAAGGCCTGTCCCCTCAACAGTCAGCATTTACATCTCAACCCCAAGTTGTGTCATCCGATTTTATGGGTTGAGTCATGAAGAAAATGGTGGCCTTTCAGGGAAAAAGACAAAGAGCTAAAGATGGTAGGGGAGAGGTGTGAAAATATTAGAGAATAGCAAAACAACAGAACAAAGAGGAGAGAGTGGGACAAGAAGTAAGACTTTAAAAAATTAGATCATGAGTTTACACATGCTCATATTACTGGCTAAGTTACCAGGAAACTAGGTTGTTTTGAAATTCCTTTTCTGACTTTTACAGTATGTGTGCTTTTCATTATGCAATTTCTCAGAGAGAAAACACTTGTTACTTTTCAGTTAACTGACCTCATCATTGTGTATAACTAATTAAACCCTTCTTTACAAAGTATCCCTTTTCTAAATTTCCAGAACTTTCTTAAATCGCAATTTTCATCTCTGGCACGCTTGATGTCATAATGAATGAACTTCTCTTTACTTGCTCTGTAAGGAAGCACATGACATGAGGCAGGCCTCAACAGTTCCCAGTTTCTACCAAAGCCATCCCTTTGCTACCACAAGATGCTTTTCTGACCTGGATTGCCCCTAAACCTCGCACACATGCACAGACATATGTCGACAGACATCAGTGGTGGCTGTTTCTTGTCAATTTGACACAAACTAAACATCTGAGAAGTAATCTTAATTAAGAAAATGTCCCCCAAAAGAGTCTGTGGAGTATTTTCTTAACTCATGATTGAGGTAGGAGGGCCCAGGTCACTGTGGATGGGGTCACCCCTGGGAAGGTGATCCTGAGGTCGATAAGAAAGCAGGATGAGCAAGCCATGGAGAACAAGCCTGTAAGCAGGTCTCCTCCATATCCTCTGCATCAGTTCCTATGACCCCAGGTTCTTATCTTGAGTTTCTACACCTTGGATGAGGGACTGTAATTTGGAACTATAACCCAAAATAAATAAATCCTTTCCTTGCCCAAGTTGCTTTTGGTGATGGTGCTTTATCATAGCAATAGAAATCTAATGAAGTCATCATAAGCCCTAATATCTGGACATGTGGCTGTTTGGAGGTAATCCCTTTGGAGTAATGATTAAGCTAAGGTATACTCCCTTCTGGGTGCCTGTTAAGACAACTAGGCTGGGGTCCATATAGGAAGAGGAAAGATGACAATGGCCAAGGTGCCACCACAGATGAAAAACAGTATGGGAATGCATCAGAATGCCAAGCAGAAGGACTTCCAGACATAGCCTGCAGGACACTGTCAGCTCTAGGAAGTTAATTCAGTACTTAAATATCTGTTTCACTGGTAAACAAAGACCAAGTTCCAACTGAAGTATGGTTCTGATTCTATATTCTGGAGCAGGATCATAGGCTGGGCATTTTCAAAAGACCATTTAATAATGAAACTTAAAGTGTTTCCTAAGGTTCATTAGATTTCTTTCAACACTAAGGAAAACTGGGCCCCTTCTCATCTTCTAAGTCTTTTCTCTACTAATGTGAACTTAGCCACATATACAAATATTTTTGCAGGTATTCAACATTAGTGTATACTAAACTGGTTTCTTCACAGTGGAGGATGGTTTTTTTTTAAATTAATTGTGAGTTAATTGTTCTGTCTCTCATATTTCAGTGAAAACCACAAAAACATTCTGGAATAAGATGAATATATTCCCAGTAGTAAATAGTAAGGAAACAGATTCAAAGGTTTTCATTTTCTTTAGTATGGTTTTAAAAAAGACATCTTGCTCATGGGGTTGACACTGTCATGGAGTTGACACTGTCATTCTTCATGGTAAACCACGTAACTCACTACACCAAGGACATTTTCATGTTATGCTAAATTAGAATAAGTTACACTCTTTTTGAAAGTCAGGGGTAGAATTGTGTGGAGGGAAAAAAAAAGGTATTTCCCAGGTCCCTTTGGATATTTCCCAGGTCCCTTTGGATAAATTCTAATCACATCATTTCCTCCAGTAAATAAAGTCATCTTTGACAAAATCAGTATTGATCCTTATCTACTTCAGTCCCCACATACAATAAATCCATATTGCAGTATAAGGTCATCAGCACAGTGGACATATATTCACAAAGAACTGTTAATACTTTGATATCTACAAAACCTCTGCTAACAAATAGAAAACTATGCCACTCTAGACTGAAGGCTCTGGAAGTCTTTGCTTTAGAATCATAATCTTTGTATGTCTTTTACCTCATGCCTACTTCTTACAGAATGAGAACAGTCCTGGTTTTAATGAGTTTGCAGGTGATGATGACAGGACCTTAAATCATATTTCCTTCTTCACTGAACCAAAACACCTACCAAGTGAGCTGTTCTGGTGTCATTCCTATTGCTGTGATAAAATCCCCAAGCAAAAGCAACTTGAATGGAGTAAAGTAAGAAAGGGCTTATTTGCATTACAGTTCCAGAAAAGATATAGTGCCATGTGGCAGGAAACCCATGGGACCAAGACCATGAGGCTGACCAGCGGCAGTATATCAGCAGCCTGGAAAAGAGGGTGAACAGGAAGTGTGGGTCCAAGCTATAAAACTTCAAGTCTCCTTACTGCTGACCGACATACAAACAGCACCACCAATTGTTCACACACATGAACCTGTGGAGAACAGTCACTTATGAACGACAGGATAAGCCAACCCATATTGCACTTCACTATATCAAGCTGTCTGTCCCATGAATGGGCTTTTCTAATCTCTCCAAAGAAGAGAAACTCCTTAAAAGTGAACTGCATACTTCAATCTTTATCGAACTCAAACAAGCAACAAACAAAACCTTTATGTTTTGATTAAATTCATGACAAAGTTCCATGGAAAAATTATAATTTGAAAAACTTGCTCAAACAAGGCATAGTGGTATATTTTACTCAACCCTGCTCCTGGGAGATTTAATTATGAAAATGAGGAATTCAGGGCAAGCCTTAACTGTAGAGAAAGTTCAATGCCAACCTGTACTACATGAGACTCTATCTCAAAACAGCAAAGTAAATAAATAAATTTTAAAAAAACACACACACTGAGGAAATTCACATCTTTCCTGACAATAACCAAGGTTGTTTCAATACTGCTAGCTGAGTCTTCTAAGCTACTCTTCCTCACTCCTAAAGCCAGACAAAGGCATGATGATGTGACTTTTCCAAGGTCAGAGACTGGGATAGTAGTCAGACCTGCTTGTGCTTCACTAGAGCTCAATAAATTCAGAATTTTGCTGTTACTTGTTTTTGGGTATTTTTTTTTTTACTTCCTTTGCATCTTGATTACTTGCTATGGGCTATTTAGTCATCCCCTAGCCAAAGGTTTGTTCTGTGCACAAAATCTCAAAGTTTGGAAATCATCTATGATCACTGACATTTCTAAGTGATTCACAAATTAGAACAGTCTTTTTACAGTTGGAGAGTACACATAAATCAAAGCAACCAGTGTTTGGCAGCAATAGAAAACTAAGAGTGCCTTCTGGTTGTATACAGGAGGTGCAGTAATATGATTTTGAATTTCTTCTCTCTGGGGTATTAGAAGGAGAGTCAGAAGTCTCACATGTACTTTGGCATTTGTGGAATACCTTGTTTGGTATTCCTTGTGGCTATAAACACAAAGAAGCACAGTACTTTTTATATAGTAAGACTGTGACAAAACTTCACACACATCTGTGTTGATGCTTGTATGGAGAAATATCGTGAGTGAAAACTGGTCTGTAGAAAATGGAAGGCCACACACCTCTCAGGAAGGTCACAGGGTCTCTGAGATGAAATAAAACAGTTCTTATTAAAATTCCTCAACTGCCTTATTCTTTTGGCCACTTTTTCCTAACTAGTTTAGACTTCTAACACTGTTTGGTTGCAATGTTAGGAACCTGTGGCTTATTTACATATTTACCTTTTTAAATGGCCAACAATCTGCATGCTAGCTACTTCACAAACTATTGGTGCAGTCAGTAACTGCCAAAAGGAACTTAATCAGGCCTGTGTTCTCCGGAGAGGTTAGTGATTCCTTGTACTTGAGTTCCTCCTGTGCACTCAATACTGTCCACAGAGTATTTGGAGATCTGATTTCTCAGTTTACTTAATTGTTTAGCTCTAGTGTATTAAAATGTAGAGTTAGTTAGTAATGTAGCAATACAGAGTGATCTTTGAAATATGCCGAAATACACACAAAGTCTAGAAACATGGGTGTGTCTAACTCTGTCCCTATCTGATCATTTTCATTCAACCTATTAATGTGCATACCTCTACTTACAGGCAGTACATGTAGACACAAGCAAGATGCCATACAATATTGACCCATACCACTGTTCTTGACTTTCAATTTGACATTAGGGAAACATGAGCATTCAGGCTTTACTGAGCCTGGAATGGCTTAATACATCTCCAAAGTTGACATTAACTTATGAGATAGTAGGCCTCACCTCCTGTCATTAATGCTCACATATGTGCATACATTTAAAAAATACCTATTTGTTCTCTCAGCGTGTTAAATTGATACTTTCTGTGGTATAATTTCAAGAAAAGGCATCATTTATCTATTGAGGAAATAAAATTCTTAGGCCATATTCAGTTCTTTGGCCCCTTTCTTCTTTTATATCAGTAAACTAGATGTCTCTAGATGCCACATTCAGTTGTATGGCCCCTCTTACCCTTCATATTAGATTAAATCAACCCTAGGAGCCAACTTCCGTTCTTGAGCTTCTTTTCCCCTACCATATCCATGAAAGTAGATCACCTTCTTCTTTGAGTGTTCTCTGACATCTATCATCTAGCTTTTTTTTGTATTATTCTTGCTTTCATCAGTACTGTTTGGACATTTCAATATCCAATTAGATCTCTATCTTCCTCTCATCAGACACTTTCTACTTTGTTCACATATAATTTCTAAAACCAGTAATTTCAGTTTTTCTTTTATTTTTAACCTTAGTTATCTTGCTACTTCTATCTTGAATAACACCTGGTATGTAACAACACGAGAATTGTTATCCAATAAGTAAATAAATTATTCAAAGACAAGTTCTCAGCCAATGCCCACATTTTCATGAATAAATTTTGAATTCATGAGACTTTAGTAGACATCTCATTCTCTACTCATCAACAACCTTAAGATATCGAGTTGCTAGACTCAGCAATTGTTTCTCATTTCTCTGTTAAGTGAAAATATTTCAAATGTAAATAGAGGGTTCTAGTTTGTAAATCTAATGTCTTAGTGCAAGCTTCCATGTAAAGAGAAAACTAGGAAATCTTCTCTGCTCTGAGCCAACAAAGGCAACCCCATAGGTGTCATGAATCACGTAAAAATTGGCAAGCATAGTGCCATGATCCAGCTAACATTCAGAATGGAAAGAATCCTTTCTTCACCTGTGATGATGACAAGTATGGCTGTGCCACAGGGCTCATAGAGATGAGACAGAAACATTTGTACTCATTAATTTTCTTTCATGACTCTTGCTGAAATATAACCCTGCTTGAAAACAGAGAACGTCTGTGCCTTCTGGATCTATTTTTAAGCCATTCTAGTCTCTCTATGGAAGATAGAGATCTTTTTAAACTTCAGTGCTATTAAATACAACTTTAAAATATTTTTATAAAATATTGATTACCTAGAAGAGCTTCAAATGAGTGGCTAGATGCTAGACATCAGTTGTTTTCTTCCTTTAAGGTTTGAGAATATCCACAAAATGTTAATGTATTCATAACATGGTCTACTGTATGTAGAATGTGTTACAGGGAGACCTTTAGGAGATGATATATAGTGTGATATGGTTAGGTCCCTGGTGTACATCTTCAAAATGTAATCATGTGTTATCCTGATCTTCTACTTACTGAATGAGCAATCTGTAGTAATTGTGAGTTGGCTTCTGTTTTGTGATATCTTGTTTTATTTACTGAAGAATGGCTAACTGTCTTCCATGTACTCTCAATACATCAGGCCCACATCTGAACTGAGTATATGCTCAGATTCATGCTCAGATTCAAGTCTAAATCTCCAGACCTCTAAGATGAATTAACTTTTGCTCTTAATACATTTTCTGGCATCAGGCATTTTGTGTTAACATGAAATAGACTATAGCATTAAATTAAGAATTATAATTTACTACTCCAAGGAACTTCTGCTGCCAGTTACTAGTATTCTTGACTACAATTGACAAATACATTAGTTTTTATTTTATAAGTGAAACTGGTTGAAGAAACTTTATCCAGAATTACATCTTTTAGGAAGAAAGAAAGATGATATAAAAGCAACCCATACTCTAGTCTGTGATTATTTCAGAACTTCTGAGGGCTGCAACACTGTCTCAGTAAAGTGTTTGCCATATAAACATGAGGATATGAACTCTGATGAATTCAATCTTCAGTTCCCAGATAAAGACTTAGCAGGGCAATATGCATTTGTAACACCAGTGTTTATAGCAGTGGGGAGGAAACTGGAAGATTCCTGACACACATTGGCCAATCAAACAACACAAGTGGTGAGATACAACTGTCTCAAAAAGTAAAATGAAGATCAAACAAAGACAACACCCAACACTGACCTTTGGCCTCACACACATGCCCATCTATAGGTACCTACAGAGGAACACACATATCTCTACACACACACACACACACACACACACACACACACACACACACACACACACACTTCTATAGACAAGAAGACTGAAGCTGACCCCGAGTATAGCTTCAAATTTTAGGCATCTTTAGACATATGTGATGGGGTAGGACACAGGGTAGATAATGAACCCATTTCTTATGCTTCACTTAGGAGAATGAGTTGCTCTGGTATCCTACAGACTGGAAGTTGAGAAGCATGTAAAACAGTAAGTCTGAACTTGCACTAATGTATTCACAATGGATGTGACTATCAGTGAAGCCTCTCTATGAAGATCTATTGGAAGGAGAAATTTATACATGAAATTTGGAATAAGATGGCAAGAAACAAGAAGGGTACTATACAATGAATTATTTTGAAAATTGGTTTGGTGCCCATGAGGGACATTTTCTGAGATAATCTCAGAAATAATTGGAAGATACTATTAAAGGTGCTAATAGTAGGCAGTCAGGGTAATGGAAATACATCCCATTATACTTTGTATACAAAAGCAAAGTGCTGTCTTGCTTATAGTCATAAGCAGTAAAGGCTAAGATACATGAATATTGATATGGGACAATAAATGTTCCTGACTTAGCATAGAAAACACATAGAAACTTAAGAATACATGTAATTGTACTGATTAAAAAGACAGAAAGGACATGGTATGCAAACTTTACTCAAAAGTAACTAAATTTGGGTTGTTCTTATATAAAGGATAATAACAATATGTGTAATGAACTAGTGTCAATGAGTAATATAATCCATTGCTCCTCAAGCTAAAATTATGAAAAATAACCCAAAGGTTGACAAAATTGTGGTTTCACTTACTTTCTTGTTATAGAGTTATTGTTTATATATATATTGCTTTTATGATAAACAACAATTATACAGAGATAATTCCAAACAGAATTTACAATTCTTTAAGGAAGTCATGTTGTAAATGTTAGATTTGAAAATAAAGAAATATAATAGTCAAAATTATTAACATTAGGTGATTCATTATATAATCAAAATATCTTATTTCCCTCCAAATTTTTCCAGTTTTGTTTCTCCTGAACAGTAATTGTAGGAGACTATATACCATTTTTCAACAATGTAGTAGGTTTTAGCGCACAAAGAGATAAAT
Source organism: Cricetomys ansorgei (assembly GCA_026225945.1). NCBI lineage: Eukaryota > Metazoa > Chordata > Mammalia > Rodentia > Nesomyidae > Cricetomys > Cricetomys ansorgei. The sequence goes on along the minus strand of JAMJFZ010001131.1, from coordinate 6,415,416 downwards.
GAGTGAATAGGCAAAGATTTGAGTCAAGAAGTCATTTCTCAATGACTCTAGTCAATAATCTGTTCTCACAAACTGACAATGCCTCTAGATACAATACATGTCTCCCACTCAGCACCATTCCCTCTACACTAGAAAGTGCCACGTGGAAGTCTCCTCTACCGAGTATCTGCTCAAACATTGAGAAAGGTCATCATAGGGCTCCATGGATCTCAGAGGTCACTTCAGGAGAAACTGTAGGATGTGTGCCAATAACCTAAAATGATTCTCGGAGTAGGAACGAGTAGTATTCAAGAGCTTCTGCCTCCTGCCAGCTACTTGAGCCAAGCTTTGGCAAGATCTCCAGAAGGCTTAGAGACCTCTAAGAAAAGCTTCCCTGGCATTTGCCAGCTGTTCCGATTATGTATCAGCAAGCTCCTGGGTGTCAATTCACTGTGTTGTGAGGGTCATATGTATATTTTTCTCTAGATGGTCATTGTTTGTGCCTTCATTTCAATTGAAAATCTATTGACTTCTGAGTTCTGACCCTGAATAAATTATTGACATCATTAGACTATTATGCAAATCACATATTTGTATCTCTACAACATTAACATGTTTTCAAGACCTAGGATTAAAACCCACATTCACTGAAAATAAGCAGACACAGTACATTGTTATTTTTGACATGATGACATAGTACAGAAAGGAAACTGGAGAATTAGCATCATTTAGTTCAGAGTGTTTATCAGATCTAATACTACACAAAAAAAAGAGTATAGTTTTATATTTCTCAAAAATTTTATTTTATCTTTCTTTAAGTTTTAGTATTTTAAAACTCAAAACAAATGTAAATTTGGAGAAAAATTCAAAGAATATATGTATTTTACCCCAAAGTACTCTTTTGGTTTTCTTGGTCACCCCAATATTGTCCCCTGGAAAGCAGGCCCAAGAATTACAGCATTTTATGTCTTTTCAGGCTTATCACTCTAGAAATGTTGGATTGGACCTCTTTCCTCTCCTCTTTAATACTTACTTATGAAGGCTCTACCCCTTGCTGTGCCTCTACTACACCTCCTGGCTTCAGGTCAAAACTTCATACATAGTTGAATTCTTCAATTAGCCTTGACCTTACCCCTAGCAGTTTACCTCCCTCAGACATGACTCATAGAATTCAAATGAAGTATTTGTATGATATTATACGTATTTATACGTATAAAGTATGTTGAGTTCTGAACTGGATAACAGATTGGAAGTGGATCTCCCTTGATGCTAAAAGGTTTGCTTTATTCTATATGGAAAAAGATCTATTTGGCTTTGGGTTTGATCGTAGGGTGTAGCCCTTATTTTATAGCTGTTATTCTTAATCACGTCTTTTCTAGAGTATCAGGAAATTTCCTGAGGTGTTTATCAAGGCCTCATCAAACGGCCTTGTCCTAAGCATGAATATCCTCTGCCTACATAGCCTCTGTTTTCTTCCTTTCACATATCATTCCTACCTGAAGAGTTCTCTTCTAGACCTCAAGGATTTCCCTGTACAAGTGTAGCCATGCTTCTTCTGAGAACCAAAATGAAATTGATACAAACTTCCTGCCACCACTGCTGTCTACAGTTCTTTGTCTCTTAACATAGTCCAGCTATTCAAGAACACTGATGTTCATCTGCTGACGTCAGTGAGATTTGAGCTGTGTTTGGGATTCCTGTTCTTATTCTGTGATAGTGAATTTTCTCCAGGAAAGGAGTCACAGCAAACCTGGGGCATATATTATTTCCAAAGATCTGCAGGTCTACAGTTCGGTTCTACAAAATATGCATCCTGTGTCTTATACAGCTTTATACTTATTTATAGTGGAAAATAATCATTCTACCAGTTACTCTGTCTTGGCTAGAAATAAAATTAAGTACATATTTAAATATAAAACCAATTTGGCATATTAAAATACAGTCAGATATAGTGAATATAACATGTTTCAAGTTTTAAAAGTGGTTTTTTAAAGCAAACGGAGATGAAAATACTTTTGGAAAATAGTAAGTGAATTCGAACTACTATAGTAATATTTTACTCAGCACAGTTTCATATTTACAACCCTTCCTAGCCCTGGATCAGCCAGTATAGCGGAAGTTGCTCCCATGCAAATAAATAGTCCTTTTACTGCACTTTTCTCCATTTCCATAGAACTTTCTAATTCTTTTATTTTGTTTACTCCACAAAAGTCCATTTTAGTGCTATTATACCCTATTATCCTCAGACACTTTGATTCTTTTGTGAAGAATAAGCAATCATGAGTACATCATGGGTTGCATTAAAATGCCAGCTTTCTTATAGTCTAGCATGTGAGACCCCAAATTGAGGTAAATCACATGCCATTCCTAGTAAATCTCCTCCATTAAAACAGGTCTAAATATATAGAAACAAAGAATCATTAACCAGTAAACACTAATTGTTTGATTTCCATGAATGAATGATGTTGCTGTTGTAAATCCACAGAGATCGTGTATGTTAACCGTGGGAGCACTGATTCATCTAACACCCACACCATACCCACAGTAATATATCCACAAATGCTATGCTAAACAAAAATGTATCTTAATCTGAAAAATATCCTTTGTAACATATGCCAGGCAACATGCAAAGACTTCCTGGGAACCAGGGAAAAGAGCTGATTTAGCAATGACATTAAGCTGTAAAACTGACTAGGCTAGCTTAGTGAATAGGGAATTGTTCTCATGTAATTACAGTACATAAAAGTTAAACACAAATTTGATTGAACTGCCCCCAAAATGCTTCATGATCCTATGTGATTCTTGCCATGTGAAAGATAGATACCCCATCTCTCAAACTACCTATGCTGTGAGCAGGAAGGCAAAAGCAGGTCTGTTCCTTTAAGAAGCAGCTTTTCCAATACAAAACCTTTATGCCTATCTCATTGGCCAGAATTGTTTGAAAGCAAAGAAGGATGAAAGATGAAGTATTTGGTTATCCTGGCTTCTAAATCTAGTAAAATTGTAGCTGTGTGATCTGCAATAACAGGGATGGAAAAGAACAGGATTCCTGCTTCAGAAATTAAAATCTCCATGACCAAAAGAGTAATGAGATGAATCTGAAGAGGAGCTCTTGGCCAGGACTTTATAAGAAGCAATCAGCCTTGGCTCGATCCTTTAAGAAACTTTTGATGCACCTCAGCAAATCGTTTTTGGAAAGGGTTACTGCAGGTGAAACACATGAGAAATGCCAGGTCTGAAATCTATGGAAGCATCTCCACACAAGTTAATCTACAACTGCAGATCCTAAACCACCAAATTTTATCGGCACCAAGTTTTGTTTTTCTATTTTATTTTGTTTTATGAAAAATGGTCATTTGTCTACAGTCATTTTCCTGGAAAAAAAAAAACTATAGATATTTAATAACCAGAAAGTTAAAATTAGAAGTAACAGTTTGAGATATGATAGGACATTACAAAAATTACTATTCTCAATGACTGTCATATAGCTCCACAAATATATCAACATTCTTTTAGACATCATCTTACTTTGAGGTCCCAGATATAACTGTTTCTCCTCCATCTTAGAAAAGTAATTCCATTCAATCATTAGACTGTCAACAAAAGATCCATGGATCTAGGAACATTATGCATTTATAGGCCACCATATAGCCATAACCAGAAGATAGAAACACACAAATCCCAAAATCTAAACAAAGAGAACCTTGACTGGGGTCCCAGATGACCAACAACAAGACAATGTCAAAGATAAGAAAAGGAAATGTTTGACATTGGAAAACAATTCCCCCAAAAAACACCTATAGTTGCTAACATTAAGGATGTCCCAATGGGAAAATCTGCTTGTGATTAAACCATACTAGATTGGAGTTAGCTAATGGAAAACTTCAGCCACATACAAATTTTCTAGCAGATCTTTTTCTCTGAAGTTTGTCATTGTATGATCATTAGAAACTCAAGAAGTATTTCTAATATAAATGATATAATAAGAAATAAGAACAAAAATGAAATATAAATAAATAAACTTAGAAATAACCAATTAATGTAAACTTTAAGTCAGTAAAATAATGTTAGGGCTGTGTGAAAACACATCAGAAATAAATATTAGAGATTGACACTATTATACTAGATTTCTTTAAAAAATCTGTCAGGAGGGCTAGAAGATAAAGTCCAACTAATACCCCAGAACACTGAACAAAAAGATACAGATATGAAAAATAAGAAAGGTTTTTGCCATCTTGGTCACAGAATAACTCCTGACCAAACAGGACACTCTGGCTTGAGTATAGACTAATAATAGAATGTTTTGTGTAGCATGGACCTGGTCCTGGATTTCATCCCTGTAACTGAGATTTTGGTTTATTTTTGCTTTTGTTTTTGTTTATAATTAAAAACTGACCAAAAGCTTAAACATACACATCACCAAAGAAATATAAATAGAAAGGGAGTACATAAAAAGTCAACAGTTTATGTTATTAGGAATAGTAAATAAAACAAAAAGCAAAAAACAAAAATGAGATGGTACTATATACAAATGATATCCAAAACATGTAACATCAAAAGTTGATGATGACTGGACGCAGGAGCAATCACTCAGTGATGCTGGGGATATAGAACCACACAACTTGGGAAACCATTTCAATCTCATATAAAAGAAAGCATACTCCTACCATATGATCTGGCAATTGTGAGCTTGGGAACAAACCAAGATGAGATGATAACTATGTCTCCACAGGAGCTTGTACAAGAATATCTGTAACACTTGTATTCATAGTTCCCAAAATTTGGAGGCAATCAAGGTCTCCTTTAGCAATTGAATGGATAAATCAACTGTGGCCTCTCCAGATACTCGAATACTATTCAGTGCTAAATAGAAGTCATCTATCAAGTCATGAAAAGAAAGGCAAACTCTTAGATGCATGCTACTCAATGAAGGGAGCCAATCCAAAAATCTATAACTGTATGATTGCAACAGTATCACATTCCAGCAAAGGCAAAACTCCAGAGTTTACAAAATGTCAGTGACTTCCAGGGATGTTGTGAAGGATGAAAAGACAAAGCACCTGGGATATTTATTGCAGTGATATTGTTCTGAATGTCATTAGGAAGGTAAACTCAAGGCATAGCACATTTGCCAAAAGTAACAGAATAAACAGCATGAAGTGAGCACATCTGTAAACTGTGACAGTGATGTAACAACATGAACACTGTGAAATATGCTGCACATGGGAGAAAGACTCTGGAAGTCAGAGAATGAGGAAAACTCAAGGAGAAGGAATGCACGTGAAGAAGCTTAATGTTTTCTACTCATTCTATCTATGAACCCAAAACTTCTCTAAAAGATGGTCAACTCTACAGTCTTCTTCTGGTATAAGAATGTACACACTGTAAGAGTATAGAAGAAACACATTTCAGTAATAAATATCAACACTGAGCTTTAACTTGGGGCATAGTTTGGCTTTTTGGAGTAGACAGTTTTGAAGATAACACAATATTCAGCATATCTATCCTGGGCCTGTCTTTTGCATCTTCACTTGCTCTGATTCTTAGAGCAATTTTTTCCTGAAGCCTTTCCTAAAGCCATTGCTTATCTATCTTTATTCAGCCCATTTGGATCATTAAGAATTTCTATCCCATTCTTCATACTTTCTCTGGTGGCTTACTGATCAAATGAATAGTAACATTAAACATCATTTCTTCTTTTAACGATATAGCAACTGAATGTGAACAAGGGTTATGGTGAGTGAGGTGTCTATATTATTTGTAAAGAGTATACAAACAGTATAAAGAGAATTAGATAATCATTTGTTGACTATATAAAGGGGTTAATTACTTATACTAAAGTATTAGCTGTTGATTATTCAAGGCATTTCTTTTTTTTCTATTTTATTTCTCCTATATTTATGGTTTCTTTGTACTAAATGCTGCATTCACAGTGATGGACATTAGCATCTCTTAAAAAGGATGTGTAACATGAGTTTAGAATTTGTGACAATCAGTGATTTCTGTACCATTATCAATTAAAAAATAAAACCACTTACTGAAAAAGTACTTAAAATATAGCTAATTTCAGCATATTAAATGTTTTGTTGTCACAAAACTCAGATTTTCAAGGAAAGGGTAGGGAGAAAATTTATTGAAAACATTTTCTCAAAAGTGTAATGGGTGAGTTCAATTTGTTGATGCCAGTAGCAAGACTATTTCCTTGAACTTAGAATGTTTTCCTGTAGATAATTTACACACTACATTATCCAGTCACTCAACTTCCTCCATTATATATGTTATTGTTTCTGGATGTTTTTATATGAAATACTTGCTTCAGTGACTATTTAAAATTCAATAGAATAATAAAGCCCCAAATTCATACTCTCCTATTTTTTTTCATTTCACTACATTGTTAGTAATATTCTGTACTGCAATAGAAACAAGGATATCACTCATACATATGTTTAATCTTATGTATTAAATCTATTCTTGTATCTTGAATCAGTTCTTTCTTAGAGTTTAAGCTATTTGAGTATGGCTGCTTTGTTAGGAAGATTTTTTTTCAGGCTTCCTTTTTCAGTTGCTTTCCAAAGGTGTAAAAATAATCCTGTCACAACAGAGAAGAGGCGCTTATAAAGATGCTTTAAAAACCTTATCACCAGGAAACAGTGCACAGTGCATTGTATAATATAGTGTCTTAAAATACTTCTGCTTACCTCCTCATTGATGCTGCTTCAATATTTACATAACACTGTTAACTAATTCTTCATTATGTAGGTTATTTATCCTTTCTCTTGGAGACTGTCTTCCCAGCACATTTAATATTGTTGAATTGAGCCATTGTTTTTATTCCTACCCAGTGTTTAGCTGCAGCAAGTCTCTTCTCAGTTCTGTAGGTGCAGATTTGTGTTTACTGCTCCTTAGGGTGGGACGTGTGGAGAAGGAGGAGATATGTGACAGGACAGCCTTGGCACTCATCAAGAGAGGTTGTTTATGTTTTCAGGATGGGTTATTTCAGAACCATGAAGAAAGAAAGAAGAAGAAAGGAAATAAAGGAGCTGTTTTGGTTCAGGGAAATCGTTGTCCTGGGAGCAAAAAGAGAAAGTGGAAACTAATATTTTAGAAACTACTTCAGCAAAAAGACACTTTTAGTGCAAGATTTCTCAGAGGCTCAGGGAAATTATTTGAAGCATTAAATATTTTCAAGACTTTCTATGTTGAATACATTTCTAAACCCTAGGCTAGATGCTTCTGTTAATACTTCATGTTGAAAAGTTGATATGAAACAGAACCAAAAAAAAAAAAAAAAAAAAAAGCCATCGTACTTTCCTCATGGATGGGAAACTTATGGGCAGGCAACACATTTGGCCTAGAATCAACCTGAAGGTCAAACCAGATGGACAGGATCTTTGAGTTTTCTCTTTAACACTTCAGCACTCTGCTCAACCCAGTTTCCCATTAATCTCTTACATGTCTAGCATTATAGCACAGAGCCTCTGGCCACATCCTCTACCTCTCAGCACAGCTTTCCTCCCTATCCACAAATAAGTCACCTCCTCAAGCAGTAACTACTTGGATCACACCCTCACCCTAATCTCCAGGAGTTTAAATGCACTATTTCTCAAGTAGATTTCTTTTTCAGGAACTAGGGAAATGAGACCCAGAGGTCACTTCCATGTTAGATCTTTACAGTTGACTTCAAGGTAGATATTTACATTTATGAAGTTTCTGAACTGCTTGAGATTGATGAAAAAAAAAAAAACAGTTAAGGTTGTTTTTCTTTCAGATGAAACAGAAAGGCTCTAAACCTTTAGAGGTTCTATAAAACTGTAGACTTTTCTTTATGTACTCAACCTGGTTGTGTGTGTGTGTGTATATATATACCCCTACCTTTTTTTCCTCGCCAAGTAAAACCATAAAATCAGGATCATTCTGTCAAAGAAATACAATGATGCTTTAAAAATGAAACTCATACTATCATTTAATAAGAAAGTTAGATTTTTAAATATCTGAATAGCTAAGTATCTGAATAGCTAAATACTACTTATGTGATCATTAAAACTTGAAATACAGTAGAGGACAAAATATTTCCATGTTTCTTATATATTTATTCACTCCAAAGTAGAAAACTGAACTTTAGCTAGGACTTTTGCGAGGCTGCTCTGAAATGACACTGAGTTGAGTTTTCACATGCCCTTGTACAAGTGCAGAAATATCCACATAGAGAACAGATGACTTCCCAAGGCAATTCAGCCCATAAATGAGGCCAGAGTCAGTTCTAACTGCAGTCTCAGTATCTCATTGCTTCATGGAGCAATTCTCCCTTTGAAACTTTAACCATTTAATCCATAAATATGTTTGTATTTAACCCTGCAAAACTTGCTGAATACAAACATTTTCCTCTGCTAAACTGAATGATCTTGGACAGAGTTAGGGTAAAGTTTGATTTCTTGAAATGGGTCTGATAAATAGGCAAAATCACAGTAGAGAACTGAGAATGTAAGAAATAAGAGGATGTATATTTCAGGCTGTTTCCAGGAGAAATGTTTTCAGATGAGTTATCATGGTTATTTCTCAAATTACTTATTATAATAAAAAATACATGCTGGTACTTATAACAATACATAAGGATATTTTAAAGCATTTTGAGAGGATGAACATGATTTAAAGCTTTATATACTAATTTCTGACTGATATAGAAGACAGATGTATAAAAGAAATTTAATAAATTTCAGGGATGAAACTTACAACAGCACTTTCTTTAATGCTGAATTTTAACACTCCTACAACACAAAATTTGGTGCTACGTTTTATTAATATAAATAGAGTTACTGTATTAGGGATTTAATTTCATCTATCCATAATGCAAAAGAATACATTATCTCATTAAATACAGTTAAACTATAAAGAAGTCATGTACTAAGTTTTATAACAGCAGTACATATTATCCTGTCTCTGGTAGTTGGTAAATAACAATGTGGACTTAGTTGCACAATCTAAACATAACATATGAGATTTCCTTTAGACACACATGTAATGCTGTAGTGCCATTTGATAATAGAATGGCTAGTATTCTGAAAAAAAATAGCAAAATTAATGACAAGAATCTCTCAAGGGTGTGACCAGAACCAGCATAATAAACTTGCCTCTGAATATCTTTTACATACTCAAGTCACATGAGTGTAAAACGTTTTATACTTTCTCTTCCATGGTGGATATATGTTGGTATTTTCTTTAAGTAAATTACAGTTATTCATAAAAGAACAGATAAAAGAAAAAAAAGAGAATGGGAAAATAAAATAGGGAAACTACCAATCTTTTTTTTTTTTAATGAACATATTGATAGCTCTTTAGCCTGCCTATAAGTTAGTCTAATTAGCAGATAGATTATCTATTTCTCCTTTGATTTTCATATTCTCATGACTTAGTTCTTAGCTACCTGAGAAAATCAAAGTTTCATTCATAGATGTACTAGCTTTCTACTTATTTTTAGATTACAAATCCTTTTCAGCATTTTTTTGTACACCAGCACCTTGGTTCTGCTATAGTCTATCCCCCACCCCTCCATGATCCAATAAAAGCAGTTCCTGTGTGTATAAACTGTTTTACACATCTTAATGTTCTGACAAATAACTGAGATCCTTTGACCCTCCAACACAAGAAAAATATTTGGAAAGTTTATGAGACTACATAAAAGTGCCATTCCCTGACTTTGGGAGTCTGTAATTTCCAGCAGGAAAGAGGAATCCTGGAATTGACAAATACTGTGATACCTTGAGAAAAACAAATAGGTATGCAAAGTCCATTGCAACTTTGGGGGAGGGGATGTTGAACATGTTAGTGACTTAGAATTAAGAAGCATTCCAAAGCTTTACTGATTACTTCAGAGAGAGAAAAAAAAAAGTTCTACAGCTATTTCAAAATTGTTGTGTTTTTACCACTGATTTCTCACCTGTGAATGAAACAGTATTTATAAGATTGAATCTTCCATCTTCTCTATGACTTCATTTTTCATCATCCTCCTGGTATTCCTGGGTAATATAGAATTATATCAGTTTTTAATTTTATTACTATCATATAAGTAATATCTCTCACCTTTTGGAATGTCATAGTTCTAGTTCATCAGAGTGGAACCAAGTAGTATTTATTACTATAAACCGAATCTTCACTGCTGTAAAAAATAACCTATTGACAAGACAAAAAAAGTCTTTCAAAATATGGTCTTTCTAATTTTAGGATACTAAAAATTCTGATTTTTTAATGGAGAATACAAGTTTCCACACCTCAAAAAAATAAAATAAAATAAAAAATGATGTTCTGAATTTTGTGAACTAATAGGATCTTAAATTGAAAAATAATGCTCTGTAAAATTTTTTAATTAAAGTTGCAGATTTTAGTGACAAAATTCTGCCTGTCTATTGTTTCATTCTCTCCCTCTCTCTGACCATCTATATCACATCATAATTATTTCTCCTTAAGCATTTGTAGATACAGAAGTAAGAGATGATGATAATACACATTTCATAGCCATAACATCATTGAAAAATGAAAGAAACAAAAAGTACTTGATTTAATCTTTAAGGAAGAACATGAACAAAAGAGACCAAATCATATCTAAGAATGCTGTGAGGCTCACCAAAACTGCTAAAGATAAGGTAAAGATTAGAAAATAGAATTTTAAAGTTCTATTCACAGAAAACAAACATGAGTCTTCAGAGTAACATTTTGAAAACAAATGGCAAAGACAAATTCATACCATTCTGCTATTATTTCATTTCTAACTTCTCTGTCAGACATAGGAAACATTACATTGGTGAAAAGAAATTGAAGCCCAAGAAATGTGAAATTGTGAGGAAAGCAATTCGTCTTAAAATGACATAGAGTTTTTTCCCAGATAGATTATGCTCCATGTTATAAGGATAACTTTTATGTAAAATTTCAATATCGATTAGCAATTTCTGATTTATAGTAATTTCTTAGAATTATAAAAAATAGAAAGATACTAAACAACTGGAAAGGGGGAACAAGTTATAATAATATATTTAACTAAAAGTCAAACATTTCTGTAGTTTACTTCTGGGTTGCAAATTTTATTTTTAAAAAATCTACTAGGTGTTTTATTTAATTAATTAATTTTACTAAATGTTTTAGAATTTATTAAAATATGACTTCTTATCAAGTGCTAGAAATAAATTATCATCTTTAAATAAATGGATTCACTATACACAAATAATACATCTTGCATTCAATATATTGCTGACCATTGGTTTAGCTTATTGTCAAGAAAAATAATTTCTAGTCACATACTTCAAATTAGAAAAATCATGGCATATACTATTTGATAACATATTCATGGAAAAATAAAGCTATGCTTAAATTCTTTGAATTGTCACACTGAAAATGTATGCTGCATCACAATTCAGAAAGACATGACATTTCTGACAGAACAAGAATTTTTCTTGAGATCAGATCCAATGAAATTTATCTAGGAAAAATAGTGCGCAATATTTTATTGGTTTGATAAAGACAGATAGACTACTGATGGTCTGAGAGAGTACCTCATAGACCAAATACAGGGAAGGTAATTCAGCAAAAGCTCCAGCAGTTATTCTAATGTCAGCTTGCATGTTTGTGCTGAGACCACACAAGACTTCCCTGTCAATGATAGAGACTGGTAGAGAACCATATGGCCTTGTACTTGGAGGACATAAGACTCCTCTGAGAAGTGGATCTGGCAAGTACCTTCCAATGGCCCTACAGAAGCTTCCTCTAATTCTGTGAAGGTGTGACACACTCATCAGTAAAATATGAGGTTCCAATTAAGGGAATGCATCAGAACCACCGGAATATAGGTCTCACTAGATGCAAGGAAGGTCAAGATTGAAGCTTCAGATCTTGGACCTAAGAGTTTGGTGTCTTTCACAGCTCTTCTCAGTTGGGAAGGAAAATAATAATATATGTGCAACTTCTTCAGAATTCAAAGGCATCAGTAGATCCTGAAAAAGACAATATTAAGGAAATAGCACAGATTTTGACATACCAAAACCTAATGTGAGAAAAAATGTAGTTGGTGTGTCTCCAAAGAACAACAGTTTATAGGGAGATGTGAGTGGATATAACCTAAGCATGATCAGGTACATGCTGCTTTCACAAAAACAATAGTATATCAGCAGTCATCTGCAACACATTGAGCCAAAACAGACTTAGCTTCCTTGTTTATACAACCTCTTCAAAGTTCCCTTCCTTCCTTCTACTCTGAGTTTAAACAAGATGGTTTCAGTCACAAGTTACTGGGTTCATCAGAGGCTCATCACCTGGTCTATAGAACTTTTCCTCATGTGCTTTTAAAAGTCAACTTCAGAGAGTTTGATTTATAACAGACTAACACATATTTTATTCTCTAATTCATAGTTATCTCAATCAAGCTTGACCTGTTAGCCCTCCAGATACATAGAGATAGTCTTGAACCTAATTTAGACCCTAAGGCCAGCTGCCAGAAAGCATAATGAAAGAGATATAAAAAGAAGACCTGCTCAGCAGGTATTAGAAGATGATAGATTAGAACTCTGAGGATCTATGTGTGTGGACATTAATATAACAATTTTTTGTGCTAAAATAATAGCTGAAGAAACAAAAGAGAAACACTTAATGAGGGGAGTGACTTTGGGAGGAAACAAATCAAAAGGTTCTGGATAGATCTCAGGAAATGCCAGGATTTGGAGATCCTTTCCTATTAACTTTCCTATTAACTCAGCTCTCAGATTTTCCCACAGAGCTTGATCAGCTCCCCTGGATCTTCATTAGTTTCTGAGTCTCCAGCAGCTCCTGCACACTGAGTTTTCTCACTTGGGTCATTCCCACCACTATTACAGCCTTTGGGCTTCTGTTATCATTTTCTCTGTTTCTTTAGAGGGAGAAAAGCAAAATAACAAGAAGGCTGTCAGAAAGAGTCATGAGAAGCCCCCTCCTTTCTGTCTGTTGGTCAAGGTTGTCAACAAGACTCCCACAATATTGCTTACTTTTGATTTGCCCTTGTTTTCCTCCAATAGGTCAAAAGTAAGTCACTATTACTAATGAAACCATGAACTTTTGAGACAGGATCCAGAGGACCTGAGCTGGATCTGATCTGAAAACCTCCTTCTTGAGCACTAGCTTTCATAACGCCCAAAGGCACCATGCAATCTTCAATGGGAAGGAAGCAACCAATATCCCCACTCAGATATGACACCTGTATACCACAACAATGACCAAAGTGGCCTGATAACACTAAGAGAAAATAGTAGCACATATACCTTGGAAGTAGACAATAGCTCTCTAATTGGACTTAAGCCCCAACAAGAGGGAAACCGTATTTGATACTGAAAATCTAGCCAAATATAAAGGGATAGAGAAGTCATGGATCTTGGATTAGAACCTACAACCACCACTTTATTAAACTAGCATAATCCTGAGCTACATGCTAAATATTTGTCCTTATATCCACAGGTATGTTGAGTCCTCACTGCTCATCAAGGAAATTTCTCCTTCCAACAAACAAAGGTCATTGCAGAAAACCATAGCCAATCAAAATATAGAGAACATGATGAGATCATGTTGCACCTAGCCCCAGCTGATACATTTACAATCAAACTCCTGCACCTAAGGCTCACAAATCACTGCAGTAGTGTGAGTACAAAGATCTTAAGGGTCAGAGGGATAGGAAGTTTGATGTGAGATTGTGTCTCCTAAAACTGTCAGAGAATCTGACAATGAAGTCTCATCAACATGGCTGCCTAAACAAAGCCTAAACAATAATGACACCACAAGGCCTTAACTCTAGAAAAAGAACTAGAGGCAATTAATGAGTGCTGAGAGCAGGAGAATATATGAACTGAGCAGATTGTATTTATGTATTATGGGTAAACACACACACACACACACACACACACACACACACACACACACACACACCAAAAATTAAAGACATAAAGACCATAAATTGAAGAGAGAGCAAGGGGTTACATCGGAGTCACCAGGGAGAGAAAGGAGAAGGGGAAAGGAAGATGGTATAATTATATTATAATTTCAAAAATAAAATTATTAAAATATAGATGTAAATTTAAAAATCTGAATTAGAGGAAAAGCAAAAAAGTAAAGAGTTCTTTGTGTTTTCCCCTCAGCTTCTTGGTGATCCTTCTGTTATCCTCAAACATACACAGAGCTATATGAAGCCCCACACATGTGCAATGAAAACAGAAAGAGATCTAAAGAAGAATAAAACAGAACAAAACTTCAAACTAAAGACATTAGCTGCAAACAGCAGTTTTTAAACCTCTACCACAGTAGTTCTCAACTTTCCTAATGCTGCAACACTTTAATACAATTCCTTTCATGTTGTATTGAACCCCAACCATAAAATAACTTTAGTTGCTACTTCTTAACGGTAAGTTTTCTACTATTATGAATCATAATGTAAATATCTGATATGTTGATGGTCTTAGATGACCCCTATGAAAACATTGCTAAACCTCCAAAGAACTTGCAGCCCACAGTTTGGAAACTGCTGCTCTAACACATCTAATTCAACACACTTGGTACACAGGTGTATGTGTACCTCCAGCTACTCCACCTTCTTTTGTCCTCAAATCCGTAGCCCCATTGCCTCTTCCTTCTGGTCACTTTCATTTTCTTAACCTCTCTTTATAGTGGAGAAGCTGGAGTGTTGCCTTGCCAGTCAGCATAATATTTTCAAGTCCTTTTATTCATAAACAAAACATATATTATTTTATTGCCCAGTAAACTCATAGCTTGAAGTAATCCTGATCTCTAATGAAGTGAATTATAGTGTTTCTCTTCAAGTTTGCCTGTTGTTGTTGGTGGTGGTGGTGATGGTAGTAGTCGTGGTGGCAGTTACTATAAGAATCTCACAAATGGGAGCTAGAGAGATGCTTCAGTGGTTAAGAGAGTTTCTTGTTCTTTCAGAGGTTTGTAAGACCCACAGAGTATCTCACAATCATTTGTAAAACCAATCTTAAGGGATCCCACCCCCTCTTCTGATGTCTAAGTGCACCAGGCAAACATATGGTGAACATACATACATACAAACAAAACATTCATACTGATAAAAAAGGTAAGAAAATCCTATATTTTTTTCTTTTAAAACTGAATCTCACAGATGAAAGTGATTTGTTTCTCATACTAGTAGAGATGGATTGTCTAAGAGCAAGGGCCAGAAGATTTGTCTGATGACCTTCTTTTTGGTCATAGCTGGTATATTCTGTGTTCTCACATGGAGAAAGAAGTGAGGCAGCTCTTCCGTCCTGTTATAAGGTTGCTAAGCTTATCCATGAAATCTCTGCTCTTGTGTCCTGGGAATGTCCTAAAGGTGGCACTTTTGGCACTACACTGGTGATTAGATCTGGGAGAAAAGCATTCAGGTCATAAAAAGCCATTAAAAAGCCAAACTTCCATTATTCATTTCATCATTCCACTATAATATGTGTTTGTCCTAAATTAGTGTCATTACTATGCATTTAAAATAAAAATCTATCGTGTAGTAGTTTCATCCAGGATAAATCTTCCATCTTTTAGTGAAGTTTGTTAAGATACAGGATGTTCTAAAGGGACATGAGACATTCCATTCTATAAGGAAGCTTTTTAAGCTCAGAAAAAAAGCAACTCAAAGAAGTCCCTGAAACTCACCAGATACACCAGACCCTTCTCTCTCCAAGCTGATCTTAACAGTAAGGACAGACGACAAATATACTCATAATGGCTCAGTATCTAGAACAGATAGAAACTAGTCAAAGTAGGAAGAGGCTCAGGTGGCCTAAGCCACCTGAAAAATGATTCAGCCAGGTCAACTGCCAAAAAATGTGCAGTGAGATATAAGTCTCCACCTTTCCTGAGTTGCCATCCATGGTTAGGTTGGTTGACTTTGGGTCATTTGTTGTTCTTGAGTCATTTTTTGCCCATGTGAATAACCCCTCACCCCTATTTCCATAACTCACCCCAATAAAACTCATTTCTTCACCAAGCTGGTGACATTCTTCTTTGCTCTGTTCCTGGTTCCCTATCAGAGTAAGTAGACATTTGTGTACATCTTTGCATGAATAGTATCACACAACACTGCCTTAATTATTGTCCAAGTCTTCAGTGAAATGAAAACTGATAGAAAAGGTGAGAATGCTTCATTAAGCCAATGAGTAACAAAATATTTCCCCAAGCTCTTATTACCAGCGAGATATGAGTAGGCCAGGTATAGTTGAATTGTCACAGGCATACGATTTAGAGAGTCCTATACTATAAGCTGTAGAAGAAGAAAAAAAATGTTGCATGTAACTATGTAAGTATCCACGTCAAGATCCAAGACTTCCAGCTTTCTCTTAGAGTCTATGAAGAATCAGTTATGATTTTAGGAAGAAAAATGATGACAGGTATGGGGTTCATGTCTATAATTCCAGAGATCTGGTGGCATAGGCATGAGGATGGTCATAAATTTGAGACCAGCCTGGGCTATTTTTCCATGTTTCAGTCCAGACTAGTCTAGATCAAGACCCTATCTTAAAAAAACAACTGAAAAGGTCATAGCAGATATGATAAGGCTAGCCTTGCTTTTGCAATCCATGCTTTGTCAGAGTGGGAAGTTGATCAGATAGGCCAGTGCTACGTGTCCCACTTGTCATTCTCTGCTATTGCAGAATTGGCTTCTGCCCTCTCTAGGCAAAGTGATTTTACTGGTCAGGACCTCAGTAAATCTTAGGTAGTTCAGGGAGACACAGTACTCACTAGCTGTGAGAAGGATGCACTTGAGTGTTGCCTCACATTGGCGCTATGTGTGAGGCTGAGAGAGTATACATTACAGTATGGTTATTGTCTTGTTCAATTACTAAAATCATAGTAGTTAAATTTTTTTAACCTTGTGACTCTAAGGAGTTTAAAGAATGTTTGTTATTGTCATGATTTACTTTGTACAAAAGTGTAATAAAAGTCCTATCTGCAAAAGATCTAAAGTACAAAATCTTTATGCATACTTTTCCTTTTCTTATATAAGTTGGGGATATTATTAAAACTCTTGGCTTATATAATTTTCACTATTCTAGATCAGAATAATTCATGATTTATATAATATTGCCTTTTCAATATTTGATCATAATAACACTTATTGAATAAGATATTTATGGTTTTTTTCCCTTAATGACAAATATGTAAAATATAGTGCATATTTTATACTTCCAGTATATTCAGTTCAAAGGAGGTGCATCTCAAATAGCCAGTGTCTTCATTGAATTTGTGCTGTCACACTAAAGCCTTTGAGAGCCAACACTGATGAATCAAGGGTATGATATGGCTGTTTACTAAATACCTTCTTTCTGAAAGACTTCATTAATAATATTTAGTTACTTAAAATGAAACGTTTATGTGAAGGAATGCTTTAAAATCCTCACAATGTATATGAGCAAAATTGAATTTAGAGGACTGAGACCCTTGTTAAAACTCATCCAGCCCATAAGTTTACTTGGCAGTATGGAGTGCCAAGTGTACCTTTTTTCTTCCTCATTGCAGATGTCTTAATAACTTACTAGTAAATGTTTCATTCTCAGTAAATATCACCCACTGGATAAAGTATTAGGGAATGAGGTGAATATTCTCATATTATACTATAGCATTAACATGCACATTTATATCTGATGATCTATAAGTTTCAAGACAATTTTTCACAGAGTAAGTTCATAACCTAAAATGGTATCTGAAACTGGTGCTTGTCAATTTCTGTCATTTATCAACTCAGTTTTTTTTTTTAACAAACTGTAAATTTCTTAGTCTTGGAGGTAAAGGGCGTGTGAATATGACAGTGTCAGGATTTGACATGTTTTTTCTGATTTGCTGCACATGAAAATATTAATTCCATAACATGTACGCTTATGTTTACAAGCCACTGCGAATTGATGTTCTGCATAACCTGGTCACAGATAATTCTGACATAGTTAAAGGGAAAATTGGATTTTTAGGATTAGGAATATAAGAAATTATGCATACTTGTTTCTTTTGTTTGAATTTGATATATCCTATTAAAGGTAGATTTTCATGTTGGTAAATCCTACTAAAAAAAAGACAGATTTTAAGAATTTATTAATGTTTGGGGATTTTTTCTGTTGTATGTAATTTAAAGACAAGAAAATTATTTCCTCCAATGCTAAGAACAAAAGACTAAGAATTCACATGTTCTTACTATAAAAAATTGAACTAAAGGAAATAAGCTGTGTTTGAAATAGAGATTGATTGGCTCTCTATTAAGAGAATGATGTATGCATCGTGATACGAATGAAAGTAGTCATGTACAAAGCCTATTGAGTAAGCAAAATGTCTAAAAGTTGGGTCTCACCATAAGTTTGCAAAACATCAAACTCAAGAGAAACTGAAATTATTAAGACAAAACAATGGCAGCTGACAATATACGTCATCACCATGTTATAAAAAATTCAAACCTTGATACTATAAAATGAAGCATTCATTTTCTCACAAAACACTCATTTTTATTTTCTTGGTTTCAATACTGTAATTATTTAAATACTTTTCATGTTCTGAGATAACAATCTTTGTTGAAACCACCAATTATTAATAAGAATCTATGACTGAGTTTAAAGAGTTGGGTTCCACATGGCTTCTGGTTGTTTATTGGTTATTATTATGAAAATAACATAATTCAGAAGTTTTCCTAATTAGATATTTGCTTTATATAACTCTCCAATTCTTAAATGAATCTGAAACTGACTTTAAAGGCTATATCAAAGTGTTAACTTTAGTACAATCATAATTTGTAAGTTTATATTTAGACAATCACTTAACAGAAAGCCCTTAAATAGGAACAATGACAGTGTTTCTATAAAATTTTAAATTGTCATATTGATGAGTCATACTAGCTCAAACTTCACATTCAATAATTTCTATATTTTATTTTGGTTGACATTTATAGGGAAGTCTCAATTCACATAGAAAATTAGCTTCTAAATATTATAGATTTGAATGGCATGCCTGGCAATCTCTTGACACACTTTAACTGATCCATTCATAAGCATGAAAGAGGATTCAAAGAAAATTGCTATTTCAAAGTTGGGATCTTATAAGTTATAATATAATGGTGGATAACACCATAGGTTTGAAGCCTAAAAGATAGTGGCTGTAGGTTGATTTCACTTTTTTAATTTCTGTTTGGCCTTGGTCTTTTTAACAATATTTTTAAATGTCAATTAGGAATGTATGTCGAACTAATGAAACATTGGATCATATAAGATATTTACTGATGGACCAACTTAAACCATTCCAGGAAATAGGTCCTGTGTTCATGTTTGTCCTGCAATTTGAATCGTTGTAGTAAGTGTTGTGTTGTATTTAAAATATTATGTAGCTTGCCTTGGTGTTTGACTTTCCCTTAGAATTTCAAAACAAAATTCCTTTTCTGCTTTTAACCAAGTAATAATTTTCAAGGCAATAAATGTCTGTATATTCAAAAGTAGTATAAAAACAAGCAAATATCTGCTGTAAAATACATGGCAGCTTGTAACAGTCACTGCACACATCCTCACATGTGTCTCTTGGCTTTGTTTCCAGACAGTGCACTAATTGTGTTTTCATATCTGCCTGCTAATCTAATATAATTGTTACATGTAGTAGAGTGTCATTTAATATGCCCATCTCAGCATCAGATTCAAATTATGTACAAATTTTATAAATTTCTGAAAGAACATGAATGGCTTATTTTATGCACACTTTGTTTTGTTTCATGATATTGTAACTCAGCAGAAATTATTTGATTGCCAGAAAAATCATCCTAACAAAAAAATAGTGTTTCTTACTTTCTTTGCATATCTTTCTTGTCTATAAAGGTTGTAAAACAATTTCTATCTCAATGTTTTATTCTTTTTTTAATGTAAATGGGACCAACTTAATAACTTTAATAATGAGACATAATATATTATTTTTAATTAAATGAAATCAATCTTATCATTAGATTCTTGTCAAAATGTTTTCACCAACAGTTTTAGTTTTAAGTGTAATTTTAAGAATTTAAAAGTAAGTTCTAAATGATTTTGTTCAAGTCAGAGATTCAGCTGATTGGAAAGTCAGCCCACACTAGAATGAAAAAATTATTGTACTATGTTTAGTCATTTATTTAGTCAGGAAACATCCTCAGAGATCAATCTAGAATAAAATTTTGATCAGTTAATTGGGCAACCCATGAAACAATTGAGTTCACTCATAAAGTTAGCCATCCCAATATGTTATAATGCAATTTTATATTATTAATTAACAATTTCCAACAAAAATTACCCTAGGAATTCAGCCTCCTGCACTATACATGCCTGAATCTTGCCTAGTATTAACTAAGTACAAAATATTTGCACACACCAGAATAATATTTTCCATTTCACAGTTTATAATCCTTGATATAAAGGGCTCTGAATATATTTGGTACCAATAAACCATGAAATTACGCTACTGTGATTTAATGAAAGGTTTAAATATATGCATGCAGATGAAAAGATAAAACATTTATATATTCAAAAAAATGAGTTAACCCACTAAAACGATTTAACTGATGGTCTCTGATCTTTGAAATTCAACATATGACACCCATTTTGTTTTTGTAGTGATTTATATTAATTGCAAGTTATTTTTATAAAATTTCACTAAACTACTGAAAAACCTGAGTTCTCTTTATACTAATCCCCAGCAGAAATTTTTCATTCTAATTCATGGAGCATATTGTAGAGGAATAACCCTGTGTGACTGCTACGGTCTACATTTCAGAGACCTTTGTGGTCTGGAATATAGACGCACATTTAATCCAGTATTCAGAAAGCCTGGTAGCAAATGCCTTTAATTTGACTGTTTCTAGAAACAAATAGTCAAAGCAGACATCTGAAGCAGAACACAAAAGGAATCAGTGTCACACAGGAAGTGACATCTGAGATGAGTCAGTGAATGGCAGACAAAATACCTAGTCAGAGGAAGTGTTAGCAGAATAAGGATATGCCCAACTCCCATGAGAAAAGGTGGGCTCTGAAATAGGTTCAGAAGAGTTACATAGGAATTGAGGAGAATCAGAGACACAGAAGCAGACAGAAGAGTCAGTAAGAAGAGTGACTGGAGAAGCAGACTGAACAGTCAGTTAAAAAAGTAAATCGAAGACTAAGTTGCAGAAGCTGAGGCTGGTGAGAATTATAGAAGAGTTATGGAGTCAATTACAGCAGAAAGAGTTAACAAAGTAAGAGAAGCAGTCAGTGGGTGAGTCAGTTACAAAAGAGTCAGTTGGAAGAGTCAGTAAGAAGAGTCCGTTGAGGAACAGAAGAGTCAGTTGAAGCAGTCAGTGACAGAGCCAGGACAGAGCAGTGAGATCTCTGGGAGAGATACAGACACAGCAGAGCTCAGCAGAAGAAGCCAAGAACAGAGAATTTAACCAGAAGAGTCAGAGGCCAAAGACCTCGAGGTCCAGGACAGCAGGTTAAATGTTCTAGATTGTACAAAGTCTGAAGCCTTCCAGTTCAAGGATTAAAAATAGATTGTAAAGAGGCTGAAATTCTGTAGAGTTCCAGGGCTCCAGACTAGAACTGGTGATTTAATTAGACAAAAGAATAAACTATACCTCACTCCAAAGCAATATGTACATCTGGTGAATCTACATTCACAACTACATTTACTTCTACAACAAATATCAATATTTGAAAATTATTTCTATATATATATAGAATATATATAGATATATATAGATATATATAGAATATCCATGAAAACCATCTGAAAAGAAAGAATTCTACATACAATAATAAAAAAACAATGAAAAGACATAGTCTGGATTCTAAAAGAAATTTGTACAATGTTCCATTTATAGTTAGGGGTTAAGGTTAGTGGCCATCTGTTATAAACTCATTTCCACCTATTTTCCATTTTCTTTCCAGAGACAGTTTTCTGGGTGAATTTGGTAAAGGTTCTGTGCTAATTGTACTGTCACAGAAGAGTCCTTTATGTCCATTAACTTTCTGGCTACATATCATATGTTGGTAAGGAAAGTGTCTTGGAATACATATGCATTTTGCAATTTTAGTGTCTTTCAAGGACATATAACAACAGAAGCAGTTTTTGTTGTTGTTGTTGTTTGTTTCTGGCTTTTGGGGAGCTTTGTTTGTTTGTTTTAGTTTCAGCACCTTCAGAAGCTTTGGAGAATATAAACAATATTCCTATCTTCCCACTACACTTTTAGCCTTTGATTCATCCCTGAAATCTGAGTAGAAGTTAATGAGATTTACAAACACATAAGTTACATAAGAAACAAATCCATTTGACATCTGAACACAGAACAATCCCTGGGAACCTTGCATAAATGTGAAAAATGTTCTATGTATGAACACGTATGCTGATTTTCCTAGGAAGAGGTCTATCTGTACCTTTCATCTCAGTCTTGACACCAGTTCTCATCCCAAACAGGCCAAGACAACTGAGCCATTATTGTGAGTGCTATTGGGCAGCAATATTCCTGAGGAGACATAAATAAATGTCTACTAACCTATGACAAGGAAACAATGACTAAATAAGGACACCACCAAAGTCTAACATGGTGACCCAGTGAGTTTTATTGGACTTACTTACAATAGAGATGAGGGGCTACTTACAGGAGCAAAAAATGGCTCAAAGAGAGCTACATCATCAAAGTCCACTCCAACATATGTGACAACTCACAAAATCTGGAAAGCAAGAAGACACTGCACAACCTGAAGGTGGTTTCATGGGTTGAAGAATGTCCTTTCCAGGAGCCTCAGTTGGCCTCAGTTTCTTCTAAGCAGTTTAGCTTGTCTGAGAGTATCTTTTTGTAGTTTTTACTGCTCATATGTGCTTCAAGAATAAGGGACATAGTAGGCCTTGTCAGTTTTAGGGACTTCCTGAACAAAGTTATTTAATTCCTGAGCTTAAGGAATTTCCCTTCAGTTGAAATGTCTGATCTCCTCTTAGAACATCCTGTGTCTTAATAAGCTTACCTCCAAAATGCAACTCAGAGAAAATTGCTACTCAACAAGCATGTGTTGCAAATTGCCTTCTGTTTCTGAGTTCTCACATAAATACAGGGAAGGGAGACACTTTGAAACACCCATTCATGTAATTATAAATACTATTAAGCTCAGAATTCACAAAGCAAGCTAGTGGGGCTTAATTCTAGCTGATGATGCCATCTTAAGTAATCCTATGTAACAGTTTCTTCCCGGGGTGTTTGTCTATTCTCTTAGTTCCCTCAAGTGATTGGGTAGGCTCCAACCACAATATGAAGAATAATTTGCATGACCTATTATTGTCTATTACCTTAAATGTTGCCTGAATCAAAAACTGCCTTGAGTGCAATCTTTCCAGAGTTGGATTCTAATACAAATTAAGTATTATTTCCTAGATAAATAAGCTGCCATATATAAGTTTTCAACTACCCTTTATACACAGGGATGCTCTCTGTTAGTTGTTCTATGGCAGCTCATTTGGTAGTTTTTTGTTCCTTCCTATGTAGACCCTGTACATTGGATGAAGATTCTGTCTTATCTTCCTACTTGATGAGCAGAAATTGTTGCTCTATATTATTAGACACTACAAGCTTCTTTAATTATAAGTTCTGTCAAATAACAAATCTGAGGCATTGACAAAGCTTCTGATAAAAAGGACCCAAGTCTAGGAAGAGCAGTTCCACAGCTACAAGTGCAGAGAAATAAAGGAGATAAAAAGAGGAAGGGTAAGACCAAGGAGATTACAGAAAACCCCTTTGCAACAGTTTAGTATTTCAGGCACTTTTACTCTCATAACTACTATCCAATATTTGACTGAATTTTAATGGTAACTTTTACAATTTATGATATGCTCTGACTTTTATTCAAAAAAGCACACACATTTCTACATTTGAAAATGTCAAAGAACCACTGTGAAATTAGTTCTAATCGGATCCTTGCCATTAGTGAAGTGTGAATTCAGCAGCATTCAGAGGAAATGGCTTTAGGAACATAAAAGTTAATCTATCATGCTAAAAGATCATTGAAAACACTATTTTATAAGCCAAATTGATGGCAGCTATATTAACCAAAATACATTTGCAAAGGAAATTTTAAAGAAGTATATCTTTATTTCCATTAGATGAAAGTGTGTGCATGCCTCCACTCATATACATGCAGTTAAAATTATAGAATATTTTATAGCTTGAAAGAACTTAATTATGAAGTCCAGCACTTTCGTTTTATGCATAAAGATACCCATGCCTAGAAAAGTCAGACTAAATAACATGTCTAACATCTAGTTAATGGCACTTCCAACACCAGGAATCTTTTCTGATGTTACTTCTTGTCTAGTGTCATTTCATTTCCACAACAAAAATCTATTGAACAATTTTTCCATGTACTGGGGCAATGACAGACTGGAGAAATTAGCTCCCCACACAGCCAAAATACCAAGATAAATTGATTATACTAATAACAACTGCCTGAGCCTTAGGTTATCATATTTTACCTACTATTTAAGTGGCTTAAGCTCCTGTCTTGTGTGCAATTATTGACACCTCTAGATATTCATATTTACCCTGTTGACCTTTTTCACTCAATGTCCTGATTTTTTAGGCCCATGTATCTTAGTTACTTTACTGTTGCTGTAGTAAAACACTCTAACAAAAGCAACTGAATTGAGAAAGTACTTGTTTTGCCTTACAAACCTAAAAATTTATATTCTACCATGATGGGAAAACATAGCAGTAGGCAGAAGGCATTGTGACAGGAGCCATTCCCAGAAAGTGGAGAGTGAAAAGGAAGTTGAGACAGTCTGTAAAGCCTAAACACTTGCCTACAGAGGTCTACTGCCTCAGTGGGAACCCTTTCTCCTAAGGTTTCCCAACCTCCCAAACAGCGCAATCAGCTAAAATGCAAGTGCTCAAAAACATATTGAAAGCACAGCACTGTGTTTCATCTTGAATAACAAGTCACCTTGAAAATGATATACAAAGACTTTTCCTGCATTCTCTAAACCACTCATACATTCAATCCTTTAATATTTAATTGAGTTTCTCCTATGCACGGAAATGGTGAATAAACACTAAATCATAATAGTAGCCCTTAGGATTTTCATTTGTCAATAGTAAACAATAATCTCAGACTACCCCAATAACTCGTTCAATAAAGCATTGTTACTCCAGCATTGGGAATTTTAGGTGAAAATAATAGTAATTTTCGACTCTCATGGAGATGAATCCTTTGAGGAACCAGATGACATGAAAGTTAAACAAACAAAGGAGAAAAATGAATGCATGGAGCAAGAAGAGAAGTGCAAAAGCTACAGTTTATTCTTATGTACAGAAGTCTGGAAACACCTGAAGGATAAGCCACAGTTGCAGAAATACCTAAAATAATTGAGGAAGTACATTCCATAAGCATGGAAGATGGAATCACTGGGCAGAAGGAACAACAAATCCATCAAAAACTGTTAGTAAATGTGTTGTCTGGATTAGTCTTAGACAATTTTCAAACCAGTCACTCTCTAGCAGGTATTGTTAGATAACCTAATTGTTTACACTGCAATCTTATCACTGTTGGAAGAGGAGTAGGAATAGTTAAGGTCAGGACAACTAAATGTTTTTATTTCATAATCAGAGAAATGTGGAAGGATGTGGCAAAGATAAAACACTGTATAATATAAATGCCCAGAATAGTGAGAGACTTAAAATGATATACTGAATGTAACTATTTTTACGATTTCTTTGGCAGTTCCTATGCCCGGGAAATCTCATTGGCTGCTTTTCCTGTAAAACTTCTCCATCAAAAGGAGTGTGTGTGGCATGGCAGCCTCTGCCCAATGTCTTTCTCAAATTTTTTCTTCATTCTTGGTCACAGGTTTCCTAAGTTTCTATCTTCTGTATTGGCAACAGAAAACTCAAAATTCCTACTTGTCACTGTATTGCAAGCAGAAGTTAGCTTTGAGTTAGTCTGCATATACACAAACTAATCATGGTGACTTTTTGAGGGAAGACATTTTCATTCCTAATGTGAATCCACACCAGAGCAGAAGCACTCACTGAGTTTCAAAGTTTCAGATTTTTCCACTTAATATTTATATGTTTATTGTTCTTCTTCATTGTACTTTGTGAGAGGGAAGTATGGGGATTTTTTTTAATAGAAGTGGGTTGCAGATAACAGAAGCTGAACCAAGGCCAGAATTATTGACTTATCTGAGCATTTTTGTTTCATATGTTTTTACTTCTATAATGAATATTAATCGACTCAAGAACTCTAAAGAAATTTTGTACCAAGAACTATAAGTACAATGGACATCTATTTCTACTTGTATAGGGTATTATATATCTATAGAGAGTACTGATGAAACCAAAAGTTTTAAGGATATGTTTTAATTTGGAAAGATAACACTCTTAGAAGAATCTACTGAGAAACTTGAGTAAAACATGCCATTTAGTAAGCATGTTTATTCAATCAGGCATTTTCCTGTTGTTATCATAATATGCCCTGACAAACGCAACTTATGAGAAAAAGAGTTTATTTGACTCACAATTCCAGGTTCCAGTTCATCGTGACAATGAAGCTATGGACACTGGAGCTTGAGGCAGCTGTTAACATCACATGCATACACATCGCTCATGTTTCTCCTTTTTATGTAGTTTAGAGTCCTAGCCAAAGGAATGATGGCTTCTACAGTGTATAGGTCTTCCCAATTCAATTATCTTGATAAAAATAATCCCCACATATTCCTAGAGGCCAATTTCTTAGGTGATTTTAGATCACTTTAGATTAACTACAATCAGAGGAAGCTACAGTATCTGTTTACTATAGAAAGGATGAAGGCCTAGCCCTAGGCAATTATAGATATTTGAAAAGGATCCTAGTACAATTCAGTTGTGAAGTTGAATCATTATAATTTTCTCTCTGAAATTTTAACTGAAATTCACTGTGGCAATATGAGGTATATTCTCTTTATAAGCATAAAGATTGGGTAAGTAGACTGAGATTTTTGTCACATTTATTTTGCATTTTGTTATTTTGATGTAATTGCTACCTTCCTCCTTTCCTACTTCCTCCTCTTCTTGCATTAACAATACGTGAATTTTGCTTTTAATTAAATGATAGTTTTCCACTCAACCCAATGTGGTAAAGAGATCAATGAAAATAACATGCTTCCCATTCTGCTCTTATATTTACACTAAGAAGTTAAACAATTTTTGGAAGTTGGGATGATTTATGGAGAATAAATAAATAAAACTGAATATGTTAGAACTCCTGTCCCCTACTCTGCCCACCACACACACACACACACACACACACACACATACACACACAGTGTCTCTGAAGTATGTGATGAGATGTTTGTTTGTTTTTCTATCAATGATTACCAAGCGTGTCCTCATTATTATTGTTCTGATTTTATAGGTTTCATTTCAAGTGAATTATTTTACATCCCATACACTTCAAGAGTTATTGTCTATTTAAACTGACCATTATTAATAGCAAAAAATAACCTACATAATCCAAATATATCAAAGTAGGCAAGGCATAAAAAGATGAACCCCAGGTTTTTAATAATGAGTATAGTGGCTTTTCTATTGTATTCTTCTCCCTTGAAAAACATTGAGCATGAGCAAATCTTTTTCAAATGTGAGAGACAACAACTAATGGAAATAAAATAAGGAAGGATATAGTAATCAGGTTAGAGTTCATGAAACAAAGGCAAAAAACTAAGTATTATACCTGTTGGGATTTTATGTCAATATGCTGTACTTTCCTATAGTAGAGTGTACGATAATGTTGAACAAATCTAATGAAGTCCCAGGGCCTTCCAGTGATGGACCACAGGCTATATTCTTGAACCTTACCGTCATAACTATCTGGGATTTTCTTGTGGCTGCTATTGTGGAAAATTCAATTGTGTGGTTTGGGGGTGAATTAAATAATCTTTAAGCATGACAAATTGGAGATTTTGGAAATAATAAAAAGACTCATTGATTAAAATTTAAAATCTTCTGAATTCACTGCTTATGTACCAAATTCAGTTTAATGGAAGCAGCAAGTTTCTTTCTGCTTTATTTGTTTACCTCGAGTTTAAGTGATCAGCAGACCCCTGAATTCATACTGTTCTTGTACTGGCTTCAGGGACGGAAGAAACGCTCTATTTTATTTCTGCTAAGTAGGAAATATGACTCCGTCCTCAGTAAAAATCAAGCTGTAATTTCTAATACAGAAACTACTGCAAAGGGAAGAAGATGAATGTAAAGACAAACAAAGCTATAGTCTGAAGGGAGCTGACATGTAGTTGTACTGAAAACATTGGCAGTTTGCCAGGAAGGATTTTTGGCAAGAAATATTCAAGTTGAGAAGAGCTAACTTTAGAATGAGGAAAGGCAAAGTTAACTGGAATAAAAGGGGAAACCAAGAGGAAAAGAAAAGGCAGAAAGAAGCAGCTGATTTCAGAAGAAATTACTGATGGATCTTTAGTTTTAATGAGGAAACTACAAAAGGCTGAGAGTAAAATCTTTATTGTCTACATGCTGAATAATTACTGAAAATGAAAATCTATCGTAACTAAGCAACAAAACTGAAAGTTCTATAGAATATTCTCTGATCTAATCAACATGAGAAAATAGAAATAATTTTCCCTTAAGTGTATATATATATAAGTATATATACACACACACACACATATGTGTGTGCGTATACACATACACATTATATATGCAATGTATATGCAAATTTTATATATATACATATATATATGTTTCAACCTCTGGCCAAAGAAATGTGAAAAGCATGAAGCACATCTTCTCATTGGTCTCTTCTCCAGAGTCACATTGAGAAGTGAGACCAAGACACTAGTGCTCTTAAGTAAAGCTGCTTCTCATCACAATGCAAGCTGGCAGGACAGGAGATCAATACATCTAGATGTGCACTTTAAGTACGCAGTGACTTCACTTAAAACATTTTACTAGTTAAGTTACAGAATAAATGATATTTGATCAGCAACTTTGAATTAATTTGAAACCCATTTGACAGACATTCACATTTAAACATGGTGGAATAATCTAACAATTTAAAACAAGGAGGCTGAAGAACCCACTTGATGGACATGCCAAAAGTAATTTGGTTTGCTAATTTAAACTTTTAGAATTACATTCATATGCTTGTGCATGTTCCCATGTGCTTGTGAGCACATGGACCACAGCCTGCTTGTAGAGGTAAGGTGACAACTTGAAGGAGTCATTTCTTTCCTTCCAGTCCACTATGTGGGTTTAAGTATTGAATTCATGTGGTCAGGCTTGTCTGAAGGCACCTGCTGACCAATCTTGCCAATCCACCATTTTGTAAAAACATAATGATTTTTACAAGGGAAAGTTAGTTAAATATTATATTAATAAAACAGACATAATAGTTTCTAGGAATTAAAAAAATTGTAGGAACAGTAAACATAAAGTTAAAAATTAAATGGTGAAAATAGTAAATTTTACACAGTAAAAGATTAAAATTTGTTAGCTTGGAATCCTTAAAATAACATTACTCTTTTAAAAAGCCGTTCTTTCACCAAAATAATCTTTTGCATTATTCTAATGTATATAGATCTAAATTCAGTATTTAATAACTGTACTCACCCAAATTAGCTAAAGTCTGTGTGGTGCTTTGAATGAAAATGGCCCACATAGACCCATAGGAAGTGACACCATTAAGAGGTATGGCCTTGGGAGAGGATGTGTGTCACTGGGAGTGGACTATGGAGTTTTTGAAGCTCAAGCCAAGCCCACTGTCATTCTCTCTTCCTGTTGCCTGCACATCAGGACATAGGTCTCTCAGATACTTCTCCAGCACCATGTCTGATTATGCACCACCATACTTCCAGCCATGATGACAATGGACTAAACCTCTGAAATGTAAGGCAGCCCCCGTAAAATGTTTTCTTTATGAGTTGCTGTGGTCATGGTGTCTCTTCGCAGCAACTGAAACCATAACTAAGATAGTCCAGTATCAGAAGAAATAGAATGATTAGAATTTACATTATTACTAGTTATATCTTCCTTATTATATTAAATTTCTGTAAGAAATTAATAACTTGTTCATCAAGCATATCAATATTATTGACAAGTGATAAGTTCCTCTGCAAAATTATTTCTTGTCATCATGTGAACAGTCATAGTTGCTTAGAATATCATTTTTTAACAGTTAGATTCTTTTCTTTCTTTTTTCCTCAGCTCATGAATGCTTACTTATTTTCAGTAGAGCATGCCACATTGAGAATCAAATTTTTAAAACTACTTTTTGGAATAGACTCTGTACTTGTGGTTAAAACATCAAAAAGTATAAAAATGCACAGAGAAAAATCTCTTCCACCCCATCTACTTTCATTCTAACAAGTGAGCTGTGTTATTTCTTTCAGAGACATTGTTTATGTTTGCATCATTTTATTTTATTTTTTAAAGAGGGCAATATTTATTCATCTATTAACAAAATAAAATATAATAAGCTATAACAAAAATCATCATATTGAAGACCGACAAGACAAGTCAATAGAAAAATAAAAGAGCCCCAAGAGAAAGCACAAGAATCAGAGAGCCACTTATTCACAGACTCAGGTGTCCCATAAGAGTAGTAAAGTGAAAGCTATAGCATATATGCATTACCTAGATAGAAAAGGTAGGATACTGACTATTTAAATGACAACATTATTTTATTGACTTAAAACAAATAAAGTAGAATAGGAAAACCCTTAAAATGAAGGCCTTCGTGTATTGATGTATGAGCAATGAGAGCTTCCATTTCAATCCTGGTTCTACAGGACACACCTATGTTAGGCAGCAATCCTGGTCTCCAATAATCCTGGTCTCCTACAATTGAATTTGTAAATGAAACTTCTTACTAAATATAGGCTTCTATCAGAAAAAAAATCTTATATTGTGCTTTTTTTCTTCTAATGAACCCCAAAGTAACTGAGTTAAAACAGCAGTTTTCCAAAGGTCTAAGTAGAACATGGGCATTTCTCAGTAGAATATGGACATGTTATTAATGTTTCATTTTCCTGTGCTTAGCTTTTCTCCAAAAAGCAAATAATTATCTGAAAGTATGCTGTTGCATTTTCTAAAACATGCATGTGGGGGGGAAAAAGGAAGAGAAAGAAAGAGAAAAAGAGAAAGAGAGAGGGGGAAGAGCACATGTGTACAGAGGCAGTGTGTACAGGTGCCCATACAGACCAGAAGAGGATGGCATATCCCCTGGAGTTGTAGTTACACACAGCTCTGAGCTACCTAATCTAGGTACTAAGACCTGAACTCAGGTCCTTTGGAAGTGAAACAAGCTTTCTTAATCATGGTGTGTTGCTGCATTTAATTCAAATCTTTCTATATCTTCAATTTTCAATTAATTAATGCGTAACTTGTACTGATGATGATTTGTTTTCCAAAACCAGTCCTTGCACAGTGATTTTTATTACAGGGTTCTTATTAAATCACTTGTGGTTCTCAACTTCTCCTTTTAACATGTTAATCTTACTCAAATTAAATAGGACAGATGTCAGTATAGGGTACACAAATACATGACAACCTTTAGCTGAGCAATTCCCTTTGGGAGAGTGTTGGTTAACCTTGACAGGCAGCTGGACTGGATCTGGCATAAATGGACACACACACTTCTAGGCAGCTTTATGAGGTACTTTCAAGGAATGATTAACTGAGAAGGAAAGACACTCCCCAAGGGTGAATAGCACCTTCCAAAAGCATCTCAGATATAAAGAAATCCTAAGAGAAAGTAGTGTTTCTCACTTGCCAGCTTTTTGATAATGAGTGCCTCTACCCTATTGTTTTTTCTACTTCCATCTTTGCTGCCAGCAGCAGATCCAGCTTCTTCAGCCTTCTAAAGTGAACTGAAGAACATTTGTTCTCCAAGAATCCCCTTGCCTTCAAAATAAGATTGTGATTGCTGAAGCCTCTTGAATTGACAAATTACTGAGAGCTCATAATACTTAACTGGATAACTAAAATTCAGTGAGTCTCATTGAATTCTAAGGTATTCAGAGCCAAATGACATCACAGAATCATCAAAGGCAAGGTGAGTACACATACCAATTTTGCCATTCACTGAATAGGTAAAGCAATGTTTAAAATCATCTGACATGGGAATAGTAGGCCTTTGGCACTTGTCAATTAATCTCATTGCTCTCAGGAGTGAGATGGAAAAGAAGCTTACAAAGTTCTTGTTCAATCTCTATAAGCAGAAAAATCCAAAAGTTATGAATGAAAAGCTACCTTGAATCATGGAAACAGAGAATGATAGTCCCTCAAGCCAATTAACCAATATATAATCCCTTGAATGAAGGGAAGAGCACATCCCCTTGAGGACTGGAAAGGGTCACTGTTAACCTTTCTGTTACCATTTGATGAAAAGACATTTGGCTTCATATGAGGAAACTTTATACTGGGGAAAGGAAACAATCAGTCTTTTTAGAGATTACTAGATACTGGCTCTGGAGTTAATATTCATTCCAAAATATCTCCAAATGTACTATGATCCATCTCTCCATGAAAAAAAAAAGGAGAATGGGGTTATTATAAAAGACAGGTGATCAATTGAGTTTCAATCGAAGACTGACTTATACTGTGTCCAGTGAGTCCTTGAACTCACCCTGTGACTATTTCCTCATTCTTACAAAGTATAATTGGAATATATATAGCTAAAAGATGGAACAAATTCCCTCAATGGTTCACTAACTTGTGGAATGAGGACTATTATGATTAGGAAGACAAAATGAAAGCCACTGGAGCTGCTTTTACCAGGATGAATATTGAATCAAAAGGGTACAGGAGTAATGAATGGTTCTGACAAAATCTCTTTTACTTTTCAACTTAGTCTATGTAGAAGATAGATGGATCATGACATGAACATGTCATGATCATGACACTTGAATATTTCCAACTTAAGTAGTTGCTCTACTTTCAGGTGCTGTGCCAGACTTGGTTTCCTAATTTGAGAGAATAACATTTCTCTTGCTACTGCATAAGCACCTATTGATCATAAAAAAGTTTTTTTCCTTTTGATATCTATTCATAAGGACCACCAGAAGCAGTTTGATCACTTATTTCTTCTCTGGGGTATCATAATGGTCAATTATATATGATTCTGATTGAACTAATTGAGCAAAAGATTTTGTTGGTGTAGTATAAGTGTATCAGAGCATGAGAACTAAATCTAAAAAGAGATTCAACAGAAATTTCCCAGATCCCCATTGTATGTCAGATACAATGTCTAAGGGAAAAGGAAAGTTGTTATACTTAGACATTCCTACCAACAATAAAGATATATAATGCTTAGTGGCCTTATTTGGGTTTCAGAGGTAGCAGATCTTTTATGTGTGTTACTCTGATCCATTTTGCAAGTTATTCAGAAAGCTTCTAGTTTTGAGTGGAATCTGGAACACAAGAAGGCTCTTCAACAAGTACAAATGGCTATATATGCTATTCTGATATTTGGGTCATGTGACCCATTAGATCTGATGGTAATTGATGGTACTTGAAAAAAGATGCTATTGTGGAGCTTTTAGCAGAGAATTATAGCAGAGATCCTTAAAACTATACCAATATCTTCAGACAACTATTCTGTCTTTGAGAGACAGCTCTTTGTCTGCTATTGGGCTTTAGTGGAAACTGAACACTTGAAAATAGCCCACTAACTTACAATGTAATCTGAGTTGCTCATCTTGATCTGGTATTAATTGACTCATCAAATCATAAAGTTGCATATGCACAACAGGGATTTACCCATCAAATGGGAGTTGTATGTAAATGATCAGGCCCCAACAGGTACTGAAAGCAAAAGTAACTTACATTAACTTACATTAAGAAGTTGTCAATTAGGCCTGGCTGTGGTGGTTACATACCTTTAATCTCGATACTTGGGAGACAGAGGCATCTGGATCTCTGTGAGTTTGAGGCCAGCCTGGTTTACAGAGTGAGTTCCAGGACAGCCAGAGTTACAACAGAGAAACTCTGTATCTAAAAAGCCAAAAAAAAAAAAAGAAGAAGAGGAGGCTGAGGAGGAGGAGACAGAGAAGGAGAAGAAGAAGAAGGAGAAGGCACAGAAGGAGAAGGAGAAGAAGAAGGAGGACCAGGAGGAGGAGAAAGAGAAGGAAAAGTAGAAGGTGAAGAAGGAGGAGGAGGAGGACAACGACGACGAGGAGGAGGGGGAGGAGGAGGAGGAGGAGGAAGAAGAAGAAGGAAAAAGAAGGAAGAAGAAGAAGAAGAAGAAAAGGAAGAAGGAGGAGGAGGAGAAGGAGGAGGGTAGGAAAAGAAGGAGGAGAAGAGGTTGTCAATTGCCTGCATCCCACTACTGCTACAATGCCTTCTGTCCCTAAGCATGTACCAATAGCCTCATGAAGTTTGTCCTACAATCAGCTGACTGAGGAATAGAACACATAAAGAGATCTGAGCAAAAAACCAGCGATGCTTCCTTTCTGACTTCACTTTTTACTGCTGAGTGCATCTATCCCATTGTTGGTCTGCTATTCTTAGCTGCTATCAGAACCCAACACTGACTGAAGACCAAGTGTTCTTCTGGAATATTCCAGTCCTTTGATGCCAATCTGGGACAAATGAAGCACCCTACCTTGTGAACTTAATTGCTACCAGGTTCCTTTGCTTCACTAACAGATGGACAGCCATTCTTGGCTTTACCACTCAGTATCCAGTAAGTCACGGTAGTAAGTCTCATTTTGAAATGCACACTCATTCTGTCAATTTTGTTTCCCTACAATGTCCTGACTAATAACCTATAATAACTAATAACTAAAAATAAATACCTAGATATTATGCAATTACCTAATTTTTAGTACCAGGTATAAACATTACATATTTATGTAGTTCAATGTAATAATTCTTCACAGGCATACAGTATGTACTAACGGAATATAACTTCTCTTTATTCACTTCATATACACTCTCCCTATCATTGACTTATCACTATTGTATATTCAGGTAAATGTTTTTGTGTCTTTGTGACACTTTTCTTTCTGTATGTCTTATTTCATTAAATATTATGAACTATTTCCAGTAAGTAATTTTGCTAAAATTTGCATGAAATTCTAAAAAATATTCCATTGAATATATTTATCATATTTTCTTAACTCATTGGCCAATTGATTGGCATCTTGTTGATGAAAACACCTACATTTCCAAAACTCTCTGATATCATACCAGTAAAACAACAAACATCTCTTGGTGCCCTTTCCCCATTTATACAGAAATTAACCAGTATGTTCATTTGGATTATTTACAGCTGTAATATTGCTGTGTTTGAAGAAATATATTTTTGAATGAATGATTTGTACACCTTTACATAATTTGTAATGACTATAAATCTACTATATACCAACCTTTTTAAGAAATTCTTTTCAAAATAGGACAATTTTATATAGGACAATTTTAAATATACATGCAAACTGAGAAAACAATAGTGTCCATATACCTTAGATAGAGTTTCTTGTATTATTAAGAATATGTTAAATACTTCTGTTACAACTGATGAACCGTTATAATTAGCAAAACTTCCTTCTTTAATTTATCTCCTTAACTATTTATAGCGTTATTTTTCTGTCTAAAATTACATGAATGATAGCACATTTTCTCAAAGGCTGTTCTTAGGTGTGACTATTTCTCAGGTGTTCCCTCTTTTTGATGAGGTTGACAGGTTGATGAATTCTGTGGTCAAGTCATTTTGTTGAATGTTCTGTTATTGGAATTTGATTTTAGTACAGTGAGAAGTATTCCTTTTCAAAATTATTTAGCTCAACATTCTTTTCTTCACACCCCCCTTTATGAGATAATTTTGTAGAGTTACATGTTTAGAATACATTCTGATTACTCTCACTTCATAATGCTCTCTCATGCTCCCTTCAATCCCTATCAACTTCTCTCTACAAAGCACTTTTCCTTACTTACCATCTCTTTCCTGAAAGTTCCTTTTCTATATTCATGTCTATTTTGTTTTATGACCCATGGAGACTAAATATGGATGCCAATGTGACCATGCGTTTGGAACTATGAAGTAGAGCTTAGTGGGCTCACCCGTGAGTACACATTGAAGCTAGTAAACTGTGCCCCCTCCAGAGTTCATCAGTAATCAATAGATTAGAGGGGAGTAGGGCATCATGAGTCTCTCCTCAATCTTTGATGGACTGTTTATAGGCTGTCTTTGTTACTATTCTATTACTGTGACAAAACATCATGAAAAAGAAAACTTAAAAAAGAAAACATTTAATGGGAACTTACAGTTTCAGAGAGTGAGTCTATGGACACCATGGAAGGAAGATGGCATCAGGAAGGAGGCCATTGCTTTAGGTAGTAGCTGAGAGCTTACATCTGATACACAAGCAAGAAGCAAGAGAATTAATCACTAACTTGGAATGGCATGATCTTTTGAAACTTCAAAGCCCCATCCCCAGTGATATACCCTCTCCAACAAAGCTAATATTTCCTAATCCTTCCCAAACAATTCTACCAATTGAGGACTAAAGTATTCAAGTATATGATCCTATGGGGGCTATTCTCATTCAAGCTACCAAAAAAACCCAATCTGAAGGCTTATTGATGGCAGTCATAGTTGCTGGGAGATTATGATTGGAGTTATATGATAGGCCCACAAGAGAGCATTTCACAGCCACATTTTCTTGTCTTTAGGCTCTTTCCATACCCTCTTCAAAGATGTTCCTCGAATCTTGAAAGTAAATGTATAAATGTCTTATTTAGTCCTGATGACTCAATTGTCACTAATTCTCAGCACATTGGTCATCCATGATTTTCTGCTTTTACCAGCATTTATTTCAAAGAGAAGCTTCTTAGATTAAAGCTGAGAGGAGCATTTGTCTAATGACACAAACATAAATATTTAGAAGGCCATTTGGCATCATGTCAATTTAGCTAAATAACAGCAGTATGTCTCCACTACAGCCTAAATTGTTTACTTAAATTGACAAGGTGCCAAACTTTATTTCAAGCCATGGGTTTTGAGATGAATTTATAGCATGAAACATGAATTCCTTCCTGTGGAGAAGGCCTTACACCCACGTAGAGTGAGTGTGATTGGTTACTCCTATAACACTCATGCTAGTGTTGCAACAATGGGCATGTTGTGTAAGGGTTTCCTCCAAGATTAAAAATGTCCATCTTGGAAGGATGCTTGTCAATATACGTGACATTAGAAAAGAAGTGAAACAACAGGATATTCTACGGAAAGGTGAAACATTCCATCCTAAAAGGAAACCCATCAAGTTTAAAAAGTAAACTCAAAGTCTTCAGCAAGTCTCTGGAACTGATTCACCATGGTCTCCCATTTCCAACCAGTAAAGACTAATGAGAGATAGTCTCACATACACTGACATGACTCGAAAAAGTTGAGACCAGGCAAGACATCTTGAAGAACCAGAGATTGATATTGCTGCCTGGAAGAAACTGAAACAACATAAACTTCTTAGAAGGGACTCTGACTAACCGAGCTGACTGCAAGAGGCAGTTCTCAACCAGTTGAGCCACCTTAAAGTTGTGTGATGAGATCCAAAATTTCCAGTTTTCAAACTATCAGCCTTCAGGGTGTTGTATCTGTCTTTGAGTCAGTTTTGTTCCTCTAAGTAACCTCTAACCCATATTTCTATAAGTAACCTTAACAAAAGTCATTTATTCACCAAGTTGGACTTTGGCAGTATACTTGACACCTTGTCATGTCACAATATTCCCTATCTGAGGTGGGTAGACTTTTGTTGGCCAGGAATAGTGTCACACAACAGGATATATTATGTCTGGCAGGTTGGTAGTACTAGTGTGTAGGGTTCTGTGCTGAGTAAAACCGTTGATACTTTTTATACCCAGCAAGGCATATAGTACCTTTCAGTTTTAGAAACCCTAGTCAGCAAGGGGAATTTCCATCTGAATTCCAGCATAATTTGTGTGTCTTCAGCAATACAATCAAAGTAACTAGTTCTGGTGTGCAACCAAAATGGATCAAAAGAACCTGCACCATTTTGGGAGCTTTTAGGGCCCCCCTGACCAACAACTCTTGAGGAGGTATCTCACATCTGACACTAGAGATTTATTTAATATTCTGTGGCTTTAGGAAGAGCATCTTTAAGCTATGAAGGATATCTTCCTCCAACACTTCTTTAGAACATATTTTTAATTGATTTTCAACATAGTAGGCTTCCACATGGCTTCCTTATATATGCTGCATTTGTGTTACTTTCCCACTTCTTGTCTGCTCCACTTCCCCACCCCCCGCCACACACACACACACACACACACACACACACACACAAGCCTTTCTACTCCAAGTACCCTTCTCTAATTTCAAAGATAATTCTTTAAAAAACTTAATGCAGAGCTGTGGAGATGGCTGAGTCGACAAAGTACTGGTCTTGCAAAATTGAAGACTTACATTCAATTCCTAGACCTTTGTGCAAACTTTGAAGTGTAGTGGCACCCTCTTGTAATTTCAGTGCTGACAAGGAAGGGACAAACAGATCCCTGGGACTTGCTGATTAATCAGCTTAGCATACTTGGTGGGTTTCAAGCTAGTACAAGAAGCAATCTCAAAAAATATTAATAGTAAAATAATAAAATAAAATGATAAAAGCATTGGATTGTTCCTTAAGGCTGGAGGAAGAACACCCAAGGTTATCCACTTACTTCCACATGAATATGCATATGGGTATTCTCATGAACAAAAAAAGTACACATACAGATGCAAACAATGGAATAAGAAATTAAAATAAAATAATTGTGCACAATTGCTGTCTGTGTTTAAATTTCATTGTTGTTTATAAAAACAAATGCATGTTACATATCTACCACAATAACATTCAGGATAATTTCTTTCTTTAAATGATCCTAGTTTCATCTATTTGACCTCTCTCTGTTAACCCTAGGTTAACCACTAAACTTTTTTCACTATCTTTATAGATTTGCCCTTTTCCAGAATGTCATATACTTGGAATCATAAAGTATGTAACCTTTTCAGATTGTCTTTTTACACTTGGCTGTATGCATTTCATAATGCTCCATGTCTTTTTATTGCTTGATAGTTCATTTGTTTTAACACTGAACAATATTCCATTGTGTGGCTATAATGTTCTCTAGTCTACCAGTAAAGAGTATCTTTGTTGCTTCCAAGTCAGGGAAATTATGAATAAACTTACTATACACACTCATATGAAGATTTTTTTGTGGTCATAAATTTTCAAAACATTTGGGTAATTGCCCAAGAGTTTTGTATATAGTAAAACTATATTTAGCCTTGTGAAACACAGTAACACTATCAAACTATCTTCCAACGTTAGTTTCTCATTAACATTGAATGCCACTTCTTACTGCTCGTCCTTGTCAGAACTTGTACTGTCAGCCTGGAAGACTTTAGTTATTCTGGTAAGGAAACAGTGGCACTACATTACTTTTTTCACTTAAACTTTGTTGGTGACAAATGACACTGAACCTCTTTCACTTAATTGCTGTGATTGGTGAGATACTTGGTTTGCATTGTTTTATTATGCTATTTGTTTGCTTCTCATTTATTTTTTTAAGCTCTCTATCTGATGTACAAGGTAAGGAAGACTAAAGGATGAAGTTCACAGGGGCGAGGCTCAAGTGGAAAACAACACAAAGGCTTGAGCTGGAGAACAGGGAAGTCTGGAAAACAGAGCTGAGAAAGAAATCTTTCCTGTCAGTATGTGAGTCTTGGTTTTGTTTTCAAATTTAAAAACAATGAAGCCAATGGGCAAAGAAATTAAAGTGTACTTTAAAGTAGAACCACAAATTATACTCTTCTGCTATTTTTATCTAAATTCAAAGTTAGTTAAGTGCTGTCATATAAGTGCCAAAATTTATGTGCCACGTGTAAACTTTGTCACTGATATAATGTAAACATCATCTAAATCTAAAAACCTTATTTCAAAATCAATTTACATAATATGTAAACAAACAGGCTTTCAATCAAAGTTTAATCAAGTTATTATTAAATATTAATATAAAACTGACATTGCTTCTAATTTATGTAACTACTGATCAAGCAAACCTTTAATTTAGTTATGGTTTCAGACCTCATTTGTCTTCTTCAAGTTACTGGAAAATTCTTTGTAGACAAAGATTATAAAAGTCAATTTATGGATTATAGTTTATTTTAACATGAGAAAGTATATTTTGAACCAATCAAGTCTAAAACTGCATAGATTCTTTTCAAAATTTATGATAGCTTTTTTGATTAAATATATTTCCAGACTATACTTTGCTTTAAAAAGTACTCTGGTTTTTAAAATATTTATAAAAATTAAAAATTATTTTCAAATATAAGTATGTGTAATTTATGTTTCAAGTCTTACTAACACTTGAGGTAAGAGAATAGTATAATAGTACAATCCATTATCCAAAGTAGTTCTGCATTTTATGAAAGGACACAATAATGATAAAAATGGTAATAATAAAATAAGCCAACTCTATCCTGAATAGGCAGTTAAACCTAATCAGTTTCTAAATACCCATAGTAAGCATTACCTGAAACACTGAGCATGTATAAAATACTTCCCACTAACTGCTAGTGGTGTCATCCTTCTGACATTTGAGTCGATACTAAAGAACTTATCTGGAAGCTACCAGTATTTACTCAGTTTAAAGTAACAAAAGAGAGCCTTTATCTTAGCTTGTTTTCATAGTGCAGAATTGTGATTTGGATCTTAAATGCCTGTCAAAGGCTGTGTACTAAAGGCTTGGTTGATAGCCTGTCACACTATC
This sequence comes from Cricetomys ansorgei, assembly GCA_026225945.1. Lineage (NCBI taxonomy): Eukaryota > Metazoa > Chordata > Mammalia > Rodentia > Nesomyidae > Cricetomys > Cricetomys ansorgei. Next base: position 6,374,666 of record JAMJFZ010001131.1, on the reverse strand, counting down.
TGGAAGTGGTTCAACAATCAGGAAGTAGGAGCTATTGGCAGGAAATGAGGTCACTGAGGGTATGCCATGGAAGCAGATACTGGGACTGTTCTGCTTTCACTTCCTAGCTGCTTTGCAGAAGGCTTTTCATCAGGATGTTCTGTTTAACCACAGCTCAAAACAATGGGGGCCAACAAACGTGGACTGAACTCATTAACAAATAAAATCTTTGCATCATGTATACTGATTATCATAGGCATTTTGCTGTACTAGCAAAAAAAAAAAAAGTCTTGAAAAATAGAGGTAAGAATGAAGAGTAGGCAAGCTATGAACAATTTAAAAGTATATTGAAAATGTCTAAAAGATTATCCTGCTCCAAACTTAGCCCTCTGAATGCTACTTAAAAATTTCTATTACAATTTTTGTTTCTATTTCTGAGCATGTGTCTCAGTATTCAAAGAGTATCAGATTCTGCCATATTCCTACCACCAAAATCCACGCCCTTTCTTGGTCGCTTTTTGTCTCATTAAAAACAAATAGACATCAAAAAATAATGATTAAAATAAAATAAGAAGAGAAAACAGTACAGTTAAGGGCAGGCCCCATTCCCAGCAGAGGATGGCCAATATAAACCAATCTCAATAGTATTTTGGGAGTTTTTTTGTTTGTTTGTTTTTTGTTTTGCTAACACAATGCTTTGTCTGGGTGTTTTTTGTTTGCTTGTTTGTTTGTTTTTTCCCTTACTTTCATATTATTAAGTTTACTGGTAACATTAGAAGCTGAGGAAATGTCTCATTTCAAGGACTCCCCTCTAGACAGCCATACACCTACATGATTTAATTGAGTTTTAAATTTAATTGAGTTTTGGGGTTATTAATAATAACAACAACAAATGTAAAACAGAATATGAGAAGATTGGGAGAGAGACATAGACAGGGATGTTGGGAGGAGTTGGCTGGAGAGGAGGGCAGATAGATATGTTTGATATACATTGTATAAAGGTATGAAACTTTCAAAGTAAAAGAAAATTATTATCTGGAGCTAGCAGGAGTTAGTAATTGCCAACATTCAGAGGAAAAAGCTGTAAGGGATTATTTCCAAGAATATGTGACCCTTCACAGATAAGCAAAGCTTTTACTTAACATGAAAATTGTTAGGGAAATGCTTCTCGGTGGTGACCCTAAGGAAACACTTCCAGATCTTAAGATAGAGTATGGTTTGCAGGGATAATAACTGTTCAGTTTAAATAAGTGGCTTCCTGGCTCCACCCCCACCCCCAGCTTCCAAAGCAGGGGGTCCTGACCGATAGGAAGAAGCTTCAGTGGAAATATCCTGGTGGGTGAACCAAGCTTTTTGGAGGAGCCCAAAGGATCCTGAGTGAATTCTAGAAAATTGGACATTGATAATGTTTTTCTCTTGTTCAAAGACATTTTGAAAATCTTTATAGACATTTTATTTCACTTGGTCTTGTCTTTGTGATTGTTCCTCTTGTAAAAAGTTTTGCTGATGTAGTATTAAATTGTGTTGTAGAGATAAAGCATTTTTTATTGTCTTATACAGAAAGGGGGAAATATTGAAGAAGTTTATTTTTAGTTATGTTCAAAATGATTGTTTTGTGTAGGCTTTGACATTTGTATTGTTTGTAGGTGTTGGCTGTAATGTAAAAGATGTTCGATTGCTCATGATCTACACATGCTATCAATAGAACACCTGAGAAGATTAGGTATCAATAATAAATCCTGACATGAGATTTTTAGGGTTCCATGGTCCAGTACGGTACTTGCAATGATAGTGGTTCTCTCTGCTGAGGTCTAGCAGGATTTGCACCTATGAAAACTCTTCTGTGTCTTCCTTGGTGAGCTGCCACTGTAATGTATTACTACAGGAGCCCACTCTTGACACTGCCTGGATGTCCAGGAACTGAAGGCTGGATAGCCCAGAGACCTAGAGTAAAATCAAACATGACTGGTCTAAAATTTTTAAAAAATGAATAAAAATAAAAATAAACCATTGAAATGATTTCTAGTGATATTCTTCAATACTCATAGATTGGTGCCATGTCCTATCATCAATTATAAAATAGGCTTCCTCAAGCAGCAGATGGAAGCTGAGAGCAGGTGCAGAGACCCACAATCAGGAATTATATAAAGAGGATTTAAATTGGTTGACTCCACTGGGTGGCTCCCCTTAGAGCTTGGGGAACCCCACAGAAGAATGAGAGGAACAATTCTAGGAGTCAGAGGGGTGGAAGAACAACAGGAGATCATGGCCTACTGAATCACATAAGCATGGCTTATAGCAGCTCATAGAGAAAGCAGCAAGCATGGAGGCTGCATGGGTCTGTACCACATCCTCAGCATATATGTTATGGCTGTTAGTTTCCTGGGTTTGTGGGACTCCTAACTGTGGGAGTGGGTGTAGCTCTGATTCTTTTGCCTGCTTGGGACTCCTTTCTTCCTGTTGGTTTGCTTTGTCCAGCCTTGATAATGAGATCTTTTGTCTTATCTTAATGTGTCTTGTTTTGTCATGCTTGGGTATTGTCTCTGGAGGCCTGCTCTTTTCTAAAGAGGAGTGGAGTGGATCTAGGAGGAATGGAGGAAGAGAAAACTCTGGTTGGGATATATTGTATGAGAAAAGAATCTATTTTCAATAAAATAATAAATAAATTAAAAAAATAAATGAGACCTCCTAGTTATTTTTGAACTACTTCCTTTAATCTAAACTTAAAATTTCTTTTATAAACATTGGATTTACTGTATATTAAATTATAATCTACGACATTATTTTAGGACAAATGCATTAAGTCACTCTCCTAAGGGCCACACACATTCATAAAGTCCCATTTGCTAAAATAAATAAGAGGCATTTCCATATAATCTTAGAAAGTATATTTTCTAGCTGAAATGATCAGTAAGACAAGGCCTTACATTCTGATAAAAATGTCTATTGCCTAGATAAGAGGATCTTAGCAATGGCCCCCTAGTTTTTCTTTGGCTGAATAAAGAATCTTGAACTTCAGTCATGAACTGCCCCTCACTTTCATGCCCAGGCTGTTTTTCTGGCAGCAACTTGCGTTTGGTTATTGATTCAAGGTATTAATTTTATTTAAAAGATTTCTGTGGACAAAACATAGTATATACTAATCATTTATGTAATGACTCAGTAAATCATGATTGCAATGTATTCTTTCTAGGTTCGGGTACTGTGGCCCTCAAGTGAAATGCAGACTTTCACTAGCTTTTGTCAATAATGTTTTACTATATGACAGGGATGATTCATTTATGTATCATCTATGTCAATTTTTATATTTCAAGTATAGAGGTGTACAGATGCTAGAGATGACATACTTTTGGAAAAAAAATATTGATTGGGCGGTTCATTGCTGAAAACATTTGGTGACCTTTCCTTTAGGTACTACTTAAAAAAACTAGCATTCTCTTCTTTGGTTTATTTCACACTATTAACTATCATATATACCTAAGAGAAACAGCTGACATATTCAGATTTCTGTCTAGAGACCTCCTTAGTCAAACACACAAGTTCATTAACTATTATTTCTTGGCATCCATGTTGCTACAACATATATAATTAACAAACACCAGGCCTCTTTTTATGAAGGCTCCAATAACAATTCCCTTACTGTCTAGTCTGCCTCTCTTAGGTTTTTCTAGTTTACACCCACTGCATTGTTATGGTCAGTGTTGTACATTTTAGATTTTTGTTACAGCAACATCTTACTTCTCCTTATCAATTCTGTTTCATCTATAGCTGCAAAGCAAACTATGCCTACACTAATTACTTTAAATGCCATTTAAAAAAAACTTAAATGATTCTGTAGTCTTACTTAGATCAGGTGGCTTCTTCTACACATTTCAGATAGAGCTCCAATCATGGAGGTGTTCTCAGTTGAAGTTAATTTCCCAAGATGCTTACATTTGTAAAAGTAAGTGTCTGAAAACGTATTACTCCAAAATTTAGCAGCTTAGGAGCTCTAGTGGCACAATCAGTTAACAAGGAATACTTATAAAAATCGTTAGCTCAAAGCAACACAAAAGTTATTTTATTTCAGATTTCAGATATCAGGAAGTCAAGGATATCTCCTGAGGTTGATTGAAGATGGTAACTTAATATTATCATAAGAAAATTGATAAATATACTTAATTAGTTTATAGAGAAGATTTCATTCTCATTAAAGAAGCATCCATAGAATCCTGGGCACCCTCATGCTATGCCAGCTAATTATTCCTAGCCTTCATTTTCTGATAAAAAATATGACTAAGACAAATCTAGAGTGCATTATATAACAAAATCATGGAACTGATAGTCACTTCGTGGCTGATATTCATTTGGTCATACAAACAATACTGATACAGATGTTCTTTGCCTAATGAGACCTTGAAGTTCAGACTCTATTAAGTACAAACCTCCTCAGCTTTATTACAGATTAGCAACATGGAACAGTGTGAAATAAGTTCATCTTTGTGATCACATAACTTACTAGGATCTAATTCTCAATACACAGCACCAAACTAAAAGAAAGTATCATACTGTGTATGAAAAATCAGTGGTCAAAATGAGTTCTCTCTTGACCACATAGTGCTTTTGCATCATCACAAGATGAAAACTTTAAGTTAAGTATATTAGGGATTATTTGTAGAATGCAAAATGAGAGTTTTGCAAAAGTATAAACAGCTTGAAACAGCCACTCTTCAGAGCATTTACATCCTGGATACCACAATGAAAAAGCATGGCTGTCAGTTAGTTTTGCATGCAGCTAGAGTGCCAGACCCAGCATTTACGACTGCTCTCTCTGTCTTGTACTTCTCAGCATATAGGCTGAGTTGCAGAAAGCTGAATAAAACATTTTGAATATCTGTAAAAATGACTTAGTTAACACAATAAATTTTATATCTTTTAAAATTTTAACTGATGTCTTTTTTTCAGTCTGACCAGTTATATCCATGGTGCTTCCTTTATACATATAACTCTTTTTAGCACAAAAGTTGGAGATCAAATACCTAGCTAGAAGAATTTTTGATCTAAAACACCTAGATATTTCAGTTAACACACCAGGATAAACAGCACATTATAGACTCTTTATTCATGAATAGTAGCTTATGTTGGATTTAGATTCATTTTCCAATGTTGTATTTAATCCTACAGCCTGCCTGTTCCTAATCTATAGCTCCTTTTGCACAAATGTAAGCTTATATCGGTATGTGCTGCTTTTAACTGAACTCAAATGGATGTCCTTGATAATAACTGTGATCATTTTCTAGATGCTACTATTAGTGTACTTCCATCTATCAGATCACACCCCTTGGATATCACTGTAACTCAGGACCCACCTGCTATTGTCCTGTTGCCTTGGATGCTGTGCCCTGCTTCATTCAGGACCGAGGTTAGCTGCTCTCTTCCATGACCTGACTTTGAAGAAAGCACTGTACTTTGCCTTGTTCACTTAAAAAAAAAAATGGAAACCTGATAATTTAGGTGTGCTACTGGCAGCGACAATAGCCCTTTGAGGCACTAATGCTGTGTGGCGGGTCACCTGTCATCTTTGTAAGTTAACAGTGAAAGCCAGCTGCCTGGTACTCTGACATTCACTGCTAACATCCTAAGTAAGAGAGCTGAGTTTTTGGACTCTGTTCAAAACACACTTCCTATGGGTTTGTAAACTCTTGGACAGACTATGTCATCCTATACAAAGAACTGGATAAATAATTCATGGTTTATTATGTGTTTCTGTTTTCAAAAAGTAACTGCTATCCTTTTTATCTCTTTAATTAAGCCTAATGTTTCATGTCATCACTCCAAACCAAGTCATTAGTAATCTAGATTGCTAATAGTTTATTAAATATTCAAGAACATGATTGGGCAGGGGCTAAGGTATATTTTTAGTGTAGAATTTTCAACAAAAATCTATCTTTATGAACAAAATAGTGCTATCCCAGATGCAAGGAGATTTACAAACACCAGTGTCTGAATAAACAAGCATTGTCATAGCTACTTCATAAACTTGAAACTGGAACTGTGGCTAATACAGGATTACCCAACTGTCCATGGAAATCATCCAAAGCACAATAGATATCATCAGTTTCTTCTTCACCTGTTTTCTTGGACAAGAAAATATTTTTTTTCTTATGGAATTGTGGAATGTACTTATAAAAATATGATTAAATTCTTATATGGGATATAATGTGTCAAGGTTATTATGGATAAATTTAAAACTAGTACAGTCTGTGAAATATATAATATTTGGGAAAGTATATATCACATATGCAAGAATATTATAGTATAAAAGAATAATAATGAGCAACATGTAGAACACTTACCCAAGATTGAAGTGGAACATCTCCTGTCAAAACCTTCCATTGATCGTAATGAGAAAATTTCTTTTCACTTTCCACTATCCATAAAGTGTCTGATCATGAATCTATATTATTAATAATTTCCAAGTATTTTTACAAATGATGAATGGATGTTTTTACAATGTATAATCTCCATATTCTTCACTTTGCATTGAACAAACATTTTATGTATTCTTTCTTGCCTTTGGTAGTCTACAATTAATCTTTGATTATGAACTTTGTTGTGTTGCATTAGTTTGCTCTGTTCTCTTGGCTCCAGATGTAGGAATATTTTTTAAAAATTATTCTTGTTTTGAAATTTTATTTATTTTTTTATTTTTTGAGAATTTCATAGAAAAGTACTGTATTGCCACATCCTGCATAGCTTGGTCCTGGAAATGCAACTAGGGTGATTAAGGAATAAAGGAAGGACAGACACACAGATAGAGATGCTGCTGTCAAGTGGGCCATTCTTGCTTTGATGAAGCAACACCTACAGTAAAAGCAATGACAGTCCCGAAAATCAGCAAGATTATTTTATACAACTGAATCTAGGAGGGGAGCTATTATATATAGGTGAATAAGGAGATGGGTTTATAATATACAGGTGAACAAAGAGGCAGGTTTATGTGCAGAGGCCTCTGAGGGGTGTTGTCTTACATTACCATCATTACAAAGAAGGACGCTGCAGTTGATGGTTTTTGAAAACACTATTGTTCCTGAACACTTTTACATAGACCAGAGGAAGGTTTTGTGAATTCCTGAATATGACCTGGGAAAGGCTTTGCCATTACTGTGGGTCTGATCATTGGGTTCCTTGAAATGGCTGTGCCCATGTCAACAACACACATCCACTACATTCACTCAGGATTTTATCTGCTGCTCACATGTTCACACAGGACTTCCTCTCTTCCTTACACTACATTTACATACTTTTCTCTTTTCTTTTTCTTTCTTTCTTTCTCTTCCTTCCTTCCTTCCTTCCTTCCTTCCTTTCTCTCTCTCTCTCTCTCTCTCTCTCTCTCTCTCTCTCTCTTTCTTTCTGTCTTTCTTTTTTGAGACAGGGTTTCTCAGTTGTAACCTTAGATATCCTGGAACTCACTCTGTAGTCCAGGCTGGCCTAGAACTCACAGAGATCCAGTTGCCTCTGCTTCCCTAGTGAGAGGATTAAAGTTGTGCACCACCTCTACCACCAGGCTACATCATTCTCACACTGCCCTCTCCTCCAAACTTTACCATTATTCCCTCTCAAATTCAAGACTTTTTCTTCTTTAGTTATTATTGTTACATATATAACACAAATACACAGACACTTAGGTCTGCTCATATGGATATATCTTCAGGGATGACTACTTGGGATTATCAGGAGCCTCATCCATGAAGGAGACTGATTCTCTCCCTCTCAACATCCATTGATTACCTATAGCTTTTCATGCAAGTTTGGGACATTGTGAAATTTCTCCATCCAGATTGGCATATCACCAGGTGATGTCAATGTTCAGATTTGGTTTATTCAATCATATTGTGCGATTTCAACTTCCCTGATATGTCTAGAAAGCATATTTGGGAGCAGGTGATCTCCCCAACTCCCTGATTCTGCCATGGTCCCTGAAACTCAGATGTAGGGGCTATATTCTAGATGTGTCATTTGGGGTTGGACAACTACATTCCTTTGCATTTTTACTAGTCATGGATTTCTGTAATCGTCCCAAAATTGAAAGGAGCTATTTTGGTGAGAAATGAGAGGTATATTACCTTACTCCTTTTTACATAATGGTTATTCTCTTTTATATTTTGGCTATTACCACAACATTCTTGTAAATGTTCCCCTAAATATCTTCTTATTCCCACAGCCAACCAAATGATATCACTTAATGAAATTTCTATGAAATACATATGCACTTGTCCAACTTTATTTATTAATGCTAAAGCAATGGAAACAAGCTAGAACTACCTCTGCAATCTTAGTAGAGAAAGATTTATTTCTTGCTCATGGCTATAGTCTGTATATGGCTTGAGCTTGTTCCCAAAGGGTTTGTGTGTTGAAATTTAATCCTCATTGTGAAATACTAAGATGGTAGAAATATGATCTGAATATGAGAAAACCATAGAAATGACTAGAATCAGAGAGGTCTTTGGGCTAAAGTCCTAATGGCTGAATGTGTGTGCTGTTAGAAGAAATGAAATCAAAATAAACAGCAGTGTTTATTGTTCTGTGCTGCTGGGGATGTGTTACCAAGATCAAGATCAGATCAGGCTGTACCTAGTCTATGGTCAATTGCTTTAGCAACAAAGTGACTGAGCAACTCTGCTGTTTTCACCTTAGGTGGAAGACTATGTGAGAAGAATCTCATCTTCTCAATCTTCATACCATCTTTCCTTTGGAAATGCTGATATTCATCTCTAAAACTTAGGAAAACTTGTTAGTCATTCTTTTCCAGTTGGCGATGACACAAGTCACTTAGCTTGAAATGGGGACATGCCCAGAAAAGAAGAAAAATAAATGTCTTTACAGGACATTTCCAGAGTTACATCCAAATTTCCACATCCAGCAGACCAGATAAGAGCTACACAGTAGGTTTGGGGGCTGTTCTTCCCTCACAGTTGTGAGGTCTTGGGTGCAATTGTCCGAAACACACACTCTCTGGGATGGGAGGAGGTGAATTACGATTCTGCTGAATATTTTACTGTAATAAATTTAAATTTCTTTACACGATGAATATGAGCTATACTATTAATGCTTTTTTCTTTTCCTACAGTTAAAAATTGTTCAGTACAGCACACAAAGTAATTTGTTTCATTATGGCAATTTTATAAGCATGCCATTTTTCTTTGTTATTTATCCTCCTGTCCAGCTTGGAGTTCCACACCTCCTCATTCTGCTCTTGTGTCATATGTATTCCATTTCTCTTTCTCTCATGTTTTTTTGCACATCCTCCCTTAAATTACCTCATATGGTCAGTCCCATTTTTGCCTGTAGACCCTATGCACACAAACTAATAATAATAAAACAGTAATATCAGTATCTGTGAGGAAACATGCAGTGTTTGCTTTTCTGAGTCTGGCTTATTTCACTAAACCGGATGGCTCCAGTTGTTTCCGCTCTTTGGCAGATATGTTTTTGTTATAGATCACTAATTTTCCATAACATGTATGTACTACTTCCATTGTTATTTAGTTTAATCTTCCTGTTGAATAATATGTAGGGTCTTTAAAACTATTTTTATTTTTCATTTTGTTTTATCAACAGCATGGAAGAATCTACCTGAATACAGTTACTAATTCTATAGAGACCTCAGAACAAGATAGTAAGTAACTAAAAATTCAGCAAATGTGAGGGTTTTGTGGCAATTTGATTTCAATATATTAAGTATCATTAGTTAAAGGTAGTGATAGAGCTGTTAGTATTGTAATGTAGCTAGCATAAAGGTAAGATAAACCTTGTGCATTTCCCTCCTGAGGACTTTGTATGTATAATCCTGAGTACTTCATTTCTGCCTTTATTACCCTGAATGTATGCACAGAAACTTTTGGACTCCCACATACTAGAATGGAGAAATTAAATGTTACTAAGTAGTATAATGATTCATTTCACAAATACTTATCAGATAATTACTTTGGTTGCATTTAATGCTGAGAATCAAAAATGGAAATGATCACCCTGGCATATATAGGTATCAGTACTTTGGATTTCATAATTTAATAGTGGAATCAAATTTAAATAACCAACATGATTTTTGTGTTTGGAAGCACTCTAAAACTACTTGAACTAAATCCATAGGTCAGAGCAATTTCAATTTTGAACATTGTTATCTGAAATAAGCTAAAAGTTTGAACCAGCCTTGCAAGAAGACACTGAACTTAAGATTGTTCCACCAGCATCTCCATCAAATTCTTAAAACACAACAAAATAGCGCAAACAAACAGTGAACCCTAGGAAACTAAATATGTGTGCCTTGTGACCTATTACAGAGCTCAATAAAATGTGCTACTATTTTAAATTAAGCATTTTTTGCAAACTCTAGAAACCTTTGAATACTTAACATAAGGCCTCATCTTTATTTTCTCCTACAGGAATTACCATAGACAAAACATGACTTTCCTACTCTACCATTCATCTGAGACTTCCTACCACGGAGAATAAATATGTGGCAAGACGATAATTTCCTGCTTCAACTGACTCTTCATATAGCTATCAGAATTAACTATATTTTAGGAAAGGAGGGGAAGTGGGGGTCTGGAAGATAATTCTCAGTTTTAAGGTAAAATTTACTAAACCTCCAAGTATTTTTTTCTTGCAGTAATTCCTCATGGAAGAATGCTTTCCATAGTACTATATGGCATCTTGCTACTTAACTGAAGAGCTTGAGATCTCATGTATACCTGATTTGAATGTCTAAGTTTTAAATATGCTTTCATCATTTCAAAATTAAGTTAAAGAAATATGTCATACACCAAATTTTAATACATTGTAGACAAGGAATATTTAAGGGATTTTTTTTTTCCAAATTTCATTTGTTGTTGGTAGTGGTGGTCTCCCTCTCTCTCTCTCTCTCTCTCTCTCTCTCTCTCTCTCTCTGTGTGTGTGTGTGTGTGTGTGTGTGTGTATGTGTAAGTCAGAGGACAGTTGAGAATCTTCTCCTTCCACCATACAGGTCTTGGGAATTGAATTCAGGTCCTCAGGCTTGACAGCTGGTGACTTATCCTGCTGAACCATCTTACCAGCATTAATTCTTAGGATTTTAGTTTCTCAATTTGCTCGTGTGTGTGTGTGTGTGTGTGTGTGTGTGTGTGTGTGTGTGTGTTTGCATTAGTGAAAAGCTATTCCTGGGAATTATGACTAATAAGTTATTTAAAAATATAAACTAACTACATATTATGAAAAAACTATGAGGTTAGCAGAAAATATGTTCTTTTAAAAAACTATTATTACTTGTGCTTTGATCCTGTGAACACACATATAATACAGAGGACCCACATGCATACATATATACATACACATACACACAATCACACACATGTACAGAGAGAGAGAGACAGAGACAGAGACAGACATATACACACTAAATGTAATTTTAAAAACTTTATAAACCAGTGTAATTAGATACTGTGTCTCAATACAACATAAATTTAAAATCTGGAGGCTAACGCTATTATGTGCAACATCTAAGTTAAAATTCTTACAGTATTCAAAAGCTTGATTTTTTATTTTATAAATTCAGAGAAAAAATTATATCAGTTACATTTTATTTTATGAAAGAATTTTAATAGAAGATACCTATATTAAGTATGTTTATCTAGCTCACAACTTACTTTCAGGGTATGAATGTCTAAATAGCTTTCCTTGCGTCAGGGTGAACATTTGGAGAATTATATCTCTTATGCTATGGTATATATGAGATTGTAATTAAAATATCATGCCTATTTGTCCATTTAGTTGACCTCTGAATTAAACTTGGATTTCTTATATCTGCATTATATATATATATATATATATATATATATATATATATATTATTGATTTATATATATACATATATATTACATATATTCATGTTATACATGAAGAATATATAGCTTAAAATCTACCTATATTTGGATTTATGCTACTCAAGGTTGACATTTACTCATTTCTGAATGTTTAAGGATTGAAAAACCATGAAAATGTGCAGATTTTTGTTTAACTCTCATGATGTTATCTTTGTGTGGCAAGGACTCCAAATCTGTTGTTACATGTCCATAGAAGGCATTATTTTTCATTCAGGGTTAATGTCCTGACAAATGTAGGTAAAACAGTCCATGGTTGAGCACTGGATACAATTAGTGATGGGAAGAGCTGATGGGAGACTGGGCAAGTTCCTTAGGAATGTACTACATAAAGGAACAGCTGCTGTAGAGCTTGGACCAAATCCTACCTCATGTGAACATGGCACTGTGATTTCGAGGATATGTGATTTTTTTTTTTTACAGGAACATTGAAAAATGAAATATTAATGGTAACAATTAGTTTTTCAAATGGAAAGTCAGTACATTCAAGGTAGTCTCTTTCTGTCTCTCTGTCTCTCTTTTTTTTTTTAGTTCTTTGAGACAGGGTTTCTCTATAACTCTGGCTGTCCTGGAACACACTCTGTAGACCAGGTTGGCCTCGAACTCCCCTGTCTCTGATTCCTGAGTGCTGGGATTAAAGGCGTGTGCTACCAACTCAGAGCCCTCAAGGTAGTCTCTTTTTAATCTGTAAATGTTACTAGTCAAGCTGCAATCAGTCAACTCCTCTTTCAAAATATCATCTGCAATAGAGTGTTGGTGATTTAATCACATGTTTTTGGAACCTGTGTTAGTTCTACATTTAGTTATCTAAATTATTTTACTTTATTTTATATGAATCTCACAGACACAAAATGCCTACATTAGAGAAAATACATTTGGAATTTAAATCTACTTATATATACTGGAGAATTATATCTAATTATATATATATAGTATTATTCTTTCATTGAGTAATATTTGTTTATTTATTTGTTTACTTATTTACTTGAGTTTTTTAGTTAGTCTCACTCTTTACCCTTGGCTGACTTGGCACTTACTACATAGACTAGGCTGCCCTCCTATTTGCAATCTTCTGCTTCTGCCTCCAGAATTACAGGACTAGAGTCATATCTAACACATCTTCCTTGTATGTTAGTAAAAATCTGTAAGTGAATATTCTTTTATACAACAACAGATTTAGGCTTAATTTAATTATTCAGCTTCACAGAAAATAATTAAGGAAAGAATTTTTTCAAATTATCCTGCCATAATTAAAAGAATCCTCAAAAAAGTTTAATAATTCCTTATTTTTTTAGATTTATAAGGTCTAGAAAGGTGAAGCAACTGTGCAGTGTCATGGAGATAAACAAGAGGACTGCGTATCGAGAGAGCACACAGGCAAGAAGTAATGCTTATTATTTCAAGCTGAGATAGCACGACTGGCATACAGAGAAAGCATGTGAGAAAATATGGCATATACAGCAGGCTAAAATATAAATACATGGCTAGTATATACAGACTTCCTTGAACGAATCTTGATGGATGCCTAGGTAAATAACTTCACTCTGATACTCAGTAGACACTTGTTAATATTTTGGTATAATTAAAGAATTTTTAACTGAAAGGGGAAAATATTTGGATGGACACCATTTGCAAGCATTTGAGGAATTTCTAAGACTCTCATGGAGGTGGACAAAGCTGATGTCTTCAGACTCAATAACAAACTTGGAAATCTCTCATTTATCTCTACTTCGCAAATTAGTTGAGATTTCAAAATTTTCCCATTGACAGAAAAAGTAAAACAAAACAAAACAGCATATAAATGAGAACGGTGCTGCTGGCTGTCAGTAGAGCTGACAGGACTCCACAATGATGGTGCTGCATATGTGATCACAAAGCTGCTTCAGAGCCAGGACTGGATATTAATGATGCCCATGTAGATTGGCTCCATATACCAATTTCCATGCTTTGTATTTAAAAATCAAATCAAGTTACATTTCAAATCCTCTCAAGAGTTCTAAAAACATCATATTTGTATTTAAGACAGTGATTATTTTCTTTCTCAAAAATAACCAAGTGACTAGGGTGCACGTTTTAAATGATGATCCAAAAACCAAGGATGGAGTCGGGACAAGACAAAGTGTTCAGCAGCTCTTAGTTAGTGGCAATTGTCCCTTCCTCTTTTCTTGTGTTCCTTGTGTGTCACAGTGACGCTATTCTGGCTAGTTTTCAACTGTATGTTGAGCACTAAACCTCCAACACTTGCACAAAGCCCTTCACAATGACATGGCTCACTCATCATTCACCAAGGATCAGTTCAGTTACAAACACTCAAGCAATATTCTCTAGTTCTCATTTTAGTGGTTGGTTTTAAGGACTATTATTCACTCTTTCCTACCTGGGAAACTTCATTAAATGGTATTCTGTTGCTCTCCCACTCTTTCAGGCAGAATTGTTTCTTTCTTCAGCACTGGATACAAACATCTTTGTCCCCTGGAGCAGACTTTTTCCTTAAAAACTACTGAGGAGAGTTTTAGCTACACTATAGTTCTTAGCAATGTTTGTACCAAAATGTGGAAATCATTGGCATTTTCCTAAGGCAGATTCCTTAGAGTCTGAGTTTGAAGGCTGGGCTACCTTCTTGTAGAAAAGTTCTTTAATCCTTACATGTACTAAACAGATACAATGCAGAAAATATCTTTATAAACTCCTAACATCTAAGTAATAAAATCAGTTTCACTTGAGGTAGTGCTAAGTTCACAACCTGTTAGGAAACTAATTTAAGCAAAGGATGAGCAGAATAGGTGATTATTGGGTTAAGGGTGGGACAGAGAATTATATCAAAACATGCATTCTTAATATAGGTTAAGAGAATTCAGAACTGTGTTTCTGACTGAAAATTTTTATATAAGTCATCAAAAGTGTGTTTGTGATAGGACTCAAGATGGCAGGAGGAAGTAAACAGATTTAGAGAGGGCTCTGGCCTCCACCTTTGCCACCTTCACTCCAGTTGCCTCCTACTCCCCATGTGCTCATGGACTGGGAAAAGCTATTCTGGCATCATGTCTTTAGGGGAAAACATTAAAAAATAAAGATAGTTGGAGAGATGCAGCAGCTGTGACAGATCTGGAAAATAAACTGTCTGTGAGTAGAGAGAGGAAAGATAGCTGAATGGTGCAGGTATGCAGGGGAGACTGGAAGCAGGTGTATAAGTGGTAAGAGATATGGGAGTGTAACCGATGTGGACAAATGAGCATGTCATGGACAAGTAGGACCAATCCCTGGGCCTGGGAGGCTGGGAACGTTGTAGGCTGATGGCTGAACAAAGCATTGTACTTGGTGGAGACACACTGAGCTGGAGACTTGGCCTGCAGCAGTCAAAGGAGCATATTGTTAGCCAGTAGGCTTCCAGGAAACAAGGACAACAGACCGGCACACCTTTCCCTGGTGTTGTCAGCTTCACCAGTGCAGCCATTTGGCCTGCATAACTGGCCTATAACAGGGAGGAAACAGCCTGGGAGAGGAGACAAAGATGGTGGAGCTGAGTGGCAAGCTGCGAGAGGTGGAGCTGAAGACATGGAGGCGATGGTAACAGGTATGGTAGAGCCACTAAGGCAGCCAGGCCTCCAGAAGGCTCAGGCTACTACTAGGCCTGCCACACCCCTTCAAAGTACTCCAGGCCTATGCCACTGCTCAGCCCTTGGCCCAGCCCTTGGCATAAGTCACTGTTGACTGCTGCTGCTGGCTTTCCAGTGCTGAGGGCATTGGGTCATAGCCCTGCCTATGGATTGCAAGCATGACCTGGGATTCGAGATCCCTCCACACAGATTAGATATAGTTTTCTGTTTCTTTTTGTTTGTTTTGTTGTTATTGTGGAGGCACAGGGGTGGGAGGGAGGACATCAGAGGAATAGGAAGTAGACATGATCAGGATACATTGTATGAATTTTTCAAATAATTAATAAAAAATACGTTAAATGAAAATAAATTTTTAAAAAATCCCTAAAATGAGTTTGTGAGTTTATGTGCATTTTTATTTATGTATGGGTTCATATGTGTATGTGTGTCTATTTGAGTGTGTGTATACATGTGAGTGTATGTATGTGTAAAATGTGCATATGTAAGAATGTATGTGTGTTTCAGTGTCTATGTATATTTGAGTGTGTGTATATGCAACGGACAAAGTGTTTAAATACTTGAGCCTATGGGAGGAGTGGAAAATTTCACCTTCAAACCATAACACTGTGTGATCCTTATAGTCCTATAACATAATATTAAGATTAACCCTCAACATTTCAGTAGCTTAAAAAAATAAAAATTCCCCTGCCCTCCTTCATTCCACACTGCTATAATTTAGTGACATTCTTTCTGGCCACAGGTTTCTTCCCCATTATGTAAGTTCAGATACTTGTCAACATACTATTTACCACTTTCACTTGGTTAATGAATGAAGAATGTACACATTAAAGGCACACTAACTTTTGAGAAGACTTTGTGTATATGTGTTTGTGTGTGTGTGCACGAATGTGCGAGTGACTTTTGGAGTGCATGTATGCCACATGTGAAGAGACCAGAAGAGGATGTTAGTTCCCAAAAAACAGTAGCTAACATTGGTTGTGAGCCATCTAATGTGGGTGCTGAGAATGGAACTAATATCTCTGAAAGAGCACCACCAAGTAGGCTTATCCACTGAACCATCTCTCCAACCCTTAATTCTTTGGAAACCTTGAACCTAATCTTGATCATCACATATGAATTGAATGAGCTTTTATTCATTTAGTGAGAAAGAGTCTTGTTGTTGTACCCAAATACCAGAGAGACCAGGTAGCCATCTCTCTGTAATACCGCCACTGTGTGTTTTTCACAATTCAGAGAATGGTCGATGAGAGTCATGCATCCTTTTTTGAATAGTGAATTTATTAATCATGTAGCAAGTATCAAGACAAGTGCAAGAACAAATAGAAATCAGCAGACAGAGGTAACAAAGAGATAGGAAAATATCAAATCAGAAATCACAACATCTAACAGGGATGTCTGGAGCCCCATTGAGAAAGCAAACAAAGATAGTAGCATCAAATTAGTTGGCTTAAATCTATCTAGTGGAAATTGACTGGGAAGTTGAAGCAGTCAGCTGGAGTTCCAGATTGAGCTTTCTTTCTGCCTATAAGCTTCCCATGGCTGAACTTCCTGCTTTTTGTTCCCACTGAAGACATTTATATAACAGGAGAAACAATACTAACTAACCTCTACTGGAAATAGTTTGTCTTCTAGCTGTTCTTAAGGACACAATGTTTTTACTTTTGTTCTCTTCTTTCTCTATTGCATTCCTAGTGTCTTGGAGGACACTTGAAGATAATCATGTTTGGACCTCAAATTTGGGGACAATCCCCCTTCCCATAGTCATGTTCTCAGAGACCTAAAACAGCACACAACAATTTACCAATATAATGTATATTACACTGTGGAAAGAGAATATGGATTTTGGTACATGTGCTTTTCACCCACAGTTCAGATAGTAAGCATTATTTGTGTTTCACTAGTGAGAAAACTGAGGCACAAGGCTGGTAAGATGTTTCAGCAGAAAAGGATGCTTGTTGTGTAATCCTGATCACTTGAGTTTTATTTCTGGAATACATGTAAAAGTAGGAGAGAAACAACTCCATAAAATCATCTTCTACTTCCACACACGTTATGATATATGCACACATATATACACATCATGCAAACACACAATTACACACACACACACACATATATTCTTGTTGTCTTTCTCTACACACATATACATGTATGAGGTGGGAATTTTCTATGTTACAAGGATAATAAGAGGATAAACAAATTCAAAACCAGGTAATTTATAAAAATTCTTTAAAAATACTACTAAATACTAATAATATGTTATTGGTATACTATAGTCTTTCTCATCTTTATTTTATTTATCTACTAACTGATTTTGAGAAAATCTCATTACACATGCCAGGATGGCCTCAAACTTGTAGGTAGTCCAGCCTAAATTTGAACTCTCTGTACTATACAAGCACCAGAATTACAGACATGCCACTAAATTGATATCCCATTTCTGAATTCTCCTCTTCCCTCACTCATTCTCCATCTTCATATATCAAACAGTGAGTGTGGAGATAAAATGCTCTTTAATTTCAGCAGATGCATCATGAACTGAACGGCAGACGTGACATTTGTGCTTATGACAGCGTATTTGCTAGGCCTGTCTACTCAATGTGTAGTGACAATATAATCATTTTCACACACATATCAAGTCACCAAACATACACACACACACACACACATACACACACACACACACACACACAATGTAACTACTTTTGCTAAACTCTTGTTAATTCCCCACTTCACACTCTTAATTCTGTCTTTATTATTGTATCTATCCTTCATGCTTCACATAAATGACCTACCTATACCTGCCTTAATTCATTTGGAACAATATTTTTGAGATTTATGCAACTTAAAGCAACTTCAAGTACTTCACAGCTTTCCATGGTTGAGTACTTTTCCATTGTTTGATTTTAATCACATACTGTTTATTCTTTCATTAATAGGTAGAAATTTCAATTATTCCCACTTTTTGATGATTATGTATAATTCTATTATAAGGATTTATGTACAAGTATTTTAAAGTGACTTTTTGGCTGGGAAGATGGCTCAATTGTGCAAACATAAGAACCTGAGTTCAAATGCTTAGTACCTATGTAAAACCAGGCACAGTAGTATGTATATGCAATCCCAGCATAAGATGGGAAAGACAGGAGAATCCCTAGATGACAGGTCACCTAGCCAGGCATATGCAGTAGCAAAACAAGAAACCCTGTCAAAAAGTAGTTGGAAGTCTCAAAACCCATGGTTTTCCTCTGACCTCCACATTCAGTCCATGGCATGTGAACATCCTCACTCACACATCACACATACACACAGAGAAAGGGGAGGGGGAGAGGGAGAAAGGGGCAGAGATGTCTTCAATTCTTTTGGGTACATACATAGAGTTATAGATTTTGTGAGATTAGATTCCTTAAGATTTTAAGGAACCACTCAACTGAGTGACTAGAATTTATAGGTTAGCAATATACAAAGAGAAATGAAATCTAAGAAAACATAACTTTAGAAATCTGAAAGAGTCTTGTGAGCCAACATTTGGGAGACTGAGCCAGGGGAACTGTAATGAGTTGGATGCCACCTGAACTAGGTAATGAATACCAGGTCAGCCAGGGCAACATAACAAGCTCAGATGGGATGAAGGAAGGGGAGCCAGAAAAGTAAAAATAGCCATTGGCTATTGTCACCATGAGTTGAGAAATATTTACACATTCCCTGGAGGGAACTGCCTAAGAAGAGGCATCAATGTTATTGCTCACAAGTAACTTAACAAATGCTTCCTATTCCTACTACCCTACTACCCAGAGTTGAAAATTCCATGATTCACAGAGCATAAGCTGGTACACAGGTGCTTACACTGTGGGTCTTAACCCTACATAGGGGTCACTTAACTGAATTTAGGAATTGCAAAAAAAAAAAATTGGCAACAGTAATGTGTTGCTGAATGCACAGCAATTAAAATATAATTGAAAATCAAATGCATAATGAATGCAAGGTGTTTCTGGAAGCTCTTGGCTATATTGCATCAATCAGCTTCACAGCCATCTTGATTCTGAACATATAATGTGTACTGGCACTATGCATGCCAACACAGCTTGCGGTGCCAACAGATGCTTTCTAAAACACCCAAGACCAGATTTGAGGTTACTGTAGGCTATAAATTGTCTTTTTTCTATATTTACTTGCAAATAATCATATATAGAGATAATGTACCTTTTATTGTTTTTGAAGCTTATTTACTCTAAGTGATGGAAATTACATGAAGTAAATGAAACACTTGCTGCTCTATGTCAAAACTTTCATGATTAAACCAAAGCTAATATCAAAATAAAATCTAAAAATGATTAGGATAACATATCTTTTCATATATTAACATGCTAGTTTCTTGTACTTACAAGCGCAAGTGAAATTAGTAAAGGTAAATCAAACTTTTTATTATTTGACTCACATGAAAGAGTGGAAATAACAAAACGCTTGGAAAGAAACTTTGAGTGAAGACACTAAAAGCTTTTCTAGAAGTCAAGCGCTATCACTCATCTTAGTAGCAGGATATAGAAAACTGTTAGGAGATTGAATAATACATAACACATTTTATCCTCTGGAGTTAGATGTGTGAGTGACTATTCATCATTTAGAGCTGCATTCATTATAACATCTCATTTATTATTTCTCCAATTAATATCTTGTGACACTATACTTACTGAAGCAATCATCCTATGGAAAAGGTTGTTTTCATTTTAGCTGATTGTTGGAATCAGTTAAGATTGATTCACTGGTGGATGAATGGATAAAGAAAAACGGATACACATGAAGAATAGAGGATAATTCAGCCACAAAACTAACGAAAGCCTTTAACGTGTTCCAATATAGGTGGAATCCAGGCCCATAAATTCAAATAGTGAGGGTTTACACCATATGTGGATTCAGAAAAAAAGAATATAATAGTGGTCAGTAGAAGGTAAGCTATGGGGATAGGTCATAGACAACAGATACCAAAATATATTCTAGATAGGACAATATATTTTAGATTCCTATATTTTAAGAGAATGACTACAGTTTACTGCTTATTATATATTTTGTAAACAATTGAAGAAAAGAGTTCAAAGTTTGCCAATACAAGGCCATGAGAAATGGTAAAGCAAATGATGATTATTCTGAATTGATTATTACACATGGTATATATCACGTATTTTATATATATATATATATATATATATATATGTATACATATATATACACATATGTATACATATACATATACATACACATATAATCAATAAATAAGTATAATGAAAATGTGAACATTAAATGTATTAGAGAAAGGACTGTTTTATATATTGGTACATATTTTTATTCATTAGGATATCATTGTTTGCAAGTGGAATATTTAGATGTGGTGAATGTAGAATAATACTAAGAACATATTTTTGTCTCCATATAAATTAGTGTGAACTTTCATAAACAATTAGCAATTTATCAGCTAACAGTGAATTTATGTGTCATAAAAACACATAGACAAAAGAGGTGCTTAAGTTTTTGAGAACTTAAGTTCAGTTAACCATTTTAATAGTGTAATCTTATGAAAGTATTTTTGAGAATTTCATACTTGAGCACAATGTATTTTTGTCATATCCATTCCCCTTACAACTCCTACCATGGACCTTCACATCTTGCTCTGAAATTTATGCCACTCTGTGTCTATTTGTAGAACTTGTCATAAGAGATTTAGTATAGGTGTTATACTCCTTAGGTATATATTCGTTCCTATTTTCTTTTGGCAATTTAATGAAAAAAAGAACACAGCCATCAATTATTCATGACTTGCATCTACAAAACTAAAAATATGTACAGGAAAAGTCCCAAATGATTCACAAATTTTAATCACATAATTATAATAATCTGAGTGTGAAAATTATAAAACTTCTGTTTCTTTGGACATTAAGACTTCACAATCTTTCATAATCATGCATTTGATGTCTAACAGTGTCTAGTAGCGAAAGACAAGTTTCTCATTTTTCTTTTTCCAAAATTTATGCTGATACTTGGGAGAAACTGGTATTTTTTCCCTTTCTTTTTTTAGTTTACAACAGCCTGGTTTTCTACAACTCACAGAGGCTGATATTCATTCCTTTATGTATAAGTGCTAATTCCCACCATCCGCAACTCATATACATTCACAGCACTTTTTAGTCACGAGAAAGCCTTCAAAGAATCATGTAGAATTGTCAGTTGGGAACCTGGCCAGCGTGCACTGAATGATCTCAGGACTGACTATTACCCAGTGGCTTAGGGAGTTTGTTTACATATACCACACATTTCTCTATTTTATAAGATAGTATTATTCTTTATTTTTATTTTAGAGCCGAACCCCAGGAAAGCCCAGGAAGAGTAGGATAACCTGCTTGGTAATTTATTCTTCCCTTCCCTTCCCTGTCTCATTTCCAATATGTGTACTTGAATCCTTAACTCAGGATCCACTTCTGAAGGACACTCATTCAGAAAACTTTCCCCACAACATAAAAAATATTCAGGTAGATAGTGATCTTTGATAAGGCCTGAGGATGAATATAAGTCAGTGGGTTTAGGTCTATCTGTGGATATTTACTATCTTTAGAAAGCAGGCTGAAGAAGCCATGGGGGGCAAGCCAGTAAGCAGTACATTTCCAGGGCCTCTGCTCAACTCTTGCCCTGTTTTAATATTTCTCCTGACTTCCTTCATGATGAACAGACATATTGAAGTGTAAGCAGATAAACCCTTTCCTCCCCAATTTACTTTGGTTGTGGTGTTTCATCACATCAATAGAAACCCTCAGAGAAGCACATATAAACTTAGATGGCTCATTTTCACATAGTAGTGACAAATACTTTATAATCTACTTCAGAAATCGTTTTAGAAATCTTTTAATTTCCAATTTTTCCAATTCTAGGCTTTCCCCCAGTTCAGTGCTCCACTCTACTTAACGCATTGCAAAGATTTAAGATATTTAGAGCTATTGTTGCTTGCCCATCATCTGTTCTTTTCACTGCTTCAAAACAATCTAATGCCAAATACTAGAGAGAAGTTTCCATTTTAAAATGTTCTAACATATTTCTGAACACATCATGGAACACTTTGATTGCACAATATTTGGCATCTGACTTTTGTTATCTTGACTACCACATACTTACTCCAAACACTGCTTTTCTTCACCCTAGCTCCATAATTTTATGCATAAACCCTCTATTTTGGTCATAAAAGCATAATGAGAGTTTGGGGAATTTGAGTAATGGACTGTTATCCACATACAATAACTTACCTGCTTTTCCTTTCTTTCAGCCCTCAACCCATCTCCCCACCACCACCCCCCAATTGAGACAAATGTGTTTTTCACACTTGGGATAAACCATGAGTCTCACACTAATCATTGTTCTCTTGCTCTTTCAACAGTCATCTGCCTTTTATCACTGCAAAAGCAATGAAATCCTAATGTCTCCTAGACAGTGCTTCCAATAGCGAATCAGGAGCAGATTAGGACTCCCCATTCCTGCTTTCAGTCTATTGGATTGATTTTTCTCCTTCCTCTTGCACCAAATGCAGCATATTCTTCGCTAAAATACCACATAATCACACTGGAGTACCTTTTATGTTATCTTAGTCATCTTTTAAGTGAAGGTCTCTAGTAGAAGAGTATAAAGAACATTTTCGTTTTAGAAATCTAGTGGATACATGTCTGTCTTTCTACATCTAAGAACATATAGTGTATGTATGACGTCTAAGAATTGTAGGAGGCAAGAGTTATAATCCTTGATTTAAGCAGGAAAGAATCAGAGGCTCTAAAGTACTGAAGTGTTCAAGATGACCAAGTGTGCAGTCTAAAAGACCCAAGACTGAATTAGTAGTACATTGGTTATAATTGCTAGGTGACTTTGGATGAAATAGAAATTTATCTTCATCTTCAAAATGAAACTGCCTCAAAAAAAGGACAGTGCTACTACAGGCTGTGCCAAATGCAATGGATGACATGTAAGTGGTAAACATTTAATAAGTGACAACACGTTAAGGACTTTTCCTGTGACACACTGTCAGACAGCTTGGGTGGGTTTGAAATCAATTTTTCGGACTCAGCTTTTCCATTAATTCAGATTCCTAGCATCAGGACTTAATTAAACTACTAACTTATGCATGACCTTGAACATAATATTCACTGAGTCACTTTCCTCTTCTGTAAAAGGACTTGATTAGATAACGCTAAGGTCTTTTCAGGTGCCTAGTATAGCCACATTTCCCTCCTGGAGTGTGGAAGGGCTGGGGCTCAGGTTCCAGAAACCGCCTGAAGCTATGCACATCACTTGGGTGCCTGCAATCATACTTCGTGCAGTGTGAAGCTGCGTAAACCTTCAGCTGTTGCCTTTTTGGTCTGCCTCCCGGGTCTGTGTGGAGACCACATCTCGCTTTATTTATTTACATCCTGGCTTGGTCCCGAAAGCATATAAGGCGCCAAGACACAGTAAGTCCCCGATGGTGTCATACCGTGCGAGTAAGAAATCCTCTGAGGACATCGCCCTAAGAAAACCGCCACCCAGAGACGCTAATGAAAGCCTTTTGCCGAAGTCTCCGAGTCGCAGCTGGGCTTCTGGTCCGCTGCCCCAGCCATCCACCCCTCCCCGCGGTCACCCAGTCGCCCTTCCCGGACTAACCAAAACTATCACCACCAAGTCCCAGCTGGACCAGGATCCCGCCCGCCTCCCGTGCTGGCCTCTCATTGGATGGCGCGGCCGTCACTCCCCGTACCGCACCGCCTCCTCGCCTAGCGCGTTTCGTGGACCCCACGGTTTCCGCGGCAAGCCGCTGACGTTTGCCTGAGCCGTGTTGCCGGGGCCCCGCGACCTTTCACCCCGCCTCCCCGCGGGAGCGCCCCGGCCGGCTCCGCGCCCCCGCCAACCCCGCGCGCCCCCGCCGCCCCGCGCGCGCCCGCGGCCCCGCAGGCGGAGACTCCGGCGCGGAGGCCGGCCCCGCGCGGCGCGTGTGGGAGTCGCGGCCCCTCGCGGCCCCCGCCCGCCGCCCCCCACGCGCGGGAGACACGATGAGCGCGGGCGGGCGGCAGCGGCGCGGAGCAGCGCAGGCGGCACACGCGCCCAGGCAGCGGCGGCGGCGGCAGCAGCGGGAGCGAGCGCCGCGCTAGCCGGGTCCGCCGCTCCGGCCGCCCGCCGCCGCTCCTCCTCCCGCTCATTCACTCGCCCTCCTCCCGGCCGCCCGCGCCTCCTCCGCTCATTCACTCCCGCTCTGCCCGCCGCTTTCTTCTCCTTCTTCACCCTCCGGCTCCCACACCCCCTCCATTCCCGCTCCTTGCCGACACTGCACTGCAGCTGCTCCGCGCCCTGCCCCCTCCCCAGTGAGCACATCAGCCACACTGCTCGCCGCCTCAGACTGCTATTGATCCGATTAAAGAAAAACCTTAGCAACCCCAAACGCAAAAGAAAAAAAAAAAAAAAAAGAAAAAGAAAGAAAAAAAAAAGAAAAAAAAAGGAAAAAAAAAAAGAAAAAAAAAAAAAAAAAAAGCCAAAACAAAAGGGAGCCGCTTCTCCCGGTGCAGCGGCAGGAACTGCAAGCATGATGGCGGCAGCTCCCATCCAGCAGAACGGGACCCACACGGGGGTTCCCATAGATCTGGACCCGCCGGACTCGCGGAAAAGGCCGCTTGAAGCGCCCCCTGAAGCCGGCAGCACCAAGAGGACCAACACGGGCGGTGGGTATCGCTTCCGCCTCCCGCCCCGTCCCCGCCGCCCTCCCGCGCCGTGGCCGCCGTCGCCGGCCGTCCCGCGCCCCCTCCCCTGCACCTGCCCCGGCCCCGTCTCATCAAGATGGCGACCCGGGGTTCCGTGCCGACCCGCTCGCCCCAGCCGGTGCTGGCCCCGGCGACAGGGTCCGCTCCCGAGGCCGCCCCCCGCGAGAGGTGATGGCCGCCCGAAGATGCGCGCTGCATTTAACAGTCTGATCAAATAAATAAATAAATGGCACTTGGGTAGCGGCTTGCAGATGCTGGGGGCACCGGAGACTTTTGCCTCTGTCCATCCCCTTGCTCTGGGCCACAAGTAGTATGCAAAATCTTGATGAGTGCATGCCCTGAGCGCACTTACATGGTCGGTACAAATATCGCATTGATTTGTCTTCAAGGGTATGCATACGAGGGGGGTGTCTGGTACGGTGACTTGTTAGTTAACATCCTGCGCTTCCTCGGAAGATGAGTTATAACGGGACCGCTATCGCTTCTTCATTTGCACTGGAGTCATCTTAACAATGCATCCAATGCATCGAAGCAGAGGTGAATTTATCTCCAGCATATACATTAGGAATGGATGGGGGTCTTGTGAGTGGCACATCGCAAAATTCGGAATACTCGTTCACAGTAAAGAGCTGGATTTACCGAGAAGTTTTCTATTTAAGACGTGATCAGGTTGACGGAAACTAAAGTTTATGGAGTTGGCTTTATTTTCTGAAACATTTCATTTTCCTTTTTCTCGGCTCATCGACCCCCCTCTCCGTTTTATGGTTCTTTTGGAGAAGGAGCACTATCTATTTGGTCACTTTGGAGTGTATTTAGGATAAATAACTCCTAAGCTTTTTAGTATTGGCAAGATTCTTCTTAAGGTCTTTTAATTAATGAGCTTAGACGAGATCATAGTAGACTTAGAAGTGCCACGGAAATACATCAGGATTACTTAGGTTCTCAGTTCACCACACTGAGGCTTCCCCCATCCCTCTGGCAGTTTCTCAAGGCTTGGAATACACTTTGCAGTTTGGGTGGACTATTTTTGCAGGAAGATGGTTGTTTTGTATACTTAAAGTCGGATATAGTCAATGATTAATTGTAGTCTTTTATGTTTGCTATGACAGACAAATTTAGCAGATCACTATTTACGGTCCTGGATTTTTTTTCGTCTCCAGTATGTTAAGTGAAGGTTTGTCATCTTCTAAATCTCTGAAGTTTTGTTAAAGGGTCTGTTTCTTTCATTTTGCCATAGTAACACCAGAATTGGAAGATTTGATGTTTGGAGTATCAACTGGAATTCACTCAGTTTTTACAGTGCTTTGAATTGTTAGAGCATGTGAATCTTAAAAATTGGGAAAGATTTTGTAAATACTTGTTTTTCAGTATAATTGGTGGCTTTCATTCCTTAAGTATTTTTAACTACTGTTTTCTGCATCGATATGTCCATTGCTTTAGTTGCTGCTTTCTCTCTTGAGGGTGAATTGGGGATTCAAAGTTTAAAATTATCATGCTAATCAAATGTATTTCTTTACATTTTTCAGAAGACGGCCAGTACTTTCTAAAGGTTCTCATACCTAGTTATGCTGCTGGATCTATAATTGGGAAGGGAGGACAGACAATTGTTCAGTTGCAAAAAGAAACTGGAGCCACCATCAAGCTGTCTAAGTCCAAAGATTTTTACCCAGGTAGGTGAAATGGTACAGAAATTGTTTGTTGAATTCCGGAGGAAAAACATTGAATATCTACATGTGTTGTGTGTCGTCTTAAAGAAAAATTTAGATGGTGGAGATTTGAATGTAACTACATTAACATACATTGTGGAAATTTTTTCAGCTTATTTCCATTGTTGTTCATGTTTTTTCTTTTTCTTTTTCTCATTAATTGATATATTGTGTATGTGATTTAGACTAATTGCGATATAATTCTCTGGGTGTCTTGGTATGCTTCTTGTTAGCACAAAAACTTAAAATTTAGAGATAGAGACCTGGACGGTTGGCATGAGGAAATGTGGTTTTCCTAAAGTTTACAGACATCATTGTAATGATGATTAGTTTAGAGCTAATTCAAAGGGGGTAGGGAGGCTTCTTAAAGAATGGACCATTTACTTCTGAATCCATTATGCACCTCTTTCTGCTTCATTGCTTTGTTTGTTGGCCTTGGATGAAGTAAAGAGGACAAGTGCTCTCTCTTCAGATATTTAAAATACTTCAGTAATATAATTGGGACAAGAAATTTACTATACTGCCATGCAAGAAGTAAAATAGTGTTTTAGAATTTGTGTTAAGAGCCATATTTGATTGAAATACTTTACGATGTGGTACAGTAACCTGCTAGATTATGGCAGGTTTCTTAGGTTGGTTGCGTGGATTTTGCTTTTTTTGTTTTACTTTTGAGCTCCCTCCCTTTGTGTTACACAGTTCTTCATGTTCATCTTTCCCTTTTCTTTCCCCTTCGTTCTGTTACTGGGTGTATGTGGTGAAATCACAGGAGAGTAGTGCAATCCCAGATAAAATATTGTTAGCTGATTTGCTTCACTTGGATCTAGCTTTCTGTGATTTTAGATGGTTGTTTTAGTTTTGTGACTGTAAAAATATTAAGTCAGTGCTAAGGTACTGATGAGAGTGAAAGCAGATTTGCTTTTAGAGATCTAATTCACCAAGAGCTCTTGACTACAGCAGACCCTGGGCATGAGCTGAAGCTCAGTCTTTGGAGGACTTCTTTCTCACAGCTAATCATTTGTGGTAAAAACTGACCATTTACTGGAGAAGATTTCGGAATGGCTGAAGCTGTATTAGTTGAGCACAGTACTTTATGGGAAAATATTCAATTTATTAAACCAATGGGTAACCTGTTAGATACTGTGACCCTCTAAAGTTTGTGGATGGCTCTCCTGTCTCAGAAACTTTCCTTATGTAGTTGGAAAGTTTAACATATGCATGTTGATGCATTGAACAGGTATATTATAATAAAAATCAGTGTGGAATTGTGAAAATACTTAGTTTAAATAAAAGCACTCAAAAGAGCTTGATTGCAGAATTAATAACATGATAGTTCTAGGAAGAGCTGCAGTGGCAAATTAAATACCCTGTCAATAGATGAAAATGAAAACGCTTTTCTGCATTATACATGAGGTGCTGTCAGATATGTAGGGGTGTTACAGAAAATTGATGTTTAGCCAGGATATTCCAAATAGCAAATTAAATGTCTTTTCATTTGAATGTAGTTTATTTTCAGTGTGTTGGAAAGGGTGCACTAAGAATTAGATCTTTTGTTTCTAGTTCACTTATTTTTACATTTTTTTCTTATTACCTAAAAATAACTTATTTTATTTAGGTTTAAAGACATTATTTGTATATATCAAAAATATTCTTTGGGGAAAATAATGAGAAGCTGCAGTGCTTTGAATAAAACCTTGTAAGTGTAGTGACGTAACCTGATCAAGTATGAGCTCTAAAACATCGGCTAAAAGATGGCTTATTTTTGGCCTCTAACAGGTGGGAGTCAATACATACTATGAAATCAGTTTTAGGGGTAAAAGAAATCCCTGTAGTTTCTAAGAAGCTTTAAGAATTCTGAATAGTTTGTATTATAGTGTGATTTGAATTCAATAATTAGCTCTTTGGGCAAACACATCTCCAGTTTCAGATAGACTTATTTTCATGTGCTTTCTGTTCACACTTGTCTAGAACCTGTAAAATTATCTATGGTCTTAGTATTCTTCAGTCTAACAGCAGTTTAGCTTTTTTTTATACCTTATGCATAACATATACTTACTGTGCACATTTCCAGATAAACTAAATTATAAACCATGATGCATAACGTCGAATTATAAAGAATGTTCTATAGGGTTTTGCAATGATTTAGCAGTCCATATTTGTGTGTCTCCGATACATACATGCATACCTACACAAACATGTATTTATGATTGCTGTGTTCTGCCAGAATGAGCATTCCATTTCAGTGAAGCATTTTACTGGCTCTTGTTTCATTATAGTTGATTTGGGGGAAATTGCATACTCAAATTACCTAACATTTGAAATCGAATATAAGTGTATTGATAAATATTTAGTAAAAATACTAATGTATTTTTCAAAACTTTTACCAAGATATTTAACGCAGAATGCAGTTCACCTTTGGAACATTTTAATACATCTCAACTCAAATGATGGGCACATGTAAAAATTTGCTAATATAATTTCTATAAATGTGTTTGTCTTTTTGGTCAGATGATATTTTTTGCCATATTATAAGGAACCTGATCTTTCACTTTAGTCAAACTGAAGAGGACAAAACAAATTGTATGAATTTAAAGTGTATACAGCTATCCTTTATGTTGCTTGAATCTTAGTTTGTCATGTATGAAGTGAAAAGGGGAATTGTATAATGCAGAGTTGCAAAGTGCATTTCAGTCATTGGAACCAGAAGAAAATGATCTACAAGTAGATTTTACTTTTTGTCCTGTATGTTTTGTATATTGATTTTCTTAAGACTTAATCTTATAGAATACAGACTTCTCATTGGTGGCTTAGGAATGTAGCTTTTTTTCCTAACTTGATTAAATAAATCTAATTTGACTTATTTATTTATTCTTTTATAAATAGGTTACATAGAGCTGCTTGTGATAAAAAAAGCAGCTTTCTCACAGTAGAGGCCGAATTGCTGTCTGCATTCTCAGAATAATGTTTAGTGTTATTTTTTTAATTATTTTGCCTGTCATCTGAAGATGTTTGATTTTTGTTAATAGATTGATATTATCTGTTAAAACTTGACACAAGGCTCAAATTTGTTATTAAAGAAACTTACAGATTCATTATTGGTTGGGAATAATAAATAATATACAAATATTTTCATGTGTGCCTTGAATATTAGAGACCTCATGCTTGATCTGATTCTGTTCTGTGACTCTGGAGACATCCCCATGTCAAACAGGACACTTTTACTATAATATTGGAACCCATTTCAGTGTATTTTTATAATGTTTTAATATGTATGGTTATAAAACTGAATCATTTTTAATATAAACAGTTTCCTTTTATGCTGTGTAAGTTAAAATTTGAATATGTTGCTTCTAGATTCATTAAATTCTGATTTCAGTGATGTCCAATTTAGGTCATTTAAAAAAAATTAGAAGTCTTTTATCCATTTATTATTTTTTTTTATAGTGAGAAAATGGACTGTAAGTTAAAATTCTTTCAGTGAAAGAACTGCATTGCACCATTTTTGTTTTGACATGGGTAAAATTCAGTGGTTTATTTAACTTTTAGAGTTGAAATTCTATAATACATATGTATATGCATATACATATATATAATCAGAGGAAATACATTTTAAACTGGACATTTTGTTTATCCGTTTTTTTGAAAGAAAAGTATTACCGTGATATTGATAATAAATACCATGTGGATATCAATTTCTTCACAGCTTTTCAAACTTACAAGCTATATGTTTTTCTTTGATCTCAGTTTCAAAATATCTTAGAAATTTATTAACGCTCATTTTAAGGCAAGATCAATACATTGATAGAATAATAACACAAAGTATTTTGATCTCAGAACTTGTTGGTTGGTGTAATGTGATAATTACCACACTGATCTCAGCGGTACCAGAGAGTTGCTGTCTATGAATCATTTTTCTCTATATTCTTAAGTTGTGATGTTTATGCTTTACATAGTACCTACTGTTGTGGTTGACTTTATATTTTATCTTTCCAAATCCTAATGTGAAGGAAACATACTGTTCACATAGGAAGTAGTATTGCTTTAAAATTTGCTTTATTCTTATGTTCAATATTCATTTTCGTGTTTTAACAGTAAAAATTCGTTACATGTGAAAGAATGATATTGGTATGCCATAATATTTATGAACATATAAAAATACTTTTTACACTAATCTCATGAATGCAAATATTTTGTGGCAGGGGGTTTCTAGAAAGATGAATTAGCATAACATGCCTTAGGTGCTTTCTTTATTTGTTAATTTTTATTTCATCTTGACATTGAATCTTCTACCATTGAATTAGCAAATTTAAAGAAATTATTAGCTTAAAGTTTTGATGATATTTTTTGAGGTTTTTATGGTACAGAGTCACTTTGAAATGTGTTGTTTGAAGCCTTCTGTGTTTTAGAAAAATAACTCATTTGAAATATGTGACATTGTAAGGCATAGTCTAACATTACCTTGCAGACACTTTGCCACATGATTTCAGGAATAGTGAACAGAATTGGTGAAATAATTGAATATGTGTGTTTAGAATGCTTCATATTAATATACCAAGAAGAAAAAGTGATCCATGTCATAGAAAGGCCAAGCAATTTGTGGTATCGTTAGAAACCCCTGACAATAAACCATCAGCTAACAACTTATACATCATTATAATTTTTTTTTATTTTGCTGTAGCCTAGAATGATTATTTTAAATTTACTTCATGTAAGAACAATTTATTGGACACATCATACCACCTGTTATCTAAACATCAGGACCTAGTAAGCATCTTTAATAAAACTATGGAGTTCAATCTTAGTTGTTTTTAGTTGAGTACAGTGATACTTTAAAGCACAAGCCTCAGGAGCAAGTGCAGTTTTCAGTCTAAAGCTGGTGGGAAGGTGGTGCGGGATTTGTGCTTGATTGCCATCTCATTTCCATCTTTGGATACAGCTCTAGCATTAAGTTAAACAACATCTGCAGAGATCTGACTGACAAACATCTCTCTGGGACTCATCACTGCAGCTTGCAGCAGGTGCATTCAGCTTTGCAGTCTTTTCCAAAAAGAGGTTGGTTTGTTCTTACATTTATCAGTAGACCAGAGGGAACAAGTGACTAGAGAGAAGTGGTTGGTTGTCACTTGTCTGGAGCTGGAATACTACAAGGTAATTGGAATGGACTGGTGGGAACCGCAGCAGTGCATGTCTCACATTGCATTGTTGCTGCTGTGCAGCTTAATTATCCTGACCCTCAGAGACTGACGGTAGACATCGCAGCATTTAAGACAGGAAGCAATACTTTTCAATATTTTTTTTGATTGGGTTATTAGAGTTGCCATTTTCTTCATCTTTAAAGATACCAACATTCTCAGGAATTTATATGGAAATATCTGTAGGTGAAAAGATTTCCCAACGACCTAATAGATTTCAAGTAAGAAAAGGATCCAAGCTTTAGGCATCAAGACAGGAATAAGTGGCCTTTAAATTCCTAACTCTACAAATGCATTTTTAAGCTATGAGTGAATGGAAATTTCTCGTACTTAGAAAAAATTATCTTAGGTTAACATTTGTTACAATTATCTTAGGTTAACATTTCCTTATTTGTTTTGTAAAAGCAATAACATGCAAATTTCAATCATATACTTTAAGAATTTGAGGGTGTTAGGGAAGGTACATTCAACTATTTTGAAGTGCTCCAACAAACTTGACAGGTATAACATCTATAAGATGTTAAAGCTAAATATAAGAGTTCTGCTGATACAGTTTTATATCACATTGTATTATAAGAAAATTAAAATCCACACAACTGGAAACTGAAGAAAATTGTCTGCCATTTATTGCTTTTCAAAAAATTTCCTTATTCATTCTGAGGTAGTGACTTACATGTGCTATGTAATATCTATAGACTTGTGGGACTTCACATATATCGGTAAATGTAATTATCTTATTATAGTCCTGTGCATTAAATGAAATACAGTTTCTATTATTCACACAGAATCTAGGAAGGTGATACCACATTTAAAAGTAGTAGAAATACAAATACAGGGGGAAAAAAAAATCTTAAAAGAGCATGGGAAACAGTTGATTCCCAACCTTTCTGTTGGCTTTACTAATTTAAATTTTTTTTAACACATTGATTGTAACTTTTCCATTGTTAGGAATGATAGTTTATTTTGATCATGTATATCATTTCACTTTTACATGAAGTCTATTTCAATTTTGATTCCATGAACTATTATCTGACCATATGAAAGTGATACTTTTTTCACATATATACTTCACTATGATTTTAAAAGATTT
Source organism: Cricetomys ansorgei (assembly GCA_026225945.1). Lineage (NCBI taxonomy): Eukaryota > Metazoa > Chordata > Mammalia > Rodentia > Nesomyidae > Cricetomys > Cricetomys ansorgei. Next base: position 6,341,433 of record JAMJFZ010001131.1, on the reverse strand, counting down.
GATGAATGTAGAGAAAGAGTATATATCTTAAGACTACAAAGCAAAAAAAAAAAAGAAAAAAAGAAAAAGAAAAGAAAAAAGAAAGTAAGAAAGAAAAAGAAATGAAAATACCTATTCACACTGATAACTTTTTAGATAATTTCAACATTTGGGAATTTTAACCATGATATGGACATCATCCTATGACAGAGGTTGGCCATGCACAAACACAGTATGCATTTCACCATTGATCTTCTGCTGCTTCCTGCAGGGCCTGTCATAGCATCATTGATAGGTCATAGCATCATTGACAGGACCAGATGAGAAATGAAAGCAGTATCTTGAGTTTTTTAAAAGGAAGATGATTCAGGTAAGATTATTTGACGTGTAAAATGCATTTATTGTGCATTTTAAAACTTGTTTTATTCATTAAATATTTAATATGGTATTTTTTTCTTATTTGTAGATTTATTTTTTTTGTTTTACTGTTCAGTGTATTTGTAAGTTTTTAGTAAATTTTACTGTAAATTAAGCAATTTTTAAATTTAGACAACATTGCTTTCTTGTGTAATTACGTACATACTTTCTGAAGTCTGGAGAAATTAGTTTGCAGATTTTGAGACTCATTTTACTTTGAAAGCCCCATACTGCAATTCAGTGGAAGAATTTTCATATAACTTCAATAACTAAGATTTCAAATCCTACATTCTTTTTTTGTATGTGATAAATGCTGATTCAGTGTGATCTCAAGGAAAATAATCCTCATCTAATTGTTAATTCTTTACTGCTCTGGGGTTTGATTGGGGATGACTGTATTTTAAGGTCAGCTCTTTGTGGGGAGGAATGCAGAGGAGGAATGGTGTAGCTATGTTAGTACCACAGAACAATATAGAGTACTTGTTTTTGTTTTCTGTTGTTTGCTAACAAATATTTTAGAACTATGCTTTTTCAATTTTGGTCAATCTCATATTTAAATGCCTGCTTATTTCAAGAGATGTTGGAGATGAATGAGCATTTATTTGGACAGTTTCTCACATAGCTTGTCTTAAATTATATTTTTTAAATGAAACATTTTTATGTTTTTAAGATTAATGGTCATCAAGAGAAGTCATGAAAATATTTTTTAAAGTAATTAAAAAACCAAAACAAAGACAAACCATCTTGGTTTTATTGAGTGAGTATAGTCTTTCTGGAATCTTCTGTTGTTCTATGTATCAAATGCTTCCCAAGAGTGTAGGTATAGACAGCTTTCTGGTCCTGGTATTAGGATGACTGCAAAGCATCCTTTCTTCCTTAACGGAATTTAGCCCCACATCACTGCATTTTAATAAATTGTGCTTTGTTATTATCTCCAAATTTTGTATTTAATTGTTTTAATTTTGTGGCATCTTTACCAGGAATAAAATATGTCTGAATTTCTCTGTTTAGAGGGTTTGGGGCAATGGTGGAGTTGTGGAACTAAATAAAACTGGGGAGCTTAGCGCCCCACCCGTCCTCCAGAGCACAGAGTTAGAGCTGAGAAAGGCAGGGAGCACTGAAGTGCTCTGTGCAGGGCTGCAGTAATGTCTGCAGTCCTCTTAACTTGGAATAAGTTTTCTGATTTGCTGTTCAATTGTAGTCAGAACTTAACTATCTTACTTTTTAGTTTTTGTTGTTTTTCCTTTTTGAGTATGACTGAGAAAGTATGTTCGTTCTCCTTGTTTTAAGTACATCTAATTTTGTAAACCACGATGAAACTCACTGTAGTTATCTTGTAAGTAGTATTCCTGTAGTTGATTTGCTCTCGAGAGGTCTAGTGGCGGTGCTTTCTGCCCTTGTACAAATCAACTAAAAGACATATTACACATCATCAGCAGTTATCTAGACCAGTTGTTTTCTGTTTGCCTACAGTCGGGCTGTTTGAAAATGGCAGTGTTTTGAGGATAGGTAGACTTTTATAGCTAGCTACTTCTCTTTTTTTCTAAGGTTTTTTGTACTTGTTTTCAATTTTCTTTAGTTCAATGAAAGTTTTTTTCTCATTAAAAATATTAATGACCTTGCTCAAGAAAAAAAAAACCCCAAAACCATAATGTTGACCTTCCGTGTCAAGCTTTACTTCCAAAGCTTGTTCATTGGTTGTTAATGTTTTGAATCTTTTATTGAAAAACAAACAAATGAAAAAAGTAACAAAAAACATTCCTAAGTGTGTCGTTTTACTAAGTAATCATAATGGTTTAAACAATATACAATATTAGGGTTAAGAAATATGAGTATAGCTAACTATAAAGCAACATAACTTACAATTAACTATTAATTTATACAGCTAATTATAACTTAACAATTAATAATAAATTTTAATTTGATATATTATTCTTGTCTTTTGAAAAATCCATTTCATTAAAGTGTCCAATTTTCTGCCAGTTAACATTCTTGTGACATTTTCCTTGTGATGTATGCTTAAGGAGTATTTTCTAACATCATTATTTAATTACTTAATGTAATTTTGAAGGCTCCTATTTTACGGCTTTTAGTTTAAACAAAAGACCATAGTAATTCTCTTCACTTATTAGATGCATGTTAGGATTAAGGTCCGTTGAGGTGTGGCATTTTTGTCATCCTTCTTGTAGGTTGTTTTGTTCAATATGCAGCCCAGTGTTTCAATCATAGGTGAAGTGTAACATAATATGAATGATGGATCGATTGAGGTTTCTTGTATGAAGTACTTCTATAATTATCAGTAAGGTAGATGTAGAAGATAAAATATGACTTTAGTGTTTACTTTGCATCTTTAGCTTACTTTGATGGAGTATGTGTGTGTGTGTGTGTGTATTCTATCTGTGTTTATGTGTGTGTATAGTGTGTAAGCAAAAATCTACATTTCTGGAAAAGTTAAGTAATGAGCTCAGGAATTCTAGGAACAAGAACAAAATTGGTTAGGAAAGGTATTGGTGAGGATTAAGAAAAAAAAGTGGTCTGTGAGAGAGTCATCGTGCTTTCTCTAGAGCATGTAGTCTTGTGTGAAGAAAACTAATCCCCATTATTCTGGAGAACATGTCAAAGCCACATCTGAAATGGAGATACCTTTAGTACAATATTACTTAAGCAACACACACAAATTAGATTGGTTTAACAAGGAGTTTGAATGTAATTGTATATAAGATTATGCAAGTATGTCAAGATATGATTGATACCCTCTGGCCACATGTGCAGTAAGATCTAGAAATCACAAAAGATTTTTCCTGAAATACCTTGGAAATCATCATTTTTAACTCAATAACATCTCATGAAAAATGGGTTAAGTAATGTATTTTTAATATAGTTTCCTTGTTCTTATCTGTCTGCAGTCAGGAAGTTAATATGAAATGTTGTTGGAAGAATTTATAATATATATGAAGCTTGGAAAATTACTTTCATTATTAATTAAGAAAAATGTCTACAAGCTATTTTTTTTATAGAATATAACTTACTTTCCTAGGGCTTTCACTTAATTGGCTATTAAAATATTTGTGTACATTAATTTATTTAAAATTTAAAGTCTAGGAAATGGGAATTTGCAATATTTCAGTCTTTCAATACTTGGTCAACATTTAAAAATTTAGAGAGAAGCATGCACTACTAGTCATAAGTTGATTTTTGTCACAATAAACTAATGAAATGACTAAGATTTAATAGCTAGCCTATTTTTAAATACATTTGTATACATTAAAACAGCAGCAACAACAACAAAAACAACATAAAACCTACTCTAGAACAGTGGGTTAAAACCCCAATCAAAGACTTTTTACCTGGCTGTTTTCTTGCTCTTTTTCAGCCTCAACATATAAACAGTCTAACAGTGTGATGGATATTTGTGTGCCCTCTTTGGGTTGGAATTAAGTATACAATGATCTGATGATCTTTCTGTTTATTTGTTTTTTTGTTGTATTTTCAAGAAATAGTTTCTCTGTGTAACTTTGGCTATCTTGAACTTGTTCTGTAGACCTAACCCTAACCTCCAACTCACAAAGACCTGATTGTCTCTGACTCCCAAAAGCTGGGATTAAAGGCATGTGTTACAACTGCCTGGTTTGAGGATCTTACTTTAGCCAATGAGATAAGAAACAGAGTTTAAAAAATACAACAGGAATGTTTGATTATAGGAGAGTTTGGCAACTATCTGGGAGAATTCTGTAGAGAAGTTGAATCCTGCTCTCAGGAGAGGGACTTAGAAGGAGTCTTAAGATTCATTGAGAAGCTGACAGGAATTCGAGAGTTAAATTTTAACTTTCTTGATGGAAAATGGCAGAAAAGTCAGTTGAAGCAAAGAGCCTGAAAATACATAAAAATGAAAATACAAAAAACATCTTGGGATTTCCAGCAATCTGGGCAGTTTTTGCATTTCTTGGGTAAGGGCTGGATTTTGCCAGTGGGTGGCAGATTGGAGTTCAGAAGTACTATGAAATTTCTTGTGTTGGCTGTTTCTGTATGGTGCTGGCGGTCATGGACAAACACTCTAGATATTTGTATGGGTAAGAAACAATGAGTACATATAAAAAAATATAGGTAAAATTTTTATAATACATCTGTTGTATCTGTCCAATGACAGACAGTGGTACTACCATTAAAATCTGTCTGTGTAAATATCAATGTATCTGTCTAAGAAACCTGTACAGAGGACTTTGCCAGTTGCCCGAAAGCAGAATTCATTCTGAGATTGAAGAGCCTGGTTTTCTGTATAAGAGCTATAGGCAGAATGAGAAGTGAATTTACTTAGAAAGGAAAGACAATGAGAAAGGTGAGGGAATACAAAAGAGATGTCAAGAAATGAAAATTGCTTTTAATGAAGTAATTATTCAAAAAAAAAAAAAAAACAAGAAGGGCCAATTCCAATAGCAATGTTTTGCAAACATTCAGCAATTCTCTGGAGACAGGTCTGTAGCTGACCTTTGTGTATTTATCTATCTTGTTGTCTATTCATGTGTTTAAAGTTATTGACTGTGTAGTTTCTTTAACTAGTTTGTTTTTGGCACCCAACAGCTAAATATGTATATGTGATATATCTCTATCTATCTATCTATCTATCTATCTATCTATCTATCTATCTATCATCTATCTATCTATCTATCTATCTATCTATCTATCTATCTATCTATCATATATAGCATTTCCCTTAGTTCTTAAATTCCTTGACTGTATAGTCCTGTCTATCTTTCTTGGCATGTGAAAAATTACAAATAATATTTAAGCTGATGAAATTTATGTGTGTTTTCTATTTGTTTTTAATGTGTAAGTTAGGTATCACTCAGACACCAAAGCTGTAGTATATTACAGAAATACTGCTATATTATGAAAATGAAAACGAAAATCGAGTTACTCATTTGTTGTGGATTCTCTGTGAAGGTCTTGTTCTCTTTAGAATTTCAGTTTATTGCTGACATATTATTTTTATTCTTTTAAGTAAAGTTTATAAAAGATTAATCCTAATTGACACATTTATCAATTTCAAATGAATTTTTAAAATGACTGTAAGAAATGAGACACTTTTTTTTTCCAACTTGGAAAGTTAGTTTACGGTCTAGTATTTTATACTAATTTGTGAAATTATTGGCTACTTGTATACAGCAACATTAAAAATTGAACATCTGAAGTGACATTAAACACCAGATGGGGATTTAAAATAAAAATATTCAGTGAATAATCTTTATTGAAGTCCTGTTCTAGTTTCAGTAATGCCAGTTGTTTAACTAAAGGTTTAATTCAATATTTTTAAAAAGCATTAAAAAAATCCTTCTTGTCCCTAGTCTTCATATCATGGCATGCTTTCCTAATGTAGTATGATGTCATGCTTTGCTTTTGAAGTGATAATATGGGTCAGGATTGTCACAATTTTGCAGAACAAATAAAGTTGTTTTGACAAAAATTTGTATGGTTTTGTATTTGTATTATTTTAAAAGAACTTTAAACTTTGTGTTTTTAATAAATTCTGCCATTAGAATGACAATTTATTTTGTATTTAGACTTTATATGACTAAACATTTTCAATCATATTTTCTTTATAGTAGTATTTAAAATAATTTCTTCCGAGTTGTTTACCTATTCTGATAAAATCTTGTACCTAAAGCTTTACCCACTTTAGCTGTGCTTCTGTATTTGACATCTTGTTTAAGAAGTAGACCAGCACTGCATATGAAAACACAAACTGTGATAATGGCGTAGATGTGCTGTATGTGACAGCTTAGGTTGGCATACATCTCAGATGGCATGCTGAAGGTACTGGAAGGCTTGGGTTTGCAGTTCTCAGAAAAGGCTGCTACTTTTACTGTGTAGTCTGTTGGTGGTGAGCTTATAATTCAGACTGATTTTTTTGCATCATAAATCCTTACTTTCAACTTTTGTAAAAATATATCCAATGCTGGAATTAACAATGTAGAATTTGCCCTAGTATTAACTTATTCATATATAATTTTGTTAGGGAATTATTAAATAATACTAGTATTTTTTTATGTTAATATTAAATGTCCAAATGGTTTCATAATGTAAATGTTTAGGAATTAAAAGTATATTTTTAATTTTAGAAAAAAATATGTATCTTAATAGAAAAAGGCTTGAAGATCTGTGGAGTCTTCATAAAAATTTCTTAATAATAAATGATAATAAATTCTGTTCTTTATTGACATTTTATTAAACTTTGAATTCATATTACTTTCTTACAAATAATGGTGGTTTTATAATTTTTAAAATACTGTTTTCATCAAGTTTTTATTGAAGGCCTCCAAATTATTCAGAATATGGCATTAATAGGACTCCAAATTATTCAGAATATGGCATTAATAATAAGTAGAAATACCATGTAATGTGGATAAATAATTTAGGTGTATAAACAGACCACTTAAACTGTGTAGAATAAATGCAATTCTGTTTGAGGAATATTTTGAAGAAATTTGGGGTTTGGAAAGTGTTTCAATTAGTGCTTAAATTGTATTTATTTATTGGGAGGGTGATTAAATTCTACCTTTTGTAGAGGTACTCTGAATGTCTCTGCACATGTTCATGTTGTCTCTGTGAGAATTAGTGAGGAAAGTGATGATTTTTTATTTAGAAATTCTAGACCACACAACCCAAAGTTACTACATGGACATCACTCTAAGCTTCCTGAGAGTTTAGGATTCTATTAATAATATCAATTCCTAAAATGTCAGGAATTTTCATCTCTGTTTTCAGATTAATTCAGAAAATAGTAAGACAAAATAAGAATCACATGTGATAGTCAACTTAGTAATGAGCCTGACTGTTTACTTATGTCTTATACCTCAGTTGAATACTTACAAATTTTAGTTTGGAAATAAAGTATTTAGAATTTAGGCAAAGGTTATCAAACTGTCATATTAAACCATTATTTAAAGGTAATCAGATACTGTGAATAAATAGACATGATTTTTTCAATTAATATTCTGAAAATTTTGCAAATTAAGTTTGTCATATAATTAGGAATAGAAACATGAGCAGTTTTGTATATTTGTGTCCTGTGTTCATATAGATACTATAATCTCCAAATTTTTTTTTACCTTTTGATATTAATTACATGAAATGATTTTAAACTTCTTGGCTTAACCTTTTCAGACTTTGCTTTTTATTTTTAAGTTATAGATGGTTGTAATTATGAGATTATGTAAATTATAGACAAGGCTAGAAGATGAATAACTATGATACAGCCAAATTACTTTATTAATCACTATAAGCAAAACTTGCTTGAAGAAAACATGCTATGTATATAATGCAGTATAGTTATAAAGTGAGCATAGTATTTCATTATGCCTTGATACCTTGTCATGGGAGTCAGATGTGCTATTGTACCAGTTTTAACATAGCTTACTAGCTGTGCCAATTTAGTCTATCTTAAAATCTTCTCGGAACTGCACTTTTAAAAAGGTCTCCATAAAGGGCTTTTCTCTCATAGTTATTAAGAATTTGGACTACGTACCAATAGAAGATGGACAACCATATCATGGAATGCATGTGATATGATATGCATGTTATAACCAGTATTATTTTTTGATGTAGTGAATAGAATTGGAAATAGTAAAACATCATATGAATTATGTTTTTGTTTGTATTATTGGTTCATGAAAGTTAAGAATTTATTAGTCCCTTTCAGTTCTGTTTGGATATGCAAATGTACAATACTGGAATCATGAACATGGAGCCTTTGCCAGAAATGTTCAGGAGTACATTAATTGTATGTAGAATATTTAATGTCAGGTTTGCAGGGTCTCAAGACTCTGAGTTTTGGAAATACTCCTTCCTAGTAGTGAAAAAGTCTAGTATATTAAACAATAAGCTGAGTTTGGAACTGTATCGATGTAAGTCTTGTTCTTTAGATTGCTTTTAGCTGTGGGGATAAATTGACTCCTTTTAATTCATGTGCTTGCAGTTTCCATGAAAGAACCAGAACATTTCAGTGGTGTATTCTACTAGAAGTATCTTTTAGAGGTTGTGCTTTACTCATTTCTATTTCTGAACTAGTGCACACATTCTTGGTTCTATTATACTAGAACTTTATACGTGTCAATCTGTGGAATAATCATTGTATAAACTTCTGTTTTACACATGACTTGTATGTTAGATTAGATCTTGTTTCATTAGATTTTTAATATTGTACCATAACAAGACAAATTCTTCTGTTTTGTTTGACGTGTCCTTATAAATTTACTGAGACCAACTGGTTCCTGAAATACTCTGAAAAAATAATCTTGGTAAATATGTCATTGTACAGTGTAAATTTAGTTAATGAGGAATAGTAGATGATATAGGAAAATTTTAGAACATGAGAATATTTTATAAATGCTGTTTAATGCCAAAACAATTAAATATTGCAACCCTAAGTTTTATAACAATGTGATTATTCCTAGTTAGGGTCTGTAGTTCTAGACTAACTTTTATTCCTCAGGATTAGAGGCCAGTAAGAACTTTCCCTGCCTTTATTCATACCAGGCTATGGTTGTTGTTTTAGAAGCAGAAACATGAGATAGGCTGTTATCAGCCTAAACACAAACTTTATTCTTAATTGCAATGTTTCTACATTTCTTTCAAATAATTAAAATTGCAAAAACCCTTCTGGTCATCTTCACCGATTATTTCCCATTTCACAGAAAGATAAGTGTTTGAGAAGCTTCTTAAACTGGTGAGAGTAGACTACCTGTGTAAGTGTGTCAATGCCTGCATGAGAACCTTGCCTTTTCTTTGTGAGACAAGACCTCAGTGAGCACCTAGTAGGCTGGCCTCCATGTGCCTCCACCTCTCGGACTGTAGGGTTACAGGTGCACGCTCTGTTCAGCTACACTTTCTATTTTCTTGATTTGGCAAACATCTCTGCCTAGCATAAATCAGTTTCTCCTTTTAGATCCTATCTTACCTTACCTCCTCCCACAACTTTATCATTCCTTCCTCATTTCTCACCCTGTTAGAAAGTATTTTTTCAGTAACATGCTGTTATTTCTCCTTTGCATTAAGAACTAAAGACATACTCCTCTTTATTTTGTTTCCCATTCCATTTGTATGGTATTAACAGTTAGACTCATTAGTCCATGCCTGTTCACCTTCCTGTTCCTCTCCTCCTATTTCTCTTGTGAATCTATTTGATAGAATTTTAAATCTCAACACTGTTACCCTTTTTGCCCCCCACCCCCGCCCTGCTTTATTTTGCTACAGCAATGCTCTGCCTTGCTGGCTGCAACCTCAATTTGTATTTGCTGGATTCTTGTCATTTCTGGGCTCAGGTCTTGAAGAATTTTCCTTATGTATTCAGTCTACTGTTAGCTACCAGCATCATGGCTTCACATAGCCTTATTTAATGTTTGCATACCTTGAGGGCTTCTCAGCTGCTTACTTTATTTTACTCGTATGTGTAATTTGTATATTAGAATGAAATATGACTTTTAACTGCCCTGCTGATGCTCTAAGTTTCCCAGTTCACCTTCTTCTGCATTCTACTGCATCCTAATTATAGCATCATCCACTTATTTTCAGAGGTCCTAAACCTTGGAATTACCTGTACTTCCTACCTGTCAAACTCTACATCTAATCCACAAATATGATTCTGGTTGCATTCAGGATAGTTGCCTTAAAAGAAAACTAACTAGCCAAGATGCAAACAATATTAAGTACAGAAAAAACATGCTACAGACATCCATTCTCTTCATGTGTAAAGAAATAAAAGAATTAAACTCATGTTGCAATTGTCTGTGAAGTTAATGTTAAAATCATTTGTTTTAAGTAGGTCAATCATAATCATCTGCCAATTTATGTTTCAGAAGGTGAAGAATCAGAAAGGGTGGAGTCATTTTTTGTTTTCTATCGTAGGAAAATCTATAGGAAACAATAACATTATAACAATAGACATTATATATGTCTCTCATAGCATAAATATTATATAATTTAAAATATTTGTATTTTAAATAGTAGATAAATAGAAAGACTGCAGAATGGCACTCAGTCTTTAGAAAAGGGAAAGTTTATATTTGTGACAACATGGAAGATGTAATCTAATGAAAATAATTCAGACAGAGCACTGCATGATCTCATTTATATGCGGACCCTCAAAAGAGTTGAATATGTAGTAATAGAGGAAAACTGTTTACTATGGACGAGAAAAAAATGACACGGAGGAAATAAGTCAGAGAATGAAAATATGCAGGTAGGCAGGATGAGCAAATCTAGACATCTAATATCCACAGTCTGTGTACTATAGCTAATAATGTATATTGAAAATACGTCAAAGTGTAAATTTTAGGTACTCTTGCCACAAAAAGTTATGATGGGAAACAATAGGAGTATTAATTAGCATGACTGAATTTCACCGTGTATATCCAGTAAAATGGTGCTGGTAGTCCTCAGCACCCCATAGGCATTCTAGGGTGTATCATGTACATTTATAGTAAGTACAAAGTGGTAAGATTGTATCATGTCAAAGTAAAGTCTGGCTGTTTAGTTCAGTGGTGGGATGATATGTGCAAAGTCCAGCATCAAATAAGTAAGTAGTAAGTACTTTGTTAGAGGACAGAATTACCTTTAAGACATTGCACATATATGATATACATGCACATCATAGGTATTCATTGTGGATGATAGATTTGAATTCATCTATATAGAACAAGTGCTTAACAACAACTCATATACATGAGAATTAGATCTTAAGTAAAATATATTTTTTAAAAATAAATTATCTCATGGCCTTTTGTTTTCTCATAAAATATTTTGAAATACTCTTTTGCTTACTAATAGTGAATTTATTGGTTTCATGCCATGAAAAATTAGTTTAGTTGACAGATTTTAGTTTTCTCTATGTCAATTAGATTTAATTTACTATTCTAATTTTATGTTTCTCCATGCTCACTCAGTTAGTAAAAAATGTGTTAATATCTTTGTGATATGTTGAAGTGGTATAGATACTTGGAGTGGTATAGTTGAGTCATGCTATGGGTCAGCTTTCTCCCCATGCTGATTCCCATAGAGGCTGGGTTAATTTACATCTTTGCCAAGGGTGTAAAGGGGTTCCTTCCTCCCTCCACTTTTCAATCCTCAGCAATATTTATTTATTTATTTACTTTGCTATATGTTTGCTTCATAATTGCCATTCTGACTGGGATAAATTGTGTTTCAGTATACTTTTGATTGGCATTTCTCTGATTGCTAGAGATGTTTATCATTTTACATATGCTTATTAGCCATTTGTATTTCATCTTCTGAGAAACCTCACATCAGAGTTAATCATATTAAGCAAGTTCCAGTAGTCTCTGAAAGGCAGGTACATGTTTTTTCTTATTTGTGGTTCCTATATTTCATATAGATATATAATATCACATATTTGTATGCTGTGAAGGTAGAAGTGAGACATGGGCTAATGGGCTGCAAAGAGGGGAGTAATGAGGATGGGAAAGAGTAATTTCAACATGTAATATATGCATATATGAAATTTTTTAAAGAGAAAAACAGAAAAGAGGGAAATTATGTTATATCCCATACTAGCAAAAAAATGAGTTTTAATAGTCCCAATGTAATATCTTTAATAAAATAGTTGTCCATGATAGATTTGACCTATTTTTCTAATTATAGTTTTTATTTCTGTATATTACACAGGCCAAAAATGATCGACCTCTGGGAATAATCTGCCAGAGTCAGACAAATTAGCCTATAATATTGTTATACTGTAAAGCAGGTTTATTCCATCGTGTTGGTAAAAGGAGAGCTGGTAGTCATAACTTCCTAGGTTACAAAGACAAGAACATGTAAACATATGTTTGTTTATGTATTTGGCTTCATTTTAAAGTTTTTTATAGAACTTGAATTTCATGGCTTACAAAAATGGCTTAAAATTTATGACTTGAAACAGCATAAGAATACTTGTTATGACATATTTCTTGCTTAAATCTTTTCATACTCATATGAAATTTAAGGGTCTCCTGAATGTTGCTTTGCAACTATCTATATTAAAGTATTTCTATGCTGTTTAGGGGTTTATGCATCTTTGTCTAACTGCATAGCCTCACATTACAAACTCCTAAGATCTTGTGTGTCATTTTCTTAATTGACTTTTGCTTTCAGAGAGTCAGTCCATAGTTGATATCCACATGTGCAGTTTTTATTATTTATCTTCCTTGTAAACTAACACTGAGAATTGTCTGCATATGCAGTGAAAGAGTATTAACTGTTACAATCATACATGTACAATGTGAATACAGAATTTTAATATACTTTGAGGTGAGTAATTTCCATGGTATTTCTTTTATTTTGACTTTTTAAATTTTTGAGATAATGTAATTACATCCTTCCCTTCTCTTTCCTCCCTTCAGACCTTCCTTGCTATCTTTCAAATTATGGTCTCTTTTTTTTCATTGTTTTTGTATGCATATATGTACATACATATATATTCCTAAATATAATCTGCTTTTATTATTTCTTCAATATGATATTAGTTGAGTGTTTCTAATATTAACTATCCATATGTTAAACCTGTATGTTTTTATTACATATAGATTCTGAAATTGGTTACCAAAACTGAACACAGGGGTAGACTACAAAAGGGCTTTTCAGTCAGTAGATGTAATTTGGACTGTTACCTTAAATTGTGTCACACACAGCATGTTAAAAGGACCTGTGTACTTGTTTCCTCTACATTAGTCCACAATACTTTATAATGGTAGTGTTTGTTACTGTCAGAGAATTATTTACTTAGGATTTACTTAGAAGTTAATAGTTCTGATTTTAGGAGTGAAAAGACATTAAGTGAAAAGACATAGCAATTGATTAATTTTAAAACCCAAAGTTATTAAGGTAACTACTTTGATAATGCTTTTCCATTTTAAGTGACCAGCAATTTATATATCTGTTTAAAGCTGAAGCTGAAAGCTATTTCCTGTAATATGTTTTAAGAGTTCGTTAAAGACAATGAACTTTGGACATGTGGGGAAATTTGAATGAAATGATCTTAAATTAAATATAAATGATGTTTCAAGATAGCAAGGAATGATGTATAATCTACACTGATCATTTTGCTATTTCACTCAAGCTTTGTGGTATTAATTTCCATTCCTGAGACTCTTTAAGAATGTGCAACCTTTTCTTTCTGGGACTGTTGGTCTTTAAAATATGAATGCTAGAGACCTTTCTGCAAGCTATTCAGGCAACTCCAGCAATGTTTCTTTTATAAATCTTCAGTGATGTGGATGTGACCCTGTTGGTGATAAAACTGTCTTTGGATCACCCACAGTTCTACTGGTCTCATGTAGCCTAGGCTGGCCTTGACCCCACCTGCTCTGTAGTAGAGGATGAACTTGACCTCCTGATCTTCCTTCCTTTACCACTCGAGTGTTAGGATTACAGACCTGCGTGATTCCTGTGATGCTGCAGTTGAACTCAGGGCCCACATGGGCTATGTCAGCCCTCTTTTAATTGAGCTGCTTCTTCAGCTAAGTATCATCATCTGAAGAGCCAACCAATGCTTCAATTTGTCCTAAACTTTCAGATAGAATTCAGACAGTATCCCTAGGACAACAAGACTGTTAGATGAACCATCCTTGGTGCTTTGCTCTGAGCACCCAGCATCCAAAACACATTAGTTCATTTTACTTCTCATCATAAATGCTCTCCATTGCTCCTGCTTTGCTGCATTTCTCTTTGCTTATCACTGTTTGTCTTCCCACCCTGTACCTCCTTGTCAAGGTGTTCATCTCTGTCACCCTGAAACTCACTCCAACACATTAATGTTCTATAAATGGACTTGTTTCAGTTTTTGTACATGCTTAAGGATTTCCATCAGCTTCCTTTTATACTTGAAATTACTTTGTAATTTCACATTTGGTGCTTGTTTAACACCTGGAAAGGGAATGTTGGGCCTCTTTTAAGGCTGTCCTTTATTGTGCTTACTTTGACATTTTCAAACTCTTGTTTGATTATCTCAGTCTTTGCATTTAAAAAAATTGCATTATATCCATTTCCTTGGCTTACTAATGTGTTTAGTTCCTACTTTTATTAAATCACAAAAATACCTAATTTACTTTATTCTGATCTCTGTGTTTACTATCCCGCTTTCCATCCCTATCACAAATTAGGAAACAATAACCTCTTTGCTGAGATTTTCTTCCTCAGTACTCTTCCTCCTGATTCTCCAACTCTTTCAGAGATCATTGTGATCCTAGTTCATAACTCTATGAACTATCTTTTTCAGTCATGCATGTACCTATCACTCTCTTTTAAATTTTTCTAGAGTGTCAGACAGCAATTGTCATTATGCTATTTTGATCCTTTTCCTTGTTTGATTACCTCCATAGTACAATCCTTTTTTGCTTACTATTTATTTGAGTAATTTTTTAAGAATTTTAACCACTCGGTTTTGGTCTCTCAGTTTTAAATTCTGAATTCTCTGAGTGCATGTCATACGTGTGCAGGTGACTGTGGAAGACTGTGGAGCTGGAGTGACAAATGGCAGTGAGCCAGCCACCCAGCGTGGATGCTGAGAACTGAGCTTGGGTCCTCTAAAAGAGCGGCAGCTAGCACTCTTAATTGCTCAGCCTCTTTCTAGCCCTTCATTGTCTCTGTTTGAATCCTTTTATCAGAGAGTTGAACAGAAACATTTTTAGACATCTATGTATGTGTATAAATACATTATATAAATACCTGTTGTACATTTCACACATCTAAAAATTAATTTTATTACTTACACTTCACTTTTTTTCAATAAACCATTTTTCTTTAAAAGTCTATGTACATTAATATGCTCATGTGATTTCACCTGCCCTATTTCCAAGAATATTTGGTGATTTGTTTTCATGAATTTCTGTTTGAACAACAACAGCACACACAAACTCACACACACACCATAAATTGCTTGTATTCTTCATTGACAGGAAGTCTCATCATCTGTGTCTGATCTGCCTTTCTCAAGTGCTGCATTTCAAATCTTTTGCATCACAAGAGTCTATTAATTGTAAAACTAAAGACCACAGAACTTTTTATTTACAGAATATCTGTTAATATGGTATGCATTCTTACCCTGATGAATAGTTTCCCCATTGTCTTTCTGTGTCTTTCTTTCTCTCTGTTTAGCTATCTCCTGCATGATCTACTGGACACACACCAAAAAATTACTAGTTTTAATTGCTTCATTGCCATGTATACCTCCTTTTAGGAAACTCTTTTTAATTTTTGTGCATACTCAGAACAGCATATGATATGTTGTGTGTGTATATATATATATATATATATATATATATATATATATATATATATATAATTGAATAAATAGAGAACTTGTAGTGTACAAAACTGTGTCCACTATATTTGCAAGCTTTTATTTTTGTTTCTTGTTGCAGCAACCTCTTTCAAGTTATATAAGCAACCCCTCCCCTACAAACAAAACCCACCAAGCTTACTTTTGATCTTTTACTCTTTGTTTGAAAAGTGTTTTTAAATCTCACCCAGTTTGCTCATTAATTATACCTTCAGTCCTTAGTCTGCACAATCTTTTTCTTTGTGATCAGATGGTCCTCAGGTAGGCCATTGTACCCTATTGTATGGGCTGTGTGTAGACTACTGGTGTATCAGATCATCTTAAGTATGCTTTCTGACACCCTAGTCACCTCTGTTTATTATAGAAAAGCAAATCCTAAGAGCGTAATATGAAAATTGAATTATTTCTGCTTAAAGCCCTTTATTATTTCAACACCTTTGGCTTTGTGCCTTGCAAACTTTATATTTGAAGGCATCTGTTCTTTTGCATTATCTTTTTACATTTAGATGAATGGCATTTATTAATTTCAAGGTTCCTCTTTCCTCCCCACCATGTTTAGTTTTTTCAAACTTAGGGACAGATGGAAGGAAATGAGCAAAGCTTTCTTTGTATGGATGTAGTTTGTGTTAGGATTTCCTTCCTTCATTCCTTCCTTCTTTCCTTCCGTCCTTCCTTACTTCCTTTTCTTCCTTACTTTCTTAGGTTTCTACATCTGTAATATGTATAAGCTAGCTACTAATGCCTTTGTTTCTGATGGAAAGTGTGTAAACAGTAGTTCTCTGCTAGAATGTAGGGCTCTCTTGTTACACATGAAAACTTGATGCATCTTTATTGAGATCTTTGCAACTCTGTTCTAGCATATTGTGACTGACAGCCTCTAATTGATGTTACAGATCCCTCTCCCTTCTATGATGTGTTTGCAAGGGGCTCCAGGGTTAGCTTTTTATTTGGGGCCAGGACACATGACAGGCATCAGAACTAATTAGAGGTAATTACTTCATTGCTGCTGCAGTTTTTACATATATGCTCAAAAACAGGTAATCTGACAGCTAAGTTCTGATGGAAGCCAAGAGTGAAAAATGTTTCTTTCTATGAATACCCTCGGTATGAAAGGACTGTTTGTTGATCTTCAATCCTATAAAGAGTCTTCCACAAATATGGTCATCTGCCCTTTGTTGTTTTTTTTTTCTCCTTTGTGTAGATGTTGATACAGGACAAAAGGCAGTTTATTATTTGTCTAATTCAATCACTGGTCCTACTCCTGGAGCCCTGGAGTGTTCCAGCCTCCAAACAATCTAAAACATTTAAGCCTAGAACAGAAAGGCTTCAGTCTCAGTCTACATATAATGTAGAATGTTTAAGCCTCCGAGACTTAATGCTAACTGACTCAGACTAGCTACATCTGAACTCATACCTGTACTGATCAACTCACTCACTGTTCTAGCTCAAACTCTTCTCCAAGCTGCATGTTCAACTTTACCTTCTGAACCAGCTCACTGCTTCTGACCAAATTCTTCTGACTTTGGCAAAGTTGGCTGACTCCCACAACTGCTCTAACTGAACTGCTCTGTTCAGCTTCAAACTGACTCACTCTTCCCATCTGATACTGATTTCTGTAGAACTGCCTCTGTGTCTCTTCCTCAGACTTCTCAGACTGCTTATGTGTCTTATCCACTGTGTGCTCTCTGAACTGAGAGCCTGCTTTTCTGTTGTGTAAGTTGTGAGAGTCCTCACTCTGACTCCCTTTGCCAAATCTTCCTCTGATTCATCACTTTGCCTGCCTACTTTTCACTTTCATCTCAGATGTTACTTTCTGTCTGACAGTGACTCTTTCTGAGCTCTGCTTCCTGTCTCCGAAGTGCTGGAATTAAAGGTGTGAACCACCAGTGCCTTCTGAGTACTGGGATTGAAGGTGTGTACTACATTCTTTCTATATTTCATCTGAACCACACAGGTCTTTGAATGTGATATCTTCATATAGACCCCTGGATGTGATCCCTTCATACTGACCCTTGGATTTGATCCCTTCCTAGCTATCACACAGGCCTTTCAGTGTGATCCTTTCTCAGAGCAGTCATGTTGCTGGATTAAATGATTAAATATACCTCTACACCTCTGAATGTGAGGACACTGATTTTCTCCTTGTTTTCACCTTTTGGATGGAAATTCCAAGTTCTAGGCAAGAGGAACAGGGTCATTAAGTTGCCTCTTAAATGTATAGATGAAGATTTTCATTCTAGTGATTTAATCTCTAAACAGAAGTAGCAACAGTCATTGCTCCTGTCTCATCACTATGAAAGGCAATATTTTGATCTATCTCTGAGTATATGTGCAGTATAGATTAAACCAGGAAAATTATTTGTCTTAGGCTTATTTCTGTACAAAGGAGCCATTGACAGAATTTGAGAGTACCAAACAAAGGAAAATCTAAAAGTCATATATGTTAGACTAAGTAAAGTTTGGTGTGGAGATGGTAATGCTAATACCAATGCCAGTATTTTAACAGAACATAGTGTCTACATAGTGTAAAGTTGATGGAAAAGTCTATTTTAGTGAACACCATAGTATCCTAGCAGTGGTTCACAAACTATCAAATGAGGTGATTTTTAACCAGTGCATATTATTTGGGGAACAGGACACTTCCTTAAACATTTGTTTTTTGGTTTTATATGCATACAAATAGTATGTGTACCTATTGTACATGCTCACACACACACACACACACACACACATCCATATTTATTATGTAAGTGATTGGTAGCCTTTTTATATGATTTTTTTATTCTGTTAGGTTTTTATATTTGCATTCAATGTATTTTGATCAAAATTATCTCCTACTCCTTCCCTTAACTCCTTCTAGGCCCCCTGTCTTCTTTTTTCAATAATCTATTCTAAATTGTTTTTCATATTGATGATTAATTGCCAGTGATGATGTTTTTAGTTTTATAACCTTTATAACCTTAAGATAGGATTATTTTATTTATCTGAATTATAATGACCACTTAATGTTTATTTGGATAAGAAGAGGATGTATATTTTAAGATAAGTGCCCAGAACAAAAGGTATGGAGTTACTATCACCTAACAAAAGCTCAAATGTGTACTGAAATTGAAATGCAAAATTCCTGGGTTTGCTTTACTTATGGCTGTAGAAATAAAGGTAATGTCATTCAAAAAAGTTACATATCATTAACAGAAAGATTTCAAACAATCAGGCACTAAGTTTTCTCAACTAGAAAATTATTTTAAGGCTTCTGTTCCATATACATTCATCAAAATTGGATGTGATAATTTGCCTTTACTAACGAGGTTTGCATCATAAGTATACCACTTCACAGGTTTTGATAAGTTGTATATGTGCATTTAAGTCTTGTTTAGACATGGTAAATAGAATTTACTTTCTATGGTAAATAGAATTTTCTAGATAAAGGAACCAAAACCATCAGTAATGTATAGGTTTTTGTTTTTTTTTTTTTTTTTAAGTACACTGGAAAATTTAAGATGCTGATAGATCCTCCTCATCTACTAGGTGAACATTTTAATGGTCGAGTTTATTGTCAAGAAATATGATTTAGCAAACCACAGAAGAGCAGACCATAATTCAGCCTTTTAAATAATTCATATTTGCTGTCCCACTTAATCAAAATATTTTTGTTTTAAGGAGCTAAGGGAGAAGAATTGCATTAAAATATACTGTATTGCAAACTCTTTTGCTTGCTTTTTTAATTCTCAGTAACTCTTTAGATCTATGAATGCTGTTTGATTTCTGTGGTTTTACATGTTTTGACCCTTTATCCTGAACTGTATGAAGCAGACTGTTTTCAGATGATACCAGTTTTGCTGGCTGTGGCTTCTGCTCATTCTGTCTCTTGCCATCTTTATTCTTTATGTGCTGTATGTTCCTTTTTTGATCTTTCCTTAACAGTATATCTGAGGGAATCTTTGACCCCTGGGATAGAGGTGATGGCCTTTACTGTGACTTTGGATTTAATAGTCATTTCAAGTTTACAATAACTTGAAAACCCAATTCTTGGCTTGAGGTTATTTAACCAATTTGGGAATTTGGGATGAGAATGAAATTGAAAGCTAGTTTGCGGTATGAGTTATAAAGCACCCCACAAATGCAAACACACATCAAGGTGTATGGGCTGAGGATTGGTGGCGATAAGAATGTTGTAGAGATAAGGATGTTGTCAAAAGACTGCATGCTTTTTTGTTGTTTTTGTTTTGTCTTGTTTTTCTCTGTTTTGTTTGGTTTGGTTTGCGTTTTTTTTTTTTTTTTTTTTTGGTTTATTTTATTTTATTATTTTTTTCTCTTTTTTTGAATTTAGGATCATTGGAGATACTCACAAGGCTGACACCTTGAACATGTTGTTTTTGTTTCATTTTTCCTTTTCTTCTTCTTATAATCTCAAAAATTCAAAAAACAAACAAACCACAAAACAAAGCATGATTGCATACTAAGGAAGAACAACATACAAAAAGGACTTGTCTTTTTGGCTCATAAATGCCCCTGAAAGTTCTCTTCATCCTGTTCTGTGTTCCTACTTTCATTGACACCTGTGACTTTATTTTCAGGAAACAGAAGGCATTGAAAATACAGTTTTAATAGTTCTCCCAAAATGTTTCCTTAGGTCAGGACAGCTGGCTTGACTTCCTTCGATGACGTTGTCAAATGTGAGTGCACACAGCTTGCCTCCATGGCGTTAGAGTCTTCACCTACAAATACAGAGTTCCAAAGTGTTTGTTTTGCTCCTTCATGGGATCAGGTATAAGGAAATGGAATCACAGACTATTCCCTAAAAGGAATCTTGAAAAGGGTCATGTAACAATATTTTCTGTATTACAAAGAGCAGCTAATATGTGTCAAAATTCTCCTAAACAGATGGTGCTTCACCACTTTGCTCCTGCTCTCAGTGTCATCTTCCTGTTTCCACACTTGTCACAGTTTTCTTGCTTACTGGAACCTCTTCACTGATATTTCTTCTTCATCAGTCTCGTAACTATTTGTTTCAGCTGGGAAATAACATGGCACTCTTAGAATGTTTCATCAACAGATAGAAATGAATATAATATTTGTTGGGATTTCCTCAGTAAAATTCCAGTAAGTCAGAAAACACTTTTTATTGAGTTTAATATCAGTCTTATGAAAAAAATACTGTTAAGTAAAAAAAGCCTAGCTGGTTTACCTGGAGCAAGAAAAAGCTCCTTAAGATGTTACCAGATGTTACTGCAAAATCCTTTGCAGTTTGAGATAACAATTTTAAACTGAGTAGATATGAAAAATGGAAAGCTAATGAAATAGAGTGTAGAACTAAGTAACAGAACGAAAACCACAGGTAAAATACAAATAAAATTTGCAGCCAGACTAAGGGCTACCAATTTATACCAAACAAATATGCAAATGTGCTTGGTTATAAACAAGAGAAAATAAATACATTTTATTAAAGTTGTTGGTAAATAAAAATTGAAATTTAATATACTGTTGCCCATCCAGGGCTACAGTCTGAGAAGTGTGGTATTATATAATTTCATGAACATGATAGAGTAGTGGCATAAATTAAGATGTATATACCTCTGCACTTCCTGAAATTCTCCATGTATGTGGTTTATTACCAGGATGTCATTATGTGGCAGTCATTTTTTATAACTTAATATATTCATCTTTTGTGGAGTGTTTCTTTTTTTATAATACTTTGATTAATAATTTGAGTTTCATACAATGTATCTAGATAATACCCTTTCCCATTCCTTCCTGTTCCACCTTCCCATCCCTGTGCCCTCAAAAAAAAAAAAAAAAAAAAAAAAGAAGATGAAGAAGAAGGCCCAAAACCAAGAAAATTAAGTCCATTAGAAAACTAAGCTCCTTCTAGGAGCATGGATCACAGGCATCACCATGGTTCCTGGAGGAACCAATTCCTGACTACTTTAGTGATGCTAATGATGGACATTCACCTGGCCCATACCAGCCTGAGACCAAGCATGATGAAGCATGACCCAAAGTTGGGATTCACTGCCCAAGACTATAGGCACCAGGGCTTCCAGCAGTCACTCACTCATACATCACCCAGGCGCCTGGACACCAAGCATTTGCAGGATGCCCTGGTACCCACAGGATGTCCTGGTGCCCGCAGGAAGTCTGGGCATCTACAGATGCTCTGGTGCCCATGGAATACCCTAATGCCTGCAGGAAGTGTTTCTTTTGAGACACATGAATTAAAGATGTGTTTATTATAGAAAGTAAAATTGATTTTCCCTATTTTCCAGATTTTTACTAAGCTCATCGTGTGTGAGAGGCATTTCTAGGTTTTGAAGATAATATTTTCAGATTCTTTTCAAGGAATGGAAAAAAAGAAAAATTAACTGTTTATCTAAAGATCAGTCTATTAGAAAATAATTCAAAATGTAGAATTCAAAATGTGCATAAATACTTATTTCTGTTCTGCTTGTTAACATAGTAAGCTATATTTCCTATGATTTTGCGGTTTTGACATAAGTTGCCTTTGTTAATAAGAAATGTAAAGTAAGAAAGAGTGTGGTTGCCTTTGTTCCTTAGTAAGAGTGTTTTCCTACAGGCTTTTCCCATCATTGGTGATAATGTGGGATTGATCTCCTCCGTGGCTGTGAGATGAGAAAGAGGGAGTCAGTAGAACAGTATAATCAGTAATAACAACCATAGAGGATCTTTATGTACAGCTCTACGCTTTGTGTGTATTGTGTGGTCTGCTCAGTAAGTTCATGAAGTGTCTACTCTTGTAGGTGAAAGACCTGAAGGACAAATGTTAGATACCACATTCATGGACAGTATTTATTGCTGTTGGGGCCAGTCTAGAAGCACATGGAAATAGCATTCTGCATATTTCAATGGTAACTCCTAATATTGATGACAATGACTTGGATGTGAAATAATTATGCTATTTTCTTAGAAATTTTATTGATTTATTATATTTATTATTTATGATCATTATTATATGAACCTGCAAAGAAGGCTCAATTGTTAGGAGTACCTACTGATCTTCCATGGTACCCAAATTTGGTTCCCAGTGCCTACATCAGGTGGCTCATAACTGCTTGGAACTTCAACTCCAAGACATCCAAATTGTTCTTTTGGCCTCTCTAGGCACCTGAACTCACTCATGCACAGTCCTACACTAACACACACATATTCACATAATTGAAAAATAAAAATAAAAATAAAAAAACAAAACTTAAGTCCACTATTAATACTATCCTAAGAGTCAGCTACCTAATAACATCAACAATATGATCTTACCCTGTGGTCTAGAGAATACTCAAGAACAAAGTTGATAATGTGTAACATTGTAGAAACTGAACAACAGTTCAAAAAGAGGTAACCCAAACTTAGCCCCTCTACCCTGTCCTCTAAAACCCTAATTTTAGAATATTAATCCGTCCTGTTTAAAAGCATGCAGTATCTTTGTATCTCCTGGTATCTTTTTCAGTGTCTTGAAATTTTCATTGAACAAAATTTTTATTTCCTTTGTTAGATGTATTTCAAGATATTTTATTTGGAAGTGTGAGTTCAGAAGATATCGTGTGTGGAATTGTTTTCCTGACTCCTTGGTATGTGTAGTGTTCATATATAGGAAGACTACTTGTTTTTGCTTGTTAATCTGCATCCTATTTTGCTGAATGCATTTATCTGATAGGAGTTTTATGGTAAAGTCTTTAGGATCTTTTATGTATAGAATCATATTGTCTGCACTTAAGGATACTTTGAATTCTTGCTTTCCTAATAATAGCATGCTTGTATTCTCTTATTTTATTGGTGTAGCTAAGACTTGTTTTAAACAAAGAATGGAAAGAGTGGATAACCTTGTCTTGTTTCTGGTTTTAGCTGAAATGCTTTGAGTTTTTTTCGCCATTTCAGATGATGTTGGCTATGGGCTTGCTGTATAGTGCCTTTATTATGTTGAGATATGTCCTTTGTTTCCCTAGATTCTCTAGAACTTTTACCATGTCTGAATATTTGATTTGGACAAAGACTTTTTCAGTATCTAATGGGATTATCTGGTAGTTTATTTCCTTGTGTCTATTTATGTGTTGTAGTTACTGATTTATATATGGTGAACGATCACTGAATCCTGGGATGAAGCTAACTTGATCATTGTGAATCTTTCTATGTGTTTATGAACTCAATTTATAGTATTTTATTTATATAATTTATAAGAATTTATAAGAACTTTTATACTGAGTTTATTAGAGATCTTGGCCTATAATTTGAATTGTTGTTGGAACTTTGGCTTTGATACCAAAAGAATAGAAATGCTCTGTCCAGTTTCTATTTTACAGAGTAATTTAAGGAATGTTTTCCTTAATTTTTTGAAGGTCTTATAGAATGCTATGCTGAAGGAATCTGGCCCTGGGATATTTTTAATTACTGCTTCTATCACCTTGGTTTTTATGGTTCTATGTATTGAATAGTTTTATGTCAACATGACACAGACACAGGCTAAAGCCATCTAAGAGGAGGAAACCACAATTAACGAAACATCTCCATACGATCAGGCTATAGTCAAGGCTGTAGTGTGTTTTCTTGATTAATGACTGATGTGAGCCCATTGTGGGTGGTGCCAACCTCAGGCTGGTGGTCCTGGGTTATAAAGAAAGCAATCTGGTTAAGCCGGGTTGAACAAGCCAGTAAGCAGCACTCCTCTATGACTGATGCCTCCAGGTTTCTGCCATGTTTGAGGTTCTTTCTTCCATGATGGACATGTAAACCAAATAAAACTTTTCCATTCCAACTTGCTTTTTGCTCATGTTATTTTATTGGAGCAATAGAAACCTTAACTAGGACAGTCTGTTTAAATTATTTACTTTATTATGGTTTAATTTTGGTAGGTCATGTGTGTCTAGAAATTTATCCATTTCTTTTCCATTTTACATATTAGTGGAAGGAAAAATTCTGAAGAATGTCTTTACCATTCTCCGAATTTCCTCAGCGTGTCTTATGATGCCTTCCTTTTCATCTACACTTTTAATAATTTGGGTCCTCTCTCTATTTCTCTTGTTAAAGGTTTTGTGATTGTGTTAGTTTTTCAAAGAGCCATGTCTTAGTTTTATTTTTTGTCTTGCTTTTTTTCTCATTACTTTCAGCCCTGATTTTGATTATCTCTTCTAACAGTAATTTGGAGAATTGTTTGTTGTTGTTTTTCTAAGGCCTTCTAATACATTATAGATTTAGGAATATGTGATCTTTCCATTTTTTTTTTCCTAATGCAGACAACTAAACTTTCCTCTATGACTGCCTTCATTATGTCTTATAGATTTGGCATGCTGCTTTGTTTCATTGTCATTTAGTTCTAAGAATCTTTAAACTTCCTACTTGAATTCTTCTTTGGGTCAGCTATCATCCAGTACTGTTGTATAGTTTCTGTGTGTTTGTGTACATTTCGTGGTTGCTGTTGCTGTTGATATCCCTTGTGGTCAGATAGAAAAAGGATATCCCTTCTTTCTTTTTGTCTTCTTTCCTCCTTCTCTCTCTCTCTATTCCTCTCTCTCTTTTACTTCCTCCCTCCCTCCTTCCCTCCCTTGCACGTGCTCTCTCCCTCTCCCTCTCTCTCTCTCTCTCTCTTTCTTTCTCTCTCTTTCTATCTTTTCTTTCTTTCTCCCAACTTGCTTTGTATCCTAATATGTGATTAATTTTGGAGAAAGTTCCATGGGATTCTGAGAAGAAACTTTTTCTTTAGTGTGTGCGTGGAATGTTCTACATATTTGTCTTAGATCCATTTGGTTCCTGTTGTCATTTAGTTCTATGCTTCAGATGACTTGTCTATCATTGAGAGTGTAATATTGAAGTCACTCACAATAACTGTGTAAGGTTAGGATTAATCTTTGTTTTTTGATCTAGTAATAAAGCTTTATGAAGTTGGGTGTGCTGTGTTTGTTGTGCTTTTACTCCCTTGGTGGATTTTTCCTTTAATGAGTATGAAATGTCCTTTCTTATTGAACTAAATTGGGTTTAAAGTCTAGTTTCCCAAGTATAAGAATACCAAGTCCTTCTTATCTGTTTCTTCCATTTGAGTGGAATGCCCTTTTCATCATTTTTCCTACAGTAGTGTCTTATCATTCATGGTGATGTTTTTATTGGGGCAGCAAATGATGAAACCTGTTTTTTTTTTTTTAATGCCATCTGTTACTGTGTATCTTTTATTGGGGGGAGTTGATCTATTATTATTAACAGGTATTATTGGAAGATGTATATTTCTGTCATTTTTGTTTTTGTGGTATTTTCTTAGATATATTTTGATGAACTGCCCTGGAATTATTCATTATGTATTTGACCTCTTGGGTATTTTTACCATTATCTTCATCATGACATATTCCTTCCTGTATTCTCCGTGGAGCTGGGTTAGTGGTCATAAATGCCTTTAGTATGTTATTTCACAGAGAGATTTAATTTCTCCTTCAATTTTAATAGATATTTTTGCTTGGTTTAATGATCTGAATTGGCAGTTGTAGTTTCTCAGATCTTGGAATGCCCTCCAAGTTTTAAAATTTTATGTCAAATAATCAGATATTGTTCTGATGGGGCTCTTTCCATGAGCGATCTGAACATTCTCTCTTGCAGTTTTCATCACCCTTTTTAAATTCTGCAGTTTTAGTGTTTTAATCGTAATACATTCTGGGAAGTTTCTCTTTTGGCTCTGTCTATTTCATGTTCTACAGGCCTCTTGTAACTCATGTCTTTAGGTTATAGACCTCTTTTAACTGAATGACATCTCTTTAGGTTTGGGAAAATTTGTTGTATGATATTTTTAAAAATATTCTCTAATCTTTCATTGTGATATTCCCCTTCTTCTGTGCTCCTGATTCAAAGAGTACAATTTTCATGGTGTCCCAATGCTCCTTCATTGTCCATTCATATATATTTTGTAAATTTCTCATTGACTTTTACTGAATGATCTAATTCCTATACTTTGTCTATTTTTGACTTTTTTCCATGTGGTCCATTATGCTGGAGATGATGTCCGCTGAGATTTTTAGTTAGCTAATTGAAATTTTCATTTCCAGCATCATTTCAGATTGGCTTTTCTTCAGCAATTCTCCTTATTGAATTCCATTTTCATATCATGGATTGATTTCTACACTTCATTTAGTTCTTTATTTTTACATTCTTGGAATATATTTATATCTTTAACTAGCTTGAACATAGTTACAATCATTCTTTATAATTATTTTACGGAAGATCCTCTAGGTCATTCTCAATGGGGTTCATTGCTACAGGCTTAGTAATTTTGTTGTGGGCATGTTGTCTTGTGTTTTGATTGTTTGTTTGTTTGTTTTGTTTCTACTTTGGGTCTTATACATCCAAAGTACTTTGTTTTTTACATCTTTTTTTTCTTGAATTACTTTTCTTCTTTCAGTATAGGCAGGATTAAGTTGTAAGAGTGTTAAGACCTTGTTTTCTTTTGTAGAATGTATATCATAGACTGCACATTTTATCCCCAGTCTTCTTTGGTACACTAATGACTGTGGGAACAGACACGATTCAAGGATCAGCACACCCTTTGGTGGACCTTTCCTCTCTTGCCTTTTAGTGTGGCTCTCTGAGTCTGGTTGTTCTACCTTGAGTAAACTCTTTTAAACCTGCAGTTGAGGGCAGGAGATCTCAGGAGACTGAGTGTTAAAGAGGTCTACAAAGGTTAAGGGTGGAGACACTCCCTACTTGGGAATGATAGGATGCAAGATCCTGGAGGAAAGGGCAGCTTAGGGGGTGATAAAGTGTGAGTCTAATCTAAATGTTGGGGATACAAGATCCTAGATGAGCCAGGCATTCTGGCTGTGCTTGGAGGTGAGATATCAGAGGAGCCTTGACATCTTAGTATTTGGAATAGCAATACTTACCCTAAACCTCAGAGAAGCAGAGGAGATGGCAGCAGATTCTAGCAGATGGGCAGGGGAAAGAGGGAGGTCCCAAATTGAGGTATTACTATGGTGTAGATAAGAGCTTACTACCTGGTGGAGTGATAGAGAGGAGTCTTGAAGGAACGAGGTAGGTCTATAGGATGAAGAGGGAATTTTTATATTTTAAAAAAGTATTTTGTTTGACAGTGACTCTGAAAGAGTACTTCATCACTTATGTAACGGATA
The DNA here is from genome assembly GCA_026225945.1 of Cricetomys ansorgei. Taxonomy (NCBI): domain Eukaryota; kingdom Metazoa; phylum Chordata; class Mammalia; order Rodentia; family Nesomyidae; genus Cricetomys; species Cricetomys ansorgei. Next base: position 6,313,599 of record JAMJFZ010001131.1, on the reverse strand, counting down.
TAATTTTACTGTCCATATACTGTTAATTTTTCCTCTGATGCACATTTCTCCGTTTTCCATCTGCATCATGTTTTCATTCAGTTTCTCATGTGAATGCCTAACCATCACTATAGGACTTCTAGATGAATTCCTGCTGATGATGTTTTCATGGGCTTGTGTTCTCATGTTTTTCTTCCATCACATTGTTACACCAGTTAAGAAGATTGAAAAAAAAAAAAAAACTATCAATAAATAAGAGAATGCGATGGCCTTAGGTTTGAGTTAATCTCATTTGTTAGTGATTTCCTTGAATTACTCCACAAATTTGATTTTGTGCAGTATTATTCATTCTGTACCATAGTGGCATAATGAGATTTAATTACTATATCCTACTTTTCACCTTGTCTACCTGGTCTTTATCTGTCTTGACCTCCCTCTCACAGGAAGTTCTTGAACATTATATATGAAATCCCAGTAATGACAGGATCAACATGAAAAACAGGTAGAGAAAAGAAAAATGGCGATGTGTGGAAGTAAGGACATTCTAGGAGAGCACCAGATGCAATAAATAAATCTCCCGCTAAATGAGACAAATGGACTGCTGAATGAAGGGGGTGTATTAATACCAGGGTTGGGGGAGAATATTGTAAAATGTCCCAAGACTAACAATTGAAGATCTGTTTTGGTAATAGACAACTCAGCTACCAAGATATCAAAAGCCTGGTATAATTTTAGTTATGGTGACTCCAATAACTATTATGGTTCTGTTTGTTTGTTCTATCTTTGAGAAGTGATGAATTCTGAAGTCTAAATTCTCCCTGCATGGCCAAAAGTTACAAGACTCCCATTGACTCCCAGAGCTCCACAGTTTTCCCACTTACTATCTATACCTGTCTCCTTTGCCATCCAGTGTAATTCCTGAGATGCACAGACAACACTAATGATTCTGCCATTAAGATATATTTAAATTGTGTTACTGACATCATAAGCTATGTAGGTGTATAATAAGCATATCTTTAGAGCCCCTTAGAAATTATAGAAGCATTTCTACAGGTGCATATATAATTTTCAACTGAATTCTAGTGGCATACTTTATGGTTTAACAGTTTTACCTCATACCAACACTAAAGTAGTTATATCTACCAGCGTTTTGTTTTTTATGTATATGTATATATCTGTGTGTATATCATATATATATATATATATATATATATATATATATATATATATATATATATGTGGTGCCCACAGAGGCCAAAAGAGTGTGACAGGTCCTCCCTGATGCTAGAGTTCAGGTCATTGTGAGCTGTAAGACATGGGTGCTAGGAACCAAACTTCAGTCTTCTATAAGGGCAGGAAGCATTCTTCACTGCTGAGCCAACTCTTCAGCCCCTATTTTGTTTTGTTTGTGGGGTACACAGTCTTGCTCTTCTGTCTAGGCTAGCCTGAAATTATGTCTTACCCAGGCTGGAACAAACTCTCCATCCTCCTGTCTCAACTTTCTAAGTGTTGTGATTACACATTTGCACAACCATTATTGACATCTGTTGGACATGGCGCTTATTTTTTTCTCAAGAAAATAGTAGTTCTTGCTGCTGTTCATATATAGTAAAATAAGTTTTGATTAACCTCCATGCATTTTCTTATGTGCACTCCACATTCATAGAAGAAAAGGCTTTGAAATAAAACAGGAATGGGTCTGGATTCCCCTTCTGTTCCTTAATAAGCCTTTGATTTGGGGGTGACAGACTTTATCTCACAAATACAGAAATGTTAGTATCTATTAAAGGAAAATGTATTTAGGGATGCTACATGTAAACTATCAGAATGCAGACCAGACCTGCTTCAATATAAAGTAAAATTTTCTCGTGAAATTATACGAGTATTTGGTTGTTAGACTTTACTTCATATAGCTGTGTTTGAAGTTTTTTAATTTGTTTCAAAGAAGAGAGATTTCAGTTCATGAAAAAATTATAAGATAATTGTAGCAAATTCTTTACTATTCCTTTTTAAAATTATCATCTCATCATTACACATGTTTTCTGTGTGTACGAGTATGAGGTTATCCATAGAATGGGAAAGTGAATATTTGTTTTTAAAGAAGAGGTATACGTCCCAACTGAATGTTCTCTTTTCCTCTGAAATTACAGGAGAAGGGTGGGAAGCTGCTAACAAGAGAACTGGAAAATGCTTGTTTTGGCCACATTTATTTTTCAGTTTGAATTGCAGCCAAAATGCTATACATTTGATTTTAGTTATTCCTTTAAAAGTAGTGGCTAGAAAAGGGTACCTTTCACAAAGTGTTTTAGCCAGAAGCATTTTCAGAGAAGAAAAAGCCTGAGGAGATGATGTGTTCCTGAGAAAGAGACAAATCATGCGTAGCAATGTGGTGAGACCGTGGACACACATCCTAGGATCTGGAGCAAGATTCATGTTGAAATGTGAACCCTGGTTCTGTCACTTAGCAGCTGCATGAACCTTAGTAGTTTATTTAATCTCCCTTGATTTTATTTATTTGTTTGTTTATTTACTTATTTATTTATTGGTTTGTCGAGACAGGGTTTCTCTGTTGTAACTCTGGCTGTCCTGGAACTCACCCTGTAGACCAGACAGGCATTGAATTCACAGAGATCTGCCTGCCTATGCCTCCCAAGTGCTGGGATTAAAGGCATGTGCATTAGGACACTTGTGAGAATGGAGTCCTTGATTGATCACCTCTTAAAGTCTTACTTGATTTCTTCTCTTATACCTCAATATGCTGAATAATTTTCAAAATAAGTTTTATAGGAGCATTCAGGCCTGAGCATAATGCTAATAAAATACACTATTGTTTTAAACACACTGAGAAACAAAAGATATGAAGTATATGTGCTGTATACTCAATGGGCAATGATGTAGTGTTACCAGATAGATTTGTGCACAGCTCTTGAAATTATAAAACTTCCCAAGGACAATATTTATCTTGTTTCTTTATAGTATACTCTTTATATTATACTGTTTATACTTTTTAAATTGATATTAAAAGTTAACCAGTTAAAATAATGATACAGTAGTTTCCCCTTATCAACAGGACAACAGGAGATACTAACAGATTTGTTAACCTGTGTGTAGTATAACGAAACATATATATATATATATATATATATATATATATATATGCACACACACATATATATACACATATATATGTGTGTATATATATATATATATGTATATATTATGCTTTTTCTTATACAAACATCTGTGTTTACTTTATGAATTAGGCATAGTGAGAGATCACCAACATAAGTAACCAAGTAGAATAATTATAATATATAACAAAATATAAATGAAGAGGGGCTTTCGTGTATCTCATTCTTCTGTGCTCACACATGATATGCCAAGGGTATGGTAAGGTGCCCTGTGATGAGGTGACATGAACAATGCATGCATTGTGGTGTAGTGTTAGTTAATGGTGAAACTTTCTTGCATTGAAATACTGGACAATTTGAAAAGAGATGACTATTGCATGACCAGCAGGTAGGCACAGCACAGAGTGAAAATGCTGGACAAAAGGAGTGATTCACATGCTTGGCAGGAATAAGTAGGATAGGGTGAGATTGTGTCATTGCCAAGAATGGCAGACATTTTAAAACTTGCAGTTGTTTATTTCTCGAATGTTGGGGATACAGTGATTATGATTGATTGTGTATAATTTGGAACTTTTGAAAACAAAGCTATGGATGCCAGAATAGCCAATATAGTATCTTTGTATTTTTAGGGGTAAAATGAAAACTTGCAAAATGAAATAATATATGCAAATCTTAATTTACATTTATCTACTGTTTTGGGGAAACTTGTACTTTTACTTCTTTAATTTAAGTTTGCAACAAAATGCCTTTTGGTATGTAGCATTCTGCCAATCTTAAATACACTTTCACCCATCTCTAATATGCTAATCAGTCATTGTGGTTTCATTCTTCAAGGCTCTAGACTCTGAGATGTTTCCCATGCCATGTTCAGTAGATTTATAAAGCTAATATTAAACTACAGCACCAAATCTCAGGATCTCTAAAACTAATCAGGCAGGGATTACATTCATATTTTTAAACTTCTAGTTTTATTAATTAGTATTAACTACTACTGACCTTTATTTTGCTTATTTATGAAGTATTCCCAATTATACCTGCATTATGGAATGTGTCAGCTGAAATGATGTGTGTGCATAAAGCACTCAGCATATCCTGACAGCAGTGGAAGCTATTTCTCCTGTCCGTACTAGAAGAGGGAGCAGAGCCAGAAGTGAATCCCAGTTCTGTGCACTTGTCAGACTATAGCCAGCTTGCGCAGCTTGCTACCTCCCATGCAGGGAAAAAAAATCAGTACTAATGTTTGCGGATTATTAGAGGCAACTGTTAACTTTCCATGCAATTAGAAATAGGGAATAGGAATAGGGAAATAAGGTAGAGAAGCAGGGAGCGGAGACTGAGTAGAAAGAGAAGAGCAGGGATTGGAAGGAAGAATGGAGTAGACCCTTAATAGAACTTCATAGTATACCCAGAAAGTTCTGATTCCACAATAATAACCAGTAAGACAAGGAATGATACCCAAAAATTTAAGAAGTATGGATAGTTAAAAATAGAATTGATCATTGTTTTAAAAGAGTCTTATCTCTTGATGGTGTAGGCTTTACCTTATTTTTCAGATTTTCTTAATTGAGATGTTTTTCAGTTAAAATTTATACATCAACACTAATCTTATATAACTTTTTGTTATAGGTAAAAATTCAACTAATTTAGTTCCTTATATTGATTTTATAATTTGAGTAATATATTCACAGAATTAAATGAAAACACTTGAAATCAAATGAAAGTCATCTCATGACATGTTTTTATTTTTAAACAATCTGATGAAATTACTTCTTATAGATTTGTCAGATTTTTATCAGTTCATTTTCTGTTTTGCTTGCTGTGGACTATATTTGTCCTCTAAGCCCAGTACAGATCTTCCCATTAATATTCAGTTCTTTGTTAGGTTAAGAAATGCATGGTGTTTCCCATTCTTCTGCAGCCTTTTCTCCTCTTCTTCCTCCTCCGCCTGCTCCAAAGGGTTTATTATATTGTCCAGGCTGGTCTAGACTTTACACTCCACCAAACATAGTCTCCTGGATGCTGGGATAAGAGGCATGCATCCCAGACCTAACTTCCCCTTCTGGTTTTATGTTTCTAGACGGAATCAGTTGTGTACTCAAATGATATTTGTGAAATGCTTTATTATGTACTTATTTTTATTACTTTATTGTGGCTTATTCTGAGGATTTTAATATATATTCTAATTTACTGTTTACTGTTTTCCTTATTTTGCAGATTGGTAACAGATTGAGCGTTTACCCAGGTCTGCTGGCTAATGACTAGTAGATAAATCTAATCTAAGTCCAGACCTTTCTTTGAGAACTTGGGCCCTCGAGAGTTTTTCCTTTATCTGTATGAAAAGCAGGCTATAGTACTTCTCTTTAAACTGGTATAGCATCTTAAAAATCTATTAAAGTAAAGCCAGTGTTTCACTTTAAAGTAAATTAGAAGAAAGACTAGTATTTTATAGTATTTGCTACATGCACAAATTTTCTTACATTAAGGAATTATAACTTATTGAATGCAAAATAATTTTCCTGATAAACAAACTTTGTTATTGATAAATCACTTTAAAAAGGAATTGCCAGTTTCCACCTGAAATATGGCATGGTCTACCAACACATAAGGGATAACTAAATACAATTAGAGAACTATTAAGTTTTAGATAATGTTAGGATTCTTCTCTTTGTTAAAAAGAGAGTAGATACACATTTATTCTTAAGACGTAAATATTATGAAAACCCAAAACTTCTATCTTGAATAAAATGTTTCAACCAAACACTTGAAATTAAAAATGCATTTAGTTTTGTTTGGCATTTCACTAGTTAAAAATAAATTATACTTAACACTGTGATTTTTTTTGTAATAATACTGAGTAATATCTATTTTATGAAATTTAATGTTTCTTCACTGAATGCAGAATCATATTGCCTTACTGCTGAGAAGATAATTTCTCAGTCTAGGTGATACACTGTCAGCACAGTGAAGCAGGAAATTATTCTCCTGTGTCAGCTACTGACGTTAAAGTAAAAATAAAGGTAAGATATAATTCTCTGATCTCTATTCACAAATCTTATATAACATGCAAATATATTTTAAAAATCAAAAGAGTTTTAAGTGTTTGGTTATAAAAAAATGTTTGCCTGCTCTTGCTTCTTCTAGATTCTTGATACTTTCTCTAGATACTTTGAATATATTCTTATTTTAAATTTCCTTTACTTTTTGAGATCATACTATAATTACATCACTTTCCCCTTCCCTTTCCTCTCTTCATATCCTCCCAATTGTGCACCAGTTGGTGTACTCTTCCCTGTGGAATGTGGTTTCTCCCACTATCAGGATTCGTTAGTTCCCTGTAGTCCTTTGTGTAGGGTTGAGGCCTTATAAACTTTCCCCCATCTACTTTAGTATGTTTATTATTGTTGTCATTGTTCAGATAATGTTTAGGTAGTTATGTTGGTGAGTCTTTATGGGTGTAACTTCTGACATTACTAGGAAGACATGGCGTCACAACAAACTTCCTGATCCTCTGGTTTCTACACTCTTTCTGCCCCTCACCCTCCTTCAGCTTTGTTCCTGAGCCTTAGGTGTAGGAGTTGTGTTGTAGATATGATGTATCATTGTAAGGGGGCAGAACAACTATGCAGTTTGATTGGTTGTGGTTTTCTATAATAGTCTCCATCTGCTGCAAAGAGAAGTTGCTGTTATGGGGGGATAAGTAGTATACATATCTGTGGGTATAAGGACAAATATTTACTTATTTATTAAATATTAAATATACTTTAAAATATAATTAGTGATTGAACTATTAATAATAGCAACTTAATAAAGTTGCCATTTGGTTGCAGGCTGTCCTCCACAATCCATGATTCACTAGCCCTTGGTAGTTAGCTAGGTTTTGAGTACCAGTTGTGATTTGTTGAGGAAGTCTTAAGTCCATTTAGAAAGTTGTTGGTTACATCATGGTATATGTGCCACTATTGCACTCTTGGGATTATTATGCCATGCTTGGTCATTGATGTTGTTTATAGGCATCATAGCTGGATAGGACTGTTGGTTGCCTCCCTCCTTTGGAAGCTTGCATGGTGCCTTCTGGTCCCCAGAGAGTTAATCCTCAGGGAGGAGATATTTATGTTAGTTCCATCTCAGTGCCCTTTGAGCCTTATGTCTAAAGTGCATGGTGTCTTATTCAGCAATAAGGATTTTTCTTCTGCCTGTTGGGTACAAACAAGGACAATAGCAATGGCCTGTAACGTTCGGGGTCTCTATTGGAAAATATTGATCAACAACTCAAAAGAAAGCTTTTCATGCCTTGCGTTGGGGTATTTGTTAGATTGTCTTTAGCTCTTGGAGGGAACATTGTCAACACAGAAGGGATAATTTTATTTCAAATATATTGTATATTTATTCACTGGTTTATTGGTATTTGGGGGTATATAGTTAATCGCATGATTTCTTGTGATTTTCTCAGACATCCTTATTATTTTACCCCTGTCACCTTCTATATTTGTGTTCCCAATAAACAGAGACCCCATTTTCCCAATCCTCACTTCAGATCACTTGCATTCTGTCGTTCCCCTCTCCATAGCTTCCCCAAACAATGATCTCTCTTTACCTTTTTTGGTTTCTGTAGTTACTCAAGGCTGTGTATTCACATCTGAAGATTTAAAGCTAGGAGGCCAATACAAGAGAGAAAATTTGACATTTGTCTTTCTGGATCTGTGTTACTTCACTCAGTATGATCTTTTCCAGTTCTATGCATTTAGCTGCAAAGTTCATGATTTCATTTTTCTTTACTGTTGAATGTATTTCATAGTGTATGTTTACCACATTTTCATTGTTCGTTGGTTGAAGAACATTTTTTTTTCTATTTCCTAGCTATTGTGTGTAAAGTAGCAGTTGAAGATAGTTTAACAAATATCTGTGGTGTAGGATGTCAAGTCTTGTGGGCATATGCCAAGGAATCATATACCTGGTTCATATGAGATTTTTATTCATATTTATAGAATATTTATTTATTTACTTAGCTTTGTGAGATATCCCCAAACTTACTTCCACAGTGGCTGGGCCAGTTTGCATTGCCACAAATAGTAAATGAGGATTCCCTTTCCCTCACTTCTCCTGCTTTTGTTGTCAGGTGTTTGTTGATCTTTGCCATTCTAACTGGGGCTATATAAAATCAACTTTGAGTGTATTCTTAAAAGATATGCTTGTGACAGAAATCCCCGAATTTATTTACCTTTTTCAACCAATAGTAGAGCATTTGCAGCATATATTCGTCAGAGTACTGAGCATATTGGCATATTAAAATAACTGTCAGTACAAGCCTCAGCAGTAAATAATACAACTAGTAAGTAAGAGTTATGTAGAACCTTTATAGTTCCTTGCCACTGCTACTGTAACTGAATTAATTCATTAGTGAACAAATGAGGAAAGCAACACAAGAGATCCCATCATTGAGATCCCATCATTGCCTCAATGTATGTGTGTGTGTGTGTGTGTGTTTGTGTATGTGTGTGTGTGTGTAATTGAGTCTGCATGGACATATACAGGTTAACAAGTGTGTGATTTATTTATGTATAAACATATACGTTTACATATATATTTACTTTTATAAACCAGGAGAGTAGATGGAATATGTTTATGGTCCTTTAGGTTTGTTCTTTTATACAAAACCTTATACTTTCTAGTCTAGTCTCCTCATCAATGTTAAAAATTATCAAAAATAGACTTTATCCCTTCGTCCAGATTTCCTATGAATTAGAAAATACTCTTGCTATTGGAATTTTATCAACAAAAAGCCTCAAGTAGGTGGAAAATTCCATTTTGCTTTATAGTTGCTCCTGTCTTTATGTGGCATGTAGGCAAAGAGCATACTCATATTTATTTATTCAGTGAAGACTATACTATCACTATACTAACACAGTCAATGATTCAGCAGTGCATTTTATGTTCGTGGTAGCTCAAGCTTTCTCATTCATTGTTGCTAAAAAAATTATGAAGAAAAATTATCATTAACTGTGATGACTCAAAGACATTTGAACACATGCTTACAGAGAAGGTATGGACCTAGGATTATGACAAATATTTATCTTTAGTTTACAGTAAATGATAATGTGTGTGTGTGTGTGTGTGTGTGTGTGTGTGTGTGTGTGTATATATATATATATATATGTATATATATATATATCATGTCTTAAATACTAATGACTGCTTAGATTGGAGTATATCAAAAGCAAATGATAAAACTAGAAAGTCATTCTACATCTTACAGAAATGCCATTAAAATCTGTAATAACCTCATATATCTAAAGAGGGAATTTAATGAAATTCTCAGAATTATAGTAACTAGATTATTCAATAATGATGAGGGTAAGAATAATTTCCACAGTTGTTGTATTCCACATTGAACTTGTCCTGTCTGGTTGTAGTCATTAAAATAAAATTATTTTTAGGTGTTTTGTTTCTACCAATGTCTGGGCACCACATCTATGTTGTGTCCATGGATGCCAGAAGAATCTTCTAGATTCCCTGGAACTGGAGTTACAGAAGGCTGTGAATAGCCATGTCAGGGCTGGGCATCAAACTGGAGCCTCTGGAGAAACTTCAGTGCTCTTAACAGCTGTGCCATTTCTCTACCCCCAATTATACTTTTTTTTCGCTTTTTAAATTTTTGAGATTATAATTTAATTACAATATTTCTTCCTTATCTCTCTTACCTCCAACCCCTTTCATTTACCATTTCCATTCTCCTTCAAATTCACACTCTCTTTTTTTTTTTTCAAATCAATTGTTATTGCATATAAGCTGCTCAGTCCATAAAATGTTACCTGGATGCATATTTTCAGAGCTGACCATTTGGTATTGGATAACCAATTGGTGTACTCTTCCCCAGGAAGGCCACCTCTCCTGTTCCCAGTACTCATTAATTTCAAGAAGTTCTTTGTGTAAAGTTGAGGCTTCATCGTCTTTTCTCCAACTAGTTTGGCATGTTCATTGATGTTGTCCTTGTTCAGCTCACATTTGAGCAGTCATGTGGATGAACTTTATGGTGTAGCCTCTGCCATTACTAAGGGACACATTCTCACAGAAAACTCCCTGATTCTCTGTCTCTTAAAATCTTTCTGCCACTTTTATTCAATATTCCCTGAGCCTTAGATGCTGGCGTGTTTGTAAATGTTTTCATTGGGACTGGGCTCCATAACCCTGCATTTTGATTGGTTGTGGTTTTCTATAGGAGTCTCTCATCTGTTACAAATGATGTTTCCTTGATGAGGGGGTAAGATATAAAGGTATAAGGACAAATGGTTATAGATTGTTGTTGGGGATTATGCTGGTTGAGTAGATTAGTGGCTGTAGATTCTCCTCCAATACCCATGACTTCATTAGCTAGGTTTCCAGTATAAGGCATGGTTTCCCTCTTGATGTGTGGGCCTTAAGTCGAATTAGAGAGCTCAACTGTACTTAAAAAAATTTTCCATATACATTATTTTGATCATGTTTCTGTTCCCACCCAAATTCTAGTTCTGTCTCTAAAAAAAAAGCCAATAAAGAAAACACTTATAAGACAAAAATGCTAAAACAAAATTAAACAAAAAGACCTCCAGAATGCATGGAGTTAGTTTTGTGTTGGCCAACTCTTCTACTCTCTGTCTTATATCCACTTATTGTATCTTTGGCCTTTTAATTAATTGATATCTCTAATATATCTTGTTAGGATTTTGTTTGGGGCTCTCCTGAATCTGTAGAATAGTTTAGTGAGAACTAGCATCTTACCAGATATGTATTCTTCTTCAACTATGTGGATTACACATTATTCATTCACTAAGACCTTGATATTTTTATCAGAGTTCATAATTGTTTTCATATAGATCATGAATATGCATGTAGTTAATCTTATACTAGATTTTTTTAACCATTTAGTATTAGAATGATTAATTTTTAATATAGTAAGAGGAAATGGTAAAAAAAAATTGTGGCTTTTAAAATTATGTGATTATAAATTATCATAGCAGCTGTTATTGCTTTGTACCTCTGAGGAGTGACTGATAAGATTTGTGTAGTATATATGTGTCCTGACTTAAAATGACAAGTGACTGTAAAATGTGTGAGGCTATTCTCAGTTATAAGCATGACGGTAACATTCCCATATTCTTGAAAAGAATGATATTTAAACAAGGATAAGGTCATGCGTAATTTAGTTATATAAATACTGATGCCTTCATTTAAAACAAGGTATCTGAGTTTTTGAGAATCCCCCTTTAAATATCAATTTAAATGTTAAATGATCAGAAGATCAGGAAGATATTATGTTATTTAATTATGAGTTAGACCAGAACATTCTCTCAATTGTTTTAGATTTGTTAAATGTAAATATCAAGTATTCATTTCAAACAAAAAAACCTAAACTTTACTTTTCTTATTCTAGAGCATTTGTGATCTACAAACTTCTGGTTGATTCTTCAAGAATTTTGCTTTTTAGGTTTCCTGTTTTGTTCCCAGTGCTGAGGATGGAGCCAATGGCCATGACCATGCTAGGAAAGTGCTCTACTGCTGAACTATATCTCCATCCTTTACTTTTAGTTTTCATAAAACCAAATATTCTCTACAAATCTGCAAAATATTTTCATGTAGGATTTTAATCACTAGTATACTTGATAAAAGATTTTTACAGATTTTCAATTATTTCCATAATTTTATAAAAATTTCTTTCGTTCTTAAAATTCCATTTATTTTTTGTGCTTGGGCTTGTGCTTGTCATGGAGTGTGCCTTGTAGACCTCAGAGAACTCCTTGTATGAGCTGGTTCTTTCTTCACCATGTGGAACATGGACCTCTAACTTAAGCCACTTCACCTTAAATGCCTTAGCCTGCTGAGCCCTCTCACTGGCTCACAGTTCTCTAATTTTTATGTGAAGAAAAGCTTGAAGAATTTCTTCTTACGGAATACCCCCATAGTTAGAGCAAATACTGAATATTACTAAGAATAAATGAGTAGGTGATGCTGATATTTGTCCTGGTACCCATGGGATCCTCTAGGAAAACAACTAGTGAGAGTCACTTTTTCCCTCATGGTTGATGACCATTTTATAAACAGTATTGACTGAGGTGAGGCATAACAGGGGAATACAAACTGGGCATAGTTTTACTTGTTTTCAGGATGAGCTGTTTATTGGCTCTTTTACTCTGGGCATTTTAGAAGGTTTGTATCATCTATCTAGTTTGAATTTTAATCTCATAGTCAATTTATAACAACTTCTCCCCTGTTGCTCAGTGCTGTTTAGACGTGGACTGTCTAGTAGTGTGGCAGCAGAGGAGGTCAACATTTAGTCATTTACTCTGCTTGCTTCTATGAGTAGAGAGTGATCTAGCTCATTACCGTTTATACCCCTAGACTGGCATAGATGAAAGGGAAAAGGTTTACTTATTTGAGATCTTTGGTGTTTCTTTTCTTTGGTCTCTGCTGCCCTGCCTTGCAATTGACTAGTTACACTGCGTTCTGTGGGGCCTGAGAAACAATTGCTAGCTCTCTGATTCACATATGTATAAAATATTTTTGGGGAGCAGCGTGTTTGGGGTGTCACAACATTTAGTTCTGGATTATTCTTTACTATCCTTTCTTTTTCTGCTTCTGCACTGTATACATTCTGGGTCACACTGTTCCTTTTGAATTAAGTCAAGTTACTTTTATAGGCAAGACACTTTGAGAATAGTAACTCCATTTCATTCTAGCTTGTCTGCTAGCTGCAGCTATTTTACTTATCTTTTCAAATGGACACAAGAGAGGGAAATAAATTTCGGATAATAAGCAAATCTGATATGCAGGCAAAAGTCAAACTACAGCAGCCTCCCCTTGTCTTTTTAGAGCTCTACTTTAGTGTCTCCCCATGGTGTCACTGTACATCTGTGTTGGGTGAGAAGAGCAACTTTCTCATGATATCAGAGTTGCTGAGGAAGGTGCTCATGTACTGCACGAGGCTGTGTCTCTCTGGCAGGAAAGTCTCACGTTATCCCATTACAACAGTTTGCTAGTCTTGATGGTGGTTCCTTTCTTGCTGGATATCATGAAGTCTATTCCATCACTTAATCATGCTTAGTTTTCAACCTGCCTGCAGGGTTTTTATGCCAGATAGTCACTGCGTTTGAAATACTATGTTTCCTTGGTGTTCTCCGAGAACCCTGTCAACAGTATGTTTGCCATCCTATTCCTATAACTTGCATTTTTTTAAGATATATTTCCAACGTTGTTTCCAAACATTAACTGCATTTTATATTTAATAGCTTGATATTTCTTCTATTAGCATATACTTTTGAAGGCAGTTGACACTTTGCATGACTGCTTTACCCAATACACAGTGTTTTGGGTAAAACACTGAAACAGAAGAAACAGTGTTTTGTTGCTGAGTGCATGAACAAATCTTTGTTTTCAGATTCAAATTTCAGAAAATAGCTTTGACTTATTCCATAGTTTTTACTCTTCCAGGAATTTACATAGTATATAATTTATTGTTTGTTCTGCAGTGCTTTTCTGGATTTGAACTCAAGGCCTTATCCTTACTAGGCAAGCCTCTGCCATTAAGCTAAGTCTAATTTTGAAAGCCCTTGTAGCATTCTAAAAGTATATGTTCCCATAAACATTTTTGTGGTTGAATTATCCTTATCTCTAATTAATTACACTCTCCATAATGTTTCTAGAGTGAATGTTGCACACTGCTTATTTAAACACCCTTCTTAGAGGAAAACATTGTATAATTTCTTAACATACTTGGGCCTGTGATATCCTTGTACTTACAGGTTCCTGCATACATATTCTCCACCCAACCTTTCCAGTGCAGATTCTGGATTCTGCACCACTTATCTGTGCCTTTATATAAAACTATCTTTCTCCTGTATCCATATGTAGCAAATCAGTACATAACATTTAATGCTTATCATGAGAAGTCTCTAGAAAAGTTTCTTTACATTGAAATGGTTGGGAAACACTGCATATTTGTGTCATCTCCATTAAGCAAACCTGTTTGGTTACTGAGTATCTCTATAAATGGTGGGAGTTTCTGGTTTTTAGACAAGATGTCACTCTAACAAGTACCTCACCCACTCTTCTATAATATTAGTGCAGCATTTTGAGATTGACTTCAGGACAAAATGTACCTCCTTGTGGAAGTTCAAAGACTCCTTTAAAAACATGTATACTTTTGGATTCCTGTTATCTCTTATCTCCAGAAAAATCACATTTCCAAAGATCTGGGAAAATGATTTTTTTTAAAAAAAGACCATTAATAGCATTATCTTTGTGAAAATGTAATCTCCTGCTGCATTTTTACAAGCTTAACGATTTTTTATATTCATATGCGATAAAAAGGAAAGAATAGTAGAGGAAGTGAAATCATTTTATGTAAACAATTGGAGCCAAATTTTCCATAGCTGGCATTGTTGAAAGTGAGGGTAGTGTAAGAGGCAGACCACATAATACGCTTCGGGGACTGCAGGCAGACTACTGAAGTCAGTAGCCTCAACTTGTCTTTGGCAGTTTTGTAACTTCAAATAATTGTTGAAATGCATTTCTTGTGATTTTTAAACTTTAGATAATATGGCTAAGTAACAGCACTGTAAAGAACCTCTGTTGGCTTGAGCTAGCCCCTGGGACATCCCTAATCACTGCTAGTGATACAGTAGGCCAGGTCTGAAAATTCATACTTCATGCAGGGTTTGTTTTGTGGTTGTAAAATATCACTATAAGTGGATATTCTTCATCTCACATGAGAAGCAGCAGCTACTTAGACTTACTCATTTAATTTACAAAGATTACTTCTGCTTATTCCATGGAATTTCTTAAATCATTCATGAGTAGTTTCTTGAAATTCATGGGGGACATTGCAGAACTATAAGAACCTTGCAAAAGCTTATAGTCTGTTTCCCGTGGAAGGA
Source organism: Cricetomys ansorgei (assembly GCA_026225945.1). Lineage (NCBI taxonomy): Eukaryota > Metazoa > Chordata > Mammalia > Rodentia > Nesomyidae > Cricetomys > Cricetomys ansorgei. The sequence continues at coordinate 6,298,583 of JAMJFZ010001131.1, read as the reverse complement.
TTAAGGTTCTCAAATGTTGGTGTGCAATTTCACAGAATTTATGGCTTCAGTATGCCTTATATCTGAAACCTTCTCTGGGAATCCCTGGTCCTTGTCTTGTAAGTGACGAGACCAACAAACTGTTTCTCCTTTACCACATGCTGACCCTCAAAGGAAATGCTATTTATTCACACTGTGTCTTAACTCTAAAAAGACAGGAAAACTGAAGGACAATGGTAGCTATTTCTGAGTACTCAGAATACATGTGCTAGTGTAAATAAATGCTTATTTAGCAAATTAGATTAAAATTACTTGACTTAGAGGACACATTTTATGTCAGGCTTGTTGGACTTTCACACAAAAAAAACTCAGTTTCAGAGAAGTAAAAAGTTTTATTTAAATAATGTGACCTGAGCTTTGTCATATTGATCAATTCTTAGTTTTAAAAGTCTTGTTCTACATACACACGTGTTTTCCATAAGAGCACGCATTATCTTAGTCTGAGGTACATGCCACATAGCTGCTACATCCAATAGACAGGCTTAAGAGACTTAAATAGGTGGTTCTATCAGAGAAGAGAACGAAATTTAAAATAATTATTTTATACATTTGTTTCGGCCTACTATTAATTACTACAAATCGCCACTTTTAGTCTTCTTTTTGAAATAAATATAACTTATATAACATAAAATAAACAGTAAGGGATCACATGTTCCAAAACAAATATTTTAAAATATCAAGCAACAAATAAAATGTAATGTGAAATGAGGACGGATGGCCCTCCAGCCTGAAGAAGTGGCATCTTTGAGAGAACAGTGTTCAGATTCTCTCAGGTTCAATCAAAGGCGAATTGTATGTAAAAGGTAACGATTAGCGTAGTGAATTCAGGATGCAGTAATAAGTTTTGGTGTTAATGAACTAAAGCGGTCTTTCTGTCATTTACTCACTATTTCCCTGGTCCGAGGATAAAAACCATTTCTAGATTATAACCCATCTTAACTTTGGAGGAGGACGGTTATCCTGTGTGTGAGATCATTTTAACGTCCCATAATTTGAAATGTAATTTGATTGTCGCTAGATGTTGATTAGATGTTTATGACTAGTTATTTCATTAAAAATTAAAATATAAAATAATTTAGAATTGGGGAATGATTTTTCTTTTTATTTCTCCTGGTTTATTTCTGTGACTCGGCCTCAAGTTTGATACCTCAACCAGTTTCGGGAGCCACCCTCCACTTGTATTGTCATCTTGAAGAAACAAAAACCAGTGACCTAGCTGAACAGTAAACGATGATACTGTATAAACATATTTTAGATACATTTCTGTTGAAATAATGTTATAAATGAACACATGCTTGGGTTTATTTTTTTTTACCATGTTTTATATTTGGTTTATAATTGTGTTGTGAATTGAACAGCTGTATTCTGTTCCTTGCAATCATTCTTAACATCTAGATTTTAAATCAATGGCAATCATCTGTGTAGGTCTCTTGTGACTGAGTGATGTATTCTGTTTTGCTGTGGCAGTTTCCACACAGTCGCTTCTGTTCTTAAATATGTTCATTTCCTATAGTACTTTTCACCCCTGTATGTACGTACAGGAATCACTTCACCCACCACCGAATTGCAGCCACTACTGAAGTGGAACGCAGCAACTGTTTAACAGCGCACTTTCCCCTAGGTGCTGACAGCTGCAGAAGAAATTGCACATGGGCCTGTACAGAAGGTATTTCTCCACTGTGCCATCTGCAGAGTGACACTGACTAGGAGCACTACATAGACTGTAAGTTTCCTGTGTACCCGCCATAGACTGGAAAACTCAGTAAGAGAGAGTAACAGATAGCTGAGAGATGTCTTTGAAAAATCTGTGGAGGTCAGGTAAACTCACTGCTGCCCTCCCTGGCTCTAAGTGTGATTTGTGATCCGTACCAAGTTGGATACCACATAAATGGTTGTACCACTCTTTGGAAATTAATTTATTATGAACACCAAGAGAAACTAAAATACTTTTGTAAATTCTTTACAAACCGAAATATAAAGGAGTCAAGTTGTGTTCAAGTGTTCAAGTATCCAGAGCGTACATAAGGATGTAAAGCCAGGTTGTCAAGGTTGGCCATCCTTGGATCAGCAGAAGCAGCTCCCTCACCTTTGCGAGCAGAGGCCTGTGTGTGAGTGCTGACGCTGCCTCTGGCTAGAGTTTTGAAACAGTGCCAGTAGGTGGTGAACTTAGTTGGGTTCTTTAATTTAAAACCACCAAGTTTGATTTTTAAAACAGGCATGGGAGAAAGAAAACAGTTAAATATTAAAACAATATGTTTTGGTCTCTGTCTCCCATTTATTTAATGATTTTTTTTGTTGTTGTTGATATAACCAATTTTAAAATAGCACTTTCTTTAGTATCAGTAGTTTGAAAGCTTATGCCTTTTATTATAAAAAAAAAATCCACTAAAAATTTGTGCTTATATTGTTACGCTATCTCTATAGATAATTTCATTTTATTATTTTAGCGTTCTGTCTTTTAAAAGAAATCAGTGGTGTGAGTCTTGTTTTTTTCATTTTTATTTATTTTTGATGAGACTTTTGACATTTCTATGAAAAAAAATTAAGGCCCCATTTGTCTTCTTAGAGTCTTAATCACAAATCACATATTATCATTTGGTTTAGAAAACTTTCCATTATGAACTGTAAATTGAAGATTCTCATGCACCCATCTGTGTCGATAGATTTTTCCCCAAACATGATTAAGGTTAATTTCAGAGCAACTTAATTACTTATATAATGAAGTAGATAGAAGAAGAGATTTTTCTAGAGACCCCTTGAATCTTTTTGTTAAACACAGGTAGAATTCCATGTATTCTAAATGGTACTTCACATTATGTTTTGGAGTGAATTTCTTCTAGCTAAAATATTATTTGTGAAAGCTAACAGCTGAGCGTTGAGTGTAGTGTCAAGAGAAGACAGTGGGTTTCCTTCAGAGGCTTTCTACTGTTTTTGATTTTGTAGTAGAAAAATGGTATTTGAAAATGCAATTTAAAAATATGTCTATTACAATTCTTAACTTTTTAATATCAAATGAATTAGAAAAAACACTTTATTCATGTTCAGAGTCAAATTTTAGCTAAATATTACCAAAATATTTTTAATTAAGTTTTAACCCATTATTAGTTATACAGGCTTTAGGCTTAATAAGATGCCAACTAAACTTAATCTTTTTAAGGTATAGTGTAGTATAGTTTGTTTCTTCAGAAAAAAAGGCATTATCAGTTTATGATATATTAAAATCACTGTCACTTCTGCATGTTGTAAGAACAAGTAAATCGCGTAAGTGCTGTTCAGTCTTGCTTTTTATTAATAATGGAAGGAGTAGATGTGTGTGTGTGTGTCTGTGTCTGTGTGTATAAAGAAATGGTCATCAACTGTACCTGTTACACTTGACTGAGTATATGTTTAGAATTCTACAGGATACCTAAGTATTACTCTTAATATGTGGTAATGAAAGCTTGACAGCTTGCTAGATTCAGCTCTTGGCCATATGAATCTGATATAAAAATGTAGCTCTAATCTTTGCAATTTCGACAGGGACTTTAGATCAAATGCATTCCATTCATGCCTATATTCCTTGAACTTAATGCAGATGCCCTGCTTATGAAATCACAGCAAACCATGACTTTCAGAGGAGCTTGGAGCACTCGTTCAGTTAGGTAGAATTTGTCATCATCCTGTAGAGTAAATGCCAGCTGCCTCTATGTTACTGTTCTACAAGAGAGTGAGCTCCTCCACTTGACTCCAAATGGCTAGAACTGCATTTGGGGTTCTTATTAAATTAACACTTAATTGAATAAATAATTAAATTAAATAAATAATTAAAATTAATTCTAATATTTATTAGAAATAAATATTAGGATGAGAGTAATTAAACCTTACGTGAATGTGCCAATTTATACTCTGCATTATGATTTTCTATTTGTCATAAGAAAAATAAAGCAGAGCCATAAAGAATATAAAATTTTAAGTGCTTAAATGATAGGTACATAGACATCTGTCAGTAATGTCCTGGCAACATCTATCTTTTGTAGAGAAACTTAGAAAATAGTCTTAGGACCAAAGTGATACAGATGGGAAAATAGAAGGCCCAAGGTAGAATACTTGGCAGAGTAGATTTATGTACCTTAAATTATTTTATGATAATACATGTTTTAAATATTTTTAATCCATAATTTTGAATGTTTAAAGTTATCCTCAGTTTCAGAGTATCTTTTGAGTTAGGAATATATTTTATCATTGTCCCAAAAAAAAAAATGTAAAGAAAATACAGTACTTTTTTTATAAAAGTATTTTTTTTTAAAATAGATTTTTTTTTTATAAATCAGGAGATGTAATATTTCAGAAATTTTATATACAGAATCACGGAGAGAGATGACTTTGTTCTGTAACATTATATAGATAGTTATTTTTATAGTTCATGCTAAAATGACAAATATTTTAAATGCTTCACGTAGGAAAGTTTTAGCATGTCTTATCCAACTTTTTTCATCTAAAAGATAATTTATTTTCAGCAGAATAATATATAAAATTAGATTTTAGATGTTTTAGGAGTAAATATTAAGGTTATTTTGTTTGTTTGGCTTCAGATAGTTTTAAGTGAATCCATGGAGATAAAAATTTTACTCATAATGACTACCCTAGTCTTTGAAATTCTTATTTTATGTATCAATGAATTTCTGCTTATTTTTGTGAGTCTAGCATTATTTTCAGTGTATAATTCATTAGAATGAAATTGTTAATGTGTTTTTATAAAAAGCCACTGATGCCACAAACCTGATTATAATACTGAATTAGCAAACGTTTATTGCCTCGTTGATTTAACAATAAAAATCACCATGTGTCTTGTTGATAAGTGTCTGTAGATGTATGTATCCGCATGTGTGTATCAGCTTTCTAAAGTATTTTTGTAGTGCAGTCTGGAATCCCAACTGTCATATGTAGCAACTTAATCAAGTGTAAATTGCTTAACAAGTTTAAGGTTTTTGTTTTGTTTTGTTTTGTTTTGACTGTTAATTGAGTATCATTACACCTACCTCACAGGGTTGTTGTGGGGAAAATAATAAACATACTTGAAAGAGTGCTGAGCATCTGCTACCTGTGCAATATCAGAAAGCTGTGTGTTGCTAAAGCCTTTAGTCTCCTCCCCACCCCTTGTGTGCAAGAAGAAATCCAAGTGGCTGTCATGGTTTGTCATATGATCCTCCTTAAGTCTTCAACCTCATTCTTTGTTTCCAGACTGTGTGTTAGGTGCTGAAGTCTTAGAAGTTCCTTGCAAAGCACAAAACCATTGTGTGTGTGTGTGTGTGTATGTGTGTGTGTGTGTGTGTGTGTGTGTGTGTGTGTGTGTATGCACGTGTGTATGTGTATGCATGTGTGTATGTTGTTTTAGACCTTTGTCTGTCTTTGATCTTCTGAACTCCTGGGCCACTGTGCTCTGTGCAGCCAACTCACCCACTCATCATTGTGTTTCTTTTGCAATTAGGTGTCTCCTAGCCCTTTCTTTTCCCATATTTATTCGAATAGGTGACCCTCCTACATGAACCTGTGCTTATACCTAGATTTTTGTTACCATGTGTAATAAACAAGCCTTAAATGATTATTGTACATTTACGATAGAGCAACTTTGATTTTTCTATATTTATAAGGTAGATTCCCAGTGCCAAATAACCTCATCAAGGTTCTGGTTGTGTACTAAGTCAGTCCACTTAGCTTATCATATTGCTTCATAATGAATTGATCCAAGAAACAGAGTACCCAAGAGTATAAATTACAGTTGACTTATTCTCTCCTGTCATTGTACCTGAAGTTCCATTCTGATGATTAATTTTCCTACCATGATAAAATACAGTTCATGACTTTTATCTCACTTTCCCTTCCCCCTTGTTTATTTGCTACTGCTTTTGACATTCTTTATTGGAAGTCAGAATGAACTTACATGTATATATAGGCTGCAAATCTAGATAAATTCTGCTTTGGATTTTCAACTTCATCGCCCTTGATTTGGGCAACTTTTCCCCTTCATGACTGTGTTCCTTTATCTCTAGCCTTCCTCTGACTTTTATTATGAAATTGCCGTGTTTCATTGGCAATCCTCTGAGTAAGTTTTAGTGAAAAAAAGCCGGTACTAATTTTTTAATAACTTTGTTAAGTTGTTCCTTTACAATTTCATAACTGTAAAAATGCATTATTATTTTTCTCACCCCTTGGCTCTCTTATCTTTCTCCTAGCCCTGTTACCTCCTTCCCATAGCTCTTTTTTTCTACACTCTTGTCTTTGTTTTGTTTGTGACTTACTGAGTTTGATTGGAATGTAATTTATTTCCTTATGAGGTTTAGGTGCATTGCTATATTGCCCAGGCCAGTCTCAAACTCTTAGGCTCAAGCTATCCCTTTCTGCTCCTGGAAGCTTGTTACACTGCTTGTAAACATTTCTTTGCTCCATCAATTTATAGGAAGTCTGTTCATTTCTTAGACAGTAGGTCAGACTCAAACTGTGTTTCCTTATTTCTTAGTGTATAAGATCCCACCTCAGAGTATGTGCTTACATTTGTGAATGGTGTACCAAAGATTACCTGGGCAGTTACCATTCCGATACCTTGCCACTCCACTTTTAATCATTAGAACATAGTGTTCTCAGCTTTGACCCATCACCAAAACTGAAAATTTTTCCTCACTGTCCTGTTACAACCACTTTCCAGACTGGGGCCATAAAAGGCAGCTTGATATCCTCTGAAGGCCTTTCTATCTGTCACCCATGCATTGCCCTATGGTAGTATGTCACAGGAATGCCCTTGACCCTTAACTCCTAAATGCCTCAGCAGTCTTCATTGGTTTTGCACTTAGGATGAATTTTTCTCTCTGTTGTGGTCTTAGAATTGTATTATTATATAATCAGAAGTTATGTTTTTCCTCTAAATTGTTTTTTTGAGACAACCACTAAATTGCTTTTTGTTGAATCCCTCACTCCCTGCTGACTTTTATTGGTTCAGTATATTATTTGCTGAAATACTGATTCTCTATGAAAAGTTAAGGTTGAAATAGATAAATTTTTGTTGCATAATTAATAAACCAGATCTTGTTTCCTTCTTTTAAAAAAATTGAGAGGCAAGAACTAACTATAAACCTCCTAGGTTTTTAACCCTGGGGATTGTTTGTCATGTCTTTTGGCAGTTTTATTTAGGTTTTAGTTCATGTTCATGTCAGTTGTTTTGTTCTTTCATGATTTACATCATTTAGAAAAAATATCCTAGCTCCTGGGTTTAACAGTGACATTAGCAGTGAGTGGGTTGCCAAGGTGTTTCAAGTAATTTTGGTTACAAGTAAAAATAAATTATCACATAGACTATCATAGTTCTTTTTTCTATTACATAATTTTTTCTTCACTTTAAAATTCTTGAAGGCTTCAGATTTTATCACTAGATATATAGTGATATAGAGGCTAGTTATGAGCTAATAATCATAATAGGAACTAACTAGAGTTAGAATATTTGGGAGCTGAGTGCTAATTAATCGGGCTTTATTTTATTTTATTTTTTTTACTGTTTTAAGTAGCTGCTAAAATACATTGTCTCAGTTTGTAATGGAGCTCTAACCTTCTGCCATACCCAGTTGAACATCAACAGCTGGATTATTTTGGACAGATGTTCAGACAAATACATACAATTTAGATAATCAAAAAGTGAAAATGTCATGGTAAGTGAAGATCAGTGATAAAATCATGTTCTTTAGGCTGTTTGAATTTCAGATGAGTACAAAAGTTACAATAAGCAGGGAAATGTTTTCTTTTAAAAATGTATTATTAAAGTTTAAAAGAATACAACTCAATGTTCAGTAAACTATGCCTGTGTCTTTTCTTATTTCCTTGGTGTTGGAAGTGTACTTTCAGATTGTTTGTACTCACTTTTACCCCTATCACCGCTGATACTCTATTATCCAGCTACACTGTGTTATCTCTCTGCGCTTGCTGGTTAGGTCAGGGGTGGGGATGGAGTAGTGGGGGATCTTAGACTCAACTGCATCTCAGCCAGAGACAATGAGCTCTCTCTGAGTCCCTGTTCACACTCCTTTGTATTCCTTTTTTCCCTCCACAGGATGAAACAAACTGTAAAATATAGCAAAGTGATTCTCAGGGGTTTTTTGTTATTGTTTTGATTTTTTGTTTGTTTGAGTTTTTTATTTGTTTGGGTTTTTGTTTGTTTGTTTGTTTTCTCAAGACAGTGTTTCTCCTTTGTTAACGCCTATCCTGGAATTCTCTTTATAGACCAGTCTGGCCTCCAACTCACAGAGATCCACCTGTTTCTGCCTCCCAAGTGCCGGGATTAAATGTGTGTACCACCACTGCCTGGCTGGGATTCTAGGTTCTTAAGAAACACTGAGTTTTCTCCCCTCCCCAAACATTGAAATAGTTAAAGCATTCTATTTATTTTGCGTTAGCAAAATGAATTATTATTTTATTTTTTTTTCACTTTGGATGCAAATTCAGTTAGGACAAAGGTCCATTTTTCCATGTTTTCCTGAGTATATTGTGGAAACCAGAAACAGGAAGGTTTATTTAGAAGGCTGCATATCATATGCACCCTTAAATTATCAAATACAAAAAGTAATTGCTATGCTGTATTTTGCAAGTCGTTCCATGTTGAATGCACTTCAATTTCGGGCATTGGGCTTTTATACTGTGTAAATAACTTGCTCTCAATTGTAATATTTTACAGGACTTTATCTTAGGAGTTTTATTTGAATGAGCTGAACAAAATATGAAAATAAATAAATAGTAACACCAAATACCCAGTTCTTCCTTTTTAATCAGTCCTAGATACCTTCTTTATCCAAAATGCCTTACTCATGCCTCATATTCTGGAATTGACACTTGATAATGTTCTTTAGGAGATAGTCTCCTAAGGTTTATCCCAGTTTCCCCACTGCTACTCAGTCTTCTGCCAGGGGTGGCTGATGCAGATTGTCTGCAGCCAAAGGAGGACAGGGTTTTCCTCTTCTTCGTTTATCTCTCTCACATCCGTTGCTTCTGCACTATGTACGTTGACACTTCTACTCACACACAGAAGTACTGCCCTTAGCGTGGACCTGGGTATCATTGCATTTCTTTCTGTTTCACAGTGGTTTTCCTATTTTAATATTTTTCTCCATTATACTTAATCCACTAATAGAACTTCAGAACTCTGCTGTCAGTAGGAGTGTGTTCTTAAAACATTTTTCTTGGGAAAAACTCCTTATTATTTTATTTATCTTTGTGCTTTGTGTGGGTGATATTCTCATAAACCCTTTTAAAGTTTATTTAATTAATTGTGAGGGAGTTCATTCTTGATAAATTCGGGTTTCAAAAATATTGAATAGACCTCTGAAAGGACAGTCCCATAATTTAAAGTCAGTCAGATATTCTTCTAACTTGGTTAATAAGCAATATTACACCAAGAAAGTGCCTCATATGAACTTTGAACAACATCTCTCCATAGTATTTGTGTTATTACATATACGAAAGCTGATTTACCTGAGGATATTCCAGTATGTCCTGGCTCGTAGGCTTTGCTTATCAACTGAGATGTATCATTTAACTTTTACCTTTGCTCTTCTTTTTAAAATAGAGATACATGCTGTTTTCAGAAAGTCATTAAAACAGAAAGCTTCTGATTGGCCTCCTATTATGCCAGTCACTTGCTGGCTCCCGAGTGATAAAGTGCTGTGGATGAGATTTGATAAAGGCTCTACTTAGCCTGTCTCCTTATGGAGCAGGAGGAGCCAGTGGTTCCTGAAAAGGGTAACTCTGCTGTAGGCATCATACTCTTGTTCTAGAGCCTTACCGATAGTGTAGTGACTGGCCACTGAACTTTTTTTCTTATGAAAGCATATCCTTAAAAAGAGGCTGAATTTGAATATGTGCTTATTGTTTTTAGCATTTAGAGAAATTATTTTTATGTCTGCTAGTATTGTGTTGAAGAAAGATTGCACTCTGTGTTTGTTAAAATAATCTTTAGTCTAATTTTTACATATTTCAATTTTTAAAATCCTGTTTTCTTTCTATCCCTCCTCATTTATTATAAACATATGTAGTTTACCTCTGCCTTTTGTCTGCACATACCCACATGTGTACACATAAGGGATCTTAGTTTCATAAATTCATTAAATGCATATATTTCACCTTCTTTGGAAAGGGTTATATTTTATGTTTAATGTTTTGCCTAATTCTAAAATACAGTTTGATAGCTATCTTTTCTTACTTACTTTTCATATTTGTTTCTGTTTATATTAAAAGTAATATATGTTTCTTATGACATAATAGTACACAATTTATTCATCTTAATATAACTGGAATTATGACTTGTAATAATTCTTTGTTATTATCATTCACTTATTCACTCATTCACTAAATCTTGCTTAGTAATCATAGGTGTATAGGTCTTCATGCTAAGAATACAGAAACTGTCTTTCCTTGTGGAGACTTAGTTTTTGTGAGGAAACAAGGTTACGTGAACATACAGTGAACGGGGACCAGTAAGATAATAGCAAGAATGGACATTTGGGTGCAATAAGTTAAAAAAGAAAAAAAAAATCAGAAATGCTGGTCTACCTTCCTGAGCCTCAGGGGTATAGGCACAATTATCATGCAACCTCAGGCTAAGCTTTTTGGTTCTAGTCTCATTTATTTTGGAATATTGCTATTTTCCTTATTCCTTGTGAGGTCATAAAAATTTCCAAGATGATCTAAAAGCTCCAACACCATTTGGCCTTGACTGTTTCTGATTCTGTTTTATGTGTGTTTGTTCTGGCCTCTGACCTGGAAACATTGTATCTGCCCCTCAAAATCTTCAGGTATGATTGGGGAAAGAAGTCCTGTGTTTCATATTTCTGTTCAGTGACACCCAATGAAAGTGACTGCTCACAACTTCCTGATACAACTTCCCTCCTTATTTGTATAGTGTGATTTTACATATTGACTGCACAATCCCTGTGTTGTTGTGATCTTTACAGTGCTTAATACTTATAGTTATTTATTATTTAGTTGTTGGCAATCCTTTCTGGTGAATGAGAGAACCCAGAGGACAGGAATCTGCTCTGGTTTGTTTCCTCTTGGACCATCTGGAGCTAGAGTATTGTTGGGCATTTGGCAGGTAATGAATATTGTAGAATGGATGACCTGTTATTAATCATTTATCTCTTAAGCATATGTCTTCCATTTTTACCACTGTAAGACCATCCATTTCTTTAAATGTTTTTGTAAATAAAATTATTTGGAAATGGAAATAATATATAATTCATAATTCTATTCTATCCTCTGAGGTCCTACATCCCTGGAAAAAAACTGACTCTCCATCCAGCACCACCTCCCAAGCAGCCATCAATTGCAAATGGCTCCTTAGGTAGAAGAGGGACTTCATGAACCTCTCATCCATTCATTTTGGCAAGATTGATCTTATTTAGGTCTTCTGTGAGTTCATGAGTTCAGTGGTCCCGTCATGTCCTGCAAATGTTTCATTGCAGACATCTCCTTGCTCTTGCTCTTAGAATTTTTCTGCCCTGATTCTGTGATGATCCCCAAGCCCTAGGGAATATGATAGAGCTCTTCAATTTAGAGCTGAACACTGACAGTTTCATACTCTCTGTGGGTTGACCAGTTATGGCTTTCTGTTATGATGTGAAAAAAGAAACTGGTCTGATCAGTGTTAAGAGATGCACTTATCTATATAGGTATAAAGACAACCTAAAGTGCAGTTTATTACCTTATTCATTTAGCAGAATAATTCTTTTAGGTTCTCCCCTGGGCCTGTAATGTAACCAGCATCCATTTGAGGCCCAGTTAAAGGTACCAAGTCTGAGTTTGGTTTTGTAGGCTAGGCTTTCAACCCAGTCAATTAAGTGGTTCGTTGTTCCCAAAATACTAGTGTCATCATTGTAACAGTTAGAATATTTTGAGTCATTGTTGTTCACAGAGTTCACAGGTGTTTATGCCTGTTGAATAATACAGTAGAATAGTGTGCATAGAACCTTCTAGTCAGTAGGGACAAACCTTCCAGGTAGACATTGTCTTGATTTCTCCATGTTATATGACTCAGGTATGGGTATCTTGCACAATAGGGTCTTACTGTCAAGTTCTAAAGGATATCCTATACTACAATCATGCACATACAAGAAATAATGGACTTAGTGGGCTTTTAAAAAGAAGAACAAGGAAGTTGGGAGGAAAAGTGGCAGGGGATACTGAGGAGTTGGAGGAGAGAGAATTGTGGATGAATTAGATCAAAACACATCTGCTTGTGTGAAATAAAGCAATTTACAATCTAAAAAGAAAAAAAATTATTTGCAAGAAGTGAAAATCATGCTGTGTAGAGCTTGTAGTCAGTGTTCTATTTAATGTGAGTATGAAGATAGTAAATATTTTTACACTTTATAATCATAATCAAAATTTATGCAAAATATCTCATATTGAGTGTTTTTTTCAGTATACTTATTAGTCCTCTACATATTTCAGTGTTTTGTTAATATGAGTAACACAGGGCATCATATCATTTAAATTTTTGTGTTTGTTTATGATGATTCCATTATAATAAATTCCTAAGAATACATTTTCTTGGTCTTAGAAATATAATTTTATATCAGCTTACTTTCTGAACAGCGCAGGGATTTCTCATCAGTGTTCTGATCTCGGAGATTATCTGCTTACTTAAGCATTCAACTCCCTCCTCTCATAATTTCATGAAAAAGTGTTATGAAGTTTAAAACTTTTATATAGTCAAATGTATTATTTTCCCTTTACCTCTGTGAGTGAAATAACTCTTTGTATGGTATGACCTAAGTACTAATATTCTATACATTAAATTTTACTTGTATCTTTTAAATATAATTTACTTACATCTTAGCCAGTTGTACCAGCCTAGCCATTTTCAGGTCATCTTCTCTAAAATAATCATATCAGTAATTATGTTTAGTGAATTCTTTCAACCACAGGATTTTTATTTCAGCCTATTGTTGTAGTGATACTACATTTTCTGTTATTTTTTTATTCTTTATTATAAGAGGTTTTTTTTAGCTAGTAGTCCCGAACTCATTATTATAAAAATATTCAGTTGCATTATTATGTTTCTTAAAGCAATAGTTCCCCTCTATTTTTCCTAAATACACTATTACAGGTAGGATTATAGTAGAAGTCTTAATTATTAATTGGTATTAATGAAAAGTATGTCCTTCTTTTTGACATTTATTATTAATGTTTGAGAATTTCTTACATGAATACTGTATTTACATCATTTCTATCATACACTCTCCCTAATCCAGTGCTTTCTGTGTACACAGTCCCCTCTCTACTTCATGACTTCTTTAACTATTGTTACACACACGTAAACACACACACACACACACACACACACGACCTGTTGAATCCATTTAATGTTACCCATATGTATATGTGTTTATGGCTGACCACTTAGGATTGGATAACCTATCAGGGGCCATATCCCTGGAGAAGTTTAGGTCTCACACTTTCATTAGCAAGTGATTCCCTATAATTCTTTATCTAGGAGTGGAGCCTTGTGAGATTACCCCATCCTTGCTGGGATGTCAATTGGTGCTGTCCTTATGCAAGTCTTTTTATGTGACTATATTGACAAGATTTCATGGGTACAGCTCCCTATCCTCTGTAGAAAATACCATGTCACAGCAGATGTCCTCATCCTTGGTCTGTTACAGTCTTTCCACCCCTCTTCATCTATGATGTTCTCTGAGCATTAGGTATACAGGGTTGTATTTTAGATGCATCAGTTAAGGCTAGACACTTCGTGGTCATTTCTCTGTAATTTGATCATTTGTGAAGTTCTATTATGGTCTCCATTTCCTGTTAAAAGAAACTTCTTTGATGAGAGTTGGGAGCTGCACTTATCTGTAGATATACAGATATACTGAATTTAGTGAGGAAGTATACTGTTTTAAGAAAGTGACAGAAGTAGATTCTCCTCTGGGGTCCAGAACCTCATCAGCCACAGATATTTGGCTAGGTTTAAAATACTAGGCATAAATTCCTTCCTTTGGGCAGGCTATGAGTCTAATCAAACAGCTGTTGGTTACTCCTGAGATATAAGTGCCACTGTTACACCCTTGGAGATATCTTTCTTAGCTGGTCATTGTTGTGGTTTGTAGTCTTTAAAGCTTGATAGGGCTTTTAATGACTTTTCTCCTTTGGCACCTTCATAGCATCTTCAAAGGTTATGAAAGCTAGTCCTCAAACAAGAGGCTTCCAGGTCAGTTTCAGCTTGATTCCTCCAAAGTCTGTATCCAAAGTATGTTCTGGCTTCAACAATAGGTTCTTACCTTCAATTTCTGAAAGGCAACCAAGGGCAATATGATATCCTATATTATTTTTGTCAGCTCCCTTGACAAACAAATGAGAGGTTTCCAATGCCTGGCACTTGGGTTTCTATTAGATAATCTATGTCTCTTTTGTGGATCATTATAAACCAAAGTGTCCAAATACATACATACATACATATATATATAGAGAGAGATATATAGATATATAGATATATACACATATATATATTCACACACTAGTGGTACTGCTTTTCTAGTTGTATATGCTATTGATATGTTCTCTTGCATTTCCACCAGCATAAAGTTTTAATTATTTTTATGAAGTCCAGCTTACACTGTTTTCTTTGTATTTTTTCGTTTTTATGTGTAGATATAAATGTGAGCATTGATTTATTTATTATTCTCTTGTGTTCATGGCAGAAGATATTCAATCCTGGTCCTGAAGGGTTTCTGCCTCAATACAATCTAATCTTCAAACCTAAACCTAGAACATTTCAGCCTCTGAGAATTACTGCTGACTGAGCTCACTAGACTAGCTGTCTTCTGAACTCCAAACTGTAACTGTCTGCTTCTGACTCTCTGCTTTCTCTCTTAGCTTATTCTGGACTGGCTCAGCTCTTCTCCGCTTCTCCTTCTGAACTGAACTGTGAGCTAACTACAATCAAACTGCCTGACTGAACTAACTCTCTGCTTCTCTCTGAGCTTTACCTCTTTTCTGCTTCCTCTCTGCTTCCAACTCTATTCTATCTGAGCTCTGCTTCCACACTCTACTTCTACCTTGCTTCCTTCTCTGAACTCTGAACTCTGCCTCTACTCCATGCTCCTCCCTCTGCCTCCCATGTGCTGGGATTAAAGGATTGCACCACCACTGCCTTCTAAACTGGGATTAAAGGTGTGTGGTACATTGGAATTAAAGGCGTATATTACCATTCTTTCTACCCTAGAGCAGCCATACTGCCAAATCAGAGATCAAGTGTCTATCACATAGCCCTTCCAATGTAATCCTTTGCTAGAGCAAATCATGCTGCTGGATTAAATGATTAAATGTTCCTCTACACTCATGTCTTAAGATATGTTTACAAATGAGAATTTTTCCGTAGATGTTTTAAGATTTACTCTTTATGATCAGATCTGTAATTCAAGTTAATTATTGCATATTATGGGAAACAAATTTTGTCATTACATCTGGTTAATTAAGGTATTCATTTTTTTGTTTGTTTGTTTTTTGATGGTTTTGAAAGACTTCTAACACAGAGACGAGAGGATACTGGTTATTTTAGGTTTGGTTTTGATTATTTGAGGTATATGCAACAGATGACAGTTTCCTTTGTAAAATAGCAAACTTTCCATTAGCAGCAGACCATCAGGTGTGTGTTACCCACATAATCCAGGGTCAGTTTGTACATATTAATTCCCATCACGGTACTTGCTTCATACAAAATTTTTAGTGACTGTTGGTGTTGGTTTAGTTTCAATGATAGTTCACAGTCACCATAGAACAAATAGTGGAACTACCATAAACTTTGCTTGACTATTTTCTCCAGAGACCACTGTTAAAGGCTTTATGTTTGCTTCCAGGTAGTTTTTGTGTGTTTAGCTGATGCCTGCTCATACATCCGCTCATATATACTTACCCATTTGTAAGGGTTTATTGGTTTGGCATATGATGCTTACGGCACAACAATCTGATAAACACTTCCAACTTAATGCCTTCTTTGTTTTTACTTCTTTTTGTTACTTATTAGAATGAAGATGCTGTAAATTTTGTTTGTTCTTCAACCACACAGCAGGCCAACAAGGGGAGTCCTGATTGGTAGAACTGGCTGGTAAAATTAGAATGACTATGTTTAGATTCATGTAGTTTATTACTTACCTAAACAGCAAAAAAGCTAAGGATGTCTTGTATATTAAAAGTACAACATGAAGACAAAATAAGGAAAGGAATAAGATATACTCAGACTGAGGAGTTGATTCTAGATCACAGAAATCTTTTTATACTCTACAGCTTGATCATGGGATGGATGAAGTTGAGGCAACATGAAACAGGAAGGTTCATACCTCTTTAGAACTAAAAGGCCACAAGAAACTGAGTGTCTTCTATTCTGCCATGTTCTAGGAGGACAATGAAGCGTTCATCCATGATGCAAATTAGCTGCACTTAGTGACAGACACTGCCCATGAGCATGTAAGTTCATAGTATATGGTGTCATGAGGGTGCTGCTTCATGAGAGCCCCCATTGCTTGCCCTTTCAAAAGTCTAGCTAATATTTGTTGGTACCTGCATGCATCCTAGTGTTTATGAATGTGTGTGTGTGTGTGTGTGTGTGTGTGTGTGTGTGTGTGTATGTATGTGTTGAAACAGCATCTCATGCTATTCCACTGATTAGCCCTGAATTTATTATCCTTCTGCCTCAGCTTCCCAAGTAGTAAGATTACAGGTATACACAACCATGCTAGGCTCAATGTGATAGCAAATTCTTAAGAGCACATAGCTGCATACAGTATTCTACTTAAATGTATTTATATATCTTGGAACAAATATGTCTCCTAATCATCAGACCAGGTACATTTGGAAGATGAGTCTCAAACTTCTAAACCAGAGCAAAGTGAATTTATCCCTAGTCCCAGCCCAGCAGGAGACTTCAGCCTATCAGTTAGGAATGCAGAATTGGTTTTCACCATTTGGGCTAGAGAGTTTGAATAATAACAGAAATAACAAATTACCAAAAACTACTGGGATAAGAGACTTTTCCTATCAGTATAACCTGAAGGTCCCCCCACCCCCCACTCTCTGTGTTTAATTATTCCTCAAGTTAGCAGATGGTTTAAGAATCAGGGTGGAGTTTCCCACTCCCAGTACAGATCCCTGGACTCTGCTGTGCCTGAAAAATTCTGAAACCTGGTTTTACAAGGGTAGATTTGAGAGGAAATAGTCTGAGAAAAATTATGTGCTTTGGATCTTTTAAAGCAGGTATGGCTTCCCTTTTCTCACAGTTCATGACTAAGTATCTGTTTAGGTGGGAGGTGCCCATTTGGAGACCAGTCACATTGGAAACCCAAACTGCTTTGTTGAGTGTATTCCAGGAGAAGAGAATCAGTCACCTTTCCTGTTTTCATGTGTGAGTCTGTTCTAGATTGTGAGTCTAGCACTTCTTGCATCAGGATGTTGTGGGAAATAGAATATTCAGTGAATGTCTCCAGTATTTGCCACTGTTGTGTTATTTTGCCACTAAAGCAGAGTCATTATCTGATAGGATATATTGGAGAAGCTACATGTATAGCAGGGCATCTGAAAGTCCTTGAAAAATATGGTGTAAATGCACTTTGTCAACAGGAACGCTGTAGACTCCTTTCCAATAGGGCATTCCAGAAAGGGCCACAGCATTCATGCTAGTAATATACTCAAGATGAGGGTAAGGGCCTCTAATCTCTTTAGCACTGGGTAGGTCTGAGGCTATTTGCAAAGGTTTGCATGGTAGCCCTTTGTGGTTGCTCCTAGCTTCAGGATGTTAATATACCTTTAATACTGTCTTTGTGTGTTATAATCTGCAATTTGTTATGCATTTGTAGTCATGTGCCACCCTAAAAACGGAATTGTTTTAGGTTACCTGAAAATAGCAAGCATTATTAAAAAGAAATACTGACAACTTCTGTGAATTATTATTCCCTTGTTTCTAAATTCCAAGTAAACAATTAAATAAGCCACTTCATCACTTGTGTTGCTTTCAGATAAAATTTGGCTGGTTACAAAAACATGTAAGAGTCACTGTTGTATGTGAGTAAATGGATGTGTGTGCTCTAAAATAAGATCTTTTTTCCTATTAAGGATTTTGTAAGAAAATCCCCTAACCCTAAAGTAAGTGCTATTCAAAACCAGTCTTACCAAAGGCTAAAATGAAGTCTCAGTTACATCAAGCTGACTTCTCAGAAATGAATTGTCTGCTAAAACAAATCCCTACATATTTTATAGGTATCACAATTCAGACTTGAAACAATGTGGTGTTTTCAAAATTCAACAAAACTGTACTAGATATGCAAAAAATGACTTAAAACATGGCATATTACAACTAAAGGAAATAAAACTCAGATATAATATAGGTGCCAGAATAAGCACATAGTAACACCAAAAATGTTACAAATTGATTCAAAAATTTTAACAAGTGTAGTATGTGTGAAATATGGGAAATTTTAACCAAGAATTTTAAACTGGAAACAAATAAATGTGGAAACTTTCAATTGAAATTAGTATGATCTAAATAAACATTCTAATATCCTGAATAAGCAGCCAATTAGACATTAATAAGTTAGTAAAACCTGATCACAATGAGAGCCAGATCATTCATTAAAGCATTGTGAGTTGTGGCAAGGCACCAAGTCATGTAATTTGCATCAGGTAGGGGAGGCCAAAGGAAGAGCAAAAGTAATCTGAGCAATGGAAATAGAATGGGAAAATCACCTCTGAGTTGATGATTGAAGGGGAAGGAAGGGTCATAGTGACACTATAAAATGATGGTTGTACCTGGGTAGATCTCATCATTGTATGTACTGTTAATCTCCTTGAAGTACAAAGCCCAATAGTGTGCTTATGCTTGTATATCTCAGTAACTGAGAAATAAAACTAAATAGTAGCAGTGATTTTATGTAGAAAAAGGCATATTTGGTTTAATCATATAATTCCTCTATTAAAAAAATAAAAAAGCCAATGTGGTGGGATTTTGTTGTTGGTTTTTTTCCTTTTTTTTTTTTAAACTTTTTAAAAAAGATATGAGGTGTTAATTCAGGTTACTAAGCAACACTAACTTTCAAATTCTAAGAGTGACTTAATGCTCAAATTTCTTATCCTTTTGGAATTTTACAAATGATGAAAAACAGAAATCTGTTAGTCATCAATAAACTCCACCCAATTTGCAGAGCTAAAAAAAAAATTTGTTTCATATTGAACTTGTCTCAAATATGAGTAATGTTTACTGAACATGTTTGTCATTGCATACTCAATTAAAATTGCCAGACAGTTTAATACCACTTGTATTAGCATTTGGGGGGTATTAACATTGAGTGTGTATCAAATGAGAGAGCTAAGTATACAATGATGGGAGGGTGCTGGTCACTGAACCCAGGGTCAAGTACATGCTAAGCATGTGGTCTGCCAGGGAGCTGCATCCCAACCTGTTGTAGTTTAATTTGAGGTAGAGTCTTTCTCAGTTCCTGAGACCAGTATTCAACTTCTGATTCTGCTGCATTGGCCTCCTATGTAACTGGGATCACAGACTATACCAACACTATACCAACAGAAAGCAATTTTTAAAATTACTAGTTTGTGCTCTAAAACCAAAGATTTAATTATGTAATATTTCAAATATATTTTACAATATAAATGAAAACTACTTTATCTTAAAATTGAAAGCATTTTAATATTTTGAATTTTAGAATCTTAGTAATTTGTACTAACATCCATTGTATAACATATTGAAAATAGAGCCCTGGGGCCCTTTGAGACAGCTATAGTAAATTTTTTGAAACTACTTTTTTTTTTTTTCTCCTGAGTTAAACAGTAGAGAAGGAAAATACTACAGAATCAATGTGAGAGGCATTTAAGCAAAAAGACCAAAAGCCTGCTAAAAAGAATGCAATGACTTCTCCAAGGAGAGAATATTAGAGGTTGCCCAATGTTTTGTGTATGTGTGAATATACACATGCATTCATGCACATACATGCGCACCCATGCACAAATACATATATACCCTCACGGAGGTATGCACACCTATGTACACACTACATTAGAATTTCATTCTGGAGAGAAGAGACACTACTTTTGCACTCACAAGTGGGAATGTGCTCTGATGAGAGAATGTGATTAAATCATAGGTTCTCCAGAACTGCTTGGCATATAACTGCTACATGAATTGTGTTATAGTCATTTTGTGAGACAAAAAATTATTTATTAGATTGTCAGTTTTTTCTCCCTCCCTCCCTCACTCACTCCCTTCTTTCCTTCCTTCCTTCCTTCCTTCCTTCCTTCCTTCCTTCCTTCCTTCCTTCCCTCTTTTGCCTTTTTTCTTTTTTTTCCGAGACAGGGTTTCTCTGTTGTAACTCTGGCTGTCCTGGAACTCACTCTGTAAACCAGGCTGGCCATCCCCAGAGATCTGGCTGCCTCTGCCTCCTGAGTGCTAGGATTAAAGATACGTGCCACCACCACGCTGCATCAGTTTCTTTTTTAATAGTATTTTTCTTCATTGTAAATGTCAAATGTTACAGAGCAATTGAATCTTAAAAGGTAGTAAATGACCTAAAAATATCTTGTATCTGTCTTGCTGTTTTCAGCCGAGGCTTTTAACACAAAACAAGTTGGCTGGAAATAAAAGTACAATAACTGTTCATGTAAAGCAGACAGATTTTTTTTTTTATTATTGCGTAGCATCAGACATGGGCTTCAACAAGAGTTAACATTTTTTCAGCAACATTAAACTGGTCTTTATCCTAAGCGTTTGAATGTTACTTGGAAATCTTGCTTATATTAACCTATGTAAAATATTTTTCAAAGTGTATATAAGAAAGTATTTTAAAATAATTTTTCCACTGTAAATTCAGATATTATATCATACATTATATCATATTATATCAAATATTTGTCTTATAATCAATTGCACTGTAAATGGTATTGTTTCTGATAGCAACATTTTTATTAATATAGGACCCAGGTTGTATGTTGTCTGCACTATATAATACATTTCCTCATTTCGTGTTTTAAAAGTAAGGCCTCTATATCCAGTTCTTTACCTTTAATGCAATCATTATTTACACTGTCAATGGGGGTTGGCACACTTTTTGTTCTTTTATTTCTATCTTCCTTTTTCTTTTTCATTTCATGGAGGGAAAGTAAAATGTCTAAATATGTTGAAGAACTTTACTGGACATTCTGTGACATTCTTTGCTCTAGTAGTAATAATAGAACTATGTACTTGTGGCTACTAGGTATTTGTGGCTGTAAATTAATTGAACATTTTCTGCATTTTATAATGATTTGATAGGTACAAAATATCTGATATGAACTTAGGATTAAATCAAATTAAGTAGCCATTATTTCTATTATTTATAAATGTTATCTCTAAAGCATTTATAGTACAAGCCACTTGAATTCTCTCTCTGATGGATTTTTATTGGTAACCTGAGCTCATAAGAAAACCTTTGTGAATACCACTAATAAATGCTTATAAAGACATGGCTTATAGGCTTTTGATGAGTCATCAGTAGATTGTCCAAAACATGTGAGCTTGTAGATACCAGATCCATAACTATGCTGCCTCTTTCCATGCTCTAGTTAATTAAAATATGATAGCCAGACATAGAGGGTTTCTTTGGTAACTTTTGGAGATTCTTGATCCTACATTCAAATATGTTTGTAACTTCGCACTGTAAACTAAAGCTCACTTCCTGTCATTTACCAGCTTACAAATTAAGCTAGCTTTGTAAAGGGGGAAGGGAAGGAGAGAGGGAGTGAGGGATAAAGGAAGGGAGGGAGAGCAGAAGAGGGAGAGGAAGAAGGAAAGAAAGCAGCAGTAAGATTTCTCAGTGAACAGGCTTACTGCCAAGCTTAGCAACCACAGTTTGATAGGTACCCATAAGGAAGAAGGAAAGAAACAACTCCCAAAGTTTGTCCTCCAGTCTCCACATAGCATTGTGGCATACACACACACACACACACACACACACACATTGTTTGGATGTTTGGAGCAAACTAATTTGCATAATTAATTGTAGAAATTCGCAAAAGTTAAGATTTAAATGTTTAAAATCAGTGATTATTTATTGTAATATTAATCAACAGGTATTTTGGATACATTCCAGTTCATCATTGTCACAAATAATATCAATAGAAAATGTCATTGAGTGTAATAAATGTATCCAGGCGAAGTTTTGGCAGACGAGATGAGTAGATTATTTTCTGTACCCTACAACAGGTCACCAACTTAGTCTTTGCTGTTTTCTTTGTTGTTGTTGCTGTCATTTGCCTCCAATCAGGATGGAAATTTTTCTGAACCTGAGTAATGAAGATGAGTCAACCACCACGGGGCTCATGGTGAATATCTAGGCACATACGTTTTTCTCTAGAGGTGATGTTTACAATGACTTCAACTCTAGATTACCTGGCAAAACAGCATTTAGCTCAGACTACTAAAACTAATGACTAAGAAAAGTCATTTTCACAACTAAAGTTTTGAATCAGAAATACTTATTTCCAGTGATCTATGGGTTTGAGCAAGGCCCTCCATTTCAGTGGAGCAGCAGGCACTCTTTATAGTTGAAGGTGCAGTTTGAGCAGAATGTCTCAGATGACAGTTCTGAAGAGATTTTCACCTTTCAAATCCCTGTTACATAGTTAAGGTAGGTTCTGCATAACCTGCAATTGTCAGTGTTCAGACTGTAATGATTCTTCATTCATGGTTCAGTTACTTTACCTTTTCCTGATACTCTAGCATAGATGTTAACCTTATCCAAACAGCTTTCTTCCACATCACTTACCTATGACATCGAATCTAGACTCCTCTGCTTCCTCCCCATATATTCTGAGTGTATATCCATCTCTTTCATGCCCATCTTTTGAAACTATGTAATATCTTCGGTGGACATCTCACTTGATGTGGACATATTCAATCAGAGCCTTAAGAACCACAGTTCATTCACAATGATGCAATTACCTCATTGTCAGTATAGCTCAGTAGCTTCACTTATTTCTAAGATGCAACATATAATTATTCAATAAAATAGGTTCTAAATCCATTTTAAGGCATTAATTTTATGTGGAAACAATGGATAATCATTTGATATGAAATGATACAATCTTAAGTGCCCCACTGTGTTACCCTTTTAATTGTTGATTTTTTTTCAAAAACATCTTAAATTGAAGCCTAAATATTTATTTACAAAGAAACTCCATATAAATTGTAAAAAGGAAAATAAAAATCATTTTTATGCTTATACAAAATCTTGTAAAGTTTTACATGCCTATTTATTTCTTATAAGGGATTCTCTGCTTTTGCTTTTCTCTAGAAATAGTGATTCCCACAAACAAAAACATAAGTTTTTTTTGTTGATTCAGTTTTTATCTACCTGCATAATTCCCATCAACCAAAATCATTATCTATTGCTGAGAATTAAAGATATTCAGAGGGTTTATGTCTCAATAGTGTTTTAACTGTTTCATCCACCAGTATCTGTGTCTATTTCTGTGTATATGACTGTAAGGACCAACTGATGACCTAGATAATTTTAATAACGTTATACCCTAGATTGTTCTTCCATTCTCTGGTATGCTGAAAGTATGCCATAAGCTATAAATATTCTGTCTTTCTTTTTTAAGCTGCTATATCCAATATTATTGTAAACAAATAATGAATTTTTGTTAATGATACTTTGTAATATACATCATTGTTAAAGAACTTCTCTTTGCAGTTTGTATTGTAGTTGGCTATTGTGTTGGTGAGTATGAAGAAATACTATAATTATAGGGACTGAGGACGATACTGGGTAGAAAAGAGTGCTTGTTGCATGAGCTTGAGGACATGGTCTTGACTGCCCAGCACCCATGTTAAAAGCCAGATGTGGTACATGCTTGTAACCCCCACACTGTGGTGATGGAAACTGGAGGGTATTAGAGCTTACTGGCTGCCAGATTGCTCCAGATTCTATAAGAGACTCTCTGCCTTAGGGAATAAGGGGAGAGTGGTTCTTGAGAATAACTAAAAGCCTCCTCTTGCTTTCACACATGTTCATGAGCAGGCACCGCATACTGCACACAGCACACGCACATATAATACACACACACACGCATTCATATACGGACACATAAAATGTATTATGATTCTATGTTTGCCTGATAAGAGTGTTATAATTATTCTATGGGATATTTAATACCTAATGGCATGTACTCTTATCTTGTTCCTTTCAAAATTATAAAAGTACATACAATTTCCACATGAATATTAGAATCACTACTTAATATGAAAAGCCAGTCTCATAATTTTAGAAATTGTAGAAATTTCTAGTCTTTATATGCTGCAATTTAATTTATTCCTAAGACTTTTCACCAAGAGAAGTATAATTACAAGACATTTATACTTCTCTTGTAAAGAGTTTGATCTCCAGAACCCACTGTAGAATGAAGAAAAGAACTCCTAAAAATTGACTTCTGACCTCCATATGTGACACCCATAGTTCCACAGTGACATTTCTCCCTGTCTCCTTCTCCTCCTCTCTACCTCTTTTCTCTCTCTCCCTCTCCCCCGTCTCTCTCTCTCCCCCTCCCTTCTCTTCTTCCCCTTTCCTTCTCACACACATAGATACGCCACACACACACACACACACACACACACACACACACACGCATATATATATATGCGTGTGTGTGTGTGTGTGTATGTATATATGGAGAGAGAGAAAGAGAGAGAGAGAGAGAGAGAGAGGAAAATATTTAAAGGCTACAGCTGTGAATTTAGTATATGACTGAAGCCCTGCGGAAAAACAAAGACACTGTGATTCCATGCCTGAATAATTCTGACTCAAAAGGAATTTCTGAAATTTAAAGTCAAAGAAAGCAGAGTGTGTCCTAAGAAAGCAGAAAGTGCCTGGATCTTGCAGGTCAAGAGTTTCCAACATAATTCTAACTTGCTGTTTCTTACCTGGGTGCTTGTCACATGGAATGTTCTTAAAATTTTGGGATGTATGTTTAATGGCTTTGTGCTATATATACATGCATATTGTAAAACAATAATTTAAAATAACCAGTATACAAATTTTTAACTATTTATGAATACTAGAAAGGAAATGTATCTAGTAAAGTTTTTCAAGATGCATTCATGACCCTTTCCTTAACAATGAATTAATTATTGTTGAAAAGTCAGTAACAGTAACACATAATACCATTCTTGAGACCTTGTTTCAAGACAACCTGAAATATTATAGCTCAATAATAGGCCATTTGACCTGAAAATATAATAATACAAGTTCCCATTGATAATTATGATAAAGAATATGAATAATTTAAGAGACAAAGTTACAGATTTGCTTTTGAATATAAGGTGATATGTAATTTGAAATTGATAATTAAATGGTCATATTTTATACTATGGCCCCTACTCGTGTTTACTTTTTAAAATTATGTAAGTCTTTAACAAATCTTAGTTGAAGCAGCTAAACTTGTTTCTTTTCTTCTCTAGTGCAATACATCCTGACCTCTGCTCCTCCCAGCTACCCCAACCTCCCCTCTCTCTTAGATTTACTTTTCTCCCCAGAAAAGAAAAGAACAATCCTCCCAGGGTCACCACTTGCTCACTTGGCACTACTCCCTACATCAAGGGTGAACTAGGCAACCCAGCAGAAACAAAAGGGTCCAAAGGGCAGGCAAAAGGGCCAGAGACTCCCCAACTCCAACCTGTAGGAATTTTGCAAGAACACCATGCCAGAGAGCCATAAAATATATTTAGGTGACCTGTAGGTTCCATGTCTGCTGATTAAGTCTCTCTGAACTCACAAGAGTACTGATCAGTTGACTCTCTGGGGCCTGTTCTCCTGGTGTCCCCCACTCCTCTGGTCCCTGAAATCCCCCCCAGCATCCCCCACCCCACCCCCGCCTTCCAAGGCCTTACCCAGTCTCTGCATAATGTTTAGCCCTGAGCCTCTGCTTCTGCTCCATTAGCTGCTGGAGGGGGCCTCTTTGATGATGAAGACAAGGCTAGGCACTGATCTATGAGCAGACCATGACATCATTAGAAATCATCTCTGGGCTATCCAATCTCCATTTCCTGGACAAACTTGCAGTATCAGGTACAGGCTCCCTCCTTTGGCATATGTTTCTGCCCTTTCATTCTCCCAGCCAATCCTGCAGGAGAAACAGCTAAATTTCTAAATAAATTTAAAAAAAACATAAAACAAGTTGTTTTGATGTAGCAATATTGTTCTGATTTAAAACAAGATTATTTCTGAGGCAGCCTTGAGTTGAATCCAAGTTTTTGTGGAGAAAAAGGCAAAATGCTGCTTCTCTCACCTTTTGCCCACAGAGTGTCCCATGATCTATCAATCAGAAGGAAACCATCTGAACCATATTCTAGTTACAAATGTCTCCTGTTCACTTTAGTATTTGTAATATTAAAGTAAATTGTAAATGTAGGATACTATGAAGGTCACCTGTATGTATTGTTGCCTGTATTTAAACTGATTAAATTTTGCCACTGCAAATTGATTTGATTTTGATTAGTTATATTGTTAATGTTTACCTTGATCTTGATTCTGTGAAATTGCAAATTTGCAAGTTTCTCTTTTTCTTATGATTAAAAATGTGTGGTTCACACTAATATTGACTTATAAATAATCTTTTAAATTTTGTATTCTCTTTAATATCTCATTAGCATAAGAAAAAATTGACTCACTTCAGTGAACAATGTTTACTTTTATGACATTTTCTTCTGGATGTGTTGCTCTTTGCCCTGACAGTTTCTAAGACTATAAGTTTTCTTGTGTATGCCCCACGTTGTTTATAAAATCCATACTTCTCTTTTGTTATACTTTATAATTTATTTTAAAAGTAATACCAGTTATTTTATCAGCTATTTGTACCTCTGTCAATTTTAATATTAAGACACAAATTTTGAATACTCTTACTTCTTCTATAAGTTATTTTATATGCTTCTACTAAGAAATTCTAAAAGTAAAAGCTCTAATTTGACTATAAACCATTAAACATGACAGAAATGATTGGAATCTGTTGCATTTTAAATCTTTAGTAAATGCCCTTCCTACCAAATCCTAAATCACTCTTTAGAGAATAATATAGAATCCTGGTAGGTGTATTTTTAACATATGTAAGGTAAAATGCAGCTAGCAACAGTCAAGTTCCTAATATCCCTTAATGGTTTTGTAGATAGACAGTTCAGACCTCCCTGTTTAGCTGTCACATAATATGTATATTCTCTGCACCCATTAAGCACTTCATGTTAAAATATTTGAAACATATCTTTTGTGCACTTGACAATGAACTATGCCCCAGATAATCCTAGCAAATATGTCACAACCTGGAAAAGTTGAAGTCCACAATTCCTCTTGTGATATGTTTTTCATTAAATCTTACACTCACAAGAGAGAAACTAATCTGATTGGAAAAATAATCCAGGTAAGAGGTAATTAAAGAAGCATTGTGCCAGCATGGAACAGATGCAAAACACATTTTATTGGTAAAATTACCAAAATTTAGCACTGACTCCTAGCAGTTACCACCTGGATTGTGTTTTCCTTAGCTCCCTATCAACAGTCTCACTGCTGTCCACGCACCATGAACAAACAGCTGCCATTACTCAGCTTTCCTGTTCTGTGTGTTTGTTCTTTTCATTGTCTGTTCCTAGACACTTTAATGCCTTCAATGCTGTCCGCCTACAGTTCTCGTAAATAAGTATTTATTAGTATAGAAAATTCATTCATCTTTTAAACCCCAAGCTAATTGAATGCCTGGTATACAGTCTTTAAGTTATTTGACGCCTTATCAGATTCAGAGAGGACAAGCAGCACTGGGATGGTTCTGCTCTGATGTACAATTCCTCCAACATTCCACTCTCTAGCTTTTACATCTGTTTTTTTTTTCTTTTAATACTTCATTTTGTTTGTTACATTCTGAAGTTCAGCTGCTATTCTTAAATCTATATCACACTTATATTTTTCATATTTATATATTTTAGTAATCTATGATACATATCATTCTATAAGCTTTGATTTTGAATTTAAAATAAATTTTTTAACTTAAAGGTGTTTTAAAAAAAAACATATAACTTATTCGTTTGTTAAATTCTTTCTTTTTTGTGTGAGAAATATAGATGATTTCAGGCAACAGTCTTTTGTTGCACGTAATGTTCATCATACTTGACATTCTCTGATTACATGGAGCTTGTACATGTGCTTACTATGCAGGTGTTGTATATGATAAGTCCAATGGTGTGAAATATAAATAAGTGTGCCATGATGCCACGTGCACGTGTGTGTGTGTGTGTGTTTATTCAGATATTGGGAGTGTTTCTTCTGAATGAATGCAGGTGCTTGCCAAATATGTGGGTACAAATACATGGATAATTCTGATTTAACCCAAGTTGTTTTTCTATTTCTTTAAAACACTACAGAAATTAAGGACATTATTCTGAATTTTCAAGGAGAAGTAAACTGATCTTTTAGAGTCTTAGGAATATTATATATAATATGTACATAAAAACATTTAATTTTATACTCAATATATTTTAGTATTAACTTTTGAAAAATGTCAATATGAGAGTGCAGTTCTTGTGGGATAAGAGGGAATGGTATGGTAATGAACTTAATATGAACAATGATATCATAAATGTCTATACATCTTTATATGTACATATGGATGAAAATACCGTTATGAAGCCAATCACTTTGTATCCTAGGTTTAAAAATTAGAAATGAAAAACAAAACAAACAAAAAAAGGAAAGTTTCAGCTGCCTTTGTTAGAGTATCTAAACTGTGCCTTGGCTCCTGTATTTGTTGTTCATGCCATATCACACATGCTCCTTGGCTTAACCATGATAGTATATATATTTCAGTATACCCATCATGTGTTGAAAGTATCATCAGGTTTAGATTTCCTTAATAAGCATCCCACAAGGAAAGTTACAGCCGGTTGTACAGTGCACTGGAGAGTGTCAGTGGTTTAACCTCATATGTGTGATATGGAGATTGTTACTGCTTGCAGTATTCATGAGACAATATTATACAATGTCCCTTGCCTGAGAAGAGATCAACATTCCAAGTCCAGTTTATGTTGAATGTTGTATGGTTTTACACAAGAGTTTTAGACCCTTGTGAGTTGTAGAACATCTGTACACAGCTACAACGAATAGAAAATTTTGAGGAACACCTGCATTAAAAAAGCATCTTTTCTCTTCTATTGATGAAGCCATTATTGTGTTTTAAAACAAAAACAAAAACAAAAACAAGCTTTATTTAGGGCAGAATTTGTTTGTCTCGCTAGCTGGTATTTGGTTTTGTATCTTCCAGGATGTACTATCTGGTTTATGAGGTTGACTCTCTCTAAGATAGGACACATTCATATTAAGATCTTCTAGTGTGATGGCGAACATGCTGAACAGGAGGCTCCCATGCAGTGGAAACCCCCAAAAAGCTTACTCTCGCTCATCTAATGACCCTTTCTTTATTTAGAATAATCATCCAATAAGACAAAGCAAGACACAGTGATTTCAGTATGAAGTGTACAAGCTACTTAAATGGGAATTCTTAAAGTTCAGTGAAATTATAAACATTAATTAACCAATTTGGGGGGGGGGGCATCTCCTAATTTCCTACTTTCAAATTTTATTGTGGACTACTTTAGAAATACGACACTGTAAAAGTTTAGAAAAGGTTAAGATGAATTTCATTTGGTATAGCAGTTTATGAAAGCAACGTCACATGCACAAAAGTTGCATATCAGGGAAAATGCTTCAGTGGTGAGTCTCATCTTACTACTGTGAGGAAATTTTTTAGACATTATCATGCATACCATTTGGAACTCATTTTTGACATGAATCAATGTTTTTGAATTACTTGAGTGTATTGTCTCAAAGCATTTTTTTTTGTCCTGCCAACTTTGTAGGTGTGACATTTACCTGCATGTTAATTAAGTAGATTGCTTAAAGTTTGGAAATTGTGTAGTTTGTTAACTGTACCAAAAAATTCTAATTTATGGCAAATAAATGGAATTTTACATTTGTTGTGCTATTCATTTTAGTATTCAGGCAATCAAGAAACTGTTCATTCTTGTCATTGAATAATAGCTTGTTTAGTATAATTGCAGAAATTAAATTCAAGAAAATTCAGATAACAATTGATTAAAATTATTTCAATTCTTTATTTGATTTGCTTTCAAATATCTCTATTCACAAGATAGGGAGAACATTTCTTAAAAGGCAAATGCACTGTTGTCTGCATGGGCCAGTAAGATTTAAAATCAGTCTGGTCGAGATTTTTGACTTATGAGGCCTAGAGAACTGAGGGAGGACATGGTTTTAATCCAGCAGTGTGCTAAGATTTTGATTAAACATGGAAGTTGTGGTTTTTCTTAAAAAAAAAAAAAAAAAAAACAACTTCTTAAAACAAATTGGCTCCCCAATCTAGCAGACTGTGATTGAATTCACTTTCTTTTTTTCAAAAGTACACATCCAAATTGTTCTTTCAAGCTCTTCACAAATAATCCTATGCTCTAGAGAATTACTAATTCAAAAAGTTGAATAGATGTCTAATCTGTGAAAGTATTTATGAAAAGAGATCTTATTTTTTGTTTGAAATGTAATATCAAATTTGCCAAGAGTGAAATTTCGCTTTTGAGAAGTGATAAACAATATGGCATCTACTAGAAAGTTGTGATCATGAAATTGTGATCAATCTCCTTCTTCATCAAATATTACAAGATAATTGTTAACGTTCCTTGACACTCATATCAGTGTGCTTATAAGTTTTAATTTTTAATTCATTTAATATTTATGTTTTATAATCTTAAAGTTCATTACAAATTAAATAAGAATTACAAATTTTAAATGCTATTTCAAATTTAATCTTTTTAAGCATGAATGGTAAATTGTATATTCTACTAATGTAGGTGTAGCCTTTTTACAATCTAATATTCAGGATGCTAGCCTGGACATATACAGCTTCACCTTCATACAATCTACAAACCTAAACTTAGAACATTTCAGCCTCTGAGACTTACTGCTGACTAGCTGTCTTCTGAACTCAGAGCTGTATCGAACTCAACTGACTCTTCTGATTGGAAGCTTCATCTCACTTGCTGTTCTGGCTCAAATTCTTCTCTAAATTGACAGGATTAAACTGACCTTCTGAGACACCTGAATGTTTCTGACTGAACTTTTCCTACTCTGGCTGACTCTGATGACTCCCACAATTTCTCTGACTGAACTTCTTTCTCTTCCTTGGTTTCTCTGAGTTGTGATCTTAAATGCACTCAAACTGCCTGACTGAACTAACTTTCTGCTTCTCTCTGAGCTCTGCCAAGAGATTCTTGTCTGCTTCCACTCCACCTCTACTCTTTGAGCTCTACTTTCACAATCTGCTTCTAAATTGCTTTCTTCTCTGAACTTGAATTCTGCCTCTCTCTCTCTACTCTCTGCATCTCCCTCTAAGCTATGCCTCTGCATACCAAGTGCTGGAATTAAGAGCATGCACCACCATTTCCTTCTGAGTTGGGTTATTTAAAGGCATGTGCTGTATTCCAGCCAGATCACACAGGCCTTGAATGTGATCCTTTCCCAGAGCAGCCATGTTGCTGTATTAAAAGATTAAATATTCCTCTCCACACTTACTTAGTTTTCTTGAAACACACCATCTCATATGTAGCTCTCACTGTTCTTGAACCTTTGACCTTCATGATACATCATCCTGCATGCTAATACTATAGACATGCACCATGAAACACAATTCTTTATTTAAAGTGCTCTGTGACTGAATTCTGAAGCCTGTTTGCTTGCCCCAACTGCTATTGTGACAGATTCCTAACTTGTAACTGATTCCTAACTTGTATTTCCACTGTGCCCTTTTTACCCTCTAGCTCTAAAAAGAGACAGGAAAGAGAGAAATCTTTGCCACGCCAGGCTGTGGTGGCTCATGTCTTTAATCCCAGCACTTGGGAGGCAGAGGCAGAAGCAGAAGCAGATGGATCTCTGAGAGTTCAAGGCCAGCCTGGTCTACAGAGTGAGTTCCAGGACAGCCAGAGTTACAATAGAGAAACCCTGTCTCAAATGGGGTGTGGGGGAGGGGATTTTCACCACTCTTACAGGCAGCCATCAAAGATAGTAAGAGAGAAAGAAACATTTACTGCCCTTTTTGCATCTCTCAAACCATCCCACCAATTGTTCCATGCCACTAACTGTCCCCTGCCTCCTTTGTATCCTAAGCTGTTACCAGAAGTCCTTGTGGCATGTAACCACGCTTCTTGACAGAGTGTCCCACTAGAATGTCGTCATTTGATTTGTTAATACGTGTTATGAATCACAAGTACATATTATTAGATGAAATGTAGCTTAGGAAAAATAAGCAAAATATGTGGGAAATTATTTTATTTAAAGTTAATCATTTCTAACATTTTGGTATATAGCATTTTACATAATTATAATACATTTTATGAAAGAGATCAAGATTAGTTGACATGAATGTGTGAAGAAAGTTGTATTTAATTTACTGTTTGTGTTTTTTATAAATTGTTTGCACTCATCCCTTGGTATCTGGGAAATTTGCTTCTGGCATCCTCCCTCCCCCCCCCAAAAAAATACACTACAGATTCTCAAATGTCTTGATATAAAATGGATTAGAAGCTGCATATAACCTGTACAAACCCTCATATATACTTTAATTCATCTCTGGAATCTTTATACAATGTAGTATAATTTCAGTGTTACAGCAGTTAAAGATAGACTATGTTGTTTATGAAATAATGAAGAGGAGTTTGCATGTCTAATATGCAAGCATGCTTTTTCCCAATTGTTTTTCTCTTGAGGTTGGTTGCATTCAAATGTGCAGAAGTCATCAATGTGAAAGGCAGATTTTGGCGGTCTGACTGGTTACTAAAACACTAGTCAGAATTCATGGAATAGTTTTCCTCAAATGTGTAAGCATGTCTTGTTTCTGTGCTTATTCTTGCCCATTAACCTGTGCAAATGTGGTTTACTCTGGGTGGGTCTGCAGTATGCCTTCACTTATTTATTTCACTGAGTCAGCTGTTAGACTCCTAGACTTCCTGTAATTAATACCACCTTATGAGGTCAAAATCCCCTTTAGCACAAGTAGATGGGAGCTACAAGTGATTAATTCCTATTCACCCTACATGCTTCAGAAGTGCCCTTTTTCCCACTTTCACTTAGGCTTCTTTAAGGTGAACAAACCTATTTTCTTTGGCTTTTATTGGGGTTCATCTTTTTTTAAATTCATTAGTTGTCACCTGTTGTTTATTGACCATATATTGTGTATAGGACATATTTCAAAATACTAAAAATATAGCACCTTCAAGAGACATGAAAGAACTGAATACTTAGTAGCATAAATAATATGTTAAGGAAGTGTAATAATGTACTAGAGTAGGTGGAGTGCTTGTGTGGCAGGGAACATCTGCTTTTACAGAGTGACCACCTTCGTATGCATGTTTTTAACACATTCTGAACCAGTAAGATCACTTCTCATGCTTTTAAATATAAAGGTGCAGTTTTTTAAATCTCTTGTTGCATAAGTTGTATCTATCTTTATTCACTATAAAACCTTTTAATATATATGGATAAAGGCAATGTGGTACATACACATACATACATTCACATACACACACACACACACACACACACACACACACACACACACCTGTAAAGTACCTTTTCTTAAAAAATGCAAAGTGACTAAACTATGGATACCTTGATTGAATATGTCATTAGAAAACAATTGTGTCAGGGAGCTTACTGTATAGTTAAAGATGACCTTTGACGTTTGATCCTTCTGCCTCCAACTCTCCAGGATAGGGATGCTCTCCTTCAACTGTATCTCTACCCATAATGGAAAAATCTTGTTGAATGTTTTAAATTCAAACTAGATGTATTAATAAATATATTTGTATTCATTGTGTATTAAATATGAGCCATGAGATGTTCTGGTGTGTGTGTGCAAATAATGTATAAATTAGGTTAAACATATATGTCCCAAAAGACCTATCACTTTATCATGAGGACCTTGAAAATTCTTCTAAACCTTTTCAATGTACAGCACATCATTAACTACAGTCACCCTACAGTGTAGGGACTAACAAAACTTCTTGATCTTATCTCTCTGTAACCAATTAGCAACCTTCCCCCCAGTTTGTCTACCTCCCTAACATACCTCACTTCTAAAAACAGCCATTCTGTTCAAGTTGCATTAGATTAGCTTTTAGCATTCTAAATATTAATGAGATCACAGAGTTTCTGAGTTTATGAGCCTGGATTATTTCTTTGTCATGATGATTTATGTTGTAAAGTCATGAGGCATTAGGTTTTTCTCTGCTTGATTTATTTTATATATCTTCCAGGTTCATCTACATCAGTGGTTCTCAACCTTCCTAATACAGTTCCTCATGTTGGGGTGATCCTCAACCATAAAATTATTTTTGTTGCTACTTCATAACTGTAATTTTTCTACTGTTATGAATTATAATGTAAATATCTGATATGCAGATGGTCTTAGGCAACCCATGTGAAGAGTTGTTTGACCCACAAAGTGGTCACAACCCACAGGTTGAGAACCATTATCTACACCATTGCAAATGACAGAACTTCACTAGTTTGTTGTATTTGAGTTGGAATCTCTGTTGTCTGTGTCCCATGTTTTCTCTGTCCATTCATCGCTATTTAAATACATAATTGATTTTTATCTTGACTGTGTGAACAGTGTTGTGGTAGACATGGGAGTACACATACCTCCTCAACATTTATTCCTTTGGATATATTCCTCTGTTCCCAGTATGACTACTGGATCCCTGAGACATATTAATTTCAAGTCACTGAATAATTCATATATAGTTTTCCCACCAAAAGTGTATAGTATTCCCTTATTCTCCACCCCTCACTGGCACTTTCGTCTTTTTGATAATACTCATTCTAACTTGGGTGAAAGGATAGCTAATTCTGTGTTTGTTTGTTTGTTTGTTTTTTGAGTTAGGATTTCTCTATTGTAACTCTGGCTGTCCTGGAACTCACTCTGAGGACCAGGTTGACCTTGAACTCACAGAGATCTGCCTGCCTCTGTTTCCCAAGTGCTGGGATTAAAGATGTGCACCACCACTGCCCAACTTTATTCTGGTTTTAATTTTGATTTCCCTAGTAATTAATTATGTTTTGAATTTTTAATTGGCCTAATGGCTAGCTTTATGTGGGTTTTTTTTCATTTTTATTTTATATATATATATGGTTGTTTTGCCTGCATGTATGTTTGTACACTACATGTATACAGATACTGACAAGGCCAAAAGAAGTATCAAATCCTCTGAAACTAGAGTTGCAGATTGTTGTGAGCCATCATATATGTGCTGGGAATTAAACTAAGCTCCTCTGGAAAAGCAGCCAATGTGAATGCTCTTAACCACTGAGAAATCTTTCAGCCTTTGCTTTTATGTTTTTAAAGAATGAACATTAAGTTCTACCCAATTTTTGATCAACTTGGCATTTGTTGCTGAACTGCAGGAATTCCTTATCTTGCTGACTGACAATACCCATTCTGTTGGCTGTCTTTTCACTCTGGTGACCACTCACTGTGCTAAGCAGAAACTTTTGCATTCCATGTAATCATTTCTCTATGCTTCCATTCCATTATTTATTTTTCATACATTTTAATTAAATTCTTTTCATACAATATGTTTAATCATGGTTTCCCCTCTCTTAACTCCTCCCAGATCCTTCCCACCTCCCCACCTTTTTGTATCAGATGGCTTTGTTTTGGGTTTTGTTTTTTGTTGTTTTTGTTTTGTTTTATTGTTTTTGTGTTTTGCTTTCCTTTAATTTTTCTTGTATTTTTGCTTTCTTTTCCGAAAAATCCTCCCTGTCTCAATGTCCTGAAACATTTCTGTCATTATATATATATAAATATATAAATAATAAATAAATAGTAATTAATACAACCATTTAATGTACAATGTAAATTGGTACAATGCTTCCCTGGAAGTTCCTTACGTCATACAGTCAAATACTGTATAATCTCCTAAAGTAGATTAACAGTTTATGGTCTAGGAAAATCATCTTATACCCTCAGGAAACACTGAGCAACACATAGAGCAATCTCTGCTTTGGTTTGACTCCAGCATTCTGATTATCTTTTTTTTTTTTTAAGTTTGATTCATCATGAACCTCTCAGTACTAGGAAGGAAGGGCACCATTA
Source organism: Cricetomys ansorgei (assembly GCA_026225945.1). Classification (NCBI taxonomy): domain Eukaryota; kingdom Metazoa; phylum Chordata; class Mammalia; order Rodentia; family Nesomyidae; genus Cricetomys; species Cricetomys ansorgei. The sequence goes on along the minus strand of JAMJFZ010001131.1, from coordinate 6,262,298 downwards.
ATTTAATGAATTGGACTTTATTTTGCCTCTTACTTTCAAGCCATATTGTAATTTAATTGGGGAAGGAGGTGTTAGAAAACATGGTGACACGTATGTGTACTTCTCCAGCGGAATCCTTAGGTATTGTAACTTTTAAATTGGACTGTTAAATCCAGATGCACTTATATTCCCTGCTAAATTGTCTCCCAGAAAGACTGGGACAACCTATAGTTTCAGCAACACTTCGTAAGCTTTTCCTGCTGGCTACATTTTTTCACCAAGGCATTTTTACACAACCCTGCATATGTAGGACTGTAAAATAGGTCTACAAATTAATTATGCATAATAAATCATATAATTTCATTTAAAACAACTACAGGAAAAACATTTTACTATCTATTAAAGACAAGAGCAACTTTTTATACTAATGAGATATTTCTCTTCACATGAAAAGTTAGCATTTGGGAGACTGAGGCAGAAGGATTACAATGAAACCAAGTCAGTCTGGCTATATTGTGAAACCTTGTCTCAAATAAATGAATAAATAGATAAATCTTAGCTGAACATTTGCTAGTGCAGAACATAAGGAACATAGAGCATCAATGTTATTTTCAAAATGGGCCAATATTTTTATTTTATATTTCTCAATGTCAAACATGCCACTTCACATAAATACATACCACAAAGTTGCAGAACTATAGTTAGGGCCATTTCAGAAATTGCAAGAAATTCTATTCTACTTCCAAGCCAAAATATATGTGATTTTTTTTTAACAGAAACTCAGCAACTGAACCTGCAACTTTTAAAATCCAACATTGTAATATAATATTAATTTGATATATAACACTTGCTGGTAAGGAAACTTATTTTCTTTATTTTCCATAATTAAACGATTGTTTCAGAAGGGCCGAAATTTTGAATGTACAGGGAAAGTGTGACAGTCATAACATGATACTCTCAGATGTGAGTGGAGGTGATTAGATGGCGTTCGTTAGCTTTGGATGTATGAAGGTTTGTGTAGTGCAAAGTGTGTATATTATGTTTCCAGAGCCAAGACTGCTGCAGACTCATAGAGTGCAGGAAAAGGGAGCACTTTGAGAAAACCCTTGCATTCATTATGAGTGTGACTTTGAATTAAATTTTGGTTGTTATGAATTCAGAAGTCTCTTAATGTTGTCAAATTTTCAGTCCCCCGTATTTAATAAGAGCCAAGAAGTAATGTTAGAGCATCCAATTCTATGTCTATGCAAAAGCTTTATAATTACTTATTTATCAGAGCTATATGGTATATTCACTTGTTAATTCTTAATAGGTGATATTAAATGTATTTACATTGTTTTGTTATGCCATTCTTTCCTCAATTCTTTGTTTGCCCTATGGGTTTCATTGTTGTAATAAGCCAGCTCTGTATGTGTCTGTATGTGAAAAGTAATACAATGGCATTCTATCTCATTCTCTCTCTTGATCTCCTGATATTTATCTTATGCCTATGACTTCTAAATTTTGTACATGTTTGGAAATTACATTCAAAGTCATTCTAGAATGAAGCAATTTTATTGCAAGCTTTCTCAATCAAATGGTAGCCATGCTACTTCATTTTGCAATTATAGAAGTTATGATTTGTTAGTTACATGTTGGCTGGAGAGCCTGTGTGAAAAACGACTCTGACATTGCTAGTGGAAACTAACAGAGACTACTAAGCAAATAGAGATACAAATAATTCATGATCTTTCATCGATCCTCAATTGAGGAAGTAAAAGATAAACATCTGTGAATATCAACAACTCTTTCTAAAAAATTAATACACACTAATTATTTCTAATCAAGGAAGGTAAGGTAGAAATGATGTATTTTATATTTTACAATTGCTAGGCATAGTATAGTTGCTAAATTATTCAACATCAAAAATGCAGTTATTTGGGGCTGGAGAGACATTGCTCAGAGGTTAAGCACTATGACTGCTCTTCCAGGGGCCCTAAGTTCAATTCTCAGCAACACGGTAGCTCTCAACCATCTATAATGGCTTCAGATGCCCTCTTCTGTTATGTGGGTGTTTCATGAAGAATAAATTCTCTGTATAAAAAATGCAGTTATTTACTTAAACATTGTAGCTCAGTTAGTTATAAATGAGGTAGCAATTCTTAACTCTCCACTTGCTTATTTATTTATTTTTAGAAACATAATCTTTAAGCTCCAGTATACATAACTTATAATAAAATTCACATGGAGAGGTGCTATAGAAATCTCACTTATTAAGTTTTGGATATTTTAATATTTGGAAATTCTTAAGGAAACATCATAAGTATTTTCCCAAAATAATTACTAAATTTCCAAATCTACTGCGTTTACAATTTCCTGAATGAGAATGAAGATCTTTCACAAAGGATGGGACCTTCATTTGTTATCAGTTCTTCCTGTATCTTTTAAAATAAAACTTAAATTTAAAAATCAGTGTCACAGCCGGGCAGTGATGGTGCCCACCTCTAATCCCAGCAGCCAGGAGTCAAAGGCAGGCAAATCTCTGTGGGTTTGAGGCCAGCCTAGTCTACAGAGTGAGTTCCAGAACAGCCAAAGTTACAATAGAGAAGAGCCTGTCTCAAAAAAATCAAAATAAATAAATAAATTAATTAATTAATTAACATCACATCCTTCATTAATTGGGAGCTAGAGTAATAGAACCTTCTTTTTCTGTACCTAAAACATATTACCTACATTTAAACAAGCACATTGATTACTTCATTTCAACATACTTTCAATGACTTTCATTAAGAAATCTTAAACTACACATGGGGCATGGGATATGCTTATATTCCCACTTTTGTGAGACTGAGGCATGTGACTCTCAACTGTAAGTCCCCTACATAGTAAAACCTAAACTGAGGAGATGCAGACACTTAATACTATGTGTACATCTACTCTTGATATTGCTCACAACACAATACATTTATTTGCAGATGGGGTTTATGATCCCTTTACGTGAGGTTGCAATCTCATGTAGTCTCTTACCATTGTAGCTTTCAGTTCTATTCCACTTTGTGGTTCTTCCATCTTCTCTGACTCTTCACGATACTAGCAAACTGAGAACAGTGGCGTCTTGGCAGCTCCCAAACTAGCAACAAATGACGTGTCTGCAGTAGGGGTAATATACCATCCTTCATTAATATTTTGGTTTTATTTTCTACAAATAGCACTTTTAAGGTGAATATGTCAATCAAGTGTGATTTGTGACACTTTAAAATTTTACAAAAGATGTTCTGTAAAACACCACATGGGCATGATGCTGATACATTTTACAGAAAGATTCAAATCTTTTCTCTGTTATCGAACTTCCTTGTGAATCACTCAGTAAGGAGGATGTTGTCTGTAGTTCTTCCCTTTGGAAATATTTAACAAGAGATTTTGTGCTTCATGGAGCTTGGTGTAGGACAACTGTTCTGTAGCACACAGGTAGAAGTGAAAGAGAAGCATTTGGAAGCACGGCTGCTTTTTTAACTATCATCTCTTTCTTTAACATCATTTTAAAAAGATTATTCAATTGCATAACTCTATTTTCTTCCTTAAACACAGTGCAATATTAACTACTATGGCATAATAGCATTTTTTTTCTTTAAACAATTTCTTCCACAATTCCTAATCATTCTGGATTGAAATCAGATTTAGTCCTATGTGAAGAGAGTGGAGTTACTAAGGAAAGAGTCAAGAAGGTATTGGTAATTGCATGTCTGAAGGCAATATGAGATGTGATCAGACATCATGACTTTGAGGCTTAGGTCTGGAATTCAAGACGTGTTAGGATTTTCTGTGAATAAGATGATTTTCTGCACAGATTGAACAACTTTATAAGTTACCCATTGAGTTTGTTCTTCCCTACAGACTTTCCAACAAGCTTGGAATAGTTATTGTATGCGAATCTCTTGCTATGTCTGTGGAAAGTAGGAGTGCTTAATTAAAATGTTTATGTCTCAGTCCTTAGAACAGCTGAGACTTTTCTACCCTCTTACAGAACACCCACTAATATTATATTGTCCATGGGATTTCTTTGTCACTATTATCCTATTCTGAGTGCAGTAGCCTGTTTCTGAATTTCCTATTACAAGGGACACTCTCCAATACATTATGGGTCTTAGATACAGATCAAAAATTAGTGTTTTATTTCCTACAAATTCATGTTCATGTGTGTGTAGTTCTGAATTGTTTTTCAGTTTTAATTTAAAAATGTATATATGATGTCTGCATGTGTCTGCACATGTGTACGGATATAGGTACCTGCTTGTAAAGGTGTGTTCATCTGTGCAGGTATATGTAGAGGCCAGAGGTTGAAATATCTTCCTCAGTCCCTCTTCTACTGGAGTTATAGATATACACTGCTATCACATGATTACTTCATGGGTGCTTGAATTGCTGTGAGTTCAAGGCCTGCTTATATCCTGTTCTAGGCCAGCTTGAACAACAGAATGATACTATTTCAAAAGAACAAAAATTAATATAACATCCTTGCCTCTTTAGAAAACCCCCATTTTAACATCCTATTTTTACCTATTAAAAAGAATAATTATGCAAAATCTTCTATCTTAGAGTTTTCACATGAAAATAATCATGATCAATATATTAACACTTTGCCTTAGTTCTGAACTAACAGGATTTGTCAAAATATTTATTATTGATTAACTTAATTAGAAACCATGATCTATTCTTGACTGTTGTTAGAAAATTGCTGCATTTTAATTTTATTCCCCAGATAAACCATTTACAGAATTATTCTCTATATTGGATGTATCATGAAGCAAGTAGGTAGGTAACTAAATGAGTAGGAGAATAGCTGATCTTCCATTCTTGACCAACAGAAATGTATAGAGGAATAGGCCTATGTGATGGATAGGAAGAGTCTATATGAAGGGATCAAATCCAAGAGTCTTTATGAAGAGATCACATCCAGGACTCTATAAGAAGGGATCAAATGCAGAGTCCTGTGGGATCCTGATAGAATATAGAAAGAATGCTAAGAATTTTGATATACACCTTTAGTCTCAGTATTCAGAGACTATAACACACTTATAATCCCACTTAGGAGAAAGGAAGCAGAGGATGAAGCAGATCTCAGAAAGAGTCAGTGTCACACAAGAAGTGATGTCTGAGATGAACCAGAGTGAAAGACAGCCAAAATGATGAATCAGAGGAAGAGTTGGAAGAGTGAGTCAGGGTGAGGACATGCCCAACTCTCATAATAGAAGAGCATGCTCTCATCTCAGAGACAGAGGATAAGAAACAGCAACATAGGGGACAAGACACAAAGAATTGGTCTGAGCAGGATGAGGATAAAACACAGAGAAGAAGAGAGGCAGTCTGAAGCAGTCTGGGGAAGTTTGAGGCAGTCTGAAAAGTTGGAGGCAGTCAAAGAATCATCCATAGTCTGTCAGAGTCAGAAGAGTTCAGTCAGAAACAGTAAGCCAGCTCAGAAAATCAGTTTGAACTAGAAACTTGGAGAAGAGTTTGAGCCAGAACAGCAAGTGAGTTGAACCGGAAGAGTCAAAGAGTTCAGAAGGAGCTCAGTCAAAATGGCTCAGTCAACAGTAAGTCTCAGAGATTGATTAGATTATACTGAGGTTTAAACATTCTAGATTCTGTGGAGGCTGAGCCTGTAGTCTTCCAGTTCTAGGATTAAGAGTAGATTTTTATAGAGGCTGAAATACTCCAGGACTCCAGGACTAGGCCCAAGGATTGAATTAGCCAAATGATAAACACCTTTTTCCTTGAATCTATGCTTACAGAAATGTATAGGTAATGATACTATACATATACTAGGTAATACTATACATACAAGGTAATGATCTTTAGTCAGGACAGTTTATATATTATTTTTCTTCTTTTGACAGTTTCTCATCTTGAGAAACAAAATATTTCATGTGGCTCATTTAAGGCTATTTTTTAACTTATTAAAAATATTTTCGGCCATCTACTAAAAACAGAACTGGGGGTTGTAACCATGAATAAAAGAGTCAAAATTATTTTCCATCAAAGAAGGGCAAACAACAAAGTAAAAACCAATACACTGTGCAGTTTTAGATGATGACTTATTGGGAGTTATAATAAAGAAACATGAGATTATGGGTAGTCATCAGGAATAAACTGTTTTTATTGTTGTTGAAGATTTCCGGTGAAGTATTGCTGAGCTAAAACTTAAGCAATAAATGATGTGTGATTGTGTAGCTGGGGGTGATGCTAAGGGGAATGCTGGAGGAACAGGGCTCCTAAGACAGATATCAGTAGGAAACAAGACTTAAGTGAGAGAAAGCTTGGAATGTTCCAGTAACTAAAAAAGACCTGAGTCCCTGGAGTGTGGCAAAGGGCGGGGAAAGTAATATGAGATGAGGACAGAGAGCTGACTTGAGCCACATCCTAGTAGATTTGAAAGCCTCAGTAGAGCCAAAATTAAACTCTAGCTGGCGATGAGACACTAATGGTTTTTAAAAGGTAAATTGCATGTGATCTGCATGATTGAAACATGAGGAATGGAGGGTAAAGGACAAAATGGTGAAACATAATTAAACTTTCTCAATGAACTCATTTAGAGTTGGAGTATAGGGCAGTGTTCGTAGACAGTGAATTAATTCATAATACATTTTTTATATTTGCAACCATAAAGGCCACAGGAAGGTTATCCTAGGAAGGTAGTAGCAAGAACACCAAAAATGGAAGTGTTTTTTATAAAAAACACAAAGCTGTGTCTGCTCTGTGTGAAAGAAATGTAAATGCCTACATTTTGTTCCACTTGCTATCTTCGTGGTTTTTATAAATTGCAACATGCCTTCCATCCTGCTTTAACGATTGAAAACTTTAGTATTGGACTTGTTCTCTGTCTCTATAACACAAAGTGCTCTGAGGAGGTTTAGAAGTTCAGAAATGCAAGCCTTGGGTAAGACAGGACTTACAGAGGATCATAAAGTAGGAGTCTAGAGGGGGCAGATGAAGGTATTGTGCCTTGCATCATGTGGTAATATGGGAACATGAGCACTTACAGTTCCCATCCAGGTTATTGTTTTAATGGTATGTGACACCACAGGATTTTCTGATCCTTGAAATTGTTTGGGGTCTTAAATTGGGAGGACTTGTATGAGATACTGAAGTGTTATGCTAGGTAATGGTGACAGAAAGATGTGGCTAAGATGGCCTAACTAAAGTATATTCAAGGGCTTGAAGAGAGTAGGTTAGTGAGTAAAGCGGGCGGCCAGAAACTGCGTGAAGAACAAACAGGAAACCAGAGACTAAGGATCCAAAGGAAAAGGATGATAGAGAGCCAACTATCTGTCCTCACGAAGATGCAAGGTGATTAAGTGGCCAAGGATCTGTCTTCAACTGTATTAAAGTCGAGAGGACAGTCCAGGAAGTCAGGAGGCTTGGCTCTTTGGAGAATTGTGTGCTTAGGTAACAGTAGTTGAATGCACAGCATGTTATGTTCAAGTAATACCTAGCTTAGAGTTCCTTCAGTTATGAATACACTTCAATAATTCTGAATAAAAGAGACAAAGCTTATACATAAACAGACTAAGTAGAATTGTAAAAATAGAGGAACATAATTTGATAATGTTGGAAATGTAGTCTTAAAATTAAGACTATAATGTACAAGTCAATTAATTATTGTCTGTGGTCTCAAATATATCCAGCCAACTATTTTGAGTAGCAGACAAATATCTAGAGATGTATAATCTAATATTTAGCCCTTAGCTCTTAAGATAATCTTGTATCCCTTAATTTATAGTTTCTTAATATTCAATATTAAAGTGAAGTAAGTTATCATATTGCAACAAAATTTAGTCTTAAGAATTAAAGATGAATTTTTAAAACTTCTAACTCTGAACTTGATCTACATGTAAAACATTTTATCTAATTATATTTTGTATGCTAAAGCTATAGTAATAAGTCAAAACAGTTAAGAATATAAGGAATAGAACAATAAAAATCCATAGGAAAACAAAGGAAGTCCCTTACCATCTTGAGTGTGGAAGTGAAATTCCTAATCTAGCTCTGAAAGCAGAAAAAATAAGAGAAAACAAATAGATCAGTTAGTTTCATCAAAAAATTAAATACTTGGGTTATGCAGAGGCTCTGTAAGTAGAATACTAGCACAAGACGTGAGGTCAGATACCCAGAACTCTACTCTTATACGCCAGATGTGGTAACACATATCTGTAATCCTAGAGCTCCTCCAGGGAAAGCCAAGACAGATGCTTCCACAAAGGCCACAGGCCAGTCATCCTGATGTATGCAGAGGCAAACAACAAGAGATCCTGTCTCACACAGATGGAAGGTGAGGACTGACACTCAGGGCTATCCTCTGGCCTCCACAAGTGTGTGGTGGCATGTGCACACCCAAGAACACACACAAGCAAAAATTGAAACAATAAAACTTGTGTGCACAAAAGAAATGATAATCTTTAGGATGGGGAAATATAATTTTGGAAAAACTACATATCTTCACAACATAAGCAAACCCATAAATTATGAAAGAAGTGAAAATTTACAAATTGGTATGATGGAAATATAGGAAATATAAACAGGAGATATGCCTAACAGCCCTGGGGAATTGCCACTTTAACTACAGTGAGCATTGTCCATCCATTCATGTAGATTTTTGTTACAAAGATTAATAAGCGTTGTCTAAGAGATGGAAAATTAGAACATTCTTACACTGACAGTGAGGATATAAAGTGGTACAGTTGTAGAAAATAACTTGACAATCTTTCAAAAGGACTAAATATGTAATTGCACATTATCCAGAAATTCTGTTCCTTTGTATATATGCAGAAATATCAGAAACAGACACTCAAGTAGATATGTATTCACTAATATTCACTGCAGCATCTTTACAGTATTCAAAAGATGGAAACAAAGGGCCAATATAATCTTATGAAACAAAATTCATGCTTTGTGTGTATAATAAGTATTATGCAGCCACCAAAAAGAATAAAATTTGATATATGTAACAGCATGAATTAACATTGAAAGCATGCTAATAAGTAAAATAAGATAAGACAGGTGCTTCACATACCATATGGTTCCATGTATTAAATGCACAGAACAGAGAAATTCACAGAGACAGAAGGTATAGTGGAAGCTGACCAGGGATCCTGAAATTTCTTTAATTTCACGTTAGATTTGGAGAAGATATGTTAGGAGATATTAGTTCTATGACATATATTAAAATATCAAAGTTGGATAAAAAATGCTTTTATAAATGGAGCTGAAACATTTGTAATTTTCTTAAATATGTTTATTTGGCAGCAAGCCTAATATTACATTTTCATTAAGTATGTGGTTTGGTTGAGGAAAAACATTATTTAACAAGTTGTTAATTTCACCTCTGCATTGCTTGTGTGTCTTTGATCTCACCATTTTTTAGTCTATTAAGAAATAGTATCTCTCTTACATACCGTGAACATTACAGGAGATTAAATGGGATTTTATATTTATATATAAATAACATGTCATGCAATTCTTAGGTATATTAATAATATATTATATATCGGTATTAGAATTTGTATAATATATACCTTACATAAAATATAAAATGAATTTAAACATAAGGAAATGTATAATAACTACTTAAAGCACAAGGATAATTTTTGAAATAGAAACTACAAAGTTGCTTTAAGGTTTTATTTAGAAATTCCTGTGAATATGGGAACATGGAAAATAAATTATAAGAAAACATATGTAGTGGACATGAAAGGGATAGGAGCTGTGAAAAGTTCCATGTGTGGAAATTGCAAGAGTGTGTTGAAATAGTGTAATGTACTATGCTGTAACACATAACAAACCCATAATGTGTCTTTTGATGATGCACTTTATAGCAAAAAGTATGCTAACAAAGTCATGCAGATAACAAAGGACTAAGAGGAGTAAATACTGTGGATGGTACATTGAGGAGTGAGCTCTACTGAAGGCAGTGTTTGAAACAAGGTTGTGTATAAGAGGTCCTCAACATTCAGCATGTTAACTTTGCCTTTACTGTTACTGTCATTCCAATGTCTTTTAAAGAATTTGAATCTTTTACTGTCAAAACTGACAGAATAAATCTGAGAATACAAGCAGCATCAATGATTAATATTATATACACTTAACTTGTAGCTAATATACTAAAGAAAAGCAATTGATGTCAACTTTCTGCTATTTCTTAACTTTGAAAACACAGTACTATTAACTAGATTGTCATATTGCATGTTGTGAATAATGAAACAGCTAAATGCAGATTATTTTAATTATTAAAAAAGTCCCTGATATTTTATTTCGAAGTGAAGATGTTTACATATGCACATGAGCAATTAAAAAGAAAGCATTACAGTAACATTTCATGTACTGACCTTGATCCTAAATTCAGAAATAAAGACAAAACAAAAGAAAGACGTAAAATATTTTAAAGAACAAGAATTCTTTGTTGTTATTAGTGACCTATTAATATTTTATACATTTTTAATTGCTTATCTTGATTATTGTCACAGTGAAAAGTAGAATTAGCTCAGATTCTACTATAATCAGATTTTCTGATGAAATAATAGTAAAAATATTCCAGGGAAGACTAGGAAAACAGTTCATAGAAGGAGCAACAGTGCTCACAGGATGAACAGGTGCACCCGGGGTAAGCAAGTGCGTGGAGGGTGAGCAGGTGTATATGCCTAAAGAAAATTTGAAGTTACCACTTTGTTATTGCCCAGGATAGAAATGTTCTGACCTATCAAGATGTTTCAGGATTTGAAAGTATGTGATACGTTAAGAGAGACTTCTTGAATTAGTGAAAGCTAAGTGTTTAATTTTCATTTAAATAATTAGTACAGAATGTTACATTCCTAGAATTTGTGACCTCTCAGGACTGTAAGTAGGTGATTTTTACTATAAATTTATCTATCCTGTAATTCTTTCTGAGATCCAAATCATTGCCATGGAAATTATAATTTTCCTGCTAGGTTTTTTTTTAATTATTGTTTTGTTAGAGATGTTTAATAAAACTCACACATCAAACTTATTGTTGTATTGTATTTCTTAGAGAATCCTGTACCTGCATTCTTATAAGACACTGTGGTACAGTCTCAATAGAACTGCAAGTTGTGTAGGCTATAGAGATGGCTCAGTGATTAAGACCACTTCATGCTCTTAATCAGAGGACCTATGTTCAATTTCTAGCACTCATATCAGGTGGCTTAAAACCAACTGTAAATATAGCTTTAGGGGACCTAAATGTTAACATAGACACTGGCATTCACCTGCACATAGCTATGCATGTTAATATAATTAAAATATTTTTTAAAAAGAAAAACTACAAGTGGTATATACATCTAGATTCCTAATCTAGGCTCCTTATCTTGATGGCCCAGAAGTTCTAGTTATCTTCAGATGTGTGATCATCTGCATAGGCTCTGATGACTGTTCATTCCTAGTCCTAAGAGTAAATGTTTTAAATGCTCCAAACCCAGAATGTTTTGAGTATCCATGTCTGCACTCAAAAAATAAGGTTTTGAAGAATTTATGAGGTTGGACTTGGGGTTTAGAGATGTCTCACATTCAAACAAAATGTTTCCATGTTTGTGTTGTAACTACTTATTGGGAATATATGGATCAAATCATTAGAATGAACTCACTCTAGATTACCCTCTTTCTAGTTTAAATTAGCTTTCCAGTGTCTAGATAATTATAACTATACTTTACAGCATATATATGTGCATATCATATATATGTATATACATATACATGGATATATACATATATATCATATATGTGTGCATACATATGTACATATGTATATGTGCATATACATGTACATACATACATACATGTATACACACTTTTCCCTAACTTACTCTGGTCAGGTTAGAGAGATTGTGAATAGAATATTATTATTATTATTATTATTATTATTATTATTATTATTATTATTATACTGTATAGATGAGGTGGCTTGCATACTACAGAGCAGATTTTCAGGTCAGATGATAACTTTCTGGAATTGGTTCTCTCCTTACAGCTTCTGTGGGTTCCAGGGATCTAATTCAAGCTCACCAGACTTGTGGGGAGAGGAACTTTACCCACAGAGCCATTTACTAGCTCTGATCTTTTTTTTTTTTTTTATTATTTTTAACTTTGAAAATGTAAAGCTTTGAAATTCATTATATGTCCTCATACCTTTGCCTAAGTTTTCTCTTACCAAGAGCTTTTCTGTGGACATAGAGATCATTTATAACTTACTATCATGTATTATTTTATCATTTCCAAAATCCACTCATTTTCACATCCATTGGCTGAGCTTACAAATAAAAAGAGGTTTATTGGCTTTATAATCTGTAGATTAAAGAAACAGCCTTTATAAACCAATCATATATGATTTTCACATTAGTAATATAATTTAGCCTTGAGACTTGAGACATTTCTTAGAAAGGTCATTTTGGGCATCTGTAGTTTGTCAGACACTGTTCTAAGTAACAGGAATATGAAGATCAATAGCACAAGTATTTTTTTAAACTCTTCTTTTCTTTTTTAATTTCAGCCCATTTCTGCCCCCAAATGATCGACATAACACTTCCCTCCTTTTAGTCTTCATGCTGTGTACTTGGCTTGTTTTGTGTGTAGTATCTGTGAAGAACACTATGAACATTATACAGACAAAGAGGGAGGTTATTTGGACATCACTGTGTCTTCGGCCTCCGATGCAGTGCTCGTGTAGTAGGGATTCGGTGAACGTTGGTCAAATGAGTGGACAAATCGGAAACCAAAACCCAGAAAAATTCAAGCTAAAATACTTTTAACAGCATGATAGTCAACTGCGTCAAATGCAGATGACAGGAGAAAGTGACAAGAAAGTGACAGCATTTTCACAGCACAGTGACAAGAAAGTGGGTTTGCCCAGATATACCTGTGATGGATGGCCTGGATCGAGTTATAGGAAAAGTAATAGAGCAGATCTGGGAGAGGTACTGAAGTTTAAAGCTGGGTGTTAAGAATCTAGAGAACACAGAGCATTCCTTCAAGAGTGCTGACATAAGGAAGGCGTGCTGTATCTCACCTGTTGCTGTAATCGCAACTGTTCAAATAAAAAACAATCCTTTCATGTTATATAATGTAAACTTCTGATCCTTGCTTCAACTTATTTTTTACATGAAGCTATTTAAATTTGGAACCAATCAAATTCTAAATTGTATTTGTTCATATCTTTAAATCAAGTCGTTTTATATAGAAAGTAATCCTTCGCTTATTAGTGAAACTGAATGAGTTGTCAATAAATCTATTTTACATCCTGGATGGAATTTTTCTTCCATTCGGTGTAGTCAGTTTCTCAATTTTCAGTCCTCTCTGCAACTATAATGTAAGGCTATTTTATTACATTTAGTACCAGGTTTGGGAGTTATGCATTTCTCAGTGGAGTTGTGTTTTGCCCTGCATTACATCAGTGTATGGTTCTGGATTTTTCATCATGTTAGTATGGACACCGAAATCATGTTATTTTTTCCCCTCTTATAATTCATTAAATATACTCAAATATCATCTTCTAAATGTGTCCTTAACCGTCAAAAAGATCCAACAGAAAAAGTATAGTGCATACAGAGCAACTCATCTTATGAAGGTGGAGTGTGTGCTGGGTACAAAGGAATGGAGTGCAGTACACAGGCAGGATATCTGGTAACTGGCCTTTAGTGCCTTGCCCAAATTATAGAAGCACAGAGAATGTATCTTACTGCATTTCTATGAATACTTTACTGTGAATATGCTGGAGAATTGTACCTTCTTTAAGATTTTTTTATTTTTTTTTTAGAATTTGATACTGCCTTTGAAATAAAAACTTTAAACCATTTCAAAATCACTCTATTTGACATGGGTCCTTCTTGTTATCAGTACATATTTTGTAATTTCTCTCTTAATATATCTGACATTAAAATAGAAGAGAGGGATGTTTAGAGCAAGAACTGGGAAGTTGTAGGGACGGACAGAAAAGAGTAGTGAGTTCAGTGGCCATTATGAAGTCAATCACCATATAGTAAATACTCACCAGTCTCAGCTAGTGTGGGTCAGAAGTAATGGTATCCTGCATGCCTGTGTTTTGTGTTAGATAGGATGGGTGTACATTTTCCTGTAGCTGATTCTCAGCTTTGTTGTAGTCTCTTGCAGAGAGTAGTAAATGCTGCCATTAAGCAAATAAAATGATAAATAACTGGCAGTTTAGCTTAGACACTAATGGAGTCTAAAAGCCCTTAAAATGACAAAACCCAGCAACTTTTATGATTTATAGACTCATTTGAGTTACACAGTTTGGTCATATTCTTGACAGTATTTTTTTTTAACTCTCTCCTAAAAGTTATGGTTTTGTGTTACCTGAGTGAAAGGCCATTAGAATTCAGGAGCAGAATGTAATAGTCTCAGCTAAGTTCTCAGTTTTGAGCAGTTTCCTTTTGGCCCACCCTGTTTGCATGGTTCTAAGGGAAAAACAGTGATTCAATCAATCCCCAGTGTATTGACTGCAACAGTGGCCCAATGAACTACCCTCAGAATGCCTCATATTTTCTTTTGTGTTTGTTTTAGAAAGTCATATTCCTTTATGGATCATTGGTTTCCATTTATTTTCTGTTAGTCTACACAGTCTGAGGAACACTGGTTGCTGTGGTCAGACACGTATTGTGTCAAATCAAAATGCTAAGAATAACATGGATTACACATTGTTTAGTTACCTGGTGCCAGGCTTTTTTTGGAAGCCGTCATTTGAGCTAGACTGTTTTGGCATCCACAGAGCACTCTGTGGTGTCTCTGAAAGCAGTGATGTAATCTGATCTGTGTTCTGTGTGGTCTGAGACCCTGAATAACATTTTGCATTAGCTACATTGATTGGGCATTCTTTCTAGTCATTTACTAGACAATTAATACAGTCTTGTAAAATGTCCCCTGGGTATCCCTATAAACTAGATCTTTTTACCCCAGAACCAAAGATGCATCAAGAAAGACAAGAGTAACTGAAGCTGATGAATAGAAACAGGAAAACCTAAATTAGTAGATCACATTATGTTCCATCCATCCATAAGACTAACCTATGCTTGCTCTCTTTAAAGTTCTCTGAAACAGAGGAAACATTTCACAAACTCATTTTCATTGACTAAAATATGAAAATGTAATTTAGATATACTTCTACAATTATAGTCTTGTTTCGGTCCAGTTCCTGTGATCCAAGTCTGTTTCTAAGGAAATACAAACTTCTTTTACATCAGTCTTTAAAGTAGCATTAACTCTTTATGATTGTTTTTTTAGCAGTTTTAAATTTCTACATGTACAGAGTAGCTTGAGTTTTGAAACATTGGCAACAATGGGAACTGTAATGCGTGGTTGAAACTGCTCGGAAAGTACTTATTTCCATTCTGTAAGACGTGTGCTTGTTTGGATCACCGGAGGGATGTCTGCTATATAAGACAAGCCTACTGTAGTCAGCCTCAGGATAGCATGACAAACGAATCATGTGTTGTCATTTACCTTAAGGCACGTCCGTAAACTTCCTATATCATAGGCCATCTAAATCGTATTTATATGTCCCTGATGTTCTATATTTTATTTAAAATATATAATCAATTAAATTAGTTTTCCTTCTTGTATTTAAAAAAAGTTTAATTATTTACCCATAAAAAAATGAGCTCTTTAAAAGGTGTTTTCATAGATTATTGTCTGTTACAGTTTTTGACCCTGAGGCATTATATGAGTACTGCATGAGTATTTATCCCCATGAATGAGTGATATGCTCTAATATCTGGATCTCTGATTTCTCTGGAACCAAAATGCCTGTTTTAATACTACAAGAAAGGAATGAATTCTAAAATTTTTTAAATACAGCAGATGTGTTAATTACCTTTATTTCAATTAAACATCAGAACTTCAGAGCTATATAGGCTCCATTGTTTTACTGATATTATACTACCCTCCTTTTTCTTAATTTTTCAATGTATGATAAAGAGGAACATTTTCTGAAAATTAGTCTTCTATCTGCAGGTACTACTGAGAGGGTGTGCTTGATCCAGGGAACAGTTGAAGCACTGAATGCAGTTCATGGATTCATTGCAGAAAAAATTCGAGAAATGCCCCAAAATGTGGCCAAGACAGAGCCAGTCAGCATCCTACAACCTCAGACCACCGTTAATCCTGATCGCATCAAACAAGTGAGTGTTTAGTAGGGAAATCAGAGAGATATATCCAAAGGGTAGTATGAATTCCTTTCGGAGGAAGCAGTTTATTCTTAACATGAAAATATTTAAACTTATCTAAAGTTGTCACTTAGTTTTTGAAGACTTTCAGAGCCTTTGATTGGCAAATCAATCTATTGATTAATTGAATTATATATTTATTAATGATATACTAAGAGGCACTGATGTGACTCTTTATGATTGCTTTTTGCAAAAATGGAGACAGGGATTTTATTAATTCATGGAGATCTATTGTTTAAAATATAGCACTTCTTAAATAAAGTGTAAAAAATGGAAATGACATTTATATCCTGAACATTTCCAGTGGCCAACTTAGAGACATTTGTAGTTCAATATAGGTATTGCATATAGATTCCTGTTTTGTAAATTTGTCATGTTTAACATTTTATTAACATATATGTATAAGTCAATTTGTAAACCTAGTGTTCAGTCCTTTGTTATCAATCAGCTATTACATTTTTGTATCACATGTGTAGCACTAATATATCTGTTATAAAAGCCCAGTATTGAATTTTCATGTATGGGATTTTCTGTAAAGAAAATTTTTCTTGACAAAAGCCAATGTGAATTTTTAAGACCTGAATAATGTTGGAGATGCTATAGGGAAATGATATTGCTTGATGTTAAGTAAGGTGGATTCTTTTACCGTAAATATTTTAGACATATATTTGATATATATAATTATTGTCTACTTTTGCCCTTTTATTAGCCACTTAATTTGTGACTTAGTTTAATTATCAACAGATTGTGATTTTTAGAAAAAAATGTATTATTATTTATCAATTAACAGAAATTTAATTTTCATTGTAATAAATTTGAAATGTAGCTCAAAGTTCTATTAATTTCATGTTTCTGCATTGAAAATATACTAACCAGAACTATGAACCTATCATACTTTTATCAACATATAGATAAATATAATGCTAATAATATATCAACATTAAAATTTATAATTAGGTAATATATGCTCAAATTATACACTTATATTCAATTACCTATTAATATCTATTTAAATAATACTTCCTTGTTTAAACCATGAGAAAATAGCTCTTACTCCCTATGAAGATCACTTGCAAGATTCTCAGACAGTATTGAATAGTTCCGATACTCCAGAACTGTCAGGAAGTGTCACAGTAGACACATGGCAGCATATACATACCTTAAAGCTGTACATACAAAAAAGTATTTTTTATTCTTAATACAAGTATGATGTGCTTGCTTTGTCCATTCTTGGTAAATACAAAGTAGTCCAAATATTGTTGACTTGACAGTAATACCAGGACTTTATCAGATTGGAAAACAAGGTATTGAGGTGCAGACATTCAGGTTAAGGAGACGTGGGGCTAGAAATGTCCTGAATGAGCACTGAAGTATCTGGTCTCTCTACTTTCTGCCATATTCCAGCCCACTACTTTTCCCTTTTCTCCTGTAACTTCTATGAAAGCATTTAAACATTTAGGTGGTCATTTTGATGTTTCTTTTTAAATAGACATAAAATTGTTCTTTGAGTAGTATACAACCATATCTAGGAGAGTAATGTGATATTTCTTTTATAATTTCTGTAGGAACAAATACTGAGTATCATCAAATAGTATTTGAATCATTATTAAAATTCAGTTTTCAGCTATGGCTCTATGAGATTGATAGGCTGTTACATATGTAGGGCAAGTGTAGACTTTTTAATGACATCAGAATTTTAAACATCTGGTTGATTTTTGTTCACCTTGTACAAATGTTAATCATACTTAAGATAAATTTTAAAAGTTAATATTGATTTATCTAGTTTTATGTGCTCACATTTATTTATGTCTTGATAGTCACAGAATTTAAGATTATTGTCAAACGCTACATTCTCATGTAATCAGCAATGTGGATAACATTGTGAATCATTACAAGGGTGCAGGAAATGAGCATTGAGGGTGCTGAGGCAGCATATCTAACAAACACTGGTTGTGCTACATAAAAACTATACCAACCTTCTTAAAATCTGTAGGAGAAATGTGTTTCTGGCCTCCTACAGAGATACCTCTTCTTATGCTCTATATTGCTATTCTTTAACTTTTTAGGTGTCTAGTTTGCCAATTTAATTTCTTACCAAACCATGATCTAAGTGCTTGTCCAGTATATATATTTAAATAGCTATGATTTTATTTCTCAAAAATATGCCAATGATGCCAGTTAAAGACTATAAAATAAGCATTTGTAAAATAAATTATTTTGTGATAGAATAGGTAAAAGTGGTTTTCTTGAAAATTTAAATTTTAGTTCATGGAATCTGAAGATGTCTCACTGAGAGCCTTGCTCATAACAAGTGACATAACATTTGCTTTCACGGTAGGCTTCAGTCCCCAAAATAATTTCTTTTCAAGTGTTAATTACAAGCATTCTTCTATATAAGCTTATTTTTCAGGATAAAATTGGAGTTAAGAAAATGCTGGAGACAAAATATCTGTCATCTCCATTTAAACAGATTCAATTGAAAAATGAAATTGTGAATTTTGCTAGTGTTTCCATTATTATTCTGGTTGGTTGTTTTGGATTCACAATTTAAAAGTTTTACTTTTTTTAATATCTTGAGGTATAATTTATACTTAAAATCAGAAGTCAAATATAGTTCTCAGCAAATGAGATTTTAAAAGTGATGACTTCCAGTCATCTGTATGGTTTTCTAATAAATCGTGTTCTGCATTGTGTTCTAAAAGACAGTTTATCAACTAAGTACATTTTATAAACCATGGTACTTTATCCAAATGTACCTATCCTTCTTGGCTGGTAGCATCATGCAAGTGTAGTTTCTCAAGGATGTCCTGCATGCTCATCTCAAAAGTTCCCCCCTGCAGGGCACTGAACTCTAGTTTGATGCCTGAGATCCAGCTTCATGTAATAGATGTTGAGATGTTGTAGATGATTTAGTTCTTAATTCTAGACCTTTTTATAAAGTCCCACTTTATAAGGAAAGAGTTAGGTAGAAGAACTTACAGAATTTTCATATATTTAAAAATACCAAGAATTTTTTAAGTCTGCCCAGAATTTTACTTTTGTCATAAGTTGTCAAAAATACCACTCATCAATTTTTTAACATCCTTTATTTAAATTTATTAAAATGCTTTTTTAGTTTATAAAATATATGAAATTATAGTCCTTGCACTACTTTGTCTTTGATATTGCTTAAATATGAAAGTAGGAAAGCATGTTTCTGTTCCAGAGGTGTAGTATAAATAGTGTATCATAAATCTCAGAAGAGTCTAGTTAGGCAAGAAAGACAGGGAAACGCTTGTTTTAGAAGGATGATACAACATACAGTTGGAGGGAAGTCTGTCACAGCTCTTGAACAGTAATAGGACTGGCTGATTTGGAATATCTGTGCTAACATTTAGAGAAAATTAATGTTAGTTAAGTAGAGTGTGGAAAAATTAGCAAGACCAGGGATGTTTGACTGGAGGATGTTATAGATACAAAATCATTCCTCATTTTCTGAAAGAGCTCCTTTAATTCATCTTAAAAATTATTAAAAAGTGAAGGCTTCTCTGAATTTTGCTCTCTTCTTTGTGCAAAAAACAAAGCAGGTTTGAAGGTTTATCCAGGCATAGTTATTGGTGGGAAAATCAATATGAATGGACCAAGAGACTAATGTTAATGTTGTAAGACAGACAGGATGCTAATCAAAAGTGATAAGCTAATGGGATAGTGGCTATTTAAATTTTTTTTTCTTACGAGTAATTTGCAGAACTTATTAAGTAGAACACTACAAAGTTTGGAAAGGTGGTTAGTGGAATAATGTTAATGGCAGGATGGCAGATGAGCATGAAGACAACAATTGAGAACTGTTGCTCAATGCTTTTCCTGCTTTTCCTATAATTATTAGATGTTCTTAACAAATGATTGCTTTAGAATTGCTTAAAGAAAAGCTACATTTATTATAGAGTTTCTTTATGGTAATAGTACCTGGCAGCAAAACTCACTTTTTAATAAGAATTCATCATATAACTTGATAAAACTTTTTAGTTCTTAATTCCCCAAAGATTAGTTATATTAATATTTTACTAAATTTCTTCTGTTAAAAATCTTGACATATTAAAAACTGACATTATATTTCAAAGGGTTCACTGATTTAGGCAGAGCACACAGATATTTGTACATTCAAGGAGAGCCTGGTCTACATACCAATTTCCAGGACAAACAAGGCTATATAAGGAGACCTGTTTCAAAAAAAAAAAAAGTGTTTCTGAAGCAAATAATTTAGCTTATAGAGTCTAATTAGTTTTGAGTAGCCAGTCAAGTTACATAGATAAATGACATTCCTTTCCTTTGAAAGGACAGAAGGAAAAGTGGAACTCAAAGTTACTGTGTCCTTTATGATCACTACATGAAACTGAAAAAAAATTAGAAAACTATATGCTTTGTAGGTGCTGTACCTTACAAGTTGATGCACATATTTATGTTACATGGATATTCAATTAATTAGATATTCATGTTGTATTTTATTAGGTAGCATAGCATTTCATACTTACTATATGTTAATAACTATAATAACTACTATATGTTAATAATAGTAAATGTATGTAAATATTTTACTTATGAAATAGTAAAGAAAAAATCATTGTGCACTTATATTTTATGTCAAAACACCTTACCTGGTTTTGTCTTCCTTACCTGTGGCCTTAAGAACAATTTTCCCACCAGGTGGTGCACGCCTTTAATCCCAGCATTCAGGAAGCAGAGGCAGGCAGATCTCTGTGAGTTTGAGACCAGCCTGGTCTAGAGAGTGAATTCCAGGACAGACAGAGTTACAACAGAGAAACCCTGTCTCTAAAAGAAAAACTATTTTTTATTCCATTAGCCTAATGAATAGGAGCCTTTAAATTAAAGCATTATTACTGGGGCAGTTTTCCATCTAGAATTTGAAAAAGCAACTAAAATGAAAACTGCTTGAAATATATTTATTACTGCAAATTATAAAGTGAGGATGTATTTATTCATCAAAGGACCTTTATGAGTAATAGCTAGTAAAGTTGTCACGTGTTTCATTACTACATCAGTTATGTAACCCAAGAAAATACATTAACTCTTTGCTGTGATGTTTCAATATGCTCCTTCTTAAAGTACATACTTGAGTCCTTCTCACCTATGTGAAATATTAAAATGTAGCTTCTTATCTAATCATCATGTTTAATAATAAAACCTTAAGTTGTTTAAAGCACATTAATATAACTTAAAAGGTCTAAATTATGTATTTTATTCATAGAAGAAATGGAGAGCAACCAAATTAGTAAGCACAATTTTGATGAATGTGAGTTGTATCATTTATTAATTCATACTCAGAACATATGAAAATCATGAAGAAGAGCAATAATATTTTGACAGATCATCTGACTCTTAGTTACTACAAATTCTGAGCCACATAATGTTACTACTTTTTACATCTATCTCTTTACACTATTTAAGCACCTCATTGAAGATTGGTATCTGGAACAAGATGATACTACTCAGTACCTGTATCACTTTAGATTGGTTTTACCCTGATGAGCATGGGCATGCAGAATGCCCATTGGGTTAGGTATGAAAGGGACTCTAGATTTAGTATCTATTTAATCATAAACTTGAGTGTTGGATTGAGGTTAGTGCAGAACAGATGTTTGAAAGTGTGTGACTCCTCCCATAATACCATGTCATTAATCTCGATGGAGAAAATGAAGTCTTTAATGCTGAATTCATGCAATATGTGGTAGCATGATGTTATTAACAATGCCAGTATATCATCGTGTGTAAAAGAAAATAGATGTTAAAATGACTTTTAATGGTGGAAAATAATGTTTCTCCAGAAGATTGACAGGAATTCATTACAATGTGCCAAAATAGAAAATACAAAATTTGAAACTTTTAGAAGCAGTCGTAAGGTTTTACTCATGACTAGTTCCTTTTCCTGTTTTTTTTGTTTGTTTGTTTGATTGATTGATTTTTTTCTTTTTGTGTATGTGACTTGAAAAACTTGACTCCACATAATTTCAACTACTCCTCAAATTATTTTAGATTTTAAGAAAGAAAACATTTTAAGTGAAAGACCTCATGAAACATAATATTACAAGTAATTCAGTTGTGTTACTGGAAGTCAGTGTGTTCAAATTTATCTTCACTTTAATTCTTAACTACTTTATTCTATCTAAATTGGAAGTTGTGAAACCTTAAATACAAATATATGACCACAAATACCTTTATTTATTTTTCCTTATGTTGTCAAGCTTCTAAGGTCAGGCCTTTGCCATATATCAGTAGTTTTGATGGACATGTAACAAGATAAACATAATATACCCATTGTATAGGCTTGTCTGTTCTTTAGAAAACTATCCCATTTACCTTTTAAAAACACTCCCTTTAAAGGGTCCTGCCTAGCCATGTTATATGGTTAAGTGCAGTAGACACTAATATAAAACCCTGACCCCCTTAAACTTTAAGGCCTCCTTAGACATTAAAGGTTTCTGAAGAATGCAGGTGAATGACTCAGTGGATTTGTATGGTTTCCTGTGATACATATCTGTAGCATCTATATGTACTTATAAATGGATGGAAAATTCAATTCATAATATCTTGTTATTATTTTGAACATAGGCTGATGATGATATATACATATATATATATACATATGTATATGTATATATATAGTTTATCTATTTTAAATGTACAATTTAGCATAAATGATTTTAAAATGATTTTAGAACGCTATCAGTTACATGTTTATTAATATGAGGTTAATGTTTACATTTTCAGATGGCTCTAAGTTTATTAAAAATTAATATTTTAGAAGATAATGTGATACTAAGAACTCAGAACTGAAAATTAAATTGCTTTTATGTATGGATCCCTAAATTCATGTGGAATCAGCTTGTTGGTGATGTTCAACATATTAAGTAGGTGGATACTTTCATGCCAAAGTAAACTTCATTTCACCACTTCTTCAAATCTCCGACTGCATTCATTGATAGGAAAATGACTCTTCCAATTGTACTCATCTGATTTCTTGAATTTTCTTTGACATCTCTTTTCCCCCAAGAAAATTAGAGGGAAAGAAATGGGACTGCTATTCAGCATATGGGCAGGATGCCTTTAGCATTCATGTGAGTTTCTATCAGTCACCATCATGATTTCAAGTCATGAATTTATTTTTACATGCTTATGCATGCATATTTACATGTATTAGTTACTCAGTTGATCTTAAATTCCATTAAATTTGAATGAATAGGAGAAAACTGTGTTCTTAGGATTTTGTTCTCGTTATATTACATTTTATTTCATTTTGTTTTGCTTAATGATCAGCTTAAGTCTCATAAAGGTTGATTTGCTCCTGAACTGCTTTGTTCCCAGACATTGCCATCTTCCCCAACTACCACCAAGTCCTCTCCATCTGACCCCATGACCACCTCCAGAGCTAATCAGGTACAGTATCATCCTCTCATCTACACCATACTTTCACAGCGATTGCCTGCCAACTGGAGAAAAAAGATAATGGTGGGTTAAGGATTTATTCGTTCATTCGCATATATGCACCATGATCAAATTCCAAATAATCTAACAAACAAATATCAGCCATTTTTCTTAATTTTACATGCTTCTTTAACTTCATTAACAAAAAATTATATTCAGATAGTAGGCTTAGTTAGAATTTTGGACTTACTCTTAAAACTGTGATCGCATTACAAAACCCTGATGTTAATTATTGAGTTGGTCTTTTCATCTTTTTTAATGTATCCTCTTAGGAGTTTTCATAAATAAATTAAGCATATCAGAAAGCTTGTAAAATGTTTTAAAATTGAGCAAAAATATGTCTATAAAGGTGAATATAATTTTGCTTTTGAGACCAGCCTTACTGTGTAAACAGTATAGACAATAAGCATTTCTATTTTGAAAATTGGTGTGATTTTGGTGTTTTTTAACAGTTACAGATTTATATTTTATATAACAGTTACAATTTTTATTTTCTTAATCAAGAACTCTTAACACTTTCATTGCAAGAATGGCAAATTTTGCAATGAAAATTATATCTTATTAGTTTGATTTGACAGTTGTTTTGGAACTAAATATTTTCAAGCCACCCTTCAAAATATATTTTTTGAGTAATATAATTATTAAAATATTTAAACACATTTTCATTCTGAGTGGAGTTTTATTTAGTTAGAAGTACTTTATTATTTCTACTTTTCATTTTTAGTAAAACAAGGCTTTATAAGATTATTTAAATATTAACAGCTTATATTTTAAAATATTTTTCATCAATTGGCCAACAAGGTATTGCTAAATATGCCATATGTGGCTTTTTCATATTCTTTAATTTAAAGCCATCACGATTGTTTTTCTCATTTACTGATTCTAATAATCTTGCAACCTCAGGAAAAATAAAATGACTTAAGCAAATCTAAGCAATCTTAGGCTGCTGGTCTATAGTAGGAGTTTAGTTTCCCTTTTATGAAGTGACACTTTCTTTATACACGACAGCTTCATAAGGTTAATATTTTGGCCCCAAAACAGGGTGCATCCACAATGATGCAGTCAGCACTTCTCTCTGAAGAATATGGTAGTATAGAAATGAGAAAAACATGTTCTTCGGACTCGCTTCTTTGCTTCTGTTCCCCGATGCTTTAATTCTGTGGAGTAGAAACTCTCTAAGAGATTGACTGCCTTTTGTTTTACATTTCTCTCCTATATTCTGTTAGTGTTTGATTTCTCAAAAGAAGCTAGGCAGATGAGTACAACATAAACGACACCAATGATGTTTCTCAAAGTGAGGTGTTAAACAGAAAGCCAATCTACTAATTTTGTCTTTGGAATTAGATTTGTAGCTTTTTTATATGAATTTGAATATCTATAAAATGATTTCTTAAAAGGCCAACTATATTTACTGTCTTATTAATACCGTATTTTCCCCTCCAGATATATTATCACACTTACTTTTGCCAAATATGCTATCATAATAATTTTAAATAATAGGCACTGTGATTTCATATTCTGTCTGCTCTGCTGACTATTTTGTTATTCATACTGTTTTGCTTTTTTTTTTTCTGTTTGTGTACAAAGAAGCATGGTTCCTGGATCACATGAAGCAAGAGTTAAAAGAAGAACAGCAAAATCCTTAATGTGTTGAAAGAATTATAGCTTATCAATAACATCTTCATTCTTAGTAATTTGTAACTATCCCCTGTATTCCTTCATGGTAGATTCTCTTCAGACGGTAGTAGAAAAGGAATGTCATCTTTATTGTTCACTCACACTTTAAATATAGAGCATCTAGTCCTTTCTTATGAATTGACATAATTAATATACTGGTTTATATCTATAAATATAGCCTAGTTAGGAAAATATGGTTCAGTGTAGTAATCTTAAACTTACAGAATTAAAGTAATATATACATTTACTGATTTAAACTTAGTTTATATTTACCCAGCTATTATCAAATATGTTTCTATTCTTCTAACTGACAGAAATGGAGAAAATCTAGTATTCTAGTTTAGATTAATAATCACTGCCATGTGTTATAACTCATATGATAACCCTGCTATAAAAGCAAGAAAAAATTTCCCTAATAAAATTGCTATATTCAAAACAATATGGTCAAAGAGCTAATGTTTGTGTTGTTTTCTAAACAATATTGGCTAGATGAATTTTGGTAAAGTTCTCATTTGCAATTAGTAGCTTGTGTTACTAACTGATGTGTAGAAAACAACTAATGAATTATAAATCTGCAGAAAATCTAGGAATGAAAGCCATTGCAGTAATTCAGAGAATATGCTTGCTCCGCAGATCCATCATTCCAAAACTTTTCATTCTAAAGATTATTACATTTAGTGCTTAAACTTTAGTGATTTTACTCTTCAACCTTCTCAACATGTTTTCTTGGGTCACATTCTGAGCACAATATTGTTCAGTAGTAACTCCCCTTGAAAACCAAAGAGCCACTGTGTGGTAAGCCTTCTATATTGACAGCTAGAAGTGAACACTAGAGGCAAACTATGTGGTGTGGACATTGCCTTGCTATTTACTCGCTGAGTAATCCCAAGTGAAACTCAAATGCTAGGGTTTCTTAGGGCTGATGTATGAAAGTCCCTAGCTCTTCTTATAATGGTACAATATTTGGGTGTGTTCATTTAAAGGAAGTATGAAAATATTAATCTTTAAAAGTAAATTACTTGCAACAATCTAATGCTAGTATTGTCTCTTTCTGAAGTCTAAGGTATTTCTTTGATCTAGTTCACTGCCCTTAACTTAGTTCTTTAATCACTGTCTAGAGAGTGTACAGTTGCTCTTAGGAGTGAAATGTCAGTGTCTATTGGGAAATAGACATGGGCACATTTTATTTTCTTTTATATGTGTTTCATATTTTAAGATGAATGTTTGCAGCTTTCTTTATATATAGGTTTTTCAAGTGGAGGAAATATAAAGCAGAGAGAATTGGTTAAACTTTCATGAGCCTCAACAGGATCAGTAGCGTTTACCAATTCCAAGATTATGCATATTTATTCGGTCATATCATCATAATTTTATAAGTGACTTTAAGTCAGTCACTGTTGCCTGCTTGTCATGAGGGGGACAGATGATGGGTGCAGGCTAAGAACTGCCTTTTCTTTCCACCATTATTCTCACTGCTGCCCCTTCCTTTTCCCCAACTCATCACCTTTCAAAGCTATCAAAAGAGAACTTCCATCTGTCGCTGCTGACAATACTCACTAGACCAACTCTTCACACCCACACCCTTTGCCTTTTAATTTATTTCCACAGGCATTTCTCTCTCTGTTCCTAACAAAGTCAGTTATTTCAATTATACAGTAAGCGTGTTCTTTTCCTATTACTGAAGGATATCCTTTTTTTTAACTGTATCCTTCTTTGTCAAGTGTTGACTCTTTAGAAATATTTTAATCTACATGTACATTTTTTTCTCCTGTCTTATTTAATTTAGATTTTGACCCTCCCTTACATGTATGCAATGTATTGTGACTGTATTTACCCTGCTCCTTACCCTCTCTCTCCCCCTCCCATTCCTGTCTCCTATATTAAAACACTGAACAGCCTTCTCTTACCACCTCTTTCCCCTGCAAATGAATGCCTCTCTCTAGTTCTTTATAGCAAAACTCACAAAAGTATTGCCCTCCAGTCTGTTTTCCATGCTCTTTCTGTTCCTGAATGTATCCAGTCAGGCCCTTGCCTCCACCATTACATTGGACATTAACAGGACATCAGTGAGAGCCACACTGCTAATTCTAGGAGTCTTCTCAGTCCACTTGTTATTGGCCTGTCAGCAGTGTGAATCCTGTTCTATTACATTCACTTCTGTGCTGTGCTTCCTGTACTTGTTGTCGGTGTCCAGAATTCTTCACCACGTTTGTGTTCATCCTGCACTATGCCATGCTTACCCTGCTCCTGGTCTCTTACTAGTTTCCCCTCTTTGTCCCCATATCACTGATGGAACATAGAATACTTTAAAAATGGAACTTAAGAGCATCGTATCCCTTGCCTTCTATATGCTATAATGTATGCTTCAGGGATTCTGTGCTGTTTCCTTATCTTAAATGTGTGTGTGTGTGTATAACATATCTCACAGATACAGAGGCTGGGAAATCTAAGATCAAGATGCCAGCATGTAGTGAGAGCTTTCTTGCAACATACTCACATGGCAGACGGTACAGAGGCAGAGAAAGGAACCAATGCAATGTCGTCACATAACAGAAGAGAGAAGCCATCCCTGAAAATGTATGTAATATAGCAGTAGTAACTCATCTTAGAGGGCAGACCCAATGAAACAGGCACTGCTAAAAGGCCTGGCCTCCCAACAATTGGGATCACAAATTATAGCACATGAATTAAGAAGACAAAAGCTCTCTCTAAACCACAGCAACTATGAACTAACAGAATCTTTATGAAAGCTCACAAAAGCTTCTTACCAGATTTTAATGCTTATGATTTAAATTTATAATTTCCCAAAAATATGTCTTAAAATTTAAGCTTCAGGTCTCAAGTAACTTGAAATCAGCTCTCATCCAACTCCAGACTGCATACAACTGCCTGCTTAGCATTGTCATACATCTAACTGCTACCTGTACAGAAGTTCCAAAGACCACCCTAAAGCTTCTCTTTTAAACCATCAAATGTTCATATTCTCTTGCCTACATGTGAAATGTTTTAAACCAGTTTATACGGTAAAAAACCAATATGCCCAAATTTGCATCTGCACTTGTTAGGATCTGACTTTGACCACACAGCTTCCTTTCTCTGATCCCAACACTACCCCTCACTGACCCTGGGCAGTCACAAGATTCTTCATTTCAGACACTGGCAGATTCCTCCTTGGTGTTCTGCTGTTGCTTTTCTCTGCATGTGAAATTCTAATCTCAGAAATCTGTTTGATTAAAACCTTTGTAATCAATTATTTAAGACTATTTCAATTCCACCTACTCCAGAAGACCACGTGACTGCCTTGTTTCGTACCCCTGTCTGGCCTCCCTCTCACCCTAGCTCTACTGAATGCATATTTCATGCTGTTCTTCTCTCTGCTGTCTTGGGAGTACTGTATACTTTCTTACTAATACATCTGTTATAAACTGTGTGCCCATCACTCCTTTAGAATGTTACATTGTGTGAAAATAGGAATTTTCTCCATTTTGCTCTCTGATTCTGGTGAAATAGACGCTGGAATATAGTAGGTTCTGACAAAGTACATGCTGAGTGACTAGCATTAGATAGAATTGGTTTATATGTTTTATAGAATCCTTCAAATGAAACTTTACCCAGGAATGTTTCTAATAGTATAAACCAAATAAAAGAAACTGATTTATTGAATAAAAAGGTTGGACTTAAAGAACATATTCTTTGCTTGTACCTCTATTCGTCTGTGACAATATCTCTGAAATATGAAGTGTTTTTCAATTCCTATGGAAAAATTAAAAAATATCCAATAGAAAAATGAGTGAAGAAAATAACCCAATAGAAAAATTAGTAAAGTTCAGAAAAGGTAACTTATAGAAAAGAGCATAGAAATGTTGAGTAAAAGCATGTTCAGCTTCATCAGCATCCAGGTCAGTAGCCATGTCTGATACAAGGTAGATTTTTTTTTCCAGATAGACAGAATTGTATGTAAGTATATAGGATACACATGTATCAGATTCAAAAATAATGTGTGTGTTTCAAAGTCACAAAAATCAGCATTCACACACATTGTTGGTAAAAGGAAGCATTGTGGTACAGCTCTTAAGAATCTCACCACAGGATTCTTCTGATGAGTACATACATAGAGTGTGTATTGCAGCATCGTTTACACTAGCAGAGGTAGAAAAAACAAGTGACAGTACAGTTCTTGAAGGACTTGTGGTATGCAGAGTATTCTGTGGGGAACCTATGAAAGCAATGGAAAAGATCCATGTAAACTGGTCTATAACAGCTTTTGTTTATGAATTAAAGAAAAGTAAGTTGCCAAGAAATGAAACATGGCTCTCTTTTTAATGGTCCGAAAATGTGTGCCATGTTTTATGTTTGAATACATCTAGATGATGACAGAAATATGAAAATTACTGGTGTTTTAGGACTGTGTCTTTCCTCCTGAGAGTTAGTTAAAAATGACAACATGATGAAAGTGCAGATATCAATTCTGATACACATAACATGTTAAGTAGAAACTGCAAGTGTCTCAAGGGAACACTGAATGTCCTATGTGCCTCCGAACTTCAAAATGCCCTGACTTAAACATCTTGGAATGTGCTAGTGACTGTCACGTCAGGAATGGTCCCTGGGGAGAGACCTTTGGCTCAGAGGGATGCTCATTTACTGTAAGGGATTGGCCACTATTTCATGTTTTAAAATTATACCAAATTAAATGATTATATAATAAGGCTAATTTTTTATCTTTCATAGTTATTATATCAAAAGTTCTCAAGCCCAGCTTCATATCAAAGCTACTTGTGGAGTTTCTAATGTAGTAACTCTTGGGGGGCAAGATAATATACATATATATTTGAACAGTTTGATACCTACAAAAGTTTCAGTGTAAGTACTAGTTTAGAATTGAGAAAGTTTGCTAATTAATATGATTAAAGATTCAAAGGCATATTAGCCAAAAGTTGTTGTTTTTTATTTCCTGTCTGAAGTTAGTAAAGGCTTGCCTATCATCAGATACGGTTAGATCTCTTACCCTGGGGATCTTTATATGCAAATTATAATCATGGTTTATAAGATTGTTTTTGTACTGTTATTGCCAAAAATTCTGGAATTAGATAAGTAGATACTGTCTCCCCATGCTTCCTTCATTGCTAGCACCACTGCTGTTAGTGTAGGTGTGGATGTGTACACACACACACACGCATTCATGAATGTTCATAATGTGGACTCACAGTCATTAATTTACTGCTCCAATATCCTTGATGGTTTTAAAAGTCAGATATTTTTCCCCTCAATATTTTATTGATCATTGTTTAATCAGTCTTTGCATTTACCCTATCTGGGTGTCACCGTGTATTTCTGATGCAAAGTACTCTTTCTCTTTAACTCTCAAATGTTTTCTAATCTCCAGAGCCATAACCATTCATCTGCATGACATTTCCACTTTAGTGTCTAATAGATATTTCAAGCTGAAAATGTCCAGAATAGGTTCCCTTCTAGCCATGTCTTATCCTTTCTCCCCATCATCTGCATCACTGAATACAGTCCCTGATTTTGTTCATAGCTATTTTTGTTTTTTCACTTTTTAAGTTTAATATTGAATTTGGTGAAAAATAATAAATTGGAAGCCTTAGTTTGCATACAGAAAAATCGAATTTTTCCAGATATACTTTTTTACTAACCAGAATTAAGACTTCTTGAGCATATGTTTTAGTGCATATGTACCAAAATGGATATGGGAAGACCGTAATAATAACATTAGTAACCTTTTGATTTAACATGTGAATAATGGTATATAGCCCTTCTTCTGTAAACTGAACTTCAGTTTACTAAAATCTGATTTTTTAAGAGCAACAAGACTAGCATAAAGTACTCTTACTTTTAAAATAGAAATCTCTACCATATTGTAGCATGTTCTGACATCTATGGTTCCCTGCCTTTGACGATAACAGCTTTCCATTTTGTGTAGCTGTCTACAGTGTTTGACATCTCAGAGTAACAGTAGTAGTTGGAAGTGTTTCTGTGCTAGAAAGCATGGTTATTTCCTATTTTCTTCACTTCAGCTACACCTCCCAAGCAGTAATGCAGTGTGACTGTAAAATATACATTATTCACAAAAAAGAGAAAGCTTCAGAAACAAAGCAAAATAGAGTTAGGTCAAATAATAAGTATATTAAAGGTTTTTTGCTTTTAGAAATTTTATGGAGATTCTAGTTCATTTTCTATCTCCTTCCACAGCCACACAAAAGGGGGTTCACTGTGTCCCTGTCACTACCTTATCCTATAGACAGAGAGAAAATGAAATGTGGAGGAGAAACAAAATGAGGAACAACTTCCACAAAACTTCTAGAGATTATTATTTACATCAGATATAGTTTGGTTTAAAGACAAAGCTTGAAGCAAAAGGGAAAGGCATCCATAGTAGCAATTACTCCTTGCGTGAGTAGGTAGACGCCCATATTGATCCCCATCGTAATGGCCCCTTTCCACTTTACCAAGTAACACTCAGTCCTAGACCTCTGAAATTAATCTAACTACATTTTCATGGCTGAATTAGGCTAATCAGTAACTTTAGGAAATATAAACTATAAAACATGGTAGAAAATATACTTTAAGAAGTGAACACGTAGGAATAAAGCAGATGGTTGTATTAATTGTT
The DNA here is from genome assembly GCA_026225945.1 of Cricetomys ansorgei. Classification (NCBI taxonomy): domain Eukaryota; kingdom Metazoa; phylum Chordata; class Mammalia; order Rodentia; family Nesomyidae; genus Cricetomys; species Cricetomys ansorgei. The sequence goes on along the minus strand of JAMJFZ010001131.1, from coordinate 6,230,312 downwards.
TCTTGGCAATGTAACAGTATTGGATGTATAGGTAAAGTGGATTTATAAAGCAGTATTTTTCTTTATTATACAAACAGTATTGGACTTATAAAAACCTTAGTGTTGATTTCAGAATTTTTCTGATAAGATTGAAATATCACTGCACTTACTCTTTTTAAGACTTCAGTATATGCGTGGTGTATCTTGAAATTTTGGAATTTCAAAATCAAAAACATTACTCTTGAGTTAAGAAGCCAAAGTCATAGACTAGAAATATGCAATCAAGACTGCTTTCTGCTTTTGTAAAGGACCTGCCTTCAATTCAGAACTCCACTAAAATCTTGAAACTGTCACTCTAGCTCCAGGAGATATGATGCCTCTTTTGGCCTCAGCAGGCACTGCATATATGTGGTGCAATTATCAACATGCAGGCAACATATACACATAAGAGAAGTAAATCTTTTTTTAAATTAAAAGTAAATGAACCCAATGTCAAGTATTTTGTACATACACTTACAAATATTTCTTTGTATCCATGGTAAATCATATTTTAAATAATTTTATCCTCCTACAAATCTATTTTTTGTTTTATTTCTCTGATAATTACCCACGTGTGACTTAAATCAGGTACTAATATGAATGGTAATGTTAGCTAAGATGGTGGCCTGCGAGAAGATGCCTTTTTGCACTTACATCTGCTTAGGAGAAATAACATAATAAGAAATGTACGAAAAACAACACTTTGGGGAATGAGGTTTGATCTTTTTTTCAGGTAGTCATAGTTAAACTGCTTGTAACATATGTAAGACTTCAGCAGGTGAAAGCACTCACACTGACAGAATAGTCGGGTAAAGAGAGAGAAAACCTTTCAGTCAGCTGAAAGACATAGAAGATGGGTGGCAACGACAGAAAAACAATAAGTATGGGATATACTAAGGAATTCACAGCTAAAATGTGGATGAGTGTGAGATCATTGTGACTACCTCACAAATGAGTACCAAGGTAGTACACACTACCCGCGGTTCTCAACTTTCCTAATGCGCAACCCTTTAATACAGTTCCTCAGGTTGTGGTAACCCCCAACCATAAAATTATTTTCTTTGCTACTTGTTAGCTGTGTTTCTACTGTTATGAATCATAATATAAATATCTGATATGCAAATGATCTTAGTCAGTCCCTGTCAGAGGGTCTTTCGACCCCCCCAAAAGGGTCATGTCCCACAAATTGAAAACCACTGCTATAGGCGATGAAGCTGGCAAGCCAAGCTGGGACACAATTAATCTATAGTAGTTTGCATATGACATGGGAACCTTTATAGTTCAGTGCAGAATCTTATCAGGAAGAGTCAATGAAGGATTTTGAATAGATTTTTCTCAGGATTTTTGTAAACAACTTAAGATTTGTTCTAATTTATCTTTATAGTAGGATAAGGTAGAATCAGGTTTAACATTATAATTAATTCTTATAATTTTCTACAAAATTCCACTAAAATTAATAACTTCAAAAGTTCTTCTAATATCCTCCATAAAATAAAATTAACTTAGTCTGCAACTTTGAATATATTTGCCATTTCTAAGAAGTGGATTTTATATTTCTATCATTTAGATTTCAAAAGTTAAATATTTTATGAAAGCATTAAAGAAATTAGAATGAGATAAAGTAGTTTATATGTGCAAAGAAATGAACAAAGTGTGTAAGATGTATAAAAATACTTATATGTGCCCACTCTAGAACATGGATTTATATGTTCCTTGCCTGCTGCCTTCAAGAGCAGAAAGTCCATACCAGACAGATTGTCTTATAATGTCCCCAGCAGATCTGTGTTCTAAAGGTAGCATTGGTGATACTTGTTAAAAAAAAATTAACTAATAAAATGCAGAAAAATCTCAACTAAAGCAAGGAAGTTTCCACTCAGATTTTGGAGGTGATTTAGGCACCCATTCTAATGTCTGCCCCACAAAGAAAATAAAAAAGTTACTTCAGTGCCCTGACAGTGACTACAGTCACAGGTTTGACCTGGAAGTGGAGGGGCCATAGATAGATGTCTACAAATATAAACTCAATATCTAGCTTTTTCATTTTAGGGTTTATGGAAATGTCACACTCGTATACTTGTACAGTACTATTTTGTTGTGATGAAGTAAGTCAGAATTCTTCACTGGACACTCAGTATAAATGAACAAAATGGCCACATTGGACTGATGTAAACACTCAGTGACTAGTAATTTCTTATCACCACTTGGTGATAGGGCAGCAAACATTACTTCTAAACTGTGTCTTCTAAAATAGAGAATCACATCATCAGAATGTCTAGGTGATGTAATTTTCAAATCTCTTTAAGAATCATTTTAAATAATTATTTACTAATTTGGTGGTCAATTTTTACAAAGTTAAATGACTATGTGTCATGTTGAAAAAACAGTAAAATTCTATTAGTAATTTTATTGATCTTTACATCCAAATATAGCCATAAAACAAATAAGATATTTGTGAATAACCCCAAACTATTAGATAATAAGGAACATGAAATTAATGTTTTGAAAGGTTTAAGTGGGTATTTTCTACTGATGTTTTTGTTAACTTTGCTTTCATAATTCTCCATTGTCTGTTCATGTTTCTCAGAGCAGAGAGTTTCTTTAAGCTGCAACAGATGAAGAACCAGCAGCTGCATTATAATTTTTGAGCTATATGAAAACATTACCATCGATGTGTAGTTATAAGTCCCTCTGTTTTGACATGCTGATTTTTCATAGACTGTATTGCAAAATGCAGAGATTCAAGGAACTTTTTGTTTAATAATTTTGACGTGAAGATTGCTCTTTCCTTTGAAAACTCTCATTGTACAAGGTAGTTTTATTAAAATATGATAAAAGTCACTTTAAAGTTGTGATATTTCCATCTTAATAAATTATGTTTAAACTAATTATCAATTTATTATTGTACTTTTTCTAGGATAGCAAAGTAATATGATGTATGTACACAAAGCAGAAGTATTATTTATACGTATTTTTTTTAATTACAGGTAAAGATTATAGTTCCCAACAGCACAGCAGGTCTGATAATAGGGAAGGGAGGTGCTACTGTGAAGGCTATAATGGAGCAGTCAGGGGCTTGGGTGCAGCTTTCTCAGAAACCCGATGGGATCAACTTGCAAGAGAGGGTTGTCACTGTGAGTGGAGAACCTGAACAAAACCGAAAAGCTGTTGAACTTATCATCCAGAAGATACAAGAGGATCCACAGAGTGGCAGCTGTCTCAATATCAGTTATGCCAATGTGACAGGTCCAGTGGCAAATTCCAATCCGACCGGATCTCCTTATGCAAACACTGCTGAAGTATTACCAACTGCCGCAGCAGCCGCAGGGCTATTAGGACACGCTAACCTTGCCGGTGTTGCGGCCTTCCCAGCAGTTTTATCTGGCTTCACAGGCAATGACCTGGTGGCCATCACCTCTGCACTTAATACATTAGCCAGCTACGGATATAATCTCAATACATTAGGTTTAGGTCTCAGCCAAGCAGCAGCAACGGGGGCTTTGGCTGCAGCAGCTGCCAGTGCCAACCCAGCAGCAGCAGCAGCCAATTTGTTGGCCACCTATGCCAGTGAAGCCTCAGCCAGCGGCAGCACAGCTGGTGGAACGGCGGGGACATTTGCATTAGGTAGCCTGGCTGCTGCTACTGCTGCAACCAATGGATACTTTGGAGCTGCCTCGCCCCTAGCTGCCAGTGCCATTCTAGGGACAGAGAAATCCACAGATGGATCAAAGGATGTAGTTGAAATAGCAGTTCCAGAAAACTTAGTTGGTGCAATACTTGGCAAAGGAGGGAAAACCTTAGTGGAATACCAGGAGTTGACTGGTGCAAGGATACAGATCTCCAAAAAGGGAGAATTCGTACCTGGCACAAGGAATCGGAAGGTAACCATTACTGGAACACCAGCTGCAACACAGGCTGCTCAGTATTTAATTACACAGAGGATCACATATGAGCAAGGAGTTCGGGCTGCCAATCCTCAAAAAGTGGGTTGAGTGTCCCAATTATATGTCAGATTGTTTTAACCCCTCCTTTACCCCATTTTCAAGAAGGATGTACTGTACTTTGCAGAAGTGAAGTTTTTCTGTTATTAATATATAATTATGCAAATGAATGCGACTATGTTGACAATGTGTATATGTAAATAATATGTGTTTTACCAGATGTTTCATAGAATTTTTTCTTGACCTGTTTTGTTCTCTATACTTTGCTTGTGTATATTTGTCAGAGGTGTTTCTAGTGTAAAATTTAAGCCTGCCATTTTACCAGCATTATTGTAGTTTAATGATTGAATGTAGACAGGGATATGCGTATAGTTTTCAGTATTAGTTCTAGATAACACTAAATTAACTACTGTTAGGTTGAGTATGGTGGGGTCAGTGACCTAAACTGGAGTGAGGCCAAAGCACTGTCATGTATGTCTTACTTCCTGCTTAGGGCACAGAGAAGTAGGAAACAATATTTTGAAAATACGTTTTAAATTTAAAATGATCAAAAAAGCAATATAGTTGCATAAAAGCACTGTAAAATATTTAAAAGGTTAAAACTGTGGAAAATTACATTGGTAAGTTTACAGATCAATAAAAGCACCTGTTCTCCATCTGAACTAGACAATGGAAATAATGCTGCATGCTGGCCATGGCCCATTCTTCATCATTTGTAAGTTCAACAAAAGTTCTCACATGGAGTCCCACCTCTTCAGAGGTTTGTACATTTGTTTTTAAGCACTGAATTCACTACTGATCCCATCGCCTGGCCAGTAGAACAGTCATTACTCCATTAACATCCTCACTGTTTAGACACATAACTGTGGTACAGTGTATTGGAAATTTTATAAACAAAAGTGAAAGTGCCAACACATTATTGATAGCTGATAATGTTTCATTATCTGCAACTGCTGGATAAGTACGTTGCATTTTAAGAGCTTATAATTGTGTATAATTTGTTAACACTAGAAACCTATTAGTATTGTGAATGTAGATTTTACTGTGAAGCTATCTGTGATTTAGCTGTTTGCTCCATCATGGAGTCCTTGCAGCATGGCGCTAGCAGCCAGTGCAGTTTCTAATACTCGGTAATTTGCATGTTTTGTGGAGCATTTTTATGTCACCAACCAGACAGTATTTCCTGCATGCTTATTTAGAAGAGGCAGTTTATCTTGAGAGGTAGTGTTATCTACCTTTGTCAGGCTTTTTGACAGGTCATTTCAGAGTAAGCCTTTGTTCCCAAGACCCAACAACTGTCACCCTCTTCTGTACCTCTCCTGAGTGCCAACTGTCCAGGCCATTTGACACACCATCTGTTAACCTCTGAGTTTGCCCACTCAAGGCCACTCATAGGGGCATCCATCCCCAAGCACCTCCTCATGCTGTGCATGCAGTCTTAAATTCAATGGACAAAAATAAAATGCTGGCTACCTCTGGATCATCTGGCTGAGCAACTGAATTACAAAAGAGAATTACTTCCATCTCAACTTCAGCCCATTGGTTACGTCCATCCTAGCAAGCTAAATGGCATCCCAGCTGCTCCTTTCTGTGCAACCAATTAAAGAACAATGAGTGTGATGCTCCATGTCTGAATTTCGTCCAGCCTCTCTCTGAACTGTGATCTTTGTCCTCATGAACTTTCCCTTTTGTTCATTGAACTATATGGACTCTTCATTTCATATTGATTTACTGTGCAATTTACTTTTGGACATTGAGAACTTGAAATTATTTCCCGATCCCTTCCCCTTCCACTATTAATAATTCATTTCTGTCAAACTGTAAGAGTAGGACTCATTTTTTTTTTTTTAGTTTTTAACATTGGACTGTTATTTCATTTAGAGTTCTCTATCTCTAAATATTTATTTAGAGAATGATTTTCAAAGGGAATGATATGCTTGTTTAAATGAAAGAGAAAAGCTGTAGTAAACTGTGTTAATTGGTAATGACTATTTATCGTCGATACTCTGTAGCTGTGTAAGTTTTGACAAATAGTGTATCTCGTGGAATCAGTGGTTAGCATTGCCGCTATTATATTTACTCATTTTATCATTATAAATGTGCTTAGTTCATCATGTAGCATCACTTGTCTCCCGTCTCATTTTTTCCTTGCATGTCACAAGTCTCAGATCATTTATAATACATTAACAGTAAATAATATCTATGTAAATTTCTTTCACCATGCTGTCTCAGAGTCAGCAGTGAACAAAGGCAAAGATTGGGGCCCCACTCATTGGAAGAAGGGAAAGGAAGCAATCTAGGATGTGTATTAGAAGCATTTCAAATGTTGGGTCTTTAAAATGTTTTGTTCAGTATTAGCAAATCTTTAATCTTTTTTTTTTTTCAAAATTCCAGTAGTCCACTGTGGAGCCCATGCATTTCATCTGGAATTTAATGTTTCTTTGAAGCCAAACCATTTAAATAACTATGTGTATTTTATTAGTTAGTGTGGCTGACAGTGCACTCAGTTCAATTTTAATTGTAAATGGGAAACTTTTCCTACTTGGCATGGTTATATGTTAGTTAAAACTGAAAGCTAAATTGGAGATATTTACATTTTAATTTATGGTAACAAATGAGGGTTTGTATGCATTATGTGTAAATCAGCTTCATGCTGTTTAATAACGTACTGAAATTTATAGACCATGTAGAATTGATTTGTGATGTGATGCTTTAATTTATTACAAGAAAATTAGTATGGCTTCAGACTGCCACAGGTAGGCGTGTAACAATGGCTGTTCAGCTATACTGATCCAAAGTGGAGAAAACTGGTGACACAAGGCAAACATCTTATGAAATGCAACTATTTATAGTCTTGTTTCGCTATAAGGAGGCTGGTGAACACGCTGAATACGAATTACCTCAGTTCTGCAGCTTTCTGTGTCTTTTTAATGCATTCTGTTTCAGGGTCACTTTCAATCAATATTTCATTTACTTACTGAGATTGAATGGGCGCTCTGAGACACAGTGTGCTGTTTATCATACAGATTGGACACCTCATTCTAGATCCAAGATCTTTTCCTCAACACTGGGAGCTGTCCTTTCAGCACCACAAATTACTGCTTGAAGCTGCATTGCAGTTTTCTTTTGGTTTTGGTTTTGTTTGTTTTTTGTTGTTGTTGTTTTTTATTTTGTTTTGTTTTGTTTTTTTCTGTTTTCACTGGGAGCTTTTCTTTCAGCACCACATTGCACCTAGACTTTTTAACGGCTGCCTTCCTCTTTGCACTGAAGACCAGTTTCGTCTGCACTTCCAGTTATTGCTATTACCTGTAGGACTTCCTATCCTACTTCACCTCACCCAGCCCACTCCCAAAACAGTAAATGTATCTATTTCTGTGGAAGTCATTTCTCATTGAGTGATCAGAAACAATGATAAGTTCTAACCTGTAACGGCTCATTTTGACTCATTGCTTACAGTAGATCTAAGCTCTGTTTTCTGCTTATTCGACTCCTTCCAGCTTCCCATCACATCTGTAACAAACTTTTCAAATGATATTGCCACACCACCATGCACAAGCCTACCTGCACAGTAGAGATAGATTATTCCATCGCATTCAGATGGTTAACAGAGGTTAGCAAGTCCTGTATTATATATTTATATCGCTTTCTAAGAAAGTGCATATTAATGTTTACTTTAAGAATGTGTAAATGGTGCTATCAAGAATCTGATAAATTTTATCCCAGTTTTTTGTGTACCACTTCTAATGTATGAGATTTATTTTTTTATTGGAAAAAATAAACAGTATGAAAGCATTAAATTGGTAGATTTTAGTAATTTGACAATGAATGGAATCCCCATGTTACAGGCCCTATCTTTTCCTAGAAATTTTAATGGTGGTAATAGACTTCAACAGAGGTACTGGTAATGACATTCCTTTTAATCCATTTTTATGGTACATTCTTTATTCATATAATGATTCCTCACTGAGTCCTTAAGTAAATTTTGTTTACTGTAATTCTTCTCCAAGAAGGGAATTCTTGCTTTCCAAGGCAGCAATTGAAAGGAGATGAAAGTATAATTTAACATTCTATATCGCATACACAATTTGAGACCAGTTACTCTGTTAGTAGCAGAAGTTCATTGATCATCAAATACAGGGCAAGCATGGCTATACATAATAATTTTGAGTGCAATGCAACCTTAGAAATTTAATGTATACACTTTACTTAAATGATGCAAACAGCCATAAGAAATTGCTTATGATTAGAAAACAGGATGAACTCATTTTGCCTCCTGCTTGGTTTCTCATAAACATGAGTACATGGCATTCTTGTGCACTGTTGTCCATAGATGTCTTTTTACATAAAGGGTAAGTATCATTACTTTAAAATTATTTTTGGAATTATGCATGTTATTTTTGTTTCATCAGATATGTGCCCCAAATGAAATAACATTTTTACAGAAAAAGAAAGTATCAGAAACTTGTGTTAATTTTGAAAAAATATAAAAAAATGAAGTGTAGAACATATTCCTAGATAGAATGTCATTCCACTGGTCTATAAAAACAAAAATCAACTGTTCTTGAAAATTGAAGCATTACCTTGTATAATTAATAAAGAACATCAAATCAGATTTGTAAATAAAATATTGTTTAAATCTAAAGTATTCAATATTTTGATTAGATTATTTTTTTAAGGAAAATATTTAACGTGTATGTGCTGGATTTTTTTTTAAATAGTTTTTTATAATTGCGATGGAAGGGCAATTGTCTCATAAAAAGTGGTGCAGAGGCCAATACTTGGGTTGCCATTAGATATATAAACAAGTGAAAACTGTGGAACAAGTTTTAAGCTCATTTTGGAAAAAAAAAAACAGTTCTGTAGAAATGCATATTTGTATTTGTTTCTCTAATAAATCTGCAAATAGCTTTAAACACAAATTAGTTTTAATTATTTAAACATGAGTTCTGTTAAATAATTTAATACCTGTTTTGCCTTACATTGTGTGAAAACATTGTCCTGTGGAAATGAATACAGACTTACTGTGGAAATCAAGGTAGGTCTGGATTTATTTGAAAAAGCAAGGCATTTAACACTTAGATATGTTTACCTGTATGAAATCATCGAAGAATTTGCATAGAAGACAATACTGCCCCATATTACACCAGCTTATATACTGCTGAAATCAATAGAGGACCAGTTTGAATCTGCTTTTACTCAGTATCAAGTAAAAGACCAACAAGTAAGTGCAATCACATTTGAATGTTTGATAACCAAAACCCTGATGCTGTCAGTGCTCTTTATTACATGGAGCAAGGAAGTAACATGGCTTCTCACCTGTAGAGGCCTGGTCTTGAGTGTAATTTACACATGACTAAAAGTATTGTCCCCAGTGACATGTATTTCCCTGGAAATAATAAATGTTGGAAATGTTTTAGGATAACATATAGTCATCTTTCTGTTGTTAATATAGCATCTCCACTTTGAAAATGCTTGAAGAAGATAAATATACATGAAAATCACTGATGTGTCCAGTATTCTCTTTTTGCTTTCTGTTTGTTTGCTTTTGTCTTTCTGGTGGAACAAAAATACTGCTGAAAGATTCAATTGAACATCTAGTTATGTAAAACTACAAAGAGGATTCAAATTACAATGATTTCTTTGGATTGGCCAATTTATTTTCAATTTGTAAACTATTTGGGAACATCTGGATAATTAAAATGTTAAACATTTCCATTGGCTCATCAAGCTTTATAGTTTCTTATCTATATAGAAAAAACGACTGCATTTTAAGTATAGATAGTTGTATGTTTCATTTTTAAGGGAATCTAACCCAAATTCAAAATGATGACATCTTTCACACTTTTATCATACTTGTTACTTGTTTCCTAAATATTAAGATGGAACAAATTCATAGTAGATAATGTATTATCTTAAAATAATCCAATATACTTAAAACATCTTGGACAGACTTAATGACTGACATTTTATGTTGTCCCTTTCAGGAGTAAACTTTGGAAAGATTCTAATTAAAGAACACAGGCTTAGAGATCAATCCAGGTTAACACTGTAAGGCAAAGGATGACTTTAGAGTTTGAAGCTTACTCAAGAATTGGATTTTTATTTGAACACATACTGGCATAGCACAAATCTCTTCATGTGATTCATAAAAATCATATGCTCCAAGTGTGTTGAGGAAAACATTGTTTAGAAAATTCTACACATATTTTATGATACTTAACTCTAAAGTAAACATCATTTGGTGTTCACCACCTCATAGAACAACCCTTAGAGATCTTTAGTGTTTAACATTTTAATCTAGTATCAAGATACATGGGAGTTGCTTGTTTGGTTGGTTTGGTTTGGGATTTGGTTTTCTTGCTGCTTTTGATTTTGTGGGTTCATCTTTGTTTTCTTTTTGTGGGGGATGTTTACACATAATTAGATTAAAAATAGAGGTAATTTCCATAAGTACTTGAACCCATACTGGTGATATAAAAAGTGATTCTAAAGCCAGGCAGTGGTGGCACACACCTTTAATGCCAGCTCTTCAGTGGCAGAGACAGATGGATCTCTGTGAGTTCAAGACCAGCCTCATCTACAGAGCAAGTTCCAGGGCAGCCAGGGCTTCAAAAGGGATAACTTGTCTCAAAACAAAACAAAACAAACAAAAAAAGTGACTTTCAATAACAAATGCTGTATGTTCCCAAAGCTTTAACACTAGAGGTAAATATTTAGGGGTTAAACGTCCTATATTTTATTTTACTGTTTTCAGAAAATATACTTCTGTATGTGTGACATATTTAAACTAAACTAGAAAGCTTCAAGATGTTTTTTATCTTCAAACTCATAAAGATGATTTTCTGTCTTCTAGAAGATAGATAGCCACACATAACTATCACCCATAGCTGAGGGGTTTGCTTCATTCAAAGCCTTATAATTCCCTGCACAGGTGCTGCTGAGCATGGACTCTCTTAATTCTAGTGAGCATTTGCAATATTTTATTTTGACTTTTTAAACACAGTCTCATTTGGTACCTATTTTAAGACAAATAGATTTGCTTTAAAATGTTATACTTACTATTTCTTAGTTGGCTTCTTAAGTTTGTTTTATTTTGCTCATCAGCTTTTGGTTTTCAAATAACTTTTTATATGGTTAAGATATTTGTTGATTTTATGCTACTGATGATAAATTTTCTCCATAAAGTTTTAGAGCAAAGTTTATATATGGATGTGTCCAGTCATCATAAATTTGCAAAAATAAAATATCTCATGAAAATTTTAAACTGTTTATAATTTGATTTCCTATAAATTTCTTCATTTTGAAAAACTGTTATGATTTTCCAAATATCTGGTTTGGAGAAAAAAATAAAAAAGGAAAGTGACACAAGAAGACAAAACTTGAGAAAATCAGTCCTTTAAAGAGTGATATCATAACCCTGTTAGGGGCCACAGCCACAAAGGACACCACACTTAGCTAACTCTGAGCCTGTGGCATTACTTAAGTGTTAATGCCAATACACCATTATTCCTTGCATGTCTTCATCTATGGGAGTCTGTCACTTCATGGGCATTGTTTTCAATGCTGTCATTGTAGCACTTCCTTCAGGGATGTCCAAGGATGTACACAGAGCAGTGCAGAAGTAGAATGGTACCCCAGATGCTTTTGCCCTGGTGTCTGTTGCATCAAGTCCAGATTAACACTCAGCTTCTTTGGTTATTTTATTTATCTTTAATTCATACACATAGCACTTTATCCTGTCTTGAAATCACGGAGATATATTCACTAATTTTTAATTTTTAAGCAGAGTACACTGAAGGCACAGAATGGATACTAAAATTGGAAATATAGATACAAAGTCCCTGTTTCTCTGAACAGTGGGTCTTAACACTCAATTGAGACCATATCATCTGTCTATTTTGATTCTAGTTTTGAACAGAGTAAATATTATTTTTACCAGCAATGAGAATGTCATCACTTGTCTATAGCAAAACAGTGAAAACCAATATAATTAAGCTTATCACACCTCATTTTATATCATTTCAAATGTTTGGGAAAAGTAAAGTTATAGTTACAATGCTATAATTATAATATTCAATATGACATTTCTTTCTCATTAACATAAGTTTTATTGCCATTAGCTGTGAGCATATTTTAAAAGATGAACTTCTAAAATTAAATTTTTGCAAGAATGTTTCTTAATACATAAGTAGATAAATTTTCTATGAAGTATTATTAGGACATATTTTCATAAATGATTCTCCAACATGTGAGGAGATTAAAATAACTATTACATTGTGCTGTATGCTGAAAGCACTTCCATATTAATTCACACAATAGTATAAGGTACCATCATTGACTCTATCCTTATTTTGCAGAAAATGAGATGCTACACAACTGCTGAGTCTGAAGCCACTAAGATAAAATTAATAAATTGAAAATCTTCCTCCACTGACAGTATAAAGATTTTTGGTTCACGAACTAAAGTGATAAAAGCAGCATTGGAATATTTCTGAGACAGTAAGCAACTTTAGTGCAAGATAAGTGGTTTTGTTTTCCAAAAGGTGGAAATAGGCTGAAGTTTTCAGAATTACAACTTCCATGTAAATCAAAACGCACTAGTGAATGTGGTACATTTTCATGCCAGATTTTTATAGTGCAGGTTGACTTTAGAGGTTTAGCTTAAAAAGTAAAGAAGGAATGATCTTCTAAGACCTAAGGAATTTTATGGAAGTAAACATGTCTAGGCAATTGGAAGAGCATAGTAGATATACGGAGTTACCAGCAGTAAATGTAACTCACGATCTGTTCAGTGTATTAATTGTGTGACCCTAGTGAAGGCCCACTATATTTCATTACAGGGCTCACCAGATGCAATACCTACCAGACTGCAAAGCATTTTCTAAGAGTTCTTTTCTCATAAAAATTAAATTCTTGCCACTTGAAACATTTTCATATTTAATTTTTAAAATGTGCATGTCCACAACTCATCAAGGGATATACATACTGTAGAGGAATTAAATTTGGAAGTTTATGGGTAGTTTATCTTTCAAGACAATGAAAAAGAATAGATTAAAATAGATTTAAAAAATGTGTTCACAAAATAGTTAAAAGCTTACTTTAAAAAAAGTATATGTTGAGGCTATATAAATGGCTCTGGTTACCTGGCTATTCTTCCAGAGGACCTGGGTTCAATTCCCAGCACCTACACGGCAGCACCTCACAACTTTCTATATCTCCAGTTCCAGGGGGATATGACACCCGCACACCAATGCACATTAAATTAAATTATTTAAAAAGAACTGCCTCAAAGAAAACCCCAAAAACAAAAAACTAGAAAAATGAACTTTCTTTTTGCTGGGCAGTGGTGGCAGCAAATCCCAGCAGTCAGGAGGCAGAGGCAGGCCAATATCTGTGAGTTCAAGGCAAGCCTGGTCTATTGAGTAAGTTCCAGGACAGCCAGAGTTACAACAGAGAAACCCTGTCTTGAAGAAAACACACACACAAACATGCACACATACACACACACACACACACACACACAAATAATCTTCAATCCAAAACAAAATCCATACCAATTTCACATTTGTTGAATATGATACATTTAGAAAACAAACTAAATGCTCTCAGTGTGGGAATTTTACAATGTAACTCCTAATAGACACATTGCTTCTTGACAGTTCTGTAGTGCACGGAAATTTTACAGCGTTCTTATAAACCAACCAAGTCCTTGTTTAATTTGTTAAATCCTTAAGTGTAATATGTTGTGAAGATTTTATGATACCATTATTGAAATGAAATGTTATAAGGATTGAACCCAGGGCCTCACATGTGATAGGCTCTGACACTGAGATACAATCCAGCCATTTGTTTGCTTTTTAATTTGACACAGTGCCATGATAAATTTTCCAGACTGGTCTACTAATATCATGCCTCTCTCTACCTTAGTGCTGGGATCACAGTGTGTACTGTTATACCCGTCTCACAAATAATGTTCTATGAGAGATCATTTAAAATCAGTAAACTCCAAAGGAATTCTTTTTAATTCGGTTTTGTTTGTTCTGTGTTATAATGTCTACATTTTCAAGGTGACAGAAAAATAAAACACAAGAATCAACTCTCTATCTGACCTTATAGTTTATAGGGTGTGCCTTCTGCATATTTGAGAGATCCAGTTCACCACCCCCCCTGCATGTAATTCGATTATCAAAATAATTGTGTCTAATTAACTATCAAATCCAACTTAATCATCCTATTTAACATTTTATTACTTTTGTAGATTAAGTATAGACCTTAAATCAGAGAAATGCCTTGATTGCTTTAAAGGCATTGTTTTAATAATATGCTTCCAATGTTTTATTTTAAAGTGAAAAATATATTAAAGGGATATCTTTTAGGTTTTTTTCATCAAATTATGCTTTTATTTACAGAAATGGCCTTAGCATGTCTACTGACAATAATATATTCATCTTTGTTTTTGTAATTATCCAAGAAAAGAAAAAGTATATATCCAGTGAAAATATTCGTATAAAATGCCATTGGCCTTACATTTTAAAGTGGGACTAAAAGTGTTCGTATTAATCCTGCCACTTTACAGTATTAATCTTTACTCTAACACAATGGCAATAATTACTGTTTAGCAAAAACAAAATTATTTTAATTGACAATGTTCTTCAATTAAAGAAAAGTATAACTCATTCAATTTTCAATAGATTTTTCTAGATGCTTATTCTACCATAAGGCAGATTCTGAGCTGTCATATTCAATAAGTACCTATCTCTAAACTATCTCTAAATAATTTTCTCCAAACTAAGATGAATTGAAGTTAATTCTCTGTCTTTTGTATTTATGCTTTTGACAATTTCGCACATATATCATATATTCTTATCACATTCGCATGCCTCATCATGCTTATCAACACCCCTCCCTACAAGTAAGTCCACCTCACATGTTCATGTCTAAAAAGAAATGGAAACTATATCTAAACAAATGGATGATGCAAGTTTGAGCTATAAATATGATTTCTATACCTCAAAGTAAATGAGTGTTAGGTAGTAGTTTTCATATGTAGAAGTAGAAAAGTCATGACTTTTGTTAAGAAGTTATGTTTATTATCAGAACTTTCCCAAAGACCACCAACCAAAAGATTCTTATCCCATCAAGCCTGCAGGGAAGAGAGAAAGCAGGCCTGTAGTGACATGAGGTTTGCAAGGTCTTTCTTACTGACAGACTCTTTCTAATGCTGGGACAGCAGCATTTTAGTAGCATGACAATATACTGTGTTTAATTGAGTCTAGGAAAGCTTGTGAACAAACTCTACAAATATGTGAACATATCAAAGCCTGATAAAGCCTCAGATCTTAGAAAATAAAAAGATTCTAGAGGCAATAATATAAACACAAAGTGGTACTTATTAGAGCTATTACAATGAAGCTTTTTTAAATTTCTTAAGTAATTTATCAAATATAATTCCTTCTTTCAGCTAAAGATAAATGGCAAGTCAATCAGATAGAAAACAATGATTAAAGACATGATTGATCTTATTTTTATCAATGAAATGTATATTTGAACAATAGTTGTATGAGGAACTTCATGAACACTCATGGAACACTGAAATATATTCTCTTGTATTCATTTCCTCTAGTGAGTAGATAGGAGAAGCATACAGTATGTTACAGATTAATAATATAGACTTGAAATTAATTGAAATATCTGCTGAAATCAAGTGAACATCTGGCAATTTATTTGGGAAAGTAAGCTCAGTGAACCAACAGCTGCCCAATAACTAGTTATCATTCATTTCAATCTTCCTAAAACCCTTTCAAAAGTGAGTATAGATTGCTTCAGAATGGTATACATAATGAAGCGCTGGATATTCATTGATATCATGTTCATTGGTAATTGTCCTATATTAAATTTAGTAAAACCTCACTCAGCATTTTAACATACTTAATGTTTGTATGCGAGTACATAATTTCTCTACAAACCTGTTAGTAAAGTTATTGAGTAATGAAGTGTGAAAGTTAACAATCTTACTTAGAAATTCTAAGACACATACCTCATGAAGATAAATAAAACAGATTTGGATTTTTACAGTAATATCTACATTAAAAATTCATGAAAGTTTTGGTAATTTTCTGAGTGTAACAGCTTATTAGGACAGAATATACAATTCCAGGCCATCAGCGGGATATAAATTATCCAAGGTAAGTTCACACAATAAGAAAAGTAAGAGGAAATTGTGGCTGTCTATGTCTATGTCTACATTTTCTTAAATAATTTTAATGAGACCACGTGCCAGAAAGCATATTTACAACTCATATAACTGAAGTGAAAAATCTCAGCAAATACCAGCACTTTGATGATGACTGCACCTTGATGTTTTCCAGTTCTTTTGTACATCATTTTTCCCTCACAACAAATCCCTGAAAATGGAAGAATCAAGTTCAAATTTAATACTCTTTTATTAAACCATAATGACAACTTGTCCAAATTCCATCTTAAAGAAAGTGCAAGGCAGACAAGACTGTATTACTAGTTTCATAGATTCTAGTTAGAAAATTGTATATAATGGAAAATGAAGTACATTTTTGCTTTGGGTCTGACTAACTCAGTTAAAAACTGCATCAAGTTTAAAGAAAGTAAAGTCCCATGTACATAGAGTCTATCGCTCTGGAATCGAAGTATATCAAAACTTTTATATGACCAACTAGAAAGGAAAAGCAGCAAGTATTAGAATAATGAGTGTAAGATGAATATCTAATATAATCTAAGATATTATTAACTTTGATACCTAAAAGCAGCAGGATTTTAATAATTTTTTTCATTCTCATTAATATGAAATATTAGCAATAGTAAACTCAGAAAAAAAATGTTCCTTCTACTGCCTTACAAGCATTAAATTGAATATGATGATTAATGTTCAAAATTCACTATTTTTCATGTAGTGAGAAGGACTCTATGAATAAATAAAAAGCAAATGAAGATGCAGTTAATAGAAAAAAATGAAGGAAATGAATCATCCTCAGACAGAACTAAGAAAGCTGTCTTAGCAGTGCTTATTGCTCCTTCTTGTGTATAGTATAGTAAGCATTGGCCACCATTTCTATCGATTTTGAAAGACAATCATTTAATAAGAGGAGAGGATAAGTAATTGAACAGTATTCCGCATGGATATTTAAATCAACACTTTGAAATTATTTTAACAGTATGGATCTTGGTGTAACAACTAATTCTTGCCATTACTGAAAATAGTGCTCTAAAATGTATTAGCATTTCAAATATAAATTGAGTAAATGAACATGGAAGACTAAGGAGTTAAGGTTAGGAGTTAAAAGTTAAAGGAGTTAGCTGAATGACAGTGATTTAGAACAGAGGGAGGAGGAAGGAATGTTTCAAGCAGAACTAATCAGTAGTCATAGACCTCACTAAGTCCCCTGAAAGAATTAATTAGATATTTTTAAGCCCTAACTCTGGCTATTTGTGTGTGTGTGTGTGTGTGTGTGTGTGTGTGTGTGTGTGTGTGTGTGTGTGTGTGTGTATATACACGTTTGTACACATGTTGCAAATTTAAGGGGAAGTGATGTGATATTCTTGAAGGAATTTCTTATGAGTGACTTAGAACTCAATATAAAGTTTAGAGGTATTTTTAATTCATCAGAAATGTTTTTTTATATATAAGGCTTAAGTTAATATTTCATTACAAAGATCTCTTTTTCCTAGTCCTATTAAGAAAAATTTTACTTAACTTGTGAAATATCATAAAAGTACCTATCAAATATTTTACCATGCAACACAGGGAAACACTTTTACCATATTCAATACAAGTGAAAAGTCTTAGCATAGTAATATATGTGAAAATTCATTCATTTTTATTTTTCTTGCTGTCAATTTTCTTTAACTCCACTGTCTGAAAATGTTGTAAACACTCATTAGAGAAAATTACATGCATATGTAGAATATGAAATGTGGGCCAGGCCTGATGAAAGAAACAGCAGCTGAAAATAGTTCTTTAGGAAAATCCAGCATAGATAAAGACAGCAAAATCCACTTCCATCTGCATTTTACTATACAATGTTCACAGTGAACCCAACTAGAAATTCCATTTGATTCTTTTCATAAGAGAAGTAGCAAAGATTTGTCTTTAATAACATGAAACTTCAAAACACACATGACATTTTTATGCATTAAACAATAAAAAATAAATACTATACTTTCACAATTTAGCCATACATTAGATAGTCTAAAGTGTGCATATCTGTTCATTTTAGACTGGTCTTAGAAAGGTCTGTGCTAAACAATAACAACAAATTTGAATTGAGATTGTTTATTTTAGTATGTTTTACTTAGTATTTTAAATATCAAGGAAATATTGTTAGCAGATATAAATGCTTTATGAATCCAGTTACTTTTCTTACTAAAGAGATATATAAAGTGTCAAAATAAATAATAAAAACTCTTACAAGCTTGAGCCTTGCCTTTCTTCCATACTGCTTGAACTTCAGCCTTCTCCTATAATCCATGCATCTCTCTCATTACACATGAGCCATAAACCTCAGATTTCTCCCATAACTCCTGAATCTTTCCCTGCCTCCACGCCTTGCATCTTACCCTTCTCCCATGACTTTGAGCTTCAGCCTTCTGCATGACTCTTGAACCGTGCCCTTCCTCCAGGTCTCCTGAACCTCGGCCCTCTTCTATAACCCCAGAATTTCAACCTCATGATTCCTCAACCCTATTCCATGACCCTGAAATTTCAACCTCCCCCATGACTACCGGAACCTCACCTTTGCCTCATGACTTCTGAACTTCAGACCTTCCTCATGACCCCAAACCTTATTTTCTTCAGACACTCAGGCTGAAACAATGAAATGAGAGGGGACATTTGTTACCTTGTTTTATTTTTATCACCTCAAAACTTAGAACAAAGAAGAATACTCTTTACTTATAAACTTCATGTCTAACAAGATAAATTCATCCAAGGGTCTACTGTTTTGCAATTATTGTATCCTAGCTATTAGGATAAGGAATATAATAATGAAAGCTATGGGCACATTTCTTTTGGCTACTTCTTTAGTGAAATAACATAGCAATTTTATTTGAAAAAATAAAAACAAAAATTGCATTATCTATATTTATAATGTGATCAACCAATTTAAAATATAAAGCCCCTCTGTAAACTCCAGAATATTATATCATTCAATAATTATTTGCTTTCTATTTTTAAAAGGAAAGAAAACTAATTTTAACCAATTTAAGTGAGACTTTATATTTAGCCTATATTTCTGATAATATTTGTGCTGAATACCTGACAAAGCCAAACCTGTGAATATCACTCAGTTTTTAATGTATGACTGTTTCACACAATTCTTCAACAATTGTGGTGATATCTGAATTGTAATTGTCAATTTTTTAACCCTTTTGATACCTATGCAGATCAGCAACTCTCAGAAATAAATCCAAGTGTAAGAAGGTAAGTTAATATGTGATACTTATGTTATAAAACTGGATAGATTATACAAACCTATTCTCAAGTAATTAATAAGTACTCACCATGAGCATAATAAAAATTTAAATGACTATGTAATGTTATATATTCCTTGTGTGTTGAAGAAATAAATCAAGACACAAACAATGAGAAATTTATACTATGATGTATGTTGTAAAATCTTAAAGTATCTGTTTTGTTCCTTGGTTGTTTGTTTCATTGAGTCCACAATGGACAGCCTTTAGGATAACTCCAAAAAGTCTTACTGAAGCCTGACCCCACCTCACCACTCCCACACTTGGTCCTAAATTATTTATTTCCCTGAAACGATACAGTGATATACCTACAGCAGGATAAAATCCATGACTTAAATTACTGGCTCATGGTCAACCACATAGTTAAAAGTGTTGACATCTTTTCACTGACAGGCAATACCAGAAGTTGCTTGTTAATAACCCATAAGATCAGTAGGTTAAATAATAATAAACAATAAGGAACTGTTTCCAGATGCTGTGTGCAGACTTCCTTATGTAAAAACACACGTGGCACTTCCATTACTAAGTGAGAGTGTGCTAAATGTCATATATATTTATGTATACGGTATATTTTTTGCAGAAATTTTTTGTTTCATGGTCACATATATCTCAATAATGTCTTTATTGATCAGAAGTGAAAATAAATTTGAGGACTGACTTGCTTATGGTGTCATCAAATCAGTGGACATCTATGATGGTAAGTTTTTACTATTAAATATACATAAGACATAGAAAGCCACAAAATCCCAGTAGTAAAATTTTCCTTTTAGATGCATACTGTGAAGCAACCATCCACATTTGGAACCACAACCACCAACTCACACTCTTCAAATACCACATTCCAACCCCAGAGCTACAGTTCTAGCCTCAAGATGCTCCTGCTGAATAGAAGTTGGTATGGATTTCACTCCCGTAACTCTAACAGTTAATTCAATACATAATTTCAGAGAAGTCTACAAATATTTCCTACTTCCTTTAGAAAGAATTATATCTCAAAAGTAAATTAGAAGTGGCACATTGGAGTCCTCATATGCCCATAACCATTCTAAAGAAAGGATAATCACAACAGTAAAAGAATTATCAGCAAATATGCCCCTTTACTTTTAGTATATGCTCCTTATGAAATGAATATGTCTCAGTGAAATTTAGTAATGACAGAAGTACCTTGAGTTTAATAGCATGCTGAATACTTGATTGAGATAGTCTCTCTCCAGCAGCTTGTATGAAAGGCCAGTCTTCACTGACATATTCATTAAATACCTGTTTGCAAATGTATGTATAGCTAAAGGTCATTTTGAATAGAAAAGAGTCCCTACACATAGAGCAACCTTCCAGTCAGGAAGAAATTAGACTATGAAAAAGTAACACTGTAAAAGGATAACAAGTAGCGTGGGGCAGAGATAAAGAGGATTAAATTAAGAGGGGCACTCGAGGAAGACCACTTAATTCCCACTAACACATGGACTAGGAAGAGACAATGATGCTGAGCTAGTGCCTGTATGTAAGTGAGGTAAAAAATACACAGTAGAGCCCCTCGAGTCTGTCTGTACACTCTTTATGTATATGCCAGCAGTACACAAGGCATTTAATGAAGCTTGGGTTATTTAATAATAAAAAACTGTTGCATCGGGTTTGGAGAAAATATGAAAAAAGTATACCCTTGCTTTGTTTCCTGAGGTACATTATCTAAAAGTTGTGTCTTGTGGAGTAAATGCATGGCAGCGGTGGAGTGCTGATACAAGAGGAATGTTCTGGTAAAGAATCCATGTGATTTCAGGCGAGGGGTGGCAGGTCAACAAAGACAATGCAGAGTAGTGACTGGAATTCATACTTACTGATCCTCAGCCAAGTCTGCCTTCCAGTAATCCGTGCAGATTCATAAATCTGCTTGATGGGGACTTCATTTTGATGTACTGCTCCAGAACCAGAAGCCGATTTTAATACATTAAAGTTCATTGTGATCCTGAAAAGAAACTACTTAAGAGTTTGAAAAGAAGAAGAAAAAAAAAAAACCTACATTTAGGGTTCTTATGTTCAAACTGCAAAATTTTAAAATGACAAACTTCTCAAATATAAAACCCAGACACTGAGAATATCTCCTACATGAGCTTACTTTTTCCAATACTTGTGATGCCCAGCTGTACATGGAGAAGCTAAACAGCATCTGTAAAGCTGCTTCAGCCCCCATATAACACATTCTTGGGTAAGTTAAACGTATGCTGAAGGTCTGTCTTTTGATGAAAATACATTGGAAATAGGCATTTGAAACAATCCTCACATTTATGCAAATTCATTTGGAAATAGACATTTGAAACAATCCTCACATTTATGCAAATTCATTTATTATTGGACCTAGTAAAGCTAGAGATTTGAATAAATGAAATCTGAAGACATTAATTTAAAAAAAAAAAGGATGAACAGTCAATGGAGATGCTAGTTTCACAAAGTTGTAGTGGTTCAGCGATTATGGGACAGGTGGCAGGTGTGTGTAAGGATGTGTGAGTAGTACTGTCAATGCAAAACACAGGGAACACGATACTGGAAAGCAACAGTAATGCTCACTGTCTCAAAGGGCCTCATCCTGTATTATTTGTTCCATTCCTGCTTCATATCCTTTTTTTCCAAATCTTTCTATTGTCTTACTCTTTCATATTCTCTATTTAACAAAATGTGATTCTGACTTTTTCTGTCTTTTTTTACTCTCCTTATTCAAGAATTTTGCCAGGAAGAGATACAATCCCAAATGTGTGTCCTGTATCAGAATACACCTTAGCTCACTGACCAGCAAAGAGAACAGATGTTGCCAGACAGAACCTTATGAGATTAACAAACCTCCTACACCTTCACCCCAGGCTTTCATAGTAAGTTTGACTTCATATAGGAATGTATTGGTGGGAGAGGGGGCCCACTGTGCTCACCGGTGGTATAGTGACTGTTATTTATCCAAAGGAAGCTTGAAGATAGGGTTAATGAGTTACAAATTCCTAGCTGTCAACTATCAGCTTGGAATTGCCCACTCAATGGCAAAACAAGCAAGCACTCTGCTCGCCAAGGATAAGAACCAGATAGCACAACTAAGTACTACTAACTAGTACTTAATTGGTGACTAGCATAAGCCTTCCTGAAGTGATACGTTGTTGCAGTAAATATGTGAGACAAGAAGTTTTAAAAACATTGCCAGAATACAACTGTTTTATAGGAACATTCACAACTGTAAAAATTGTCATGTTCTGTGTCCTAAAGTTTATGGTTTTGAAAAGTCAAAGATTAAGGAACTCCCTCCCACCTCCATTAGGTTCAAGTGTAATGAATTCGTTTTACTGCATTCCTGTTGCCACTGGAATGATGGATGAGGAAACTCTAGAAATCTTTCCCCACCCCTGCTGAGTTCCCATTGTAATCCTAAAGGTGAGCACTTAGGCCAGATTTCCAGCCCTTTGGCACAGTGGTTTCAGGGACCTTCTCAAAGAGAGAGAGAGAGAGAGTGTGTGTGTGTGCGCGTGCGTGTGTGTGTGTGTGTGTGTGTGTGTGTGTGTGTGTGTGAGAGAGAGAGAGAGAGAGAGAGAGAAACCCACTCTCTTCTAGTATTTCTTGTTAAATTGATTGGACTGACATGCTTCTGTAATACTTCCCTCTCCCACCTTGATATCTTTTCTTACTTTCCTTATTTAAATTTCTTAACATAGTTAAGATAAAGAACTTTATCACTTAAAGCAGTGGTTCTCAACCTTCTTAATGCTGCGACCATTTCATACAGTTCCTCATGTTGTGGTGAGCCACAACCACAAAATTATTTTTGTTGCTACTTTATAACTGTATAACTTTTGCTCTTTTTATGAATCATAATGTAAATATCTGATATGCAGATGGTCTTAGGTGACCCCTGTAAGAGGGTTGTTCCACCCCCAATGGGGTCATGACTCACGGGTTGAGAACTGCTGACTTAAAGTGTACTATAGGAAACTTCAAAGAGGGTTTTCATCCGACTCCCTCTGGTAATTCAGAACTCAAGCCAAAGGAAGTTTGGTGAAGAAATAGCTGGCAACAGCACTGTGGTAAATAACTCTAATTTTAGAGGCCATGACAGGTGAGTTATTAAGTAACTGCATTCAGTTTCTATCAGAATGAGAAAAGTTGGAACAATCTGCAATTTTAAAACAAATTGCCTGGCAGAGCAAGCTGAACACAGACCCTCTACTGCTTGACTGTGAGTGACATTGCTCAGAATATTTAAAGAACAGAACACTTACATCTTCTCTTTCATTTCCATGAGAAGATTGCTGTGGCAGTAAAATACAGTGGCTTTCTCAATTTTATTTCCAAGAAGGTTTTCTGGCATCCTGATCACTTCCCAAAGACTCCTCTGCTGTGTTTATTACAAATTAAGAATTTAAAGTATGCCCATGAGATCAAGGCAAAATGTGTTTGCTTTTAAAAGGTTGTTTCCAAACACTTCTCTATCAGGAATCTAGTAAGTACAGAACAAAATAGCACATATTTTTTTCCTTCAAGACAACAGCCATGTCTGGGAGCCTTGAGCCAAGGTATTCAATGAATAGTTGGTGCATGAACTTAGGAGCAAGGTGAACAAATAAATACTTAGGAAGGAGAAAACAGGTTGATTGTCATAAGAATATGTGAATCCATTGTGTGTTGTATAATTGTTCCCCTTTTGTGAATTGCCATGGTTATGGGTTTGGAGACACTTCTTGCTCCCTGCACTTCTTATTGTGAGAATCTATCTGCATCCACAGCAAACCTTCTAGCACAAATCAGCCTGGGATCAAGTAAGACTGTGATTTCTTATAGAGGTCAAAGAAATTTTACTTGGTCAGTGTTCTTTTCTAATGTTATAATAATTTAACCAGAAGAATCTTCACAAACTTTGAGAGAATTTCAGATTCTCCATTCTGACATTTTAAAAGATTTACTTTCATTCTCTCCCGTAAATATCACCCAATTGCCACTTCTTTTTCCTATGTTTTTCAATGCAGGGAACTAAAATTACTCAGGACCTTGCATGTCCTATGTCCACACTATTCCACTGAGTTCAACTCCCAGCTGTGCCACATTTTTATTAAAAGAGCTTTGTCATTAAGGGAAATATATATATGAAGACATAGAGACATGGGTCTTTAGAATAAAAAATGAACCCTTTAGGAACAGGGAGATATTTATTAAGTAAAGAAGTTTGCCATACAAGCATAAGGACCTAAGATTGATGCCAAACACCCATTGGAAAAAGCAGGCATGGTAGCATACAATTCCCACACTGAAAAGTCAGAGTCAGGCAGATCCCTGGGACCTGCTGGTCAGCTGACCTAGCCTAACCAGTGAGCCCCAGATCTCAGTAAGTGACTTAATATCAAAAACAAGGTGGACACTTCCTGAAAAGTGACATTCATGGACATAGGTACACACACATAATGAATATGGTCACACAATATGCATGAATACATAGACATTCAAATAAGAGAACATCATAGAACTTGCTGTTAGAAATATATGTCTTAGAAGAAACTGATAGCAGACTGTGATTATATAATTTATGCTCAGTGGCCATGCTTTTTCTGGTACACGGTCCCTCAGTCTTCATATCACAGTACTCTGTTCAAACTTGAGATTCTTACATTATTGGGCTGGAAAACTAAGAAAAATATGTGTCATACATTTTCTTGTATGTCATTGGGAAAAGTCATCTAATATTTTTATAATTTGTAAAATGGGAGATATTATGTAATCTAGCTGGTTCTTAGAGATGTGATTAAATTAGTGCAGGCTAAATTAGAAATCTGAAATGCATAATAATGATAAGAGAGCAATGAACCTTGTGTCCTGCAATGCCTTGTTGGTCTCCCAGGACATACTGTATTTGTCTTCAGGTTGTGTTTAGCCAAACCATGTTTTCTTGTAACTGATGGCAGCAAAGCCCAGGAATGCAGACAATGTGAAACAAACAGGGGCTTGAAAAATTCAAGAGTAGCTAAGAGAAGCAATAAATAGTCTATTTGTAAAGGTAGTTTTCAATAAACTGGATTTCACTGAAAACAGAAGCAGTAATTACAAGCTCCTGTGTGATGTTTGCATAAAGTTGAAGCAAAGTTAGGTACTCAGGGAACTCTAGCATTGAAATCAGATTTAGTGATCCATCACAGGTGGTTAATTTCCTGTCAACCTAATGAAGTATAAGCTTTCATTCTCTGTATTCATTAGCTTATGTAGACTCCTGCCAAAAGCCACTTAGAGGCTTAACTTCAATAACACAGGAAGCAAAGAGGTCTCCAGATACACTTAAGCCTCTCAAGAGACAGGTTGCTCCCTGGTAATTCAGTTCACACAGTCCATTCTCTCTTTATCACCCTGCCTTTTCTCTGATGCCCAGTGCATAGCACAGGAGCCAAATTTTGTTACAGGGTAAATGAATTGTTTGTTGAGGAATAATCCATTAAAACCACATGTTCAAAACCCACAATAATTGTTGAATTTAAGATTCAAATCTACATTCTCTATAATATAATTCTCCCTTTGTTCTGTTTTAATTTTTCTTTAAAACAACTTCCTCTTCTTCATATCAGTATGCACAAACCCCCACTTTTGCTTAAAAGAACATAGATTATTAATTACATTGTACAGGAATCCTATTTGTTTTCTATAAATTCTTCTTCATAGTGAATCTTTTTACTACAAATACACAATTTCTTTTCAGTTTATTCTCTGATGTACAAACAGAGTCTATCATGCCATGATAGCACCTGACTAACAGGGCTGAATATCAGTTTGAAAACTTCAGAAGCACTGCAGTTCTATACATGGAGACCCTTCTCTGTCTCTGTACATGGCCAGGTGTGTCCATGGATAGGAGAACTTAATAGTTATAATTCTGATTTGTGTCTTACCCTGTCCTTGGTCCTGCCAGAACTCACCTGTGACACAAAGTGGCATTTAAAAGATGACTTTTAAATCACTTTTCTCAGCAAAATGACTATCTTATCCAGTATACATCATGAATGCGTTACCAAAAGAGCAAAAGGAATCACCCAGTGAGACTGTCATAGTGTAATCAAACTAGCATCGAGTATATTGTTCCTATGACTTACAAAACTGAAATCAATTATTTCTGGACCTATGAGGTCTATCCTAAGGGAAGATAAAATGTGTATTTTTTTAGAGCTAAATAAATCATAATGGTAATAAATTCATTGTAGAGGGTCATTTTTAAAGAATGACAGCTAGAAATGAAGATAAGTTAAATCAGAAGAAAGTAATGACTCGTAACAGTACATACAGTATGTCAGACCTTATGAAGCAGATTACACAGAGAGTACTTGTGTTCTTCAATGGTCTGTCCCCTGAAATATTCTCAGGAAAACCCCGTTTTACTGTCTCCACAGCCTGTTCCTAACAGAGTCAATGCTTAAATTATAAATAAAGTGAGAAAGAGATGGAGAAAGGATGAGAGGTGACAGGGAGAGAGAAAACAGAGGAAAGAAGAACCAGGAAGAGAGAGAGAGAGAGGAAGGAAGAGGTGAAAAGGGGAAAAGAGAGAGGATGGAAGGAGAGACAAAGAGGAAAAGAAGCAGAGAGGAGAAATCAAAGGGCGTGAGGATAAAGGAGAAAGGAAGAGGTAGAAGAGGAGGGGGAAGGGATGAAAATCCACTGAGGTTTTGAAAGACAAAAAGTAAAAGAACTCTATCGGCTCAGAATAATTAGTATAGTGAAAGTGGTAATTATATCGTTTGAGGCCAAGAACATAGTAATAAAAGGGAAAAAAATTACTACACTTGTGTTGTGAAATAGCAAATTAAAAAACTGAGTATATATGCACTTAAATTAATATACCATCTTAAAATAAAAATGAACATGCTATTATTTATATTGCCTGCTAGAGGATCTCCCTCTGTGGGCAGAAACAGAGGCTAGGTACAGTACTCACACTGAAATGCCACCCTGCACAGTGCCAGGGGAGGGACAGGCCCTATGTCCTATATGACGATGGCCAAAACGAGTTTCCAAAAGTGTAAATTTCTATGAAAATCAAGTTGAGCCATATTGTTTCTTTTCCTTTTTTTTTTGAATCCAGTTAGAGATTTTACTTGATTATATAACCTTTCGTGAAAATAAATGGCTTTGTTTACAAACTGTTTGGTTTTCTTCAAGCAGCACAATAAACAGTGAGTAAAACACTTGATGTTGACAAGTAAATGTGAAACCCTAGCATGTGTTCTGTCCCAGTAATTGTACATATTGATGGGAGCTGTAATAAACACAGGCCATCTGTCACATGCTACTTAGTCTGTTCAGAGCTGCAACTTCTTGGAAACTCACTTTCCTCTCAGAACACTCATGGGCAGTCATTATGCCTGCAGTCCTGCCTCGTCCCAGCCCAAGACCAGCCATGTTACAGTCATTCAATTCTTTAATTTCTCTGAGCTTTAAACCCTGGACCCTATTAAATGGAGGCTCATATGATCTCTTTCTTAGTCTGATCTCTATTACCATAATAAAACACCATGAGCAACAGCAACTTGAGGAGGAAAGCATATATTTCGTCTTACAGCTTATAGTCCACCATCCAGAGAAGTCAGGTCAGAAACTTAAGGCAGGAACCTGGAGGCAAGAGCTGGTGTTGAAGTCATGGAAGAATACTGGCTTTTCCCCCATGCTTACTAAGTTTTTCTTATACACCTCAGGACCACCTGCCTAGGACTGGGACCACCTACAATGGGCTAGCTTCTTCTACATCAATCATTAATCAAGAAAATGCCCCACAGATTTGTCTGCAGGCCAATCAGAGAGGAATTTTCTTAATCAAAGTCCCCTCTTCCCAGATGACACTGGCTTGTTTCAAGGTGACAACAAACTTACTAGGATAGACTCTAAGAGAACTTCCATCCCTGGATAGTTCTTCATGTTCTAGTTACAGAAATGAAACTAGAGGCCACAGTGTCCATCCACAGAATCATAGTTTCCAAAGATGGTAAGTCTGTTGTCTTTATCTTGGATTTCATAATTGGCTTATCAGTAGTTAAAACTTACCATTCTCTTCTCTTTTGCTGGCTTTCCATTATGAAGTATCCTGCTATTTATTTAAATTATCCACAAACTTCCCTTCCTTCCTGATTCCAAACCTACTTTCTAAAGAGATACTGGTATGTGCAGATAATATAACTATACCCTACTATTTTCTGGGTTTTCTCAGCACAGGACATTTTTGCTTTCACAAAATTTCCCAAGGACATAAAGAAATCTAGATTCATATAACAGAGCCTCTCAGTGTGGTAGTTCTGTCTCATACATGCTGATTTTACACAACAGTCTTCGGTGTCACCACAGTCATCATCCCTGTCCACGGGGTTCGCATCATTCTCGGCAAATATCCCTTCATTTTGTGACATGTTTAGGAAGATGCCATTCAGATGAGGTAAAGTCCATGTATGACTCCTTCTTCTGATGACATGATTCCCTTCATGAAGCTCAAGTGCCCAATATGGAGTGAGCAAGAAATCAAACGATCATTTGCTTTTTGGTCTGTAACTACTCTTTTCGGCTCTGATTATTGCCTACAATTTCACTAACAGTTAATTAAGTCGCCCATAAGCTGCTATAGTTTTCATGTGGACAACTGACCTCACCAGGTTGAATCACATTGCCCCACCCTTAAAATTAATAAAGAAGGCACCATAGGCATCTGAACAAGATAGTGTGAAACTTTTCTTTTCCCAATGAGAAAAGAGTAATAAGAAATAAGATTGTTCTATTTTAGGTAATACACACACACACACACACACACACACTCATTCACTACTCATTTACAAGGAGGCACACAAGAAACAATAACTAAAAAGATGAAAAAGGGAACTGGAGAAACAGTTCAGGAATTCAGATCTCATGCTACTCTGAAGAAGACTTGAATTTGGTTCCCAGTACTCATATCTAGAGTCTTACAACCACCTGTAAGCTCCAGGGAATCAAACACCTTCTTCAGGCCTCTGCAAACACCTGTGCTCACATATGCATACCCACCCACCCCCATACATAGAGAATTTTTAAAAAGTTGAACTGGTTTTAAAAGGAGTAATGGAAAATTATGATTTTCTTCCTCCCTGCCTCTCCCACTTTACCGTAAATCAGTGTTTTAATTTTGATTCATAATTTTACTAAGGCCAGGGCTCACTGAGTTTTGCCCAAATTCCTGCTCACTGAGAATGCCCAAGCAAGTACTCTGACCTTCTCAGTCTTTGCTAGTGGAGAAATGGTTGCCTGAAGACACACAGGAACCTTACTTATATATGAAAGGGGATTGAATTACTGTGAGGCTGAAGAAAAAAGGCAGGCAGATCCAAGATCGTGCATAGTTCAATTATGATGGTATTACTGACTGAAGTATGGTCTTGAACAAAACAAGTATAGATCCATGTGACTGAGTACAAAGGAGAAGGAAGGTATGTGTACTCATCAATATGAGGAACCTGATACAATCAAGAAAGGACTTGATTTGCCTTGAGTTCATATCACAGATTCTGGCACATTCCTGTGACAGAGTCAAAAGTACCATGCCTCTCTTTGATAGGTCTGTTCCCTTATAGTATGCCAAGAAACTGCACAAGGAAAACTGACAGAGTCATTAGGGCCAATTATGGTAATTACAAGAAGACTACAGTCAGGCCAAGCTGACTCCTTGAAGACATAATATCAGGGGCTCCATGAAAACACACTGTTCTAAACATCATCATTCAGATGCCAACGCGGGTGACTAACAATGTGGTAGAACATGTCTGTTTAATAAGTTTTTGCTCTTTAAAATATTGCTTTGTATCTAGTATAACAGGGTGATGAGACAGAAAGGAAAAGCACAAAGGACTGACAGAGAAATACAATGGCTCATCCTTGCTTCCCTTCATTTTCCCACAAAGACTTTCAAATATCCCCAATCACTTCATCCTCAGTGCCTACATGCTTATACTACTAGAGAGCAAAAGCTGTAATGACAGAGAATATGTATTTTTCTGTATCAGTCATGGCCTTTTCTCTGTCTTGGACCCCTTTCCCCCAGTGATCAGGAAGCATACATAACATGGACTGCAGGAGCTCTGCAGATAGAAAATGTAAACACCTTAGATACAGCCAATCTCTGACTGTTGTCTACTGCTTCAGTAATGAAGAATCAAATAATCTCAAACTTGCTTTTGAGAACCACTGTGGTGGAAATAATCTATTGTAGTAGAGACCTGAACAATTTCTCCCGTGCAACTCTTGAGAGATTGCTTCTTTAAACTATTCAGTGTTTCCCAAATCATAATCTATTCTAAGATGTCCAGAGTACATCTAAGTTCATGGAGCTTTCTTGAGAACCATTGTTAAGGCTTAATTAATCAAGGGCCGTCAAGCTGAGAATCTTCCAAGAGCACCTACAGTTTCCCTGTCCAAATAGTTAGATGAGTCACTTGACACAAGACTGGCCTACATAATATAAATGGGCTCAAAATAGAGGCCTGGGCATATTCTTACTAAGAAAAGGAAACACTAATAAAAATATAAATTAGAAAGATTTAAATATAAATGTTGGCATTAATATTTCAACCCATTTAGTAAAAACAGGGGCACAATATTTTCAAATTAATATTAGAATATGAAAAAATTTAAATAAGAGGACCATGCCTTCGACTCCCAGGCCATGCCTTTTCAAGTTCTTTATTTTCAACATCTATCTCCATAATTCCCTTTTAATGCTGATCAGTGATACCTGACCTTTCTTTTTCAGACAATAAAAGACACTTAAATGATGAACCACACTCATGCTGTTAGAGTAAGACTCTCACTGGTTGGCATCATCTAGACTGATAAAAATCTGTTCTGGGAAAATTTAATTGGTAATTAAAAGTAATCCAGATCATCACCCCAAAGACTTTAAAAGAATACATGAAAGTGAAGTATAACTGCTTAAATTTAGAGAGAGAGATTTAAATATACAATTAAGTAGAAAGATAGTCTTTATTGCTCAAATCAAAGCTTACCTTGTGACTGATATAAGTGAAATCTATCAAATGAAGAATACTTCTGAGGCTAAATTAGCTTTTACACAATAGCACTAGTCACCTCCCCAAGGGGAAAAGTACTACACGTGATTATTATTGTTCGTTCAAACACACAATTATAAAAAGAGAGACTAGTCATATTGGAGACAGGCATGTTGAGCTCTTGCTTTAAAAAGCGAATATATATTACATAACCAGGTAGCAGGAAACAAATAAATGATCCCTTCATGGCTTAGAATCTTTGAAATTCATAGGCTACATGTAAAATTGTGTGTGTGTGTGTGTGTGTGTTCATTTTTTTAAAAGAGAGTTCATAATATTTACCATATTCTCTAAGGAGCTGGTAACTTTTAGCTAAACAATACTAGCCTCTATGCACAAATGCCAGCCTTAAGCCTGGGAGGTTTAGAGCTGCCATAATGTAGACCACACTCTTTGTCAATGGCCCACTTGAAACTCTCTCTTGTAAGCATTTGTCTATCAAAACTTGCAAATCAGTTAAGTTTTACAAATAAATAGACACCAGAGGAAGAGACCCAGAGTCTGATTCTACTAAGCTCTCAGAAACATTGGTGCTCTGATAGTGAACAGCCTGAGATGCTGGGTGTGTGCTTAGTGTCACAGAAGCCCCTATACAGTTATAGGATATTCAAAAGCAAATAGTTCAGGTTATCTACTTCTGTACCACTGTGCTTAGTATTATGGGAGTAAATAAGAGATTTTTTTTGGGGGGAGGGAATTTGCCCTAAGTACAAATCTCAACCAGATAAGCATAAATAAGCAAATTAAAACAGAACAGATATAAGGAAATACGGGTTTTGCATTCTTAAGGGTTTAAATAAAATGAAAGCTCTAACATATAGAGACAAAATAACAATAGATAAGATTAGAGTTTGAAGTTGGAGGCATATAGGATCTTACGATCCTATTTTTTACTTAGGATCAGTAAAATGGAGGAGAGTTTAAACCACAGACCACACACTGAGACCCTTAAGCAAGATATGAGCATGAACACTGAATGGTTAGTGGCAGGTTGGATACAGAGAAGAATATAAAATGTCTAATAAGAACATATGTGCCTTTTAGGACTGATGACATGCATAATTTCTTTCATAAAGTGGAGTGTCATCCTATACTTTCTATTTGCCTTTAAACACTCAATTCCTATTGAAAAGATTAAGGCAATTTTTTCTCTTTTATTCATGAGCTAGGCATGATACACCTGGAAGGTCAAGTCTAAGCTTTACTTTTGCTGCCATTTCTGTTGACCTATGGACTCTTCTGTTTTATTTTACTTACACAGTTTTCCTACATATTTAACAAAGTTGAATTACACCGAATGTTCTCATGAAAAATTAAAGTTAATGGGGGAAGGGTTGCAAAAAGTCTAATGAGAACTGGATGTACTCATAATTTCCCAAACTAATTTCAGAGAGTGGCAGAGTTTGTCTTTTGGCTCAGATCTTACACGAACAGAGCTTCAGGTCTGTTAGCTGTGCCTGAGACACTTTAAAAGTCTAAAGCCAGTGGTTATACACCCTAAAGGGTTTTTCTGTGTTTTAAAGCATCATTGATGGGTGGTTGTGCATACCAGGAAATAGACACCAGAGGGTTTGCTCAGTAAACAGGTTAAACCTCAGTTTTGGGGTCAAATCTCTCTCAACAATGTAGTGCAGGGAAAGGTCTGTGATGGGAAGTGTCTCACAGAGCTTCCAGAGAAAACAGACTCCCCACATTTTGAAATGTGCAAACATATCAAGGGCACAGCTGGCCGCTGGTAAATGCCAGAATTCTCTCTCTTGGCGGAGAATCAAGTATCCTACAAGGGTCTAGATTACCTTGTTTTCTATGTGTGTTTGCATATTTCTTATTTACTTCCAGCCCCAAAGTGAGGTTTCTGTCTAAGTGTTTTTGAGAATGTCCACATTCTGAACTATGAACCAGAAATACGCCTGGTACATGCACTGCCTTATAGATGGACGTATATATTCCTAAGGAGCCATCCTCAAACACAAACTGATCACTAACTGATATGCCATTGTGGAGGGGTGGTGGGGCAGAGAGGCAGCACATGTGGAAGTGCGATTAGCAAATACGGTTGTTTTATTTCTCACTGGTGGGCTTATAAAATTTGAATTAGCATAACCCAGTGGGTTTCAAACACAAAGAAAAAGACTCCAATTATACAAAAATGTATCAAATGTGAGAAAATTATACACATAAGAAATTAAGGTCACTAACTTCACAGTTTTGTTCTTAAACTCTTGCCTCTGTGTGGAGAGTATGAAGAAAATAAAAAGATCTGCACAGATGAAAATAAATGTGTGGCCAGTGCAAAGAGCCAGCAAGTACCTCCCACTGCAACCTGTTGGGGGAAAACAGTTTTTTTTATAAGGATAACTGTTGTGTTATTAATTAATCTTTGTGGGGTTGGCATTGAATTCACTTGGGTACAGGAGTAAAGAATGTAGGCAGGAGAGGTTTGTATTTTGCAAACTGTTTGCTCTTTATTTTGTTATCTGAAAGAACATGGTGCAAAATGGAATTATAAAAATCAAAGTATAAGGGGAATAGATCTGTTGCCTGAGAATTTGCCCAGAACAGTTCAGCACCTGGCAACAAGCCGATTGACATCAGCTGCAGTATTTGACTTCACTAGGAGCCAGACCAGTCCAAGAAAAAAAAAAATCCAATAGGCTCCAAAATTCACTTAGAACTCGGTCAGGGAAGTGTACTTTGGGAATGAGCTATTTCTCCTCTTCCTCTATATCCCACAGAGATGATCTGAGCCTTGAGCCTGCTTTGATGTTAGTAAGAACTTGGCAACCTGAACGGTTTCATGGGGAGCAGAATAAGACAAGCAAGAAGCACAGAGAGGAGCCCTGTCAACTCCAAAAATGTCTAAAGCATAACCAAAGCACACACAGATGTGGCCCACAGCACTCCTATACACACTGTGAAAATGGGAGACAAGATCAATACAATAC